>OY292461.1:12712000-14068000 GCA_958496255.1 Camptogramma bilineatum
GGTGGGAGCTGACTTTTTTTTTTGAGCTAGTAAACCAATAATTTCTTAGGAACAAAACTTTTTAACTACAAGAAAAAAGGTACCTACCCTGAAATGCCCAAA
Source organism: Camptogramma bilineatum (assembly GCA_958496255.1). Lineage (NCBI taxonomy): Eukaryota > Metazoa > Arthropoda > Insecta > Lepidoptera > Geometridae > Camptogramma > Camptogramma bilineatum. The sequence goes on from OY292461.1 coordinate 12,712,103, forward strand.
AATTTGTTACACCCTTTATAATTTTCCAGATAGGTAGGTACTTATTACATAAATATTAAACTTTGATTATCCAAAGCTTGTTTTTTTTTTGTCGTCCCGAATTATAGCACAAAGTCCCGCTTTTTGGAACCTGCTGTCCCGAAATATGGCATAACACACCTGGCAACACTATCTAAACGTAAACACATCAAACGTGATTGAAATGATAACAGGAGCGTAAAAGCTTATTCTCGAGAAGACTGTAAACAACAAGTATGCAGAAAGCTTAAATTTTAAGCTTTTTGGTTACTTGTAGAGATTACTAAGCTTTGAGCCTTAAAGCTTAGTAATCTCTGTTTACTGCATACAGAAATTTTAATCCTGAAGTATTACATTTTATATTCGCAAAAAAAAACTAGAAATTCTCCAAACAAGGAAGGTATTCGAAAAGAATTAGCATTTAATAGATGACATCAACAAGGCACTGAGAAACCCGATGACCTTTGAAAGTGATCGGACGATATAGATGGAGCATAACCTCAAGATATGCCATTTACAATCTTTAGACAAAGACTTTGTTTCCATGGTATTTATTTTAATTGCAAAGTACCATGAACTTATTCAATGCGAAACATCACGAATTAAAAAAACAATTTAAAGCAATCAAATCCATCCATACTTCCATGGGTACTAATAAATGCAAACGTAGCTCTATCTGTCTGTTGCCGTTTCTCTCCTAAATCACTGAGCCAGTTTTGATGATTTTTTGTTTAAAGATAGATTGGATCTTGGAGAAGGGCATAGGCTACTTTTAATCTCGGAAAAAAATCTATTTTCGCGATTAACTAAAGGGTTCCCACGCGGGCAAAGCCGCGAGCGATATCTAGTAGGTATTGTATATTTAAGAGACCACAAAAAAACCTCAAATGAGAAGAATATAGAGTAGTAATTCATTTTATTAAAATAATACTAACATTATACTATATATATAGTTAGTAAATGACTCAAGACAAAAACAGCCACTAGAGCATAGAACCACTAACCGCAAGGCCTTAGTAAAATATCCTGCAAATTGCAGTTTTATCTACCAGAAAGCCACATATGAGCCTAAAACAAGCCTATTAGCACATTCTCAAATCTCAATTATTTTACGATTCAAGTTAAATCTGTGATTAACTTAACTCGGTCAATGAAAACCACAGGTCATTTTGTAATTATTCATCGTTTATTTTATTAGCATAGCTTAAGTAATTCTTTAATTAAGTTTTGCTCAAATGTCTCAGGTCCAAATATCAAGTTACATAATTTTTATGATAGCAAAAATCACTAGAATCACAAAAATCAAAAGAATTAATTTCACCTATGACACCTGCAAAAGGGTCTTGTAATAGATTAGACATCCATAATTTACATTAAAATCTAAAGATACTCTTGTATTGATCATTCATTCTAAAGACAGAAACCATCCCAGACCCATTCACCAGCTATCAATAGTATATTTCAATCCTGCACTGACAACGCGATGGAAAGCGTGAAGCTATCTCGTTTCTAGATACATACAAATGAATGCGTTTTCCGTCTGCCTGGCTGTAAAACTGAGGGTGTGCCGGGTGAGAGTGGATTACCATAACCTTTGATTGCCTGGTTAGCTGGTTTCAGAGACGTGATTGCAATAAATACTGCAAGTAATGCTTAGATTGAGATACCGCAGTATACAGCAGTATCTTTGACGTAAGCTACCAGAAGATTAAGGATATGGCCAATACCTTTCATTTTAGTGGAGTGTGTAAGAGAGGAGAGAAAATCCTATCTCCGACTTTCAAATGATTCAACAATAAGTCTGAATAGACAGTATTTTATGTTATGTTTTTGTTTGATCGGATGAGTGAACTGCCTAACTAATCAATCATCTCTCTAAGCGGTTAAGTGTGAGGCGACTCATAAATCATTGGTTCAGTTTATGTTAGTTTGCTATGTGTGGCACTGGACTTTGAGTGGACTTTCAAACAAGATGTTCCAATCTTAGAAGCTGTATCTGGCGCCAGCTTTAGACAAGCGCAAACACACGTGCAATGATCAACATAGACAGCCGAGCGCCACCTACCTTGATGAGTGAAAAGTTCATTAACGAAGAGACGACGGCTGAATTATCGCGTTGAAAGAAATAAGGGCTTGTTAAAAATGTGTGAAAGCTGTAACTATAACTGTTATAAATAGACGAAGAAAAGCTAACACGTTATGGATTTCTAATTAGTCCAAAACACAATACGCAATCACGGCAAACAACCTATTCAAGTGATCATAAAAACAAGAAAAAACATGATAAACGATGACTAATAAATAACAAAATATCAAGAATCACAGGTTTTAGATGGACGTAACAGAAATTCAAATTCAATAGTACATTACGAACGAATCCAGTGAGCCAAAACACTGCGCATGACTAAATTACAGACTGATCCACATTCCAACATTCTAAGGATTAAGTCGCAGTAGCACTTGACAAAAGAACTTGCCCTCGTGACTGGACGAAGGCTATCTGTAAATAAATTCACGATAGCCAGTAAGTAATATTGAAAACTCGCTTCTAGATCGACATTCAAAGCCAATGTAAATATGTGTCAGACAAGACCTTTGCGTTTGTTCTAAGAATCCCGTTTGAAAAGTGACCGGCTGCATCGTTTGAAGATCAAGAGACTAAAGCACATTAAACACTGAAGCTATATCAAGTTTTTCCTGTATCTGAAAGTTTTTGATTCCTTGGACGTTGCTACTCTTTGGCGATGCTGAAACAAAACTACTGAACAATTCGTTTTTTTTTATATGTTCCTTTTTAGAGCTTAAAAGTGTTTACTACTGCTTGAGTAGACGTGGTTCTTTTGAATGATTGTCTGTACACGCGAGAACTTTACCTTTAAAGACGCCGATGTTTATGCTTTGAAATGCTTTAAGATAATTATTTAAGTTTCACTGGATGTTTCATTTTGCTTTCTTGTGAATATAACAGTGCTTGTGATGTTTGAAGATATGTAAAAGATTCTATATATCTCGTAGCACTTTCTAAGAAGAAGATTCATAAATGCAGTTTCAAGCTATTAGAATAGAACTGATGATTAAAACAACTCCAAACTTAAAACTTTGAACTGCATTAGACTAGGCATGGAAAACTGAACTATGATTGATGATGAAGCGAACCATACAATCTTCGGAGAAATCATTAGCTCATTGGCATGTATTTGTGGTGGTGCCAATCATGCTGATCTCACTAGAGGTCAGGAGAAAGTAATTTTCGTTTTTGTGCTAGGCTTGGGTTTTGCAGTCATTTTGCTGAGTTTGCTCATTTTAATATCAGAGTCAGTAGGATAACAATTAATGAAGAAAACAAGTTTGTTTTTTAAACTTTTGCACACACTGAACAAGATAATACTCAACTGAGCAGTAATCAAGGGAACAATAATAAAGTTGTGTAGTTAGATCTGATAAATATAAACCAAACTTGCAACAAGTAGATGTTAGATTTAACACAATAGGACATTAATCTTATAAAATGCGAAATGTTTTAAGTGAAGAAACTGTTATAATTACGCGAAAATATTTTACATAGAAACACTAATTACTACACTTATATCTAACATCAAGGAGACAAAAAGAATTGGGCCACCACAATCTTTACGAGATGTGTTATGCAGCGTCAAGAGGCAATCTAAGCATACACTTAACGGGACACTGAATGTAATAAAAAGTTTAATCGGCCTTGTTCACTGAAAGAATATCTCTGAAACGTGTGGAGCTGCCTAAGACGCGGGTTTCCTCACGATCGTTTCAAAATCAAATTAAAGAAAAATCATCAAAAATAAAAATTTAGAACAGATAAATCAAAACAGAAGTAGGAACCGAAGAAGTCCTCCTTAAAGTAACAGGCACAAATATCATATCAAAACAAGGAAAGCGATGTCAAAGACCTCAGTAGACACCTCTTATCAAGAACTAGACCAGACGGTAGACAGTAATGACCAGTATCCGTCCGGCGTCATCGGAATCGTAACACATCTGTCATCGACGCCTCAAGGGAAAGTGCGCTAATATGTGACGTAACGGTGGGATAAAAATACATCGATGCAATCGAGATTAATATACTTTTTGGTGAAGGTGCTATTAATCTTGAAGATGTATTAGCAGTTGATTAATGCATTATATTGGATTGCCAAGACAACATAGAAAAAGTTACCAATCATAATTAGATTGCTCGGAATTCGGAAATGATAACTGTTATGCAACAATGAACTAGGTCATGAAAACAAAAAAAAACACTAAGGGCTGTCAGTTCTTTAATTACGATTTCGCAAGAACTACTCGTTTAACGAAAACATGGAAAGACCAACACTTTTACTTCCGTATCACATTAAAATTATATGTTTAAATGTTAAGAATAGTATAATTACACAGTTTTAAAATACAGTGAATACCATAGCATTACGGTCACATTGGATATTATTTAATTTTGTACCACCAACTGGTTTCACTTACACTAAGTGAAATTTCGTTCGTGCACCGCTTATCTTTATTGAGCGATAAAGCTAATTAAATGTACAGGACAGTATGTTTGCATTTTTATGAACTGATAAAATTTAATAACTTAATCGATTGAATATTATAATTATAACTGATATCGATAAAGCGGGCAGTACCTACATTAAATGAACATAAAGCCTCCCGGCCATGTGCTTAAAATGGCTGCATAAAAATAGACAAGACAATAATATGCTAAAAATAATTGAATTATAAGATATTATTTTAACAAATTTTAAATCGAGAGTTCATAACAACATTATGGTATAAATCTAGCCCACTGTTTTGAAAGGTAATTTTTGAGAATTAATTTGGTCGGCACCAAAAAAAATCGACTCGAAAATAAAACTCATTTTATTTCAAGAGAGACACGACACCTCAATCATACTCATTACGGGTAATCGTCGATCAATATCGTGAATCGGATAACTCGATAAGTTCTCAAGCACCGGACGCCAATGGCCTGCAATTTGCATCTCGACACGGCTTGTAAATCAAAATAAACGCCACCTACGTTATTGATCAGATGACAACTGATATCAATAAAGGTAGGGTTGATAGCTGTAAACTTAATAATTTACAAAAACTATACTTACTAACAGAAAAATAAATGATAAATAAATGAATGTTAATTGATAAATTGGATGTTTGAATAATTACAGACGAATAATAAAATATCAAAGGAAAAGTTGAGTGTGAGTTAAGTTATATAAAAATATTAAAGAACCGATCGATTATCAAGATCAGTGTTTAAATATTTACTAATAAAGAACTCATTATATCAATGGAAAAGCTACGAAGAAGAAAAGTTAACTTAGTAAAAATATTTGAGGGCCGATCAATTACGGTCATTACCAGTGATCGGAATTAGGCGGGCTTAAATACCTAAAGTTCAAAGAACAGAGGCATAAAAGGGGAGACTTCCTTACTACGAGAATTTTATTCTTGTAGTAAGTAAGAATTTTATTGAAAGTTGGCACAATTTTCACAGTGAGTAAGTACATTTAAAATTAATGTTAATAATATTGTGAACTAATTCAAATAATTTTTCTATTTGACCAACGGAAAAAAGTTTTTTATCCTTATAATTTAAATTTTAGTTTTTGTTATTAACTCAGGTAAAAAATTGATTCACCTTAATGTTAGATGTTCTTTATTAATGTCCCGGAAACGGAAATAATTGGGTCGAAAAATATTTAGTCCTAAGGCGTCTCCATTTGTCTCTGTTATTTTTCGAACTTTAGGTATTTTAGCCCGCCTCATTCCGATCACTGGTCATTACGGATGAATCGATAAAGATCTGAGGAAGCATTGCAACAACAATTCTCGATAACTATCAACGATTTATAAATAAGATATCGATCTATTCTTACCTATACAACGCCTACAACGATAACTGTCCAGCCCTACGACCATTGTGAAAGTAGCGCGTTCAGGTGTCCGCGGGCGTTCGCCTCATCTGTCCCAACAACACCTACTGCCTCTGATTTACTGCCCATTTTGTATACTATTACTCGAGCAACAATAATCATTTATTTGAACCGACTTGAAAATGCAAGAGATCGAGCTGAATTACTTGATAAGAGACACGTCTGCAATAATACCGCCTACTACCACAATAACACAATAGACGACTTGTAAATGTGCAGTTGAATAACTGTACTAAGTTGTGATAAATGAAAGCACAAAACCTTATAATGAACCTCGATCTAAAAGGCAGAGATCACTGGTTTTACAAATTATAAGCAAGGAAGCAGTAGAGTCGTAAAGGAGTGTAGTAATATAACAATATACAAAACTGTCCCAGTGATCACTTCTTGAACGGTTTATAAAAGGCAAGTCACCTAATATTTCAAAAGTTATACAGAATATTAAGCAACGATACCTTCCCAAGGAAATCAGACGGCATCGAGAACGCAGATGATGATGATAGATGCACAATTATGAAACATGTTTCCGATGCATTCGGTATGGTAACTGACAAGAAAATCGTTGGGTTCACTGCATCAGAATTGCCTGGGACTGTGTCTATGTATACATAGAAAACAGGTTGTCATAATAATATGAGCACCGGTTTGCAAAACACATAAAACATGTGTGAAGATAACCCACATACCAACACTGAAGAGTGCTAAATGTTGTTGCCGACTGCTGTCCAGTTCAATATTGATATTTATATGTGCATGATTCAATCAGTATAGGTATAAAAATAAAAACACTAACATGCCCACGCCTGTATCTCCAAGAGCGGTAGATGCGCTCAAAGCTTCAGACATTGAAGATGTCTAGGAGAAATCATAGACACGTCCAAATAAACATTTGGCAAATGCCTTCTTTTTGGCAGGAATGATACTCCACGTGACAGAATACTAACACTAATAATGGCTGGATTCCCTGCTTTCTGTAAGAATAAAGTCTAAAACAGAGACAGTCATTGCGTAAGATGTAGATCTAGCCTGACAATGACGAAATTAGGCACAAAATGATGGGAACGCTTCCATCGGCGAAGAAACACGGTTTATTATGAAAACTCTCCATAATAATGTTATGAGAAGTCCATTATAACGTTTTAAATTGTTTTAGCTTCATTTAAGATGTTTTTAATTTTTGTAATTGACATAAAGTAAGACAATGCGCGGAAATCACATAAGTTTTAACATACGAGAACCAGTATTTTATGCCAGAATGCCAGTATTTTCCATTGACGCTATTTTCGAAGATTTGGTTTTATGACAAAATACCTAATGCTTGTGTTGTGACTTGCGAGGACTCTAAAATGATAGGGTGTTCGGAGGGGGTCATTCATATATTTGCATTACAATTCAAAAAATTTAAGTAAGTAGTGATCCTAGAGCATGTCTAACTAACTAGTTGTTTGTGCCCAACATCACCAAGTTGAACATTTTCCCAAAATTTGGTCCACACGTTTTCCTGACATTTACGAACTCAACTGTGCATGAAAGAAGTAGAAGATAGATGTACTCACCACCAGCTCAGCAAATTTAGCGTCGAGCTCATCCTGCGGCGGCATGGGGTGCGTGGGGGTGACGGCTTGCAGCGCCAGCCCCCCCTCGCCCCCCACCACGCAGTATGTGATCTCGGGAGGCTCGTCATTCTGGAACAAAAGGACGGCTTAGTTAGAAGTAGAAGGAGATGGGTATACTATAGATAGATGTACTTAATGACACTGTAGTGACGAATATTGATTGACTTGATGCATAAGAGACATTCATTGATAATTTTTTTAACAAACGCACTGAAATTGACTTGCGAAAAAAAGAACGACACTCGAAAACCCAATAGGTGGAGGTGTATCTTAGTATATCAATAGACGCACATAGTATTAAAAAAGGCTTAAGAACACGATAAAAACAATGCATAGATAATTAGTATTAAAAATCTTATAAAAGCTATCGGCGTGCATTATAGAGACACTAAATTTTCGAACAACTTTAACATCATCATCACTTGCAGCCCTTTTCATCTCACTTCAATCCAGTGCAAAGATCTGTCTTTGCTTGTGGCAACTTCTCTTATCTTGCACCAGTCTGACCCCCCATGTAAGATCTGATGTTTTCTTTATGTCTATGAATTTAAACTGTCAATAAACGAGTACTCAAACCTACTCAAACATTGAAGTTGGTTAAGAGCAGATGATTCACACATATCAAATGAAATGAAAAAGGTTACAATACAAACAAACGGACAAGTTTTTTTACCAATCTCGTAATACTCGAGTCTGTCAACAACTCATCTCAAGTATCCAACAACTCATCTTCCAAGTATTCAACTTTCACAGGCATCTTTCTCATACACAACAGAATAATGAATACAAAGAGATACCAAAAAAGTTTTGACACTGCTTGAAATTCATATATGGCAGAACAATATAATTTAAAATCCAATTACATTAAACTGTCAGGGTTTTTGTTTCGACAAGAATAAATCATTGGAAGAACATAATCTGTTCTCGTAATACAATCAGAAAAACGAGCCGTGGCAATAAAATCATGATTTAAATTGCTAAAGTACGAAACGAGGAAGCCGATGATGGTTTTCTTCCTTATAAGGACAGGTAAAATGTGGGGAATGAGGAAACAGAGATAAACAGACAGAAAAAACCGGACAAACACTCCGTAGGTGAAGTGAAGTTTACTATAATTGATAAAGTTCTGCCTGATTCGCAACTACCACTAATAGTGCTATTAAGCGACATATCTTACTTAATAATCTACGGTAGTTCTCTAGCGGTAGTTCTATATTAAGTTCCAACTATTTAAAATGAAACTAGATCAATTATATAGAACTCTACTTTCTTACACCTATTTGTTAGAAAGTAGATGTCCGTCTTTATCAGCAAATAGAATACCTATTACGCAATTTTCTGTAAGTAACTATAGCGTGAATATAAGTATTAATACTATTTTAAAGTTGTTAGTAGGTAAGGAAAACCACTAATTAGCAATTAAAAAACTATAAAAACTGAAAAATGTACATCATTTAAATTCATAAACAAAAGATGTACAATAATATTTGCACAAAATTAGGGTACGCAAAAAATACTGAATGCTCTGGAACCAAATTTGATCAGGACAGGAATTCCTTTACAATAAAAGAGCTAAGTGCGCGAGTGAGTCATATCAACCTTTTGGCGCCGCTGTGCAATCTGACGATTGTGAGTTTGTATAGTAACATCATTGTGTCTCGCGATTTCATTGAGCTGAGAAAATAGGGTTATCAAAAATATTACCTACATACAAAATAATAATGTAAATTGTTTATACATCCTAATTTAGATACTTACATTTATTAAAGTTAAGAAGTAGAAAAGGTAATCAGCCGGGTAAAAAGAGAAATAATCACTTCTGGACTACAGAGGAAAATTTCATAAGACCTAATAAGGACGAATTATTTGAGTTCCTAATTTAAACCTCTATGACCACAAGATGACCATCAATCAAACAGGTCAGTCAAATACAGCTAAAAATATAGATGAATAAAAATATAGATAGCTGATGAGAAGTATTATTAAAATAATAACAGAATATTCCAATTCCATTCAAGAAAGTCAAGTTTACAATGAGCCAGTACAAATAAATTATTATCTGTTGATGCAAGAACAAACACAGTATGCAGGTCATGAGCAGTGCAACAATATTTGCTCAAAGAACAATGGAATTTTAGTAGCTGATTATGAAAATAACGCATGTATAATTGAAACTTCAAACTTCAATCAGTGCGTGTTGCTAGTGATACTGATGTGATGTGATGACATAATGAAACTGAAACGTGGTCGTTTACCACGGCCTGATTCAAAAGCTCAGTCGAGCAGTCGGCTATGAAGAGTGCTATGATGAGTTGCTGACGTTTCGGACACAATATCTTGGGACACAGTGTCCCAAACGACACTTTTGATTTTAATATTTTTGTTACTGTCGTTTCGGACACCATCAAATTATTGAAGCTGTTGAGTACAGTCAGGTAAAAAAAAAATTAAGCAAAATAATGATATGATAAAGCTAATCAAATTGCTTTGCGAGCGTGTGGTGACTCACATTAATGTTAAAAAAACAACAAGTCTCATTCATAGCGTATATTTGGTATAAATCAACATCTTGTATACTTAGGTACCTATCTAAATATGATAACTTAAAAATATCTCAAAGATTTCTTTTATTATTCTAAGACAGGATTATGTATGTATAAAATCACAGATAATCAATAGTTTAAACGAATGAATTTTTATACTAACGTAACTGGAACGCGCACTGATACAGAAAACGCGGTTTGCTTGAGAGATGAAACTTGGGCGGTGTCTTTTTCTAAAGGGCGACCATAATTTGTGAACTAAACATTCCTGATTCTTAGTGAATATCCTGAAATTTAAATGACATGGGCACACTACTAATCCAACAACGAGTGTGAAAGGGACAAAGCTACCAAGAAGGCCTCTCAACGAGACCAAGAATCCTTATAACCAAGATTGAATTATAATAGAACGTTGTGTAGTAGTGATAAGGTTCAAAATCCCTTTTACATTAAAGTCGAGTGAACCATCCGGTTACGTTAGTATAAAAATCCTTGGTTAAAACAGACATAAAATGACTACTTTTTATTTGTTAGTTTTCAACATCAGCAAGGCCTATTATCTACGAAAAAAAACGATAAAACTCTTAAACAAAATAAAATATACTTAACCTACAATAATCACAGTATTTAACACAGAATTTGGCACAAATTTAACCTATTAAACATTTTAAAATCAACAAAATAAAAAAAAAAAACCGGTCAAGTGCGAGTCGAACTCGTACGCCGAGGGTTCCGTACCTAGCCATGGTGCCAATTAAGCTAGTCCGCTTAATTGTATGAGCGCCCATACAACTCGGAGGACAATTTTAATTGGCGTCAACTATGTATGGGAACACCTTTTAATTTTCTACTTTTTTAACTTTTTGGAATATTTCCTTTATTTGTGCTATAAGACCTTGCTTTTTCCCAAATTTCGTTATTCTAGGTCAACGGGAACTACCATTTAGGTTTTCGACCCAAAACCTCTAGGGTACTTCCGGTTGACCTAGAATTGTCAATTTTGGTTACAAGCAAGGTCTTCCAGCACAAATAAAGGAAAAATTCCGAAAAATAAAAAAAGTTGATAATTAAGGTAAGTTTTGGTACTCACAAGTTTTCACGAAAACCTAAATTTGCCTATATCTTTTTATAGTGTTGACTCAGGACCTTGATTTTTATAGTCACAATAGGGACTATAGACCTTAGTATATGGTATAAATTTCAACTTGCTAGCTCTACCCGTTCCTGAGATAATCGATGGTGACACACGGACAGACAGACGGACAGACGGACAGACGGACAGACGGACAGACGGACAGACGGACAGACGGACAGACGGACAGACGGACAGACGGACAAGAAAGTGATCTTATAAGGGTTCCTTTTTTTTCCTTTTAAGGTACGGAACCCTAAAAACATTAAAAATGTTAACTAAAAATTTTCACATTTAACATCTAACACTAGTGTTCTATAATACTTAAAAGGTGTTAACTAACATAGTTAAGGCAATTTAAACTTTATTTATTGAATAAATGATTTATTATTACTATAATACCGTGCTTTTTAAATCGATTCTCACGCTAGCCCCACCCAAACGATAATAAGCTTAGCAGGAGAACATAAATATCAATTTTGCGTGCATTCGCTCGGCTTCTGTTCTTCCACGAAACTTATCTCAAATCTTTTGTTTACTGATTTTATGAATCCTATATCTATTGTTTATGAAAAAATGTCTTAATCAAATCACACTCTCACAAAATGTCTTAGTCAGGAGATAAAGCCATACTCTTAGCATTAAGTCCTAAGTAGATAGGTAGGTACTAATTTTTACTGAAAGTAGTACAAAAATCTTACAGAAATAAACATAATTAATATTCATCAGGTAATAGGTAAACATAATTAATTAGGTAGGTTCGTCTAATTTATGTATTTACGTTATTATTAGGTATATGAATATTAAACTAAGTTGCATTATTTAACTTACCCCCAAAAAACATAAAAAACACAAAAAACTGCCACATAATTTTTTAACTGTTAAACTTGAACGATGCGTGTCCTTGTTGGCACTGCACTGACCTTCACTTACTCGCAAGACGAATTGTTTTGTTGTTGTCCTTGGGATTTTTGCACGGGATTGGTGCAAAATAGAGCGAAATAGAGCTATAAAATAAAGAGATAGAGAGAGTGTGACTTTGCTATGCATCTATTTGGTCATCTAGCTGTATCGCCATCGCGCCTCATTAAAAACCTATTTTTTATCCGACTGTCCAATGCAGCTATTTTTAATGGTGTCCGAAACGACAGTAACAAAAATATTAAAATCAAAAGTGTCGTTTGGGACACTGTGTCCCAAGATATTGTGTCCGAAACGTATTGGGGTATCTCTTCTAGGAAAATAAGGTTATCTAATGGTGAAAAATAATAAAAAATGTGATGTGGAAATTATTATGAGACAATAATAAGCAAACTGACCCGCCGCTAGGAAGATACTTTTCCAATACTGAAAGTATTCTAGTGGAAATGTAGAAAAAACAATATTTTTTCTATATTTCCTTTCGTTCTAATTAGAACCTTTGAAATTAACTAAGTAGGTACCCATTCTTGATAGTTGAGCTACCTATAGATCGTTTACAACAATCCTTAGATAGCTCAACTGGTGCTAATTTATTTTGTATTATTTATGAAAATGATAGTGGGCAAACTTCACCCAGCTCCGCCAGAGATGTAATTAATATTACTCGAAAGACCTAACAAAACTAAGCATTTTTTATTATCGACGCATTAAAATCTATCCCGGGGGTCACTAGATAAATCCATGTTTGTACCTACACAACCTGAGTAGTAGGTACTAGATTGTATGACAACGGAGCAAAATATTATTTTTTCGATGAGAGTGCTATTTTGAATACAGAATGGAGCGAGGGATGCTAGAGTTGAAACCCGAGCGCAGCGAGGGATTCTAGATTAGAATCCTGAGCGCAGCGAGGGATTCAAAGGACGTCATCGGAAATAGGAGATTGTTACACATGGGTTGAAAGCAACCTACCTAGGCACGAGATGGTTTGGCGCACAAGCGAAGCGAGGGCGCATTAGCGCCTAGTATATATAATAGTTCGAGTGCCTAAACAGGTTATTCACATCTATCTTGTAAGAGCTATTAACACGCTGAGACGCTATGGCCGCATCGCCGGCCACATGGCCAAACAGTTCGTATTGAAATGTATGACAGATAACTCACTTGGCTACGGTCTGGCGTCAGGATCCTGATCCTGTGATCCAGATCCCGTGATCCTGACTTCGTGATCCTAATCCCGTAATAATAATCCCGTGATCCTAATCCAGTGATCCTGCGTGATCCTGATTCCGTGATCCTATTCCAGTGATCTTGATCCTATAAGCCTGATCCCGTGATTCTGATTCTGTGATCCTGATCCTGTGATCCTGGTCCTACGTGATCCTAATCCCATGATCCGGATCCAATGATCCTGCATAATCCTGATCCCGTGATCCTTATTCTGTAAACCTGATCCTACGTAATCCTAATCCCGTGATCCTGATCCCGTGATCCTGATCTTCATCTTATGGTTCAATCACCGCCGCGAGACAAATGTTTGTATGATCTGCAAATATTTGTCTCGGCTCTGGTGTTTTCTATGTCTCAGGACAAGGAAATCGGTCGTAGGATCGAGAATGCCTCGAAGAGCTACTGGTCCATGTAGGTGCACATGAAAGGTTCCTTTGACACATAAACGCAAATTCGTTGACATGTGTATTCTGTCCGTCCTTTGTGCTCCTACAGTGCTCAGACATGGTCTTTGACCGAGATTCAGAAGTCCAAACTAAAGACCTGTCACAGGGCAATGGAACACAGCATTCTCGGTTTCAATCGCATAAACCATGCTGCATTCCCTTACCGGCATAGTAGGTATCGGTAAAAAACTGCCAGGCTCAACTGGGATTGGGCTGGCCGCGTGAGCCGCATTCAGCCAGATAGGTGGGCCCATATATCAACCTCTTGGGTTGCAACCTCCGGAAGGCAGCGTCGGGGTCGGCCGAGAAAAATTGGCGGTTGGCAGGACGATCTCGTCACCTTCAACGCTCTAGCTTGCGCGCTCGGCTCAGGTGGAACGTGACAATGAGTCATGCGCTTTCGTGCGTGCAGCCGACGTTCAACGATTTATAAGACGTTATCACGTCAAAAAAGTATGTTAGTCATGTAGTTCCCCTTCATATTAAAAATCATTTTCATGTTTATATTGTTCGTGTTTTGATTTCTAAGTGTTTCTTGTATCTATATTTCATTATTTCATTATTATACCTATTATACTATACAAACTTCTAACGCTTGCGTTTCGCTTGGTGAGAAGAAGCCTGAGGTCCTTGCTAGGCAGGAAGACACTACCCCGTTACAGATGTTAATGTTATACTTGTTTCAATAATGCTTTGCGGGCCTAAAGGTAGGTTCAGACGCACGCGTGCAAGCTCGCATTCAACAGGTCATTTATCTTCTGTCACGTTCGTTCTCCTTGAAATGAGAGCGACAGAGCTACTACAGAGCTCGCTCTAATCATAATCATTTTAGCTTTTTTGTAAGTTAAACCTTTTCGACTTAAAATAAATAGAGAATCCTCGTACAGAATTTGATGCGAATTGGCACAGAGAAACAAGGCTTTGATACCTTCTAAGCAAAAGTAGTCTAAACTGTGGCGGCCGTGGGTCCATACATTTATGCCCAAAAATGCGGTAACAGCCATTTTAACCTATCCTTAAGTTAAACCTATTCGACTCAAAATAAATAGAGACCCCCGGGACAGAATTCGATGCGCATTAGCACAGAGATACAAGGCTGTGATACCTTCAAAATAAAAGTGGTCTGAGCTGTGGCGGCCGTGGGTGAAGTGCCCATATATTTTTGCCCACACTCATTTCTAGTTTAGTTTCTGCAAATGAATGTATTAACAGATCTTAAAATTCATTCTTTAAATATTTTCTCAGTGATGTACATTATTTCAATACATACATTACGGACATACATTGTAAACTCAAAACGAACCCCTTTAAAACCATACTATTTTTATAGTCTCATAAAATATTATTTACGAGTGACAGCCTTTAAGTCCTTTAAGGAGTATTCCCGTCGATGACTTCACCAGGACTGGGCCGTTTCAGGCGAATGGACCAGCTAATTTAGGAGACGGCGACTTTTATAGGAATTTATGATTTCATACACTCTCATGAAGGGTGAGTGGACTGGGAGTGCAATAAACTATTACAAAAGAGCTGAACAAAAAAAGGTCCATACAGAATTACCTTATTAGGTACTTACATTATTCGAACTATCTGATAGTGATAATTATGATGATGATCTTAATTTATGCGTCCCTATTTTCATGCTATTCAATGTTTTCCTCATGTTTAATACAAGTTTACCTTAAAAAACTAAAGTCAGTTAACTCATAAAAGTTAGTGGCTAATAAAATAAAATTGTATGGCATAATTACAAATAAAGTTTTCGCCATGTATATTTTGGCGTGACTAGTTAATCAATGTAATGCTGGCGAAAGTTTCTGATAAACTATAGTAGAGATTAGCTCGTACAGTAGATAAACCTGCCTACCTTGATTGAATTTACTGGCAAGGTAATATTACCTACAGAGTACAATATTGTAGGTTAGGAATTTCTCCATCAAAACTAACATAATAGGACCTCTAAAGGAGGATCTTTTAAATCTTTAAGAGAAAGATATTTCTAACAGAGAAATGATACAGAGATTTTCTGATATTTTTAGAACTAACTACATCGCAGTAACTTAACTTAACACTTACGTTAGACTTGACACCTTTCGCGGTCTTCCTCGCAAATGAGAAGTTGAAGCTTTTCGATTTCACCATACTCGCTGATGTCTATGAAAACTTTACCATTCTCACCTATCTCCTGAATAAGCAAAACTAAACTTTATTTGTCGACAGCTTAAAACTCTATTTGAACAATATTATTATTTTTGATATAAATTATGAATGCAAACTTCACTAATATTCCTGGCTTCCTTGACGTGACACATATACGGTAGCGTGAGCAATACTAAGTAAAATGGGTGTCGATAACCGCGTTGAAGAGGCTTATCGCATTTGTAATTAAAAGTTCCAGGATAAGTAACAGTCACGCTGTGTGACCATTTCTCGATATTAATATCGATATTAGTATTTTCTCGATATTAGTAAAGATGGAAACGTATTTAGAAGAAAGAAGGACCTTTTTATTTTCGGATAGGGAACTTGGTTGGGTTAATAGATATATCTTCTGTGGAACGAATCAGTGATCACATAAAACGATGTAAAGGACTTGGTATGCTCTTTTAAAAGCTAAAACGTTCAACGCAACAATGAACCCGAATGGACAGTAAATCATTTGACTGCAACAGCAATTAAACAATAACAAATGATAAACTAGTTGAATAATAACACACTACCGTTGGAACAATACGTCTCAATCAACTAAAGACGTCTGTGACACGACAAATAACTTCCTGAACTTATCAGACTATTGTATTGCTCTAATTCATTTTGTGTTTATTGCAGTAGGTAATAAAATACTTAGGAATGTTAATTAAGGACCGATCTTCCGATTCCAAACGCTTCAATGATTCAACTATCCGCCTAGGCATTTAGTTGAATGGCGGCACTCAATGAAATGGCTAGGCATTTAATTTAATGGCTAATTCAACCAGTTGGCTACGACATATACATCTTATTGTACCTACTTCAGAAAATTTAATCTCCAATGACCTAAAACTTTTCTTATAACTGCTTCATCGATCATCGCCCGTTACAAGAATAGCTATGAAGATCATCTTCTTTGCATCAATCAATTTGTGTAACCGGGTCTTATATATTGACAAGAGACCTTAATTTATGTCAAAGCCTATTAACTGTATCACAACATTATCTATTAACCTTCTTTGAAGATCCAACCTTCAGCTAAAGAGCTCAATCAGTAAACATTACGCAAATCGTTTCTACTAGACTCATAACTGGCTTATTGTAGTTTTGACGTTTCGATATCAGTTTGATTCATTTCATTGATCTTTTCATTTGATTCAATTCATTGTTGGCCCATCTCTTGAACTTGGACTACCATCAATGGATGTGATTGTTGACCTACGAACACCAATATATGGCAACAATTGTATTCTTCTCAATTCATGTTATGGTTTATTTGTGAAGTCTTTGAGATCGCTGTCAGTTATCATATCATATTACACTACATTTCTGCCTACTTTTTTCACACTGGATATTCTACCACACTTTTTATTGTAGAGCTTGGCAAGCTGACCACCATATTCTAAACTAGTACATACAGAAAAAATAAGACTACAATCGGATCTAAAAGCGGATATTGAAGAGCATATTTGGCAAAATTGTTATTTTTTTTTAAGTTAGGTAGTAGTTAGTTGCTTGAGATAGGTACCTGATAGTTCGATCAATCGGACTATGTTAGTTACATCATAATTTTTTAATTTTTATTTTGTTGAGAAGCTCAAAAATTATCTACATTTTGTTCGTTTTCATTTTCGAGGGGTTATTATTTCATTGATTTGTAATAAGATTAAAACTTTTTGGCGTAAAGACCACCTTGCGCGTCTTTATTGCTCGCCGTCCCTCTCTTACATAGAAAGCAATTATTTTGTATAAGTAATTAAATAATTCAAAACCAAAACAATAATTCAAAAAAACCCGGATGACTGTGCCCTTTGAAGATTGAATGGTTGTGGATGAATTGTTAGGAATTGTAATTCCAAAACGTGCTTATCCTTTCACATCTATAGCCAATAAACTGTTTATGCCTCCACTTTCCTGTACTCAATTCAAACAGGTTTCAAGTACAGTCACCGACTAAACGCATGGAACAAGATAATCAAAGCTGTAACTTTTTAATGGTGATATTAAAATTAAATGGTATTTCCGAGGTGCAGCATCTATTGACATTTTAAATGATTTATAGACAGAATTGAATTATTGGGTTGATTATATTTCATTTTTTGTAGGTTGATTTTTTATTCTGATGGTTGATAAATGTTCAACACATCTGTTTTATTAAATCATTTTTACTTATTCATATGATGTAACAATCTGGTTAAATGTATACCTAATAATGAACAGAAAATTATCTAGTAGGATAAGGACGATGATGATGATGTAAGTTGTGTTTCAGTGTGTCGAATTGTGTTAGGTACCACTCCAATCAAGGTTTAGTAAGGTACTAATGGTAACGACATATACCTTAGTAAGATGGAATTCTAAGTGGACATGAATCTCATTTTGTTTTACTGCACACATTTCCTTTGGATACTTCCAAGAAGTATTCAATTCAAATACTATCGATAATTGAAATTGAATTTGGCTTAATAAATGCGTGGTAATTACTCGGTCTAACTAACTAAACGGACTGATGAATAAAAGATCAATACTGATAGTAATGCCAGTATTCTGCGCTGATAGACAAGTAATATTAAATACTTAGCAGCGCCCTCGCGGAGTTGCCCCCAATGATGGTGTATGGTGATTATGATCATGATGAAAAGTAGCTTAGAAGCTTTCTCAAGAGTTTTAAAACCGACTGGTAGTTCCTGAGATTGGCGCGTTCAAGCAAACAAACAAACTAACAAACGCTTCCGCTTTATATATATTGGTATAGATAGATTGATGTCACGCACGTCTCACGTCACGCTAGCGTCTCTAGCGTGACGTGTTGACGTGTGAGGGCTGGCTCAAACCTCGATAGCAATACTATAAAATTAAATCTTGTTAATACTGTAGATTAGGTACTTTTCAATATTCAACTCTTTGTATTTGGGCATACCTCTCACTACCACCCTTAGACATCTTCAAAGGATATTAGAATACCTACCTAAAGATCTTACATATTGTTTATCACGCTTTGGGGATACAGTCGTTATGTTACGTTTCGTTTCGTAAATATTCAATCGAAATAAACAAGCCTAAAATTATGTAGAAAGATCCACATAATCTTACCCAATTTGGTTAATAAGCGAGATTTTAGAGATGTCAACAAAATAGATATTTCACGACGTCATTGACCTCTGAACTTGCCACCACCCACCTAGAATATCCTTAGAGCGATTTACACAAATTATGTAAATTACAAACAAGGATGTCACAATTCATTTCTCTTTTGTAACATCAATTTGTAAATGATTAGTGTGACGGTGTGGGTCAGGGTTTGGGTGCTATGAATGAAGACATCTGGTTTTAACTTTTAATATAGTAGCGACTTAGTCTACGCACATTTAGCGGACAATCACAGCGGAAAACAAGTGAAATGTTGATTAACAATTAATCTAAAAACCACGTTCATTTTTAGAATGCATTGTCATCGAGTTTTATAGAAATAGAAATAGAAATAAGTTTTATTTTCGTCACTATAGGTAGGTACGGTACAGGCATATAAATCAAAAATGTTACAGTGACAAGAAAATAGGGCTACCCCTCAGCATTTGCTTCAGCAGCGCCAAGGCTGTTAGAGCGCTGGTTTTCAGTGGCTTTGGTTTTGAGCTACCCTGAAAGTTTTAGCCAGATACCTAATCGGGAAGTGATCGAAATTTGAGTTGCAAGATTCCCAGCCGGGACGACAGACAGACAGACAGACAAACAAGAATGTGACTTAGGTAAGTTGTAAGTTGTAGGTATATAAGTATAATTTTATGTAATTTATATTCAACACTTATTAAAAGTAGGTACTTAATAATAGTATTTAATCATAACATTTATTATTTATAAATAACAGTAGGTATTATAATTTTTATTATTATATATTGAAGGTATTTACTTAATTATGCATTTACCATACACACACACACACACACACACACACGCACACACACACACACACATACGCATACACACGGACACTCACACACACCTCGATCACTGTCGGTTTACCTGTTAATATAATGTAAATCCGTTATTGGCTGTCGGTAATATATTTAAGTTTTGGTGCACTAGTTTTCTAAGAGCTGTGGATTTTGTTTAAGAAATAAATAAAATAAAAAAATAAAGTAATAAAAACTAGAAAAATAATATAAGTAGGTGGGTTTTTGCCACTGCACTAAAAGTGGCATTAGATTTGTTAAACATATGACTTATGAATTGGAGAGTAATAAGCTAAGCTAATTATTAATATCATGTGATGAGAAAAAACATAGAAAATGATATCTTTTCTCTAGAACAACTCTTTACGAGAATAAATAATAGAAGATGAGTTTTAAAAGTATAACAGAATCAAACAAACCGGTTGGTTAAATCGAAAACAAACTGATTTATGAGACATTTGAAGAACTAACAAAATTGTGCGTAAAGGACTTCAAGAGGACAGTGGTTCGACCACCCATTTGGTAACACAGTGGTTCATCCGCTTGATGTTTGGGACTAAAATGAATAATTCATTTAACTCTTTTCAAATAGAAACGTTAGGTGTGACACAGTGTTATGTAAAGAATTGTTTCGTCGGTAAATTCATCATTTCGAACAAATAAATCTCCCTAAGTTTCCAAACATACACAACAAAGCCAACATTATTCATTATTTTCATATGCCCTGGTTTCTGTATTTGTCATCTGACTTGAGGTCGTACCTATACTGATGAACATGATAGGAATTTTAAGATCACATGAAGGGGGGGTTGAAAGTAAAACAGGGATAAAATCTGTTTCAATGACATGTCATAGGGGTAAATAAGGTTAATAAGGTTAGGAACTACTGTCCAGCTCCTTCAGAAGTCATGAAAATATTGAATAGTGCTTTGGAAAAACGTCCGCACAAACATTTTCACATTCAACATGTGAAACAATAGCCCGTTTATTCGTAAGGTAATTTTCCAAATAATTTTCGTCGGAATAGATCCTGGGCCGTACAGGGCCATACAACACAGGTACATACTTTATCATAAAACTTTCTTGCTTAGCTAAAGGTCCGAAGTATTGATAAAGACGATGTTGAAAGGAAAACGACTTAATTAAATTTGTTTCCACATTCAATAAAGTCATTAATAAATGTCTGAATTTCAAGTCTCCGAAGTCTTGTCGCTCAACAATCCACCTGACACTAACTGTGCCAATTAACGGCCAGTGCCTTGTATCCTTGATAATTTATAGGAGAACGGTGAAAGTACGTTATGAATGATCTCAGCACCCGATACAGTTTGTTTACCGCCGCTGAGTTTGTGTGGAAATCAGTCTTGCCCACACCTTGGCAGACTGTAAGCTAAAGACGAATTTCCTCTAATTCACTCCGTTGCGTTACGTTTCGGGGCGAAAGGATTTGCCAGTTTTTATGACGATTGATATATTTTAGCTTTCTTTTGAGTATATGATGACCTTTTACATAACGACTGTATATACGAGCTCAAGCAAGTTGCAGTCTTTGTAGCAAGTAACTGGTAAGCGCTGGTTGCCAGCTTTCTGCACAAACAGCCAAGTACAAAACTATGCCGATATCTGGGTGTCAGGTTACTCGAGTTCTAGCGGCGTTCCGGAACAATTCGCTACAGTTAATGTAGGCCTATTTTGTTCATTTGCATTAACATGCCTGGCTGTGCCATGGTTTTAGTATATGTGTACCTATATGAACATGTAGCCTCATTTGAATCTAGATGTTTTCTCATGAAACAATGTTATGAA
This sequence comes from Camptogramma bilineatum, assembly GCA_958496255.1. NCBI lineage: Eukaryota > Metazoa > Arthropoda > Insecta > Lepidoptera > Geometridae > Camptogramma > Camptogramma bilineatum. The sequence continues at coordinate 12,733,915 of OY292461.1, forward strand.
TTATGATAAACGCCCTGACCGTAGCGGGAAAAGATAGAGAATTCTGTAATTTTGGTCAACAGAGCATTAGTATAACTGTGAAAGTAATTCCAGCTTTTGACTTCAAGAGGCTTTTGGCTTCAAGAGGGCTCTCTTGAAGCCAAAAGTTGGAATTAATAAACCGATCTCGACTATTGAGTTCAATTCAGATTTGACAAAGTGGTGTTTCAAATCTCCGTATCCACCATAGAGATTGGTTGAGAACTAGCTGTTTTGGCAGCTAGCTATACATATTTAGCGGATATCTCACCTGCAAACAGGGGCACAGCGGCCACCGGCGGCGCAGCGCGTGCGGCATCTTCTTGCGCGGGGGGTCGGTCGCCGGCGGGGGCTCGCCGCACGCCCAGCGGACGAGCCGCGCGCGCGCCGCCTCCGCCGCCTCCACGCCGCGCGACCACGACGGCACGCTCTACAGGACAAAAAAAGTAAACGTTAGCTTATAATATTCGATTCAAATGTATCTTGGACGTGCCTCTGACCCTAGCACCTTCACTGTCACTCTCGCGGTGCCCTCCGTAGAGGGCCGCTGATATGTGCGTCAGTGGTACCCAAAGAACTTAACATTATAAAGATCTTTGAGTGCAGAACATTTTAGAGAATGTCTACTCTACAGTATCTAAATTAGGAGGAGTCTTTTCGTTTTTATGACGGAGAGTGTGAGATAATAATGTACCTAGTAGGTACATATATTAATAAGGGATAGTCTGCTTTTATACGTCATATAAAAGTAGGTAGTCCGCCCTTTATTTTTTGGAGACGGAAAGAGAAAAGAAAGAAAGGATTCAGTAGTGTGCTGATATGACAAGTGATAGAGTTAAACGGAATAGAGTAACATGTTTTTCCGACCCTACATACATTTTGGAAAAAGAAACGACCCCCAGCTTGGTGTGGTCGGAAGTGGCAATAGTTACATACACAATGCACATAAAACTCTGAACTCCAAATAAAGTGAAATATTGTTCAGACAGAATCACATCATTTCCCAAAATAATTTCTAAAGATGCAAGCACGTACGAGTTAACTGCAGATTAAAGCCGTAATATCTCAGTCAAGGACACTGACATCGTTGCAGCGCATAGTAATAAAGTGAATTCGAAACAAGATTACTATCTCAAGTTTACACACATAAAATCTTGTTAAATATGATGCGAAATTGGAAATGTTTGATGTTTGTGCACGTTACTTCGTAATTGCTGAAAATTTGAAATTCCTAATATAATGTAGGTCGTAATCATGAAATACAAATAAATAACTTGTATCGATTTTATACCAAGCAGACGTTTCGATTTTGTACTTTCCAAACTGAATCTGTGATTTTTACTTTTTACTCCCCAAACTTTAAGGCCATAAAACATACAAGCGCGTAAGTATGCAACCGCAGCAGATATGTCTGTCAAGGACACTGACATCGTTGCAATGCCACGGAATAGTTGTTGAGGCACGCGAGCGGTATTCTCACGTAACATAACGGAAACACAACGGTGCTCTATTAGTAAAAGTGAAATGATCTATTGTGGATATACTGACGGGCAGGTTATTGGCTTCGAAGTTACATGAAAAATGTACGCATATTGAATTTTACTTTCCAAAATGCGTACCTACATTTTATTTTCGAAATGTTTGCTATACGAAAATAGAATAGTATAGAATACAGTAGGTATAAAGTTCATTTTCTGTAATGAAAATGCTAAAGACAGCTTCTAGATAACCACTTCAGTCAAACTCAAGTCAAATGATTATTTAACATCACTCTGATTAGACATGATTCTGATAAAAAAATTAACAGTATGGTTCCCTCAAAACAAAAGTTAACTTTAACTTTAATAATTATCTCAATGAACAAGAATGCAACATATTAAAAAAAAGGCCTTAACAATTTCCCGAGTAGTATAGAATCAGACAGAGCACGTTTTTCTAATCTCATCGTATTTGCTCGCAAGTGTAGATTATGTTAATCAGCGCATACGCACACAGTCTGAAAAGCGAAACCATTAAACTTTCTTCCGGCAGGCTTGAATGACGCAACGATTCGGAATAGGAAACAGAGATGGGAACTCTCATGTTTAAGAAAAAGTAGAACACATCGTGATATTGATGCTGGGTAATGTAACATTGTTCTATAACTTGTGGGGGGTGTAGTACATGCAACAAGAACTCGTTAGCTAAATTCTAAGTGTTTAATGAGATGGATATGAAACCATTATAGCAATAAAATCTTAAAACTATAATTTTGGAATCATATTTAAAGCCATTTGAGTAACAAATCAGTTACAAAATAAAATAGCCTTGACGACGATGACTATAAATTGAGAGCAGAACGTAAAGTCAAAGATCACGATTGATGAGGTACAAGGTAAAAAGGTAGAACTGTGTGCTGTGTGTGTATGTGGGCCAACAATAAAAAATCCATAAAAACACCAAATTAATTAACCTTAACTTGGACTATAATGAACGTACAAATATTACATATCAGTATGTATATAATTTATTACATAAAAATAACTCACACAATTCCGTTGCAGTAGAATTCGTGAATACAATTAAGTTACTCAAGTTACCCAACCCAGTCCATTAGCACGGTAACCTCACACCTTTGCATTCTGCATGACAAACACACGATGTAAATTAGCTAAAGTAATTATCTAATCACCTCCAGACATAATTGCCTAAACGAAAATTCTAAAACATCCAAATGTCCCAGCAGTTCCGTAAAGAAATATAAGACTGTTGAAAATGTCACGGTCATCAAAAATCTTGATAATATTAATGAGATGCAGTTTGTCTTTTGAACAAAGAATAATGTTTTCCAACAAACATTAATCAAATAGAAGGAATAAACATCAAACATCTTTTTGGCGGATCATCTACACATGAATAAGAATGACAAGCATTTATAGTGATACTATAATAACCTCTTAAAAAAGCTCTTAAAAATGTAGAAAAATATGAAGAAAATGTTTAAAAGTAAAAAAATGATTCTATTATCGCAATGGGACAAGACAAGAGATTTTTAAACAACACAAAGAGTGACCTCTATATGTATGAACTAAGCAACTATACCACTCTTACAAACGTGTGGGCGACATTTAGGGGCGTTCTCATGACATTCCTGTGAGAAATAGGATAATAACAGTTCAGTTCCATTTATGTTAATCCATTCAATAATTCAATCATACATAATGCATGTAATAAGGCTATAGACAGACACAATTGCGGAGCGAACAGTGTCATTATCTGACAAATCTTTTATGCGGAGGTATGTGATTACATTCGGTAATGCATTAATCATTTTTGTTATTAAACAAACTACTTTCGGTACCCGGCTCGTTTGATTTGTAACATTCTTCACAATCAGGTCTCGCATAAAGACCTAATTAGTATGAACATCTATGGACTTAGTCATTTTTAAATTTTAAATATAATTTAATTTTGAGTGGTGCCCTAATACGTTGCGACGACGTCGCGGCAGACCGCGAACGAGATGGAGAGACGAGCTTGCCAAATTCCGTGCCGACTGGACATTACTAGCACAGGAGAGGGATGAATGGAAAGAGTGGGGGGAGGCCTTTGCCCAGCAGTGGGATATTGATGGCTGACAATAATAATAATAATAAATATAATTTTCAATAAGTATCTATGGACGTTTTGTCAAACCAAATCTTTGTGTTTTTCTGTGAAAATATTATTCCACTTCTCAAGTCTTGTGCGAATTTGCTCAATGAATTCCCAGACTTTCGCCGAAAGCGTCTCATCATCTTATGATGAGATACGGATATTATTGAAATAATGCTGATTTATATCAGCATTATTTCAATAATATCCGTGCTTTACGATCTCACTTTTCCTCTCACCTTTTATATCAAATTGCCAAACGAGATGTACATCAAAACAACGGTCAAGTCACGTCTTGTTCTAATAACATTGCGCAACGTAATGAGGTCGCAGCACTAGTTGGCTAGTGATGTAACATATATTGTATCGATGTATCCGGCTGCTACTTCCGACTATGCACTGCTGGTCCGGTAGGCTGCAGGCCCAGTTTTAGTTGGAATGTTAGCACGATCTGTTATCTAAGTATTACGCACTAATCATTACTGTAGGTAACAGTTTCGAAGAAACGAAAGTTCATACTTAGTAAAACGACATGCCAGTAATTAAGTTACATGCAGGCACCACAGTAGCACCCAAAACCAAAATTGAATTAGATGACTGGCTGAAATACAAAGTTATCTTTAGAAGTAAAACAACACATTGATATTCACATTTCAAAGGGTTCAAAGCCAAATTGCAACACAACATCGAATACCTATGTTCAGATTTTCGACCCACTTAATTATATTCTTAATTTAAGGAAAGAAGGGAGAGAAAGTCAGACCTGTTGTTATAACGTTCTCTACATTAGGTATGAAAATAAAAATTCAGCAAAACAAGCATTGCCTACAAAATACCTTGTATTACATGAAGGAAGATTATCCAATTGACGTCTTGAACAAGCGCAAAGAGCTGAGAATTCAACTACAGAAAGAAAAAAAGTCGGGGAATACTGCTTTTATCAAATACGACAAACTCATTGTATTGAATAACAATGTGCGCCTTTCGCGCAATCAGTCAAACAAAAGGAACCTGTCAGAATCACCGGAGTCATCCCACTCTCACAGACAAAACGCTGAACATGGTAATAAACAACCATTGAAGAAAAATAGAGCAACCAACATAAAAGACTATATACTCCAAAAACCGAAACTGAACACTCAAACAGGTACCTCTCAAAGCCGTGAGAATTTAACACAGCTCAATGTAGCATAGCAACCACATACGGACCCTCTACCTACCCCCAATCTCCCAGTACGGCTGGTCACCGCGGGAGAGTTCGACCAAAACCCTCCAAGGAAAGCATGTAATGCAAAGAAACACAAGTTCTATATTTGTACTTTCAACGCCAGATCATTATCGTCAGAAATAAAACTTATTGAGCTCAAAGCAGCGCTACAGGATATTAAGCATGACATACTAGGATTGAGTGAAGTCCGCCGATTGGGTGAAAATATTATTGAAGATGATGATTACATAATGTACCACATAGGAAAAACTAAAGGTCTATTCGGCGTGGGCTTCCTAGTAAAGAAAAAAAAACCGGTCAAGTGCGAGTCGAACTCGTACGCCGAGGGTTCCGTACATAGCCATGGTGCCAATTAAGCTAGTACGCTTAATTGTATGAGCGCCCATACAACTCGGAGGACAATTTTAATTGGCGTCAACTATGTATGGGAACACCCTTTAATTTTCAACTTTTTTAACTTTTTGGAATTTTTCCTTTATTTGTGCTATAAGACCTTGCTTTTTCCCAAATTTCGTTATTCTAGGTCAACGGGAACTACCATTTAGGTTTTCGACCCAAAACCTCTAGGGTACTTCCGGTTGACCTAGAATTGTCAATTTTGGTTACAAGCAAGGTCTTCTAGCACAAGTAAAGGAAAAATTCCGAAAAATAAAAAAAGTTGATAATTAAGGTAAGTTTTGGTACTCACAAGTTTTCACGAAAACCTAAATTTGCCTGTATCTTTTTATAGTGTTGACTCAGGACCTTGATTTTTATACTCACAATAGGGACTATAGACCTTAGTATATGGTATAAATTTCAACTTGCTAGCTCTACCCGTTCCTGAGATAATCGATGGTGACACACGGACAGACAGACGGACAGACGGACAGACGGACAGACGGACAGACGGACAAGAAAGTGATCTTATAAGGGTTCCTTTTTTTACCTTTTAAGGTACGGAACCCTAAAAATTATAAGGAATACATTAAAACATTCACTGGAATATCGGAAAGAGTTTGTATACTAGAAATTGAACTAGAAAACCTACCCTTTACAATAATACAGGCATATGCACCCACTGAGAGCTCGTCTCAAGAAGACATAGAATCATTTTATGAAGACCTAGCAAAAGCTCATGACTCTATCTCGACGAAATACATTATCGATCGAGCGAGCGAAGCGAGCGAAGATCTTAGTGGTAAGTTGGGCGATTTTGCTTTGTATGTTTGTATGTTTGTATGTTTCACGAATTGTTGTTCGCGCATAACTGTCGAACCGTTCATCCAATCTGCATGAAACTTGGTAGGTCAATAGGTTGTGGTAAGGAAATTTACGGGGGAGCATATGAGCTTAATCGATGAAGGGGTTGTGAAGATATTGGGTTCCCAAGGGGGTAAAAAATTATGAAAGTTACACAAATAAATTGAGTGGGGTGTCATACGAAAGGGCTTATTTTGTACATTCCAAAATGGTTTTTATTTTTAATCTAGGATGTATAGTTTTTGAAATACGACCAAAGACCAAAAACTACGAAACCAGAGCTGCAAGAGCTCCCGTTGCATAGAGTTTCGATGACTTCGTAGCTCATTGACTGGTCGGTCTTAAAAAGAGAGTGGCATCGTTGCGGTTTGGTTTGCAATGATTTTAGATGCTACTTGATTTATTTTCAAGATAAAAAAAATTTTGATAAAGAATGAAAATAATTGGGGTAAAAAAAGTTAAGTAAACAAATATATTGAGTGGGCTGTCAAATGAAAGGTCTTTATTTGTACATTCCAAAATAGTTATTATTTTTATTCTAGGACGTATACTTTTAGAAATACGACGAGAATTCATAAATATGAAATACCTAAATGAAAAATTAGACACGACATTATGTATTGCATGCATGCCAGTATTTTTTACCATGAAGAGCTAGCGCAATAGGCATACTCGGCAGTATCAGTAGTAGCACTTGAAATTATAGGGGTAGTCAGAAGAAAGTCCAAATGTAAGCCATCTACGGTGCGCGAGATCTCAGTTCGGGGCGAACTACTAGTATCTATGGGCGATTTTAACGCACAGATTGGCTTACCCAAAGAACATGAGCGCTCAGTTACCTGGAAACATGGTTATGGTAACAGGACTATTCGTGGAGAGAGACTCATTCAATACGCATACGAGTACAACCTGAAAATTGTTAATACCATGTTAAAGTTAAAAAATAATAACAGGTGGACATGGATCTCTCCCGATAAAAATACAAAAAACGAGATTGACTATATTATGACTACAACACCACACTTATTTTCTAAATATGAAGTACTATCGTCTTTCTCATTTAGATCAGATCATAGATTACTGAGAGCTACAATCTGCCTAAATTCAATGAAAAAAAGCAGGCGCAACTATTCAAACCAATCAATAACTCTGAAAACATCTAAAGAGCAAGAAGTCTACCTGAAAAACCTAAACAACTATATACCGGAGCTCATAACGACCCATAACAATTTGAAAGCTGATGAATACTGCCAAAAAATCATGAACTCTATATTCGAAAGTTTAAAAAATACTTCAAGGAAAGAAAAGCGCTCAATTTTATCAGATATGGCACTAGAGCTCATGAAAGAAAGAAACGAATTGCAAAATAAGCCAAAACTGAACAAAACTGACAAAGAAAAATTAAAAAGTCTTTTCAAAATTACAAATAAAGAAATAAAAAAATGCTACGATACTTACAGAATAAATACTATACAAAGACACCTCGAAAATTCCAGGTCCGCTAAAAAAGCATATAAAGAATTAAACAGATCGAAAAAATGGATACCATCACTTCAGCCCGGATCAAAAAAATGTAATTCCCGAATGGAAATAATAAATATAGCCACGGACTTCTATGCGGAGCTTTACAGACGACCAGACTCATTAGAACAAATAAATAACCAAGTTTCCACGATCACTAGCACGACTCTACCAACTCCAAAATTCACGGAATCGGAAGTCCTTAAACAAATAATGAAGCTCAAGCTAGAAAAAAGTCCGGGGCCAGATGGGATCACAAATGAATGTATAAAATTTGCAAGGACTCTACTATTGACACCTATCACGATTCTATGGAACAAAATATTAGACGAGGAAGATGTTCCGCATATCTGGATGGAATCTGAAATCATCTTGCTGTATAAAAAAGGTGACCCAGCGGATATAGGAAACTATCGCCCCATAAGCCTCATACCTTGCCTCTACAAATTATTCGCTTCCTGTCTGCTTGAAAGAATAACGTCAGATATTGACTTACGTCAGCCGATTGAGCAAGCCGGATTCAGAAGTGGTTTCAGCACAATGGATCACATCCAAGTGGTCGACCAGATAATAGAGAAATACTTAGAATTCCGTAGACCATTATATTTAGCTTTTATTGACTACAAAAAAGCATTTGACTCTATTACACACGATAGCATCTGGAAAGCACTGAAATCACAGAATATAAATGAGAAATACATAAATATTTTGAGACATATCTACGCCAATAGTACAAGTAGAGTCAAATTAGATAGAAGAGGCACAAAAATCAACATAAACAGAGGCGTAAGACAAGGAGACCCGATTTCTGCAAAGCTGTTCATAGCCGTCTTACAATATGTGATGGAAAATTTACCATGGTCCAACCAAGGTATCAGCCTAAATGGGAATTTCTTGAGCCACCTTAGATTCGCCGATGACATCATATTGTTCTCAGAAACTCATCAACAATTAAACAACATGATAAACGAGCTAAATCAGGCAAGTATACAGGTAGGACTAGAAATGAACCTTGACAAAACGAAAATTATGACCAACCACCACATCCATCCCATCTTGATCAATAGCATTCCTCTCCAATTTGTAGAAAACTATATATATCTAGGCAAACAGATATCTTTTAGCAAAGAAAGAAATATTGAAGAAGTAAATCGTAGAATAGCAATCACCTGGAAGAAGTACTGGGCTCATAAAGAAATATTTAAATCGCAGCTCCCGCTACCAACTAAAAAGATTGTCATGGATACAGAAATACTGCCATGTCTCACCTATGGTTGCCAAACTTGGACGCTTGATTACAAGACCAGAAACAAAATCCGGATTGCTCAGAAAAAAATGGAAAGAAGTTGCCTAGGTATCAAATTGAAAGACAAAGTGAGGAATATAGACATCCGTAAAAAGACTAAAGTAACCGACGCCTTAGATTTCTCGCTACAAAGAAAATGGAAGTGGGCCGGCCATGTGGCTAGACACAAAGACGATAGATGGACAATAAGAGCATTGAAATGGTCTGGACCTAGAGGCACTAGAGCGAGAAGCAGACCGCATGCCAGATGGGCAGATGAAATAATAGCGACGGCGGGTCCGAGCTGGTTAACCACAGCCACTGATAGAGAAGAATGGAAGTCCTTGGAGGTGGCTTTTACCCATAGGGGGTCCATACAAAAATAATGAATGATTATTATTACTTACAGAATTAATTTTAGCTAATGCATGTGACAATTTCTTATACTTATTTTTTATTCATAATATTTAACTAAGAATTAAGTAATATTTTTTGTATGGAATTAAATAAAGCTATTTTATTTATTTATTTATTTATTTTAATTATATTCACGTCTTCTAACTAAATATATTGCACAAGTTTCCCTATACTTTAAATGAGACCAATAAAGATCAGATCTAGTTTCGTAGAAAGATTGTAAAGGTTTCTTACCAGTTTAAAGTTCAAGGTTTGGTATTGTGAACTTTATGTGCCCCAAATTATTTATCAGACCAATACTGGTTAATTTAAAAATCATTTCTTAAACACACTTAACTGCAAGAGATCAAGAGAGCAACCAAAGACTATTTGGATGAGCAATTATTCAGGGAAGAGCGAGAGCAAAGATGAATAGAAAAGAAGGCAAGAATGATGATTACTCTGCACTATAGGAACTATAAAAGAGAAAAGGGTAAAGGGAAAGAAAAAGATTGTATATCATACTCAGATACTATCACAAGGTTCGAGTGAGAAACCGTGATAGTTTTCTATCAGATGAAGATTCCCTCTTGGCATGTTAAGTTAAAAGTGGTCATCATGTTCAATTTTATGTCCGCCTTTATGTGACAGTACGTGACATGAATAATTCAGATGGCATCGTTTACTTTCAGTATGAAACCTCAGCTACACACGGCAAGCTCATGGATTTGGCGATTATCGAGATAGCAAGTTCGAACGGAAAAGTTCAACACTTTCGCTTTTAATCCTGACACGCTATCTAGATAGTTAGTTAATACTTTAAATTGAAGGGAATTAGCTTAGCCAATAAACTAATAAGCTTTCGTATCGCTATTGACAAAACTGTCATGAAACAAAGCAGTTCTTTTTAAAGGAAGCACGAACTTGCATTGATGATTGTATTTACTTGAATGATCGCGATAAGCATCTTGCTAAGAGTCTAGACGAGCCTTAACGATGTCAATTTATTGCTTCTGTGTAAGCTTGTTTACGTTTTGTTCCACTACACTATTTGGATCACGGAACTTTGTAATGGACTTTTTATCGAGATCTAGCGGAGACAGCGCTGATTGAGTTATGGAACAAAAAGTGAGATATCATGTTGTACTCGATTGAAAACGGGATTTAATAGAACACAGAATCTTTGACAAGAATAAGGAAGTGATGATAGAGTGCTAATTTATGCAAAACCTTAACAAAAATCACGAACTAGGACGATGCTATAACATCAATAAAAACGAAGAGCTACCAAACTATTTCACAGCCTTAAGATTTAAGACCAATAAATAACCAGATGAGAGAATTCAACATAAAATGTAATAAAAACTAAAACGTTGCAAAAGGGTATTCATTTATTCATAGATTTGTTAAAAACTAACTCTGATGTAATAAAACACCTACAAAAAGTTATTAGTGTTAAATAGAAACTGGGTAATACTATATTGCAAATATTGCAATATGAATGTTAAGTGATTTTATAAGACTGACACTTAAATTACAGCTTGGACTTATTATAAAGACATAATTTACTCGAGAATGAAAGGTTGAATGCTACCCAAGCTCATGGCGCTAAGTTCATTACAGTTGATTAGAAGCAGAGGTAAAATTCACTAAAGATAATAAACTGAAAGAAACTAACAGACATTGTGGAAAATTTTAATGATGTTATTGATGAGAATTAAATATATAGAACTCAGATATCTACAAATCAGTGAGAAAAGGGGGTCATTTTCTAGTTTTAATAAAAAATATATTCAATTGTTACTTTTGAAAAAGGCACCAAAAATTAATATTTTTTATCTATCGACGATACTAGTTGACCAGCAAAATAATTTGCTTGTTCTTGACACTTGCACCGCACATGTCAATTATAGCTCAAATCCAATTTGCTGTGATGGGCACTAAAGCGTAGGTCGTAAATGATTAATTGTAGTAAAACCTAGATAATTTCGTTTTTGCTTGTCACTTTCGGAATGCCGATGTCGAGATGTCAAGGGTGTTATCGCAAATTGTTTACTGTTACTTGATTGTTTTGCTAATCGTTTGATTGGAGTAACAAAATGGTCCCCAATGTTACTATCACACGCAAATTTCCATTGTTACTGTGTTGTTTTCGAGTTTCTTGCAAATATACACAAATTGCATCTCATAAGAGTGGATCGATGATATGAACCATTGACATCCGTCAAGTGGTAGGTACCTAACCTAGATAATTTTAAAAAAGAGTAACTTTTCTCGATCGTGTAGCTTTTTGTCAGTCTAGTCTAGACCGTAGATAACAATACTGTGCCAGATAACCCACTTATCGTCAAAAAAGCAAAAACCAGTCGAAAATGAGTGCAACCATCGACCACCTGTTGAGGTTGCTCCGGCAATCAGGCATCACCACCTGCCGAAGCACGTACCGAACCTTCAGACGAGCAGTCACTTTCACCTGCACATCCTAGTGCCATCATTAAGGTGCAGTACCGAAAGTAGCGATTTACAACATCATGGAGAAGAACAACTTCACTTGCAATTCGGGTTGCAAAAACTAACCAAAGAAAAACAAGTGTTTTTTACCTTTAACCTATTATGTCTTTCCTTCGGATAAGGTCATTATGCTGAGTCTCAACATTGTCCCAAACACTTTTTTTGGGTACCGTTGACATAGATTGCCTCCTGACGCCTCGTGTAAATTATCTAGTAAAGATGGAAAGACCTTGTCCTAGTTATATGTACCTAATAGGAATCCTCCTCACTGAAATATTATCAAGCATTAATCTATAACAAGAACATGCAATTTTTTTTGGTAAGGCTTATGAGCTGCGACTGGCAATCGCGACTATTTAATATGATCGCGATCCAGTCGCAGCTTTCATACCCCGCCTTAAGCCTCTTCCTACGTGTTCACCCTGACAATGGCGCCCTCATGACATACATCAACATTCACGGTCGCACGAAAGTCGTCGATAGCCATTGTCCGTACGCCTTATGTCCCCGGGCGCTATTGTTTGGGCGCTGATTAAATTATTAATCAGCTGTTTGATACAGTTCGGGAATGAATGGGTTTGTCGACGAGGAAAATGATAGGTTTAAATTTAATTGTAAGTTGTAACGGTACCGTAAATTCAGATAGACCAAAATGAAGAAAAGATAATTCTGAAAAGAAACTGCTCAAAATTCCGGTAAGAGCGAATAAAAACGATCGGTTTTACTTCAAACGCAATAAAGTGAAGTTTGTTACATTTTATGAGCCACTTAACGATGCTTAACTGCACATACAGTTTCGGAATTTCTGCACAAACCATGAAATACGTGTTGTCTTACATCTACCACTTAATCCATACGTCGACTTGCATCTTATCAAGGGCCGCATCAACAGTTCGCTAAATGTCGAATGCAAAGTTCACGCGAACAATACGCGGTGTTGAAACACCTTTAATCGTTCGTTCTGCATAAATTGAATACGTTTGTCGATAAGGATTTAGAGCGGGATCTGTGTGGAAATTGGATTTCTTGAAATTAGAAAATCAATTCTCCTGTCTGTCTTTCCCTCGATGTTCATCTTTGTTCTTCCAAAATAAGATACCCAGAGAGATTAAAACCATAAAACTTAGTCAGCTATTCTCATCGAGTACTCTTCACGAAAGAACAGGTTGCGGGTCCACGCTAATCGTAGTAGTATCTCAAAATGTTAAGAGTTCTTAGTAAGATCTGAAGCCAGGTCAAGAGACTTGACCGATTTGCCAGCCAAGTTCACGGTGAAACGTGTTTCATGCAGCGAAAGCTGAACGGATTAGTCACCTTTTTGGAAACAATAGTATTTGGCTGTTCGTACTTCATACATGAGCCACGAATACTAAACTGCAAGTAAAAATAATTTGTTTTTGGAATAGATAGTGAAAACAATTGTAAAACACTTCGAGGAATTGTTGGTGCAGTAAAGATGATTATGTCGACAAGTAGACATAATATTCCTATTATATTATTCAAAATATTATTTTGTCGATTTAAGTCGATTGTAAGATGAAATCTCAATCTCCAGATGATTTGCAAGTCAGTAATTATAACAAAAGGAAACCATAAACCTAGCCATTAAAAACGTAATCATTCAGAATGCTCACTACACCACAGACACTGATAAAGCCATCAAGAATACATTAAAATGAATAACTGCATTGCAGTAAAGTAGCACTTTGCATATATCTCCACCATTCAAAGCAGGTTCAATGGCGTGAAAGGGGGACAAAAGTTCTAAAGTTTAATGGCGACGAGGGCTGTAAGTGGCTCAGGGCTCATACTAGTATAATTTTACATTGACTGACTTCAAAGTGTGGAGGTCTTTTATCGCCTATTTTGTGATTTATTCATATACTAGCATCAGTGATTTAGAAGCTACTTTGTAATTTCTGAAAACGATCGTCGATTCAGCCCCAAGCTGGCTAAATACAGTAGCTGTCTTAAACTCTACCTCGAAAATATACTCAGAATATACTTACTCAGTTTCTCAATCAACTGGTACCGTATCAAACAATGTCTTTGTCTTGATCACTATTTGGATGTACACTTGACCTTATCGGTTTTCCTTCCTTCAACAAACATCATTGTGTCGATAATTGAGCAAACAAGATTGACCTCAAGCAGTATTTTGTAATACAAATGGTGGACCCGCGCAATGTCATCGACGATCATTGAATTAATTTACAAGTTGTTATAACACTATATTTACTGATGAAATGAATTGAAATACAAGTTATAATAATGCTTGGTGTTCTATTCTTAAGTTTTGAACTCTTTTGATCAAAGAAACCAGTAATTAACAAACAAAAAAATGTTTTTATACCTACAATGATAAAAAAACGCAAAAATATGAATTCTTGCAAAATATTACTTGCAGAATCAGTATCCAAACATCAACCATGTTTATCAAACTAAATGGAATTTTCAATGACTCCTAAATTGGTTTTGCTATTACCGCTGAATATTTAAATGCCTGCTAGATGGATTAAACATGTGGTTTCAGTTTTAATTTTTTTATTTTGTATTGTTTATGAAATACCCTTAAAATCATAGGGTATTTTTATACGGTACCGTCACCATATAAAATTATTTACAGAAAAAACATAGAGATACTCGTATTATCAAACAATGAGCTTTAAAGCATTCGTTGCATAATTTTGCACATATAAGCCTGGCTCTACAAACATGCATTCTCCTTGCCAAAGGTTCTAAGAAAAAGGCATTTGATAGCATTGTAAACGTCTATTGAATTTATTACTACAACAATAAAACTGATGAAAACAATACTGAGGAATTCCCACTGAAATACTAAAAGGTTGTTAAACTTTTTCTGTACGTGGAATTCTAGTTTTTTAAATCTTTATAATCTAAGTTGAGCATCATGATTTTATGAATAAACTCTCATCAACTTGTTTTAATTCATCTAAAGAATCTTGGGGAGACTTTTTTACTCATTGCGGTCGGGTCTTTACACGGAGTATTTTTAAATCCCATGTTGCATTATAATGACTAGAGGTAACTCACAAAACTTTTGAGAATCAATGACTATATTTTTCAATTACTTTACATTAACATTTTCATCATCTTCAACATAAATGAATGTTGATATTTAAAAGCCTGCAACAGCTTCTTCAATATCCATTCCATTAGTATTTATATTCTATTATTTTGAAACAAAAACCGTTATTTTGTTTGTTTCATCTTATCTATTGTGCTTCATGTCATGTCGAATGGTGGATTGATTGTTGCAAATCGTAAACATCAAAGATGAAATAGAAAGTGAAATATTGTAAGTCTTTGTAGCAATTTAAACTCGTTTAACGCGGGTGAAGTGAAGACATGATTAAAGCTTATGAGTTTCCCTACTTTGTGATTAGCGCAAGTGTATGTAATAAGTAATCTATGTTGGGAATCGAAACTATCTGATGCAATGCTGCATCAGCCTTTAGAACTACTGGATTTACGTCTTTACTTCGTTTAAGTATCTTTCTTTTTGGATAAACATTTATGGATTTCCGAAGAATCTTTTCTATGAGGTTTACGCTATTTCAATTGAAATTGAATTTGAAGATTTCCCCAACGGCCGCTTTTGGATAATTCAGAAAATTGAGCTATCAACGTTTTATGAATATGTAATTCTATGAAAATAGGCGCAATAAATTACCAATACTGAAATAACGAAACTTCCCTGCATGCAAATCTGTAGGTATTACTGAAACACGCATACGGAGTTGACACAATTCCTACACAATGCAATGCCGTTTTGAAACATCGCACTGCACAAGTTAATAATAGTGCAAGCGAAATTAATTAGTTTTGTATGGGTTGCGAAGTATCAATTTGCTAGCGAATATTGAATGTGAAAAAACTAGAGCATCTGATAACAATAGAACGAACATGGACAAAAAGTTTATGCGATAGGTAATCTTCTTAGGCTGGATTCAACCAAACTGGATTAAGTTTTTACTCGGGAGTAAACTACTGTTTGTTTGAATATTTTGACATTGTAAAGGTGATACCTTATAACCAGGATAATTTGTATGCACATAATAATGTTCGGTTGCGCTTTCTAAACAATTGTATATCGAATTATATCGGCTAGTTACTCTGGAGTAAGATGACTTTTGGTCGAATCCAGCCTTAGTATGACCCAAATATTAGATAACTTAAAAATACAACAAGGATACATTAGTTAGTATATATCTTACAGATAAAGATACTAAGGACTCTAGTAATACCTATCACGTTGTATTGATGACCTCAAAGGATATTGAATGCGTTTAAGGTCTGAGAGACTGTCTTCAACACCTTGAGGGTATAGCCGTGATCCCGTTTATTTTTTCGTTTTTGTATGTCAGATCAAACATCAAAGCTGAGAAACTGATGCATCACAATATGTAATCACTTTAAACATTCAGTTGTAATCAACCTTGTAAACTACTTAGCAAAGATGTAAACAAATCGTAAGCCACCTGTAGTTTAACAAGGCTGTACTAACCTCAGATCAACCGGAGCATAATTAACCCATCGATCAAACTTACCCATTCGTGAAGTTGGTAAAAGCCTTCAATGTCAAAGGAAGCATACACAAAATAAAAATAGTTTATAAGCTTAACTTGCAACAGTATGCACAATAAGTTACAAGCAGACGTACAAGTATATCTTATATTGACTATTTTGAAATCTGAAACAGCGTTTACTGGTTTTCAGGCAATTTAGAGATTTTTGTACCTACAATATTGAGAAACGGCCCGGTAACAATAATTTGAATTTCATTTTTTTTTTAACATTACGTCTATTGTTTAAATACATACAGGGGTAGGCAGAGACCACGTTCTTCTTCGACCTCGTGTACTTCCAAAAATAAGATATCTGCAAAACGTAATAAATAAATATTTTATGTTCATATGGTTATTGATCTACTATTTATATCAATGTGTATAGTATACTACTTACTTTATGTAAGCAATTTAAAACCGCAACTGTTTGTATGACAACTTCCTGGACATTCAATCCTAACATTTTCGGGTGCAGTTATATTACGGATGTGGTTCAGACTATCGGAAGAAGTGAATCCATCCGTTAAACGATAAGAATCGACCGCGGCTGAATTCCTGCATCCATCAATGCTATTGTTTTAGTAGCGGAACGAAAAAGTTTATTGTTCAGTGTTTATTAAACTAGTACTTACCTACTTACGAAATTCTTGGAAATGTTTTGCAATATTTTATCTTGTGTACATTGCGTGCCATACGTCTTTAACGAGTAGATAAACTAAGTAATGTATGATAGCTTCCCAATTGCTATTACAATCGCTTGGCTCAATTCGCAAATTGACTACAACTACATGACAACGGTTCATAGGGCATAGAGACTTGAGTCCTCTTCCTGTTATTGTCGTTGTGATATATCAGAATGATAATTTTGACTCCGATATTTTTACCATTGACAACTTTCTAATTATGAACCACCATAGTCGTGATGGAATTTCTAACATGCATCAAGACATCCATTCTGATGTCGACTGCTGTCGGCTCAATGGCCAATTATTATCATGTTCTTTCATCGACTGTTGAGTTGTCGTGTGACAGCTATTAATCACTCGGTTCATTGTCTTTGACTGTTAATGTTAAGGCTGTTAGTGAATTGTGATGTAGATGACCTCACTCTATAACAGTTAATTATGTTTTAATTTCATCAATAAATATACTTAGTAGTCCCTATTAATAAATGTAGTAGTATTCTTGTATTTAGATCGCGTTGGTTGTACCTGAAATAGACAAAATGAGGCTAAATACTCCTATTCAGAGCACAAAGCTATCTCATTAAATAGGCAAGCATTGTTTGCAAAGAATGAGTTAATTTTAGTCCAAAATGATGATAACAAAATTTAAGTTTGAAATTTTCGGGAAGCACCACAGTAAAAGAAAATAGGAAAAGCGAACACCATACTCAACGTATCAATCCATACTTAGGAAATCAAACACGTAAAACAGATGTGGCGAAACGAATCGAATCAAACATAACGGAAGCGCTGTCGAATGAAAGAACTACAATTATCACGGAATGTAACACTCACACGACAGTGCGTTGCGCACGAGTGCGTGCGGTTACAAATTACAAATGCTGGTTCTTTTTATTCGCAATCATCTTTGACACATTTATACCTTGTAGTACTTATTGATTTTGTTGTGTCTCTTGTTATATAACATGAACTTTTCGAAATGCTTAAGAATTATAGATTTTCTTAACATTTTGGTGATATTAAGGCACATAAGCGAGTATATTAATGGAATAATGTGCAATAACTGGATAAAGCTATAAATAAAACAAATCAGGGACACTTATTACGCAACACTGCAATCACTCCCCACCGCAGAATGCAAACCGCAAAGGTCGTGACAACACGGGAGCAGCTGTTTATACGCATCAATCGTAATGGGCAGAAAAGTGACTGTAGTTAAACGCCCACGTAGGGTTTTAAATGTAGGCGTGAGATGTCACGCGCCCTTATTGACCGAACCTGATGTGTCCTTTATGCAAATCGATACGAAATGAAAAGGTGATGTAGTGGACTGATGAATAATTGACTACGGAAAGAGAAGACAAGCAAAGACAGGGACATGTTGGAAGTGACGTACTTTTTTGATGAAGATGATCAATAAAAGTATGTAAAAATATTTTTACGTCTGATACAAAATGTAAAGACATTGGGAATGGTTTTTACCATACATCAAAATAACGACAATGCAATTAAGATCGAATCATAATCATAAGTTATAATAGAAAATATTGTGAAATAAAACAGGTGCTCAAAATGTCAACAAACATTTCTCAACATTGGAATATGCCCGCTAGATAATAAAGTCGTTAAATTTAGATCGCTTATCTTCCTTATCGAAGTAATGTTTCAAAATCTCAATGCCAAGAGTAAGAGTATTTTGATTGAACGGCCCCTGTACAGTAGTAGAGCATGTCCGCAGAATTCAATATTATCATCGTATCTCAATTTATCAAAAAAATTTACTCAAATCTAGAACATTAAAATTAAATCTGAAAAAACAATACAAAATAACATTCCAATTTACAGGTCTCTTGGACTGACTTTGAGTATGTTCTACTGGTATTTGAATTGAAGCTATTGAAATTAATTTTAATATGCTAGCCCCAAGCTGTGTTTTATTTTCATCAAATTCGAATAAATCAGTTACACCTACACCGTAGGGTATTCAATTAAGTATGACATGTAATAGGCACTCGAATTACGTTTTTGTAGAGGCATTAACATTGTATAGTTATCTCCCATTAAGTTCGTTTTGGTTTAATTTCATCTCCCACAACACATTAAACTTCTGCTTTTGCACTGTTGTTCGTTTGATACGGTAGCGGTCTTTTTAATTTTGGGTTATAGTAATAAATAATTATGACATCATCAAATTCTTCACTACGAGGTCTTAGTTTATTTTCTGCTCTAATATTTTAAACTTTGGTATAATATACTTCAGTACTATCAAAATGAGTGCCACTATGATATTTAGATTGGCTTCTGACTGAGAGTTCTTCATTGTGCAAAACTCCTCAAATATCGTAAATTTTGATTCAAATCTCGGTTCATTTGAAACAATGTCGGAAGGCCATAGATTCAATCTCTAGTATCAAAGACATTGAGGCTTCTTAATATCAACGCTGATTGATTTTTCATAAAGAATAACATTTGAGATTCAATTTCGAGAATATATTGAATCAATCAATTAAAACTATAGTCATTATTTTAATCAAATCTCTTAAGGACGTAACAACAAATATCAACGGTTTTTAGGTACCATTTAAAGAACCAGGAATCGCATTTGTAAGGATATTATGGTATAAAATTAAAGGTAATATATTCATCTCTAAAAATTTCTAATAAAAACTTGGCAGTTCCATACAAAATTTTCACAAAAACACGTTTTTACCATTGCAATAATCGCTGAAAATACTGAAAAATGGGGTCTGATTAGGTACATAAATAGCCAATCCTGTTGCATATTTGAACGAAATAATAACACAAAATTGTAGCTTTTAGAGTCTTCTATAATAATTTCTGATTATTTTGTTGCCAAATAAATTACTTTTTTATTTATGAGAAAGAATAGACGGCAGAAAATGCACTAGAATTTCTCCATACATTTTTCAAAGGAAAACTGTCGAAACGCAGACAGCTTTCATTTTTGCTCGTCATTCCGCGTCAAGACGCGGCAATGGAAGCACGGATGTATCGCAATTTTGAAAATTTATTTGGAACGACAAGGTTCTAAAGTAATTGTATCGTGTGTGTTTTATAGTGCGAATGAATTATATTGATACTTTTTTGGACCGAAAATAAACATAAGTGCATAGCCAGAATTCGATTTGAAAAAGTACCTAGGTACCTGTGTGGTAGGTTACTACAATCATCATCATCACCATGCCTCCCATAAAAGATGGCGGATGTTACAGTTTTATGAAAAACCAATTTCTATAATTATAATGATAATTGGGGTTTTTGAGGGTGGTGATTATGAATTTGACACTCATTTTGGAATTAAAGATGGCGGATGTCACTTTTTATGGAAAATTAATATCCAATTATCATTATTGTGGCTTTTGAGGGTAGTGATTACGAAAATGACACTCATTTTGGATTTAAGCCTTAAGGCTTAAGGAGGATCGCTTGTGTTTAATATTCTTGAATTTGATTTTTTTATTTTGATAATACCTAACACTTTTATTAATAAAAGTTTTATGTTTATAATAATTTTATTTTATAAAAAAAGACTTTTATAAAATAATTACATATTATTGTTTATTTGAGTAATTTTTTTATTTATTCTTAATCTGTTTTAGCTTATAGAACGTTTAATAGGCTACCCTCAAATAAAATAGCTTCAACCTTCTGCAGTTTTATTATTTATTAATAGAATAATATAAATAGAATAGGCAGATAGAAGATACATTACACCAAATGCTATTGAAAACACCTAATTTAATTTAATTACTTTACCTACCCATACTAAACCTTAAAGTACCAAAATTAGTTAGTCAATAAAAAATCGAGTGTAGAGCGGCTTCAATTGTTTTGGTAACTTTGTAGCTCAAATACCCAAATTCGAATGCATCAAAAATGTAATTACGTCCTTAATTAATTAAATTTAGTAACATTAGCATTCAAGTCCTCTTCAAAAATTACGATTTCAATAGTCACTTCTAAATGTTATCCATCCTCGACGAAAAGTAAATTTATTTATTTATTTATTTTTATTTATTTCTCTCACAAACAATATTATAAATAGTAAAATAAATATACAGAATAATTAATATTAAAAACGTTGTATTATAAAAACCTGTTTTGTGAGAGACTGGTGCCTGAAATAGGTATAGAAAAACCTAAATAGAAATAGGTATAAAAAAATGTTAGAACGTTTTAGCATGATTGGATGGGCCTTCTTTGTTACTATCACCATGATGCCTAGACAGTTGACTTTCAGCTATTGCTAATTATTATGAAGTATGAAACTTGTTCATCGCTATTAAAAATATTTTTAACAGTCAGACAATGTGTTTTCATCGTCGTCGGCTTCCTGCCTTTGTCCCCAAAGATTTTTTATTATAATCTACGTAATGTGAGAACATTACGTGTGTTCAGCAACATGTATTCTTCTTCCACTTTTCTCTATCAGCCGTCATCTCAACACTCAGCCATTTCAGTTAGACAATGAGTAAAGACAATAATATATCCTGGTCCAATCAGGTCAACAAAATCTTTCGCCGGTTCACAAACAAAGTAACTGTAGTTTTGATTGTTTTACTACAATAGTAGTATTTAATTAAACGTTTTTTAAACCTTGATTGACCTTCGTTCACGATAGCATCCCTGGAGTATAGAAAGATGTACAGTTTTCTTAACATTTTCTAATAATAAGATGATGGACATTCATGCATGACAACCACGTGTAGTGCTTGTGGTGTCATTGTCTATCACAATCCAATATTTCAGATAAAATGATTTTCAATGTTTGAAATGTTTATGGTATTAATCACCATCCCCCGGTCCAGCCACCACGGTGCTCCGTGTCCGAGTGCAAGAAACATCGCCACGGGCAGTAAACGCGTTAAAAGCGATGAACATTACATCATGAATATTACATCGTGCGTGGTTCACGTCTTATGCCGATGAAATGTTATTATGTTTTCATTGACATAAGCTGAAAAATAATGATTGTGACTATAGGAGTTGACGCTTTTAGTAGAATGGCAGTGCAGTATGAAGATGATCAGTAATTTGGCCTGTGTAATTGAGAGCCATCACGGAATAAGTCAGAATTTGTAATACTTGTTAGCTTGCTGCTTACGACTCTAAGTCCTATTGTTTAACAACTAATAAGACACAGCATTACAATCAGGTCCGATCAAGTAATTAGTGTAAGCACTTACTGTAATACCGGTTACTTTAGCAATAGATACAACTTATTTATGTTCGTGTTCATCGTTTCTTTAACCAGCTAACCTAATCAATAAGTAACACACAAAAAAAAAGAAAATTGTATAGTTTTTTTTTAATTTTCTGTGTAAATTGTTTTTTCTCCTAGCACTAAAGTAAGTAAGTTCGTATGAGCAAGTGGCCAACTCTGGTGACGGTAAAACTTCTCCTAGCACTGACCTTAGTTTTTATTGCGGTGCGTAATCGACATCAATGTTTTGAACTGTCTTTAAGGTATATACAGGGTGTGGCAAATTCTTGGTCACTAAAGGGTAGCTACCTTTTCTCTTGTAGTTAGAAAGTTTTGTTCTTAGGAAACTTCAGTTTTATTTTGAAGAAAAAAATAATTGCATTTTTAGATTTTTGAAAAAAGTACAGTTAGCCTAAAAAATTCCATTTGTCAAAAAAAACAAGTTGGTCTTAATCGACTCTATTTCCCACCAGGAACACTTCTCCCAAAGTAACTTATCAAATCAAATCGTAAGTTTTTGCAATAATTCAAAAAAACACATTCCATACATTTTTTATGAAATTAGGAGTTGTAAACATTACAGTGCCACTTATTCTATGGTTATTTATTTAAATTCGTAACTGCTTCGGCATGCTGGGAGGCTATTGTAAAGCCTTAGGCGCCTAAGACAGAGCCGCAAAAGAGAATGGTATGCATGGAGCATACCATTTGTACATCTGCAGGGAAGCACTTTGTTCTAAATTTAAATACGCGCTTAAGAATTTACCACACCCTGTATATGTGTAGGTATAGGTGTGTATATTTTCTATTTATCAAGCTGTGTATTGGTTTCATCTATAATATCTACCTATATCTATACTAATATAATAAAGCGGAAGAGTTTGTTTGCTTGTTTGAACGCGCTAATCTCTGAAAGTACCAGTCACATTTGAAAAATTCTTTCTGTATTGGATAGCTTATTTATTGAGGAAGGCTATAGGCTATTCAACATCACGAAAAGACCCTCAGAAGTCATGCAAAATGAAAGAAAGCCTGAATCGTGCTGACGAAAACATGCGGTTAACAGATGATCACACTCAAAATAATAAATTAAACTTACCACATTGATCTTGCCGAGGATGTGGTTGATTTGATCCTTGCTGCACATTGTGGATGCTTGCTTGACAGTTCTTGATACTTTTCACATTTTACAGGTCACAAAACATATCACTAGAATGAGTGTAAGCCTTTTTGAGCCGAAGTAAGAGTAGTATCACTTTAACTAAATAAAACATATATCTAATCAGCCCACCGACATCCACCCACTGCTGAGTATAGGCCTCCTCATTTTCACGCCACTTCTCTCGGTCCTGACCAGTCTAATCCAATGCTTCCCCGCTACCTTCACTATAACTATCATCAGTCCATCTGGCTGGTGGTCTGCCTGGTGTTTTCTGTTTTTTTATACATAATGTGTAAATAATAAAACTACTAACAAAAAAAAACAATAGTGCATTTAGTGTTAGACCATAGAAAACTATAAAAAGAGTTCGATTCTATGATTTTTAAGTAGATAATGATTTGTTATGTGATAGTGTTAAATAAATAAATGTTCTCGTCTGCGAAAATGTCTTATTTAATCTTAAATTATTCTAACAAGTCGCAATAGGTTAACCAACGAGCAAAAACTTTTACACATCACCGCAATTAAAACATTTTTATTTAGTTTTCGTGAGAAAACATATCACACTTGTGATACAATTCTAGCCATTATAAAAAGTAACATTTCAAGTCATCAAACTAGTAAATTGTTAGTGTTACGTACAAAACGCAACCTCTAACCCCGATTGCACATTAGACTCCGTTTAGAGCCTGTCCAGATGACGCGTCTCACGCGCGAGTCCGCTCGCGCGTACCCACTCGCGCGTTCTTGAGATACTAGAGCTACATACAAAATTGAAACGCGCGAGTGGTCTCGCGCGTAGATCGCGTCATCTGGACAGGCTACGCGCGAGTGGTATCGCGCGTGAAACGCTTCATCTGGACAGGCTCTTAGTCTTGGTTAAATCATTTTTGCATGTTTCGTTACAAAAGTTAAACACGCGATTGTGAGACAAGTCTTTCGAGTGCTTTACGCAACGCTGTAAGTTATATTCTAAGTAATTGGACTTATATTTTGATACCAATCTAATGAATGAACCAATATAAACATAATTAACTGTATAATGATATCGACGAAATGAGGTATGATCGACACTTGGATAAAACGAATTTACAAAATGTATTTACAACTATTGCAATAGCATCCAATTCCAGCATATGAACAATATAAAAATATGTTTAATTTTGTGATATAAAGTCTCTAAAAAATTTAAATAAAAAAATAGTTTTTTTAGTTTTGTTGACGTCTGTACAAAGTGTTTGAACAAAGTAAACAACTTGCTCATCTCTAGCGACCAGTGAAATCATCATTTTTCAAATATAATTTCACCAAATTCTTGCATAATTTTAATTTGAAAATCACAATAAGCAGTGGATACACCGTCAAAAAATCAAAATCAAAATCAAAATCAAATATCATTTATTCAGTAGGACCGTTATGACCACTTTGAATCGTCTTAAGAGCTAGGTGATTCTACTCCTGTTCTTTCGCGACCAACACCGTGAAGAATCAGGGCAACAAACACGGTATGGGGCCTAGCTTTCTTTTCGGTGATCCATCCGCTTAAAATCTAAATAGTCACGTCGTTGAATATTAATGTTTTAAAAATAACGACGCGTGCTCCAGTGAGTTGTTTTTGTTTTAATTTACATATACATGTGGGCCCAATATGCCCTTACACGCTTTGACTTTCATCGTATACTGCTTATTAGGCAGATTAACATAATGTGACAATCACAATACATCATCAAAACACGAATGAGTGCACTCACTTCCGGAAAGGTTTAATTTTTTTTAATATAAACAAATTCTAGATCTAAGTGCAATGTATGGATACAAAAAATGCTGAGAGTTAAATCCGTAAAAAGTCAAATAAAATTGTCGTCTAAAAAGTTTCAAAGAAAACCAGTTGTAAATCCGTCATTGAAAAGTACAAAACACAATGGTCATTGCACAATTTCGATATTAAAATTCTTATTTTTTGTTCGAGATGTTACGGTAAGAACCGGCGGCAGCCCGCTCGTTTTTGTATCACATTCCAAAGAAAACGAGAGTGTAAGCATCGAGAGGATTTATACTCGGAGTAATTTCATGCATTTTGACCGCGACATTTACAAAATTAATACTATTTTGTAATACACTTTCACCGAAAAAAATCTATCTATCAATGTAAATGATTCAATGGTCTATTTGTTACATTACAATTATTCGTTGGGCAATATAATGTTAATAGATAATTTGCTCGAGAAGTAATGAAGATAGAAACTTTTACACAAACCAAAATTTACATGCTTATACAAAAACAAATTTAGATTTAAAAAATATAGTGTTGGAACGTTGAAAGACGGATTGATTCGATTCGTCACGGTAGGAACAAACACGCGATATAACTAAATAGAATGGAAAACTACTAATCTTCGGTGACATTTCCATTTTATACTACATTTTGTGATATTTATTTTAACTTTTTTTTTAATTGTTTTATTTTTTAATAACTTTTGAGCTAGCACTGAATCTACATCAAATTAATAAAATGATCTAGCATTTTACTAATCTAAATTCAGATTCGTATCAAAAAATCTAACTGAATGACATATTCCTGAATATAGTAAAAGACTCAATAGGTGAGATAATAATGTATTGTGGATATAGTCGTGCCAGGTCCGGAAGGTCAAACCGGCTTAACCGGCCGGAACCTTATCGAAAGTAAAAGTTATTTTTACCAAATTCAAATATTTTACGAGCCTAAGTAAAACCGATGTTTTCTAATTCATAAATGAAATTATTCTAAAAGAATAAATGTTAGGTTTGTTAGAACGTTTGTTTGAGAACTAATCCTACTAATATAATAAATGTGAAAGTTTGTGAGGATGGATGGATGGATGTTTGTTACTCTTTCACGAAAAAACTACTGAACTTTGGCTGCAACTTGGAATTTACATAGTTTATGACCTAGATAATACATAAACTTCTTATCCGGGGAAGGACCACGCGAGCGAAGCCGCAGGCGTTCCAGAATGTGACGATAATGATCAGCTGGCTGATTGTCTAACTTGTCTCAAACCTCAAATTGATCTCAAACTGTCAAAACGATCGCGTAGGTTCTTTTGTCGCATTCGATCTCGTTGAGATGAGAGTGACAGAGCTGCTTGCGTGGTCACTGAACTGTCATATTTGAGAGATCGATTTCGGTCGCTATCAAAGATAAACAATCAGGGGCCAGAGTACCATTGCATTTAAAAAGCTGATTATTGCTTTTCGATTGTTTTTTTATAGCGCTGTCAGAAGTAGGCCTTTTGCCTGTTCCCGGATTATCGTCACGTCCTGGGACACCCTGTATAATCTTAAAACATTTCTAGAAAAGGGAATGTTATCAGAGTTGAAAATAACAAGTCTAAATGGGTGGAACCGCGTGAATTCAGCTAGTGAGGAACTAAGGAATAACTTTCACTGCCTAGTTCAATACGAGTGTGTAATGAGGAAAACAATGTGAGCTTTGTTATGGTAATGAGCTAGCTATAATTTCTTTGCTTGGTGTGTTCATTTTGAATGTTTTATTACACAACTTAGATAATTATGCATGGTAATATTGGCAACATTAAAATTATTCTGGGTGGTCACCTAGTTACAATCATTTTAGGCTGGTTTTTTGATAAAGGATTGAGAAATAGTATCCATTTATAACAGACTTCTAAAAAAGAAGGTTCTCAATTCGTCAAAATTTTATACTGTGTTTTTTTTATGAACGTTACTTTTATTTTACCGATTACTCGAAGACGCCTGGACCGATTTGAAAAATACTTTTTTTTTGGAGGGTATACTTTCCGAATGGTGCCGTAAAAATTGGTAAAGATCTGTCGAGGATCTTCGGAGTTATGAACAGAAATGCACCTCGAGAGTGCAGAAAATTGCTCAGCTTATTGAGGAATTTAGTACTAAGAAGTTAGTAGTTTCTTGAAGTACCTAATTTTTGTAATTTAGCCACCTGTATCTTAGGTAGGGTTGCCATCCGTCCGGGTTTCCACGGGATTTGTCCTAGTTTAGAGGGCATCCGGGGAGCGTCCGGGCGGGTTTTCATTTGTAGTCCTAGTTTAAAATTTTAAAGTCTTGGGCCGCCCGCGACCCACGCTTTTGTTACACTGACTGTTTTTTATTACACTGATTTTATTAAAAAAACCTGTTGACATGTCTGGGTTCTGGGCTCTAAAATCCGGGGTTTTCACGCGTCTTGTCCTGTTTGCCAAAATTTTAGAGATGGCAACCCTAATCTTAGGTGTTACGTGTGAGCGTTCTTTAGCACCTTGAATTATTTGACTAACAACTACAAAGTTAGCTACCTACCTGCTATTCAAAATCCACAAGTGACTGTTTGTTATTGTTCTTCAACTGTCAATGGTTTATTCAAAAGTAATAACAACGTATGAGTGCACTTTAAACAATATAAAAACCTCCATTATGATGCTGGAATGTTATAAAAAGTGAAACAATGTTGTTATGTTTATCTGATAACGTATTGATATACATAAAACCTTGCTGGAGATAAAAGGTTGTTTATTTTGTAACTAAACGACACTAATGTAGACGTTCTTACATCCTAATATACGAGTAAATAACATACAATTGTTTTTTTTTGTGCACAATAAAATTAAGCACGTGACTTTGTTTGGGTCAGTCTAAAACTCTGAAAATAACAACTAAGCGCTTCCGTGCTTCGGAGAGTAGGTACGCCCGGCTACAGAGTAGATGTAAATGTCTCAGAAACTTACATATAACATCAAATTCATCATAAGTCTGTGACATTAAACAAACGATATTTTCTGTACTAGCTGTTGCTTAATATCAGTCAGGTGCATTATTTTGTCTGAAATCTATCCAGTGGTCATATTTAAACGTAACTCATAAAATATTCTTTGTGATCATTTAAATTGTATATGATTGCACAGGAGATGAGCAGACTAATATATTCTTCATTTTATTAGATGTTAGTACATCTCCATACTACTTAATTGCTAGGCACATTATATGCAATAGAAAATATTGCAAGCATTATAGTCATACTTTTTAGTGCCAGCAATCATTTATTGGCGTAAGACCTTTAGTTTATTTCATAAATATCCTATCCCTAATTGGAATTTACAATACAGCACGGCGAAATGACGAAAACTCACCGCAGGCATGTCAAAATTACTCTCAAGCACAATTTTCGCGAAGCCGTTTCGACACTACTTCGACTGTATTGCTCAGTTTTCATTCAATCGTTTTAAGTGCAAAAGATTATAGCCGGTTCTATTGCTTATTGATATTTTGCATTAATTGATTCATCAAGGTGATGAATCCATTAATGCAATGAGTCTAATCATTAACGATAGTCTCATCAAGTATTTGCAGCTAAACAAGATTTGAATTGAAAGACTAAATATTTCCTACAATTTTTTTTGTGATATAAAATAAGGTCAATCGGACCATAATTCATCAAAATGGAATAAGTAGTATGCGCTACGACTTACTACGAACTTGCTACGAACATACGTTAGTAAACAAAATTCAACTAGGTCCACCCGTTCGCGCGTTCCTGAGAAAATCGGTAGTGACACACAGACAGACGGACAAGAGAGTGATCTTACAAGCGTTCCTTTTTTTACCTTTTGAGGTACGGAACCCTAATTATTTTGACTTTGGAAAATGAAGCGTTTTAAAAGGTCAACTAAACTTTCAAAACATGTCAATGTCAACTTTCTAACGTGGCTAAGTAGACCACACCCTCAGTTCCACTTTACTACACGGCGTAGTAAAGTGGTAAATAGTGTAAATAGACGGGGTCATAAGTGAACAATCGTGTTGTATACACTATGTGCTGTGCATCATTGCATTGTCGGTGTGGCAATGGTGTGTTGTCGAAAGGTTACTGATACCTTTAGTTTGGTTTAAAGTGAAAAACAAGTGGCTAAATTAAAAATTAAAAAAAAACCGACTTCAATGTTATAAGAATTTTCTGCACTCTCGAGGTGCATTTCTGTTCATAACTCAAAATATCCTCAACAGATCCTCACCAAATTTTTATTGGCACCAATAGGAAAGTTTACCTTTTCAATCAATAAAAGAATTTTTCAAATCGATTTAGGCATCCTCGAGTAATCAGTGAACTAAGTACATAAAAAAAAAGATTCCAACGAATTGATCAATACGTGTGGCTGACTAAGCCGCGGGATTCCTCATGATGTTTTCAAAGATAAAATCCATTGATGCACGGCCAGGATTCGAACTCACGACCTTCGGGTCAAAAGTCGAGGTACGTCGTTTTTACCACTCGGCCAACACGGCTCACGGCAGATACTAAATGTATCATGGTAAACGCATATTTTAATAATACCTACAAAAATGTATTCAACAAAAACGTACCCTGGACTATACCTACGAAAACTTAATATAGGCAGGTACTTATGCTTTACGATGAGACTTTCTTCTAGAAAATTTAATAAACGCGGTTTGTTGTACCGATATTAGACTTGTACAGCGGCAACGTTATCAAATTTTATGCGAGAATTACTGACTGAAACTGTAAAAAAAACGTTTAATTGTTCAGGTTATTTAGAATTGTATTCGCTTCATGATAAAATTGCAAATAGGCCATGCCTAATTTGAATGTTAAATTCGTAGATATCGACAAAGAATTATCACAGAGAAAGTAATACAAAAAGGCTTTCCATTTTTGTTTCCCTTTAGGTGCCTCATAGTTTCTTAAACCACGCTGATTTATTTAAATGAGGGTAGGTGCAAGGCAGTTAATATTCAAAATGAGAACATTAGTTTGGTAAATAATAATTAACGAATCTACCTACTCCGAGAGAATTATGATAGCTAGCTAATATTTTGTGGTTATATAAATATGAAAAATGCATAAAGTAGATGACATTTGTAGCGACATTGAAATACTCGTTTCTTATGCAAATTAATGGAGATATGTTTCCACGAATAAGGATTTTCTTGAAGAACAAGATTTTCTCGAAATTTGCCACTATTGACATTGTTGAAAAAACAATTTATGCAGATTTTTTGCAGGTTTGGGTACCAAAATTCTCACGGTCATAAACGTTCAACTTACGAAAACAATAAAGGGGTTGGATTTAGTATTAAGAAGCAGGATTTCGAGGGGGGCGGTGAGGGGGGGAGGTGAGGGGGGGTTCCCCCTCCCCCCTGGTACCACTCCCATTACAAGGTAACGCACCGTTCTGGAGATAATCAAATTATTGTTTTATAAACAAACTGGTAAAAATTGGTAAAAATTTAGTATTCGGTAATAGTATTTTGGTGGGGGGGAGGGTGGAGGGATCCCCCGCCCCCCTGGTACCACTCCCATTACAAGGTAACACACCGTTCTTGAGAAAATAAAATTATTGTAACCTAACCTTTCTTTTTTTTTCTACCTAACCTACACGGGGCAACCGACACGGGGCATCCTGTAGGTTAGGTTAGGTTTGTATATAAAAAAGCGAGCGAAGCGAGCCCACCCACAAAATCTGGTCGCTCAAACCCCCATAACATCTAAAAGAGAAACTAAATCAGATCCGACACGGGGCACCCTGTAGGTTAGGTTAGGTTTGTATATAAAAAAGCGAGCGAAGCGAGCCCACCCACAAAATCTTGTCGCACAAACCCCCATAACATCTAAAAGAGAAACTGAATCAGATCCGACACGGGGCACCCTGTAGGTTAGGTTAGGTTTGTATATAAAAAAGCGAGCGAAGCGAGCCCACCCACAAAATCTGGTCGTACAAACCCCCATAACATCTAAAAGAGAAACTAAATCAGATCCGACACAGGGCACCCTGTAGGTTAGGTTAGGTTTGTATATAAAAAAGCGAGCGAAGCGAGCCCACCCACAAAATCTGGTCACACAAACCCCCATAACATCTAAAAGAGAAACTAAATCAGATCCGACACAAGGCACCCTGTAGGTTAGGTTAGGTTTGTATATAAAAAAGCGAGCGAAGCGAGCCCACCCACAAAATCTGGTCGCACAAACCCCCATAACATCTAAAAGAGAAACTAAATCAGATCCGACACAGGGCACCCTGTAGGTTAGGTTAGGTTTGTATATAAAAAAGCGAGCGAAGCGAACACTTTCAAAAAAAAAAGGTTAGGTTAGGTTACAATAATTTGATTTTCTCAAGAATGGTGCGTTACCTTGTAATGGGAGTGGTACCAGGGGGCGGGGGATCCCCCCACTCTCCCCCCCCCCCGAAATGCTGTTACCAAATACTAAATTTTTACCAATTTTTACAAGTTTGTATGTAAAAACAATAATTTGATTATCTCCAGAACGGTGCGTTACCTTGTAATGGGAGTGGTACCAGGGGGGAGGAGGAACCCCCCCCTCCCCCCTCCCACCCCCCGCCCCCCCAAAATCCTGCTTCTTAATACTAAATTTTTACCCAATAAAGAATGAACCTCCCTACAATTTTGTCTGAGAAATATAACTTAATTCTAGTGAAAATTCTAGTACCTACCTATTAATAAAAAAAAACAAATTACCATTAAGAACTAAAGCATCCCAATCACATCGGCATCAAAAAGGAATACACTCAATCACTAGCCACAAAAAGTTCACCGAGAAAAAAGTTCCAAAAATACGGCGCGTAAAATTCAGGAACAGTCTGGCATTAAAAAAAAGCCGAAGCACGAAAATTTAAACAGAGGCGCGTGTTTAAACGAACGCGTTTTTTTCGCAGAGAAAGGCTAACGCGTGCTGCATTCGAGGTGGGCTGCAGGTGACTGGCAGTGGCGAATCGACCGGCGCCGCACCACGCAGAATCGTTCGCACTGCAATACTAGTGCTGGTGTATGCGCTTATCGAGCCGTCGGCGTCTGGCTTGCTACTGAAGAGGTTGAAGGAGCTCGGGGAGAAATTGTTTCCTTTGTGGATCCCGTAAGATAAATGCAAGGTGTGGTTTGGTTTCAGTAATTTTCGAGTTAGTTTTGATGCTGGAGTATTTAATTCTACTATCGAAAGACTAGATAAACACATTACCTACCAAAAAGTTATTTCTATAAACTTTGTACATGATGGTTGTTCATGTTGTTTTCTTGGTTTACGTATTTTGTTAATTGCCTGAGAGAATCCAATTTCTCAAGAACTTACCAGTTTCTTAGCTGGATTTTTTTAAAAACACAATGTTCATTAACTTAGTATGTCTGCAGCTGTCCATCAAATCTATAGTCTTCGGCTTATCTTTGAGCCATCCTAAAAGATTTTTTTCTATAACTTGGAAACTAGAGCCACCTAGCATACAAAATATGCAAAGCAGAATAAATCTTGGACACAATAGTACTGTTGGTGAGAATATCCTGTCACCGTAGCATGGTCAGATACCACAGTATGAGACTAGCAAGGAGCTATATAGCTTATCCCTTCAAAATCCATAGGGTCAACCCTTCTTTAAAGAGACGACTTTACCAATAATGGCGGCAAATGGGCTGTTTACCCAGCACTAGGAACAAAGGCCGATGATGACTTACTTACCAGTATCATAAGTAGGCTTCCATGCCACGGTAGAGAAAATCGTAGAAAACGAGTCGCGATCACTTACCGTTCCTTACTTCGGTTTATTTTTATTTGCGCGCGCGCCGTGAATTTCAATCGCTTACCTGTAACAATACGAATCGGTCACAATGTGAAATTATAGCAATGTTCTAGCATGCCTCTAGCATTGAAATTGGTAGTAGACCATAAGGAAATCAGTTCTGGTCCTATCTTATGTCCTATCTTATGGCACCAATAAGGACAATCACAATTAAATTTACTTCTTAGACAATCAACTAGGTAGCTTTCCATGATCTTTTCATTATTAGGACCAGCTAAAAGAATCCTTATTTTCGGATTTTCATTCAGTAGTGATGCAGCAAACGTCTCGGACACGCATCTGACTGGCAGGGATTTGGATCAGATGAGCTATCTATAGATCGTTTGTCACGAACTATAGATGGCTCAACTAGTTCTTGAATTAATGTAAATATATCAGATTAGTTTTTAAAAATAAGATAATTGTTTCTTTGTCATCTAATGAATATAATAGGAGACGAAAGGTTCACATTTGACCGATTTGAGTGCACAATCAAAAAATGCAAGAAAAATCAGATTCAAAATACCTTCAGTTCCCCAAACAATCTTTGGTAGATAAGAAAGGAAGAGAGACTTTCAATCAAGATAAAGATAACAATGTGTTCTCACGACAGATGACGCAGACAGATCATGGCCCCGATTTATACGGAATTCAGTAGACAAGACTTTGTATACAAATCAAGACGCAAACAGGTTCACGTCTGTATTTCCAGTTACGGTAGACATTCTCTTTGATATTTAGGCATTTCCAAGTCTTTGAAGGTATCTAGTGTAGTCAGAAGGAAGTCAAAAACACGATTGGTAAAGTAAGTGAAAAAGGGGATAGTGAAAAAGGGGTTAGAAATACTTTCATACAAAATGGAGACTAAGGGTCTTATTTATGAAAGATGTATTAAAGTTGAACACTGGTTAAACAAGGTCCTGTCTTTATTTGTGGATAGTGACAAATAGAGACAGGACGATGTTTAACCAATGTCCAACTTTAAACATCTTTCATAAGTAAGAGGTTTTGTGCTAAAGTGTCAAGGAAGTAAGCCGCGCAAAAATATCTCCACATCATTCAATCATCCATTACAAAAATTGGTTATTACCTCAAGTGAAACTTCCGACACGCCATTAAAATAAACGAAGCCTATTACTCTATGGTCCAAATTACAAGTTAGTAAGTTGTAATTATTCATTCTGAGTAAAAAAACATTCTGATCATGAACCGCAGTATGATGTCGGATATCAACTGTCGGTAGCGAAGTGATTGATCGGATCATGTGGAATTCTGACAGATGTAGGTATAATTAATATCCTATTCATACATTATTTTTGAGCTTTAAAGGTTGTTCTAAATTCTGATAAAAAAATACAAAACAATGAAAACGAGCATTCACGTTATCGCATCGTATAATATACTAGCAGCGCCCTCCCGGCGTTGCCCCCGTAGTGATGGTGTATGGTGATGATGATGATGATGAAAAGTAGCCTATAACCTTCTCCAAGAGCTTAGCTATCAAATGCAGAAATAATTTTTCAAATCGGAGCGGTAGTTCTTGAGATAAGCGCGTTCAAACAAAAAAACTCTTCAGCTTCATATAATTAGTATAGATTTCCAAATCTCATCTAATTAATTTGCCTGTTATGAGTAATGTTAAGTCATATCAACATTATATGCAGTTCGATTTGATACAAAATTGACTAATTCACTTATTTACATCAGCATTCCCTACAAAAGCTGTGTTGATCTCTCCCAATGAGCTTTACCATTACGATAAGATTTATTTCTCGTAAGTCTCTATCGATACACGAGTTCACCATTACTCGACTAAAAGTAGATTGGGTTGAATCATTTTTACGGTCAGTTCGTTTTAACTGTCTAAATGCTTTTAGAGGTGATATATTTGTGTCCTTTTACGGTTAAAATATAGGCGTGTAACTCGCAATTCTGAAAAACTTTTCCTATTATATAGTAAATAGTGAAGCTGGTCATCTCTAATGGAACAAGTAAGGTTGGAAGAGTGAATTATCAGCTTACATGTCGGAGTTTTAAAGACCTATCGATTTTATAGCCGGGAATGGTAATTTAAAGTTCTAGTTGTTTATGCTCCTAGTGCCACCTATCTACTTCAGAATATCTAACTTGCAAGTCAAGAGCGCTTCAACCGAAACGGAATGCATGAGAACTAGATACTAGGTACGTCCTACGCAAACCGACTTATCGATTACTTTCTCCGTCCCGTTATCGATATCGATATCAAATCGAGTGATCTGATCATATCTGTTAAGTTCGAAAGCGCGTCACTCTAAATTGAAAAGATTTATCGATTGATTGATAGAAAAATCTTGCTGGAACATCTTACTTGCAATTTCTTCCACCTTACAACTTACTTACTATCGTATTAAGAGCAGGTAAGTAAAAGTAGAACGGGTAAGTAATATGTCTATCAAGCGAGAAAATTGATAGGTAATCCAAATTTTAATAACGTTTTTCTCGTACCTAGTTGGTAGGTATACAAATTAGCTCTTGTAAAGCATTTTAAAGATGACCAGTCCTCTTTGTGAAAAGCAGAATCGTGTCAGCGATACAATAAATGCATCTATTCATTCCTAATTGCAATACGTATGATACAAATGTCAGTCACGAAAACTATTATCATTATTAATAGGTTTAACGAAGTGTTCAAAAGACTGACGCAGTGAAAAGCATCATCATCATAACCCTTTGCGTGTAGTTTGATCTAGTCGCCCGAAGTACGCTACTGGGCCTGATTTTATATACACCGTTTATTTTTGGTCAGTTTAAAGCCGGCGCCTACGTAATCTATATCGATAACCTTACTCAAAAATAATAATAAAAATGAGATCTATTTTTTTGTAATTAATAATATCACGAAACATAGGCAGGATAAATCACGGAGATACGTGCTCTGTGCTCAGCTGTTGCTACGGCGTAGAGTCTATGCTACGTCGTAGTCATACATACATACCTAGGTCATTAGCTCTGCGCGCCTACGACACCTTACCAAGTGTTTTCCTCACTTTTGTTAATCTTTTCAACTATTTAGTTTCGTATGAAATACTTATCAAATTCAAAAACTAAACCAACGACACGAATACGATTAAGCAATACAAGCAGTGGGTGCTGGCTTTAAACTGACCCAGAATTAACGGTGTATTATTGGCCAATTACCAGATCATCACCTCGCTTAAGCTAACATAAAGTCTACTAAGTAATAAAAACGTGAACAGGCTCACGATTGTATCCAGGAATATCAATGTGTTATCTTTATTTGGCAAGATGCCCTGAAATAGATATAAGACATTTTATAACAGGTCGCCTAATAAATTGATATTCTTAAAAGTTTACATCAGAAACTATGACTTTACTTAAATCTGTCGTAATATGACCACCACGAAATGCTTATTAAAATTATAATTTCACAGCTTTTCAATTTCGACACCAATAAAAACAGAGTTATAAAATCTCAGCAAAAGTTTCGAATGAGTCACTGAGAATACACACCCTAGAATATCCTCATATTATAAGTTCTCGGCTTTATGAGATTAACCGCATTAACACGCCACACCCAATTTCAAGCCACTAATAACCTCCACAAATCTGACCAAATTCAACAGAGCGACTTCAAAGCTTTCCTTCCGCGTTCTATTTTAAAGTTACCAAAATACGACTCTTACAAATATGAGGACAGCTGGCGCAGCCATAAACAAAAAGGGATAAGTTCTTCTGTTCGTCCGTCGCAAAACAAAAAAACACGACGGCACTAGTGCATTTCAGGGTACCGTTAGAAGCTCGTAAAAATGTGTATTAATAAGTTGGTTTTCTTAAAAAAACCTACGACTTTCCCTGGCTCAATAATTTACTTAATAGACTACAGTATACCTACATTATAAATACATATTTACATCGTACCATAATGTTACTTATATCTAGCACATATACTGATAATAAGTCAGTTTTTTTAAAACCTACGTCTTTTCCTGGCTTACTTTTTTCACTTTTTACTTTTTTGGCTCAATATTTGTGACTTACACTACAGTTAAATTAAAATACATGTCATTATAAATACATTTTTACATCATACCATAGTTTACTTACCTATCTAACACATTGATACAGCTATTACAGTTTATCACAATGCTCACGTCACGCACGATCCATGGTTTATTGTTAGCACAACCACAAATATCGCAAATTATATTTTCCTTATTTGTCGATAACTACATGCTCCACATAACACAGCTCGTTTTAATAATAATCTATGTGACATGAGAACTGCGTCATTCGATATTCCAACACATTCTAAACAAAACTAGAGAAATTGTCGCGGAACCCCTATATAGAACATCGAAGGTTGTCGTTCGAGATAATTTTTTAATGACCATGGTGAGTGACTTTTAGAACAAACTACGCGAGTGATTTAGCAGAAGCAATAAAGTAATATTGGGATTTCGGTCGTTAAAAGGATGTTATGGGAGACGAGGAAAGCTTTTAGGGAAATTCCTTGAATAACGCTATTGTTTTGAACGGCATTTGAGGTGGTACAAATTCGTCCTGCAAATGTATTTAGGACTATATTCAGCAGTGACTTTTGTAGGCAAATGATTATCGATCGAGCGAGCGAAGCGAGCGAAGATCTTAGTGGTAAGTTGGGCGATTTTGCTTTGTATGTTTGTATGTTTGTATGTTTGTATGTTTCACGAATTGTTGTTCGAGCATAACTGTCGAACCGTTCATCCAATCTGCATGAAACTTGGTAGGTCAATAGGTTATGGTAAGGAAATTTACGGTGGAGCATATGAGCTTAATCGATGAAGGGGTTGTGAAGATATTGGGTTCCCAAGGGGGTAAAAAATTATGAAAGTTACACAAATATATTGAGTGGGGTGTCATACGAAAGGGCTTATTTTGTACATTCCAAAATGGTTTTTATTTTTAATCTAGGATGTATAGTTTTTGAAATACGACCAAAGACCAAAAACTACGAAACCAGAGCTGCAAGAGCTCCCGTTTCATAGAGTTTCGATGTCTTCGTAGCTCATTGACTGGTCGGTCTTAAAAAGAGAGTGGCATCGTTGCGGTTTGGTTTGCAATGATTTTAGATGCTACTTGATTTATTTACATGATAAAAAAAAATTTGATAAAAAATTAAAATAATTGGGGTAAAAAAAGTTAAGTAAACAAATATATTGAGTGCGGTGTCAAATGAAAGGTCTTTATTTGTACATTCTAAAATAGTTATTATTTTTATTCTAGGACGTATACTTTTAAAAATACGACGAGAATTCATAAATATGAAATAAATGAAAAATTAGACACGACATTATGTATTGCATGCATGCTAGTATTTTTTACCATGAAGAGCTAGCGCAATAGGCATACCCGGCAGTAGTAGCACTTGAAATTATAGGGGTAGTCAGAAGAAAGTCCAAATGTTGGCCATCTACGGTGCGTGAGATCTCAGTTCGGGGCGAACTACTAGTTAAAGTTGACATGCTTTAACGAAATAAGTACAACGTGGTCGTGAACAATAACACGATTAAGCATTCAGTGGGCATTTAGAAAAGCCCTTTCGCAGTCGTTTTTGAGATGAATATTCAGAACTTGATAGAAACTCAAAGCCTCAAAGATCACCAGGGTCACGGTAAACTTTCACCAGATAACCAACAATGGCTCTTCGGCATGAAAGCGAATAAAAAGTATTCGATCGATAATAAAATCAACTAAATATATTCCACTTTCTGATATCGTTTCGCACGTATTCGCGAAATATTATAAAAAGTTGCGACACAGCGATAATAATGAAATGAGTAATTTGATTTTTGGACATCACCTAGTTACAGTCATTCAACACTATAATACCTCACGAAACGAGAGAATAAATAATAGTACAAAACAAGTTGGTACCTATCTAAACTACATAATATTTTTAGGGTTACTTTATGCGATAGAATCAAAATATGTTAGGTATTTTTTTTTCATAATTTCTAAATGCGTAAAAGTCATTTTCCTATGGAAAAGTCATATTCCTATGATGCCGACTGTACTGACTATACTGAGTGAATTTTTCAAACTTCTCTATGCAACATCACAATATCGTCCTACATTATAGAAACAACAATAAATTATTAAAATAGAAATAATTTATCTGAATAGAACAAGGTTTCCTTATTTCAACCAATACAAAACATACCTACCACGAGAAATTGTTATGATTATTTGATGTTAAACAAATTAATTTATGCAATCATCATCATCTTCATCTTCCTGCCCTTTTCCCACTTACGTGGGGTCAGCACAACATGTATTCTTCTTCCATTTCCCTCTATCAGCCGTCATCTCAACATTCACCCCTTTCTTACTCATGTCAACTTTCACACAATCCATCCATCTTTTCTTTAGTCTACCTCCACTCGTATATCCAATCCATCCACTAAATTAATTTATGCAATATCTTATGCAAAAATTATTTGCTTAAGTTAATAAATCACGGCAACCTTCCTTCACCTCAATCATGCAAATAGATGTTATAAAAGGAAAGTAGTAGGTAGCATAACCAACAGGTACATTACATCACTCGATATAGATCGAAAGCTATCCAATGAAATAATCGCTACATCGAGCAAATCTATACTGATACTAGCAGCGCCATCGCAGCGTTGCCCCGTAACGATGCTATATGGTGATGATGCTGATGATGAAAAATAGCCTAAAACCTTCATCAAAACTTTAGCTATCAAACGCAGAAAGAATTTTCAAATCGGACTGGTAGTTCCTGAGATAAGCGCGTTCAATTCAAATAAACAAACAAACGTTTTGATGTAAGAGGTTCGAAACTACTCAAAAATTATTTCACGAGAGGAACGCTAGAATATCCGAAATCACAATTTTTGGGTCAAACAAATCATCTAGTCAGATCGCTGCTTTTGCTAATGAAACTGCAGTTGAAACTCATTTACATACCTCAATAGCTTGCGGATATGAGTATCAGCTTTTCAGAGAAGGGCCTGATGCAAAGATTTTATTGAGAACAATAAAAAGGAAAGGTTACACAGTTAAATTAACCCTTAGGTTGTCCGTACACACTGCTACTAGTAAAATCAATAATACGATGCTTCTCGT
This sequence comes from Camptogramma bilineatum, assembly GCA_958496255.1. Lineage (NCBI taxonomy): Eukaryota > Metazoa > Arthropoda > Insecta > Lepidoptera > Geometridae > Camptogramma > Camptogramma bilineatum. Next base: position 12,774,137 of record OY292461.1, read on the forward strand.
ATTATTGATTTAACATAGACCCCCTTACTTATGAAAGATGTTTAAAGTTGAACACTGGTTAAACAACGTCCTGTCTCTATTTGTCACTATCCACAAATAAAGTTGTTTAATCATAATCAGTGTTCAATTTTAAACATCTTTCATACCAGAATGTCAGAAACCTATAATTATTGGGGAAACAAACTCCTTGTGTGGAATTTACAATTTGATTACTCAAATACAGGAAAAGGTCCTTAATATTTTAAAAGCTAGGATGAGTAAGGAAGCGCAAATGGGGTCCGAAAGATTCCGCTATTTCTGAAAAGTTGTTTCAGTCTCAGGGGAGGTTTCACGAATTTAGCTTGGAAAAGACGGCTTCTTTTATCCCTTCTGAAAAGTATTGCCAAAACGACAACAATGCATCAACAATAATAAGCCTGCATTGAAAGAGCAAGTCTGCCATCATGATTAATACCTGTGCCTACGTTTCTACTGCTAAAAACGAAGGGTCTTACTTATGAAAGATGTTTAAAGTTGAACACTGGTTAAAGAACGTCCTGTCTTTATTTGTGGATAGTGACGAATAGAGACAGGACGTTGTTTATCCAGTGTTCAACTTTGGACATCTTTCATAAGTAGGGGGGGAAGGGTACAATTTGAACTATTCGAGACGCCAAGGTTGGCTAACAAGATGCTTTTTGAGCAGCACGTGTACAACAAGCCTAAAGGAAGCTATTATGTAAAGATGCGTAATCATATACTTACTTCCTTGAAAGCCTATTTTTAGTGATGGGTCATAAAATATTTTTATGATCATTTTATTGGTTTTAAATGCAATGCAAATCGTAAAGGTATTTCGACCAATGCGATGTCAACAAGCACGCTATTATGTGTCTATTATGTCATTTATGATGTAGGTTGTACTTATATATTTTTCCGATTCTTGCAGCATGCATGGTTCGTATGACGGGACGAGTGGTATACAACTTGGGTCAGTAGGCTCATTCTGTAAACTCACTTCGAACGTCGAAGAGCTGAATCCGCTGTGAGATTTCAAATTTCATATTCGTTTGAATTTCGTATTCGAAATTTGAATCTTACAATACATTTTTGTGTAAGTAGGTATTTTGAGTGAATTCGAAGTGAGTTTACAGAATGACTCTGCAACTCTGTCAAATGACTCTCATTTTATTTACGTACTAGCGGACGCCCGCAGCTTCGCCCGCGTGGACTACTATTTTGTTTATCCCACGGGAACCGTGCAATTTTTCGGGATAAAAAGTAGCCTATGTCCTATTCCCGGTTATTTTCTATTTATATTCCAAATTTCATCAAAATCGGTTTAATAGTTATGGAGATACGTGGCAACAAACATTCACACACACACACACACGGACTTTCGCCTTTATAATATTAGTAGGATATTGGTCACATAACTGGCCTAGTACGCGTGTGGAACTTTAAGAGCCAATACCTGTATTATCTTCGAATTTTTTTTTTTGATAGAAAATATTTATCGCTACTTCTATTTTTTTTTTTTAATCAAGCAACAAACACAGTTTTAACTTTTCCATGAACCCTTCATATTTATAAGGGCATCTACGTATTAACTATTGCCATCCTTATTTGTCACTGTCTAACAAAAAAGGATGGCAATAGTTAAATCCGTGACGCAACTTTGACAGAAGTTAATACGGGTTTATTAATAGAGGCCAAGGTGTTGTAAGATTCAACAGTAAAACAGTAAGTTTTCCATTAAATTATCTTAATCCAAAACTAAATATACTTGGCTGGTATTCGAGTTGTCAATAGAATAACTTACGCATGAATTAAGCTCATAGGTAACACATGTCAGGTGCCATGTTCACTAATTATTTCCAGATTGCATTAACTTGAGGTACACTCATGTACAAAAGCTAAAACGATAAACTTTTACACAGGTAAGTGTCACAAAGATTGCCGACAGAGACATGTAGACATATACATCTAAGGTTGGATTCGACCAAACTGTCATCTTACTCCCAGAGTAGTTATTCCGTTAGCCGACAGAATTCGAAATACAATTGTTTAGAAAGCGCAACCGAACATTATTAGATGCATTCAAATTATCCTGGTTATAAGGTGTCAACTTTACAATGTGAAAATATTCTAACAAACAGCAGTTTAATCTGTGGTTTAATCTCCAGATAAAACTTAATCCAGTTTGGTAAAATCCAGCCTAAGAAGTATAATTTAATTTGCCACTTTTTGTAGCTTAAATTATTTCAATTGATACCTAACTACACCGTCACAAATCAAACAGGGCCTTCGCAGGGCACGTTGCTACAAACAAAAAACTCAAGCATACCTTATTAAACCTTTTTAAAAAGAAAGAAAAATTATTAAAACTTTTTTGAGGCTTGTAGGTTCGGGACCAGGAGGCCTACAAAAGCTATAGTCGTATTGCTCATTATACGGACTAAAAATATATGAAAAATTACATTTGTTCCTTCAATTTTAGTCCGATTTTAGACCGTATAATGAGCAATACGACTATACATGATGATGAAAACTTTAACATTTTAAAAGCCGAAAGTTTACTTCTGTTAGTGCTTGTACCTTGTTAGTTGATTGTTGGTACTCTGTGATTTAATGGATACGTCCTTGATGAACTGATGTATTTAATACCTAATTGGCTTTTAAATAAAGTTATTAAAATTCGTTTATTTACAGTGTCAACTAATAAGTTTATAATTAATGAGCATAATATTGCAATATGACAGCTTAATTTATGTCCTATGTTATACTTTTAGTACATTTTTGATCAGTCAGTCTGAGTAGGTGACTTAACTTAAGTTTATATTTTTTCTTCCTGATATTCGAAACACAGGACCGGAATGAGTGGCGTAAACAAAGGGAGGCCTACTGTATTCATTTCTCTGTGCCTACACCCAACAGTGGGATATTATTGGCTGCGGATGATGATGATGATGATATTCGAAACATAAGGCTTATAATCATAAGGCTATAACATTAAGGCTATCTTAACAAAAGTTAATTTATGATAGGTAAGGTACTTACATTAGTTTAGTAGTTACAATACAAATAATTAAAGATGTTCATCCAAACGGTTTGAACATCAAAAATAACGGACAATTTATTTTTGATATTCATATACATATACAGGGTGTGGCAAATTCTTGGTCACTGAAGGGTAGCGACCTTTTCTCTTGTAGTTAGAATGTTTTGTTCTTAGGAAACTTCAGTTTTATTTTGAAGAAAAAAATAATAGCATTTTTAGATTTTTGAAAAAAATCACAGTTAGCCTAAAAAATTACATTTGTCAAAAAAAACAAGTTGGTCTTAATCGACTCTATTTCCCACCAGGAACACTTCTCCCAAAGTAACTTATCAAATCAAATCGTAAGTTTTTGCAATATTTCAAAAAAACACATCCCATACATTTTCTATGAAATTAGGAGTTGTAAACATTACAGTGCCACTTATTTATTTTCATAACTGCTTCGGCAAGCTGGGAGGCTATTGTAAAGCGCGTATTTAAATTTAGAACAAAGTGCTTCCATGCAGATGTACAAATGGTATGCTCCATGCATACCATTCTCTCTTGTGGCCCTATCTTAGGCGCCTAAGGCTTTACAATAGCCTCCCAGCATGCCGAAGCAGCTACGAATTTAAATTAATAACCATTGAATAAGTGGCACTATAATGTTTACAACTACTAATTTCATAGAAAATGTATGGGATGTTTTTTTTTTGAATTATTGCAAAAACTTACGATTTGATTTGATAAGTTACTTTGGGAGAAGTGTTCCTGGTGGGAAATAGAGTCGATTAAGACCAACTTGTTTTTTTTGACAAATGTAATTTTTTAGGCTAACTGTACTTTTTTTCAAAAATCTAAAAATGCAATTATTTTTTTCTTCAAAATAAAACTGAAGTTTCCTAAGAACAAAACTTTCTAACTACAAGAGAAAAGGTAGCTACCCTTCAGTGACCAAGAATTTGCCACACCCTGTATATATTGTGTATGAATGAATATTCAAAGAAAAATATATTATACGATGAAAAGAAAACCCACTATTTTCTTTTTAAGATTGATCTAAATTCTAATACCTGAGGTTATTGGTCCTTTCACCAGAAGAACAAAGAAAAAAATCTGTGACACAACAGACGATTAAGGCCGATCGATGTAAAGATTTCCTGTATTAAACTATACCTAGTTTATCGTAACTTTGTGATCGTAAGCATATTTCCTAGTTTAGGTGACAACTAGATTATGACGTCACAGATGTAATGACAGTGATCGTGGTAAGTATCGATAAAGGTAATGTCTAGGAAATCGGACTAAATTACATTCTACACTACAACCAGTTACTCTGGAGTAAGATGACTTTTGGTCGAATCCAGCCTTAGTTGATAACAAAAGAGAACATTTTGTCGCAATAACAGCTGGTTGACAATGATAGATTTCCGCGTTGTCTTTCATCTGATACACCTACTGGCTACTGCTTGTCAAAATGTGGTCCTTCAAGCCGGATACAATATTCATACATCTGAAACGTCCCGTCACTTTAAGATACACAATAGAATTGAACATACAATTACATATTAATCTTCCTATCGACCACTTACTCGTGAACCGGTCTCTTGTTATGTGACAAGATCAGGCTACTAAATAAAGTCGTGTCAAGATTTACTTTCGTTTGATTGCCGGGTACAAATTGCTTTTATTTAATCGACATACGTTTAAGTATCAATAAAAGTTTTTGTGAAAGGATAATCATTAGGTGTTACGCAAAGTTTTTTAATAGATAAGTCTGTGGACTTCTGATGTTAGTCCTACTTTTTCTATACACAACTTTTTATATCATGATAAGCCTCTCTTTGATATAGCTTGCTTAATTTGTTTTCAGTATAATTGCAGATAAACTTTTTTTAAACATTTGCATGCGAACCAATCAATAGACCAACATGTTTTACTATCTAATAATTAGAAGCTATAAATAACAGAAGTGCTCTAATAAATTAGCGATAAGTATATTTGAATAGCAATCTCAAATTAACTTTCCAAAGTAGGTTCAATTCGCAATAAAACCGGCAAATTAAGAATTACAACTATTATAAAATATCACTAGCATGTTGTCAAAACATAGAAATCGTAAAACTACTGTGGACACAGATGAGTTAATAACTACTACAGAATGTAAAGCTAATTAATTATGTAAGGTTTAAAAGTTGCGTGAGAAGGCGCCAAAACTTTCACAGAAGGGTAAGGCATCTGGTTAATGAGGTGATTAGTTGAATTGAGTACCACGAATTATGATTCTTCTCTTTTTGTGAAGCTGATCAAAGAATAAAATTTAAGTGACTTTTGACCGATGGTAATGGGGAAAAAAATTAACATTATTTATTGGTTATAGGTATTTTGTGGAATGTTCACATCTCGCAAATATTACAGTCATCATCATCATCGTCATCTTTTAATCTTGTTGGCACCCACTGTTGGTTATCAACCGCATCTTTTTTATGTCATTCTTTCCGGTCTCTTGCGAATATCCTCCAGTGGTTTATGACCACAGTGACATTACCGTCAGACCAACGGGCAGTGGTCTATCTCTTGGGTGGTGAGTGTCCCTTGGCTATTCTTACCATCCTGTGGCCGCCTTCGTCATAAATCTTAGGTAAACATAATTGTTTCTGACAACATAACATCAAACTGGATGCTATAAACATTTAAACACATACATATGCGTGTTATAAATCAATCAATAATGAACTCCCAAAAGGTAACAGGTACTATGTGTAGAATTCGATACAAAAACAAGTAGTGCGCTATAAGAATTGTCTAGTCGCAAATAGTCGTAATTTGCATTTGGAATGCAGCCCTAAATTATTGCAAAATTGCACGTTACAAATATAAAATACGACCGATAAAGGGCACGATAACCATATACAAATTGGCTAGTTTGGAAAATTTAAATGTTTTATTGCAAGTAATTGAGACTTAAGACGCAAACCAACAAAGTTTACAATTAGCTAAAATTAGAAACGATTCCCAAGGTGATATTTCAAAGGTAGTACAATTCAAAAGGTAGTAAGTAGTAGTAAAATTCATGAAGAAAGTTGTTCAAGTGCCAAGCTCATACTAATTTTCACTAACACCTAACTGTAAATTTTCACTAAAGCCTAATGCATTTCGTTCGCCATAATCGTCGTATGTTAATCCCTATTCGAGATATCTAGAAAACTAACTTGGATATTGCAAAATGCGACTATTAGGCCAAAACAAAATATTCGGTACAGTCAAGTGGGAGTGCTATCAGGATTCCATTCAGAAGCAGTACCACAGATAAATCTATACTACGCAAGGTGATCTAGTACAACACGAGCAAAAAACTACGAATGCCTGTGATAATATCTCCTATCGTTCCATCTAAGCTTTGGAAGTTTGGACAGTTTATGCATGGGTGACTGTATTCACTGTTTATTCAATTTTTTTGTAAGATCAATGCTTCCTGTATTTGATCTTCAAAAATAGAATTGAAGAGATTGTTCTAGGAACCTGCTATTTTTGATTATATAAGATTTTGACGAAATTAAATTTTTGCATAAGTATTTTAATTAGTTGGTATTTTAACTTGGAAATGCCAAGCCAGTATAAAATAACACTAAAAAAATAATGACTTAATTTATCGATTGCAATGAATGGTCCTTCGAACGGTATTCAAAACTGATTCGAAAGACTAAAAATCTACATGTCACAATCGACTCCATCTGTCAATGAACCTAGACAGTTTAAGTATTTGTTTACGAAATCGTGATCAAAGCCCACATTCGGCTTCAATAATGCATTGCGGGGCGTTGTGTTCAAGAAATTATTAGTCTACACAACACCTTGCATGATCGATTTGCAAGTATTGAGCAATAGATAATGAGATAAGCTCTATACCACATGAACTATACGTTGGTCCTTAAAGTCTCAACATTCAAACATTTTGAGATTTGCTTTACTTCAAGCAGCAGTTCATAACTATGCAAAAAATATATAAACATATACAGATACAGTCAAGCATAGCAATGGGATTTATGGCTTATTCTGATCCTCCAGATATCAGATAGGTACTTCCGTCAGAAAGTCTCACAACATGGAATTCACATTGCATAATGCCGCAAAAATACAAACGCATTGAGCGGAAGAGCTCAAAAAGATCCATCGGCAAACATGATAAAGGTATCAGATCCGCTGGAAAGAGCGAAAGTGATGGAAGATTATTAACCAGTTTCTTCGGTTGATAATTTTACGAGGAAGCAAATAAAGCAAATCTTTAAGTTCCTTGGCAAATCTCAGTAGGCAATACCGGAGTGAGCAAACCAAATCCACTCTTCAACGTCATCTAAAAGGGGTCTGGTAATTGAAAAGGGACTTATTCAAGTTAATTGAAAGCAAACTCGAGGAGAAACGAAATCCGGAAGACTATATTTAGATCGTATTCATAGAACAAATATTGAGCCTTACCCAGAATAAAACATACATCAGCTAAGTCAAACCTAATATCCGTAATGAGATGTTCCTAGGAAGCTGTTTTTCATTCAAAATAGGAGCAGATTAATTTTATACCTATTTACTTAGTAGGAACAACGGTAATGCCTGCCGCCCTATCGTAATTAAAGCCTGATATCAGCATAACAAATAGCATCATGTTTAAATACACATCATTAGCACACAGGAAAATCCTAATGATAATAACGTAGACGGAAGCGGGATTAAACTGATTGAATAGTAAATGAGAACGACAGTAATCCTACATTATAAAAGACTAGCAGCGCCTTCGCGGCGTTGCCCCCGTAGTGATGGTTTATGGTGATTTGATTATGATGATGAAAAGTAGCCTATAACCTTCCTCAACAGTTTAGCTATCAAATGCAGACATAATTTTTCAAATCCGACTGGTAGTTCCTGAGATTAGCGCGTTCAAAGAAACAAACGAACAAACTCTTCCACCTTATACAAAGGTATATTGGGATAGGTATCAAATGAGAAGTTTTCATATCACTTGAACTATAAGCTAACAGCTGGCAAATAAAAATTAGTGACATTAAAAAAATAACACAATTTACCAACGTATTTTAAAAATCATTTGTTTTCTATTTTTTTCTAACATCTATGAACAAATTCTTCTAAGTTTTTTCTTACGCCTACGCTTTTAAGAATTCTTAGCCAAACCAGTAAAGATTATCAACATTATCAACTACGATCAAGCAAAAACTCGAAAAATGGCGTATACGTAACAGACGGAGGTTAAATAAAGGGCAAGGCAGGTATGTCAGATACATAGTAGGGAAAGTTTCTGTTCCAGACAGTCATTAATCTCCGGTGTCCCCTCGTTACACAGAATACATAACAGTGCTGATGTACTAGTGTCCAAAGTTTCCCCTCACCCTCAAACAAACCTTAGACATGAAAGCCCCCACCTTTAGCGGTGTGCATCGATACTCAGCTGAAAAATGTGTTTTCAATAAAGCAATATTGTTACTACGGCTGTAGCAGTAAAAATACTCTGTTTTCCCCCTTGTTTACTGTGATACGCGTAACAGTAACAAGGTAATGCTTCAAATGAAGGTCACATTAAATGATAAGGGCATTATACCTTTTGCCAATGATATTTAAGGAATTGATTGTTTTTATAATAAGACAAAAGCTAGCATACTAAGCATTAGGGATCCTATAGGCCTAGTCTTGATCGTAGTTTGGCTTATATTGGTAAATGCCCTGAACTAACTTATCTGACTTACACTGCCATGAAAACTATTTGTCACTTTCAAGAGATTTGTAAAGTTCTCTGCGAGGTCTTTTATTGCCACGATTATAGGTACCCACCCAACTCCAAAAACAATACTATTACGATAGCTGGTAAGGTTCTGAGTGGCTGGTTGTTCCATTATCTGTCCCTGTTGCCAATCGTCGTAGGTCACGTCGCAATTTCATAAATGATGTCATGAAACAACAACGCGCACCTTTGATGTAACCGAACACGGACCTAGAGAGTTCACTAGCAACAAATTCAACAGCAATAAAACCTGGGTGCAACTCACCGACTCTCATAAGTCCATATAAGGCATTACAGCATCAAGAGACTATAGGTAATCCTAAACACTAACATTATTCAGCAACACTAGGCCATATGACGAGGTTACATCAACTTTCCTCCTCAAACCGGATCACACCCATAAAACAATTACTTTCTGCAAGAATAAACATAGCCATTAGGATAATTTTATAAGTTGTTATTGAAAGCTGCACTATTAGAACTCAGGCCGCTGTTCACAAACGCAATGGGAGATTCAAACCGTTGTTTATAGGCAGCGAGTGTTCTCTCAAAATGATTTGACTATGCAAAAGAGCAATGAATACTGTATAGTACCACTTGAGGCCTCAAAGGAGGATGTCGCAAGTTTCACACCTGACAACTTCAATGGGAGGCGGAACCTATCGAGAAATGATATGAAATGGAGACATTTTATCTACTGGTTCAAGTTATGACTGACTAGCGAATAGTTCTAATCAAGCTTCCAAGGGTGCAATAAGCCAATACTAATAGTAAGCGTTCGTAGCGTAGCTTACTTAGACTTTTTTGATTGATCGTTGAAGTAAAGCAACGTTGTGCGCAGTCACAATTTGGATGGGTGACCGTAAGTGGAATTACGAGCTGAGCGCTTCCGTGCTTCGGAGGGCACGTTAAATTGTCGGTCCGGGCTTTTAATTCGTTAAGCCATGACGGAGGCCTTCAGGCGGCCTAAAAACTTCGTCACAAGAGTTGGCCACTTGCTCATACGAACTTGCTTGCTTTTATAGGGCAGTTAGTACAAACAGGGCACTGTTGATTATTAGTATTAACAGTATCGAGTAAACTAAATACGAAGGAGCTAGGATGTCTAACCCTTTTAACCCTAGTTCACTGTCACACTAAACAATTTCCAACTCAATAAACTGCACGGAGTAGGGTTAGGAACGAAGGGGAATCCTAGCTCTACCCTGAATGCGCAATTTGAAAACCATGGTATGTACTACAGAAAGCCAGCTAAATAAAATAGCAAATTGGCCTTAAATTGAGACCGCTTTAAGGATCTACTATCATCCTGTTAGTTTTGTCAGTCAATATCTGGATTTACGTCTCATCCAAAACGCGTCACTGAGTCTTCGTTTCATCTTATCCTCATTCGCAGACTGGGCAAAGCTGGGATTATATAGATAGAGAAAAGAAGGCAAAATTGTATATCGCTCAACCAAATCCGCTTACATTCATATCTCAAAAAACTAGGCATGTAGGTGTCGCAATGACCTTGAACACCAATAATACCGAACAATGCTCTCGATCACATTGTTTCAATGCAGACAAGCAATTCGGCATTGTCGAAGCGAGGTAGTGAAACAAGCAATTTGCAATATTGTGCAAAGTTTTATTGGCCAAAAATATTGCAGCTTCTGTAAATTTTTAGCTATCGAATTCGACACGGTCATAGTTCAATGCCATTGATAGAAGATTTCGCCACGAAGTTATTTACCCACTTAAAGTAAAATATCCGGTTCGAGGAACCAAATAGCTATTATTTCTAGGCAAATTATTACAAGTAAAGACAGTGAGTTCGTAAAAGGATTATTTATTCGAAAGTTACTTTGTCCTAATAAAAGGACTATAAAATTGCAAAAGGAAAACAGCCCTGCATTTCCTGGCCGTTACGGTAGTTATATGGAGGCTAACTTTCTATTATTTTCCTGGCTTCCTTGCCCGAAGCAGTCACGTGTTGATAATTTCACTGCATTGTATTAGTTCCACATAAACAGTCTGTTTAACCATATACATCGTGTCGATTATGACTAGTCCAAACATATAAAATGTATGTTTAAACCAACTTTCACTTGAATTAAATAAAGTATTTGTTACATAAAGATTCAGTGTTCCTGTTCAGGAAACTTGAAGATTCTGACTTCATGTTTCCAGTATGAAAAAGTCAACTCAGGAATCACGTCTATGCTCTCATTTTTATGATGAGTTTCCTATTCCTAAATGATTTTGGCCATGGCCACTGTGTACTTCTGGAAAAGCGTATTTAACTCGTAAATTTAGAACTTTGTTGTTCTTTTTTGAGCCTTTACACCAATTACTAAGTTCGAAGATGTTAAATCACAATAAGGAACCAAGTCTTTAAGCGTTACATAAAAATGATAAATTTCTTCCAAAGGTAGGTAAACCTGAATTAATGTTAATTCAAACCAAACCAATATTAATGTTCAAGGAAATCGACTATTACTCGAAATGCTGCAATTGCTTGTGCCAAAATACAAATGACCTCATTTGGAAACAACGATTCGGAAGGGCTATTTTTGTAAAATAACTTGTTAAACTTTCGCGATTTGTTAACATAATGATAATTATTATTACGGGATTTTATCGCGTCCCTTTTATTTATTTTCTTTCCCGACGTTTCGAACACGTTGCAGCGTTCGTGGTCACGGGATGACTGAAGTGCTGGAGCTACCACCGAGAAAATAAAATAAAAGAATAAAAGGTACGCGATAAAATCCCGTAATAATAATAGGGAACTCCCACAATTTTTTTTTATGATTTTATACGATAGGTTATATCGTCAAATAACCGTAATAAAAATTCCAGCGCCGAAATACTAAAATTGTATAACAAAAATATTTTTTGAAATTTACCAACATTTTCACGCATCTGAAACACGATTATTATTGTTGTCACAGATTACTGTTGTAGTAACAATTTGTGAACTTTGACGTGTCACGTCAAATTGATACTAAGTACAACAGTAATCTGTGACAACAATAAGTTCGAGTTTAGGAATTGTGAAAATTAAAAAAAAAACTTATCTATGGATCGTCATATCTGACTCGTCCTTGACTTTTCTTATGAACTCGTGACGTCACATCCTTTCACATCCTTTTCAAGTATTTTGAAATTCCTACTATTTTTTGCAATTTTTAAAATTTATTTTCTAATCGAAAATGGTTTAATATTAAAAAATAATTACACACACATACCTCTAAAGCAACAATGTTCATAATAAAATACATTTAACCCGCTTTTGAATCAGACGCATATTGCCTATTATCATTATAATTTTGTGAAGTTGTCACAGCTCGTTCGTTTCATAATAGCTACGGACCCACGATTTTATAAACAAAAACTCAGGCCTTTACATCTTTACTAGATGATTTTATACAGTGTCAGGAGGCAATATTCGCCTACACTTAACGGGACACTGCAGTACCTGGGACATTGTTAGAGATGGAGTAGGCTTTCCCAGCACCTAAACCATCCTCTCAGCTTAACTGGCCATATCCACAGGAAAGACATGGTCAATACGTATGGGGCTGACGAAGCCGCGGGTTCCTCACGATGTTTTCCTTCACCGTTTAGAGATCGTGTTAATGCGCATATAAATTTTTCGAAACGAAAAATCCATTGATGCACGGCCAGGATTCGAACCCACGACCTTCGGATCGAAAGTCGATACCCCTCGGCCAACAAGGCTCTTACACGCTCTTATAAACAAGGTCCCACAGTAACCAATTATTTTCCTTTGGTCCATTTTCGTAACTGTTTTTCGTAATCAGTTACGAAAGTGGATTTTTTTTTTTACTGTTTCGTAACTAGTTATTAAAAAGGAATATTTATTCCATATGCGTAACGGTATTTCATAATCAGCTACGAAAGTGGATTTTTTCATTTTTCGTTTTCGGGATAAAACTTAGTAGGTAAGGTATTCCTATATTTCATACTCCGAATACAATCTAATTTTTAAGTTCAATTTTATCAAAATTTTGTTGAGTGATTTAGGATTTGAAAACCAAATAGACAGACAAAAACTTTCACATTTATAATATTGGTAAGGAAACTTAAAAAATATCATTCATAATAGTAAAAACTATAATTATAAATAAAAGAACCTTCAGAATAGAATCAATGGTTCCAGAGATTTTACAAACGTAAACCAATACCTCTTTAATATTTTTATACAGAACAGAAAATAAGAAACAGATAAGTAGTAGAAATCCTAAATCTCTTTATTCCATTTAACCAATCGCCGAAGGTACAGATTGAGTGTTTGCAGAAATAAATCCGACATGAATAAGACCAAAGTACCATAGCTATTTTCGATCCAGTTCACAAAGCCCATTCATGAAGGCGTTCAAGAAATGTTTCCGACATTTTGGTGGAATCGAATCGCAACATTGATGTTCTCTCCAAAAGGTTGCTTTCTCCATTTTTTCTAAAACATAACGAATCTTCGAATCTTTAGAGAAAGGAGACCACAAAACATGCCTATAGAATAACAATCAATTTTATATCCTCGTATAGAACAAACAATAATAAGAGATGTAATTAAGTCGATGTTTGCGTTATCGATTTGTAAACAAATGTTATCGATATCAGGTGAACGCTGTTATCGTTTGATTGCGCAATTACTCAAAAGCAAAAGGTAAACATTGGTATTGCTTCGTGGAATTTCATTGCTGGCCTTGTTTTAGGTTAGGTACTCATGTAAGTTATTTCGACAGGTGACTAATACTGATTACATATTTTTCCATTGCTACCATTCAGAAATATAGAACCGAACAATATTGAAAACAATTTATTACAAGTTACTTCAAGGTATTGTTGTATATCAATACCAATATAATAAAGCGGAACGCGCTTATCTGAGGAACTACCAGCATGATGTTTTTTTTTTTTCATTTGATAGCTAAACTCTTGAGGTTAGACTCTACTTTTCATCATCATCATTATTACCATATAATATCACTACGGGGGCAACGCCGCAAAGGTACTGCTAGTAATAAATATATTTGGTGCATAAAAATGCTAAGGTTTAGGAAAGTTGGACAGAGAGAGGCGGCCCATGCCAATATTGGAATAATTTTCGATAAATACGAGTATCACCATCAGCATTTCAGCTTGTTTGTTGGTTGTTGGGGTTAGGCCTTCTCTTCTTATGACATTTTTTTTTGTCTCTTGCGAGTTGCGAACCTCATCCTATGTTTTCTGGCTACACTGACAAAATCGTCCGACCAACGAGCAGGGCTGGGATACCTACTACTAATTTATCATACAAGTCATGAACCTGTTAACGTTTTACGTTAATACTTTACAGAAACATTTAGTTTTAATTATTTTTAGTTAAGTAATTGTCTATTCATCTATCTTGCATTGTCCAGGTATTTTTGCTGAATAATCATATTTTCTTTCTTTCTAATATTGTAAAAGTTTTTATCGATATCGATAATCTCCCATCACTAGTTTATCGACGTGCGTTGACTGCACAAATGCAAGCGCGAAGGCCGCGGGCGCGCGTGCTTATTGAATAGGGGTCACAGCCGGACGACGCGGATATGCGACAACTCGTCTATAAAGTCATTAATCGACAGTTCTATCGATATGATAATGTCACCACTCTTTCACGCACTGCATGATCATAATTAATTGGATTAAAAAGCTAAATGGAAAATCGATTATGGAACAATCTTTTGCATAGAAAATGGTAACGAAATCAATTCAAACTCAGTCAAGAACACTGGTAGGCATTGACTTTCCGGTATTTGTCACGTACGAGTAAAACTATGTTATTATCACGTGTTTATTTGAGCATGGCTCTAATCTAACTAATCTCTTGATTTCAAATTACAATTTTAGAGCTGTCTTAGTAGGCAGTTTTTGAAAACTAGTTATTATCAGAAAACGGAAACCGCTATATTTTTTTTAAACCAAACCACAATGGGGCGTCAGTCATTATTAAAAAATGTAAGGTGATATTCACTGTCTTTTGTTTTGACTGCGGTTTACCTCTCTATGGTAAAGAAATACAAATTAAGAAGGCATAACTTATATATTTTATTTAATTACAATTAATTCTCGTCACGGATCACGATATCTACTTCATAAAAGATGCTGTTCCTGTGGAAAGTAAATCTAATAAAAAGCTTACAGTTGTTTACAGTTTCAACAGTAATTAACGTTCGGACCAGAAAGAAAAACATCCGCATAAACTTTTGCATTTATTATATTGTAGGACTCCTTAGGAAACGAAGGCGAGCTACTTACTGTTGGCTGGCTGCCAGCTGACCTCTGACCGAATAAGGTTGCGGAGTTCAAAGCCAGTTGGATTCAGAAGTTGGCAATTCCGGGGACAAAAATTTTCGTTCCAAGTTCAAGCCAATTTTTGTTTTTTGTTGACTGAGAAAGTTAGACATTATCCCTTCGAACTGCCAGGGCAGGGCAAAGCGGTTCAAGTCACACCCTTATCAAGACCCAGTCGTCATAGACAAATAATGAGGTTTGTTGCTGTTTTGATTGGATGTTCCAGTTTTTTACATCTTAATCATCCTGTCAAGAAATTACAGTTTGCATTCCAAAGATCTATTTTAAAGGCAGGATTGTCGGAGAAATTAAAATGCCTCGAAGTGACGGATGGAAATTGAAGTCTAATTCAATAAAGCCTTACTAGGAGATATGACTTGGATCACAACTTAACTTGAGTGCTTGTTTCACTTGGCGACTTTTTAGTCGACGGGAAAAAACAAGTATAATTACTACCTAGGTATAAGTACCTAGTACCTAGTATTCTGTGCTAGTACTTACAGGTCTTAGGGCTAGATCTATAGATGGAGCTTAAAATAGATCAAAAGCTGGGCTTTTACTCTACAAATCAATCGATAAAACTGGCTATATTGGTTAATTTAATACAACAAAAACAAAGTTCATAAATTTTCGATCATCCCAAGCTGAACTACGAAAATTGGCATAATGTTTATGGTTTGTTGAAGAGTAGAGGGCCGAGAACGTAGATTGAGCGACTTAGACTAAGCAGGTAGGTAGCTAGGTAATTCATAAGAATTAAAAAAAAAATGCTCATGCGTCTGGCCGGAAGAATCAAAACCTCTCCTTATTAGCTAGGCAATTTGCTATGATTGCTATGACATGTTCGATATGCATGGAAAGCCGAAACAGAAAGCTAATTAAGCAAAGATTAACCAATTCAAACCTTTTAACTAAAATTACTAGAATCAAGTATACCTACACACTGACTGTTTCAATCCTTGAATGCTCTCTCGTATCGGCAGGACTAACAGGTTCAACATTGAATTGGTGATTGTTATCTGCAAATAGTTGAGCCAAAGCTACAGATATTTGTCTTTAGCAACTAATTCCTTCTGTCAATTGAGCAACAAATCAAACTTTTACACAAAATTTTGCGGCTGAGTGTACCAGAAACCATAACAGATCGAAAGTCCTCAAACAACAATAGCAAGTAACGAACTGTCAGTTGGTAATTAATAGATTATATGTAAGTAATTAAGTGCACTTGTTCCATTGCATAATCTTTATGTAATAAGATTAAGTTACATCCTGTTAGGTACTTGAGTTATGAGTGCTTGCGACTATATTATATAAGGGAAGTTTATTTATTTATTTGTCGTCTTCGTGGCCCTTGTTTTGAACACACTGTGACTGTGTTCAATTTTCACTAAATTGGGTTCAATAAATCCGAAAAGAAAATGCAAGGTTGTATAGATTTCGAAATTACCATTTTAGTTAACGTATGAAAAAGTAGTACTTACCCTAAGTACTTATTTTTCTCAAATAAATTCAAATTTCCGATAACCGAAAGTGCAAACGAAATAAGATGAGGCAAATGTTTTACAAAAGTCAGAAAGCGCCTCTCCAGCAAGTATTGGTAAGAAAAGTAAATATTAAAATTGCAGTAAATCAGTTTCATATGTCATACGGTCAAAGTTCTAACTATAGTTTGCATGGATTTACTCGATAAATGGATCAACAATCATTAGAAAGGTTCTGATGCCGCCAGATAATCGATAACATAAAACGTCGGGTCTAAGGTTGGCAATAATCATACATACCTTGCCTGACCTTCTCGAGACCGCACCGTGATCTAATGAGATGAAAGCAGATAAACCAACATAACAACATACTGCAGTAGAAAGTAACTCGGTAAAATATCGCGGTTTTTGTACCGAATGATAGGAGGAAGTCAAGAACTGGAATATGAAGAGCTGTGTTTGCTGAGGGGAATATGGAATATGCTTTCTTTCGATTCGAATGTTTCGATACGAATGGTTCTTCGAAATGATCATCTAGAATTCTAGATACTTACTATCCCACTCGGCCGACACTGTTCTAATCACAGTTCACATTAATCATCACACTAATTTATAAATGCGATAGTTTGGATGTACAGTCATCAATCGGTATCCCCCTATTGATTTTAACAAGGACCCTTTTCATTTCAACTTTGGATTTCAGTCGGATTTGCTAGTATAGGAACTCGAGCGAAATTAGATATCCATAAGTATACTAGCAAATCCGACTGAAATCCAAAGTTGAAATGAAAAAGGTCCTTGTTAAAATCAATAGGGGGATACCGATTGATGACGCTGACTGTACATCCATCCAAACTTTCGCATTTATAAATTGTTTGTTCTTCTATAACTCGACAACCACTGAACCGATTTGGCTGAAATTTAAAATAAAGATAGATAGGACATAGGCTACTTTTTATCCGGGTATCACACGAGCGAAGCCGCGGGCGGAAGTTAGTGAACAATAACACGACCTTTATAAAGTGAAGGATTGTGAAGAAACTACTAAGTAGGTATTCTAAAAGCTGATAAGCTTCTGTCACGTAGATTGCTAACTACAAGTTAGGGCATCTCAATTCTCAATTCTTCAAATGATTTATTGAATGAAGGAAGTAAGTATAGGTAAGTGGTAATATTTGTTTAACAATGTCAAAGCCAAATTTTACATGCATTCATCTATAAACACCAACTTCAAAAGCTTTATTTAAGCTTTTACTTGCATTCATCTATAGACACTAACTTTGAAATGTTTTGTTTAAGCTTTTTCTATTTATCAATCGTTCCATCTTCGTGTGGGTTTTTAATAGATTACAGTTCATCTTTATCGCTCCAGGGGGCAACATAAAATGTATAATTTTCAATTCATTTTTGTCTAAGGTGGGTCAAAGCTTCCTACGCTTGAACGAACATCAAATTACTTTGATAAGCACCGTGAAGAAAATCGCTTAGGCCCGACCGAATACTGAAGTCTACAACGTACTTAACTATTTGAGACGTTTTTACTTTTCAGAATCGTATACAAAAATGATAATCAATGTCAATGATAAGCACCTCTTAAACTAAGTAGCGTTTCAGTATCCGTATTCGGGTGTTCGTCAGATACCTACAACATAATGTTACTGAATTCATCGAATATTTTCTGGATAATACTGTACAATTTTGAACATCTTTGTATAAATAAAACAAAAAAAGATCATAATTTTATAGCGAGCTTATTTTCAATTTGGCCTGTCAAACACCCAAAACAATTCTCTAGCGCGATTTAGAATCAGGCATATATTAGCCGCGATATATGATGAGATTATGAACCGTGTAGTTGTAAAAGTTGAAACTAAACATAAAAATAGCAGATTCAAAGTCAATGGTTTGATTACAGACATAGATCACGCGAGCATTAAATACCATGAGCAAATAATAATAGAGTGAGAGTTACTCGGACGTCCGACTGTTCCGAGCTTCCTGCCAGCACAAAAACAGCTCGATCGCGAACCGGTGCGTGAGTCATGCGCGCGCGACGGTCCTACTACGAAAGTAATTGTCTTTAGGGTATCGCTGAAAAATGTATTATCCGCGAGGTTAAAACGACTTTATGGCTGAATCACAATAGGAATTGAACTATATGCAGTCTCTTTTCATGGACTGAGAGTGACAATAACGGCATTTATATTGCAATTCCTGTTGTGATTCTGCTATGGCGGCCATTTTAGCCCCGCTGATCTGAAACTTGTTTCATAAATTACAATGTACATACATTACATTACATTAAATTACATTGACGACCTCTATGGCGCAGTGGGTGAAGACCCGCCTGTGATGCAAGAGGTTGCGGGTTCGATCCCCGCCGCGGGACAAATGTTTGTATGATCTGCAAATATTTGTCTCGGGTCTGGGTGTTTTCTATGTATATTATGTATGTATTTACAAAAAAAAATGTATTTAAGTAGTATATCAGTCATGTGGTTGCCATAACACAAGCTCTGCTTAGCTTGGGACTACATGATGCTGTGTGAAATGTCCAGCAATATTTATTATTTATTATTATTATTTTACCTAAGCATGTTTTGTGTAAAAGTTGTAAAATGCATGTTTAATCAAACAGGCATAAGTTTTAATACCTGATTTATATTTGCAGCATTGCACCGCAAAGGCAGCTTCCCTTGTATCTAGCTGAAACCAGGGAGCTTTCATCATTACGTTACGAGGTTGTTACTTCACTTTCCTTCGGCTAGTAAGCATATCTACCAGAATATAAGGAATCAAGAAGGAATCTGAAGGAGCTTATATGTATAAAGGATTAGGTAAGTTTGTGCTTATACTCAGCACAGTGGGTTAAGACGGAATTTGGATGATGATAATGCTGAAAAAATGTATTTTTTCAGCATCATAAGGAAGATATAAAACCATTGGTTAATTTGTGATGTTTTTATATTTTCCCTCTTTCACGTAAGTCACTCGTGTGACACTGACGAAAACAAAAAGCGGGAAAACAACATCAGCCAGAATAATAGGACAGTTCAATAAAAGAATACTACCTACTAAAAATAAAGTATTTACCCAATTATGTTTGACACAGATTTAACTAACAAGTCAGAAAATTAACAAATGAAGCAGCCCAGCAAACTGACTTTCAAGTGCTAGACACGACATTATTATTTAAGTACATTTTTATTTACACACCTTACAATTGTTACAATCCTACTATGTATAAAAGTAATTTATAAAAATTAGTAGGGATGAATCAACAATCATGATTCAATTTTCGTTTCTGCAATCGCTCAAGCAAAACGACAGCTGAGCGACAGCTACTTCTGGAGTAGCCCCCGTGGCGCCTACTCTTTCAATAACCTAACGTCATATCTTGTACCAATTTCATGATGAACCTTACGGTGATCGTCTGAAAGTCTTCATTCCCAGCACCTTGAATGATTCATTTCACTGAATTACTGTATAAGGGATAAGGTCCATTATCAAGCTTAAAGCACGTGCTATGGAAGCTGCTTCCTGCAGTTGCCCTTCGATATAGCACGTACGAACACAGAATAAACAAATGTCGCTCGATGCGTTTCACTGCGTATGATCTCCAAATCCGTAATGCATTTAAAAGGTCCGGGCTTCTAAAACTTAGGCCTTTACATCTTTACTAGATGATTTACAAAGTCAGGAGGCAGCCTTTGCCTACACTTATACGGAGCTCTGTAATGAAGTGTAATGCCTAGGACATTGTTTCAGATGGAGTAGGCTTGCCCAGCACCTAAACCATCCTCTCAGCTTAATCGGCTATATCCACAGGAAAGACATGGTCTATACTCGTACGTGTGGGGCTGACTAAGTTGCGGGTTTCCTTAAAGTCGTTAATCGTGTTAATGCGAATTTTTCAAATCGAAAATTCCATTGATGCACGGCCATGATTCGAACCTACGACCTTCGGATCGAAAGTCGAGATACGTACTATCCCCCTCGGCCAACAGGCGACACGGCGCCACTGTGATCATACGGATCTGCGATTTATTTATACGATTACAAACAGAGGGGCAAGCCCAGTGTGAAATCATCGTAGCGTATTTGGAATGACTGGGAAACAAGAAAGATAAGACTAAACACTGTTAGATAGAGATGTGTGGATTAGTCACAGTGACTAATTACGTGTGTTTTGTTTTTAGAGAAGACAGAGGTGCATGTTGAACAAATCGTGTAGGTATATGAAATGTGAACGAGCCCATAGAAAATGTTCTGCTTTATAAGCTTATAAACTTTGTATTAATTTAATTACAAAGGTTTAAAAAACATTATCTGTATCTTAGTTTTAGGCTGAGATACTAAATTAGCTCAGCTAATTCGGAATAATCTTCCAATGCAACACCATTTGAAACAGCCATTTTCAAATCTCCACAATCACAAACAACTGCCCGACATACATGACTTACCGAAGACTAATATTAGGATCATACTATGATTCATACAAACTGGCCCACTCTTCATAAAACTATGCTTGCCCTAGTAAATTCATAGCGTCTACAGTGCAAGCTGCAAAGCATCGGTCGATAACAGCTGCATAAGGAACAATAGCTAGATTAGCTGCTATTGTGGAAGTCACAATGCCTGAGTTTTCATTCGTCCTGTGTCCTAGCTTGCCATTTTAGCACAAAAATCAAGGAGACTATTGTTTGTTTGTCTATTGTTCAAGAAAAGGGAAAAAGAAAAGCTATCAATCCTTGTAATTGAAGGATGGTTCAAATAAAGGTGAGCCGTATTGGCCTCAGATGTACCTCTGACTGACCCCTCAATAATTCCTCTTTAAAATTCTGGGTGAGGTCATTTCCAAAACGTAGGGTATCGATTCACTATCGACAGCCGAAAAACACAAAGACCGGACGGACATCAAAAACGTGAATGTTTTAAAATATTACACACAACATTTAGTTTCTAAGCTACTTCACGTCCTGTATTGTTCATGCATGTGTTTAATATTGTAGAACTATACCTTAGAAGGTAGGTATCAGAGGTATACTGAGACTAAGTAAATTGATACGGCATGCTATGCTGAAACGAGACACCAGAACGCTCGCTGGAGAAAACAATACGTCATCCAGATTCCTGTAAGGTTTCTAAAATTTCGAATAAGAACTTGAATTAGTCACGAAACCCTTCACTGGTGTTAATTGGTGTTAGAACAAAGACTTTTAAACTCTTCTCTGATTGTGATAAATAAGGCAAAAAGTATAAAGATTTAAGATTGATTTTAAAAAGAAGCCAAGGATTACCTTAAAGCTCGATTAGACACATTTCCCAAATTGATTAAACAATGTAAATATTCAGACACAAGTTTAAAGATTTTTGGAACCGGTTTAGAGTTTACAATTATCGCATGAATCCTACCGATCACATTCCCCCATGAAGCACGCGTAAAAAGTCGATCGCATCTTGTACGGATCGCGTTTGGCTCCGCATGATCACAAAAAAAGTACCTTGAGAAGTTTCATCGGAAAACAACGAGCTGTGTGTGATTGGATTCTATTAAATAGGGGTGAAGAAGTTGTACGCAAAATTGGATTATCTACCTATAGCACTGTTTATTATGGTAAACACAGTAATATTAGTACCTATTGCTAAAGCAAGCAATGCAACATCACAAGGAACGATAAATGACTCAACAGATGTTATCCAATCGTTGATCGATCTAACATTGAAAATAGTAGCAGGACGTGGTCATGCGGGCATGAAAGCAATCGTCTCGCTATTCCACACAATAGCAAGAAAGACGTCTCCGCAAAAACTAGATCCAAAGATCAAGATCTCAGCAGTCGAAGCAATTGAATAAAGAATTTATGGCTTCCACTTATGGTCTGGACTTTTACAATCTCTACGGAGAGGCACTCACAAATTGATTTCCAGAATAGGTTTGTCACGTCTCAGAAGCTAAACATTGTAAGAATTTGTTACTAAAGGTAAGGAAGGGATTGAAGGTTTGAACTAGATAAATTACAGCATCAAGTTCTATTAATGTCCATTTTGATGCTGTAGATTTGGCTTCATTGAGTCCAATTCGTTGGAATGGAGCTAAACGAATAAAGGTTTACCAACCTCTTGTAATCCTCGGAAACAATTATTCTAGTTTAAAGCAAACGCGCGATCCGCGACCAAATGTGCAGTTCTAAATATGGAAAGATCTGAGGGGAATTTGGGAGGTGAAAGACCTCGCGAACCGGCCCGTACCACAGAATAACCACTAGCAAGTATGCGATAAAGAATTCCATGTTTATGGGGGAGCTCGGTCGAAGTTCAGGGACATCGGCGATAGCACAATAGTAAACTCATTTGGATTAGAGAAAATTGGTAGTGGGTCCCCTGATTGTTTATACTTGAGGGGTTTGAAAGAGCAATTCGCAGAGGCGTTGCTATTAATACTTGCAAGGCAATTGCAGACAAGTTTGCTCAGATATATTCGTAGATGGGACTTTAAACCGATGAATTGAGAGACTCAGTTCTTTGGAATGCTTAAATTGTCTTTTTGCGATTTTTTTATTGTAGGTAGGTACAGGCCGGAGAAAATGATTCAATGTTTGCCCAACCAAAGATTTATTTCGTCGGGCATCCAGTGAATCATTTCGTCGTCGTCCACGTTTACTACGAAATGTGCACACTCGATAATATTCTCCTAAACTATTGATTGTCGGATTATAGGTTGTAAAATAATCATAATTTTCACTTTGCTTTTGTACCAAACTTGAAAGTATCGAAAAATGCAGTCCGAAATCTAAGAGTAACAAGACTTCAAAATATGAGTGTGATTGAAATTATATTAACTTTGACTCACTGAAGCTGGGTCAACGCGCTCTAGAAGCTATAATCATAGGATTTATTTAACAACGTAATAAGTCTAGGCAATTTAATTTGAAGACTAGTGTTTTAGAGTACGTTGGCTTTCAGCCAGGCCTATAAACGTCCTGCGTAAAGGATGTCTTAGACTTGCAGCTTCCTTATGTAATATGCAGTTCTGGTCAACTATAGTGAGAGAAGCCGATAAGAGATTTGCCGTTCCTGTATGTATAGTAACTTTAATAAGAAAGGCACCTATAACGTAAAAATTTGTCTATTTTAGAAACAGTGTGACCGGTTGATGAGATCAAATAGAAGAGAAGATTATTCTTTATAGACACGATGATTTACGATGAAATGCAGGAGAAATAATTAGTATGAATGAAATGAGCGAACAGCTAAAACATTAAATATGAAGTGGCATTTTACAGGACATGTTCGATCGTAGGCAGAAGATTGAGATAATTGGGAAGGTACGACGTAGTGTAGTCATCGTAGTAATTACGTATGCAGTTCATAAAGTTCATTGCCAATTAGCCAAATTAGAATAGGCACCGTTTGGACATGAATGGAGGTATGTTTAGATACTTTACGTCTACGGTTGTCAGCGTTGGAAGCCTTAACAGGAGAAGTTATGGGAGTTCTAGCTAGCGTTTAACCTTCTTTGGTCATTGGGCTGATACAATCATTGTCTTTGTTATGGAATGTTTCCATTATGTTGAATTTACTCAAATTACCTCTTTAAGGATTCGGAGCACGTAGAAATTCGACCCAAAATTGCCATTCTAAACGTTTCAGCCATAATTTTTAGCGATTCAACATTCTCACGGATTTTTTTGAAATTTTATTCAACAAATTTGCTTTCATCAGTAAAACATTAATTCGTATGAGTTTACAATAATATGAACGTGTGAAACAATGGAACGAAGACCACACACATGGTGAGTAACCGGTATAAGTAGGTAGTAGAGTATAAAGTAATAACACAGACCTAAACAGCATTGAGAACGAAGCAATAAGCTCCGTGGAGCAGTTAGCAGTCTAATATTATGACAGGCAATATGGTTGAATCGTTAGATAAGGTCGAGAAACTCTGGGAAGTTAAAGACAAGACTTTACCGTTGCTATTCAATAGTCAATAGCTTGTAGCTAATACTCTAGCTAGAGCAAAATGTTTTTTGATCGATATGGTTTTTTTGTACATGCTAAAAACTACAGTAAGCATGTCAGTACTTCCTATGCCATGCCATAATTATGCTCACACAGGCTTAGTGATTATAACTATGGTAACTGAAATAGAGTAACCAAAATCAGCAGACACTTTATAGGGCTGGTTTGAAGTCTGATTCCGTATTCGATCGAGTCCACATTCAGGCTTGAATCCTTAGCCCAAGTCTCATTTTTTCGGAAATCCTTGAGCTTCGGAGCTTGAGTCCGCAAGTTCCAAAGAGGATTTAAGAAAAAATAGAAGAAAAAAAAAACATCGCTTGAGACACGATTCCGTCTTGAGCGCGAACTTTTATACTGAACATTAGGGCATGAATACCGGGATCCCGTAATACCGAAATACCGGGATCCCGGAAGATTTGTCCGGTATTTCAATACCGGTATTGAAGTAATCAATACCGGACAATACCGGTATTGAGGAAATCAATATCAAATAATTCCGTACGTTATTCCGTATGGTTAACGGATCCCGGAATTCGGCCTTTTGTCGTGCGCAGTAGAGCATTTTCTTGCTAAATTGTATACCTACTGTGCATCGAAACAGCTAACTTTACGAATGCCTAGATACGCTAATCGTATTGTACGTCTATGTTTACTTTAATTACTATCATAAGAATTACTAGCATCCATGTGCCTGCGACTGCGCTTACCTGGGTAAAAAGTAGCCTATGTGTTATTCCAAATCATAAACTACGTCGCGGCCGGCAGGTGGTATTACGGTGGGTTTACACGCTCACGTGCAAACAGAAATTCATCGAGACAGAAATATGATTAGATCAAGCACGGTGTAACTCTGTCACTTTCATCTCGAGGAGACCGGACGCAACATAAAATAATGTGCTCGTTGTCTGTTAGTACGCGAGCGTGTGAACGCGCCTTAAAAATGGTTCGCTGGCCAGCTCTAACGCTCTCTCACTCTTACTCTACCCCCGCTTCCGCGCCGCATACTATCGCATCAGTCGGTTCGCAAATGTTGTGTCTGTGAGTGTGATTACTTTTGTGAAATTGTGACGCTGGATTAGCTGCTGAATCGCCCCAATAATAGTAGATAGATAGATATTTTATTCATCAACACAATACATTTGACTGTTAAATAGTGTCTTAAAGCCTATCTTAGGTTTGACTAGACACTAGGGTTCTCTTAACACATGATCTAAATTTTAAAAATAGGAGCAGACACACGTTCTTTCAACCTTTAAGTAGTTAGGTATATGTATAAACTAAATAAGAAGCTAGCGCGCACAGGAACGTCCTTTCATTACAAATTCGCGAGGCTTTTCTTATCGGTGAAACTACTATTTAACTAGTATCTCCAGTAATAAGTAGTACCTACTTAGATAATGTGATTACCTTAAAGACTTCCTAATCCAAAAGTTCCTAATGCATCCTGCATCGTTTGGTACCTAGTATCTACATTTAGGTAAAGTTAAGTAAGTAGACTAAGTTTATTGATTGATCTCTTTTATTATGTGAGTATAGATACTATATTTTATACATGTTCATAGAAATACAAATTATTTTGATTTTATTCCTACAGTTTTTCTTCGTATCATGTCCTTGACCAATAAATCTTGCTAAAATTTGCTTAAATTACATTCAATATTTTTGTTTTTTAGGAAAAACTAGAATTTCAAATAAAAATGCCAATACCGGTATTAATACCGGTATTCCGGTATTGGGCACCAATACCGAACTCAATACCGGTATTGAGATTTGTCCCGGTATTGCATGCCCTACTGAACATACTCCCGGTCCCGAGTCTTAGCCTGACGTCTAATAAACACACCTCCCGTGGTAGTTGCAAAACGTTGAAGTGAGTACCTATTCAGTTTTCTTTGGCACAAGTGGGTAAGGATAGAATAATAAGTAGGTAGCCTACGTAGCGTTTAAACTAAGACCTAGTCATAATTTGAGTCACGCAGATTAATCCGAAACACAAAACAATTTCCTTCCGTTTCGTCATCTTTAAAATCGCAGATTCCAAATTCCTGTTTTGACGTCAGTCTTGCTTGCAAATTCATCGAAAAACTTGTCGTGTGTTCCCAACGAGTTTAACCTTCAGGGCGAGACAAGATGACCCTTGGAGGCGGCGGCGTCTCACAAGGCAATCGATTGAATCTTTCTTTTCACTTAGGTTTATGAAGCTTTTCTTTACTCATGATTAGGTACCTAATCAATCGGTTGTTATAGTTATTACGTAGGTATGCGCAGGAACAGTAGGTACCTAGGAGAATTATCTAGCTCTTAAGACTATTCGGAGTGACCCCAGTGGCTCTACTGAATGAATGCTTATTGACCATGACATTGCTAGTGACCTCTAAACGGTGATGGCAAATATAATGAGGAAACCCGTGGCTTAGTCAGTTACACAACACACGTATTGACTATGTTTTATTCACATGTAGATGATGCTGAAGAGATGGTTTGGGTGCTGATTGGGTTGGTTACTCCATCTCAAAACAATGTCCCTGACACTACAGCGCCTAATTGAGGAATGGTTGTCTTTGGCCGCTGTGTATTAAATCATCTAAAAGCCTTAGATTTTCTAGTGAACAACACCGGTTGGCCGGTTGGTGATGTTGTTTTCAGGCTGTCCAAAGTTAATTCATCTTGATTTGTTTAAATAGAATAGAATAGAGATGTAGGTATTCGATTGTACTTAGTAACCAAATCGAAAACAAACTAAATCTAATTCTGAGTTAAGCTTCGCAAGTAACAAAACAGGTCGATAAAGGTACATTATTAGACAACATAACTGTAAGAAAAACGTATTCAAGATAGTACTCGTAATATTTATTACTAAAGTGGGCAAGTTTTGTTTCATCTGATATATCCCAGTGATCCAGCTATAACATTGACTTCAATTACTCGTTTAAACATGACTGGGTTATTTAGGTCTCTAATTCCCTAGAACTGGAACTCTTAGGTAATATTGTTCTCGTCTGGATTAGATTAGCTAGCCAGGATGAGAAACATTTACACACTTTACTGCAAAGATAATCTTAAAGAGGTGTAGGATTACATTTGCTAATGTATATTCCTAGGCGACTAGATCACGACGTGAATGAGAATATTAAGTGCCGCTTAGCATTCTGCCGCATAGACAGTGGGCTAGCAACGTCCTGAGAAGACAGAATAAGTGGGTTAGATGGAAGCCTCTAGTTCAGTGGTCGTCAAAGTGCGGCCCGCGGGCCGCATGCGGCCCGCGGGCGATATTTGTGCGGCCCGCGGGACGATATTGGCCCGCGACCAAAGCAAACAATTTCAGTAGATAATTATTCTACCACGTTAGAGGAGAACATGTTGTGCCGACCCAACCTAGTTGGAAAAGGGCAAGGAAATGATGATGATGAATGATGCTACCTACGTTGCTACAATAATAATTGTAATTGACTTAAAAACTTCGAGATAAGGAAGCTTTCTTTGTTTGCTTGGTTTGGAGCTCGCTTTGCTCGCATTTTAGTTTCAGAGTTGAGTAGGTATAATGAAAGCAAAGTGATTTAAGTCTAACCACAGAATAAGAACCGATAAGCAGCGAGTTTTTTTTTTTAACATCGCAAACAAAATCAAGTGTCACATGTAGCATTTGTCGTAAAAAATTCGGCTCGCTTCACTCGCATTTAACTTCATGAGTAAGGTATTTTGCGAAAAAAGTTAGTAGTCTAATCACAAAATAAGAACCGATAAGCAGCGAGTATTTTCTTTGATCATCGCAAACTAAATCAAGTGTCACATGTTGCATTTGTCGTAAAAAATTCGGCTCGCTTCACTCGCATTTAACTTCATGAGTAAGGTATATATTGCGAATAAAGGGAGTAAAGTCTAACCACAAAATAAGAACCGATAAGCAGCGAGTTTGTTCTGTGATCATCGCAAACAAAATCAAGTGTCACAGTATTGCATTTGTCTTAAAAAATTCGGCTCGCTTCGCTCGCATATAACTTCATGAATAAGATATTTTGCGAGAAAAGTTAGTAAAGTCTAAGTAAAGTATAAGAACCTATAAGCAGCGAGTTTTTTCTTTGATCACCGCAAACAAAATCAAGTGTCACAATATTGCATTTATCTTAAAAAATTCGGCTAGCTTCGCTCGCCTAAAACTTCATGAATAAGATATTTTGCGAGGAAAATTAGTAAAGTCTAAGTAAAGTATAAGAACCTATAAGCAGCGAGTTTTTTCTTTGATCACCGCAAACAAAATCAAGTGTCACATGTTGCATTTGTCTTAAAAAATTCGGCTCTGTTCGCTCGCATTTAACTGCATGAGTAAGGTATAAATTGCGAGTAAAGTGAGTAGTCTAACCACGGAATAAGAACCGATAAGCAGCGAGTTTTTTCTTTAATCACCACAAAAAAAAAAGTGTCACATATTGCATTTGACTTGCAAAAATTCGGCTCGCTTCGCTCGCTTGGTTTGGAGCTCTATTCGCTCGCATTATAACTTCATGAGTACCTAGATATATTTCGAGCAAAGTGAGTTATGTCAGATCATAGAATAGAATTCCTAACAACCTGCGAGTCTTTGATTGAGCACCGCAGAATTATGCTAAGTTGTATGTTGCATTTGTATTAAACAATTCGGCTCGCTTCGCTCGCATTTAACTTCACGAGTAAAGTATATATTGCGAGTAAAGTGAGTAGTCTAATCACAAAATAAGAACCGATAAGCAGCGAGTATTTTCTTTGATCATCGCAAACAAAATCAAGTGTCACAATGTTGCATTTTTCTTAAAAAATTCGGCTCGCTTCGCTCGCATTTAACTTTGTGGGTAAGGTCTATTGCGAGTAAAGTCTAACCACAAAATAAGAACCGATAAGCAGCGAGTTTGTTCTTTGATCATCGCAAACAAAATCAAGTGTTACAATATTGCATTTGTTTCAAAAAATTTGGCTCGCTTCGCTCGCCTAAAACTTCATGAGTAAGATATTTTGCGAGAACAGTTAGTAAAGTCTAGTAAAGTATAAGAACCTATAAGCAGCGAGTATTTTCTTTGAACACCGCAAACAAAATCAAGTGTCACATGTTGCATTTGTCTTAAAAAATTCGGCTCGCTTCGCTCGCATTTAACTTCATGAGTAAGGTATAAATTGCGAGTAAAGTGAGTAGTCTAACCACGGAATAAGAACCGATAAGCAGCGAGTTTTTTCTTTAATCACCGCAAAAAAAAAGTGTCACATATTGCATTTGACTTGCAAAAATTCGGCTCGCTTCGCTCGCTTGGTTTGGAGCTCTATTCGCTCGCATTATAACTTCATGAGTACCTAGATATATTTCGAGCAAAGTGAGTTATGTCAGATCATAGAATAGAATTCCTAACAACCTGCGAGTCTTTGATTGAGCACCGCACAATTATGCTAAGTTTCAAGTTCGTTAGTAGGTAGTTAACTACTCGTACCTACTTTGATTTTACTCCATAAGTATAGGAAATTAGGAATTTCGAAAAATCGTCAATTAAATAATTCAAGAATGTGCGGCCCGCAGTGATACCCCACATTGTCCTATGCGGCCCTTGGCCAGAAAAGTGTGACGACCACTGCTCTAGTTGGTCTTTGTTTTGACGCGTTAGAAGTGAGTAGGTACCTACTGAGTGAGGGTTCTGTTCTGAATGCTAATGGAAGGGTAAATTTATGTAGTACCTACATAATATTATGGTGGTGGTCAACACTTCAACACTGGAGACGGAGTTTTAAGCCTGCCCAGAGGCAGTAAATGTAAGTAATAGACACAGGATTTTCCGATGAATTTTCGGTAGGAGACAAAAATCAATTTCGGAAATGAACTAAGCCTACCTAATACCTAATGTAGAATATGGTGCCTACTTGGCATTGCTAGGTAAAACGCATCTAGGTACCTAAACTGATGACTGATGGCTTTGACAAAACAAAACGATGTACCTACGATTTTAAGTAGATAGATAGATAGATAGATTGCATTTATTATATTGTCATACAAGCAACACAATAACTTACATGTTAGTACCTACCTATTTAAGTATACCTACTTACCTAGGTAGGTACAGTCAGCGTCATCAATCGGTATCCCCCTATTGATTTGAACAAAGACTCTTTTCATTTCAACCTTCGATTTCAGTCGGGTATTATATCAGCTATTTTTGTTTAGGAACTCGAGCGAAATAAGATATCCATAAGTAAGCAAGGATGTAAAAGTTTTTACAAAAGTTGAGATCAACGGCTTGCAAACCGACCTCTTACTAGGGGGATACCAATTAATGACGCTTTCTGTACCTATGGTGTGAACAAGATTGATTTATTGGATACAACAGGAGGAGGAGGATAGTACCTAGTGGTTGGATTTGCATTGTATAGGTAGGTAGGTAAGGTACCTACATACTCAAATGTGTCACCATCTGAGCATCTTACTTACCAACTTGGATTAGAACCTACTTACCTACATAGGTATTATCTGCGTATTTAATAAACTCACTTCGTTGTTTTCATTGTAGGTAGGTACCTACGACAGAATAATAGTAATACGTACCTACCTAAGTAATATTATTATTAGACTTACATTATAGGTATTATACATTAAACAGGTAGGTATATACGTACCTACCTACCTATCATGCATAGGTAGGTACCTACCTTCACACTTCCTTATGTATCTAGGTAGGTAGGTACCTTCCTCTAGGTAAGTAATACCTTTTAATATAACACCTACCTAGCGCATCGACCTAGCGTAACGTTGCAAAATTAGAAACGCATAGGTAGGTACCTACTAGGTTTTACAATAAATAGGTAGGTAGGTACACTAGATAATACATACCTATTATAAGTAGAAAAAATACCTAGGTACAGTAGGTAAGTAGGTAGGTAGGTACTACAGTTATAGGTAGGTACCTATTTATCATTTTTATTGTGACCGGGGTTACATTGATTACATTTTGAGGTAAACCCAAGGTAAACCATAAATCGGTGATAATAATAGCAATAATAGGCATCCATCACCGGCAATGTTCTTTCCAGCCGGCAATATCAGAATAAGGATAATGACCCCGTGACCCTTCGTAGATAAAGACCGCAACAACCTTCCTACCGAACTCCGAACTACCGTGGAAGTTATCAATGTTTTTTTATGGCTGCATCTGATAAGCATCAGATAACCACCACCCGGTTGGGTAGGTCATGTCGTAAGGCCGAATATTGGACAGCATTCAGCAGCCTCCAAAACTCGTAAACCGCTGAACACAACACACCCAAACACGGAAGAAATTGCATTGAAATAAAAATCGCTGCCGCACAGTGGCTCGATCGTATGGAGAGGGTCGGACATTCGTCTTTAAAAAAATTTGATGTCGAAATGTGTTAATTTAACAATGGCATTGTGTTCAGTTAATTATTTTCTTCAATAGTCATTCCCGGTACTTTTGCCGTAACGGCAATATTTCATGAATAAATTGAAGAAACGTTGATTTTTATTACAATTTTGTATGGAAATGAATTTTCAAAACCTTATATCTCGACATTGCCCTGCGTTTTCGCAGTGCGGTTTTTTTATCGTAATCTACACATAGACAGCTTCAATATCCATTCAAAACTTGCTGCGCCAAACTCTTATAAGACTAAAATACAGGATGATCTATTTTGAGTTAAAATATATGAACGATAACTTGTAATCTACTCGTACACGGTTCGAAATGTCTTAATTTAATAATGGTATCGTGTTCAATTAATGATTTTCTTCAATAGTCATCCTCGGTACTTTTGCTGTAATGGCAATATTTCATGAATAAATTGAAAAAACGTTTATTTTTATTCAAAAATTTTAAGAAAATGAATTTTTAAAACCTTATATCTCGACATTGCCGTGCGTTTACGCGATGCGGTTTTTTTTATCATAATTTACACATAGACAGCTTTAATATCCAATCAAAATTTGGTGCGCCAAACTCACAACAGACTCAAATACAGCATGCATGTTCTATTTTGAGTTAAAATATTATGAATATTAACTTAACTGATTTTCGTAATCTACTCGTACACGGCTTGAAATGTGTTAATTTAATCATGGTATCGTGTTCAGTTAATGATTTTCTTCAATAGTCATTCTCGGTACTTTTGCCGTAACGGCAATACTTCATGAATAAATTGAAAAAACGCTGATTTTTATTACAATTTTTAAGGAAATGAATTTTTAAAACCTTATATCTCGACATTGCCGTGCGTTTTCGCGATGCGGTTTTTTTTATCGTAATTTACACATAGACAGCTTCAATATCCAATCAAAATTTGCTGCGCCAAACTCATAACAGACTAAAATACAGGATGTTATATTTTGAGTTAACAATAACTCGCCCAATTTTCGTTATCTACTCGTACACGGTTCGAAATGTGCTAATTGAATAATGGTATCGTGTTCAATTAATGATTTTCTTCAATAGTCATTCGCGGTACTTTTGCCGTAACGGCAATACTTCAT
Organism: Camptogramma bilineatum; assembly: GCA_958496255.1. Lineage (NCBI taxonomy): Eukaryota > Metazoa > Arthropoda > Insecta > Lepidoptera > Geometridae > Camptogramma > Camptogramma bilineatum. The sequence continues at coordinate 12,807,274 of OY292461.1, forward strand.
GAATAAATTGAAAAAACGTTGATTTTTATTACAATTGTATGGAAATGAATTTTTAAAACCTTATATCTCGACATTGCCGTGCGTTTTCGCGATGCGGTTTTTTTTATCGTAATCTACACATAAACAACCTTAATATCCAATCAAAACTTGCTGCGCCAAACTCATAACAGACTAAAATACAGGATGTTATATTTTGAGTTAACAATAACTCAACCAATTTTCGTTATCTACTCGTACACGGTTCGAAATGTGCTAATTGAATAATGGTATCGTGTTCAGTTAAACATTTTCTTCAATAGTTATTCACGGTACTTTTGCTGTAACGGCATTATTTCATGAATAAATTGAAAAAACGTTGATTTTTATGACAATTTTTATGGAAATGAATATTTAAAACCTTATATCTCGACATTGCCGTGCGTATTCGCGGTGCGGTTTTTTTTATCGTAATTTACACATAGACAGCTTCAATATCCAATCAAAACTTGCTGCGCCAAACTCATAACAGACTAAAATACAGGATGTTCTGCTTTGAGTCAATATATTATGAACATTAAACTTAATCAATTTTCGTAATCTAGTCGTACACGGTTCGAAATGTGTTAATTTAATAATGGTATCGTGTTTACTTAATGATTTCCTTCAATAGTCATTCGCTGTACTTTTGCCGTAACGGCATTATTTCATGAATAAATTGAAAAAACGTTGATTTTTATTACAATTGTATGGAAATGAATTTTCAAAACCATATATCTCGACATTGCCCTTGGCGCACCAACTTGGCGCACCAAGTTTTGATTGGATATTGAAGCTGTCTATGTGTAGATTACGAAAAAAAAACCGCACCGAGAAAACGCACGGCAATGTCAAGATATAAGGTTTTAAATATTCATTTCCTTAAAAATTGTCATAAAAATCAACGTTTTTTTCAATTTATTCATGAAATAATGCCGTTACAGCAAAAGTACCGTGAATGACTATTGAAGAAAATGTTTAACTGAACACGATACCATTATTCAATTAGCACATTTCGAACCGTGTACGAGTAGATAACGAAAATTGGTTGAGTTATTGTTAACTCAAAATATAACATCCTGTATTTTAGTCTGTTATGAGTTCGGCGCAGCAAGTTTTGATTGGATATTGAAGCTGTCTATGTGTAGATTACGATAAAAAAAACCGCATCGCGAAAACGCACGGCAATGTCGAGATATAAGGTTTTAAAAATTCATTTCTATAAAAATTGTAATAAAAATCAACGTTTTTTCAATTTATTCATGAAGTATTGCCGTTACGGCAAAAGTACCGCGAATGACTATTGAAGAAAATCATTAACTGAACACGATACCATTATTCAGTTAGCACATTTCGAACCGTGTACGAGTAGATAACGAAAATTGGGTGAGTTATTGTTAACTCAAAATATAACATCCTGTATTTTAGTCTGTTATGAGTTTGGCGCAGCAAGTTTTGATTGGATATTGAAGCTGTTTATGTGTAAATTACGATAAAAAAAACCGCATCGCGAAAACGCACGGCAATGTCGAGATATAAGGTTTTAAAAATTCATTTCCTTAAAAATTGTAATAAAAATCAACGTTTTTTCAATTTATTCATGAAGTATTGCCGTTACGGCAAAAGTACCGAGAATGACTATTGAAGAAAATCATTAACTGAACACGATACCATGATTAAATTAACACATTTCAAGCCGTGTACGAGTAGATTACGAAAATCAGTTAAGTTAATATTCATAATATTTTAACTCAAAATAGAACATGCATGCTTTATTTGAGTCTGTTGTGAGTTTGGCGCACCAAATTTTGATTGGATATTAAAGCTGTTTATGTGTAGATTACGATAAAAAAAACCGCATCGCGAAAACGCACGGCAATGTCGAGCAATAAGGTTTTAAAAATTCATTTCCTTAAAATTTTTGAATAAAAATAAACGTTTTTTCATTTTATTCATGAAATATTGCCATTACAGCAAAAGTACCGAGAATGACTATTGAAGAAAATCATTAATTAAACACGATACCATTATTAAATTAAGACATTTCGAACCGTGTACGAGTAGATTACAAGTTATCGTTCATATATTTTAACTCAAAATAGATCATCCTGTATTTTAGTCTTATAAGAGTTTGGCGCAGCAAATTTTGAATGGATATTGAAGCTGTTTATGTGTAGATTACGATAAAAAAAAACCGCACTGCGAAAACGCAGGGCAATGTCGAGATATAAGGTTTTGAAAATTCATTTCCATACAAAATTGTAATAAAAATCAACGTTTCTTCAATTTATTCATGAAATATTGCCGTTACGGCAAAAGTACCGCGAATGACTATTGAAGAGAATAATTAACTGAACACAATGCCATTATTAAATTAACACATTTCGACATCAACTTTTTTTAAAGACGAATGTCCGACCCTCTCCATACGATCAAGCCACTGTGTGCCGCACTGAAACTGTAATAGATAGCACTTACCTTGCTGAAACAATTGAGACGGAACGCTGCTGGTCGAATTTTATAATGCACAATTCACAAAATCACAATACACGCGAATTTTGGTTTGTATTTTTGACCGTTTTCGTGGGGTTGTCAGTGTCCTTGAGGAACGCTCGCCATGTTTGAAGCGCGCGTGGCGACTGCGCGCGCCGACCCGCCCCGGCCTGCGCGCATGCGTCACCCTATCCCGTGCTATATAGCTGGATCCATAGAAGTGAAACTCTAAGCACGCACGCTGCTAGTTCGTATTTTCACAATAAGGGAGTGTCCACATTGCGTTTTTTGCAGCGCGTTTGTATCGATACAAACGCGATTCGAACGCGATGCGAACGCGCAGCCCCCCGCGCAGCCCCTCCCGGTTAGCTTTTGTATGGAAAAATACGCGTTGCGAACGCGCGTTTGTATCGATACAAACGTGCAGCTCAAAAACGCGCTGCAGAAAACGCAATGTGGACACTCCCTAACAAACAATAAAACGCGACAAATGATAACGTGCTCGTGCCTCGTGGGATGTATGATTGCGAAGTTGCAGTGCAGTGATATCGAGTTACGTTTCTATAGATCATTGGCTACTACTAATCTATGGCCAGGCCGGGTGGCTGATTCCTTGTTCCCGAATCGTGGCTGATTTTATTTTATACTAGCTGTGCCCGCGACTTCGTTCGCGTATGCTAATTCTACTAATATGAGAAATGTGAAAGTTTGTGAGGATGGATGTATCTATGGATGTTTGTTACTCTTTCACACCAAAACTACTGTAGGAGGTGGAGCCTATCTTATGAGTAGGTGTGAATCATACGAAGGTTGCAAGTGTACTGTTTTTATTTATGAACTTAGGTCTATATTTATAGTAAATCTTAAAATCTAACTTTACAGACCTCCGTTGCTTGAGGCGTGACCGCAACGAGAGCAGTTTACAATATTTGCCTCTAGTTCCTATTTTGCCCACCGACGACGAGTGATCTTCTTCCTACCCTTGGGGGGTAGGTAGGTAGGAGCCTCGAGCTATGCTCATTACTCCGGCTTCGACTCCAGGGGCAGCTGCCCCTGGGTGACGGGGATTCGCCCTTGAGGGCGGTGCTGCGCGGTGGGGCCGGTCGCTCAGCCGTTGTCCTGCTCCGCTTCGACGGTGGGCGTGACCTCAGTCAGGCCGACACACAGTGGACGGAATTTCGAGCCTGCCTTTCATAGGATTTTTGAAAAATAAAATCCTCTTTTTTTGATGTTTAAAGTATACAGTTTGGTTGTAAATGTCATAAAATGTAATAATCTAGTAGTCCCGTGGTTTTATTTTGTATAAACACCGTAAAATATGAGTTTGTACATTTAAAATGTATGGAAATGGAATTGGTTTTCCCCATAACTTATTCTGGTCTTGCATTGTAAAGCTGGAACTTTCAGGTATTGTTGCCGAGCCTCTAAGGAAGCCATACAATCTTTGACCTTGATCCAGAGTTGTCCGTCAAAAGAGATATGAATTAATTAAAAAAGTACGTTTGGCCTATATTGTTATACGAGGTAAAGTATCGCAAATAATGAGATTAAAATTTTATTTTTGTCTAGTTTTGTTACCTGATGGATAATGAATGACTCTAAATAACTTTTGACCTTTACTAAGAACGTCCTTATTCATAACCTTTGAATTTATTGAAAATAAGTATTTTGAAAATATAGTCATGTTAATAATAGTTTTAACAAAGCTGGAATTGTCAGGTATTGTTACCGAGCCCATAAGGAAGCCATTATGTATGACATTTGAACTTGATCCAGATTGGTCAAAGATATGAATTGATTAAAAATGCATGTTTGGCCGATATTTGTCATAGGTACGAGGTAAAGTATCGCAAATAATAAGATTATTTTTTTAATTTTTGTCTAGTTTTGTTACCTGATGGATTAGGAATGACTCTAAATAACTTTTGACCTTTACCAAAAACGTTCCTATTCAGAACGTAAGAATTTAATGTAAATAAATATTTTTAAAATATAGTCTTATTAATAATAGTTTCATCAAAACATGAACATTGAATTGAATCACTATGAAGTCTTCAATTACCTACCTACCTATTTTTATAGTTTGACAGGCTAGTCACTGCCTGTCCTCAATGTCCATTGTTCTTCCACAGATGTGGCCAAATATTTTAGTTTTGCTAATTAGGTTCTTTGTTTGTCGGAAAATGGGTACCTAGGTACCTACCTGAGAGCAGTTAGCGAATTTCAGGAGGACTTATCATGATAATTAGGAAACTATCTACATTAACAATAAAATTTGCAGAACAAATGGTACCTACCTGATCTCAGATAGTTAGGTAAATACCCATTTTATGACAAACAAAGAACCTTATTAGCAAAACCAAAATATTTGGTCACACTTGTGGAAGAACAATATAATTATTGATAATGGGGACTGGTAGTGAGTGACTAACCTGTCAAATTAGAATAATGTAGATAGGTAACGTGCCTACAAAAACAATAAAATTCGCAGAATAAAATGGTAACTGCTCTCAGGTAGGTACCTAGGTATCTATTTTCCGACAAACAAATAACCTAATTAGCAAAACTAAAATATTTGGCCACATCTGTGGAAGAACAATGGACATTGAGTACAGGCAGTGACTAGCCTGTCAAACTATAAAAATAAGTAGGTAGGTAATTGAAGACTTCATAGTGATTCAATTCAATGTTCAGGTTTGGATGAAACTATTATTAATAAGACTATATTTTCAAAATATTTATTTTCAATAAAATTCTTACGTTCTGAATAGGGACGTTTTTGGTAAAGGTCAAAAGTTATTTAGAGTCATTCCTTATCCATCAGGTAACAAAACTAGGCAAAAATTAAAAAATTATCTTATTATTTGCGATACTTTACCTCGTACCTATGACAAATATCGGTCAAACATGCATTTTTAATCAATTCATATCTTTGACCAATCTGGATCAAGTTCAAATGTCATACATAATGGCTTCCTTATGGGCTCAGTAACAATACCTGACAGTTCCAGCTTTGTTAACACTATTATTAACATGACTATATTTTCAAAATAGGAACTTATTTTCAATAAAATCATACATTCTGAATAGGGACGTTTTTGGTAAAGGTCAAAAGTTATTTAGAGTCATTAATTATCCATCAGGTAACAAAACTAGACAAAAATAAAATTTTAATCTCATTATTTGCGGTACTTTACCTCGTACCTATGACAAATATCGGCCAAACGTGCATTTTTATCTAATTCATATCTCCTAAACAGGACTCTCTTGATCAAGTTCAAAGTTTATATGGCTTCCTTATGGGCTCGGTAACAATACCTGACAGTTCCAGCTGTGTTATAACAATTATTAACATGACTATATTTCCAAAATACTTATTTTCAATAAATTCAAAGGTTATGAATAAGGACGTTCTTGGTAAAGGTCAAAAGTTATTTAGAGTCATTCATTATCCATCAGGTAACAAAACTAGACAAAAACAAAATTTTAATCTCATTATTTGCGATACTTTACCTCGTATAACAATATAGGCCAAACGTACTTTTTTAATTAATTCATATCTCTTTTGACGGACAACTCTGGATCAAGGTCAAAGATTGTATGGCTTCCTTAGAGGCTCGGCAACAATACCTGAAAGTTCCAGCTTTACAATGCAAGACCAGAATAAGTTATGGGGAAAACCAATTCCATTTCCATACATTTTAAATGTACAAACTCATATTTTACGGTGTTTATACAAAATAAAACCACGGGACTACTAGATTATTACATTTTATGCAGGGTTCGAAAAAATCCGATTTTTATAATAAAAATCAAAAATCCGATTTTTTGATATTTATCCGATATATATCGGATATATATCCAGGCTAAGAAAAAGAAGCAAATTTCATTCTATATGGGGATTAAAATGTGAAAGTAATTTGTAAAATATGATAAGTGTCAAATTACCACATTTTTTATTTAAAAAACTTAATAAAGGTATCAAAATAATTAGTGTTTATTTGAGAAAGATTTTTTTATATTTTTTTATTTGTTAGTGTTACACCACACTTAGGTCTTTACATTTATGTATCATTGCGGGTTCGAATCCCGTCGGAAGTGAAAGTTTTTATAAGATTTTTTTATTTTCAAAATATTTTTTTAATGAACACTTAAAAAAAAACACTTAAAAAACAATCTAAATTATACGGAATTGTAGTTTTTCGCTACGTGTTGCCAGGGTTAACATTAATCTCCAAAATTTTTAGTTCAGAAGACAGGTAAAAATCCATTGATATATTTCAAGATAAAAATCAATTGATATATATCGTGATATATATCATGATATATATCCGTTGATATATATCGGCGAACCCTGATTTTATGACATTTACAACCAAACTGTATACTTTAAACATCAAAAAAAAGGATTTTATTTTTCAAAAATCCTATGAAAGGCAGGCTCGAAATTCCGTCCACTGTGCGACAGGTCGCGACGCGTCAGCCGGCGGCGCGCCATCCCTCGAGCCAGTGAGTCCCGGGCCCACCGCCAGTCCTCGAACCGGCGAGGCGACGGCGGCGTGCGGGCGAGCGGCGACGGTCGGCGGACGTCGGCCGACGCCAGACCGACGAGCGGGCGGTCCACGGCGAGTGACTGGCCTCTTCGAGCAGCGAGATGGTCAGGGGGGGGGATGGAGTCCAGGAATCGCGGCGCACGCATGCGCCCGAGACGGGGCCCGCGGCGGGCCTTGGGCCGACATCGGCTCCAGCGGACTGGTCGCGGCCGCATCGGCCAGCGGCTGGCGACCCACGCACCGGCGAGGATGATCCTCTAGCCGGCGGGGTGGCCGCGGCGGCGAGCAGGCGGCAACCGTCGGCGAGCGTCAGTCGGGGTGGGGCCGGCGGGCGTGCGGGCATCGACAACGGGCGATGGGCGCCGTCGGTCGGCAGCAAGGTGGTGGTGTGTTCCGGATGCGAAGTTGGGAACTGCGACGCATCCGGGGGGGCGCGGGGCGCTCGGTCAGCCGCGGAGCGGCCGGCACGTGCGCTCTCGGCGCGGCTTGTGACGGGACTATTTTGCCCACTGCTGAGTGGTCTTCATCCTATCCTCGGGGGGGGGTAGGTGGTAAGGGCGTCGCATTAATGCTTTACCCTGGCATCAACGCCGGGGGCGGCTGCCCCCGGGTAACGGGGTATCGCCCGTGAGGGCGGTGCTCACCTGAAACAAAACTGGTAAAATATGTGCTATTGCATCTTTATTATAATTTATTATTATTTTTTTTTTATTTATTTTTTTTTATATATATATATATATATATTTTTTTTTTTTTTTTTTTTTTTTTTTTTTTTTTTTTTTTTTTTTTTACACAATATAATACATAGGAAATTAAACTTAAATCTACTTATATGTGTATATATACAATATATAATTTTTTTTTTTTTTTTTTTTTTTTTTTTTTTTTTTTAACACGATATACACATATATTACAATCAATCCTAACATATTACACATACAAAATAATAAATATTAAACTAAGGCTACATATTTACAGTTTTAGGCGGGCGGTTCTAATTTGCTTGTGGGAGATCTTGGTTGGGGCGGCCGTCAGAATCATCTGAAGCCGCTCTGAGTAGTTCACGGGGGAGAGGTCGCCATTCTCTGCCAAAATCTGGCGGTCTGGTATGGAGCGGGGCGAGATTTTGAAGGTGAGGGTGGTGGCCGTTGTCGGCCCGGTCGTACATACGCCGGGCGGACCTTTCCACGAACTCCTTGATGGACTCGACCTTCGTGTCTCGAGCTATCACGTCATTGCGGACATATCGACCCGCATTAGTACACACTCGGAGTGCGATATTCTGTAACGCCTGCAGACGCTTTTGGTTGGTAGCAGAGAGTAGCGCATACCATGCTGGCGCTGCGTAGGTGAGCCGGGATCGTATGTAGGTCTTGTAGACCCGGACTTTGGTCCTCAGCGGTAGTCTGGAGCTCAGGACAGGTCGGAGTAGTGCTCTGGCCGTGCGTGCCTGTTCGAGGGCGCGATTCGCCTGTGGCACCATTCTCAACGACCTGTCTATGTCGACGCCGAGGTACCTTACGTGGGTCTTCCATTCTACTTCTTGACCCCGGAGTTGCAAGGGGGTAGGCTGGATGCGTCGGCTGGAGACAAATAGTGCAGCGGTTTTTCCGACATTCACCGCGATGCGCCATCTATCGAGCCAATTAGGAAGCAAATTTAGCAGCCGCTGCATACGCCTGGCGGCGATCGTTGGGCTTGTTGATGAGGCAAAGTAGGCGCTATCGTCGGCGAAGAGCGCTAGGTCGACATCTCTCTCCCCGGGGATTAGGTGTCCCTCCAGGGTGGGGATGTCATCCGTGTAGAGCGCGTACAACGCCGGCGAAAGGCAGCTGCCTTGAGGAACTCCTGCGTAGATGGATTTCATTGAAGACTTCGCCTGTTCAACTGTTACGTAAAATTTACGATTGTCCAGGAACGAGGCGATGAGTCGGGTGAAGGCAGGGGGGATGCTGGTCTCCATGAGCTTGAAGAGTAGGCCTGGGTGCCACACTCTATCGAAGGCCTTTTCCACGTCAAAAGTCAAAAGTCAAAAGTCAAAAGTCAAATTCGTTTATTCAATAAGATCACAAGTGTACCACTTTGAAACGTCTTAAGAGCTAGGTGATTCTACTCCTGTTCCTTCGCGACCAAGACCGTGAAGAACCAGGGCAACAAACACGGTTTGGGGCCTAACACTCTTTTCGGTGACACACTTTTTGTTTGTAATTTTTTTTTTTATATATTTTTTTTTTATGTAAGCAATTATTACAAATGTTACAATTATTATTTGTTACAATATTTTTATGATTTAATAATAACGGAGTTGGAGCATATTCAGTCCCAGGCGTTTTTGTCATCCAAGTAATCTGATATTTTATAATACGCTTTTTTATAGAGATGACGTTTAATTGATGTCTTAAATTTGTTGATTGATAAGTTTTGCAATTCGCCTGGGACTTTGTTGTAGAAGCGTACACATTGCCCTATAAATGATTTACTAACTTTCTTAAGCCTAATTGTGGGAACAGCGAGTTTATCTTTGTTTCTGGTATTAACATTGTGATTATCACTTTTTTTCTTAAATAGTTTCGTCAAGAAAGACAGCAACTGTTGAATGGCGCCGGTTGAGAGCTTCGGCCAGCAGGTGGAGCACGCGAGTCAGCTGAAGCGTCGTGCTGTGCTGGCTACGGAAGCCGAACTGCTCCGGGCGCGGCGTCATGTGGGGTCGGATGCGGAAGAGGAGCAAACGCTCAAACACCTTCGCCATCGTAGGTAGCAGAGTGATGGGCCGGTAGCTACTGGGCAGTCGTCGATCCTTCCCTGGCTTGGGAAGTACGATTACCTTGCCCAGCTTCCACCGGTCCGGGAAGTGCTGCGTACGGAGAACACCATTGAAGATCCGGGCCAAGGCTGTGATCCCTCGGCGAGGTAGGTGCCGGAGGGCCATGTTGGTCACCCCGTCGTCGCCTGGCGCCTTCCGTCTGACTAGGCGGAGTACGACCGACCGCACCTCGGCGGGTGAGATGAAAGCCTCACCTTCGAGGGGCGGTGTTGGGCGCGACAGGAAGTCCTCCACGGCGGCCTCAACGGCTTGATGGTGCTCGGTGATGTCGGGGGTTGTATCGGTTGGAATCGGGTGTGGCGTGAATGTGTGTTCCAGATGCGCCGCCAGAATTTCGGCGCGGTCGGAGGGGGCAAATCGCCGCTTGCCGCAGCTATCGAGCAGCGGGTAGGTAGGCATGGGTGCCCGCGTCAGAGCGCGGTTCAGGGCGTGCAGATTGGTGTCGCGTTCGGAGGCCTGGTCGATCGTGGCCTCCCAGGTCTCCCCGCGCCAAGCTTGCACAGCCTCTGAGACCTTCTCGGTCACCTGGAAGAGTTCGTGACGTACGAGGGGGCAGCGAGAACGCGCCCATTCACGCCGTAGTCTCCGCTTCAACTTGATGTCCCGCTTGATTTGGAGCGGGAGGCAGTCGCGCGCATAAGAGCGGCGCTCGGTGATTGGTGTTGAGGCCTTTTGGGCGGCCTCCTGGATTTTGGTGGTCAGTTTGGCCACCTCTTCTTCCACTTCAGAGGGGGACGTCAGTCTGCCTACGTCAATGTCCGTCAGGAATTGGGAGTAGGCTTCCCAGTCTGTCTTAAAACCTAAGGGACGGGGAGGGGTGAAATCCGCGGTCAGGGCTAGATTAATGAGAAGGGGCAGATGGTTCGTGTCGAGGTCATATAAGACCTCGACATGAACGGGGCAGGGGACGTTCTTGAGGAGAACGATGTCAAGTACGTCGGCTGAGTGCCGTACGTCTGTAGGTACGTGAGTGGGACAATCGGGACCTATGATATCTATACCGCCGGCCTCCGCTACGGATGAAAGTTGGCGGCCCGCTGGGTTGATAACCCGCGAGCCCCAATCACGATGTTTTGCGTTGAGGTCGGCGGCAAGCAGAGTGGGCAAGGGGGAATCAAAAATGACCGCGGTATCTGAAGCGAAGTCTGCCCGAGGTCCCGGCGGACGATAGCCGGCGAAAAGCCGAAGCTCCCGGCCGGCCGCGTTCACCAGAACCCCGGTCGTCCGTATGTCTCTAAACGGGAGGTGCCCAACTACATCGTGTATGACATCCTTACGTACCAACGCGGCGGTGCCTCTGAAGGCTATTCCGGTGGTAGGGGACAACTCGTCCCGTCTATACACAATGTAGTTGGGGATCTTGAAGGGGGCGGAGGGGGCAAGCTTAGTCTCCCCTAGGAGTATAATGTGAATGCCCTGAGACTGGGCTAAGAGGCGGAGGGCCTGTGTGTGTGTTGACACACCCCCGGGATTCCAGTAGAGGACGCGGAGTGCACTATCCATACTGGTTCCCACGCAGTATGGATAGTGCTCTCATCGCAGCCTCGGGGAGGTTCCCCCCAGCAGCGATGGTGACCAGGAACTCCGTCAGGACCCTAAGGATTGTCTCCATTAGGTTCCCGGCGGGTTCGGCCGTCCTAAGTACCTCCCCAGGCACGTTATTCGCGCCGGCGGTGGTACGGTCGTCTAAGTTTACCGTGGGGGTAGGTAGTCCCATACGAATTCGTCTGTTTAGCGTTCGTTGAGGCAAGGGCGCAGATTGCGCTGGTGGGGCGGGGTCGGCGTTGCCGGGCGGCGCGGAAGTACAAATATTGATTTCCGCCTCGGAGCGCGGCACAAATGGCGCGGCGCTCGGACGGAGTGGACGTGCGCGGTCGGTCCGTGCGGCTGCTCTGACTTGATCCGGTATCAAATACGGCGGACAAGGAGCTAGCCTGGTAGGACCGACCGGCGGGATGTTTGTAGGCGGTACGTGAGGGGTGGAGGAGGCCACTGGCTGCCTTCTCCTACCTCTGTTCTTACGCTTGCTGCGTCCTCGCGTCGGGGCACCTCGCGCAGTTGGCGGGTTCGCGGCGGGGCGCAGCGTCGTCGGGAGGGAAGTTGGCGCCTCGGGGCGTCGCGGCGCGTCAGCTCGACTGACCGGGCGTGACTCAGGCGACGCCTGGCGGGCTCGGGTGGCTGAGGGTTGGGCGCGGGAGGCCGCGGCACGAGTCTGGCGGGTCCCTGGAGCAGTAGAGGCGGGGGGGGGGACAGGCAGGGGGGGCGGAATCTTCACGCCCCGCTTGCGCGCTTCACGGCGCAGCACAGGGCAACGGCGGTCATTGGCCGTATGCCCCTTGCCGCAGTTCGCGCAAGTGGGCTCTGTCTGTTGGTCTCGGGGGCAATCCGCCGCGAAGTGCTGACCGCCGCAGCGCACACAGCGCATGGGGCGGTGGCAGTTCGCGGAGGAGTGGCCGAAGGCCTGGCAGCGATGGCACTGGGGCACTCTGTTCGTCGGGCCGCGCCAGTGCTCGATTCGCACGCCAGGCATGCAGAGAAGCTCGTTGATGGTATGCAGGCGGGTGAGCTCCGCCTGCGAAAGATGGTCGATTTGCGCGAAGAACAAGCATCCTGCGCGGCCTTGCCTGCCGGGGATGTGTTTTATGTAGTTCGCGGGGAAGTCTAAGTTGATCAGAGCTTGTTTGATGAGCTCCGGGTCGGTATCGGCGGGCAGGCCGCGGATGGCGACCTTCGTCGGCAGCTCCGCCGTGACGCTATAGCAGTACCAGCTGATAGCTGGGTCCTCTGCCATAGCGTCAGTTAGGTGTCTTTGGACGACCCGAAACTCATCTGCTGAGCGGGGAATAAAACGCACGCCCTTACCTAGCGGGCGTGCGTTGGGGGCGTGGCCGAGTTTCGCCCGTAGTTGTTGAAAGTGTGCCGGCCAGTTGGGCAAGACTTCAACAACCACGGGCGGATATGCCTTTGATGAGGTGGCGGTCGCGGCATGCTGGCTAGCAGCCTGCGGTGGAGTCGGTGGGCGCGCAGCGCCGGCGGCGGCGTCGGGCCGTGGAGCGGTCGCACTCGCGGCGGGCGCTTGCGGGGTGATCGGGCGGGGCGGGGGGGGTGAGGCCATGGCTCGCGCGTAGGACGCAACGGGCTCTGGCGGGGTGGGAGTGCGGCGCGCGGGGGGGGACGCGTTGTTTCGCGCATACTCCGCCGCGGCGCTGGGAGTCGGTGAGGGGGGGGGGTGGGGAGAGGGATGTCACGGCTGGGGGCGAAGGACGCCAGCCCAACGTATGACGACGATGAACCCTCCTTAGAGGAATCACCGTCGTCGCTCACCTCTTGTACGTCCTCTTCATCGTCGGACTCCGATGACGAGTCGCCGCCAGCGGTGGCGCCAGGCGGGCGCGCGGTACAGAGGCCGGACGGGCCCGCCAGCGCCTCGCTGGCGGCGGCTCGCGGCGGCGACGGAGAAGCAGGCGCAGGCAGAGATAGACGGCCGGGCGGCGGCGCCGGGATCGCTCGTACCCGCACTCGGGGGATACGGGATGTCGGCGGCGTGCCTGCCAGCGGCGGGGAGTTGGTCAGCACCTTTTGGCGCTTTTCGTCGTTTTGGACTTCCTCCGTGGAGGAGTCCAAACGACGGCGGGTTCGTACGAACGGGACCACCTCGAGGCTTCCAGCGGTTTTGGGGCGGTGCGGAGCCTCAGTTCCGCTAGCGCCCAAACCAGGGCTCTCGAGGGGGCGGGGCACAGCGTCGGCTGCGGGGGGCAGGGGTAGGGGCTTTTGACCGCGACGAAAGTAGCCGGGAGGCACAACCACAGATTTCTCTGGGTTGTACAAGTCTCGGCATACGATCTCGCGATCGAAAACGTCCTCCTTCTTTTTCCTCGCGCCGGCTCGGCCGAGCGGTTTGCGCGGCGGCGGCGGCGACGGCATGGCAGCGTACCGTGTAGGGCACTGCGGGGGTGAGGATGAGGGTGGGGGGGGTATTGCGGGGTGGGGTGGACAGAGGGCGAGGGAACGGCTGCCACCAACTTGGTCGTTTTACTCAAAAAACGCCAGTTGGTGGCACGCAGGAAAGGGACGGGTAGATAGTTTTGCCCACCAGGAGGCGGTGCTTAGGCCCCTGTGTGGGGCAAGACCTAACAGAGAGCATCGCTATTTCTTATTTCCTAACTATCTCTATTTCCTATTCTAAATCAAACAACGAAATAAGCAATCTTTATTCTTAGACTATTTGCTATAGCTACTTATATCTACTTATGACTATCTTAGAACTAACCTACACTACACTATCCCCCCCTAAGTGAAATCGCACGGAGCGATGAACGACTTCTCGGTGCGCGTTGCTCGGCCGGCGCTGTTGGAGTGTTGGTGCAGTGATGACGTCAGCGAGTGCAGGTTCCGCGTCGCTCGCGTTGTCATCTGCTGCGTCCTCGTAGATGTACGCCGGTTTCAGCCGATCCAGGGATACCAGTGTGGTGTGCGTAGGTAGTTGTATCTTGAAACATTTTTCTTGCCTTTCCAAGACTTGGTATGGTCCTTGGTAAGGCGGTGTGAGAGGTTTTCTCACCGCGTCGACTCGCAGGAAAACATGTGTGCACGTACTCAACTCCTTGTGAATGAATGGAGTGCGGTGCTGCCGGTGAGTTTGTTCATTTGGTGCTAGTGATGCCATCGTCTCTGTCAGTTTTTTTACGAATTCTTGCTCGTTTTCGCTCGTTGGAGTTTTCTTGAAGAAATCCGCTGGTAATCTCAATGTCGCTCCGTATGTTAGAAGCGACGGACTGAGATCGGTGTTTTTGTGTAACGCCGATCGTAGTCCGAACAGTACGGTGTGGATTTCTCTCGTCCAAATTGTAGTTAGCTCCTCGTGCCATCAGTGCCGCCTTTATTGTCCGGTGTAATCGCTCGACTTGTCCGTTGGATTGGGGGTGGTAGCTTGAAGTACGTAGGCGATCCACTCCCAATTTCTTCATCAGCGCTTTGAATAGCGCAGACTCGAACTGTCGTCCTTGGTCCGTCGTGATGCGTAACGGACAACCGAATCGACATATCCAGTGTTCGTAGACTGCTCTTGCGATTGTCTCCGCCGTGATGTTTCGCACTGGAACTGCCTCTGGCCACTTCGTGTAACGGTCGATCATGGTGAGTACATACTGTTTGTCTTCTGATGGTAGCAGTGGTCCGACGATATCGATGTGGATGTGCTCGAATCTTCCTGAGTCTTGGAACTGTCCGAGAGGAGTGACAGTGTGACGTAAGACTTTGCTTCGTTGACATCCGATGCATGCTCTTGTCCATTGCGCGATGTCTGCGTTCATACTGGGCCAGAAGTATTGCGCTGCGAGCTGTTTTCTTGTGCTTCGTATCCCAGGGTGACTTAACTCATGAAGCGCCTTGAATGCGACTTCCCGAGTTGAAGTAGGTAGGTACGGTCTCGGTCTTCCTGTTGTTATCTCGCACGTGATAGGTAGTGCGGCGCCTGGTAAATTCATCTGAGCGAATTTCAAAGTGTTTCTTGTCTTCAATTCGGCGAGTTCTTCATCTTGCGACTGTTCTTGCGCGAGTTGATCGTAGTCGATGACTGAAGTGCATGTGATTTCTTCGAGTCGCGATAGAGTGTCTGCGACTGTGTTGTCTTCGCCCTTGATGTACTTGATTTCTGTGCAGAATTGACTGATGAATTGGAGTTGGCGTTCTCTTCTAGGTGTGTCGCTGTTGCTCGGAGGTTTCTTCAAGGCGTAAGTGAGTGGCCTGTGATCGGTGTAGACTGTGACTTCGAGCCCTTCGATGTAGCGACGAAAATGTTTTACAGCCGTGTAGATCGCTAGGAGTTCGCGATCGTACACGCTGTATTTTTGTTGCGTCTCGCTGAGTGATTTCGAGTAAAAGGCGATTGGCTTGAATGAATTTTCTTGCTTCTGTTGTAGCACGGCTCCCATGCATTTGTCTGAGGCGTCAGACATGATTTGGAGAGGTGCCCCAGGGATTGGATGAGACAATGTGGCCGCTTCTTTGATGCTGTCGCGACATTGTCTGAATGCTTCTTCCGCTTCCGGCGTCCAAATAATCGGTGTCTTGTCCTTCTTCTTTGTGTTATGTAGATATTTGTTGAGTTCCTGTTGCTTGTCTGCTTGTTTGGATAGTGTGTCTCGGTAGAAATTCAGCATTCCCAGGAATCTTCTCAGCTCTTCGACAGTCTTGGGTTTAGGAAATGATGAGATGGCTTCTGTTTTCTCTTCTGTGGGATGTATGCCGTCTGATGATACGACATAGCCAAGGAAAGTGAGGCTCTTCTTCCCGAACTCGCATTTTTCAGTGTTGATGCTCAGGCCATGCTCTTCTATTCTCTCGAAAACTTGATGTAGGTGATGCTTGTGATCTTCCTCGTTATTGGAGAAAACGAGTAGATCATCGATGTACTGGAAGGTGAGCTCGTCCAGGCCTCGGAATACTTGGTGCATGAACCGCTGGAACGTCTGGGCAGCGTTGCGGAGTCCGAATGTCATGGAACTGAACTCCCAGAGTCCAAATGGTGTTGTTATCGCTGTCTTCTGCATATCTTCTTTACTGGCCATAGGTATCCAGTAGTAAGCTTTCTTGATGTCGATCTTCGAGAATATTTTCTTTCCATGGAGTCGAAACGTGAAGTCTTGGATGCGTGGTATTGGGTAACGATCGGGGATTGTCATTGCGTTTAGGCGTCGATAATCTCCGCAGACTCGTAGTTGGCCGTTCTTCTTCTTCACAATGTGCATAGGATTTGCCCAGGGACTGTTTGATGGGTGACAGATGCCCATCTCTGCCAGCCGTTCGAATTCTTTCTTCGCTTCTATGTATTTGTCTGGAGGTAGTGGTCGTGGCTTGACATATATCGGTGGTCCAGTGGTCTCGAGCTGATGCGTGACGTTGTGAGGTGGTGGCTTCTTCATAGACATTGGCTTCTGAATGTTCGGAAATTTCTTCAAAATTTCAGCGTAAGGATGGTTCTCGTTGATGACGTGGATTGATGTTTCTTCGGCGTAGGTAGAGAGTGTTTTGATGGATAGCTTGGTCAGCCCGTCGATCAGTCTTCCTCCTTTCAGGTCCACTAGGATGTTGTGATGTTTCAGGAAATCAGCTCCGATGATTGATCTTTTCACGTCCGCGATGGTGAAAGTCCAAGAGTAGTTGCGTCGAAGCCCCAGATTGAGTTGAAGAGTTTTTTCTCCATATGTATGTATGCAGCTTCCGTTCGCGGCGTAGAGTTTGAGTTCAGCCGGCGTCGATTTTTTCTTTGCAGCGATGACTGAGATTTCAGCGCCCGTGTCGATGAGGAAACGTTCACCACTTTGTCGGTCGGTGACGCTTAGGCGGTTGAATTTGATTGAGTCGACACCGTAGCCCGCCGTCTTCGATGTCTCTTCTAGTTTTCCGACGACTGAGGTTTCTTCCATGCGCACGGTGATTCGCATCTTCTTGCATGTTGCTTGAAACGGTAGTGGTATCGGCATAACCACTCAGGATCTGTTGGTTTTCGCTCGCTCCGCCCGTGAGATTTCGAACGGGAGCGACCTCGCCAGTGAGAGTGAGAGGGACGGCGATAGTGTTGTCTCCCTCGTAACTCGGCAACTTCGAGCGTGAGTTTCTCGATTTGTTTTGATAGCAGGTCGGTTTGAGAGTCCGTGGTGGTCTTCTGGGTTGAAATCGCAGCTACTTGTGGTTCCATATGCTCCGTCATCTTGTCCGCCATGGTTGCCAGTGTGTTCAGTGATGATTCCTCGTTGACTGATAAAACCGCGCGGACCGCCGTTGGTAGTTGGTTGAGCCATAGCACCCGGAGCGCGTCGTCTTGAACCATGCTGCCGCCGAGATCCCTCATCTTGCGTAGTAGTTGACTAGGTTTCTGGTCTCCCAATTCTTGACCGCTGAGTAGCTTCTGAAGTTGCTTGGATTCGGATTCTTGATACACGGAGAGTAGTCGAGTTTTCAACGCAGCGTATTTTTCTGACGGTGGAGGATTGAGTAGAATGTCCCCAACTTGTTGCACGTCGGTCTGTTGCAGCACGCTTAACACGTAGCGAAATTTTTGTTCGTCGCCGATCTTCGATGTGGAGATGAGTGCCTCGAACTGCGCGAACCATAATCTTGGATGTTCCCGCCAAAATGGTAATATTCTTGACTGGATGGATACCGGGAATATATCCGCTCCGATTCCTAACGTAGTCTGTTCTTCTTGAGACTTCTCTTGAGGGGTCACCATTGTAGGAGGTAGAGCCTATCTTATGAGTAGGTGTGAATCATACGAAGGTTGCAAGTGTACTGTTTTTATTTATGAACTTAGGTCTATATTTATAGTAAATCTTAAAATCTAACTTTACAGACCTCCGTTGCTTGAGGCGTGACCGCAACGAGAGCAGTTTACAATATTTGCCTCTAGTTCCTATTTTGCCCACCAGGAGGCGGTGCTTAGGCCCCTGTGTGGGGCAAGACCTAACAGAGAGCATCGCTATTTCTTATTTCCTAACTATCTCTATTTCCTATTCTAAATCAAACAACGAAATAAGCAATCTTTATTCTTAGACTATTTGCTATAGCTACTTATATCTACTTATGACTATCTTAGAACTAACCTACACTACACTACTAAACGGATTTTATTGAAACTTGGAATATATTACATAGATTATGACCTGAAATAACACATGGGCTAGGTTCTTTTTATTCAATTTTTTTAAAACTCATTGGGTATGGCACTGGTAAATCTTTTTGCATGAAAATGCCGAGAAAACGAATTTTCCCAGATAAGAGACCTAGCTAGATCGGTTTTTCGCCTCCGTAAGCCCCCGTACCTACCGCAAATTTCATCAAAATCGCATAGCTAAGCATAGCTTGTACTATGGGAACTATACTTCTATATTTTTTTGTAAATACTTTAGGTAGGTACTTAATACTTTAATATCTGGGCGACCGAACTATGCTCGGGTGCAAATAGATAAAAATTAAAAAAGAAAAAGAAATAAAACTTACAAAAAGTAAACTTTTACTGGCTGAGATTCGAACTCGAAGCCTTCGGTTGAGAGGCGGACACCTATTTCACTTGGCCACTTTAGTCTCAACAGAAATTGTGAAATTACGAACCACATTGCACTGGTAAACCTTTTTGCGTGAAAATGTCGAGAAAACGAATTTTCCCAGATATGAGACCTAGCCTAGCTAGATCGATTTTTCGTCCCCTTAAACCCCTGTACCGCAAATTTTATCGAAATCATTAGGTAGAGCCGTTTTCGAGAACGTTAGTAGGTACAGACAAACAAATATTGCTAGTTTAATAGAATAGGATAGGATAACACTTTATTGAAATAGGTACCTACCTACCTACTTTTCAATAGGTAGGTAAGTAAATATTGTTATCAACGGGATAATTACCATGATTATTCAGTTTTGTTGTTTCCCGATATTTCGACGCAGTTGCATGCGCCATGATCACGGGTAACTGAAGTCTTTGCGAGGTAGAGGGTAGTTATGTGCAGACGAAACGGTCTATTATATTATGTATATTATATTATGTCTGCACATAACTACCCTCTACCTCGCAAAGACTTCAGTTACCCGTGATCATGGCGCATGCAACTGCGTCGAAATATCGGGAAACAACAAAACTCAATAATCATGGTAATTATCCCGTTGATAACAATATTTATGTTCGTAACCATGATAGTTTCAAAAGTTATAGGTAGGTAAGTAGGTACTTACATCTGAAATTCATACAGGTAGGTACTTAAATAAGTAGGTACTTACCTATTTTGATCTTTATAATTCCAACGACACAAATTGGTTGTCTATTTTATAGGTATAAAAATGTATGTAGGTAGGTATGTTTGGCCGCTATGCGTTCTTATAATGTAATTGGTGGTGATCGAAATTGTTAGAGCCGTTTTCGAGAACCTCAGTAGGTACCTACATACAAACAAACTTCAAACTTAAAACATCAAACAATTATTGCTCGTTTATTAGAATAGGATAAATAAACAAATAAATATTGGTGGACATTTTTCACACAGCTCCATCTAGCCCCAAACCATAGAATAGAAATCCAAACTAAGCAAAGCTTGTACAATGGAACCAGCTACCTAACTGATAGAATACTTTTAGGTGTCTACATAGGTAGGTACCTATATTTTTTGTAAATACATATCTACATAGGTACCTACTTACTCATAATACTCTTATCACTTTTTTGAAATAGGTAAGTACCTACCTATCTACTTTTCAATACATCCGAAATTCATATAAGTATGTACTTACCTACTTAGGTATTTTGATCTTTTTACTTGCAATGACACAAATTGGTTGTAGGAAGGTATTCCTTATTAACGTACCTACCTAGTAGGTACTTAGTAAGTACCTATTACGTTTTTGAATTGGATGGTCATGCATGACGATTCAGATGAAGAAATTAATGGGACAATGCTTATGTAGGTAGGTAGGTACATATCTAAATAAAAATGTACCTACCTAAGTATGTTTGTCCGCTATGCGTTCCTAAACCATTGACCAGATTGTGATGAAACTGTGGTGCTGATCTTCTGAAAACGCCCGCGATGGTAGGTACCTACCTAGGTATTTGGTCCAAAAGATCTCTAAAACCTAGATCACTTTTTTACTTTGCGTCACGTACCTAAAGATTATTTCTGTGTGAAGTGAACACTTCACACAGTACCCGGTACCTATCACGTAATTTACGTGCCTAATTACCCGGCTGACTGTCAAGTCACAGGGTTATGTAGATCGCGCGTTTCTATGTATGTGGGTGGGTGGGTATGTAAGTAATATTCTTTATTACCACGTTTCTCCTAAACGGCTCAATGGATTTTGATGAATGAGGTATCGTTAGAATCGTCTCTATGTCGATTGTGCTCTAGGATACTTTTTATTTCGATAAATCAAATAGTGCGCCTAGAAAATGCAACAATGTGTGAATTTAGAAAATAAAAATCATGCCATCATATCAAAATCCATGTCAAAATCAAGAGGTTGGTGGATTGATATGAAATATAATTTTTTGAAAAATCTAACATGACATCTTCAAAAACTAAATCGACTTCCAAAATTTTTGAAAATCTATTTTTCGCCCATAGTGTTATTGCTAAACAAAACGCATACTAAAACCACAGACTAAAACTTTCTATTTAGTCACACGCAACGTTTAGAACAGACAGAGCCATCTGTGTGTCAACTGTGACAACAAAGTTTAGGAAAAAGCGCACGGCATCGAACCCTAGATACCTACCTACCTAATAATAAAATTGTAATTTAATTTTGTGATTGAGATAATGCTGTTTCCAACTTTTCAGTTCAGCCGGGTTTTTTAATTTTTGAATGAATTGCTTGTTCATTTCTTTAATTTTTTTTTCTGCGATTAGATAGCAGCGCCGCCGCTTCTATCGGACTTCAGTGGTGGCGCGTACTCTACAACCAATTATTTGTGTCGTTGTAAGATAAAAGATTAAAAATACCTACCTACATAATGAATTTTGGATGTATTGAATGGTACCTATTTCAATACCTACATATTGGGCGACCGAGCTCTGCTCGTGTAAAAATAGAGAAAAAATAATCGTTAAACGAACGCCATCTAGTGTGACATGACTGACAATTTTATCTATTTTTTAAACATCTTGGTCTAAGCTAAGAGGCAACCAACGAACGCCATCTAGTGGTTCAATTCGTAATTGAACCACTAGATGGCGTTCGTTGGTTTTGCCACATTGCAAGAGAAAACGGATTTTCCCACATAAATATAAGACAAATATTGCTCGTTTATTAGAATAGGTTTACATTACATCATTATCATTAATTTTGAAATCGTTAATCATTCGTAATAAAAAAATGTGTAAAAATTTTCATGAGTGCAAAAAGAGGCGGAGTCACCTAACATTTTGTTCCCCATACAAACTTGCAACCCTTATTTTTTTATCTCAACCATGATAACATTTGAAAAAAAGTAGCCTAGGTACGTCCTTTCCTGGGATGTAATCTATATCCATGCCAAATTTTATCGTAATCTTTTCTTTAGAAAAGCAAGTGTTTAGAAATTTAGATTGAATTCTTTAAATGTACATATCTTTTTTATTTGTGAACGGATTTTGATAAAACAACCCCTATCTTTTAATCCCGGCTTACGGTAATACAACAATGAAAACTGCATCCAAATCAGTTCAGTAGTTTCAGAGATCTTAGTGCTCAAACACACAGAGAAACGAAAATTTCAAAGTCACAGATTACCAACAGTTACTATGAAGTGTTTGCGTTCAAGGTCATCGTAGATCGCGCTTATGAAGTGTTTTGGTGCTCGCGGCTTATATAGATCAAAAACTGACTTCACTTAATTGAATACTTGTAAGTTTGAGCTTAGACTTCATTCTTATCATATGTATAGATTTATTATTATTGCTGGGGTTGCTGGGGTGAGTTCCTCTAGGTTTATTTGTTAACCGACTTCCAAAAAGGAGGAGGTTCTATGTTCGGCTGTATGTATGTTTTTTTTTTTTTTGTTTTTTATGTATGTTCATCGATTTCTCCGTCAATTGTGGACCGATTTTGAAAATTCTTTTTTTGTTACAAAGGGTATACTTCCGAGGTGGTCCCATCTTCACCAAATCAGGATCTGATGAGGGGATCCCATGGAAATCGAGGGAAACCCTCAAATTTTTTGTGTGTTTGTGGAACTATCGGGCTGAAGTTTTGTCCACTTATAGATTCTTGAGAACAATGAAATATTATGGTATCAACACGCTGATCTGATGATGGAGTCAAAAGCTGTTCAACAGAACTCCTCAGTAAATAAGCCGATTGAGTTGAAACTCGGCTTATCTGTCAAGTTCCGAATACAATGTAATAATATGGTGTCAGTGAGCTGATCTGATGATGGAGTCAAGAGCTGCTCAACAGAACTCCTCAATAAATAGTCTGATTGAGTTAAAACTCGGAACTCAGCATATCTGTGAAGTGTCAACTACAATGTTATGGTAACAGCGAGCTGATCTGATGATGGAGTCAGGACCTGTTCCATGGAATTTTTTAGTGATATCGGTATCAAATGAAAGGGCTTGATGAGCGAAACACAATAAGTAAAGTAAGATCTTTCTAAATTAAAAAAAAAAGAAACAAGGAAAAAAAAACAACACTAAAAATGAAAAAATTAAAAAAATTTCAAAAAAAAAATATAACCGACTTCATAAAATACTTGCACTAAAAAGCGAAAAATAAGACTACAAACAGATTTATTTAATTTGTTATTTTATGTTTGTTATAATGTTGAAGTCGGTGCTAAGTAAAACAATGACTAGGTATATTTTATGCACACCGATTTCAACATTATAACAAACATAAAATAGGTAACAAATTAAATAAATCTGTTTCATTAAATAAATCAATCTCATCTCAAGGAGATAGAACGCGACAAATGATAACGTGCTCGTGCCTCGTGGAATGTATGATTGCGAAGTTGCAGTGCAGTGATATCAAGTTACGTTTCTATAGATCATTGGCTACTACTAATCTATGGCCAGGCCGGGTGGCTGATTCCTTGTTCCCGAATCGTGGCTGATTTTATTTTATTTATTATTGCTGGGGTTGCTGGGGTGAGTTCCTCTAGGTTTATTTGTTGAATCTGCTGTTTGCGATAATGTACCTACCTATGTTGCAAGCACGATTGGATAGGGTTTTCATGGCAGTAAGCACTTTGCTCCTATAGACAGTTAGGTAGGTACCTACCTACCTACCTAGGTAGTAAGTACTACTACGTAGGTAGTACTAGTATTCTGTGGTACTACCTAGCTAGGTGGCAGGTAGCTACCTAGGTAGTACCTAGTACCTACCTACCTACCTCCTACCTGCCTCGCGAGCGAAGCCGCGGGCGGAAGCTAGTTACCCTTATGGCGCGTTCATACGCTCGCGTGCAAACAGACATTCATCGGGCGCATTTTCTTCTGTCTTGTGCGTGTGCGAGTCTTGTGTGGTCTCTGATGCAGCGGCGGTTACACGCTCGCGTGCAAACAGACAGACATAAAATTAAAAGTATTATTACGGTTTTTTTATACGGTGGGGTGGTGGGTGGGTCAGTAGAGGAGAGTGATTGTAGATGGATGTACGTATGCCGGCCGCATACGTACGGAATCCTGATACGGTTTGGGATTTACGCAGACGTTCAATTTTAGTTCGTATGACCTGTCTGTACGCACGGTTTGTTTTCGAAAGGAACGTCAAGTTTTTTTCCATTCGGAAAAAATAAGAACGTGTGCGGCATGTAGAACAATTTGTATTGAATGCGTGCATTCCGAATTCGGAAACCGAATCAGGAAACCGAACGTATGCGGCCGGCCTAAATGAATTTATTTCGTTCTGAAAAAAAAAATTGAAATCATGGCGAAAACAATGTCAATATCAATTTTGACGTTAACAGACACAGTGACACATCACGTCCAGTGTTGCCAATTTAGCGACTTTGTTGCTAGAAATAGCGACTTTTTCTATGGTTTTAGCGACTTACAATCAGTTTTAGCGACAAAATATATTTAGCGACTTATCTAGCGACTTCAACCGGCACACCAAAACAGTATTAGGGCAAGTAATGGAAAGGTGGAAAGGACAAAAAGTCAGCTTGAAAAAGTAAATACCTACTTAATTAGAGTTTCATTTCGGTATGGTATGGATATTTTAAGGTATGGATGGGATGGATGGCCTGCCGTTGTAATTCGGAAGAAAGGAAGGAAGTGGTAATTCTTTTACGGCAGACGATGTATAACGTAGGTACAGTAGGTAGGTATAAAATAATTTAAATTTTATATTACTACATTGACCCGCCCAGTCCCATTTAAAATGGGACTGTAAAATGGGCCCATATTATTACACCATGGATACCAGAAGGAAGGCGGCGTCGAGGTCGACCGCGGAAACGTTGGCGCGACGATATCGATGCCTTTGAGAGTGACTGGTGGGAGACGGCGAGAGACAGAGATAGATGGAGGGAGTTGGGGGAGACCTTTGCCCAGCAGTGGGACGAGACAGGTTGAATAAAATTACTACATTATTTTTACCTACTGTATAAAAACTTGGTTTTTTCCTATCAACAACTATTGTTATTTTACACAACCCCCCCCCCCCTTCCCTCCCCCCGCTCCTGGTTAGAATCAGTTTTTCGCGACTTTCTAGCGATTTTTTGATTTTGATTGTGATTGAATCTAGCGACTTGGATTTATAGGAGTTGGCAACACTGATCACGTCACTGACATGACAATTGAATTGACAAACACAGCTGATTTGTTTGAGCTGATTGATGTGTCGCAGAATATTTTTTTTTACGCTAAAATCTAAATTAAAAATGCCTGAAGAATCAAAGAAAAATTCGTAAGTGTTGTGGATTAGGTACAACAATTGTAATGTTAAACTCTCATTTCTACAATGATATCGGAACTTTTTCAGTGACAAAAAGAAACATGAACCAAAGGAACAGAGAAAAACCCGTCACTCTCGAAATCTGGCCGGAAAATCGGACAAAAAAGCAGAAAACACTGAAGAAATTAAATCGACGCCTAAAGGTAACAATAACCTATTCTAAACAATGTGTTAGTTAAAAAAATAGCACTTCAAATTTTGAGTCAATCTAATACCTACCTACATAAGTTGTCTTGTCTTCCATCCATACAATCTGCGCATGTTTATAACCCATCGATCTTCATACTTAAATTAAATTGGGCTTATTCCATTTTGCTCCCACTCTCGTAATCCTCTTGTAAAACATTCTGAAAGTACCTACACTTGGGCCAACGGATCTTGGCATTCGTGAAGTTGGCCGTTTCGATGTGCAGTGCAACTTACGACCTAACTTCACGAATGCTTAGATCCGTTGGCCCTACTGTATGTATTAATGAACTCAAAAGTTTTGTATGATTCCACTGGGATCACGAAGTGGGAGCATCATGGAATAAGCCTTAAATTGAGCCTAACTTGGATTTCCTGTTACTTACTACCTAAGTACCTATTTATTATTTTATTTTGTTATTCAGCCATCCTCAACAAGTTTGTCGAGTTGAAAAGATGAGAGGAGACGAGAGAGATGTGTTGTAAACAACGAATAGAATTTCGTTATTTAAACATCTCGTGACATAGATGGACGAGATATGTGTGAATAACAAAATTTTATTGGTCATTTAAAACACATCTCCCCTCTCGTCTTGTCTCTGCTTTGGTGAAGTCTCAGCCTTAGACATTTTATAGGGGACTTTAATTAGGGGCAAGGCCAAACACAGGTTTGGCACTGAAGGTAGCAATTAAAAGAACATTTTAAAGGATATTTTGAAAGCGAAATCTCATTATCTAGAAACTCTTCATTGTAAGTTTATATCTTTCTCTCAAATCTTCAAACAGTTCCAGTACCTCAAAAACCAGTTTATGAAGATCCTGGACCAGAGTTCTACAAGAACTTGAAGAGAGAAACTGAGGAAATTGTCAAAATAACTGAAGCAGAAAATGCTAAGTACAAAAAGAAAGAGATCCAAAGTAATTGGGCTAAATATGAGATGCCTATTGAAAGTTACGAGGATGTTGAAGAGCAGGATAATGGTGCTGATTATGAGGCAAGTAATAGGTACCTACTTAAAAGAAGAGTTTACAGTAAAGTTACTTTATTGCGTTAAGTACCTACCTAAGTTAATTTTACTAGTGGCTAAATCTTGTGACGGATCTTTTCGGCTGCCAGGCCTCTTACTTAAAAGCTGGAACTGGCAATTTAACATGCTCTCCAAGGCACAGAAGGGCTCAACGGGTCTAAAAAGGCTGTTATAGCAGAATCATATGATTCGCATTATGTTTTGTTCTTGTCTTTCTCATGTCTATGAAAAGAGACAGCATATAGTGCAATTCAGATTATAATTCTGCTTTAACGGCCTTTTTATCCCAGCAACTGTTAATGCCATTGGCATAAACCCATCCAAAAGCCACTTCAATGGTCTATCAAGAATGTAAAATAAATAATATATACCTAAACTATTAAGTTTTATGTAAATAAAATGCAAAGCGCAATAAAATTATAAGTAAAGGTAACTCGCCGCGTGCGCGCGCTAAACAAAAGTGTTCAAAAATATATTTTTCTTTCATGCTTACCAACACATCCTGCTTGTTTCAGAAACTTATCCAAGCTCCACTATCAGCCGGGGGGCACTTTCAATTCAAACATGAGAAATCTTGGGATACATCTTCTGCTCCTTCACTCTATGACAAATACTTTGAAATAAACATGAACACTCTCTCAACAGCCATCACCACAATACCATTTTATGAAAGGAATGATATTGATCAATCATTGTTCAGTGAAACTGACCTTATAAGCATGAACAACAGAGCTTCCAAGTATAAAATGAAATATTTCAGTGATAAAACATACTCTACTCCAGAAACTGATGCCCAAGAAAGGATACTGAAAAGTTTGAAAGAGAATTTAAATCTTAAAGATAATGAAACAAAATTAAATGAAACAGAACTTGAAAAGACATTAGAAGACAATGTTTCGGAATTGGATGATAGATCTAATGAATATGATGTCAATCTAGATTTTAATGTAACAAAGACTGATAGTACTTCATCTGTAACTGGTTATAAACAAATCAACAAGGATAGCAGGCCTAAAACAAATGTTATAGCTGATGACTTTGATGACGAATTCATTTTCAAAGAAGTGCCTGCTGTCAAAGACAGCAAACCTGAATTAACTATGAAAATTGATTCAGCAGCATTCAATACAGCAACACCTAAAGAACTTGAACCAAAACTTGTAGAGGAAAAGTCAGTAAATGAAGCTTTACCTAAAGGTAAGGTATTTTTCAACTTACAATTAAAACAACAAAGTAGAGCAAAACATTTATTTAAATTAATATTTCAGAGCACCCTGTGGCATCAAAAGTTAATCCAGTTATTGAATCTCCTGAGGATCTTGAGAAGTGGCTTGATGACTTCTTAGATAGCTGATAAAATTATTTAAACAATGATAGCTACTAATAAATTATTTCTATTTCTTATTTATCTATCTAAATACATAACTTTAAATGCTTCCTTAAACCCCTGAATGTTTTGCATTCAATTTATATCTAAAATCAATGTAGGTAGGTACCTATGTAAGTAGGTACCTAGGTACTTATCTACTTATTAATTTATAGTTTTTTTTAATTCATATTTGAAATAAAACATACATAGGTACTTACCTAATTAATACAAATGACTTATTAAATAACGAGTTACATACATACGGCATTGTTTTAATCATAAAATTTCATAAAACTCTTGGAAATGGAATGTAGTAGGTACCTAGGTAATTAGTTTAGTCCATTTAGGCTTTTTTCTCATGGCCTAACTGATTTGGCTACGAGGACTATAAACCAGGAATCAATGTTATACCAGTCCAAAACAAAGTCCAAACAAAACAAAACATGGAAAAAATTACAAATAGGTAATATTATCGGTCATAGGCGTATACAGGGTGTGGCAAATTCTTGGTCACTGAAGGGTGAAGGTACCTTTTCTCTTGTAGCCAGAAACTTGTTTTATTTTGAAGAAAATAAGTTACGTTTTTAGATTTTTGAAAAAAAGTACAGGTAGCCAAGAAAATACATTTGTCAAAAAAAAAAAAAAACAAGTTGGTCTTAATCTACTCTATTTCCCACCAGAAACACTTTTCCCAAAGTAACTTACCATATCAAATGTTCAAAAAAACACATTCCATACACTTTCTATGAAATTGGGAGTTGTAAACATTACAGTGCCACTTTTTCGATGGTTCTTGTTTTTAATTCGTAACTACAAGAGAAAAGTAGCTACCCTTCAGTGACGAAGAATATGTCACACCCTGTATAAGGAGGGGGTTTAGGGGGTCCGGACCCCCCCCCCCCCCCGTAACTTTGTATTTTTTAATCTTCGTATTTTGGAACCCTCGGACCCCTCCCCCCCCCCCCCCCCCCCCTTTGTATTATGGATCCCTTAATACCATATTATAAAGATCTTTGTATTATGGATCCCTTGGAACCCCCATTAACAAAGCTAGCTACGCCCATGTTATCGGTACCTAGTCAAGCAATTTGAAATCATAACTTATGCCATACATTAATAACTACATTGACAACTTTTAATAAAACACATGACTTTATAAAAGCTTTAAGTACAAATCGTCTTTTCTATACTTAACAATTTCTTAAGACTTCGATGTAAGCAAAAGCTGTGTGCAAATACCACCATGAATAGAGAAACGTTGATCGCCAAGCAGATATTATTGCTATAGAAACCTACCTACGTGAAGACACTAAGGTAGGTAGTAAGCAATAACATAATAACATCGTCGCACGCAGCTTCTGGTACCGTAGCCTTTACAAGTCATAACTTAACAAATTACAATTTACAAAACTGCACATCCACATGCTAGTCCATCTCGAACCTGGAACTGCAATTTGGAATCGGGAAGATTCTTCGAAGAGGCAGGCTTTTCCCCAGCGTGTCGTCTCCCAAAGCTCTCCCTATCATAAACTAAGTTCGGAAAGGAAAATGAAACAAAAGCTTTCATGTTTTCTTTATTTATAGCACACGACTTACAATCTCGGTCCATTTTGACCTTATTTCTAAACTAGAACAATATTCCTTATTGCACTACTACTTTGTGCAATTATTAGTATCTATAGTTATTGTAGTTTTGATACTGCTGGCTTTGACCGCCTCTGTTATCGTAGTCGTAATTGTAGTCCTGGTTACGTCTGTACTGGTTGGGTGGTGCTGGGTCCGGATTCTTCAGGGTTTTCGCTCGGGCTGCTAACTGCGACACAAGCTGAGCCGGTGTGAGATGCGCTATGGACATAGACGGGCCGTCTCCAACACTACCGCTCGGATTGAAGACCGATTTAGAACTCACCAAATCCTGCTCCACGACTTGAGTGTGAACGGTGGAACAGAATTGATCTGGATCGACAGACGTGCCGGCAGACTCGAATATTGTTGACTCGCGGATTTCACAGACGTCGCAGAACAGCTTTGTGGTTTGACACGCTGCATCCTTAGTGTTTTTCGGCATCTTTTTCTTTGGGCGAGAGACGATTTTCTCTAGACCAACGGCGGCGATGATGCTGTCGATGAGATGTTTGTTCTGTTGCGAGTTTGATGGTCCAGTAGCACAGGTGAATTGGAACTCGACAGGGGGTTGTCTCTTGAGTGGTGAGCAGAACTTTGGCGCGATGTACTTGGGTTCGGGGCCTAGCTTAATGGCGTGGTTGAACAGCAACTGATTCGGCAGCTCCAGCGCTTTTAGTTTGATTAAAGCTGAAGAGCATCGATTTAGAACTGAAAGAATAAAACATAAAGATGAATGTAAATAACACACAAGTTCAGAAACTTATTTCTTTAATTGCTGGAAAATTATGATTTAACACATTTAAAAAAACTAATTTTATAATATTAAACACTTTTCTGCATTTAAAAATGCATCCTCTTGTTACACACAATTAAAGCAATTTTTAACATAATGTAACAAAATATTACCCACCCATAACTCTATTCTTGTCATAGGATGTAGAGATGGTGCCTGCAAATTATAAATGCCATATTAAAAAACAAAACAATGATCGCTTTAGTCATCAATCACCATGCCACGGCTTTATACCTTTGCTTGGTGCAAGCTTCAAGTAATCTTCCTTGGATATCTTCCCATCAGCAACTAACTGCAACATTGAGAATTGGTTGTAAAGCACAAGAAATCGAAATAAAACATTTTTTTTTTTTTTGAAAAAATATTTACTTTTGCCAGAGCATCATATGGAGTGCGGGCATCAATGGGCTTCGCAAGAGAAGATGGAACTATCGAAGGGGCTGGCACCATGGATGGAACATGTCCCGTTGGTGGGGGAATAGGGCTGGGTATAGGTAGGATTGAATGATTTGGTGCAGGTGCAGGCACAGGGTTTGGGATCAGTGGAGGCAATGGATTCATGGGCACCGGATTCATGGGCCCTGGTTGAGAAACAGGCATGGGAGCTCCATAATCATAGGGAGCATTATATATGGGAGCTCCATATGCAGGTGCATACGGAGGATATCCAGGGGCCGGTGGGCCTCCCTGGTAATTACTTGGAGGGCCGAATTGTTGTGGCATTGGAAAGTGTGCAGGTGGACCATAGTTTGGCGGTAATTCAGGTTCTGGGTAGAGAAAGTTGTCTCGGTTCGATGGAGATCTTGATCTGCGTGGTCGCTGGTATGGAGATCTCGAGCGGGAGCGGCGAGAGACGCGTGGGCTGCGGCGCGGGCTGCGGCGCGGGCTCCGGCGAGGGCTCCGGCGGGGGCTCCGCCGGGGGCTCCGGCGGGGGCTGTGACGCCGCGGGCTGCGGCGAGGGCTGTATCGCCGATCACGCACAGGGCTGAAATGCTTAAAACGTTTTAAACCGATTGAGTTACGAATTGGACTGTTTGGGCGCCAAGACGGGACGCCCGTGCGTCGCGGGCTGCGGCTGACCCGGCGACGGATAGGACTTTTCTTAGGACTCCATTTGGGACTCCGGCGTTGTTGCTGCTTGCGGGGCGACAATTCTCTCCGACGCTCGCGGGATCGTGAGCGGGGCCTTTTTGGCAGTGGCTCCACACCCGGCTGTGCTTTCTTCTCTGTTGGCTTGCCACCCTCGAAGTAGTCATCAAGCTCCGTACCAGGAGGACGTAGGTCGTCTGAAGACTCCAGTGATTTTGCAAGAAACTCCTTCACTTTTTCTTCTTTATCTCTCTTGATGGCTTCGTTAGTTTTGTTCGGGTCACGGCGGCTGCCTGGCTTGATGAACTCATCGAGTCTGCTGATGCTCGAAGACCGCCGCTGTCTAGGCAGATCACTCTTAATGTTGTGTTTATCTTCACGCGGAGTTTCCCTTTTAGACCTTTCTTCCCGTGAACCATCTCTTCTATTCCTTTCTTCCCGTGAACCATCTCTTCTCATTCTATCTTCACGTGATCCGTCCCTTCTCCTTTCTTGACGCGAACCATCTCTTCTTATCTTGTCGTCACGTGAACTATTCTCCCTTTTCTCGTCCCACATGGCATTCTCGTCCGTCATCGACTCGTGATGATCTTTCACCTTCCCGTAAGCTTCAGGATTGAAACGCGCGTGATCGTTTTTAGAATTTGATCCCTTATCCTTGTCATCCCAACTGTCAATAACACTAAGTCCTTCTATAAAATCGGCCTTAGTAAAATCATCGAAAAAATCACTAGGAATATCCTCAGCCTCGGCGTTGTCGCCGGCTTCGGGTTTCCTCTGTGGAGTCTGGGGTGCCTCCATGCGTGCGAGAGAATTATGTAAAAGAAGTTCCCAGTGCAGTAATTATGTATACAATATTACTAATTACCGAAACAAGTAAAACACTATTTTTACTTTAGTACAAGACTCATTTTTAGATATTTTCACAAACAAAATTACAAATTTTATTCACACAGCACCTCAAAACAACAAAATGGAGTGAATGAAATGAAAGATAGTGAATTGAATGATTTTGATTGATCGAAACAGTGTCTCCAACTGCCTGAATCAAAATTACACACACACGGTGTTGCTTCGCTAAAATTACTCTGTAATCCGTAGAAAATTACGGTAGATTAAACTTTTTAATACTTAGGCAGCTACATAAAAAAATCTGGAATTAATGGTTTTGGAAGTATTAAATTGGACAGAAATGGTCCATGGTTGCTATATCGTTCGCATAATCGTTCAGCTTTACTATGCTCTCATTATATCTCATACGTGATAATTAACAAGCTCCGCGTATTATAAGTAGGTACCTACATAATTGACTTTTCTTCTTTCTAAGTACCTACTCGAATCAAGAAGTACATTGGACGAACAAACAATATAATCTTTTTGCATATAACAAAGACTCGGTCTCGTACTAACTGATTAGATACAGTATAAGGCTTGTTTCACTCTTCAGCGTGTCACCGGTCGCGTCCGCGAGTTGACCATTCACAGCACAGAGAAATTATTTTTTACCATTCACAGCACAGAGAAATGTGCTGTGAATGGTCAAATCGCAGACGTGATCGACGCGACACACTGAAGAGTGAAACAAGCCCTACTACGGCTTCAGGACTTGTATTCTAAAATTACTGGTATACCTACTTCATAATTTACTTTAACTTGGTCGCAACGCGATACCTCGGGGCTCAAATGTCGTAAAGCACATTTTGGGCTTTTTGAGTTATTTACACCATCGTACTCAGTTTTTAATTCTCTATCGAACTGTATAATTAAAATTGCGAAATTAAAAAAAAAATTACAAATACAACCCATCATTTCGGTTACTCTAAACACAATCTATTTGAAAATTAGGGGTGTAAGTAGCATTAACTGACAACACACAACAGCCTAAGTCGTAGAACCCAGTTTGGTACAAAACTCTTAGATAGCATGTGCTTTACGACCAAAAAATAAAAATAGATGTTCCTTACACCCCGCTGCAAAATTCACTTTGAGTAAGAGCATAATTATGATTTATCTCAATTATTAGGTTTTTATCTTGAGTAAATTGATAACTTTTATTATATTTAGTTTGCAATTTTAGTCATGCACGAATGCTTGCACGGTAGCTTTTAAGATATCAGATTTAGTACGTTAGTGACTGAATTTAAGTAAATCACCTATTTTGATAATTTTAAAACATTAATTTCACAATTTATTACAAAATACAAAAGTTGAAAGTGAAATAATACAAAAGTTTTGGCGATTACACATAACTATTTACTAGACACGGGCCTTTATCGCGTAAAGCTTCATATTATCATCCAGACAGTTTCGTCAACTACAGTTGGGCCGGCGGATCTAGGCGTACGTGAAGTCAGGCTCTGCGCTGCGCAGTAGAAAATTTTGTATGAAAAAGTTGCACTGCGCATCGAAACGGCTAACTTCACGCACGCCGAGATCCGTTGGCCGTACTGTACCCTCACTTTTGATAACCGGATCCCATAATACCTCAGTGATTGATATCAAATATCCAAATTTTAACCGCAAAGACGGCTACAAACTTGAAAATCTATAGCCGTTTTCGTGGTTAAAAGTAGGTACTAGATACGTACGAGTCTTCATCGCGTATAGCTTCATATTATCCACGTAGCAGCGAGTACTTTAGTCTACCCGTGACCACGGTTGTTCGAACACAGTCGAAATTGTCTGGATAATATGAAGCTTTACGCGATAAAGACCAGTGTCTAGTAAATAGTTATGTGTAATGTGTAGTTAATAACTGCTAAAGATTTGTGCAAACAAAAATATCTGCTTCTGTTGTTAGTTATTCTAGTGATTATTTCTACTTTATTAGTTTATTTTTACTTATTTTTACCTCGACTGAATCGCTGTACCCTTCCAGACACTCAATTCTTGTCTGAATAAGACGGTTATGAGAGTCTATAGCCGTCTTCACGGTTAAAATTTCAGTACTTCTTGATATCCACCACTATGGTGTTATGGCATCCGGTTAACAAAAGTGAGGGTAGTTTGAGAAACTAACCTCACAACTGCGACGAAGGTAGCAGCGAGTACTTTAGTCTACCCATGACCACGGCTGTTCTAAAACATTCGCAACTGTCTGGATAATATAAGTTTTACGTGATAAAGACCCGTATCTAGTAAATAGTTAAAAACATTTATATTTTCCACTAAATTGTGAAATAAAATGTTCTGCAATTCTTAAAATAGGTGATTTACTTAAATTCTTTCAATATCGTACTTAATCTGACATCTTAAAAGCTACCCATTCATGCATGACTAAAATTTCAAACAAATTATAATAAAAGTCATCAATTTACTCAAGATAAAAACCTAATAATTGAGATAAATCATAATAATATCTCATATTATAATCCTTTACAACCTTAAATCTTCATGCAAGTGTTGTATACTCCCCTGTTTCACTGCGATAAAACGACAGGTTGGGCTTTACGCTCTTGTGCTCTTGCTCAGGCTGTATTTTAGTGGGGCGTAAGGAACATTTTGTTTATTTTTTTGGTCGTAAAGCACATGCTATCTCCGTAAATATTAGACTAGGACAAATTTTGAAATAACTTTATGAAACTATGGAAAAATCTGATAACTTTGTTCCTAGGACATTTTTATGTAGCGCTAAAAATGAGAGAGTTATGACGAAAAACATTTTTATTTTTTTGTTTTTTGCTCCTCCTGAAAACCTTGGATTTGTGCTTTACGACATTTGAGCCCCGAAGTATCGAACGGCTTTGTTACCCGAATTATTTCAAATTGTGTTTTTATCTATTCGAAAAATAAAATAATGTTACTTTTTAATAATAGTGTATTTTGAACTCACAGAAATAAGAATTATTTTGGGAGAGGTGAAATTACTGTAGAACATGCTACCGTAATAGCTACGGTAGGTGGTAGATTGGTAAGGATTACGGTACGTCTACCGTAATTATAGTGTAGTTGGAGACACTGGATCGAAACGAAACGAATGAATGAATAAACCATAGACCTATATATTTTTTTTTATCCATGTCTGACTGGACTGACTGCTGACTGAGCTTGAATCAGACTGTCACTGTCAGTCCGTGACAGTCCGTCCGGGCAGTCGCCAGTCGGCAGTCAGTCAAAGTCAAGTCAAGTCAATGTCAAGTTTGAGACTTGAGTTTTTGAAAAGGATTTGCATTTTGCTTTGCGCGTTCGTTTCGTTTATTTTGTTGTAAAGTTGATTGATGGTTTCGCTTAAATATTTGAACCAACTTTGTGATGAATAAACCACAATGGAATGTACACAGCGACTAGAGTGTACCCAGCAAGAGTCCTTCAACCAAACTCAGAGAGAGTTCCCTGAACAGGTAAAATTATTGTTATTATTATTATTATTATTATTATTGATACACTAGCAGCTATAGAGCTGATGCGTGTATATCATTATCAGTGCACTATTTTAAAATGTTTATCAAGTCTGTTTTTGAAAGAGTTCACTGAAGGAGCACTAATCACACTTTCCGGTAGTTTGTTCCACATCACAGTTACACGGTTAGGCAAGAAGTGTTTTCTAGGATTGCTTGTCCCAGCCGAATTTACCAGCTTTAGTGAGTGTCCTCTCAGATTGTTGGTGTTCATGTTGTATATGTTTTTCAAATCCGGTACATTGTAGTGGTTATTTAATATTTTGTATGTCTCAATCAGGTCACCCCGTTGTCGACGCTGTTCCAAGGTTGTGAGTCCTAATTCCTTGAGTCGATACTCATAGGGATGGTTTTTCAGGCATGGCACCATTTTTGTAGCTCTTCGCTGTACTCTTTCAAGGATATCTATATCCTTTTTAAAATATGGGTTCCAAATCTGGAAGGCATACTCCATCAATGGCCTTATGTATGTTTTATATAGTTTGAGGAAGAGAGCCTTGTCTATGTAAGAGAAGGATTTTCTTATAATGTAAAGTATGGAATTAGTTTTCTTAACAACTTCCAGTATGTGGGTCTCCCATTTAAGGTTCGACGTGATGTTAACTCCTAGATCTTTTTGGCTTTCAACTTTCTCCAATTGGGTGTTGTTTATGGTGTAGTTTATTTTTGGATTTTTACTTCCCATGTGCAGTACTGTGCATTTAGAGGAATTCAGTGTCATTAGCCAGTCCTGAGTCCATTGATGGATACTATCAAGATCTTTTTGGATAGTATTTTGAGATATCATAGGATTCCCCATAATTTTTGTGTCATCTGCAAATAGAGACAGCTGTGATTGAATATGTTGCCTCAAGTCAGTTAGGAAGATTCCAAAAAGGATAGGGCCGAGCACAGATCCTTGTGGTACACCACTGAGCACCTTATGGGGTCTGGAAAAGGCTTCTCCTATGCGGACTTTGAATGTTCTGTTTGATAAAAAGTCTTCTATCCATGTGTGGAGTTTGCCCCGGATTCCAAAGTGTTCTAATTTTGAAACAAGCCTCTTTATTGGAACTCGGTCGAATGCTTTTTCATAGTCTAGGTATATTACATCTGTAGGCTGGCAGTTGTCCCAGTTAGCAGTCCATATATCGGTGCAAGAGAGTAGGTTGGTCACTGTGGATCGTCCCTGAATGAAGCCATGTTGTTCATCTAATAAAACATGCTCCTGTGACAAAAAGCTTCTAATTTCTTTGGCGATAATTTTTTCCATTGTTTTGCATATTAGGCTTGTGAGACTTATAGGGCGATAGTTAGATGCCATTCGTTTGCTGCCTTTTTTGTATATAGGAGTTACAATTGCTTCTTTCCAGTCCATGGGAAGTTTACCTTGATTTAGTGAGAGGGTCATTATAGTAGCTAACTCAGAACTTATGCTTGCGCTGCATTTTTTTAATAATATTGCAGGAATTTCATCGGGGCCCATAGCTGTGTCATCTTTGAAACTCATAAGGGTTTTTTGTATCGAGTCTGCTGAGAAAAGTATATTGTCTATGGAGTTCATAACTCTAGGAGCTGTTATCAATGGAATACTAATGTCAATTTTTTCTTTCACATATGGGGCATTCCATAGTGACTAGTGGGACATTTGACTCCAGAATTTGACCTATTGGGAGCTATACTGCCCTTCTTACGATAAACAGCGTAAGTAACATTTTTTGCGAAAATGAGTTATTAGCATATTTGTAATCAGCTAAGCGAGATCTATCTGGAAAAATTATCAATTTTTCTGTATGTTTGATAGAAATAAAAAAAAAACATAAGTATAAACATCGTACGTGCACAATTTTCACTTTATTTCTAAACATAAACAACGTATTGTCCACTACGCTCAGAGATTTTAATCAATCTCCTAGTCATAAGTATTATATGAGCCACTTACGTTGTTTATACCTTGTACTTATTTAAGAAAGTTTAACAATATTCTAGAAATAAACATAGTACTATCTCCTACGCTCTTTATCTGTTGCATAAAATCTTTATTTTATTGCGTTATTCTATACACACACAACGCAAGTAGCGCACATACGATGTTTATATCTGGTAAATACAATACAGAAACGGTGGGGCGGTGAGGTAATCGGAGGGGAGAACATTACTAACAGTGAACAAAAATATCATTCGCGCGTCGGCAAATATCAGTCGGCAAGTTCTTTTAAAATAGGTTCTATTATAGAAGTTTACCGTAGACCACGTTTCGGGTCATTTCTTTTTGGTGCAATTATCACCAAGGGAGGAGCTCACCCTGGAGCAAGCCACATAAAATTTCACGTGTGAATAACAATCCTGTCATAAATCTATTCCAACTAGCTGTTAAGTCTGGCCCTGAGCCTTTGCAAGCGAAGCATCGAGTTAAGAAAGAGAAGCGAGCTTTTTTAGACAAATGCAACATGTGACACTTGATTTTGCTAACGGTGCTCTAAGAAAAATCTGGGTGCTTGTCGGTTCCTAACAGTAAATTACTTTGCTCGCAAAGTAGGTACACATAAAGCTACGAAATTTTGTAGACAAATGCAGCATGTGATAGGTACTTGATTTTGCTAACGGTGCTCTAAGAAAAAGCTGGGTGCTTATCGGTTCCTAACAGTAAATTACTTTGCTCGCAAAATACTCATGAAGCTAATATGCGAGCGAAGCGAGCACCGACCTAAGCAAGCGAAGCGAGCTTCCTCTGCTCGCGAAGCGAGCGGAAATTTTTTAGAGCAACATGACATGTGTCACTTGATTTTGCTAACGGTGCTCTAAGAAAAAGATGGATGGTTGTCGGTTCCTAACAGTAAATTACTCATGAAGGTAATATGCGAGCGAAGCGAGCTTTCCTAGCTCGCAAAGCGAGCGGAAATTTTTTAGAGCAACATGACATTGTCACTTGATTTTGCTAATGGTGCTCTAAGAAAAAGAGGGATGGTTGTCGGTTCCTAACAGTAAATTACTCATGAAGTTAATATGCGAGCGAAGCGAGCTTTCCTAGCTCGCAAAGCGAGCGGAAATTTTTTAGAGCAACATGACATTGTCACTTGATTTTGTTAACGGTGCTCCACGAAAAAGATGGATGGTCTAATGGTGTTCTAAGAAACAGCTGGGTGCTTGTCGGTTCCTATTCTGTTGTCGGACAAAATTCACTTTTCTCGCAATATATTTATTATTGGTAGGATTATGAAGCTAATATGCAAGCGAAGTCAGATTCAAGCCAAGAAAGTGAAGCGAGCTTCGATTTAAACAAACGAAGCGAGCTTCCTCATCTCGAAATCCAATTTTTTTCATGTTAAATGCTTGATGATACGATTTTTCATTCAACCATTTTTAACTGTTTTCTTCCCGTTAGGGGTAAAATTTTCAAAAGTCCTTTCTTAGAGATGTTTTTTACCTTTATGAAAGTACACATACAAAGTTTGAAGCAAATCGAACCACCCGTTAAGAAGTTCCATTACCAACTTGAACACCCTCTGGCACTCCCTCTGATGGATAATTTTGATTTTTTTTTGTACAGATAGTTTTTATTTGTACTGAAATATATTTGTACCGAGTTTCAAGCAAATTAAACTACCCGTTAAAAAGTTCCCATACAAACTTTAACATTCCTTTCATCCCGTTTTGAGGGTAGTTTAAAAAAAAACTAGTCATAAACATCGCAACTGCTGCACATGCGATTGTTATGTTTAGTATTTCAAAAAAAGTGACATTACTTTTACTAATCATAAATAGTTTTTAAGTTATAATAACTCAGAAATAAAAGAGAAAACAGAAATATGTAAATAATTATAAAATACACACTTTAACCTACAAGTAAAAGTAACAATTTTGAAAATAACATAATTAGTGTAGTCGTGACACCAAAAATAACATTAAAAACTTTAGACGCGATTTTCTCGAAATATGCCGAACTGCACTTACGTTGTTTATCATAAGAAGGGCAGTATAATTATGCTGTCGAAACTTATAGAATTGTGAAATATATTTTCTAACATAGATTAATGACTAATGTATCCAATTCCTATAAAGAAAAAACTATATACTTTATGAGCTCTTTGTAACTACTCGTTGATTGAGTGTGACTAGCTGGACACTGAAAAATCCCTGTCTTTTGCCTTTGTGCACTCAAAGACATATTTCAGTCCAACCACTTAATTTTCAAATTAGATTTTCCTGTGTTGTAAACTATAAAGGATAAGCCTTGCTTTCCATTAAAAATTAAACTGATGACGTTCGTAGAAACAAAGAAAAAAATGTTTTAATTTGTGACTAGTGGGACAGGTGTTTGTGACTAGTGGGACGAGTGCGAAATTATGTAAAATTGTTGTTCATTAAAATCAGTTTTATCGTTGTTTCAACTTTATTAATGTAGTTGTTCCATTTCCACCTTAAAGGAAAACTAAAACAGTGCAAATATAAGAAATAAACTAAATCTTTGTAAGTTTTGGTTCTCTATAATGTTCTTCTCTCTCTATTCGTTTGAACGCGCTTATCTCAGGTATTAGAAGTCGGATTTGAAAAATTATTTCTACATTTGATAGCTTAATTCTTGAAGAAGGTTATAGGCTACTTTTTATCACTATCATCATCACCATATACCATCACTACGCGGGTAACGCCGCGTGGGCGCTGCTAGGTAATAACAAAAATAAAGGAAACCTCTTTCTTACAATTTAAGTAAGGAAAATAAATTTATCCGTAATTAGAAAATAACTTTAAGAGTAATAATATTTAAAAAAAAATAACATTTTCTGCAAATTGATAGAAAATTTGGTCTCCCAACTGTTTATTATCGGATCAGTATTTCGTTTATTTGAAATATCGATCTGTACATTTTTTGCCCAGTTAATAACCATGTTAGGTAAAAAAAAGATTAAACACTTCTATTATACAAAGAAATATGCTAAAAACTCTTTAAATATCAAAGTTAGCCAGAGTTGAAACATGTTTCATGAGGCAAGTGTGACTAGCTGGACACATTTCAAAATAGTCTCTAGATCATAATTTTGATCTTATAACCATTCAAAGATGTTTAAATGGTACACCAACCGTTTATTGTTACTCCTAGAAGAAACGGAACTCATAAAGTCATATTTGAGGCGAGAAAAACTACTTTTATATCTTTTGGTGTGACTAGTGGGACAGGCAACATGCATCTTTTTAGAAAATAATTACGCAAGAACTAACAAACATTTTCACTTTTTTTTTATTTAGTTACTTAGGTTTTTTCACACTTTCAGTAATATACACGCTCCAACTTTCTACAATTGACAGAAAGACCGAAAAATGTGCTGCCAGTAAAATATATTTTTTCCCCAGAGTATTTTTTTGGCTGAAGTAAAAGTTTGCACTGACGAAAATGACATTTATTTTGTATTTTTTTAATATTTTTCTACAGATTCAAGTAGATTAGATATTTAGCTGTAGGTTATTACTGAAATATAAACGTTTAATGGAATTTCAAATTTTTTGTCATTTTCCTCTTTTACATGGAATGCCCCATATGACCTTTCAAATTGTCTGGCAAATATGTCCGCTACTTTGTCAGGTTCCCTAACCACAACGTCTGTAGTGTCATCGATTAGTGATGGGGGTATGGATACCTTTGACGACAGTTGTTGACGTATGTATCTGTAGAATGATTTTGGTCCACTATATGCGACATTTCTTTCAAACATAAGCCTTTCCTTTCTTACTTCTGCAATTAGTTTATTGTTAGCTTTCCTGTATTTTTCATAGCTGTCTTTAGTGTTGTCAAGTCGGTATGCTCTCCAAAGTGATGCTTTTTCAAGAGACATTTTAATGATGTGTGGTTTTATCCATGGTTTGTTACGATTGATTTTCTTTGGTTTTCTTTGAAGGGGAATGTGTTTCTCTATTATATTATGTATTTTAGTTGTGAAAATGTTCCAAGCATCATGAATTGAACTCCCTTCATAAGTTGCAGTGTGTGCTTGCTCCATAGCATCGTTCACTAGACTGTAGTCAGCATGAAAGAAGTTTCTTCGTGGGGTCTGGTTGTTTGGAATTTCATGTACATTTTGTGTAGGAATTTGTAACGTTGCGAGAAGTACCTGGTGGTCACTTTTGCCAATGTGAGGATGGTGTTCTACCATTGTGCATAAGTTTTCTTCGTTGCACATAATTAGGTCTAGAAGGGATTCTTCTTCTTTTCTCTTTCGGGTTATTCCAGTGACTAACTGCTGGAAGTTACTATCAAGAAACATTTCCACGAAATTTTCATGTAAGGTGTTATAACCTTCCGATGTACTCAATGGCCAATTAATATTTGGTAGGTTAAAATCACCCATTATAAAAACAGGTTCATCGGCATTATCTGCTTCTTTTATTGTCTGAAATAATAATCTGTCAGTGTTTTGGAATGTATAGTTAGTAGGACGATAAACTCCAGCGATGAGAAGCTTGAATTTTCCGTATGACATGTTTAACCAGAGCGCTTCAACATCAGAATGGTTGTTGAATGTGTGGTGGGGAGTAACATGGATTGGGATCCCCATGTGCTCGTGTGCAGCATAGATAGCAACGCCACCATAGCCACTATCATTCTCTCTATCTCTTCGATAAAGGTTGTATCCTTTAATGCTAATGATACTGTCAGGTATACTCGGCTTAAGATGGGTCTCTGTTAGTATAATAAAGGTAGGTTGTATTTTATTTATTTCAATAATTAGCATATCTCGTTTAGCCATTAGGGATGCCAGGTTCGTGTAAAAAAAGCTCGTAAATGTTGTTCTAGCTCGAGTTTGATGAAAACATAGAAATCCACATACCTAAGTTTGCTATTATTAATCATTGAAGATTTTTATTAAACGAAGCAACAACAGCAAAAACTGTATAGTAAGTATAACTTTCTAGTAAGTAAGTACCTAAGTTCGTATGAGCAAGTGGCCAACTCTGGTGACGGAGTTTTAGGCCGCCTAAAGGCCTCCGTCATGGCTTAACGACTTAAAAGCCGGGACCGACAATTTAAAGTGCCCTCCGAAGCACGGAAGTGCTCAGCTCGTAATACCAATTTGGTCACCCATCATAAGAGTTCTAGTAGGTACAGTTGGGCCAACGGATCTCGGCGATCGTGAAGTTAGGCTTTTCGCTGCGCAGTAGGTAGAACATTTTGTATGAAAAAGTTGCACTGCGCATCGAAACGGCCAACATCACGTACGCCGAGATCCGTTGGTCGTACTGTACTAGGTTAATTATAACTTTCTTGTAAGTACAATTATTTAATTGACAAACTGTTTATTTCAGGTTGGCTTCTTAGGAATATGTGGCAGTAAATATCCTGTAAAGAAGGGACCAAATAAAATTGGGAGAGACCCTCAGTCATGTAATATTGTGCTGAATTTAAATGTAAGTACCTACATAATGATTGTATTGTAGGCAAAGCTGGGTTTCCAGACACAATAGCAAACCGGCATATGGGAGGTTAAGATCCAACTACTTTGGCTGTTAATACAATGTTTAATGTTATTTTATTTTTCAGTCAGTGTCAAGACAGCATGCTGTTATCAATGTACTCAACAGAACAGAGTTTATGCTTATGGATCTGGACTCTGCTAATAAAACAAAATTATTGGGAGTAAGTTTATAAACAAAGTAGTAGTAGTATTTAAAAACAATATTATCCCCTTTAGGGAGTGTCCACATTGCGTTTTCTGCAGCGCGTTTTTGAGCTGCGCGTTTGTATCGATACAAACGCGCGTTCGCAACGCGTATTTTTCCATACAAAAGCGAACCAGGAGGGGCTGCGCGGGGGGCTGCGCGTTCGCATCGCGTTCGAATCGCGTTTGTATCGATACAAACGCGCTGCAAAAAACGCAATGTGGACACTCCCTTACTTATAAAAATATATTAAAATTGAAACACTCTTTAAACAATTTCCATCCTTTTTTGTTAGATACCTAGTGTTAGACAGTGACAGGGCGAGTCTTGAGCATTATTTAACGCGTTCAGTGCCCATGACACACAAGTGCTCCACATAGGCTACTTTTCATCATCATCACCATATGCCATCACTAAGGGGGCAACGCCGCGAGGGCGCTGCTAAAAATAATGATATACTGTGAACTTGTAAGTTTTAATCATAATTTTGTCAACATTTCAGAAACCTCTACTACCATACATGCCACAGCCGCTCAAAAATGGCGACATGGTGCAGTTTGGAGAAGTGTTTGGGATATTCAGGTTGCTGGAGGAAGAAGACGGGTTGCCGATGACACAAGCATTGCCGATGACACAACTTATCAACATACCCGATACACCAATTCCTATGAGACATATCTCCAAGCTGAACTCTGCTACTATACCAGAGTCACCCGATGT
The DNA here is from genome assembly GCA_958496255.1 of Camptogramma bilineatum. Classification (NCBI taxonomy): domain Eukaryota; kingdom Metazoa; phylum Arthropoda; class Insecta; order Lepidoptera; family Geometridae; genus Camptogramma; species Camptogramma bilineatum. The sequence continues at coordinate 12,851,428 of OY292461.1, forward strand.
CAGCGATAAGGTAAGGATCTTGTATCTATTCACTTTTAATATGGCTGATGTGGAAAATTTATTAAATTCCGCCAGTGTCTATTTCATTCGCACCTTACCCTTTTTGAAGATAGTGAAGAAATAAAATTGCTGGTGTTTATGAAGAGAACCTTATGGATTTAGTATAAGCATTCCTTATAAAACATAAAGCATGACTTTGTTTTGTTGAGCTAACACTATTCCAAAGCAAAGGTGGTAAGCGTAAAATATTCTGAAGTAAAATATTTAAAAGGTTATATTAGTTAGAGCATTTTCGTAGTAAAGATTTTTAATTAGAATGTTCAGTACAGTCTTACTTTTACAAATACAAACAAAATAGATTTTAAAATCAACTGGTGGAGTATTTACTGATTGCAATTATCGCTAGCGAAAAGATTACAGTTAAATAAAATTATTTATCTTTATTTTTGCAGGACGATTCATTCATTATCGCGTCTCAACCGAAAGGACACCAATTTAAAAACTCTAACACACAACACTTTATAAAACCAGGCAAAACTATATCAATACAACCTGTAGGCGGCAACAAAATCGACAATGTCTACTGGAACTCATCTAAAAAGTCCACGTCGTTGAATCTAGATGATTCCAATAATAGTCTCAATGATTCTATACCGTTTGTTAAGTTAAATGAGAAAGAAAATGAAGCGAATGCCAGTAATATACACGAAATGGAAACACAAGCTTTTCCTCCAATAGCAGATCCAATACATGAATTGAACTCACATGTGATTAAAGTTAAAGAGACAGACATTCATGACGCAGACACACAGCAAACAGGCTCTCCGATTCCCGATTCTATTTACACCGCGAATACACAGATACCGAGTTTTAGTACGTCCTCTCCATCGATCTACTCAGCCAAAACACAACTACCAGGTTCAAATACTGCATCACCCTCTATTTATACAGCTAATACACAAGTCCCAGAAGTTTTTCACTCACCATCAATACACAATCTCGACACACAAGTACCTCCAGGCGTCTTGCCAGATATATGCAAAATTGATGAGCAAGAGGACATGCAATTCGATATTTGTGCAGACAAAGATCTCTTTAACGCTGAAACACAAATCCCCAAAAGTTCTATTAGTGGCATTAGTAAAAGCAATTCCTCGCCAAGAAATAAGTTTGATGAGATTTCAAAATTGAATAGATCGGATGATGTAGTTATTTTTGACGAGATTGACGGTCAACCAGAAGATGAAAATTTAGAATCCCAAGCGCTATTGACCGAGGATATTTTACTACCAATCAATAAATGTATTGAGACAGAATCAGAACCATTATCGCAAATAGCTTTACCTAAATCTTCTAAAAGAAACTTGAGGATAGAATCAGATAGTTCAACTGATTGTGAAGAAATTGATGATGATATTTTGCCCACACAGAAGATTCCCGTAATAGAAAAAAAAACTAATGATGAAGATACTGACTGTGAAGATGATATGATCGAATTGAAAGTAGACAAAAAGCCTAATAACACAGTTGAAGCGTTAGATTTGGAAGATGTTGCTACTCAAGTTATAGAAGTTCTTGATACACCACCCTCTAAAAATGAGAACTTTGATGAAATGTTGACTCAAGTGATAGAAGTCGTCAATGATTGTAAAGATTTACCTACAAAACTACCTGTACCAGCTCAGCCAGTTTCCGACGACGTTATAATTAGTCCATTTAAAATTCCTCTCAAGTCTGTTTTCAAGGCGAAAAAGAAAGACGTTTCAAAAACACCCAAAATAAAGGCGTTAGAAAATGTTGAAAGTATACCAAAAAATGATGATGATGAAAAATATTATCAAGATACTCAAGATATTTACGAAGACTTGTGCTCGCAAAAAGAAACTTCGCATGAAATGCCTAATTTTAGTAAATCACTTGGAAACATGAGTAAAGAAAATAAAATGTCACCTTCAAGTAATAAAACCGATAGTGATGTTGAAGAAAAAATCAATAACTTTGTTTCAACATTATCCAGTCAAGATGTCAGGGAAGTTATTGGTGCAGAAACAATTGCTCCATTGCGAAAAGTATCATCACTGGGAAGTGACGCTTCAGATCTTGAGGTCACTCCCAAGAAAAACCGTTTGTTCAAATTCATGGACATTGACTTACCAAACAGCCAAGAAATTAAAACCAGTGTTTCTCTCTGTTCTAAAACTCTGGTCACAGAATCTTCGAGTGAATCTGATACTGAACAGAATTCAGAAAGTCAATGCACACCGATTTTATTCAGAAAAAAGAAAAAATCAAAACCTGATGCAAAAATGGATCTTTCAAAAAGATTTGACGTGGAATCGTTACCAACGAGGTTGATAACTCGTGTGAGGAAACCAACGGCCAAAGTACAAGAGGAAGGTAAAAAGATAACTGAAAGTATATTAAAGCCTAAATTCTTAACAGAACAAGATGATGACATCGATGGAGATATTATCACTGAAAATATTATGAGGTTGAAAAATGAAAAATCGAAAAACGCAAAAGATACAAGTAAAGTAGTTAAATTAAACGAAACAAAAATTGACTTAACTAGAAATATCAATGAAACTGTAAAGATAGATACAACTAAACTCCTTGACAGCAATAAAATAGACGACAAAATATCGAAAAATAAAAATGAAAAATCGGAAAAGGCAGAACACAAACGTCTAGAAGCAACAGAAGACACAACGAAGAAGAAAGAAAGTAAACGTCAGAAGAAATCATCATCACCCGTTATCGATAGTAAAAACGAGGTAGATCATGTCTCCACACAAGTCACAGAAAACACTAATGAGACTAGTAGTAAAGCTGTTGAGGTTGACACTTCTAAAGAAATTGAAAATAAAATCAAATCGAGAGAATCAAAACGTAACAAAACTTCAGTAGCTAAAGCCAAAGAGGAAAAACATCGAGGGCCAATAATGATCGAACCTCATACTATAACTGCTCCAATAAAGGAAGAAAAACCCAAAAAGAGAGAGTACAAGCGTAAAAATAAAGAAACAGCAGCTAAAAATGTAAACAAACTAGAGGACCATAACTTTACAGTAGAACCTAAACCGGGGACAATTAAAGACGAAAACGAAGACTTAACTGAATCTGCAAGACCTATTAGAAGTACAAGAGGTAGAAAGAAGATATCTGAAGACTTCATAGATCCAACAAAAGCAGATTCGCAATCAGAAAAGCCTAAACGCACAAAAAAAGACAAGGAGGCATCGCCTGAAAAAGAAGTACGGAGAAGTAAACGACAAAGAACAGTTAAGGAAGAACAAGTAAAGAAAGAAAAAGAACCAGTAAATAAAGAAAAAGAACCAGTGAAATCGATTCTTAAAAAGAATTCGATGCATGAACAAAGCACGGTGTATAATCTATCGACCGAATCAAATTCGGATTCCCTCGCTAATTTGAAAAGGCCTAGTGAGTTTGATGAGCCGATGTCGAAACGAACGCGGTCGACAAATAATGTTAATTTGAGGGCAACTCCGTCTAGAACTCAAAAAACATGCTATGTCTTGTTTACTGCGTTCCCATATGAAGAGGTGAAATCGAAGCTAGAAAAATTAGGTGAGTTTTATGATTACAATTTTATTTTTCATTTTAAATGTCACGCAAAGAAATATAAAATTAAATCACCTCACTGGAGTTCTAAGGGAGTTAGTTATAAGCTCGTTTAATTATGCCCGCAAGCGTTTATTTAAGACTACCTCCCATTAATCATCGAACTATGTCGTTGAAATGATATTCCGTATGTTGCAGCATGCAATGAAGCGCGCGTATCCCGAAAAGAGCGTAAAAAACACCTAAAAACGCTAATAGCTCTAATTTTCACAGGCGCAGTAGTTGTAACTGATGTAATGCAATGCTCGGTGGTATTGACGCTGCAGATTCGTCGAACTTTCAAACTGTTGTGTGCTGTGGGTCTCGGCAAGCCGATCGTTGGTCCCACCTGGGTGCAAGCTTGTGCTGATACTAATATCATTGTCGGTAAGTATTGCGTAAACGGACTGTTTCTTTATGTTAATTTAAAGCTTCTTTGAATATAGAAGTTATTTTTATAACTTACAAGTTTGGTTGTGATAACTTTTTAATAAAGTCTTACTGAAGGAAAAATATAAAATTCTCATTTTTTCGGATTTGTTGATGTTTGAGGGATTGAAATAAACCTATAATGGACTTATAAGCTTCCTAAAGCTGGCTGTGGATGCCTGCTAAATCTGTTGCCATCTCTCTTCATTGATGCACACACCTAACAAGCCACTTTCAAATTCCAACCAACACACATACAGCTGAATGTCCCAACGCATGGATTGCAGTAATAATAATTATAGCCCTTTATTTCAATATGTACACTTAATTTTACTAGTTTTATTTATTTTAATTCGTACCGAATCCCTCTTGGGTATAGGCATATTAGGCATCCTCTAACCGCTTCCATCTCTCTCTATCCCCGGCAACCAACGTCCAATCCTCCTCGCCAACAGTTTAGATAATTTCGCCTAACCATATTTTTCTGGGTTTGCCGGCCCGCCTTTTGCCTTTTGGTCCCTTCCAAATTGTAGTAAGTCTTGTTATCTCTTGTCTTGCTTGATTGCAGTAATAGAGATTACCAAAAATAATTCCAGATCCCTGGCTATACACGATAAAGGACGAGGCAGCTGAAAAGCGTTTCCACTTCAGCTTGGAGCGCACTCTATCGGGTCGGAGACAGTTCCTCAAGGGTTACAATGTCTCTTCTACGCCGAAAGTCATGCCGCAAGCTTCTGAAATGAAATGTGAGTCATACCTTGTTTAGTTAGCTCCCTTGTGTAGTTTATTTGTGAATGGTATAAATATAAAGGCTATTTTGAATGTTGATACGCGAGTGAAGTCCCATTCCCGGCCATTTTCTATCTATATTTTCTCTAAATTTCAGCCAAATCAGTTCAGTGGTTGTGGAATTAGAGGAACAAACATACATCCATCCAAACATCCAAACTTTCGCATTTATAATATTAGTGTGATTTTGACATGTAAAATAGTATGAAATAAATGATTCTGATTGTTCCAGTGATAGTCCAATGCTCGGGCGGCAGTTGGCGCGAGGGTGGATCTCGTTGGCTTTGCCTCAGCTGCGCGGCCGACAGAGAACTGTGGCCAGAATTACGACGTCGCGGGGCCACGCTTGTCACCACCGAGCTTATACTGGCCGGCGTGCTCCAACAGAGGCTAGATGTACAAGCCAATGCTATCAAGGTGCAATAATCTGGGAAGTCGGAGAGACGGCCATTACAAAGATTCTGATGTATAGAAGATACGTTTGGTTTCACAAGCAGTTTAGATGTCTACGCTAATGGCAAGGTATGATGATGAATGAGGGAGATGCTCATTACAAAGCCTAATAGAAGATGCCACAAATATAGTTTCACGCCACCGATAGAGAACATTGGTCCAAGCTACGACGACGCGGAGCCACGCTTGTCACCACCGAGCTTATACTGGCTGGCGAGAAATACGCCACTAGGAAAAGCCCGCTCCAACAGAGGCTAGATGTACAGTACAAGCCAATGCTATCAAGGTATAATAATCTGGGAAGTTAAAAATTCCGTTATAGCCAAATCACAATAGGAATTGCAATATACCGTCTCTTAGACTGAGTGATAAGAATATATTGGAATTCATATTGTGATTCTGCTATAGCGGCCTTTTTAGGTACACTGGGAAGTCCGGGAGATGGCCATTAGAAAGATTTTGATGGATAGAAGACGGTACGTTTGATTAGCAGTTTAGATGTAGATGTCTACGCTAATGGCAGGGTACAATGGCAAGGGAGATGTTCATTACAAAGCCTTAAAATTATAGAAGACTAGCTGCTGCCCGCGGCTTCGCTCGCGTGGTACCCGGATAAAAAGTAGCCTATGTTACTCTCCAGCCCTCCAACTATCTCCACACAAAAAATCACGTCAATCCATCGCTCTGTTTTGACGTGAAAGCAGGACAAAAACACACTTTCACATTTATAATATGGGTACGGATACCACGAATCTAGTTTCACGCCACCGATAGAAAATTAGTCTATCTCATCAGGGGCATTTATGCAAATGTAAATGGTTGGTAAAGTACAAAGTTAATAAATCGACAGCTAAGAGCTGATATTGTTAGATTAATTAGAGCTCATAATTTAAAATTCTCTAAATGGTTTGTTTTTCACATGATTTTGTGTGTACATTTGTTTTTTTATTTGATTGAAGCTGAACTAGTGCCTCAACCATTACCTCAATAGCAATATAAATATAATAAGATGTAAATATAGTTAAGATTTTTAAATCTGAACTTTTAACCAACTTTCTTCTCTTGGATCAGCACATTATGATGTATTTCTTTACCTACTTTATTCGTTTACTTCTTTAACCATTTGTAAAAGGGTTATATAACTAATTTTGTAAAGACCTCGCGTATCTATCGTCCTGTCTTTCTCTCTTTCATGGAAAAAAATAATTCACCATTCCGTTTGGATTATCAATCGCGCTTGGTGCCTTCTTAATTTAGGAAAGTCAACGAAAAGTACAGTTGTCACAATGGATCTAGGCATTCGTGAAGTTAGGCTTTTCGCCGCGCAGTAAAAAATTTTGTATGAAAAAGTTACACTGCGCATCGAAACGGCTAACTTCACGAATGTCAAGATCCGTTGGAAGAAGTGTATACTTAGGGCCTTACTTATGAAAGATGTTTAAAGTGAAACACTGGTTAAACAACGTCATGTCTTTATTTGTGGATAGTGACAAACAGAGACAGGACGTTGTTCAACCAGTGTTCAACTTTAACCATCTCTCATAAGTAAGGGGGTTATTGTGGAAAATAGCTTTGATTCTGTCAACGTTCATTTCTCTAGAGCATAGATTCTCAACCTTATTTTCCCCACCGCCCACTTTGAAAATATTTTTTTTCCTAGCGCCCCCCCCCCCCCCCCTTTCTTACCTACTTTTTATTTTTCTTACTGTCGCGAATTTTAAACATCTTTTTGGAGCACAGTGGCTATTACTTCTTTAACTGCTGTTATTTAGTGATAGTGATTAGGGCATGGTCGTCACACATTTCTGGTTAAGGGCCGCATAGGACATTGTGAGGTATCACTGCGGGCCGCACATTCTTGAATTATTTAGTTGACGATTTTTCGAAATTCCTAAAGGGGTTAAAATCCTAGTAGGCACCAACGAACTTGAAACTTATCATAAGTTTACGGGGCTCGAAGACTCGCTGCTTATCAGTTCCTATTCTGCGGTCTGACAAAACTCACTTTGCTCGCAATATAACTACTCATGAAGTTAAAATGCGAGTGAATTGAGCTTCAAACCAAGCGAGCGAAGCGAGCCGATTTTTTGTAAGTCAAATACAATACGTGACATTTGATTTTTTTTTGCAGGTTTCTAAGAAAAGCTAGCTTATCGGTTCATATTCTGTGGTTAGACTTTACTCACTTTACTCGCAATATACCTTACTTATGCAGAAAATGCGAGTGAAGCGAGCCCAATTTTTTAACACAAATGCAACATTGTGACACTTGATTTTGTTTGCGGTGATCAAAGAAAGAAATCGCTGCTTATTGGTTCCTAGTCTGTGGTTAGACTTTACGCTCTTTACTCGCAATATACTTTACTTACTCATGAGGTTAAATGCGAGCGAAGCGAGCCGAATTTTTAAGACAAATGCAACATGTAACACTTGATTTTGTTTGCGGTGATCAAAGAAAAAAATCGCTGCTTATTGGTTCCTAGTCTGTGGTTAGACTTTACGCTCTTTACTCGCAATATACTTTACTTACTCATGAAGTTAAATGCGAGCGAAGCGAGCCGAATTTTTAAGACAAATGCAACATGTAACACTTGATTTTGTTTGCGGTGTTCAAAGGAAAAACTCGCTGCCTATCGGTTCATATTCTGTGGTTAGACTTAACTCACTTTATTCACAATATAACTTTATAAATAAGAATTTATAAAGTTAAATGCGAGCGCAGCGAGCCAAATTTTTTAAGACAAATGTAACATGTGACACTTGATTTTGTTTGCGGTGCTTATAGAAAGGCTCGCTGCTTGTCAGTTTCTATTCTGTGGTCAGACATAACTCACTTTGCTCGTATGATACCTACTCATGAAGCTAGATGCGAGAAAAGCGAGCTCCAAACCAAGCAAACAAGCAACGTAGCAACGTACCTAGGTAGTTTCATTTATCATCATCATTTCCTTGCCCTTTTCCAACTAGGTTGGGTCGGCACAACATTTTCTCTAACGTGGCATCATTATCTATCATCATTATCTATTATCTATCAAAATTGTTTGCTTGGCCGCGGGCTGCACCAATACCGTCCGCGGGTCACACTTTGACGACCACTGGATTAGAGTGTTTTATTTGCCTATTTTAGATTACATTATCGCCCCCCCTGCTTCATCTCAACGCCCCCCAATTTTCTCTAGGTCTTCTACTGCCCCCCTGAAAGTCTCAAACGCCCACAGGGGGGCGTTATCGCCCACGTTGAGAACCTATGCTCTAGAGTACCACTTATTCGTAGATATTTGTACATGTTTTACATTGTACCTGTTATTTTAAGGTCATTTTATATTTCTTTAATTATTTTAGAAAATCCAATAGGATTACTAACGCTAGAAGTTAATGTTAATTTTAGAGTTTCGTTTTGTGTCATTTTGGATTAAAATTAAAATTGTAAGTAAGAATTTAAAAATCTAAAACCTAAGTCATTTCATACATAATCAGAATTACCTACAAGTTTTTTGATACTTTTCTGCTAATAAGATTGTTAATTCCATGTGTCTAATTTGGACTTTTTTTGGCCATAGTCATATGAAAATGTTTTAAAATGTAAAGTATCTATAGCATTTATTTGTAACATAGGTACTGTGACTTTTGTTAGTGTTATGTTTTGTGTAAAATAAATGATTAGTTTTCAGAAAGTATTTCATTCATTCCTTTGTTACTAAACCAGAGACAAGTTTGTCTCTCTAGAACTAATGAAACAACCTTTTAGTTAAAGTAATTTATATTATTTACATAAATAAAAAATACTGACAAACATAATGCAGCATAAAATAATATTTTTTTAACAAAGTAGGTAAGTACCTATAAAATGGAAGAGAAGTTATGGAATGTATGCCTATTAACTTTTTATAAGTGTAAAAGTGTAAACAGCAAAAAAATAAATTGAATACACTGAAAAAAAGCGACGTATTTAGTACAATGCGTCCAAAAGATGATTAACATGAAAATTACAGTACTCTAGCGAACTAGAGAATATTATTCAATATCCCAGCTCCTCTACACATAATTGGTGAATTAAAAATGATTACTAATAAATTTACTACATATACACATAAACAATACTCTCAACGGACGTTTGTCCCTCAGAAGAAAGGTAGCAACAAAGAGTAGCGCATATTTACTGCTCAGAGTCAGACACCCAAATATTGAAACGCTACATAGTTTAACTGGTGCTTAACATTGATATAAACTCATTTTTGTATACAATTCTGAAGATTAAGAACGACTCAAATAGATGAAAATGAAAAATGTTTTTATTAAGCTTAACAATTTGCGGTAGGTACATACATACTTTACAAATGCAATAGTAATCAAGTGTTAAAATTTTACGATCTTAGTGAGGCAGCAAGGTTTATAAAGTTTACGATCATACATATAAAGTAGATTGTACCAATTTGAGCTCTATTCCCTGCACTAGCTGTCTGATGAGCCTGTATTGTAGGGTAGTTATGTACATTACAAATACTTGGTAGCTTTTCAGTATTTCGGCAAGAGAGACGTAGATCCGTTGGTTGTGACTACTGTAGAGTCGGCGTCAGCACTCAAGTCCTACGGCAAAAGCGGGAACTAATTGTTTTATTTACTTTAATACTTTAATATGCTCTTTTAGTCACAGTTGTCTAGTTGTTCTGGTGTGTAGAATCAAAGAACATACAAACTTGCATATAAATATTATTGTCCAAGCCTTATTTGGACGATTAGTAATTTTTTACCTAACCTAGTTCTGCGATAGCAGCGCTGCGTCTATCGGACTTCAGTGCTGACGCCGACTCTACATACCGTGTTACATTTACATTACAATAAATAGGCCAGTCATCTTAGCCAAAAAAAGGTATTAACCTCGGAATGAGAGATAATAAGCTGAATTTTCGTATGCAGCTTCATTTAGGCGTCCTAAAAGTTGTCTCAAAAGTCTCATAAAATCTCGTGTCTGCGTCTTAAGTTATTCAAGGTCAAAGGTAAAAAAAATAGTTTTTCGCAAATATCTCGGTTTCTATTGGTCCAATGATGTTAACATCTATTATTAAGTTGTAGAGCATACAATTTGCGACAAATTTTGTTTAAAACATTATTTCATGCGCTCAATCGTTTTCGCGATAGAGGAGGGTGAGTGCGCAGCGCTCAGCCATACGCGTAGGTACTGTAACGCAAAGTCAAACGTGAACTTCTGTGAATACCTTGAATTTTGAATAATTTGTTTTTTTATCGGTTGATTATCGACCGAGCGAGCAAAGCGAGCTAAGATCTTACGATTTTGCTTTGTATGTTTGTACGTGTAATTTTTATGTTCTCACATAACTATCGAACCGATAATCCAAACTGCATGAAACTTGGTAAGTATCTAGGTTGTGCTATGGAAATTTGCTGAGGAGCATATGAGCGTAATCGATGGAGGGGTTGTAAAGATATTGGGATCTCAAGGGGGTAAAAAAGATAAAAGTTACACAGATATATTGAGTGGGGTGTCAAATGAAAGGACTTAATTTGTACATTCCAAAATAGTTTTTATTTTTGTTCTAGGAAGTATAGTTTTTGAAATACACATACTGAGCGCTGCGCGCTCTCCGCCCTGTATCGCAAAAACGGTTGAGCGCATGGAAAAAATTTTTGAATGAATTTGTCGCAAATTTTAAGTTCTACAACTTTATAATAGATGTTAACATCATTGGACCAATAAAAACCGAGATATTCGCGAAAAACTATTTTTTTTTACCTTTGACCTTGAATAACTTAAGACGCAGACACGAGATTTTATGAGACTTTTGAGACAACTTTTAGGACGCCTAAATGAAGCTATATACGAAAATTCAGCTTATTATCTCTCATTCCGAGGTTAATTCCTAATTTGACTGGACTATAAACCCTGTCTAGTAAGATTACTGGCCAATAATACACAACATGATTTCACACAGTTATAAAACAATTTATTGTTGAACACAGGTATTTACCCAGATCATCGCTATTATGGACAAACCTCTGACTTTTCAAAGGATCTTAAAAATGCCTAAACAAGATCTGAGAGAATGTCTACCGCGCCTGGGGATACAGTCGTGATCATATTTTTTTTTATTGCTATTGCAAAGTATTTTCTATACTTTTTGAAAATGAAAAATCTTATCAAAATTTTCAATTACGACGGGATTCGAACCCGCAATGATACAAGCGATCCTCCTTTATCCGGAGTGCCTTTACCAATTCGGCCACGGAACCTTTGTCGCCAGAGTTGTGTCTGCGTTGACTTACCTAACTGTTAATTAATTAATTAATTATACTACCTAAATCAAAGGAACAACAAAATAAACTAAATTTATAGCCTAAAATAAAATTTTACTTAGAAAATACTAAAAGCTCTGAAAACTTTGTGCTGTTTTAAATAAACTAACAAAAATTATAATAATAAACTAACACCCGAATACCGAAACGCTACTTAGTTTAAGCGGTGCTTATCATTGATATTAATTGTCATTTCTGTATACTATTCTGAAGAGTAAGAACCAACTCAAATAGTTAAGTACATCTCAAATATTTAAATAGCGTTTCAATATTCGGGCGTAAGATAACAAGATACAATTCTGAAGGTATCTCACTTGTGATCAAGTGTAATTAAACTTCATTGGTGTAGAAGTAGATAAATTAAAATGCTTTGTAGTCACTGGTTTCTTCTATTCTTTCCTCTTTTTTTTTCTGAAAATAAAATGAAAAAATATGAAGTCCGTTCTTTTAAATTTTCCATTTATATTATAGTAATTGTTTCTACCTGTTTAATTGAGTGTTCAGTCTCTACGCCTCAGGATTACTCTTCATCAGCTCCAAGTCTGCGGTGACCATGTCTTTGACTAGCTCCTCAAAAGACACTCGTGGTACCCAGCCTAGCTTTTCCTTCGCTTTGGTTGCGTCTCCCAGTAGTAGGTCCTGGGAAATCACGATCAAGAGTATTATGTTGTCAAAATTAAATTTAAAATCAGTAAACTTTCGTGCTAAAAAAAATCTGTTCAGGTAAAAAACAATAAATGCCTAAGAACACTATGCCGAAGTTAAGCGTCATACGCTGTGGCGTATTTTCGGCAGTGTACTTAGACGGAACGTGGCGCAACCGAATTTCTGTCACGTAATTTCCGTTCTTAGGCTGAGTCCTGAACCCTATCACACACACAGCAGATAATATATCTTATGAAATATACATTTTGATATCGCGCCCATACAAATTCTATGGAGGACCACCCGCAGCGAATTTAAATTACAAAATATATTTGGTGCGATCGGTCAAGATTTATATTTCAAAAGATATATTATATTATCTGCTGTGTGTTTGGTACGCTGGAGTCACGGCGTATCGCGGATGCGGATCCGCCGCGTACGAAAAAAATGCTCGACATGGTTGAATCTGTCCGAACTGCGGGCGGGCGCGGACTCAACCATATCGTTTATTTTTTTTGTGCACGGCGGATCCGCATCCGCGATACGCCGTCACTCAGGACTCAACCTAAGGTGTGTCATATCAGCCGATAGGTACGTCGGAACGTAAAATCAGCCGCGTAACTTCGGCATTGTGTGCTTAGACACTAAAAATCGGAGGGCATTTTAACAGCACTAAGAAACTAATAAAATATTTAATTATAAAGGTCTAAATTAAAGTAGTAGTGAAAGGAACGTCCAATGTGTATTTGCTGCTTCAGAATTATATTAGCAAAAAAGTAAATACCAAATGCGACTAACTCATTATAACTTTGTAGAATCTATCTTTTGTCAGACTTGGAAAACGGAAATCAGCAATCACCACACTACGTTTTATGTTCAGTACCTACCTATATTTCCACACATAATTTCATGGTAAAAAGTGTTTGTGAGAACTTATCTCGATCTCATTATTCCATTTGCTTACAATTCGTCTCAGTTTACTCATTTTTCACAGACTTCATGGAAGGGCACAACACAAACTGTTATTGTGTATTCAACTTGACTCTTGACTTAGTACACATACAAGTGTTTTGCAAAACACAATAACATATTGGAGGAATCGAATAACTTTCCACTTCATCGGTCTATTAGTCGTCCCTGCCCTTTCTACCCTACCCTTATCCACAACAGCACCATTATTTTGTACCACACGGTAAGTCGCTAACTCGGATTCGTTCAAACAAAAATTGTTTTTTTACGATGCATACTTTGAAATGGTAGAAGATGGTTGAAAAAAGTGATAGACATGTTTGTTGTGTAAAATATGTGAAGTAATTTTGCACTAAATAACTTTAATTTTGTTCGTAAAAAATCAATTTGTTTTAACGAATCCGAGTTAGCGACTTACCGTGTGTTACAATATAGGGCTGCAGATCTATTTCCCGCTACCAAAAAAATGAAATGAAAAAATGATATATGACTACGACTGTATCCCCAGGCGGGGTAGACATTCTCTTAGACATTTTAAAGATCCTTTGAAGATGTCTAAGGGGGTAGTCAGAAGAGGTAAGTATGTCCAAATACGTATTTGGTTTACCCACATTTTGCAGAAGTTAGCATTCCATACGTGACAGGTTGCAAGCCCATCGACGCTATAAGAAAGCTAACTGGTTTCCTCACGATGTTTTCCTTTATTTTCCCGCTACCATACAATTCATATTATGATTCAGCTAAAGCGGTAGACCCGCTGAACAATGCTCTCACATTCATAAAATTAGTTCCATCTACATTATAGTACTCACTAGTCACTACTGCAGTATGCCCACACAACACACTATAGTATTTTTTATATTTTATTTAATTAGGAACATCAACAGATTTATAGTCCGACAAAAACGGGTAGACACGGCAACTAAAATGTCAGTACTTTGGAAACCCTTTCTCTACTAATCTATGGTAAAGTACAGGTTTCTTGTCTATGGTACAGGTGCCGAAGACGTCAGTCAGAAGTAATAATTTACATATAGAAGAGAATTTATCTATTTCGCGTATTTACCTTGCACAGTGGCGGCCCCATTTATTTCTATTATTTTGTGTCAGACAATACAGTTACATGCTTGTATGATAAAATTTGCATATTATTCAAAGACGATTAACCTTTATGATTAACAAAGTACTAGTGTAAACTTACCACTTCTGTCTGCCTAAAGTACTTGGGATTGACCTTCACCAACAGTTGGTCGGTATCTGCGTCGTGCCCCGTCTCTTCCAAACCGACGCCGCGCCACGCGACTTTCCTTCCGACGCAAGAGAAAGCCTTCTCCACGAACTCTCGAACGCTGTGCGTCTCCCCTGTGGCTACCACGAAGTCTTCTGGTTCTTCTTGTTGGAGCATCAGCCACATTGCCTGGAGAAAACGTATGATACCTTAACTGGTTATCTGTCGGAGCACAGATCTGGTCGAAATAAAATTGATTTTTTATTGTGTCTGAAATCCCGACAGACGTAAAGGTTATTTAACCTGAAGCTCGATTACACTTCCAACGGATCTTGGCATTCGTGAAGTTAGCCGTTTCGATGTGCAGTGCAACTTTTTCATACTTTTCTACTGCCATGTCTTTTGTGAATACATTATACTGAATACTAAATAAATACAAATACAAATTTATTTATTGTCTCATCAATAACACAAAGTAACAATAAAGCTAAAGCTGTGTGCAGTTTATAGCTGGGTCTGATTTGTGTCCAAAGGATCTAAAAAATATTAATAAGGGTTTGCAACTTGATTTCGAAAGTTGTTATTTCTATTCATATGTCGAAGTTAACTTGAACACTGGTTAAACAATGCACAAAATTCTCCCTGACACTATTTTGTCACTATCTAACAAAAAAGGATGGCAATAGTTTAAAGTGTTTCAATTTTGACAGAATTTGAGTGGAGTTTATCAGTAGATCAGACCATTGAGAGGACAGAGCAAAAATAGTCAGTTAGGTACCTCAACATAATCCTTAGCGTGTCCCCAATCTCTCTTACTGTCCAATGTGCCCAGTTCGATATGTGTCATCAGTCCCAGCGTAATCTTGGCGACTCCTCGCGTAATCTTCCTAGTAACGAAGTTTTCTCCTCTCCTCGGACTTTCGTGGTTAAAGAGCAGACCGTTGCAGGCAAACATTCCATATGCCTCACGGTAGTTGACTACTATCCAGTAACCGTATAGTTTGGCACATGCTGAAATAATAATAGTTACAAGTAAACCCTTAGTAAACCCCATCGTACTTCCTACTAATATTATGAGTATTTTTAAAGTTTGTGCTTCAATCATGCCATAGTGTAACCTCTATACTGATTTGGAAGAAACTTGGAATAGATGAAGGTCGTGACCTGCCCCCTAATGTCTATCTTTGAAAGCGACCAAAATCGGTCTCAAACTCTCAAATATGATAATTCAGTGACCGCACAAGTAGCTCTGTCACTCTCATCTCAACGAGAGAGAACGCGACAAAAGATACCTACGCTGCTGGAATGGAATAGCTAAGAAGATTGTATTCATTAATCTGAGAATAGCATAATTTTGTTTTAATTTTTCTATACTAAAAAGTAAGTTCGTATGAGCAAGTGGCCAACTCTAGTGACGGAGTTTTTAGGCCGACCAAAGGCCTCTATCATATGATCAGATGGGAACTACCCGGCTTATGCTTAACGACCGGGACCGACAATTTAACGTGCCCTCCGAACCACGGAAGCGCTCAGCTCGTAATACCACTTGCCACCCATCCAAATTGTGACCGCGTACAATGCTGCTTAACTTCAACGATCAATCAAGAACGTCTAAGCAGCTACGCTCTATATGAGATCTTATAAGTAAAAAAGTTTAATCTTACCATACGGTGATCTAGGATAAAATGGTGTCTTCTCAGTCTGTGGTACTTCCACGACTTTCCCGTACAGTTCCGAGGTGGACGCCTGGTAGATTTTGGTCTCCTTCTCCAAACCAGCAACCCTCACCGCTTCTAGCAGCCTGAGGGTGCCTATAGCGTCTACTTGAGCGGTGTACTCGCTCAGTTCGAAGGAGATCTTAACGTGCGATTGGGCTCCTAAGTTGTAGATTTCTTTTGGTCGTATCTGTAACGAACAAGGTATTAATCGAGGTTGTGTAATAAACTAGTGTACAACTAAAAGTGGGTCCGAATGAGCTAGTGGCTATCTCCACTAGTAGCTCATATGGTACGAGTCTATAGGCCTGTAATGTCTTGAGTGTGTTATTTCATTCGAAAAACACTCGCGCGTCCCGATAATAAGGTTCTTGGAAAAACACAATGAAGAAGTAGGTAGTTTTAGGACGAAAAAAGTGTCACTAGCCTGATTAATCAACATTAATTTAATTTACTCTATGTGATCAAAAACTTTTAATTTAAAATTCAAACTTTTTAAGTAGTTCAGTATGTGGTTCAGCTTGACTTATCTAACACCTGCCTGCCTGACTGTGATGAAATTTTTAGGCCACTGAAGACACCCCCATTGAGTTATGGAGTCACTTTGACTGCGGAGCCATTTTATTAGATTAGCCATTAAAACTGATCTTTACTCATTGTGTGTGTTACACGCACTGGCTTTGAGTCATATTCCTGGTCATTCTCTATCTATATGTATTTAAAAAAAATCTCAGGCAAATTGGTTTAGTGGTTGTAGAGTTAGGTGTAGAGGAACAAACATTGATCAGACTCAGTGATCAGTGCCCCTCAGTGAACGCTTTCAAAAACAGACTGGACAAATATTTAAAGCGCACTGACAATAAATAGGATATATACGCATCAGCTCTAAGAGCTGCCTGTGTATTACAAATAATAGTAATAATAAACATACATCCATCCAAATATCCGCTAATATTTTTACTTTCTTCCCGAGACATCTTTAAGAGATCCTGGATATTTGAAGATTTGAGGGAAAGCTTCTGGGAATACATATTTTTTAAATATTTTTTTTTTTAGTAAAAACTCACCCTACTAATAATGCTTATAAGACAAGTGGTGTCAGTCAGATCTCCGTAGTGCAAATGCATGTGACCTCCGGTATGGCATGCTGGCTGTCCGTATAAATGCTGTATCCGGCCCGTATTGAATGAAGACGAGCGACGAATTATTCCATGGACTTCATAGCCTTTCTCAATCAGAAACTCAGCTAGGTAGGAACCATCCTAAACAAAAAGGGCAAGTTTTGGTAAACGTGATGTGTGGGAGCGACAGAATTGAGACATTTTTGTAAATGGAAAAAATAATAACAAAACATACCTAGCTACCAATGAAATGTTAGTCTAAAGTAGGTGTGTTTGATTAGCCGGCTCGCTCCATCAACAAGTAAACCGAGCCATACAAGTGCTCGCAAAGACGATTAAGTACCATTGATTTTACGATTGAAAACAAATACCTGAACCACTTACCTGTCCTGTAATACCGGTAATGAGGGCCACTTTATTAGAAGAATTCGTGTGGTTCGAACTTGCGTTACTTGAGCCTTCGCCGGACATTTTGTGGAGAGAAATAAAGCTCTTTCTATATTATTTTTAATTCTTCAGCGAACCGAACACGTCCTCAACACAAGCCGGCTAACGCTGGCACTGTCTCGTCACTGATAGTGGCTTATCATTCGAATGCAAAACGAACGCGTACCTAGCCAAGAAAAATAAACTGCGTTCGTAGAAACGGGTTTTCCTTTTATAAAATAAATTAAATTGGAAACAAGAGGAATAAAATGATTCCCTGATTTTTTAAAAAAAGGGGAAAAAGAGGGGAAAGGGCGGAGCTGGGCGGAGCGGAGTAGTGCTGCCAACTCCAATAAATCCAAGTCGCCAAAAAACCAAAAACTGACTCCAGCGTAGCTAAAATGGTCGCTAATGCAGATTCACAAATGATTTGCGTCGAGATTCTCGTATTAGAAATCACAAAGTTGACAATTCCGTACCGGCAATATCATCTTATTGTTTGACAGTTTTGTGGAGAATCGTAAAATAAAATGGCCACCTATGAATTGGAATTGCACTAGGTAAGTGTCAATCAAATATTATTTATGTTTAATAATGATAATAAAACATACTAAATACTTATTTAAAAACCAAATACTTATTTACAGAGTATTAGTAGTAATAATACGATGCAATATTAAATGAAAACCAACCGGGTTATTTTTTTTTCGTGTGGCAATTTAAGGCCTAGCATGTGATTCTGCTGTGAATTGAATTGCGTACAATTCAGCTAACATTTGACGGTAATTAAAGATGAAATGCTTTAGTAATATCAATACAAATCACCCGTGAATCATATTATTGTGAATCTGCATTAGCGACCATTTTAGCTCTGCAGTGCTACCACCGAAATCTAGTCAAATCTCGAAGTGCAATATCTATAAAAAAAAATTAAGTATCGAAATTTTGTTAGAAAGGGTATTACACCCTTTTTCAAATAGTGTTTTATATGGCTCTTAAAGTGCCACTATTTTATATATTTTTTAAGACCGGCTAATGCCATAAAAATACTTCTATTACTCATGTTAATTTTGGACACTTGAGGCACGGACCAAAAAACCGCATCCTTGAAATTCAATTTAAAACTTTTAATGCATTTTTATTAATAATAATAGTAATTTTTCAGTATACATTTTAATTCAACCTATTTTCATTTCGACTTTTTTATGCCAGTTTCGCGATTATTTTTTGCCTAAGCGGTAACACCAACACTGCTTGATTTGATTGCTTTGCTTGCTTGCTTCATCACACAGTGTAGCCAACACTACGGTTTAACTATAGATTTACAGTTTTTTAGAATTGTCCACAGTTTTCAGTTTAGGCCTATAGGCAAATCTACAGTTTTTTTAATAAAGATACTAGCGTCAACTAGTTAGATACGAACAAAAATTTATTGATTCTTAGTTATTCACAGTTTTCTACAGTTTTTGTTAAGCATTTTAGTAGTTATTTACGAAGTTGGGGCTGGCAACACTGTCATCACATCACATCATCACTCACATCAATCAATCAATCAATCAAATCAGTTTTGTGATAATTTTGATTGTACGAGTTTTATCTTGATTTTGGTTATATTTCACAAATTAACACTATTAAAACAAGCAGCAACTTCAACTCAAATGAGCTCTTTTTTACGAGTAAAACTGTGTCAATTATAATGATAATTCTTGAGAGTTCTTGTTGTTTCTGAAAACTTAAAAAAATAAGTTGCGCCGTGCCGCTGAACGGTATTTTGATTTGTTGAATAATATGCCTGATATAAAGATCACGCCGTTGGGAGCTGGCCAGGATGTCGGCAGGAGCTGCATTCTGCTCTCCATGGGAGGTAAAAACATCATGTTGGACTGTGGAATGCACATGGGCTACAACGATGAGCGCAGATTCCCTGACTTTTCGTACATCGTCCCTGAAGGCCCTATCACTTGCCAGATCGATTGCGTAATTATATCTCACTTCCACCTCGATCACTGTGGAGCCTTACCCTACATGTCTGAGATGGTTGGATACACGGGCCCTATCTATATGACCCACCCAACCAAGGCCATTGCCCCCATTCTTTTAGAAGACATGAGAAAAGTTGCTGTTGAAAGGAAAGGAGAGTCCAATTTCTTCACATCCCAAATGATAAAAGATTGCATAAAAAAAGTTACAGCGGTCACTCTACATCAGTCTGTGATGGTAGACAACGATTTGGAGATAAAGGCTTACTATGCTGGCCATGTGCTTGGAGCGGCTATGTTCTGGATCAGAGTAGGATCTCAGTCTGTGGTCTACACAGGGGACTACAATATGACACCGGATAGGCATTTGGGAGCAGCATGGATAGATAAATGCAGGCCTGATCTGCTCATTACAGAATCTACTTATGCTACCACTATCAGGGACTCAAAACGCTGCCGTGAGAGAGACTTCCTGAAGAAAGTCCATGAATGTGTAGAAAAAGGTGGCAAAGTGCTTATCCCTGTCTTTGCCTTAGGAAGAGCTCAAGAACTATGCATTCTTCTAGAAACATACTGGGAAAGAATGAACTTGAAGTACCCGGTCTACTTTGCCCTGGGCCTGACAGAGAAAGCCAACAACTACTACAAAATGTTCATCACATGGACCAATCAGAAGATCAGAAAGACTTTTGTACAGAGAAATATGTTTGACTTCAAGCACATAAAACCTTTTGACAAGTCCTACATAGACAATCCAGGAGCTATGGTCGTTTTTGCCACACCAGGCATGTTGCATGCTGGTCTCTCACTAAACATCTTCAAGAAATGGGCTCCATTTGAGCAGAACATGGTCATCATGCCAGGTTTCTGTGTCCAAGGTACCGTGGGCCATAAGATCCTCAATGGAGCTAAAAAGGTAGAATTTGAGAATCGTCAAGTGGTGGAGGTTAAGATGGCTGTTGAATACATGTCATTCTCTGCTCACGCTGATGCCAAGGGTATAATGCAGCTCATTCAGTACTGTGAGCCTAAGAATGTCCTGTTAGTGCATGGTGAAGCTCAGAAAATGGAATTTTTGAAGGATAAAATTGAAAAAGAGTTTAAAATAAGCTGCTACATGCCAGCAAATGGTGAAACTTGTACTATAAACACTCCAATCAAGATCCCCATTGATGTGTCCTTGAGGCTTCTGAAAGCTGAAGCAGTGAGATACAATGCTCTACCTCCAGACCCTAAAAGACGAAGAATTGTGAATGGAATCCTGTGTGTAAAAGATAACAGGCTCTCACTTCTAGATATTGATGAAGTTTGTGATGAAATAGGCATCAACAGACATATCATCAGATTCACTAGTACAGTCCGCTTTGAAGACCAGGGTCCTGCTCTCAAAACTGCTGAAAAGTTGAAGGGTTTGTTGCTGGAGAAATTAGAAGGCTGGACAATAACAATATCTGATGGGAACATATCAGTTGAGTCTGTTCTGATAAAAGTAGAAGGAGACGACGACAGCACCAAAAATATCTATGTGTCCTGGACCAATCAGGATGAAGATTTGGGCAGTTATATCTTAGGGTTACTGCAATCTATGGTCCAGTAAATAGCACCTTGTGATATGTTCTAGATGCAAAAAATATGTCTATGGTTGTGTCTTCATTCTCATTGTGAATAGAGTAAAGGCTACTAAAGGGTGTTGATGATGATGCTTGGTCACTCATGGTGTCCAACAAGTTATACAAGAGCCACAGTGAAGGCTTTATTGACGAGATTATACCTATCAAATTTTGATGTCTAGTTTTTTACACTCAGTGATAAAAAAAACTATGATTGGTCATTCCTTTGTTAGTTAATGATTAGTTTGAGTTTTTATAAATAATGTAAGTACTTAGGCCCCTCGCCCACGGCGGCTTTTTGTAGTGATGCTGTCGCACGTTTCGTAAACGCGTGTCAGCATCGCTACTAACGCGCGTTAGTCGCATTAGCAACGCGCGCGCTACAAAAGCGATGCCAACGCGCTACTAACGCGCTTCAGCATCGCGATTGAGAATCGTGATTTGGGCGAGGGCAAACAGCTAGCGACCGTATCGCGACTGTATCGAGGCAAACGCGCGACAGCATCGCTACAAAAAGTCGCCGTAGGCAAGGGGCCTTACCTTGTTTCTATTTTTTTGTTGTAGCCTTCCGGCAACACAGGTTAGCCTTGGATTGTATGGAATCCAATGGCAACTTTGGTTATTAATTAATTTTAAGGAAATAAAATGTATTGTAAGAAAACTGTTGAATGAGAACTAATAATTTTAATAAGTAACTTGTAATGAAATTGTTTCATGACTAGGTACACCATGTGATATCTGTATTACATTTACCCTGGAACCACAAATACTGGAGTCTGTTGTAAACTGTCAAGTTCTTCAGTTCTGCTTCATCATGCGATTCTTGTTTCTGTAAATAAACGTTGTTTTCAACATACTTCGATTATTTTGTCATCATAACACATACATACTGACTGATACAATCTAATAATAGCAGACAAAAATTCTGATTGGTGCCTAATTTGGTAGAATACATACCTACTTAAATGTAATCTAACATGTAGGCAGGTACCTACGAATTATTGATAAGACATGGTAGATTACATAGGTAGGTACTTGTCATGTTTGTAGATGTGTGTTTCTGTATTCTACAGTAGGTTCTGATAGAAAAACAGGTCAACTACAGTAAATTATGTGTTCTTAATAAGTGAGGTGACGTGTATTTTTCATATTTGCAGATGATTAAACTTTATGTGGTTAAAAACGCATTTAGAGCCAATGACGTGCAGTGGTGTCTCTGAAGGAGAGAACCGTGGCCGACTGTGTGATGGCCGGGCAGGGGCAGGGAATGTGTTAATAAACATGACCCGTCGCCGTCGTTTCGCTTCGACTGCGTCAATGTGAGTTGAGGACTTGAGCCGTTACCACCAAACCAGTTAGGTACTTGTCGCTTACCATAGGCGGAGGAAAGATCCTTCTAAAATCTCCTCGATGCATAAACTCTTTATGAGCTCTGAGTAGGGGAAGATCGTCACCATTCGTACGGCAGGCACATTCGTACAGTGCTTATAAAACACAAACGAAAGGACCCGCGGACATTTCTTTTGCATGTGTGCTTAGGTGGCCTAGCAGCCAATACGTGAAAGTAGTTTCGTGCCAATCCCATCGGTGAGAGCGAAGTGACAGGCAGCATAGTGTTTTCGCGCACGGTAAGTAATTTTTTCATCAAAGTTTTCGTGAATTTTTACACTACTAATAATATGTTTTCCTACGCAGTTTTTTTCCAGTAACTATAAAACATGCTAAAGATATGTTTTTAATAACAAATTAATCAAGTTTTCATATTGATATTAAAACAGGTTTTATTTAATTATTATGTGGCTAAGGGGCACATTCGTACAAAACCAGGTGGGGCACATTCGTACGCATATGACCGACGTGTTTATGTTTATTTTATAGGACCTACCTACTTAATATTTAATTTTTACAAAAAAAAAATGGTGTAAAATTATAATCCGAAGAAGACACGTAACCAAACGTGGATAAACACTGTCGTCTTCTCAAGTTTTATTGGTTATTAACAGGGTCCTCATCTAAACGGCTACTTGACGATGATATAATCTGCATCAAATATTTCAAAAATTGATTAATCTCATTTTTAGATTTGATTTGTATTAGCTAGAATTTATGAACGTACAAAATAATTAATTTCAAAAAAGTTTTTGTTGAGTAAAATAAAAATAATTTAATATTTGGAGACTAGACAAAAAGTCATTGAATTTTTGGTAACAAGAAGATAAAACTTAAATTTTTGTTGACTTGAAGAAAAGTTATTGATTTTCGGTAATTTAGTAAATATTATTTACTGTCAAAATAAAAAAAAAGTTAATTCTATTTACAGTTTTTATCGCACTGTACGAAGGTACCCCATAGCGTACGAAGGTACCCCCGATACTGTACGAAACTACCCCACACATGGGGCACATTCGTACGAATTCCCGATTGGTGTTCAAATCATCATTGTGCATTGAATATGAGTTATAATTATCTGATTTTTATTTTATTTTAAGCTCAGATATATATACTAGTAGTATATGCAATTAGTTCACTTCCCAATGAAATATTCGAGATAAAAAAAAATAAAACGTAAAAACCGTACGAGGGGTAACGACCTTCCCCTAAGTAACTCCTCAGCTTGGGATCCATGCACGTCTTGCAAAGTCCACAGATGTCTTCAAAACATTGGTCCGTGCATAACGTGCTGCATTCTTTGGCCCACACAGCGATGTTTTTCTGAGCGGCTAACATGTCTTTGGCTTTCTGATCACTAGAAAAAAAAACATTATACACCGTTTATTTTTGGTCAGTTTAAAGCCGGCGCCTACGTAATCTATATCGATAACCTTACTCAAAAATAATAATAAAAATGAGATCTATTTTTTTGCAATTAATAATATCACGAAACATAGGCAGGATAAATCACGGAGATACGTGCTCTGTGCTCAGCTGTTGCTACGGCGTAGAGTCTACGCTACGTCGTAGTCATACATACATACCAAGGTCATTAGCTCTGCGCGCCTACGGCACCTTCCCAAGTGTTTTCCTCACTTTTGTTAATCTTTTCAACTATTTAGTTTCGTATGAAATACTTATCAAATTCAAAAACTAAAGCAACGACACGAATACGATTAAGCAATACAAGCAGTGGTTGCTGGCTTTAAACTGACCCAGAATTAACGGTGTATACAGCGGAACATAGAACCTCCTCCTTTTTGGAAATCGGTTAAAAATGATAAAAGTTGCAATTTTAAAGTAAAAACACAGGCAGCTATTTCAAAAGTCAAAAAGTCAAAAGTCAAATTCGTTTATTCAATAGCGGCATTTACACGATAGAGATTATCCCACGGATCCGGACTGTAAAGATATCTGTAAAGATATCTGTAAAGATATCTTTAAAGATAACTGCGGATAAAACTAGCGGCCTTTAAACGCTAAAGATTTTCCCACGGATCCGGACTGTAAAGATATCTGTAAAGATATCTTTAAAGATATCTGTACAGATAACCGCAGATTTTGGACTGGCGCGTGGAACGGTATAAAGGATACAGTCAAAAGTGGTATTTTATTCCGGAGAAATGAGAAGCAGCATGAAATAAATCTCATTTAAAAGGTTATTTTTTTTACTATTTATCTATACCAAATACATATTTTTCAGTACCGCCGTTTTTGTGTAAAAAATAATTTTAGGAGAGGCGTGGGGAATTTTAGGAAACTATTACGGCCACACTGGGCCGCACTAAAATCTGTCGAAAAGTCATTTAGTATGTCACATTGACGTTATGTCACCGTCAAATCTACGTTCTGTTCCGTCAGTCCATCCATCCCGTCAGCTGTCACATGTCACTCACAGACTCGCTTCAAGTTCCCCATACGTCGTGCGCGGTGCGCGGCCGACATCGAGTCGAACGAAATGATAAGCATATCCTGCGTATGCGTCTCGTATCGTATTTGTAGTTCTCACTTCTCTCTCGTATCAAAGGTTTATGTACTACCTAGTCGTTACAACGGATACGCAACACAAGATTCTACTATGTACATAAGCGATGCGAACTGCGAGGCAATAACGACACCTCAACTTCGGAATGGATACCGCAGTCACGCAGTGTATAGCGCAACGCAATACACACCAAAGCCGCCGGCACGGGGCGCGGCATGATGGGCCGGGCTTGTTTTGCAGGCTATTATTGCAAAACATACCCGGCGACCCGACCCGCCGGGTAAAGCCGCCTTTGGTGTGTATTGTGCTTACCTATCTCAAAACGACGACACTTAGGTAGTTTTGCAGAACAGGAGAGAGTTATATCTCTTCCAGGAGAGACCAAGAATCATAACTACAACCGTCACGGCTTTCGTGAATGAAACACACAAGTTAATACAAAAAGCTTTATTCATTTTCTAAATCTTCTCTTATTAAAACACTGTCTAAAAATCTGGATGGTGGAAGTATGCTATTCTGGTACCGCGCCCATCCTAAATACCAGACAATCGTCATCACATGTGCACAGCTCCCAACAGTATGTTTTCCTATAATACAGCTGCAGTAATATTCAGAAATTCGTTGACACCAATCGCTAATATCAGCACTTAGATTTAATGATATATACGTATAGTATATTTTGTTGCTTTGGTGACGAGACCTTATTCTTCCTCTCATTAAAAATGAATTAGTTGAATGTCTTAGAAGATTGCTGTCAACTTCTACTTGAAATGTTCCGTTGTCTCGAATGTGTTCCCCGTAATAAGATCTGGCTTGCTTTATTTGGTATGTACCTAGTGAAAATAGTATGAGATCACTCATTTCCATTACAGGGAACACATTCAGCTGAGGGAGCTGGCCATTAATGGGAACAAAACTTGCACGATGTCTGTTAACATTTTGCTCTACAACATAATTTGACAATCTGTTAGGGATATCAAGCCTTTGTAGAGCTCTATTTAAAATTGAGTGGGCGTTGGGATGGTCAGTTATAACGGGATGGAAACAATTAAGTAGAGCTGCTGCAATTTTAAAATCAGTCATTAAGTTTTTAGATGCTACATTAAAATACTTCTCCCTGAAAATTTTGAAATCCCGTTTGAACCGACCATTGACTACTTCCACCACCCATCTACACAAAGTAACCAATCGGGATTTGTTGGCTTTTAATGTAGACAACTGTCTTTCACCTACATCCAAACCTTCAGGTTTATGAATTGAGTACCCCAAGGAAGACAATAACCCAATAGCATCTCTAAAGCCACGATCCAAAATAAAAATATCATTTTGCTGAAAATAGGACCTTAGCGGCGAGTTTTCATTCTGAAACAGATGTTTCATTATATCAGCATCAGATCGTGTTGCCGCGTAAGGTCCAAATGCATCAATGATGTGGCCATTGCAAGTCACCATCATGAAAGGTTTAACTAAATTGTGGAATTTATGCAAACTATATGTTTGTTTTTGAAATAAATAATTTGACGATTTTTGCAGGTATATATAAGTACCATCACAGATAACTATGGGATTATTGTTTTCCGTTCCAAATAGTCCTTGGGGTATCAAAAGATTATGGGCACTGTGTTGTTCTCTTGTTATATGGTCAATACCTAGGTGTAAAGGCACATAGAAATTAAACAAGCAATCCCGAGCTTTTGAAACGTATATTGTTATATGGTCAATACCTAGGTGTAAAGGCACATAGAAATTAAACAAGCAATCCCGAGCTTTTGAAACGTAATTGACACAGTGCCCTTTGAAATTAAAAAAAGGCTGGAAATACGTGCAAATGATTCTCCTGTTCGTAACTTTATCAGATAAATTCCAAGGGCAGTTTTTGCTTTTTTTGCTATTGTGTTCATTTGAGGAATACTGTTGAATAATGACAAAAAGTTTGCCACCGTAAGCCCAGTCCAATAATGACATAGATTATCAGAACAATTTTCTATATTTTCAAAATTGAGCGCACACCCAGTTGGTACAGTGCTCAGTAGTTCCAACATCTTCTCTATATGCGTTGCAGTAAAACTGGTTGTGAACTCGTACTCGTTCAAAATATCCCAGTTGTATAACATTGAGTGTTCATGACAAACCCTAGCATTTTCGGTAATAAATAATTTGTGTTGTGACAAAATTCCTCTTTTTAAATATCGTGGGACTCGCAAGCGTTCCGTGTTTACACAATCTGGGACAAAGCAGTGGCTAGGCGAGTCTGGAGTGCGAGTGTAGTTATTTAAAATTATTTCATTATTTACATGGGGCGGAGGCTGCATAACTGGCTGATCGGCCCAGGATTCAGTTTCTGAGCTTGGTAGAGTGAATGAACTCGAATGCGGCTCTGATTCTTGAAGTATCTCCTCAACTCGTTGGTTCAAGTGTTCATCATCAGCTAGCACTTCAACAGGTTCAACTTGAACAGGTTCCATGGGTTGGAGCGGCGGTGCATTGCGATGAGCTCTTAACCAACAAGCATTACATGCCCAGGCTTCAGTTGGAAGCTGCAATAGAAATTGTTAGTTAAAATACATAATAATTTACCTACTTCATGACCATCAACATAGATGGCACAATATGGTTGATAAAAATCATGATAAAAAAACATCACTTTAAAGTTAATCACTGATTTAAATCATCTCAGCCCTGTGGCATAATATGATCCAGGTTTTCTGTATCTAGGTTTTTATTTATTGAGTACTTAATTAATAAAACAACTCTCACCTGTCGGGGAAATATTTGGTTTTCTATATAACTTCTTTCTACAGATCTTTCCGATAGTCTGTAACTTCTTCTTCCTCTGCGCCTCGATAGGGATATGCCACAAGATATGCATATATGAGTATGCCCAATTTGTTGGTTTGATGAATAATTAGGGTCGGCGAGGCGGTTATTTGCATCTTGTATGACTAGGTTGACACACTCTTCGCACAACTGATCATTATCAGTAATCTGAAAAATTATTAGATTGTAAGTTACATATTATATTGTTTCTAAGAGATCTAAGTCAAAATATTTTTATCAATCTCATAGGCAGAAAAAAAAGCAAATTAAATTAATTAATTCACCTTACCTCACTACCACACCACTCTTCAATTATTAAGACTAGCTCTGGGGCCAAGTCCATAACATGGTATTCATGTTGCTGGAAGCCAGGCCACAAGATAATATGGCAGTTGCAACATACAGCCATGGTAGATACCTAAACAAACAAAAACAATAAAGTCTTCAGAATAATGAAATATAAATCCTTATGAGAGTTAAAGACCTTTTCAAAAAGGGGAAATAAACAGTAGGTAGATACTGTTGAAACACAAGTTGGGCATGGCCAGTACTATATTTATGTATCGCTAGATAGATAGGTAGTGGTAGGTACATAAATACTGGGACTAGCAGCCCGCCCCGACATAGAAGCATTGTAGATACATATTAATAAGCTGCATAATATTTAGCGAGCCTAGGCCAACGCTAACGAAGGCCAACGTGTGGACAGCATATTTAATATCTATTGGCGTCGCTCGCCTAGCTGGCCGAGTGAATAAAAGCGCATGGTTTGCATTCGTTTGCTTAGATTTGCCAACCAGCAGGTATCTGAGGGGTTAATGCTGTGGGTTAACGTTATAAGTATAACTAGAAGTACACGTACATACCTTTTCAATTGCTGAAAGCTTGATGTTTTCAACTGAAGATAAAGGCAATCCAAATCACAAAATATCAGAGTCCAGTTTAAACAAGCGCCAAAGTCGAATACACTAGGAGGGTTCGGAGTCCGTTGAGCAGATGCAGGGTCAAATTAAAGATCACGTCGATGGTGGAGCAACACACAGAGCACAACGAAATTACGATCAACGCGAAACGATGTCGAAAATACGTCTGTTGGTTTTTATTTTGAATCAAAACCACTTTCCGTTCCGACTTCCGAGTTTAGATGACGCACCTACTTGACATAGGTAATTATGACAGTTGACATTGGCATGGCAGTTGACGACATCAAAAGCATTGTCATCAATGTAACACGTTGGAGTGAGTGAGACATAAGCTTGTTTTAGTATGGCGCTATCTCTTTCATGGGGTGCGTTCAGAGACTATGCGTCACATCATTACATTTTACAGGGTTGCAAGCAAATCTATTATAAAATATTTTTTAAAGAAAAACGGCGGATTCAATAATTATTTAAATATTTGTAATAATATCGAAATAATATGTTCTTTCACAGAATATAGCTTTTATCTTGCTTTATTGTCCAAATTATTTAAATACCAGCTCCTATGAAATTTTTGATCGTGTCCTTTACAAAGTTTTTTTCTTGATTCTTGAATTTTGAACCTTGAATCTGATAGCCCCTCCAGACTCTCGAGAGAAAGCTCGGCGAGAAGTCTCGCCGAGACTTCTCGAAGAACAAACAAGCTATCCACACTCTCAATTTTTCTCCGTCGTGACGTTTGAAATCCTTTGTCTCGGCCAAAAATACCGACACCGATCGGAGAACAGGCGAGCCAGAGAACGAGAAGGCGAGAAGCTCCTCACACTCACGCTTCTCGGGTGTTCTCGGGGGTTCTCGCAGAGAGTCTGGAGGCCCTATCAAATTTTGAATCTTGAATCTTTGAAGTGACAGCTGTCAAACTTCAAATGGCCATATCTCGGGAACTACTCGTCCTAGACTCCCCGTTCCCAGTTCAAATGAAAGCTATGACCAAGATCTTCATTTGAAGTGACAGCTGTCAAACTTCAAACCGCCATATCTCGGGAACTACTCGTCCTAGACTCCCCGTTCCCAGTTCAAATGAAAGCTATGACCAAGATCTTCATTTGAAGTGACAGCTGTCAAACTTCAAATGGCCATATCTCGGAAACTATTCGTCCTAGACTCCCCGTTCCCAGTTCAAATGAAAGCTATGACCAAGATCTTCATTTGAAGTGACAGCTGTCAAACTTCAAATGGCCATATCTCGGGAACTACTCGTCCTAGACTCCCCGTTCCCAGTTCAAATGAAAGCTATGACCAAGATCTACATTTCAGATGACAGATGTCATTTTGACAGCTGTTATTGAAAATGAAGATCTTGGTCATAGCTTTCATTTGAACTGAGAACGGGGAGTCTAGGACGAGTAGTTCCCGAGATATGGCGGTTTGAAGTTTGACAGCTGTCACTTCAAATAAAGATCTTGGTCATAGCTTTCATTTGAACTGGGAACGGGGAGTCTAGGACGAATAGTTTCCGAGATATGGCCATTTGAAGTTTGACAGCTGTCACTTCAAATGAAGATCTTGGTCATAGCTTTCATTTGAACTGGGAACGGGGAGTCTAGGACGAGTAGTTCCCGAGATATGGCGGTTTGAAGTTTGACAGCTGTCACTTCAAATGAAGAGTTACAAGTTACAAGAAGTTACTCGGTGGTATAGGTAACTAAGTAGGTACTCACAGCTTCAGCTATTTGATGTTCTTTTTTCAAGATAATATCCACAACAGCTTTCTGAACCTCGCTCCACATTCGTTTCGTGTCCTTTCCCTAAAAAACAAATTACTTAGGTAACTACCTGACGAAAATGAATAAGCTCTTATTAAACATGTCGCAAACTGTGGGCCCTAACAATAAATAAAAAGGTTGTGAAGTTTGTTTGTTGTCCGAAGAAGGCTGTGGTTGTCGTGGTCGAATATACGTCATCATAATACGCCAAGGTTTTTGTTGAATTTTTGGTTTATTCAAGATTCAAGATTCAAATACTTACTTTTCATTTATTCAGTAGGACCGTTATAACCATTTTGAAACGTCTTAAGAGGGGTAGGGGAACCTGTTGAACCTCGTCCATTGATATCCCTCGGCCACCAAGGCTTATCTCGTAATCTGTGTGAGTTTTTTTGTTTTTGTCTGTGGCATTATAATCGTCATTGGTCAACACCAACATGAAGCTAGAATCGAAAAACCAGCGTGGAGTGAGTGAGGCGTGTGAATTAAAAATATAAAAAAGTGCTCAAAAAGAGGGCATTTTTAATTTTACTTTAAGTTAATTCATATATAACAGTACATACTTACAAGATAACCATTTCGTGCAATCAAATATAGGTGAAATGGACTTTAGATAGGCATAGAAATATCGACCCAAATCGAACTCAAAGTGCATTTTAAAAATTCGTTAATTTAAAATGAAGCAATGTTGTACCTTTGCCACCATATTTGCTTTGTACTTTGGACAGGGCCTCACGTACAAATTTGTATCAAGATATCAAACAGAAAAAAAAAAACACCGAAGAAGGTTCATACAAAGAGAGAAGTCTATCTTGTCCTAAAAGCTTTTAAGTATTTGGATTTTTGTTGATAAATTATTATAATAATGATCTTAAGATCACATAATTTTTTAGAACTTATTGTTATTTTGATTATTTTAGCATAACTTAAGATAAAAATGTAAATTATTATTATTTTTTATCTAAAGTATACAGGGTGAATTTTTGAGATGGGGCAGTAAGGGCAGCTACCTTAACCGTTGTAGCTAGAGGAAAACGTTCTTAGAAGACCATCCTTAATTTTTGAAAATATTTCGACCTGCATTCACAGATTTTGAAAAATATGTACAGTCAGCGAGAAAATGGGCCATTTACACAAAAACTTTTTTTGATGCCAATCGATCCTGTTTCATCTAAGGATAAAAAGGCTCTTTCAGACCAACTGAGGTTAGAGTACTAGAAAAGTCAGAAATCGCTAAAATGTATTTCTGAGACAAGACAGTAAGGGCTACCTTAACCGTTGTAGCTAAAGGAAAACGTTTTTAGGAGACTACCCTTAACTTTTGACGATATTTCAACCTGCATTCACAGATTTTGAAAAAAATGTACAGTCAGCGAGAAAATGGGCAATTTACATAAAAACTTTTTTTGATGCCAGTCGATCCTGTTTCATCTAAGGATCAAAAGACTCTATCGGACAAACTGAGGCAAGAGTACTAGAAAAGTC
Source organism: Camptogramma bilineatum (assembly GCA_958496255.1). Classification (NCBI taxonomy): domain Eukaryota; kingdom Metazoa; phylum Arthropoda; class Insecta; order Lepidoptera; family Geometridae; genus Camptogramma; species Camptogramma bilineatum. The sequence continues at coordinate 12,883,629 of OY292461.1, forward strand.
AGAAAACGCAAATAACTTTGATTATACATTTCGTACGAAATCATTTTGTCATTTGTCATAATTTTTCATCATTTTGTCGAAATATCTTCAAAAGTAAGGGTAGTCTCCTAAGAACATTTTCCTGTAGCTACAACGGTTAACAAACTGCCTTTACTGCTCCGTCTCAAAAATACATTTTAGCAATTTCTGACTTTTCTAGTACTCTTACCTCAGTTGGTCCGAAAGAGCCTTTTAATCCTTAGATGAAACAGGATCGACTGGCATCAAAAAAAGTTTTTATGTAAATTGCCCATTTTCTCGCTGACTGTACATTTTTTTCAAAATCTGTGAATGCAGGTTGAAATATCGTTAAAAGTTAAGGATAGTCTCCTAAAAACGTTTTCATGTAGCTACAACGATTAAGGTAGCCCTTACTGTCTTGTCTCAGAAATACACTTTAGCGATTTCTGACTTTTCTAGTACTCTAACCTCAGTTGGTCTGAAAGAGCCTTTTTATCCTTAGATGAAACAGGATCGATTGGCATCAAAAAAAGTTTTTGTGTAAATGACCCATTTTCTCGCTGACTGTACATATTTTTCAAAATCTGTAAATGCAGGTCGAAATATTTTCAAAAATTAAGGATGGTCTCCTAAGAACGTTTTCCTCTAGCTACAACGGTTAAGGTAGCTGCCCTTACTGCCCTTTCTCAAAAATTCACCCTGTATAAGTGTATACCTTATAAATGTTCTTTCCATTAATTTAAAAATAAAGTGTTATTTGATTCGATAACATGATATTTTCATGAAAAAAGACTAGTAAGGTCAAGGTACATCTTGCAGTGACCAAGGTATATCTGGTGTGTTGTACCTTCGACAATTTCCCATTTTTTGTGCAAATCTCTTTATCTTCTAAAGTATCATTAAAAATCCAAAATTTATTTCATAAATATGTAGTCAAATAGTATATCTATACATGTGTCCATATTTGGTAAACCTAATTCCAATCTTTGTAGACAAAAAAAATTAAATAAGATCGTGTGGCCGAGGTTCAACAGGTTCCCCTACATATGAAAAGTCCGAAAACCGAAATGCCGATCCTTGAAATGCCGATGCTTGAAATAGCGAATGCTCGTAAAGTATAATGCTTAAAATGTAGAAGTTTTAAATGTAGAATGCTTAAAAGTCAGAATGCTCGAAATGCCGAAAGCCAAAATACCGAAGCTTAAAATAACGAAGCTTAAAATGCCGAAGCTCAAAATTTAGAATGCTTGAAATATAAAAGCTTGAAACCAGTAATGCTCGAAATAATTATGATGATGTTTTTTTTTTTTTTTTTTTGTGTGTTCTTATCTTGCGATCAGTCATGTTGACTATAAGCAGATGAGGTGAGTGCTTCTTGGCGTTGAGGGCTCTACTCCCAGCGGAGCCTGCCCTTTATTTGACTTCAGTCCATCTGACTGTCCTGGTCGAAGATGTCGCGCCGCTTTTTTAAACGACGTATTGTTTCGGGAATTGTGAGCTGTCCCGCAAGTAGGTTTGGGTGCTTTTGGAGTCTTAGCTTGTAATTGTATCCATGTAGCTCTATCTCCTCTTTAACCATAGGCATATTAAGGAATTCATGGACCTCTGTTGTTCTGATAAACCATGGGGTGTTTGAAATATGTTTAAGGATATAGTTCTGTACCCTTTGTACTGTCATTATGTTTGAGGCGCTGGCAGACCCCCACAACTGTATGCCATATGTCCAGATGGGTTTCAGGATGGCTTGGTATAGCAGCAGCTTGCTATCAATAGATAGTTTGGAGTTCCGTCCCATTAGCCAATAAAGACCCTTGTATTTTAGGTTGATTTCGTCTCGTTTTGTTTGGACGTGTTTTTTCCAGGTAAGTCTACGATCCAAGTGCATGCCCAAGTACTTGACTGTATTGTGGTGTGGTAGTTGTGTCCCATTTAGAGTGACCGGAGAGCAGTCTTCCTTTCGCAGTGTGAATGTTACGTGCACCGATTTGGACACGCTGGCTGCAATTCTCCATTTGGCTAGCCAGTCTTCTACTTTATGTAGACTATTTTGTAGGATCTCCGAGGCTACAGTTGGACTTTTGTTTGAGGCAAGTAGAGCCGTGTCATCAGCGAAGGTCGCAACAGTGACATCTGGGCATTGCGGAAGGTCGTATGTGTATAGTGTGTACAGGACAGGTCCGAGGACTGAGCCCTGTGGCACTCCTGCACATATTTCGTAAAATCCTGATGTGCTGGCATTTTCTTTGACTTGGAATATTCTATTAGATAGGTATGATTGGAGAACTCCATAGAATGTATGTGGCAATAAGGTTTTTATTTTAAACAACAAGCCCTTATGCCAGACTCTATCGAAGGCTTGTTGTATATCAAGGAATGCTGATGAGCAGTATTCTTTTTTTTCAAATGATTTCCTAATTTTCCTGCAAACTCTGTGGACTTGTTCTATAGTGGCGTGTTCTTTCCTAAAACCAAACTGATGGTCTGGGATTATAGATTTTTCTTTAATAATGTTAAGCATTCTGTGTAATATAGACTTCTCTAGTAATTTTGACATTATCGGCAATAGGCTAATCGGTCTGTATGATGTGATTTCGTGGATAGGTTTTCCAGGTTTATGTATCATTGTGACTTGTGAAACCTTCCATAGGTCTGGGAAGTATCCAACTCTTAAGATGCCGTTGAATAGCATCGTGAGGAACACGATAACTTTTCTAGGTGACTCTTCGAGAACCCTTTTGTCGATGAGGTCATAACCCGGTGCTTTATTATTCTTTATGGACTTGATGTTGCGGTATATTTCCTTTGGTGTCACTAGTTTTAAGGGTAAATCAAGTTGCAGGTCTTGGTCGAGGATTAGGTCGATATCTGATTCATCTACATTAGGTCTAGGATCATTTGGTTTGAATACTTGGCTGAGATGGTTAGCGAAAGCTTCAGCTTTTTCTTCTTCTGTTCTTATCCATTGCGCGTTATGTGTTCGTAAGGGTGGCTTCTGATGTAATGGTCGATCAAGGTTTTTGCAGGCTTTCCACAGTGAATAATTGGTTGCTTTTGTAGCTGTTAGTCCTTCCAAGTAAGTACATAAGGCGTTGTCATCAGCTTCCGATATAAGAGCTTTTAGATCTCGAATAGCCTTGTTCAGTGCTGCTTTGTCGCGTGTGTGTCTACTGGTGTGCCATATTCGGCGAAGTCTTCTTTTTTCGAGTATTTTTTGCCGTATGGTTTCTGAGTATGTTTTACTCTGAGGGAGACGTTCGGTGAGTTCTGGTGTGGACATCCAGCAACTTTCTTGGATTACTGAGGTTATTAGCCGAGCAGCGTCGTCAATGTCTGCCTCATTTTTGAGAGCTATTTTTAAGTCTAGTCTCTCATGGATCAGTTCTCGAAAGCAATTCCAGTCTGTGCGCTTGTTATACAGCTTCAGGTTGGATTCTTTGTTCAAAGCAGTAGTGCCGATGGTCAGTATAACTGGAACATGGTTTGTATTCGAGTCTAAGCACGTTTGTACCTGGTAAGGAAGTCTGGCTAGTCCTTTCATAACGAAGAAGTCTATTACATCAGGTAGTCGGTTAGGGTCTGTTGGCCAGTTGGTCGGGTCCGTCGTTGAGATTACAGTAAGGTTGTTCTTCTCTATGCTTTTCTTGAGCTCCCTGCCTCTTGTAGTGGTTAGTCTAGAGGCCCAGTGAACATGCTTAGCATTCCAATCGCCTCCGGCTATAAAGCGCAGTCCAAGTGAGTTGAATAGCTCTTCATAATGTTGTTCTTTTATAATGTACTTAGGAGGGCAGTATATGGCGGATACATTAAAAGTTCCATTTCGATCCTCCACTGTGATAGTAGCTGCTTGTATGTGAGATTTCTTGAACTGCGGTTGTTCGTAATGTTTAATATTGGACTTTATAATTATGGCCGCTCCCGCATGTGCAGTTCCGTCTGGATGATTCGTAGCGTAAGTATCATAATTACGTATCTTGATACTATTGTTGTCAGTAAGGTGAGATTCAGACACTAGTAAAATGTCTATGTTGTGTGTGTGTAATAAGACTTCTACCTCTCCAAGATTAGGAGATAGCCCGTCTGGATTCCACGTAGCTATCTTGAGGGACGCCATTAGGACATTTTAGTCACTAAGGTCGTGATGAGGTTAATTAAAGTACTCATTTGTTGTAGGATAAGGTCAAACTTTTCTGCTTGTTTGAGTAATGATGATGTAAATATTTTTTTTTATCTATACTAATATTATTAAGAGGCAAAGTGTGTTTGTATGTAGGAGGTTATCTCAAAAACTACTCATCTGATTTAAAAAATTCTTTCACCTGTATTTAGAATGAACTTTTAGGTTGAACATAGCTATTATGTTATGTAGGTACCTCGCGGACAACGCCGCGGGCGGAAGCTAGTTTTAGAAGTCAGTACCTATGGTATGTTTGTCAGAACGTATCGCCGTAACTACTGAACCGATTTTGCTGAAATTTGGCATGTAAAAAGCTTAGGTTCCGGAATAATACATAAACTATACTATTTTTCATAAATCAACTCCTTAGGGGGTGAAAAAGGGTGGTAAACCGTTTGTCTAAAATTTCATTCCTTGGTTCGATTCGCTCAAATCTCGGTACAATTTAACTTAGAAAAAAATAGGTATCCACCTATCTATTTATTATTATTACCTATTATTATTTTTCAAATAACCTCTAGGGGGTGTGCTAGGGAGCTTTAAAGTTTACAAAGATTTTTTTTATTTTGTAGCATTCACACAAAACTCGGTTTAAATAAACTTTAAAATGAATAATGATGACAGATATATTTTATTATTACAAAACTACCCCTAGGGGATGTGCAATAGAGTCCTGAACTTTGTATGGAAAAAAATATTTTCTGGTTTGATTCACACAAAACTTGGCATAAATAAACTTTGAAATACTTACGTAAATACTGAAACACTATTTTATTTTACAAAGCTACCCCTAGGGGGTGTGCAATAGACTCAGTGGTTCGATTCACTCACAAAATCGTAAAGTAGGTAAATATTGAAACGCAATGCTATGCTTTCCTTCCGGAGAAAAGATTTGGTCTCATTTTATTCATAAGTCTACCCGAGCGAAGCCGGGGCGGGCCACTTTAGTTTAGTATAATAACAACAATGTAGGTATTATACCTACCTAGTAACTTCGTCGTTAACGTCGAGGTAAATAAAATAATTTCATTACGTGATTAAGTCCCGTTAATAATAAATTAAAAATACCTAGTAACTTGTAAGTTATGTTAACAAATAAAGTTCTTTAATTTGATTTGAAAAACACACCTACAATTTCCTTGGCAGACAGTTAGTAGCAGGCATGACGCTTGCTCACGTAAAGAAGTAGGCGTTTCCAAACAAAATTAAATAATAATTCAATTAAATTCATTATTGTAATACCAATATAACATTACAGGCCTTACAGGTACCTAATTCGTTATAATTATTTAAAAACTTAATATATTATTCAGCAAACCAAAAAAAAAAAAAATATACTGAAAATAATAAAAATAATGTAAAGTACCTACCAACCAACTTAACACAATAATTACCTACCTACCTAAACTATAAATTGCACAATTACTAAACATTACCTACTAAGGAGATGATAGAATAAGTGCAACTAAAAAGTTGCACATTTACACTGCTACCTAGGGGAGGCTGGGGTCAATTGAAATATTTTTTGAGAAAATCACTAAATAAAAAAAAAATATAGGTACTGAGGAGTTCTGTTGAACAGCTTCTGACTCCATCATCAGATCAGCTCAATGTTACCATCATATTGCATTGTCACTGATATCCTATCAAGTTTTTAAAAAAGATGTACCCGAATCGCGTATGCCTTTAAAATATGAACAGTTACCTCAATTTCTCCAAGATCCCATCATCAGATCCTGACTTGATGTTCAAAAGAAACATTGGAAAAGTGTACCCTTTCAAACAAAAAAAGAATCTTTGAAATCGGTCGAGGCGTCTTCGAGTAACCGGTGAACATACGCATAAACACAAAGAAAAAGATTCCGACGAATTGAGAACCTCCTCCTTTTTTTTTAAAGTAAGTACTAAAAAATACAATAATTTATGTCAGTACTTATTTTGATCATTTTCGATGTTTTAGTCATTCGGCATTTGGACTTATACTTATTGAGCATTCTGCTTTGTAAACGTTCGGCAATTCAAACTTTCGGCATTTCGAGCATTCTGACTTTTAGCTTTCGACCTTACAAACTTCTATCTTTCAAGCTTTCTACATTTCAACCGTTCTACATATCAAATTTCGCTATTTTAAGCATCGGCATTTCAAGGATCGGCATTTCGGTTTTCGGACTTTTCATATGTACCCCTTAAGAGCTAGGTGATTCTACTCCTGTTCTTTCGCGACCAACACCGTGAAGAATCAGGGCAACAAACACGGTAGGTATGGGGCTTAGCTTTCTTTTCGGTGATCCATCCGCTTAAAATCTCAATAGTCAAGCTCCAGTGTGGAGCCAGTCGAACAATGTGAGTCTCGTCAAAGTCGTCAAAAGAAAAAAAAGAGGACCCGGCATCACACGCTACACTTGACTAACATATGGAATGGTCTTTGGTTTCCCCATACAAGATAAGTTGAATGCGGAAGCGTATATTCCAACTAAAATAGCACAACTGACAGCCTGTGGGCAAAGGACTTAGCGTTTTAATAAATTGCCTTTATGTCGCGTGGGCTTTCATCTCTCGAACACCTACGGCTAGATTGTGTTGCTATTCTAGGCATTATAAATACCTTCCTACGCTTTGCCAGGTACTTACCTAACTAAGGATAACACAATATTACTTAGAAGTTATAGGTTCTAGGTTGTCAAAATATTACCTAGTTCTAGCCTAGAAACAACAATAAACATAAGCAAATCTTTATTATTTACTAGCTGCCGCCTGCGGCTTCGCTCGCGTGGTACCCGGATAAAAAGTAGCCTACCTATGTCTATTCCCGGTCATTATCTATCTATATTTTAAATTTCAGCCAAATCGGTTCAGGGTTGTCGAGATAAAGAGGAACAAACATACATCCATCCAAACATCCAAACATTCGCATTTATAATTAGTGTGATTTAGGTGGGTAAGTATCTAGGTAGGTACCTACCTACCGATACAAATTCGTTATGATGTTGTCTGACCCAAAAGCACATGTGCATCATGGGCACCGAACTTGTTAAAAGATACTGTGACCTTGACCTTTTGCTTCAGAGCGAACTTCATCGGAAAAGGAAAAATATAAAAATAACATCCGCCGTCGGTAAAGCTTAGACTAGGTACAGTCAGCGTCATCAATCGGTATCCCCCTATTGATTTTAACAAGGACCCTTTTCATTTCAACTTTGGATTTCAGTCGGATTTGCTAGTATACTTATGGATATCTAATTTCGCTCGAGTTCCTATAGGTACTAGCAAATCCGACTGAAATCCAAAGTTGAAATGAAAAGGGTCCTTGTTAAAATCAATAGGGGGATACCGATTGATGACGCTGACTGTACCTACTTATAGGAAAGCAGCCGCGTTGTGTTGGGCGAGCGGGTTAGTACCTCGACTTCCGATCCAAAGGTCATGGGTTCGATGGATATTTCGTTTCGAAAAAATTGGCTCTAAACGGTGAAGGAAAACATTGTGTGGAACGGCAATTTTAGGTAGGTACCTACCTATTATCTGTTCTGTGCCCGCGGCTTAGTCCCCACACGTATTGATCGTGTCTTTCCGTGTCCAGTGTCAGATGCAGTGTGACGTCATCGGCAGAAATGCCGATGCAGTGCAAGCAGTAGCTTAGCTGATCGGCATAGAAATTAACCCACCCAAAGCAACAAATCTGACCTCGTGCCTCTCACCAATGTGTGGAGCTGACAAAATTGCATTGGCCCCAAAGTTGGGGCCAACGTTGGGGCTGATTTTGCTAGATCCAAACGTTGGCGAGTGACATTGGGACCAACGTTGGCCCCAACGTGTGGATGCGAGGTAACGCAGCTGATGCTACAGACGAACTTACCTTGGACTGTGCGTACATATCGAAGGCGTCCTTCATACTAGCCCCCAGGGCGACGTAGGGCTGCGACAATGACGGTACCTCCCATGTCGGGAGGTAGTCGTCCGCGATCACATACTTGTCCATGTTTCTGGGGTCTAACGGGTAGTACTTAGCGGGGCAGTATCTGTGGGGCAGAAAAACTTAGGCCTTTACATCTTTACTAGATGATTTATACAGTGTCAGGAGGCAATCTTTTGCCTACACTTAACGGGATACTGTAGTGCCTGGGACATTGTTTGAGATGGAGTAGGCTTGTAAACCATCCTCTCAGCTTAACCGGCCATATCCGCAGGAAAGACATGGTCAATACGTGTGGGGCTGACTAAGCCGCGGGTTTCCTCACGATGTTTTCCTTCACCGTTGAGAGCTCGTGTTAATGCGCATATAAATTTTTCGAAACGAAAAATCAGGATTTAAACCCACGACCTTCGGATCGAAAGTCTAGGTACTACCAGGCCTGTCTCACTTCTCACTTTAGGTATTTATCGGACGCGCGCCGCCTCGGGCGGCGCGCGACATAGGTTGCCACTTGCCGCTCGCTCGGCTTGCGGACTAGACGCGTTGTGCGTAATTATCGTGATCTCGTACATACATCGTTTCTTGTGATTTTTGCACGATAACTAAACGATCTAATCCGTATAAAAGATACTGCTGTGTCTACGGGTGTCTAAACAAAAGGAAAAGCAATGAATGGACATTAACATTCCACAAAATTCCGGAAGATATTGAAAGGTTGGTAGGTAGGTACCTACTAAGCTTTTCTATAATTTGTTGTAAGTACCTATTTAAATAAATCATCAATAAATACCTAGGTAGGTACTTACTTTTACTCTGTAACTGTAGGTGCATAATGAAAACGAGATTTTATAGGTACCTATTCGCTTTCTTTTTTAATTGAATAGGTACCTGTTTACGAATAAACAAACATAATACATCTACAAAACTGTAGGTAGGTAGGTACCTACAGTTTTGTTTATTTACCTACATATGTACCTAAAAGTAACTTATCCATTAAGTAGGTACCTAACCTACTTAATATAATAATTGTGAGTGTTTAGAAGTTACATTACATTCATAGAGCCATGTTGGTCGAAGTGATTAGTACCTCAACTTTCGAGACGAAGGTCGTGGGTTCGAGTCCTGGCCGTGCATTAAATTGCAAATGTGATTGCAAACCTAACATTAAAAGGGTGATTATCGGATAACGGCTCCCGGTCTAGTTGTGTGATGATGATGATTGTGTGTGTCTGATCGATGTCTAGGTAGGTATGAAGGTTAGATATTTTGAAATGTAAACAATTGTTTACAAAACGAACGAGATAATAATGTATCTACCTACTTCACCTACCTACGTACAATACGTAGTACCTACTTACTACTATTTATTCTGTGGTAACGGTAGATTAAATTATATTTAGGCCTACTTATTTTAGAACTTAAGTAGGTACTGTTTTTGTGACAGATAAAATAAATTAATTTATGTGTGTTGTCGCAAGCGAAAATTCGACAACCCTTACGAGTCGCGTCACACCGCGCCAGACAGTGACACAGTTACGCATTAGAGCAGGATGGGAATGTTTAGGCAAATATCTCGATAGGTAATAGGCCCATAGGCGAGTGGAATTGCACTTTATAGCTTCGCCGCGAGAGTCTCTATTTAAACAAATTTACTCGCGAAGTGACCCTTCTGTACGTAGTACTAGTATTCTGTGGTACTACTAACCAACTCGGCCAACACGACTCTTATGTGGAACAAAGATGGCATATCATTTCTGTCAGCGATTGCTGAGGACTTGGATGGTCGCTACATGCTCGGATGGATCACCTAAAAGAAAGCTAGGCCCCGTACCGTGTTTGTTGCCCTGATTCTTCACGGTGTTGGTCACGAAAGAACAGGAGTAGAATCACCTAGCTCTTAAGACGTTTCGAAGTGAAAGCGGTCCAACTGAATAAATGATAGGTAATATTTGAATTTTGAATTTTGCGGCACTGGGTAGGGAGGGGTTCATTCAGTGATTGCAACCTAGGTAGGTATACCTGGCACTGAGTGCATTGTGCACTGACCTGGCCGGTGTAGGAGCAAAAGGTTAGGGTGGGGTAGTCCTTATTTTTTGTTAGATTTTTTCATGTTTCTGTGTATTTTATATGGACTAACTATTGTTTGAAATAAACGATTTTTTATATAAAAGGTACACGGCATACCTACATCCTATTAATATTTTAAACTACTTAGCTTCCACCCGCGGCTTCGCTCGCGTGGTATCCGGATAAAAAGTAGCCTCTGTCCTATTCCCGGTCGTTAACTAGGTACTTATTAATATTTTATACAGCTAAATCGGTTAAGTGGTTGTCGACTTATAGAGGAACCAACGTACTACCATCCATCCATCCAAGCATCTAACTAAACTTTCTCATATAAAAAGGATAATCCTGCTTAATTGTCCTTAATTTTTAAAAGCTTTTATTTATTCATATCATAGACTTTGTTTTCTGTTTACTAAACGTAAATAGTAAATACCTGAATAATACGTCGCCTTTATACCAATAAGCCCGCAAGGGGTCAACCGATGTTATCACAACATACACGCCAATATCAAACTTATGTCCATCCACCAAAAACGGTTTTTGCACGTACTCCTGCACAAAACTTTCACCATTCACCAAGTTTATTTCACTCACGTTCTTCAAATAAACACCTCGATGCTTGTTGTTCTTCTCCAAAAACTGAGCGTTTTTATTCTCCGATGCATACTTCAAAAACTCCGCTTTATTTTTTGGTAATTTGAAAGCTCGTGGGATGTATTTAGAGTCGGAAGTCGCTAGATCGACTTTGCTTGTTATGACCCCGATGCCGGGAAAGTGATTGACCCTTTGGTGTTTTTTCAATCGATGCATGTGAGGGTATAGGGCCCTGAAAGGGTAATCATGAGACCACATAAGGCTCCATTCATTAGTTTCGTTAGTGGATATCTCATAGCCAAGTCTGTTTAGAACGTTATGGACGTGTTTGAGAATGCCATCTTTCTTGTTGACATCCTTGTCGTCAGAATACACCCAATACTTTCTTTTCTCTGCATAATCTTTGGTATTTTTATTTAGGTTTTGATCAAGGGTTTGATAATTCGCGGAAAATCTGTCGAGCAGCATTGCGATTAACACGCCAACAACGCAAACCATTATTATTTTTATTGTATCTGGTAAATGCATCTTATGATTTTCTTCTGAAATATTTGTATCCGATGTATTTTCGTCTTCATCTTGTTCGGTATCCTGAAATGTATTTCTGTTGCGATTATTGAAGCTTGAACTTCAAATATTATTGTTTCTTTGGTCTCAACTCAGAATAAAATCTTTTAATTTAAAAATATCAGTAAGTACTTAAGTAGGTAGGTACTTACCTAGGTACTCAAATAAAAAATCTTTTATTCTGAAGGTCTCAACTATAATAAAAACCTAGGTGACATATGAATGAGAATGAAGGTACCTAGGGTGTCTTTAAACTCTACATTATAGAGGGATCTTATTATCCGCCAAAGTGCCTTAGGCCACTGTACTGGCCCGAGCTCTATTTGAGTCGTTCGCCGATTAAAATCACGATTTCTATGGTGTTAGGGCTTCCCCATACGTGGAAAGTGTCTTTATTTGTTGGTAACATTATTGTCCCACTACTGGTAACACTAAAAGTCATAGATAATATATAATATTTCTACAATGTGTCAAAATACCGGAAGAGAAAAATACGAAAAAAACTTTATTTTTGAAAGAAGGTTCAAATAAGATTTTCAGCGATGACCTATACATGTTTTGCATTAATTAAATCTGACAGGTATTTAGGATAATTACTGAACCATTAAAACCCCGTTTTACATTAAAAAATTTGAATTTGATCAACATTTTGAATGTTGCGGGTGAATTTTCTTTTTGAAGGTTGGCTATTGTGATTGATGTATAGGACTGAAGTGAATGAGGTTTGTTTTGTTCGTTTTGTTGGCTAACTACATATTTCTACCAATCAGAAAGACTTCAGACAAGGCTATAGGATGAAAAATGAAGTAGTATTGAATTTTTATTTGCCGTGAGCGCCCTCCCGCTCGTCGCGCGCGGAACAAAATGGCGTAATTTGGCCTTTTGCAAACGCGAATAGATAATTACTTTTAATGTCGATGTGTATATGTTTTGTGTTAAATAATAAAGGTGTGTAGTGTACTAAGTGTGTGCACCATGTTGACGCAGATATTTGCTACCAATTTTGAACAATTGTGAGTTTTTATTTTGCAAGGTGCCAAACATGTTTTCGGAATGGAATAAACAATTTATTTGGTGGTGACAATGTAATCCCCTTGAGCAGGTAAGTAAGTAGTTAATAAGCTTGTTAAATTCCGATTCCAATGATACCACAAACAGGTTTAGTCCAGGAATAAAATCACTGGCAAAAAAAGTTAAACCGCTGGCAACAGTTGCGCGGGCGTTGGTTTGGCTAGGCAGGCAATCGGTCCGGGGGGCGGGGCACCTCAACGGTTATAAGTCAGACCTATGTTTAATCTTCAGTTAAGGACCTAGTTAGTTATATCGACTTACTTTGCCATCTCTCTCCTCCATTTCGACCCAAATCCAAAACTTGCTTCACTCACTTATTTCTAGCTCTTTATATTTTTTGCCGCGCAAATTAATCATCGACGTACGAGCACACACCTAGAAAAAACACCATTCAATGAGATATCTGCTTCTCATGGTGCTGTCAGAGAGAGAGAAGATAGTGTTTACCTGTAAGAGCAAGCGAGCAAGAATTCACTTTCTAAAACATGGAAAACCAGTACTTGCCGTCTTTTAAGGTCACATCAGCATAAGTGTGCTGATGTGACAAGTGATTCACCTACTCTTGAATGTGTCAAGAGTAGGTGGTACCTACTTACCAGCAACTATGGTGTGGGAATCTGACTTTTTGCTAAATAGACCATCTGATAGTTGGACGTTTTGCTTATTAGACTTACCTACTGCTCATTAGATACACATTTTTGGACGTTTAGCTACTTAGACCTTCTGATCAAGGTTTATAGGTAGGTACTTACTTACAGTTAAAGTCACTGTTTGGTTATTTTTTATTTTTTTTATTTTATTTATATTTATTATTTGAGTACTGCTAGTTGACTCTACTGTTTACTCTTCACGTGTACATCCGGCTTTACTGCCGTTTCAGTATCAAAATTTATGGAAATCTTTAGGTCTTTTAAATCTCAGTTAATGACAGATATGAGTTATCTTTAGTAAAATAAAGGTAAAATCTTTATCATTGGCTAATGCGTCTGTCCAAAACATTTTATTTTAATTTTGTTAAACGGTGTCATTGTTTTACTTTAGCGACGCTGGCCGATCATTTATATCACTTACCTACCTCTCGTCGTTATACTTATTTAATAAATATTTTCTAATTAATGTAACTAAATTATTCTTCATTTACGAATAATTCTAAAATAGCACACAAACGAAAATAAAAACCGGTCAAGTGCGAGTCGAACTCGTACGCCGAGGGTTCCGTACCTAGCCATGGTGCCAATTAAGCTAGTCCGCTTAATTGTATGAGCGCCCATACAACTCGGAGGACAATTTTAATTGGCGTCAACTATGTATGGGAACACCCTTTAATTTTCAATTTTTTTAACTTTTTGGAATTTTTCCTTTATTTGTGCTATAAGACCTTGCTTTTCCCCAAATTTCGTTATTCTAGGTCAACGGGAACTACCATTTAGGTTTTCGACCCAAAACCTCTAGGGTACTTCCGGTTGACCTAGAATTGTCAATTTTGGTTACAAGCAAGGTCTTCTAGCACAAGTAAAGGAAAAATTCCGAAAAATAAAAAAAGTTGATAATTAAGGTAAGTTTTGGTACTCACAAGTTTTCACGAAAACCTAAATTTGCCTATATCTTTTTATAGTGTTGACTCAGGACCTTGATTTTTATACTCACAATAGGAACTATAGACCTTAGTATATGGTATAAATTTCAACTTGCTAGCTCTACCCGTTCCTGAGATAATCGATGGTGACACACGGACAGACAGACGGACAGACGGACAGACGGACAGACGGACAGACGGACAGACGGACAAGAAAGTGATCTTATAAGGGTTCCTTTTTTTACCTTTTAAGGTACGGAACCCTAAAAACAAAACGTACTGGGTGGGCTGGGCATGTCAAATGTCATCACGTCATGTGCAAATGTGCAAAGAGTAGGATAATGATGAGAAGAGAAGAATGAGATGAGAGATGAGAAGGAGTAGAAATATAATGATAAAAGTCACAGTTTTATTCGTATTTATAGCCACAAAGGTAGAGCCTTCGGGCCTGAATGCTCGAAGCTCAAAGCTCATAGCATCTTATTTTAAGCTTTCGATCATAATTTTGTAATATAGGTGTCCTCTTGAATATTTGGAAGCTAAAAATCATTGCCTTTAAAACCAAAATATGAAACTAATTTTCTGCTTAGTGAATATAAGAATAGTTCAGTTACTTCGTTAGGTACCTACATATAGGGAGGTTCGCGCGAATGTTTGTGCCGACTTCAGTGGCCCACATTCCGAAATGCCACAACCACAACTGCAGACATAACTGGCATTCATACGCATGTCACAGAGGTACATAGCATGCCAGCTACGCAGCATCAAAACGGAAATGCCATTAAACTTGCGTTGATGGTATTTATGTATACTCTAGATCAGTGGTTCTTAACCGGTGGTCCGCGGACCACTGGTGGTCCCTGGAGCCACCCGAAGTGGTCCGCGAAGCTATCCGAAAAAATTAAGCAAGTGACAACGGATCAAAGTTAAAAGAGAAAACTTTTCCGCTTTTGATACGTTTTGAATCAAATTATTGGTTGACTGTGTGAGGAAAAAATCGGCTCGCTTCGGTCGCATTTTAGTTTCATGTGTATTTTGCGAACAAAGTGAATTATGCTATGTCTGTCCACAGACTAGAAATCGGCAGCACCCAGCCTTTTCTTTGAGCACCGTAAGCAAAATAAATAGCCACATGCTGCATTTGCCTTCAAAAAATTCGGCTCGCTTCGCTCGCATTTTATTTAACTTTAGATTCATGCGTATTTTGCGAGCAAAGTGAGCTATGTCTGACCTCAAAATAGGAATCGACCAGCAGCCAGCCTTTTTTTTGAGCATCGTAAGCAAAATAAAGAAGCACACAAAGCATTGGTCTTAAAAAAATTCAGCTCGCTTCGCTCGCATTTTAGCTTCATGAGTATTATGCGAACAAATTGAGTTATGTCTGATCGCAGAATAGAAACTGACAAGCAGCCAGCTTTTTCTTTGAGCATGGTAAGCAAAATTAAGTGTCACATGCTGCATTTTTCTTTAAAAAATTCGGCTCGCTTCGCTCGCATTTTAGCTTCATGCGTATTTTGCGAACAAATTGAATTACGTCTGATCGCAGAATAGAAACTGACAAGCAGCCAGACTTTCTTTGAGAACCGTAAGCAAAATAAAGCGTAAATGTTGCATTTGTTTCGCTTCGCGGATTAGGGAGTTCGCTTCAGTCGCTTGGTTTAAAGCTTTGCTTTTGCTCGCATATTAGCTTCATGAGTATTTTGCGACCAAAATGAGCTACGTAGCATTTGACTTAAAAAAAATCGGCCCGCTTCGCTCGCATATTTATGAGTAGATATTTTGCGAGAGTGCAAAGTCATCTGACCCCCTTCTGATTATTTGCCTGACGAAATACAACGCTATATAACTTGAAAGATACATCCCCCCCCACCATCGTGAATCGTGATACGGGTTGGTGGTCCGCGGCAAGAAAAAAGTTTATCAAATGGTCCCCCATCACTAAAAGGTTAAGAACCACTGCTCTAGATAGATAGATAGAAATTTATTTTCAGCACACTCTACTGTATGTAAGTATGTATACTCTAGCCCAGTGTTTTTCAATCTTTTTGATTTCGCGACCCCTTTACAGGTTGAAATATTCTGGCGACCCCCTTGTCATAGAAAGCCAAAGATATAATTTAATTAAAAGGCTACATACATACGTTAGTTAGGCAATGTGTTTTTCCTATTTTAGTACATTTATCTATTACTAGCTGCTGCCCTCGGCTTCACTCGCGTGGTACCCGGATAAAAAGTAGTTTAAGTTACTCTCCAGCCCTCCAACTATCTCCACACAATCCGTCGAATTGTTTTGACGTGAAAGCAGGACAAATAAATAACCAAATAAACACACTTTCACATTTATAATATGGGTACCTACGGATTTACGCGGGCCAAACTGCATCGGCGACGGCGACGTTGCCACACCGCATTGCCGTTGCAGCAATTTGAACAAGAACCTTCAAGGAAGAGAAGAAAATATTATAACAGCTACAGATAAAGTAAAATCATTTCACGCAAAACTTCGTTTGTGGTCAACTTGTCTGCAAAACAAAATGTTTGAGTCTTTTAATTAGAAAATGATTTGATTGAGAAACGTTTCAAAAATAGCACCACAATTTGATAAACTTTTGAAAAATGAACAAGCACATCCTTCTCACTAAGTTGTTTTTTTTTTGTGTAAGAACCTCTACTTTTTCTTTGAGCCGGCGACCGACCCCCCGAGTAAGGCTTCGCGACCCCCTTAGGGGTCGCGACCCACAGATTGAAAAACACTGCTCTAGCCAAAACCAATGTACTTACATTTATTTATTAATTTAAAATATTATGAGTCCGCAACCGTTCGCCGATGATCGTTTCGTCAATGTAGGTAACCTACTGTTCGCCGACAGGACGATTCATAAAATCTTTAGCTGACTTAGAGAGACTGCCTGCTGTCTTGTTGTATTTATTTAGTAATGTTAAACAAACATAAAGTTTGTACTTACCTAATCTGCAAATAAACTAAGCAGGCATTTGAGTATTTATCTCGTAAAGTTATTCATACAACAGAACTCCATTAGCGAAGTAAATAACCTGAATTCGAATAACAGAAATATGATAAGCCCTAAATAAGCTAAAAGGTTTATTCGCCAAGTTTACCTGCAAATGACTTGATATTACTTAAATTACTTACATTACCTAGAAGAACGGTAGCGAATAGACCGAGCGCAAGAGATCATTTTATTCACGGCACGTGAAAAATTTCGGTACCTACCTAGATACTTGTAATACTTTAATTAGAACTACCAGACACAGAACAGACATCTGATTCTATCACATAAATGTTTTTCCTGGGTGGGGCGGTCCACGACCTACAGCGTAGACTCTAGTCCAGTGTTCCGCAAACTTTCTGGGTTCAAGGTACATTTAGGAGATTGGAAAATTTTGGAAGTACCTACACCATAAATGAAAAATTATGTTTTTATGCGAAACATGAGCTTGTTTAGTTGAGCATATGCGGTCCCAATTTGGAGTAGGTAGCTTAACTGAGTTGTAACCTTATTTTTTCGAGGCACACCTACTAATGACCAGGGTACACCAGTCTGCCGCGGCACACCCTTTGCGGAACAATGCTCTAGACTACGCTGTAGGTCGTGGGATCCGTGGGATCCGATTACGCCGTAAAGGGCAGAGCTGCTATCAACTGAGCTGAGAGGCCAGTCATAAGAAAGTTGGCTCTTCGACTCTAAAGTTTGTCCTTCGTTTAGGGGTAGGTCAGGTTAAGGACGACTCGACTTTCCCTAGCATTTACGTGACTGTTGAAACGTGCTTGGGTAACGCTACATTTTATAAATGCGAAAGTTTTAACCAAAAAAAATATTAGGAAAAAAATGAATTAGCTAAGGCATAAAGTTAGTTGTAAATTAATTAAGTGAGCTAGTGGAATGCACTCTCCACTTTCTATCCGTTGCGAGATCGAACCACGGCCGTGTATCAATGAATTTTTCGTTTCAGAAAATTTAAAAAACCATTGTTTTTTCGTGAATCACGACGATTTTAATCGTGAATAGTCGATGAAATGACCGTTCTACACACAAATTAACTGTCAGCTATTAAATCTCAGTGAATATAAATTTTTCATGAAGCTTATAAAATGTTTAATTTAAATACAAGCGATGTACCTGCAAATGATGGACAGGTGCCACCAAATAATACATTAGAGTGTGTCTCTGGCTACCTAGACTTGAAAGTTCTTAAGTACTTAACTACTTATTTGAAAATCTGAGACGTCTTCTTGATACTGTCTTGAGTCTGCACCTATTCCATCAGTCTTTGGTACCTAAAACTGCAAGTAATTTAGCCAATCAGCGAAGTCCATTGCAGATGTTACTAATCAATAAAATGGAGCAATGAAATGTAAGTTGCGGGCCGACAGTCGCATTATCTCCGAAACTGTTTACTGCCGCGACAGACAGGCTGGCGGGCGCCGGGGGAGCCTTGGGGTATGTTACAGGGACTGTGCGAACGAACTGCTGAAGTGGCCACTTTTGAAGAAACATGTTTCATATTATGAAACATTTGATGTTTCATCAGATGTTTCATAATATGAAACATGTTTCTTCAAAAGTCCATCTTCTGATTTTTTTGAAAATTACAAAATATCTAGTAGGTACCTACTCCTCTGCCAATCTATATACAATATCTTCATATATGCTTATATGCTTCATCAGTGCTTCATAATAATATATGAAGCATATTTTAAAACACCTTTTTTGACAGAATTGGATAAAATTGATTCGATAGAGAACTGTCAAATTAATAATCATAATTATTACCTAGGTACAGCTAGCTACTTAAATAGGATTAATATTTTTCTTGTGCCAGCTGCATACCCCACGCCGCCGGCGTCTAGATGTCTACCGCGGTCATCGATCGCACGCATCCTGTGCCTTTCCTGGGCACCGGGATTTCAGATACAGGGTGCTTAAAACAACTAAGAAACTGTTACTTTGTCTTGCGTTTGGTTGTTATAAACTCTAGCCCTACCTACATAGGTAGCAAACAGGGCTTAAATTATTTGAGTCGAAAAAAATCATTGACATATATTTAAATAGCGTGAGTTTTTATCTTCAAATACGTTTTAGACCGCGACATAATAAATTATGCGATATATTGTTTCGTAGGCTTTGGAGGAACAAAAAACATTTTGTGCCGACCCCACCTGTGGGGTGATGATGCAGGTCTTTGCGGGACGATAACGAGAAAATGATCGGAAATCGCCAAAATAGGAATTGGCAGTGCGATTCAGACCTTCTCTGAATGTATTTCGAACTCGGATAATGACGTTTCTGCCGGAGCCTGCATTCTCGCCCTCTCTGTAGTCTTTTTAAATATTGTGTGCAATTAACTTGTTGATTTTTAAAGACCATGAATTATTTTTTAATGACTCTCTCAGATAATTAAAGAGAGCATCAAAGATCATCGAACATTTTTGGCATACCTACACTTCCGCCATTTTGAAAAAACCGATTTGGCAGCCTACAGCAATAGAGGCTAGAGCCCGCGTTTCCTCTTAGGTACCTATAAGAGCAGGCGTTAGCATCCTTATGTGATTATACATTATTATGGATGGACTGATGGTACCTACCAAACGATGAAAAACTATTATGATAATGGTAAGATCTAAGTTTGTTCATCCTGTATTAGCCTGTGGACGTCTCTCGACCCACCGGCGCCGGAGGGGGAGGCTACTGAAAAACTGAAACCCCATACTTTTATTGTTCGCTGGTTCTAATGGATCGAGATTTGTAGTGGCTTCTTCGTTTGCATGGCTTAGTTTTGTTTCATTCGATGTTTTGAAGCTCATGTTCTTAAAGTCATTGAACATTAAACTTTAGGCCTCTCAACTTGAATACTGGTTAAACAATGCTCAAGATTCGCCCTGTCACTATTTGTCAGCATCTAACAAAAGAGGATGGCAATAGTTTAAACGGTGTTTCAATTTTGACATAAGTTGAAAGGAGTTTATAAGTAGAGCTGTATGTTTGTTCGTTAAATATCATCATCATCATCATCTTTATCCAAATACTAGCCCTCTGCTGGGTATAAGCCTCCTTCCTCAAATGGTAAGTACTTACTCTAATCAGCCCTGTGCCGTTCTCATCCATGCTCTCCCTCTCTGGCCTCTAAATCGTCCACGGTACCCACCTGACTGAAAATCATGATCGTCTGATCATGATTTTCAGTCAGGTGTGTATCGCGGACGATTAAGAATAAAAGGAAATGCATAATGGCTATTTAAGCCTTTCTGGGCAAAGATCTCCCTTTCTTGGTGGAGTCAAAGACGATCTTGCGCTTAGGCTTGTCCAATGTCCATGCCATGTAATCTGCCCATCTCGCTGCCGAATATCCAACGATTCTTATCCGGTTTTTGGTCACTATTTAGTCCATCTGACTCCATCAACACACCTTCTCTTTTCTAGGGTTATGCCCGATGATTTACACCCCTTTCTGTCACACTGGTGACTCAATCGGAAAAAAATAATCTTGAGTAACACTGTGACTTAACGAGACTTTATTTTTACAGATTTAATTAAAAAGAGTTACAGATCCATCATAATTATGCCACTAGCAATAATCTTAAAAGTTCATTAAGTAGGTACTTATAGTTTAAGTTGAAGTGTTTTAAAATATACATTTTAGATGCCCAGCCCCCCTAGCCATATTACACTATCTATCGTCGCTGTAGAATAGAAACACTTCAAAATGGAATTCAAAAAGGATTTGACGTTTCAAGTAGATGAGTCACGTGGTCAGAACGTCAATTCCTATACATTTTGAAGTGTTCTATTCTACAGCGACGATAGATCGTTCTACAGCGACGATAGATCGTGTAATATGGCTAGGGCCCCCTGGACTCAAGTAATTGCTCTTGTTTATTTGTAAAAAGAATGGTGTAGGTAGAATATCAAAGACAATAGTAGTAGGGCAGTAATTTATAGGTTGAACCATTGGGTTGACCTAAGTTAATGTTTTTTAAAAGTGACTTCAATTATTTTTGTTTTTATTTTCATTAAAAAGACATCAACGCGTTCCTATTGATTTTTTTAGTGTAGATATCTAATTATGTATATTTATTTTATACTCAAATATACTAAAATAAACATGCTATGGAACACTTAGGGAAGTACCTACCTACATGTTCTGCCTGTAATAAACTCATGACGATGATAAATTATAATGGAAATATAATAGTTTCAAGATGCCACCTTATTTTCCAACAAAATAAGATCAATAGATAATGTGAAGAGAACTTACCTAACACACTATATTTGGCCAGAAAGGCAAGTTATCCGCTGATTAGTTAGTTACGTAAAAAAGGTTTACAGTTTAGTTTGAGTTTCCATCAAAATATTAAAGCTCATCACACAGCTATATCTTATGCAGGTACAAAGTCTTTGATCTTATGATATAAAAAATCTTGAGATCGCGCCCATTGGATAGAATTAGACAATTTATTTATTTATAAACTTAGACTAACATTACAGAAAAACTTATTTCTAATTCTATGGAGGACCACACACAGCGAACATAAATTACAAAATATATTTGGTGCGATCTGTCAAGATTTATATTTCAAAAGATATATAATCTGCTGTGTGTGTGGTACGCTTCACTGATAATGAACAAAAATAATTTAAAAACGATTAAGTGCTCTAGTGGAAAATTGGATTTTTTATCGTTCCATCAGATTTTATTAAATATGCATGAAAATTACCAAATTATTTTCCATCGATTACCCATTTGTGATTACCGATTTGTGTTTCACAAAGTGTTCTTTGTATAGATTAACTACGTACTTATATGAACAATATTCCCATGTATTTTTTTATTCGCAGTATATTGATCTAGTTGCATGCGCTATAATGATAATATTGATTTGTTTCAACTTAAAGTATTTTCTTTTCATCAATGGATTCTTCAATTCTACTTCTAAAGTATTTCTCATGTGCCGAGTTAGGTAGGTATAGATAGTTGTGGTTTGTCAAACTTCACGTTGTTTATCTAACATGATTCTCGATACGTAGCGCAGATGTGAAGTGAAGGTGATAGGTAATAAAAGAGTTTCTAATAATTATGAAAAAGTTGATTTTATTAATTATAATTATAATAATTATTATAATACAGTTTACAATAATTACAAGCGATCACCAAACGTGGTGAAAGAAAACGGCGTAGTATTAAATTATTTAGTTGAGTGTGGGCACGGCCTCGCGAGCGAGCACCCTGCGCCGCGCGACCGCGTCTTGTCCATATACTTAATACGTTACGGAGATAGGAATTACTCTCGATTACACAAACAATACATAGGAAGATAAGATTAACAATAGATAGTAGACAACACTTATATCGAACGTTCAAAATATATACGCGAGGCAGTCACAGGCGATAGTGAAGAAGCGACGCGACGCGCGGCCGCAGCCCGCGCGGCGCGGGGCGCGAGCCCTGCTCACACCCACCTAGCATTCATTTATTCATTCGAGTTAGGATATAGTCTTTCGAACGCGAGGAACAAAACGTTACACAAGTCGAGAATATCATTTATAATCGATTCGGAGGAAATCGGAGTCGAGAGCGGCGAAAGCGAGCTGGGAGCGGGAGGCAGCGGGGCGCTAGGGGCAGTCGCACTCCTCGACCACCATCTCGGGCAGGTCGCGCTTGATGATGTTCGCGTCCGCGCCGAAGTAGATCAGCGACAGCGCAGAGAAGCGCGCGGGCGCGCAGCACGCGGCTCGCTCCGCCCGCGCCGCCTCCACCATCTGAGAGTGGTAGCTCAGCAGCGGCGAGCAGGCGCCGCGGCAGTAGTTGGCGTAGTAGCCCTCGGGGGCCACGATCCAGTCGTCCCAGCCGAGAGCGCGGAACGACACGTAGTACGTCTGCCGGCAGCAGCGGCCCGCCTCGGCGGCGTCGCAGTCGAGCGCCCGGCGCGAGCGCGGCGCTCGCGGCGCCAGGCGTAAGCGTAGCAGCGGACGCGCCGCCTGCCCGCCCGCCAGCCGCAACCGCACGCGCCCGCGGCAGCCGCTGCAGTCCAGCAGCAGTCGCAGCGGCTCCCGTGCGCCTGTCGCGGCCCAGCGCCGCGCCGCGCCCGTCACGTCCAGCCGCTGCCAGCCCGCGCCGCGCCCGCCGCCCACGTGCGCCGCGCCCGCCAGACCGCCCACCGTCGTGTTATCCACCACCTGAATGAGTGACATCATTTATTTCTCATCATCTGGAAGCTCGAGCCCTCTGAGCAAAATTTGTCTTCAAGATGAGATCTCTGTTCCTACAAAAGTTCAAACTTTTGGTTTGGGGCAATTTGACTTTTATAATACTCTTGATGAAATACTTCCTCACCGTGAATGCCCACAGCGTGTAGTGCAGGCGGCGCGCGCGTGGCGTCTCCGCTCGCACCATCAGCTCGGCGAAGGCGACGGCGAGCCCCGAGCCCTGCTCCTCCGCCTCCTGCCCGAGCCGGAACTCGATCAGACGCTGGCCGTTCAGCGTCTCTCCTAGGAAATAAATATGCTCGAATTTAGGCACAAACTGCAGAATGCGTTCGCTGGCCTGTTTCCCTACCTAGTCTTTAAACTCTTACCCTGTTATTCATAATACCCACTGGGTTGTTTAAAGTCTTATTTCATGAGGGAATATGAATGATGGAGTAAGGTTTAGTGTAACGACTTCCCTACCTATTGATCGAAGATACTAAACCCTACCTAATAAATATCTTAATCTAGTCCTATCAGAACTTTGAAATGACCCATCGAAAGTGCAGCGTCTGCAATGGGAGAGGAGAGGAAGGGTTCGGCAGAGTGCTGGCGGTTTTTGTTCTTGGCTGTGAACTACACTTGCCTTGGCGAAGTGAACGCATGTCTTCGAATCTTACTCAAACGTCCAGATCACGTCAGGTTTGCGCTAGCCGAGAGCACATCTACATTTTATCCAACAGCCTATTCAATCAGGAACTTAAATCAAAATATTGCAGTCGCTGACACTTCTAAAGAAAATAATTAAAAATAGAGGGTTTTTCCGTTTTGCCAACGGAACCATAACGTAACCATAACCAATGATTTGTCGTCGTCGATCGCTGGAACATCCTTACGTCACTTTTCTCATCTTGATCACCCTCGCTCCTGGAACAAGAACAAAGTGACTTAAAATTGAGAATTTTTTATTGTGAAAACACGATAAAATACTTAGGCCACCGAGTAGGTCGTTACGTAGGAAGTTAGGTTCTGCTGGGTGTTTTTATTTTTTACTAGTGGACGCCCGCGGCTTCGCCCGCGTGGACTTCTATTTTTTTTATCCTACGGTAACCGTGTAATTTTTTGGGATAAAAAGTAGCCAGTCCTATTCCCGGTTATTATCTATCTACATTCCAAATTTCATCAAAATTGGTTTAGTATTTATGGAGATACGTGGCAACAAACATTCACACACACACACACACACACGGACTTTCGCCTTTATAATATTAGTAGGATCCATAGCTCATATGGAATTACAAGTACGAGTCAAGTCATACATAAGTAGATCAGATTAGTGCAGAACTCAGCAATGGAATAAGATGCTCTAAAAGTCTAGACGTGACGATCGTTCATCAGCATCATTTTGCAAAATTCGGTGTACTTTCAGTGTAACTTTCAAAATGTATGAAATATCTGATGATCGATAGACAGACAACCAATGACCTAATCAATACAGGATACAATCAACACGTGATTATTGCGCTTCACTGGTTACGATCAAAGGGCATTGTTTCTGATTATTATTTCATCTGCTGAGTGTATCAATATTTATTAATATTGCAAAAAGTTATGTTTTCTATCAGTTTGTCACTATTCCAAAGGTACTTTTTCATCACGAAATACCAACGAAATACTGACGGCTAAAATCCGTACCCATATTATAAATGTGAAAGTGTGTTTATTTGTTCGTTTATTTGTCCTGCTTTCACGTCAAAACAGAGCGACAGATTGACGTGATTTTTTGTGTGGAAATAGTTGGAGGGCTGGAGAGTAACATAGGCTACTTTTTATCCGGGTACCACGCGAGCGAAGCCGCGGGCAGCAGCTAGTGTTCTAGGTATAAATTCTTTAGTTTTACAATAATGACACTTGGAGAAATTGGTTGGCGATTATTTCAGCTCAAAGATTGAAAATTCTTTTGTATAAAAAGCTAACACTACGAGTACTTTTTCCAAGTGTCACTGGCATGTTTTGACTTAAAATGGTCGAAAATTACCACTCAAACAAAACCACTGTAGGTAGTTACGTGCCCTGTCGACGATAATCCAGTCCACGGATGTCCTATTTGAGACTTTCAGTACAATGACCAGTTTTTAGCACTTTGGCAGCCGTTTTAATTATATTGTTAAGCCTCATAAAGTATTCAGGCATGGTGCCAAAATACTCTAGTCCTTGAATCAAAAGTGGCTAGTAAAGTTGAGTGCTGTATTTGCAAGAAATGTTTTTTCCTAGAACGGCTTCTACTACAGAATTACGGTAACATTGCCGTATAATGATTGAAATGAAGGTTAAACTTTACTATTTCAAGTTATGTTTGATGCGAATTGGATTTCTTAGAATTCAACATAATTTTTAAATGGTTTTTTTAATTGAATATTTCATATATAGGTACGTCGATCGTTCACCAGCTAGATTGGTCGAAGGCATCGTAAAAATTGTGAGTCATTAAATGCTTGGTTTAGCACAATAACCTACTTTGGTTTTGACAAACGAAGAGAGGCAGTAGACTGTTGAGACAGATAGATAAATAAATAAATAAATAAAGCTAGATGATGATGATGATGATAAATTAACGGTATATTGTTGAAATGAAGGAAGCTTGTCCATTCACTGGATAGACAAGTTCAACACTTGAGTAGCTGACTAAGCTATTTTCTTTCAATCTTAAAAAGCTTCAAAATGTGTCCTATATGTCCAAAATGACTTGACCTACCTTTGTATCTGCATTTGGCTATACTAATCTTAGCATCTATGTATCGCTGTTGGTTCCCTAATAAATAAATAAAAATGTGGGGCAGGTCAACTCCATCTCAACAATGTCACAGGAATAACAGTGTCCCGTTATGTGTAGGCATAGATTGCCTCCTGACGTTGTATAAATTATCTTAGATGTAAAGGCCTATGTAAACTCAGGTTACACAACCAGTGAGCTACCCAAAGTCTATTAGCCATGGGCGACGTGGCTGTGTTGAATTATTTACAACGGAATCGACCGACTCACATGCACTTATGAAACAATCGATAACACTTCACAACATCGCCCACCTTATCTAGTTATTTAACAACGTGTCCAACGTCCTTGGGGATACCGTTGTGGGCCTGTTTACGTTTTAATGAAATCGCAGCCTAGACTGTTTAAGATTGCGAATTGCAGGCCGGTTGTTTAACTTGTATCAAACCTCAAATTGGTCTCAATCTGTCAAAACGATCGCGTACCTAGGTATCTTTTGTCGCGTTCGGTCTCGTTGAGATGGATGAGAGTGACAGAGCTACTTGCGTGGTCACTAAACTGTCATATTTGATAGTTTGAGATCAATTTTGGTTGCTATCAGCTTTGATAGCGACCAAAATTGCTTAATCAGGAGGCTGAACTAGCAAAATGAGAAACCAATTCAACTATATTACATGTTAGTAGAATAGACTACTGCCAGAGACATTAGACAAGTTAGTTTTCGCACGAGTTTTTTCTCTATTGTTCAGAGCTCGTGTCAATGCGCATTTAAATTTTTCGAAACGATTTGGTGGGTTCCCAAATATTCCCAACAACCAATAATAATCAAAAGAGTCATTCATCTCGGAAAATAAATTGGTATGACACATTGGGATTTTTTTCTTCCTGAGTCACACTGTTACTAGTTGCAACTTTTTATATGGAAGGGTTCCCAAAAGTTGTACCTACACTTGTGTGACAGTGTTACCCAAAGGAAAAATTCCCAACGAGTCACACTGTGACCGGATCTGCTGTGACTCGTTGGGAAATTGAATTGACGTGCTATCCCGGAACTCGGCAAACACGGAATAGACTGAAAACAGAACCTAGTCTCAAATACGAACCAAAGCTGATTGATCTTTTGCCACTCCAGCAATCTCAAATTTATAAGAAGACGAGTGCTTTGAAGACAATGGGGTCTATGAAGTATGTTTTAACTTTGAAGTCGAAAGTAATCCGGTTGAAGTGGAAATATACTACAAAATCTTTGGTGTAAAGAAATCTCGCAGTTCAATAATGATTCATGATCAATATTATAACTAGTAGTTCGCCCCGAACTGAGATCTCGCGCACCGTAGATGGCCAACATTTGGACTTTCTTCTGACTACCCCTATAATTTCAAGTGCTACTACTGCCGGGTATGCCTATTGCGCTAGCTCTTCATGGTAAAAAATACTAGCATGCATGCAATACATAATGTCGTGTCTAATTTTTCATTTATTTCATATTTATGAATTCTCGTCGTATTTTTAAAAGTATACGTCCTAGAATAAAAATAATAACTATTTTAGAATGTACAAATAAAGACCTTTCATTTGACACCGCACTCAATATATTTGTTTACTTAACTTTTTTTACCCCAATTATTTTCATTTTTTATCAAAAATTTTTTTATCATGAAAATAAATCAAGTAGCATCTAAAATCATTGCAAACCAAACCGCAACGATGCCACTCTCTTTTTAAGACCGACCAGTCAATGAGCTACGAAGACATCGAAACTCTATGAAACGGGAGCTCTTGCAGCTCTGGTTTCGTAGTTTTTGGTCTTTGGTCGTATTTCAAAAACTATACATCCTAGATTAAAAATAAAAACCATTTTGGAATGTACAAAATAAGCCCTTTCGTATGACACCCCACTCAATATATTTGTGTAACTTTCATAATTTTTTACCCCCTTGGGAACCCAATATCTTCACAACCCCTTCATCGATTAAGCTCATATGCTTCACCGTAAATTTCCTTACCACAACCTATTGACCTACCAAGTTTCATGCAGATTGGATGAACGGTTCGACAGTTATGCTTGAACAACAATTCGTGAAACATACAAACATACAAACATACAAACATACAAACATACAAAGCAAAATCGCCCAACTTACCACTAAGATCTTCGCTCGCTTCGCTCGCTCGATCGATGATCAATGATGTTAAACAGGCTCACGACCATATCCTCAATTTGATTTTTGATTAGGCACTTTAATGAGAATTAATTATTTGAGCACTTTTTAGTAAAATATTAATATTAATTAGTATTTTTTCGAACTTTGTGTTCGGTACCTAGTTTCTAATGATTATCACATGCTCCCGAAGATATTTATTTCGTAAAGATCAACGTAGTCCTCCTGATATTCACCATTTATAAATCCGTAGGTTCTATCTTATTCTTTAGTTTAATATTTTTGTATAAAAATATTTTTTCTGAGAAAATAAAATACTTAGATATTCACTGTGTTGATTATATAAAAATAGGTACATAGCAGCAGATAAAGACGGTAATACCCCCAATCCAAGGTGATAAACTAAATTGTCTTTGCATGTCGCTCATTCTTTATCAATAAAAACTTTGGTTACAGAAATTGAACTTTTTTTACTATTATTTTATTGCACACCGATTGTAGGTAAAAGACATGAGCGTAAAAACACATAAAAGTACTATAAATAAACACAGGTAATGCCGAAAAGTAAGAAAATATAAATTGGTGCACAGTAAAAAAACAAGGTCTTACTAAGGGATAGTTTAGACATCCACAAGTAAAGTTAAGATATAAGTTAAGGTTTAGAACATTACTCGCTCGGCAAGTGAAATAAGTTCGTATGCACTAAACCTATTAAAGTGCAGATAGACTTGAGCATTCACTTGTAATGAGCATTCTAGCGAATGTTATATTACAGATAATCTTGATCGTTTTAGCGAGCATTCTAGCGTAAGGACAGTAAATTTACTTCGTCTACTACTACTGCCGAGCCGAGAAATTCTGTCACTGTCCCGCCATGTAAATAGATAAAAAGCATAAAAAACAATAAATTGTGATTCATGAACGGCGCGCGTAGCATTCTCGTAGCAATCGCTACGCGCGTAGCAACCAGCTACAACTAACCTAGTGTGCAATACCCTAAAACAAAACTAGGTATGGCCTGTGACCTGACCCCGTTACATACGGCCATCGTCTTGTACAGTTATTTCCATAAGTGTATCAGAAATGAAGCCTAGATTAAGTTTTGCTAGTGAATTATGCTTGGGCAAAAACTAAGTGAAAACAGAGTATAGAAGGGAAACTCAAAATTGTTAGATTATGTACTCATTAATTTAAAGTTGTTAACATAACAACGTCAATTTTGTGATAATGATAGCAGCCAAATAAAAAATCTTGAAGAAAAATTTGTAACGACCAGCCGTGTTTGCGTGTATCTAATGTAAGAAACTAAGTATTTTTGTTTTCTAAATTCATTTTCAATTTTCTTTTTCATACAAAATTTTCTACTGCGCATCGAAACGAATAAGTTCACGAATGCCTAGACCCATCGTGCGTATTGTAATTGTGTCTATTGTATTGATGTGTGAGTGAAATCGCTGTAACAGAATATTTAATTTGAAAAAAATATACAACAATAATTTATACGAAGATTTTATTATCCCCTCAGTGGGTAAAACTTTTCAATGCGAGTTTCACTTCTACTCTTATTAATTCTAGTAGGCAGTGTCGCCACAGATTATAAAAGTACTTGATG
Organism: Camptogramma bilineatum; assembly: GCA_958496255.1. Taxonomy (NCBI): domain Eukaryota; kingdom Metazoa; phylum Arthropoda; class Insecta; order Lepidoptera; family Geometridae; genus Camptogramma; species Camptogramma bilineatum. The sequence continues at coordinate 12,913,344 of OY292461.1, forward strand.
TCGCGTGCTAGCACAGTGTGATAAAATGATTGTATAATTTAATAATGAATCTAAGCATGTTGTACACGGCTTAGAACGTGCAACGATGTATTTATCGTGTTTTATTACCAGCGATGCAGAATTTATTTTACCTTGAGCTTTAGTTTATAGGGGAACTTATAATTGGCTTTGAAACACGCTATTTTCTAGATCTTATTTGGTAACTAGCAAAGAAGGTTTTATATATTTTATATTAGAATTTTTTTAATACATTGTACTACTCTATTGTGGTCCCTACTTAAGAAATTACGGGAAACCTTTGCATATCTTGCTAAAGTTTCTGTAATACATTCTGTATTGTTTTAAGATTTTTTTTTTAAAGTTTTGATTCCAAATACTAGATGAGTGTTGAGATGACGAGTTTTAAGAGAACATTGACCAAAGTACAGATTATGACACCATCTTATGGAATAAAGGCAGGGAGATGACGATTAAAAATCTAGACTATTTCTGAATGTCACAGGGGATTTATGCGATTAAACTAACGCTCAGCTTGTTCTATTCTGGGATAAAAAGTAGCCTATGTCCTATTCCCTAGTCATTATCTATCTAAATCTATCTAAATTTCAGGCAAATGGGTTCTGTTGTCGAGTTTTAGAGGAACAAACATAATCCATCCATTCATCCATCCATCCAAACATGCAAACTTTCACATTTTTAGATTAGTGTGATGTGATTTATTCAAGTTAAAATTTCCAAGATAATAGGTAAGTACCTACCAAGCATAAGTTACTAAGCAATAATTGTTTATTTGAATCCTTCGCACTCCCACAACCCACAATAAAGGGGTCAGTAGGAGGGTTATCATCCACTTATTGGCAAATTACTGCGTCATTTTAAATTGAGCGCTAAAGACGGTATACTTAGTTCTAGAACACATGAAAAATTTGCAAGTGAAGGTAAAGTAGAGGTGCATTTTCAACGTAGAAATTAATATGTCAATTTGGTTTTATTTTACTTCATATTTGTATGGATGTTTCGTTCATATTTTGCAAGTAAATTCGGTAACAATGCAATAACATGAATAAATATTATGACAGCGAGTTGATCTGATAATGTAGTCAGGATCTGCTCAACGTAACTTCTCACTGATTGACAATTAAAATACCAGTATTTAGGCTAATCAACTAATGGTTAGGTACCTAATAATATGTAACAAAAGAAAACTATATCTTTGTCTACATCAAGTGGGGAATGACATAATACTAGAAATTCGTGAAAATCGATTAGTTTTTGAAGCTTTGATTTAATCACATGTTTACTTTAGGAAAATACAGTTTTCAATGCAGTATCGAGGATAATGGCATTTCAACCCAATGGTAGAAAGTAGAAGTAGAAAGCTCTTTTAAGTTGATGTACCGTCACCAGAGTTGGCCACTTGCTCATACGAAAGAAGAAGTTGATTCAAAGTAATCCCAATAGTTTAAACTATTGGAAAGAACTTGAGGGAATCCTTTGCCCAGCAGTAGAATAAGATAGGTTGAATGAAAAATAAGCTCAGTAAAAAAAACTAAAATAGTTTCTTTCAATTTTTATACATATTTTTTATCACATTTGTTCGGAGTCTTGTTGAATATTTTAAGGATAATCGTATGATGTTAATATTAACGTAATAGTGGATGGTCTCTAGTGAACAAGTTATGATCGTAGTCTGAATAAGCTAGTTAAATAAACTCTGACGAGTTTGTTAATAACGAGATAATTAGAAAATCGTTTGTGGGTGTTATAATTTGGAAATCTGACTCCCGTCTCAGTTTTTAATAGGTTTACATAGAAGTGGCCGTGGAGAAGTTATTGATTCCGAAGAAGTGTGAATCAATGAGAAAATATAGGTAAATTTATTTATTGATTGATGAGGGACAATTAAAATACCTAGTGTACCCAACTACTTGGGACACATCTACTAATTATAAAAAATATATTTATATTGTTACTTTAGATTTCAGTAGATTTAAAATTTTGTTTTGAGTGGTTAAACTAAACATATGCAGAACTGTACCTATCTTTAAGATGCGGAAGATATTTTCTTTGAGAAAATATCGCAAATATATAAATAGGCTTTCAAAATCCGTTTTAGTTATTTCGGCTAAAGTGGGCTAATCCTAAAATCTAAGAACACTTGTCCTGATTGCTCAGATAAAAACCATAAACGAACTTAGCTAAGAATATAGCTACAGTCAAAACGAACGAATCTACAAGAATTCTTACCTTTTCAAACGGGAAAGTTGTGATCCTGCGTGAAACGTAAAAAGTTTCTCGACGGCATAGCGCGGCCTCTTCCATCGATATCAGCGGGCGAACTGACGGATTTCGGGAAACCCCTCGCTTATATACCGTCAGGATGATTCAGATTGGGGAAATCAGGGGTGGGAAACATTCCTCGCGAGCCAAGATGCCAAGTGGCTTAGCTTACATTCTTGATATGAAATGAAAATGTGAATACTTGCTACTATTACTAATTAGTTTTCATTTCAGGATAGTCCGGTTGAGAGGTGCCTTGAAAAATTGTAGTCTATTTATTCAGAACTTAGATTTGCCTATTTATAGTTTAATGAAATCGTTTTTGAGCTTTGTATTCCATGGAATACAAAGCTAAAGCATACGGCTTAGGCGCTCTGTATGCAATTGACCTAACGCCAGGAAAACCCTGACCTGTAATAAGCGATGAAGGAAAACATCTTGAGGAAAGCAGTTGGTATATTCTGATGAAGGCGATGGGCAACAACCTATTCTGTCGTATCAGAATTGTGAGTAGGTATGTGACAAAGATGTGTTAGGATTTGTCTCTGAATATCACCTTAGGAATCTTTAGAGTCTAATTCTTGTTGATCAGCGAGGCTAATAAGGCAGTTAAAGCAGAATCATAATTAGATTCGTATTTTGTTTTTGTTCTTGTCACTCTTGTCTATGAAAGAGACGGCCTATGGATTATGATTCTGCTTTAAAGGCCTTTTTAGCTCCACTGAGCTCCTGCATCGTTAGTATTTTTACAGTTTACGTTTTGAATTATTCAAAACCGATTTTTCATAATACGAGGTATAAGTTACGTTCAGTGAAATAATGAATGCATGGAACCAGATTTTTGCACGACTAATTATTTTTCTACTAATTAACAAGGTAAGGTTTTATTATCTTTAGCGAAATTAGCAAGTAAATGAAATGTAAGTATTTTTTATTGAAAATCAGATATTTGTTTTTGGATATCGTGAGAAAATGGCGCAATAACGTTATCGACCCAATATCGGACCGAATAGCAAATTGAAGTGGGCTTAAATATAACCTGTATTAAGATAAAAAGGTGAGATTGCCAATAAACACCTACTTATTTTAATTATGTTCCAGTTTTATTGATATTAGTAATCAAAACATTTCACGATTTTCCCGTGGGTAGAGACACGTGCACGGACTAATAAATTAGCTGTTTATCTTAAAACATACAGGGTGTGAAAAAAGTATATGAGGATTATGGCAAGTAAAAATTTGTAAAAACTGCTTACCTTACATATTTAATGTGCCTAATATTGGATACTAGCTTCCGCTCGCGGCTTCGCTCGCGTGGTACAAAGTACTAGTCTATGTCATATTCCCGGTCATTTATCTATCTGTATTTTAAATTTCAACCAAATCGGTTCAGTGGTTATCGAGTTATAGAGGAACAAACATACATCCATCCATCTAAACATCCAAACTTTCGCATTGACAATGAAGACAATGCTATAAGTACTTACGAAACATTATATTTATAAAAAAAAGTATTAAAAAAACAAATAGATAAACCCATCACCCTTCCTTTGCGTCGCGCAGTCGGATAAAAAGAGTCTTGGGATCTTGAGAATAACAATGACTCCAACAAATAAAACATTTTCAACAATAAGCTAAAACTTTCTTTTAAATAACTGTTGTTCAAATGTTCCTGATGCAATCAACACTTTATTTACAATTTAAATAATTGAAAATAGGCCCAAGAGAAAGCAGATATATTACACCCAGTGATAATGAAATAAAAATGTGATAAAGTTAGTTGAAATTCGTAGGCTCTCGTAGCGGCGTAGGCGTGTAGCTGTAGGTCGTAGAGGCCGCGTAGCGTTTCCCTCCTAATGGTACATACCTACTAATTTCAAAAGATAGTACGTTTGTCTGTTTACGTATTTGTCAATATTATAGTACCGTGGGCAATTTATTCCAATTATCTATGAGTAATCCTACTTATAGATTATAAGCTGAATGAACGTGAAAGAAAACATTGTGAATAATAACTTTAGGAACAAAAGTTTTTTAACTTTTTCTTGAACATTGTTGATAGAGACATGATATCGAATATTATAATGTGTATCGGTAAATGCTTTACCTATTGGTAGTGTCGAAAGAAAAGTATAGTTTCCACGAATATATGACTACTAGCTGACGCCCGCGGCTTCGCCCGCGTTGACTACTTTTTGTTTATCCCACGTGAACCATGCATTTTTCGGGATAAAAAGTAGCCTATGTCCTATTTCCGGTCATTATCTATCTATGTTTCAAATTTCAGCCAAATAGTTTCAGTAGTTATGGAGATACGTGGTAAAAAAACATTCACACACACACACACACACACACACGGACTTTATAATATTCCTCAAAGAAATCTAGCACAAATAAATTAAGAGATGCTGTTGTAGTGATAGGTACTCACATACTGTCCCACAAATGATCAAATGACTCTCCCTGAGTTTTAGATTTGTAACGTCATTGCCACTGGTTGCTGAAGATGTTTAGCTCATCCTAGGATCAACACATTACTACTAAGGAGTCCGTAGTTGATATGGATATTTTCTGAGTCTCGAAACCCCCGTCCCCGCCATGATCATCTAAAACAGTAAAGCTTTGTGTTCTCAACTGTACTTGTCGGCAAAAGCTACTAAAACTCTATGAATTAAGTAATAAGGTGCCCCTTTATTGTACAGATAAGTCGAAAAGTCAACCAAAGGACGTATCTTTTATCAGGGCTTATAAGTTTTCCCAAATACTTTCTTTGATACCTAATTCATGATGTCTATGTTTAGATAAGTATAATATTACTATGCACATAAGTTAGTAAAAAATAGATGAAAAGACAAAAATGGTATTTATTTGATCCACATTCGAAAAGAGCATGGAAAATAATGTTTGATAAAATATTTATAAGCTTTTATAATACTCGTACGTAAACAAACTCTCTAGCTAGATGGAAAAGGATTTTAAGGACCAAATAATAAAAAGGATACATACCTAACAAAGTAATACTTATTTGTAATACAGCTTACTTACTTACTTAATACAGCTAAATGTGTAAGATAAAATTAAAATTCAACCCTGGTTTCGTGATACGAAAAACAATAGATTCAATAACCCTCCTTTTGGGCTTCGCCGCAGTCGGGTAAAAATAAATGAAATTATAAATGTTAGTTCACTTTCAGCGGTGCGATTCCACCCTTCACGGAATGCATTCCGAATACGGAAAGTGACGTTTGTTTGCTGAAAAAATGTCAACTTATCGAAGAATATCTTCGAATCGGATGCATCTGCAGAACTGAGCGTGAGAAGCGACTGCAATTAGTGACCGTACCGCGTGTCTCTCAAAAGAAAATTCTCCAGATAAGTCGAAACATTGTCGGTACCTATCTAAATCGACGATATTTTTACGGGAGTAATTCCCATGTGTTTTTATAATGTCAACATAAATATTATTTAAATTATCTGCTGTACCTAATAAAGAACTTTTTAATAAAGTTCGTCGTCCGTAAGTAGGTACCTATAGGTACCGCATTAATTCAGCGGAGCTAAACGGAATAAGTACTAACTTTTGCAAAACATATGGTATTATTTTATTTTCTAACCTGTCACGCATAGCATACTAACTTTTGCAAAATGTGGACATGTGCCAAAATGTACTTGGACGTGTAACTGTCTACCCCGTTAGACATCTTCAATGGATTTTAAATGTCTTTAAAATCACCGCGCCTTGAAGTCGTGGTCATATTTAAATATTTTTTTACTATAGTCTTTAAAACCCTGCATTTGATAGGATCCGTCGTTCCACGTAAGACTTGATCTCTCAATTTGCCGAGACAACAGCAGGTCGTTCGCAGTGCGTCTCAATCAATGTCTGGCACTCTCCCAGACAAACACAATGGTATGCCGCTTTGGTTGTTACTCGGAAAAAAAATTGCCTACATTTTTGTATCATATTTGTAGCGACATCTACCTGTCGCTAGATAAACTACAGAAAACATGCTACGCACTACAAATGGCGCCACTCAACATCAGAATGTCTAAAACTCGCAAGCAAAGTTTCCAACGAATTTAGACATAACTAGGACTATCCGACATTAACTGTCGGTCGAAAGACCACGGGCAAGTGGGCCAGATGGGCCGGCCCGTTGCAGAGGAACCACCTACTTTGCCTTTGGGGAACGATTCCACCCTGTTCCCCAAATATTCATAGCTTTGCACCATGATGCGAAGAAAGGAGAGTGTATAGCAGTGCAGTTAAGTAGTATCATACTTTGTGTTAGTATCATAACTTTATTAGGTCCAGACTTATCATCACCTGGATTTTAAATATATTTATTTGGATTACTGTTCTTTTCAAATGGTGAAATATTTTTTCAAATAGTAATTTTTGAAGTTTACCCCTCCACATTTACATACGCTTTCAAAAATACCTATAGGTATTATTTTCTCTCTTTATAAGTACACAAACCTCCCATTCTTCTCTTGTCAAGACCCCGGTTCTCAGCTTCGAACATTTTAGTAGTTAAGATCACATTTCTAGTATTTCTTGTGACATATCTGTCCCATATCATTATCTTTGCCAGTTTTTATTTGGCCGCCGGAGCGGCGCCAGTTATTTCATTACCCCGCTGTCTTCTATGCGTTCTGTTGACACAGCCTTTGTGCCTACAAACTTTACCATAACACCATAATGTATTGATTCTTGAGTTTTGGGTAAGTAGGTATATAGGGCGCCCAACGTAAACATATATGTCTTGCAGTGTAATATTGAATTGGTTATATGGCACTGGTATTAACTCAGAAATATACCCAAAATCTATGTATTTCTTGTGCAATCTTAACTAAACCGTTGGGTTCTAAAAAGAATATTACACAAATCATAAAGTTACAATTTCATTGAAAAAAATTAAATGATTGTGAACTAGTTGTAGAGGTTCGTAGGGGCGGCAAAATTGGAATAGCCTACGAGCGGCAAATCTGTAAATCCACCACTGAATCGTAGTGCTTTCAATGCTAACCACCACGAATATTGGGGAAACCTTGAAACCCTAGATTCTTTCACGTGCTGTAAAGCAATCGTGTTGTTAGTTTCGTCACTAGATGTCGCTTCACAAACTCAACTTGATCATGCAAATACTTTCAGTTACTAAAACCACCGTAATAATGCTACTGATATTTTGTCTTTACGATCTGAATTAAGGCTGATTTACATGGTGCGAGTTTCTCGAATGCGAGAGGCGATTATCGTCATCAATGTCAAAATAATGACAATGTAAACTAAACATTGAAATCATACGTGGAAGGACGATAATAGCTTGTAACTGAATTTACATTGATGACGATAATCGCCTCTCGCATTCGAGAAACTCGCACCATGTAAATGAGCCTTAACTTACTTATTCAGTTTTTGTTTTGTACCACAGAATAATAGTACAAGTTGTATTATGTACCTAAGTTGTTTTAAAATTAGAAGTGTAGTGTAGAGTGCGTAGCGTTGCTCGAATACAATTTCGTAGCCATCTCGTAGACACGTAGCTGAGGCGTAGCAACTTCACCTCAGATAATTTATCCAATTGTCTAAGAACTCATACACAGTGTGTTATAAATTGATGTGTTTGTATGCACCGACCTCTATGGCCCAGTGGACGAAGGCCGCGGGTCTACGCTGAAACACAAAAGGTTGCAGGTTCGATTCCCGGCGCGTAACAAGTGATCTGCAAATATTTGTCTCGGATCTAGGTGTTTTTCTTTGTATGATAATGTATGTAAGTAGGTATAAGTATTTGCAATATAAAGTACCTACAAAAGTAGGTAATATTTCAGGTATTTCAGACATATAGTTTCCATTTGTTAAACTTTCGCGATTTGTTAACATAATTGTGTCGTAGTGTGAACGAGGACTTTTCTGGTTCTGAAGACGAATTGGGGGTAGTCGTGGATCCTACTCTCAATTCTCGGCGGTAGCTCCAGTACTTCAGTCATCCCGTGACCACGAACGCTGCAACGTGTTCGAAACGTCGGGAAACAAAATAAATAAAAGGTACGCGATAAAATCCCGTAATAATAATTATCATTATATAGTTTCCATAACAAAAGCTCTGCTTACTTAAGGATTAAACGAACTTACCTGTGAGTGAAGTTCTATCCTAATTATACTAGCGCCCAGTCCGAATAGATTAGTTGTTTTCTTATTTATATTACTACTTGTAGTATCGCATAGTTACTACCACTCTGCACTAAGTTGAGAATTCAGACTTTTTTTTTTTTTTTTTGTGGGTACCTGTCTACCCCGCTCGGTAATCGGCCATCTTTATTCATATAGTTAGGAGTTAATAATCTCAACCAATTTTATTGATGTTTTCCCTAATTATGTAATATTGAGGGATAAGTGTGTGTTTCACGCGCGTTGGGCGGGCGGGACACACTAATCTATTCGGACTGGGCGCTAGTATAATTAGGATAGAACTTCACTCACAGGTAAGTTCGTTTAATCCTTAATTATACTGCGCTTCCAGTCCTCTAGATTAGTTGTTTTCTTATTTATATTACTACTTGTAGACTTTGAGAGTCATTAGGGAAAACAATCAACAAACTTGTCATTTTCTGAAAACTTAAGAAGTAGGTTTTTTGAAAACTTAGAGGTAAGTATTCATTATAAACCGTAACTAAACATTTCATATTCAACAGAAGATCTTAAGATCTTGCAAATCCTTGTTTAAAATTTAGATCACTAGATTTAATTAATTAAGTACTTAATTATGTAGGTAGTTATTCTGATATTAATCAAACACCGAATAAGTCAGATCTATAGTATCATGGTCAACTATATAGAATATAGACATAGTATAGGTATTTAAAGAAACGAGTAAAGGTAATGGACCGCTTGTACCAGCCAGCCGGCTGTGTAACGGACGGTATTAATGTTCACACCGACTAAGTGAGCTCGTGAGATGGCAACTGTGCTGTAAGCGTTAATAGTGTGAAATATTTTCTAAATCAACTTGAAGCGATAAATTATATTGAATTGAATTGATCTGAAATTCATTTTGTTCAGGCAGTAGGTAGGCCTTTTATTCAAGAAAGGTAGGGGTGATACTGGTTGCTTATAACCTAGTCTTGAGGTTTTAATTTTGTATGAAATTTTAATGATTACTATTTAATCTCATAAAATCTTATTGTTTTCTAGACAATGTTAGGAACTCAATGTGCTCGAGAGCTAGTAACATAGTGACATTTATTTAGTTTCACCAACAAATTTATTATAAGGCAACGAACCCGTTACGAACGAACGGTCTAGAACAAAGTTATCTTGGAAAGAATACACATTTAGACAAAATTTTCAAATGTTTGTCATCGTGGTCCTAAAATTAAGGACATGACCGATCACGAGTTTAATAATAAGTTTCATAGTAAAAACCCTCGTTGAAAAGATGTATCATAAAATAAATTGCCTACTTGAAGTACAGAAATGTCATAAAAATCAGTTACTTAGGTAACTTAGTTTAACAATATAATATAATCATCAAATACAAGTATCTTGTGTCATATTATTTCGTCGAAATGTCTGCTAATTATGCGTATAATATTATGTCTAACGCTGAGTTTTGAATATTGCGCCAGGAAATGAGTTGCATATCCGGAAACCGGAGTACGATAATAATGCATGCAATTTTTCAGGTTCTGTAATGAGACGGGATTTAAAAACCGGATACTACAGTTGTGTAGGCCAGTATGGTCCTACCATGATGTTCCTAGTTTTGTTTGTCATAACTTTTCCAAGCGTTTCTAGAATAGTAGAAGAAAGGAAGGAAAGGCATAAAATTTCTACTTTGTCCAAGAGATGGTAAATGAAGCTACATTCAGTGCGTCAGGATCACTTTGCCAAGACCTATTGGTAGTAGTATACTCAATCTTTGATTGATAAATTATTAAAAAACTAAAGTGCAAACTGTCAATATAAAAATCAAAAGATAAGTCAAAGTTTCAAAGGCCGTATCACTTAACTCTGATAAGCTGATTCTATGTCAGGATGACATACTTAATCTAATTACTTGAGACAAAATTGTCAAAAAGTTATCACAAATTGATGAAAATGTAACACGCAAAAACACATAACTTCTACTTTAGCACCAATACCAAAATTCAATTTTATAATTCGTGCGAAACGTGGATATTGAATACTTTCCAGTCTTACACATTACTTAATACCCGGGACTTTCCAGTCTATTGAATTGTTGTTGGTATGCGAATTGCGGCAGTGTTGTCGATTCGTACAAGTATCTGGAAGTCAGATAATGTTACGAGCAAAAAACTTTTAAGAGCTTTGAATGCAGCAAGTAGCTCAAGATACCTAATAAATAAAATAATAATTAATTAATTATAATTAATGAGATTTTTCTGTTTCATTATTGACCACTACCGCTCGCAGTACAGCCGTTCTAGGAAACTCCCACACCCCATAGTTGAGGCGTCAGAGAGAGACAGAAAATTCAGCGCCTTCTAAATTGATGTAACATCTCTATTAATAAGCTACCAATTGATATCAGGCTGAGGGGACTGAGGAAATCACATAAGTAACATAGGTACTCAACCTATTTTAATATCCGTCTTCTAAATTAAGAGTTGACTCTTTCCATTTGTTAATGTGTACCAGCCGTACCTATTCAACGACAGGGCAGGCTAACACTAAAGTCACTTATTTTTTAAATCTTCAAAAATCTTTGATATTATTTATTTCTTTGACTCTTGATGAATTTTTGTAATAAAAAAAATTTTGAGATGAAGAACTGCCATTCAGTAACGAAGCTAAATAATAAATAATAGCTAAATAAGTACTTTAGTACCTAAGCTTAAAATGGTCAATTTAATAAAATTTATCACTACTGGCTGAGTGCGCAAAAAAATATTTCATACCTATTTATCCTTAATAGGATAGGTAGTGCGAAAGTTTGTTGTACGAGACAATTTATTTTTATATGAAAGGTGTCGAGGTACTCAGCTGTAGGTATCCAGTATCAGCGTTGCTGCGACGACGTCCGCGATGAGTGCGCGTGCCTCGATGGCGGCGGAGGAGGTAGGGCGCGGAGGCGCACAGGAGTTCGCTGCGAGGAACGCAGTTGGGGCGACCGACGGCGACCGACGACGCGACGTGGCGCGCCGTCCGGCAAACTGTATGCCTACTAGGCAGTGCGGTTTAAAAACTTGACACGTCGGTCTGTGGTTTGGATTGGACCTCTTCAAAAAATTATTCCCGTTAAATATAAAATGTGTAAATAATAATTTGATCAAATAAAATTATGTGAAATAAAAATTTTATGTTAAATAAAAATTAGGACAAATGAAATTATGTTAAATAAAAATTAGGTCAAATGAAATTATGTCAAATAACAATTAGGTCAAATGAAATTAAGTTAATAAAAATTAGGTCAAATGAAATTATGTTAAATAAATATTAGGTCAAATGAAATTATGTCAAATAACAATTGGGTCAAATGAAACTAAGTTACTAAAAATTAGGACAAATGAAATTATGTCAAATAATAATTAGGTCAAATGAAATTATGACATATGAAACTATTTCAACTGTTGTTGTATTAATTGAACGTTAGGTTAAATGATGATTAGGTGAAATCTTCTTCTTCTTCTTCTTCGTAATTAGGTGAAATGTTGTTTAGTAAATGATTTGCACTTGGCTTAGGCCCGTGTTCGTCATTAAACTGACTCAAATGAGTCAAGTAGATGAGTATCAAAAAACCAATAAAATCATTGTTTTAGTTGAAACATACTTTTTTAAAACAATTTGATTTGATTTTGTATCACAGACGTGTCTGTGTCAGAAGTCCCACTGTAAACAGTTGTAATTAACCATCGGTGCGTTATTGAAAATAAACTGATGATGATAGAGAAGTCACCAATTTTTATAGTGTCCTGTAATAATTTACAAAACACTACCTACTTAGATACTTATAGGTAGGTAAATATTTTATTATCCTTAGTGGATGTTCAGACTAGTTATGATAATGATGATGCTGATCTCATTCTAAACAGAATGTGTCTTTGTATAGTGGAAGACTACTTTAGTCTAGGTAGGTATATATTTTTCTCCAGTGGAAAACACGCCAACTGTAGGTCGATGCAGCGAGACAGCGCCAATGACTGCATTTATACAGAATACGTCGATACGTAAAAATCGCAAGATAAATACTGTATAATTTTTTAATTTTTACAGTGGAAAACCACACTTTGGTATTATTTCATTTGAAAAGGAACAATCTTATCAAAATTTTCAATTCCGACGGGATTCGAACCCGCAACGATACAAGCGATCCTCCTTAGGCAGGAGTGTCTTTACCAATTCTGTGATTGTTAATAAAAGGTTAGGTTGCAGTTAACAGCGGAAAGAATGCCAACCGTAAGTCCATGCGGCGAAACAACCCCAATTACTGATCCGAAAGGTAAACACCTGTTCCACTGCCTGTAGTCCAAATAGGCTAATGATTGTTTGTAAAAAGTTATGTTGCAGTCCCCAGGGGAAAGAACGTCAACCGTAAGTTTATGCGGCGATTATGTATAAACCATCTCAGTAGGTAGGTACTTAGGTAATTTGCATTGGTAAGTAAAATATTGCACGTAAATACATGTAGGTATAATTTGATAACGAGGGTTATCTGTTTATAAAAGGTTAGGTTACGATCCCCAGCGGAAAGAACGCCAACCGTGTGTCTATGCGGCGAGGTAGCCCCAATGGCAGCTCAGATTGCATTTATTTCTATGCGGCGAGGTAGCCCCAATGGCAGCTCAGATTGCATTTATTACATTACGTAAACACGTAAAAAATTATAGGTAGGTCTGTCTACTGGCAGCTCAGATTGCATTTATTACATTACGTAAACACGTAAAAAATTATAGGTAGGTAATCACCTGTACCGCTGGCACCGCTATCCTCACAATGTCGTGATTTGTGATTTGGTAAAAATCAGGTCCAATGTACCCGACGTCGTCACATCGACGTAGTTTCCCATCCTTGATCCTTGGAAAATTCCTTGGAGCACAACACAGTTAACACTTCATTTTTTAAATAAAACGTAAAATAAAAAACACTTTCGAAAATATACGCGAAAATAACGAGCGAGAAGTGCGAGTGGCTTGAGCACTAAAATGCGAATGAATAAAGATGGCCGATTACCGAGCGGGGTAGACAGGTACCCACAAAAAAAAAAAAAAAAAAGTCTGAATTCTCAACTTAGTGCAGAGTGGTAGTAACTATGCGATACTACAAGTAGTAATATAAATAAGAAAACAACTAATCTAGAGGACTGGAAGCGCAGTATAATTTGGGGTTAGATGATGCTGTGTGAAACGTCCAGCATTTTTTAAATTTGTCTAATCAAATGATTAATCTTTGCTAAATCACCCCCTGGCCTGTGTGAATGTGGATTTACAGAATTCATTCATTTACAGATGAATTCACAACTTATTATTTACTTAACCAAATAAACAAGAACCAATTGAGCCATCTAAAATGCGTTACAATCGATCTTTGTAAAGCTCAACTGATCCAGATCCGTTGAGCCAAGATTGCCAGCTCTCGGATCAAGTATCGTTTTGGCCAGACGACCAAATATTTAAGAAAACGCGATGTGCCACGGTGACCCAGCCTTTCAAATAGGTTACCTGTAACTTCTCCACGTCAATCTTTTGTCGAATACCTTTTATGACATTTAAGATTTTCAACAGAATTTGTTTGGAAATTAATGTCTCCGGGAAATGAGAATAAAACAATAATAATATATTATTTCGTTTTTATCACATACAGTTAATACACATGGTACACAAAGTATCTATATTTTTCATGACCTAGTATAAAGTATAAATAAAAAAAGTTTGATAAAGAAAACTTTCAGATTTAATTTGTAAAATTAATATAATATTAAAATCTTAGTTAAAATAGGCGCTTGAATAGACAATAATGTAAAAAGTATGCTAAAATAATTAAACAATTTTATTTTAACTTATTACAATACTTGTATACCTATTTAAAACATAAATATATATGAAATAATATCATCTATGGATTTAAAACATGAGTAAATATTGTAGTAAATACCTCCTACGTCTACAAGAACAGCTCTACAACGTTTCTATAACAAGTTTCTACGAACTTACTTACATTTTCTTCTACATAACAACATTTGTGCCAAATGTATTGAAGCTTAAGATATTCGTTATAGGTTTATATTATACAAATTAACAAAAATAACTGCCGATCAATCAGAATCAAATTGATGTTGTACTCATTTGATTTGGTATCTTCAAAGATACCGAATCAAATGAGTACAACATCAATTTGATTCTGATCTTTGATTTGATTCTGATCCCAGGAAACTTCTGTGCTTCTGGGAGGAGCTAGGCTGGCTCCAAATCTTATATTGAGCCAGGTCATCCCCACGCATAAAGGACCAACTTTGAGTCTATGCGGAAAAGGGAGTCCCTACATATAATATCAATTTGAGTTTGATAATTCATTACCTACTACGATTTCTAGGCCTGATTGATACATCATCATTGATACATCACGAGTTTCGTATAAGTACGTGATTATAGTGAATTACTTATTTCAATTTTATGGAATTCAGTGCAGCGCCTCTGGCCTAGCGGTAACTTGACTGAACTAAGTTCAGTCTAGTTCAGTCCATACACTTAAAATACTTAAAGTGGTTATTAAACTATCCGATATAGGAAACCGATCTCTAGGATCGCTCTGTCTCGCTCTTTCGCCTACGAATTGCGTATCGTGCATCCTAGGTAGGTACTTTAATTATTCTAACACGATACTTATTACTGAGATCGGTTTCCTAAATCGGTGAACAGACATTTAACGCGACACATATATGATCAGAGCGAGCACGAAGTAGCTCTGTCACTCTCATCTCAAGGAGACTAATCGCGACAGAAGATAATTTGCTCGTTGAGCGTCTGAACTCACCATGATGGTGAGTTTAGTTTAGTTAGACACTCGCGTGCAAACAGAAATTCAACGACATCTGTCGCGTTCGGTCTCTTTGATCATATCTCTGTCTCGTTGAATGTCTGTTTGCTTGCGAGCGTGTGAACGAGGTATGGCGCTACCAAATACAAAAGATAATGTGCTCGTTTGTGTAAACGCAACATGATAACCACTTTATAGTCAGGGATAGTACAGTAAACTCGTGACACTGGTACAGTAGCACAGTGTGGGATTTGACGTGATTTTCGGACATGGTCTTTTTATTGCAGAATTCGTTAGTATTAACGATTTAAAACGTTAGAGTAGAACTCCCGTGTTTCAGTTAAGTTTATTTTCAGAGATATGAATTTTTGAAAATACCTATATTTTTAGTGCCAAAAAATTTTAAAGTGTTGGTGCGCCTACATTATAGGATTATTTAATAATTTGATTTCTGTATACCTAAGAATGTCTCAAGCTGCAATTTTAGAAATTATTTTGAATTTTCTATATGCTGTAAAACGCGAGTAATTAATTATTTTATATATTTGGTTTTTATTTTTTTACTCCGAATTTAGGTCGTAGTAGCACATAATTTCTTCATAACACATAGCCCCAAATCGTAAGCAACAATGTGGTAAAAAAACGGAAAGCTAATCTCGCGTGGATTGGAAGTTATTAAATAATAACGTTTTTGCCGAAAACTTTACAGTCGGGGTTGTCACTTTTTAAATCATAATTTTTTTGCCAAAATTAAAGGAACTTATTCTCTTTTTTATTTTCCTTTAGATCGTTTACAACGATCCTTAGAATATGCTATTCTCAATTACATTATATTATTGTGCATATTATTGAGGATAACACTTTTTTTACATTTAGAATCGCTATATCTCAGAAATGGTGAATCTTAGGAAAAAGAATAAACGGCAAATTTTGTGGAAAATAGCATGATCTACATTTATATTAATAAATAAATCTGTTTTTCATAAATACCTCGTTTCGTTCTATTACCCCAAAAAAAAATTTACCCCGCAGGGGTAAATAAATATCCGCAGGCACGGTATCACTGAGATTTTCAGCTCTATCAATTTTTTTAAATTTACGGCCAAAAACGTTCAAAATTTGACCAAATATTTGTGACAACCATAACGGAAAAACTTAAGTTACTGTAACTTCCAATCCACGCGAGATTAGCTTTCCGTTTTTTTACCACATTGTTGCTTACAATCTGGGGCTATGTGTTATGAAGAAATTATGTGCTACTACGACCTAAATTCGGAGTAAAAAAATAAAAACCAAATATATAAAATAATTAATTACTCGCGTTTTACAGCATATAGAAAATTCAAAATAATTTCTAAAATTGCAGCTTGAGACATTCTTAGGTATACAGAAATCAAATTATTAAATAATCCTATAATGTAGGCGCACCAACACTTTAAAATTTTTTGGCACTAAAAATATAGGTATTTTCAAAAATTCATATCTCTGAAAATAAACTTAACTGAAACACGGGAGTTCTACTCTAACGTTTTAAATCGTTAATACTAACGAATTCTGCAATAAAAAGACCATGTCCGAAAATCACGTCAAATCCCACACTGTGAGTAGTGGTCTATCCCAGTGTTCCGCAAAGGGTGTGCCACGGCACACTGGTATACCTTGGTCATTGGTTGGTTTGCCTCGGAAAAATAAGGTTACCTATCTCAGTTAAGCTACTCCAAAGGACCGCATAATGCTCAACTAAATAGCTCATGTTTCGCATAAAAAAATTGATTTTTCATTTATGGTGTACCACTAAAATGGTCCGATTTCCTAGATGTACAGTCAGCGTCAAATTAATATGAGCGTCTAGAGTAGTCAAAAGTATCTGAAATACATGAAAGCAATTTGACGTTTTCATGTATTTCAGATACTTTTGACTACTCTAGACGCTCATATTAATTTGACGCTGACTGTACCTTGAAGGAACTTTTAGCTAGGTTTGCGGAACACTGGTCTATCGTACAGCCCTACATGGATCTTGAGGCGCAGGTGGCGGCGGCGGGCCGGCACAGAGTGAACCCGTCGACGGACGGTCACGGCAGCTCCTTCACCATGATGCAGAGCGCCACATGCGGCGGTGGGATCCTGACAAACAAACTTAGGCCTTTACATCTTTACTAGATGATTTATACAGTGTCAGGAGGCAATCTTTGCCTACACTTAACGGGACATGTGTCTGGGACAATGTTGAGATGGAGTAGGCTTGCCCAGCACCTACACCATCCTCTCAGCTTAACCGGCCATATCCACAGGAAAGACATGGTCAATAAGTGTGGGGCTGACTAAGCCGCGGGTTTTCTCACGATGTTTTCCTTCACCGTTTAGAGCTCGGGTTAATGCGTATATAAATTTTTTGAAACGAGAAATCCATTGATGCACGGTCAGGTTTCGAACCCACAACCTTCGGATCGAAAGTCGAGGTACCTACTATACCCCTCGGCCAACACGGCTCTGCCGGACATATTCATCAGAATCGCCATATTTTATTACGTGACTGAAGTACAAAGATGGCTTTAGGTAGGTACCTACCTAGTACTTCTTTTCTTCTTAATTTGGCTTCCCACGGCTTGTGCGTTCAGCCAGTGTGAAGTAATTAATATATAAGTTTGTAGAAACACAAGATATACAAATACATATTACAATACATAAATATAATATACCACCCCTCCCCTTGTGCCTCAGTAAAGATGTGGGGCTTTACTGAAACATCAACAAGGACTTTTTGGGAGAACTCGAAAAGCAATGCTATCCAATTTTGTTTAATTCATTTGCCCACACTTATGCACGTTCACGAACACTCAACTGTTAATAATCCACCATTATTACACATTAACATTCGAAGATATGACGTCTCAAATTCCCACTAAAAAGTCCTTATAAGGGGCCTAGGCCTTATTACAAGCGCTTCTCAACTTGAACACTGGTTAAACAATGCTCTAGCTAGATTCGCCCTGTCACTAGATACTTGTAACTACTTAACAAAAAAGGATGGCAAAAGTTTAAACGGTGTTTCAATTTTGATAGAAGTTGAGAGGAGTCTGTCCTTACCTGAAGATAGGCTGTCCATGTTCATTCTTGTATTCGTCGTAGCGCACTTTCTTGAGCTCCGTCATGCCGAGCGAGCGGCAGATACGCTGGGAGTAGTGACCGGTGGCGTCCACTTTGAACAGCTGAGAACAGATGTTTTTGCATGTTCGTTTTACGCCTTAATCAGTATTAAGTACCGATTGGAATGAAACTTGGAATAGATCATAGGTTACTTCGTAAACTGGATAACGCCCGAAGATTTATAATCTATATCTCATTCATACAAACTTACGCTGTAATTCCTATGTCATAAGGTTTATTTTTCTGTCTCAACTACGAATAGAAAAACGTAGACACTTGAGAGACTCGAAAGTAGTGGTTTGTCCTTGTCTAGCAAGTTAGTAGTGGTATAGGATATGATATAGGTACTCGTATAGGTAGTTGTATGGGTTGTCTAGCAAGTTAGTGTGTTAGAAAGAGATGCGTTACTACTCTGGTGCCTCTCACCGGGCACGTTTATGCGCAATCCAGTTTATGAAGTATGTATATTCATGGAAATGGCATAAAAGGGGTTATTCCCGCTCGACCCCACGCTTCGTCCCCATCGGGGACCAACGGGAAGAATTTTAATGTTGGTACCACAGACGGTAAATATGTTACCCTGAATCCATGCTGCCTAGCCAGTTCAATGCTCCGGTTGATCAGCTCCTTGGCCATGCCGCGACCGCGCGCCACCGCGTCCACCGACACGATGCGACACTCCATCAGAACGTCCACCTGGAATCACAAGTTGAACCATAGGAGTAGCGTTGAGTATGACGTGGCTGACGCGGCTCTTTTGTCCCGTACAAAATTCAACTTTGTGTGATCGGCTCAACTTCTAAAAATGTCATGCTTCAATTCAAATGTCATGTGACCGTACACAATATGACAAAATCAGAAAATGACATTACTTTTTCCTCAAGCATCATTCAATCTTCAATCACTCCTCGCTTGGCAATGACAAGAAAGAATTCAGAACTGATCGGACAGATTGTCATATAAGAATGAGTGAGTAGTCCGCCAAAATAATGAACAGTCAACTGAAAATGACCGGCTCAAATAAGCCGGCTCGCGGTATACCCAACATTACATGGGAGGACCATATCGAACCACTAGAGAAATGCATAAAGTATGGGAGACCACATCGAACCACTAGAATTTATAGAACATATCACATCGAAACACTAAGTTTAAGCGGTTGCTGGAACCATTAAGCACTTATTGAACCACGTGTAGTTAGATGAGTAGTTTGTTATTTATAACGCCTATTGATTCTACTAAAGACTATGATTAAACTGCCATTAAACTGTCATTAAACTGACTACAAGCTAGAAACTTGTAACAAAATTGATAAATCTTTTAACCCTATCATCAACTACCCAACATCCTACTAATATTATAAAGGCGAAAGTCCGCGTGTGTGTGTGTGAATATTTGTTACCACGTATCTCCATAACCACTAAACCGATTTTGATGAAATTTGGAATGTAGATAGTTTAGGTTCTGGAATAACACATATGCAACACATAGGCTACTTTTTATCCCGGAAAAATGAGTGGTTTTCGTGGGATAAAAAATTAGTCCACGCGGGCGAAGCCGCGGACGTTCACAAGTCATTCATATTTTAGCAGTTGCATAAAAATCTGTAGTTTGTATTAACTGTTTCAAAGTCTTACATTAAAGGTCTTGAAGATATCCAGATCGCGACTGACGGTGTAGAGGATGTTGAATATCTTGTGGTAGTTGGGGTCTTCGCATTTCTCGACGTTCTGGAGAGCCAGCTCGGTGTCGCCGGGTCATAATATCCCGTTCAAGGCCACTCCCACAATCTGCAAAACACAATAAATAAAGAAACTCAACAGTCACTAACATAGTTCTAGTTTTTTGAAGTTGCATGAGAAAGATCCCTTTAAAGAGTACTTGAAGAATTGTATCTTATTAGTACCATCAACAAGCACCTTCACAACAGTTTGCAGATGTTACGTGACGTTTCTGAATGATCTATACTATAATAGACTTTACCTTATCATTCTGCACAACAGGGCTCCCTTCGCTTGCAGAGGATGATTCCTCTATTAGGTACTATTATGTACCTTATCGTTCTGCACAGTTACGTGATGGACAGCTCTAGTTTAGCATGCGGCTTCCCTCGCTTGCTGAGGCCTTATTAAGTGGCTCAGCGACGAAGGACAGTTCATTGGTCATAGCCACTAAACATTGCATGCGTTCTACTGATCGATATTGGCTTTACCTTGTCATTATGCGCGGCAGCGATAGACTGTTTACTGGCCATGGTGCGAGACAAAGCAGCTCCAGCTCCGGATAGTTATCCGCGCTTGCAGAACTTGCACGGGACGATACTGACCATCTGTTGACCATTCATTGGCCATGATTGCGGTCATCACCTTTTCGTTCTGCACAGCAGCTATGGACAATCCATTGGTCATGGGCACCAATCTCGTGCTTGACTCCTCACTTAGCTCTATTCTATGCACCATTTGTAGGTTTACCTTATCGTGCATATGCACCATCTGAAATTCATACCTTATCATTCTGCACAGCAGCAATGGACAGTCCATTGGCCATGGTCGCAAGGCACAGCAGCTCTAGTTCGGCATGCCCCTCCCCTCGCTTGCAGAGGTTGACGGCCTTGTTCAGAGGCTCGTCGGCGAAGAAGTTGTCGCGGAGGTGCACGATCACAGAGTCGGAGAGCTCCGGGGTTATGATGACGAAGCGGGTAGGGGCTGGAAGAGACACAACAAACCTTTTCTTTTCTTTTTTACTTCCCACAACACATTATAAGTCGCGTCACGTAAAATGAACGCTGGAAGAAAGTGGAGGGGGTGTGTTTTGTCTCATGTTTGCGCATCGGTTATATGTTTGCAAACTTGAGACAAAACACACCCCTTCTTCCAGCATTATTTTTACATGACGCGAACTATTATATATACATTCAAACGTCCAGACACGTTTGTTGTAACATAACCGAATCGTCGCGACGTAAATAGGTACAGTATTTATATCGCGATAAATTTCTTGTACGATGAGATTTTTAATTCCATCTTTTATTAACCGACTTCAAAAAAAGAAAGTTATGATATCAAGTCGAAACGTAAGTATGTGTGTAATATTTCTGGAACTGGAATATATTCACACCAAGGCAAAAGAACTCACACGGGACATGCATACATAAATCATCGTCATCTCCCGCCCCTTGTCCCATTTAGTGGGGTCGACAGCATTAACATAGTATGTGTAAGTACCTACATACATAATAGCCATAAACAATCACGCAGTGAGGAAAAGAAAATAATATTGAAAAAAAAAAACTAAAGAGGAAATGGAGGTTATATCCAGACATTAGATATCCCTGTAACTTGTATAAAATCAATAAAGGAAAACGTTTTAATATCGCGAATGAAAAGCTGGGTTTTGATGAAGTGCCAGCCGAACGTTCGAGCTTAGCATAGGGCTGCTCAAGATACGATTTAGCCGGAAATATACTTAATTTTATGAAGTCAACGTCTTAAAAAAATATTAAGTTTTTTTTTTGGTCAATCTATAATAATCTATAATAAATAAATGATTTGATTTGATTTGAATCTGAAATAAATACTTATCTAAGTACTTTACTTGTAAAGATTGACAAAAGTGAATTAAAACTTTTGATAAGAGTCTCACAAGTAGGGGAGGATATAATTTTATTTTTTAGTGAAATATTTACATTACTTTACAATACACTAGAACCCAGTAGAACCAACTAAGTTCAAGGATCAAAACAATCAACAAAGGATCTAGGTAGCTTAACCGATCCAAGTCACTATCAGTCGAATATTAGTTACCTACTGTTCTTATCTAAGAACAATAAATAAGTTGTTATATTGATCAAATAAGTAAAGAACTAATAGAGCGAAAATCAAGAGACTCATTCATTGTTTCTTTCAACTAGATCACCTCCGCTTACGAGCTTTTCTCAACTCTATTCCTTTACTGAGCAGACAGTTCAGAACATTCTCCGTCTTTTTGATCAGATGTTATTTTATATCCATCCGGTCCCACCCTAAGCTCTCATCCGGATAGGACGGGCCAAGGTCAATCGAACGGCACCTACTGTCATATATTCTGTGGTCCGGGCGTGAGATAACCGGTTTATGGCCCGGGACACGATCTTTATTAGGGATTTGCAGCTCGTTTGTATGTACCCAGGGAAATCAGGTGGATTTTATTATGTTGTGGTTGATAAATACTGTCGGAAACCGGGAGTATTTTTTTTACTTTCGCGATCACAATTGATATTAGACAGACGTCTGCCCACAACCACGGCTGTTGAATTGAAACATCGTGTCGAATCTGTAATTAACCAAATGTGAATTATTTTGTCCGATGTCAAAGGATTCTTGCAAGTACCAAATGTTTAGAGACTTCTGATACCTTTGTTGAACTTTAATATAAACTTTAAACTTCCCATAACCATGAAGTACCTGCATGTTTCTGATTTCTTCAGTACGATTCAGACCTTTTCCGAATTAGGCAAGTCACGTTTCTTCGCTAATACGTCACCTTTCGGAAGAAAATCTTCGAATCGGATGCATTTTCGGAAGCCTGAATCACACTGCTAGTCTTCAAAGTCTAAAACTAACATTATGTTCTGTTTGAATGACTAACCTTGGATTCATATTTAAATCCAAGGTTAGTCATTCAAACGTCAGCAGCTTGTTTATTGATGTTTCAGAGAAGGAATCCTACCCTAAACCCTAACATAAATGATCCTCTATATAAACTGAGGTAGATGCGTTGTATTCCGCTCTGCGTAGCGAACAAAAGTCAAGCTAATTAGCTTGAGTCAACTCAGTCGCACTTTGTCTTGCTTCGATGTTACTCGGATTAAAACGCGGCACGCACATTATTTATCTCTTTCTGACAACGGGGTTTTATAATCTCTGCCAACTTTTTGGTTTTCTTGATTGATATTAACAAAGCTGCTTATATTCTACCTAAGTAGCTTTAGAGCTTTTTCTAATGAGTATAACGTCTCTATTGGTAAAACCTCATTGCCTAAACCTAGGTACTCTTTATATAACTACTAGGTATATCTAATTACATCGTTCTCGTGATTGAATTACTGAGTTTCTGAACAGCTCGCATTTATGTTGAAAGCTCCGACAATCTAGCAACTAGGTCAAGTCGTCCAACGGCGAAATGTAAACAAAGGACTGCCAACAAAAGCTGGAATGAGGACTCTACACAACTAGGTAGTAGGTAAGTACATAAAAGTATTTAGAACGACATAAGCTTTTTTCTTGAAAAGCGGAAACCGTTATGTTATAGACGTGATATCGTATGAGGTGATAGTCAAAGATTGATATAAGCAAAATGTAAAGTCCATTAGAACGATAGGTCGTTGGAGTACTGAACATTATAGAAGAGAAACACTTTCATTGAAAAATTATAAGTCTTATAAAGTTTTTAAACGATTTCGGTATGCACCTTACAAAATTACGTACTAAAGCATTGTTGTCTCTCTTAAGACTGGAGTGACATACTCAAATTCTTGGTAAAATCTATGAATATAAAAAATGAGGCTTTCTGATCATTCTAGCAAATATGTTGAGTACCCGACAACTCATCCATCTATCCTACCTATGGGCTAGCCCATAGGTTCTCAACGTGGGCGATAACGCCCCCTTGTGGGCGTTTGAGACTTTCAGGGGGGCAGTAGAAGACCCAGAGAAAATTAGAGGGCATTGAGATTGCGCATTAGGATATTGGGAGGGGGGGCTCTTGAAAAAAATATATCCTCAAAGTGGGCGGTGGGCAAAATAAGGTTGAGAAACTATGATCTAGCCGAATAGGTTGACGGATAGAAAAGTTCAGGAAACCAGAGAGTCACAATACCTAACTAGTACTAGACAACATTCTAACAGTACGTATACAGTCTACATGGAACCCTGTGTGGAGGATAATTAATCAGCTTTCGAGCGCGACGTCCGTCGCGTCGGTCGTCAGGACGAACTGTTAAGTGAATTGCTCATGGATGCGGCATGTAGCAACATGACTTGCCAATATTCAGAATAACGTTTATTTGACACACACAAGTTACAGTAAGTACAATAGGACAATTGTAAAATATGTGTAGGTATGCACTGTAGAGGTTTGGGGACAGGCAGAAATTTTGATTCCTGTTTAGGACGAGGGGACCAACAGAAATAACCCAGGAATATGTGGGATTAGGAATCTGTAGGTGAAACTGGGTTGGAATCTGTTCAATTGGGGATATGAAATGTAATGGAAACCTGTAGAATTAGGAATAAACTAAATAAGTGAGTACCAAGTTTAATTCGTTTTTTAATTCACCTACAGAGAAAACTGTCCGATAAGAGAAAGACATGTAGGAATCTCAATAATATTACCCAAAAATACAATTGGTTTATTTATGTCAACAACAGGACTTTCTGCAGTTATTTACAAGAAATAAAATCTGAAGTAATTCGACAAGGATATATTCGGTAAATAAGATTCAAAATTAAAGAACTTACGCTCTTCAGCCCCTTCTGGGTTGTTCATGATGCCAGATCTTCACCCAAGCTGCTAAATCTGCAAAAATAATAGTAAATTAAAAAAAAAACACAAACCGGTTATAAGATCACGTCAGTTTTTAAACAAATAGAACCGCATCAAAATCGGTTTATCCGCTTAGGAGCTTGATGCCACAGACAGACACACCAGCCAGTGCGATTCAGACCTTGGAAATACTTGGAATGTATTCCGAATTCGGAACATGGCGTTTCTTTGCTGAAAAAATGTCATTTTTCCGAAAAAAATCATCGAATCGGATGCATTTTCGGAAGTCTGAATCGCACAAAAGATACACACTATAAACTTATAACACTCCTCTTTTTCGTCTTTTTCGAGGTTAAAAATAAAAATAAATGATGATTTCTGAACTTTTAAAGCTCTAATCTATTTGGTACATTAATGACATCTGGCTTCAAAGTTGAAAATTCGATGCCGCATCTAAAAGGAAAGTTCTAGCTCCCAGGACCTCGTTATTAGAGAGGTTTTGTGCCTCCAAGGGGGGAGGGGGGAAATTCCTCTCTACGCGATATTACCACATATTACAGACCATTAGGCTGAAATTTTTGACAAAGAGCTCTCAATTCTTGTGGAAATGGAACTGGGAATTCTAGTACTTATAGAAGACCTGATAAAATAAATTGGTTTCAGTAAAAAAAAATTGAGTAAAAGTACTTTAATTTCAATTTTATTGTACCTTGTTCAAACCTTGATAAATAGAATCAATTTAGAAAAAGTGTTTCTGAGATAAGATCGTAGCAAACATTTCATCGCTACGAGGTGCTACGTCGGTACTACGGCGTAGGTCTTCTACGAAAGCTTTTCCCTCCCAAACAGCTTGATTTTCGACAATAATCTTTGTTTACTGTTCAAAAAGCATATACACACGAATTTTACATGCTGTAGCTAACTAGGTTTTTGACCCCAGCTAGGGGAATAAAGAAATATCGCTGTAATAACGATAAATCTACTGTTATTTCCCTACTACGCACTACAAATATAAACCATATACAATCTAATTGCAACCTTAATTCATATCGATAAAGTAGATTTTCGAAGGGCGGAAACCGGAGATGATGTTTCCGCATGCATATGAAAAGCAGCTCTACGCGATGGTGATAAAACATATTTTGATTGAAGAAAGGTGAATTTTGTACCTGTATTTTATCGATTGCAACTGACCTACGCTTTTATGCGTTGTGTTAGCAGGCCTGGCTCACTTCTCACTTTAGGTATTTATCGGACGCGCGCCGCCTCGGGGGGCGCGCGACATAGGTTGCCACTTGCCTTGCCGCTCGCTCGGCTTGCGGACTAGACGCGTTGTGCGTAATTATCGTGATCTCGTATACATCGTTTCTTGTGATTTATGCACGATGTCTAAACGATCTAGTCCTTATAAAAGATACTGCTGTGTCTACGGGTGTCTAAACAAAAGGAAAAGCAATGAATGGACATTAACATTCTACAAAATTCCGGAAGATATTGAAAGGTTGGTACCTACTAAGCTTTTCTATAATTTGTTGTAAGTACCTATTTAAATAAATCATCAATAAATACCTAGGTAGGTACTTACTTTTACTCTGTAACTGTAGGTGCATAATGAAAACGAGATTTTATAGGTACCTATTCGATTCCTTTTTGATTGAATACCTACCTGTTTACAAATAAACAAACATAATACACCTACAAAACTACCTACCTACAAAACTGTAGGTAGGTAGGTACCTACAGTTTTGTTTATTTACCTAGGTAGGTACCTAAAAGTAAACGCTTTAGAAATGAAATGAAATGAAATGAAATAGGTAGGAGTGATGATCACGCACGTCTGTAGATATCCTCGAGGCGCGATACACATTCTCTCAGATCTTTTTTGGCATTTTAAGATCCTTTGAAGATGTCTAAGGGAGTTGTCACAGGTATGTCCAAATACATATTGTACCTTCCTACATGCCCACATTTTGCAGAAGTTAACATTTCATACGTGACAGGTTGCAAGCCCATCGACGCTATTAGAACTCTAATTGGTTTCCTCACGATGTTTTCCTTCACCGTTTAGAACTCGTGTTAATGCGCTTATTAGGTATAAGTAGGTACATTTTTCGAAACCAAAAATCCATTGATGTGCATCAGCCCGGGTTCGAACCTGCGACCTTCGGATCGAAAGTCGAGGCACTAACCTACTCGGCCAACACACTTTAGACCCAGTTTAAAACAAAAGTAAGTACCTAGCTAGGTAGGTAGGTACCTAACCTGATAATTTACCTGATAATTTATTTGTGTTGTCGCAAGCGAAAATTCGACAACCCTTACGAGTTGCGTCACACCGCGCCAGACAGTGACACAGTTACGCATTAGAGCAGGATGGGAATGTTTAGGCAAATATCTCGATAGGTAATAGGCCCATAGGCGAGTTGAATTGCACTTTATAGCTTCGCCGCGAGAGTCTCTATTTAAACAAATTTACTCGCGAAGTGACCCTTCTGTACGTAGTACTCTAGTATTCTGTGGTGTTAGTTCGGAAATAGGTCACAATTCTCTACTTTTTTTTATATTATGTAGGGCTTATTTTACTATATCCAAGTAAGCAAGCTGTCAGATTATAATATGGAGTACCGAACACACGGCTTACACTATCGCAGATTAGCATTACCTAACTGTCATTTGTGGTTCGGAAAAACCTAGAAATTGAAGAGCTTGGGCCGGAACACAACAATCTTGGTGAGACTAAAGCTCACCTGACTTCGCTGGCTTGGCCATCAGGAAAGGATGGGGGAAGATCGCATGGTGCGGAGAGCATATCTTGGCTGTCCTATAGGGCACCGCCCCGTTGGACGTCCCCGATATCGCTGGAGGGACATGGTAGAGAGGGACCTACAAGATCTCTACAATGGGAATTGGCGCAAACTAGCTCAAGATAGGAGTAGGCGTCTTTTTTTGTCGGAGGACAAAACCCACTTCAGGTCACTGAGCCAGCGGAGCAAGTAAGTAAGCTGTCATTTGTAAAAGCTATAAAAAGCTATTGCTGTGGCTATAGTAACATTTTATAAGTAAAAGCTATAAAAAGCTATAGCTGTGGCTATAGTAACATTTTATTGAAAGTAACATACTTAATCAAAACTTTACACTTCTCACAATGGATCTAGGCATTCCTGAAGTTAGCCGTTTCACTGCGCAGTAGAAAATGTTGCATGAAAAAGCTGCACTGCGCATCGGAACGGCTAATTTCACGAATGCCTAGATCCAATGCTGACGCCCCGACTCTATCAATAATCTTCTTGGAAGGCGCCGAACTTCACCGCAACTAGGTTGGTACCAAATTATTAATGTCATGCACGATCAATACCTACGCGACTTATCGGCTGAAAATCGAGAGTTGGTTTCGACTCCCGGGGACCATGGATCCTAAAGCAAAATATCAACTGATCTTAGATTTCGTTTTGTTTCCTAATCCACTAATGACCAACGGCTCTGTTACGGTGACGTTTTTTTTTTTTCAAACAAATTACTGTCATTTTGGAGAACGAAATAAACCGCAGCGGACTACCGCTTCCGTTATCATTAGATAACGGAATGGTAAATCGTAAATTAGTAGAATTGGGGCCAAGAAATTCACGCGGGAATATATATGAACTATACTTATCCATTTAAATTGTATTTTTCATTATAGGTACCTACGTGCAGTGGTTTTGGAAATCCGATTCACAAAATTCGCACTCACTCTTTAGCTAAAATTGTTTTAGTGCTATAACATCGTTACCATTTCTAGTATCAATATGTTTAACAGAGTGAAATTAATAAATGTTCATTCACGTTCAAAGTACTTTTATTTAATTACATTAGTCCAAATACACGGTTTCTTCCATAAAAGTTATCGGCTTGTGAAGTAGATACCTGCGTATCTCAGTCCATTGTTGGAACGACAAAGCACAAGGTCTGAAGCGATGTGACGTAAAGAGCATTATACTTTCAAATAAAATAGCTTGGAGAGGAGAGGTTCAGCGAAGACGCTGAATGAGAAATTTATCGAGAAAAACTTATTTTTTATTTTGTTCTGAAAGAATGCGTTCTTTGACTTCAAGCTTGGGCAATAAATACTGCTGTAAAAACCATTTTTTTATTCAATTTTGGATCTTTGAGCTATTGGTAAGCGCGGGCTATTTTTTCAAGTTTAATTAAAATGCATGCAAAGATTGCAAAGACTATGCCGATGTTGTATGGGAGGTTGGTGCCTTTGGTTGATGGCCTTGCAAAAAAAAGCACAAAATGCTGCTATGCGAAACTCCAGTAGGTAATTATGGAAGCACTTGTTAACATTCTAATGGTGGATTTTGTTCACCCGTCGCCGGTGAACTTGGGCCTAAAGGTAGGCAAAGCCCAAGAAATAGAAGGTCAGCGTCTTTTTCATCGAAAAGAAAGCTTTTAACGAAAGTTCACAGTGACCTCGATAACTTTCAAGATAGCGCTTTTTATTTGGGAACGGACAATCGATATGGAAATTAAGCTTAGTAAAAAGTTTAATCCAAATTTTCTTGGGATTTACAGTCTACCTATATAAAGATGAGTTGAGTAAAACAAATGTTCTTCTTTACTTTATCAACTAAATCTAATCCATCAGTGATTCATACCCCCAGGTAGATAATATGAATCGCTGATGGATTGGATTCTTTACCGTAATTCAAAATGAATGTCCCTGACCCCAGCTAGGGACATTCGTTTTGATTATCGGTAAAGTTAATTCGAATAATCAGCGGACTATATCAATCAAAAACTTCCATAATTCCTTATGAGCTAGGAAAAAGTGATCAATCAAATCAAAGCATCTATATTGTACCTACCTATTGAAAAAAATTGAGCGCTCGTGGCGTAGTTTGCCAGACGTTCTTGAATGATCGTTGAAGTTAAGGGACGTTCTGCGCAGTCACAATTTGGATGGTTGACCGCAAGCTGAGCGCTTTGATACTAAAGCACCTACTATACATGGGACTAATGCTATCTAACACCTGCCTTGAGGTTTCTGTTTTACCTTCTTAAACTTATAAGACTATGTAGAGATCCTTGCTACATTGTGCAAATTAAATCAATTTAAAATAATAGCTGTTTATAGTTTTAGGTAAGTATATGAATGAGAAATCCACATTTATAACGGGTAAAACGTCGATGTGCTTGCGAAATCATGCAAAATTAAATCAAAATCAACCCCCAATCAAAGCTGAATGAATATCTACTAATTTATAAATCAACAAATTGGTAGGTAAGTAAAAAAATAATTTAAGTCTACCGATTGATTTTATTGACACCATGTGTGTACGTATAAACTATAACACGTAGATGTAGGTGCCTCTACAAAATTTTAATCGTGCAAAATGAAATCAATCAATCAAAGCTGAATTAAACTTTCCAAATTGTTCCTATGAATTCAATAATATGAATTGCCGTCTACAAGATCTTTAGTACCTTATGGTGTGTATGTGTATAGCTATATCTACGTAGATAGGTGTAAAAACTTACCAAGACCGGCGGGGTCGGCGTCTCGAAGCGAACTGATAACGGTGGGTGCCCGCCCCTCAGATGCGCAGTCGGTCGGGATGCTGCGTAAACCTGTTGATACTATGCATGTATGCATTTCACGATATGCAAAGCTTTGGTGCTTCATCATTAAAATTCTTTATTTTTCTTCAAGTCTTTCATAAAAATATTTCTAGGTGTAGATCGAACCATGAAATATCGTAGATAAGGAACAGAACTTTCCTTTTTTAAAATAAATATTGATGCTATAGGTAGGTATTTAAGTATATATTCAGTAGGTACCTACCTAGTCAAAATTACAACTGCTGGGATTATTCAATATTCGAGATACTTAGATGGTTCTATTATTATAATTTCACGCCAGGTAATATCGCCAATCGAACGTAACCGTCAGGTCCCCTGGACCAAATGCAATATATTATGTTTTGAAACTACCAATATTTAGTACCTTTTTGGTACTATTTGGTACCTAAATCAGATTTTTTAGTACCTCGATGATATGCGAAAAAACTTGAAAATAAACTGGTCAGACATTCTGACGTCAGGTTGTCTGGACCATATTTTTTTCACATAGTTAGAGGCAATATAACTTAATTATTTCTTTCTATATATTTAGTACCTTTTTAGTACCTTAACGTACCTTAATTTTTTTAATTAAATAACGTTCCAGAAAAAAGTTATGGATGAAATAAATTTTGCTGTTTACATTCTCCTATATTTTACTCTAAATATTTAGTACATTTTTGGTACTATTTGGTACCTAAATTACATTATTTAGTACCTCGATGAACAGCGAAAAAACATGAAAATAAAATAGTCAGACATTCTGACGTCAGCGGGGCTAGCATGGACAGCGAAGACAACGATTTGGTCTAGGGTAGACTAGACAAAAATGATATTTAGGTGTAGAGAGTAGAACTTACTTAGTAACGCCTTGACGTAGGTCTGGTCATGAATCAGTCAAAGACTCAAGTGATGTCAAATAGCACGAAGCGTAGCGTCACTGTCGATGGGTAGGTAATACAGTATGTCGATGAATATATCTACTTAGGCCAAGTAGTATCCTTCAAATACAGGCAAAACAGGGGAATATGTCGCCACATTGAGAACGCATGGAGGAGCTACTGGGCCATGAAGCAGCTTATGAAGGGCAACCTTCCAATATCTCTAAAGCGCAAAGTCATCGACACTTGTATCCTACCCGTACTAACCTACGGTGCTCAGACATGGTCTTTGACTAAGTCACAAAAATCGTACCTCAAGATTTGCCAAAGAGCTATGGAGCGCAATATTCTAGGGATCAAAAGAACGGATAGGGTCCGAAATCCGATCGAAAACGGGCATAGCGGATGTAGGTACGAAGACTGCACGTTTAAAGTGGGATTGGGCAGGCCATCCATCTAATGCATCCGGAACGTTGGGCAAAGCTCGTCACTCAATGGGTGCCAGAAGACAGTCGGATACGACGCGGCAGACCCAGGAAAAGATAGCGAGACGATCTGGCAAATAGTGGCCTTGTAGCTTGATGAGTGGAAGTTGATAGAAGTTTATATACTTTTAGGGTCCGTACCTCAGGTAACAAAAGGAACCTTATAATATCACTTTCTTGTCCATCTGTCTGCCCGTGTGTCACCACCAATTTTCTCAGGAAAGGGTGAACCTAGCAAGTTGAAATTTATACCAGATACTGAGGTCTATAGTCCCTATTAGGTGTATAAAAATCAAGGTCCTGAGTCAACACGATAAAAAGATATGGGCAAATTATCGAACCTGCTCACTGCTTAAAGAAACGCATAGAAGAAAGCTTGTCTAGGTCTCAGGAGGTGTAGACAATTTCGGAAGAAATGTTTCTATTCTCGAATGTCAAAATCAAATAACATTGGACGTCATGCTCGCATCTGTAGACTCATCTCTAGGATAGAATAGAAAAGTTTTCATTCCGCTCATTCTTTCAATCGCCATGCTCGGGACTGAAGAAAAGTTCTACTCTACACCTAACCTCGCATCCACACGTTGGGGCCAACGTTGGTCCCAACGTTGGGGCCAAGATTTCGTGAACCATCCACACGTTGGCGATACACCAGTCTTGTTCCGTCAGAGCCAACGTGCAGACGTCCGATGTCTGCGCGTCCGATACAGAAATTGAAATTTCTCTAAGTGATTTTACATTACTGAATACCAATTTTATCACAATCACATCGCATCATGTCACTATCACACTTCACACAACACACTATATTATAAATGCGAAAGTTTGGATGTTTGGATGGATGTTTGTTCCTCTATAACACGACAACCACTTAACCGATATGGGTGAAATTTAAAATATGTATAGATAGATAATAACCGGAAATAGGACATAGGCTACTTTTTATCCCAAAAAATTGCACGGTTTCCGTAACATAAAAAAAATAGTAGACTCCATCATCAGATCAGCTCGCTGTCACCATATTGTTACATTGTAGTCGGAACTTGACAAAAATGCCGAGTTTCAACTCAATCGGCCTATTTACTGAGGAGTTCTGTTGAACAGCTCTTGACTCCATCATCAGATCAGCTTGTTGATATCATAATATTTCATTGTCACCGAGAATCTATTGGGGGAAACGGGACTGAGCATAGCGCCAACGTGTGGACGGATCGCCAATGTTGGCGCGCCAACTCCCTTTGATAAAACCGACACGGCACGGCCAACTCGCAACTTTGGCCCCAACGTTGGCGCCAAGCTATTTTGTCAGTTCCACACGTTGGTGAGAGGCATTGGGGCCAACGTTGGCCCCAACGTGTGGATGCGGGGTAAATGTCACTTTTGTTTAGTCTACCCTAGACAAAATCGTTGTCTTCGCTGTCCATGCTAGCCCCACTGACGCCAGAGTGTCTGACTATTTTATTTTCATGTTTTTTCGCTGTTCATCGAGGTACTAAATAATCTAATTTAGGTACCAAATAGTACCAAAAATGTACTAAATATTGATAGTAAAATATAGGAGAATGCAAACAGCAAAATTAATTTCAGCCATAACTTTTTTCTGGGACGTTATTTAATAAAAAAAAATAAGGTACGTTAAGGTACTAAAAAGGTACTAAATATATGGAAAGAAATAATTAAGTTATATTGCCTCTAACTATGTGAAAAAAATATGGTCCAGACAACCTGACGTCAGAATGTCTGACCACTTTATTTTCATGTTTTTTCGCATATCATCGAGGTACTAAAAAATCTGATTTAGGTACCAAATAGTACCAAAAAGGTACTAAATATTGGTAGTTTCAAAACATAATATATCGCATTTGGTCCAGGGGACCTGACGCTTACCAATCGAACAGTGTTTGAAACACCGTTCGACCGTAGCAAACACTGTTTGCTACGAGTTTCAGTAGCTACAGAATAAGTAATAGCTCTTACTGAACTGTGCCACGAGCTTGATAAATAGGTACCTAGGTATTTAACTTAATAATTATGTTACATAATTTTGGTAATACCAAACATGATGTGAAGTTGGTTCTAAAGTTCTGAAAAAATAAGTTTTCAGTTTTACTGTCAGATGTAGAAAATAAATCATTTTTCGCAAAAATGGCTAAATATGGCACTGGTTATTTAATATTTTGTTTACTCAAAATGCAAGTTAAACTGATTCTAAGGCCGGACTTACACTAGTGAGTTTTTACGTAAGTTTTACTCACGCAAGAGAAGTGACAATACAACGGAAATAAAGTAGCTTTTCCTTTGCATTGTCACTTGCGTGAGTAAAACTTACGTAAAAACTGACTAGTGTAATTCCAGCCTAAGCCTGCCTGTAAGGACGAACTATATGGACGTCTTGACGCCAGACAAATCTCCACATATACCTACACCATTGTGCCAAGTAGGTATTGGACGAATAGGAATCTTCGGAATTCTAATGACATGCTAGGAAGGACTTATTTATAACTTTATGCTGTTGGCAGCAAGGTTCATTTTCAAACAATTGGGTTTTTCACAAAGTAGGTATTGGCTGATCGGCAGAACAAAAGGGATCTGAAGAGGTACCTATTACAGATAATAGGTAGGTACAGGGTATCCCAGAAAGTGACTATAAGCAAGACAACTTTGTTCTATGTTCTGTTACCAGACATTTCAATCAAGCGCATCACATACACAGCAGATAATATATCTTATGAAGTAGGTATAAATCTTAAGATCGCGCCCATACAAATTCTATGGAGGACCACACACAGCGACTATAAATTACAAAATATATTTGCTAAGATTTGTCAAGATTTATATTTCATAAGATATATTATCTGGTGTGTGTTGTGCGCTTAAAAGTCTGAAAAAGTACTACTCTGTGTGGAACTTTGCAATTCATTTGACTACAGTTTTCGACTACATTTATTACCTACATATTTGGATGATTCACAATGATCTTAGCTAATTATATTATTATGCTGTCACAGAACTTTTGTGCCCAGAGGTATACCGATTAGGAGTTTTTTTAATTTAAATTGTGATAATTCAAAATAAAAATCTGGACACAGTTTCTGAAGAAGGTTTTTAACAGCGTTCATACGAGGGCGGAGTGATAAGTCTGGTAAAAATTAAACAAGGAGTACATTTTATTTAAAAATTACTATTTATTTTTCTACGTAGTTCCCTTCTAAGCCGATGCATTTCATCCAGCGTTTCTCTAGCTTTTCGATTCCCTCCATAAAATACGATTTAGGCAACTCTTCGAAATCGGCATTGGTTTCGTGCATGATCTCTTCGTTGGAGCTAAATCTTTTATTTTTGAGCTAAAGCTTGGTCTCTGGTGTGTGGTGGTGGATTCATGTTTCATCTACTATTATAAAACGACGCAAAAATTCAGTTTTATCCCGGTTCAAACAATGACAAACCTGCCTTCGAAGTGGTCACTCGTATGCGTTTTTGATCAACAATCAGTAAACGCGGCAGCCATCGCGCGGAGAGCTTTTTCATATCTAAATGTTGGTGTAAGATATTGCATACACATTCGTCTGAGATGCCTACTATCTCGACTACCTCCTTTACTTTTACTCTTCGGTCATTCAACACTATGTCATGGATTTTAGCGATCATCTCTGGAGTAGAGGCCTCAACTGGGCGTTCTGGACGTTCAGCATCACTTGTGCTTGTACGACCACATTGAAAATCAGTAAACCACTTACGAATCATTTTAATGGACGGAGCAGAGTCCCCATAATAATTATCAAGTCTTTGTTTCGTTTCCGTAATAGTTTTTTTTCGCAAAAAATTATGTTTAATCAACACACGAAATTCACTTTTCTCCATGTTTGAGAAAATGCGTTCGATTGATTTGCTTCAAGCTGTATAAAAAAAAAACTAACCGGCAGTACTGGCTGAATATTTAAATTTAGGGCTTCAAAAGAGTTTTGAACAAGGAGGTTTCATGCAATTAGCGATACTTTTTTTCCAGAACAGATTTTTACCAGACTTATCACTCCGCCCTCGTAATCAAAGGTTTATGATATTGAAATAAATACTTGCTACTTGAGTAATACTTATATTTCACGATAAAACAGTTCATTCAGCACTTAATTTTTAACTAAGTGCTTAATTACCTACTAATATTTGTACACTAACTAAATGCAAAAAAGACTACTGTCAGTAATACTAGGTATTCGAGTGCAGTGTAAAAGTGATTAAATTATTTGTCAACCATTTTTGAATGAACATTGAAAAAAATGTATAGGCACGTATAGGTAATGAAGGTAGGTACATTTCACATGAATATTATAGCCTCTACGAATGAGTATTACATTAAAAATATTCTTTAAAACTATAGTACCACTTATTAACGATTAACTCTTCTATAAAAGACTTTAGTGTTGTCTTTTTCGATTCTTATAAAATAAAAGTCATACATTATAATAATATATCAAGGCTTAGGCTGAGACTCCACTAAAGCGGAGGCGAGAGGAGATATATTTAATAAACATACAATAGAATTTCGTTATTCGAGACAAGCGACATGAAAAAAAAAAACACAACAGATCGACAGTTTGGGTCTTTAGTCGTTTCGCACCGCAAGCGGTTCGGACCGCGGTGTGAATAAGCCCAGAGCTGTTTTTGAATGGGTTCTTTCGCACCGCGGTGCGAATCGCCCCAGAACTTTTTGTGATGGGTCGATTCGGACCTGAGGGGAACAAAACAGTTCTCTTTTTATGTAAGCCATACACGCTACGGTCTACCGGAGAGGTCATTTAATTTTATGCAGGCATGCCTGCGCAGGTCAACCAAACATTGGTAGCGTGTATGGGGATGTTCCGGTGTACCGGAGCGGTCTTCAGTTCTTTTTGCGATGGCATCGAATGAGGACGATGACGCGTCCGAAAGAATATAATTTTGGCCTTTTCCTCATGGCCAAACTCGTGTCAAAATAGACAAAGCAAGTAGGTACAGTTATCTACTTAGTTAAAATACCTCTGCAATACTTATGATGTCCTGGTACCTACTTCAAACATTAATTTTTATCCATTGGTCATGAAGGATGAATTAATAATATATTCTAAATAATTTTGCAAAGATTTGGAAAATAATCGAAACCTAAAATGTCAATAAGGTCGAAAATCACTTGAACGGTTTTTTTAACAGTGTAACCATAGGAAATTGGTTTTGCGACGTTATTTCAAAAACATGATTTGTCCTTCATGACGACAACGGGTAAAACGTTTTGAAGTACCAGGACATCAGATGTATCGCAGAAGTGTTTTGATTTAAGCAAGTAAAAAAACCTCTGTAACGTTTCTGGTGTCCTGGTCTTTTAAGTTAGATCCAAAACACAATTCACACGTAGTGCATAATTGCTATTGCCAAAAAGATATAGGTAGGTAGGTACTATGTACAAAATTAAATAAAATTAGGTAAAAAATAACGAAAAAAAATTATATTCCTTTACCTAGGTACTCGTGGTGATGATACCATAGTATGCTTTTTGTATCCTCTCTGCGGTGGTGAGTGTACCTACTTTGTCTATTTCGACACGAGTTCGGCCATGAGGAAATGTTAGTCCTCGTAGCCAAATCAGTTAGGCGAAATAGTTTGTCCATGAGGAGAAAGCCTTAATTTTTGATATGAGTCCAAATCGGACATGCAAAATGAACATTGAGTCGTTTCGCCCTGTGGTCCGAATCGACCCATTTCAAAAGATACATTAGGCGATTCGCACCGCTGTCACCACCGTGGTGCGAAAGGACCCATTCAAAAAGAGCTCTGGGGCGATTCACACCGCGGTCCGAACCGCTCGTGGTGCGAAACGACTAAAGACCCGACAGTTTTTGAGACAGACCGTTGAATTTGAAATAAATCACTCGCTTTTAAAACATTGATTAAAAAATTAAGGAATCTTAAACAGTATAGGTAATAATACAAGTATATAGTAGGTATAGATAGTAGATAGTGCCATACCATTTTTCTTTACTTATAATTTTTTTTATTTTAACAAATTATGACAAACCTTGATAATTATTATTTCCATAATGTTATGCTTGAGTCATGAGTGCCTACAGAATTAGGAAACGGACCTTTATCGCTGATTCACATTTATTTCTAATCAA
This sequence comes from Camptogramma bilineatum, assembly GCA_958496255.1. Taxonomy (NCBI): domain Eukaryota; kingdom Metazoa; phylum Arthropoda; class Insecta; order Lepidoptera; family Geometridae; genus Camptogramma; species Camptogramma bilineatum. Next base: position 12,951,409 of record OY292461.1, read on the forward strand.
AAATTATTTCCTTTATATACGCAAAAAATACAGCACCCATTAATTGAAATATTTATAGTAAGAGTAGAAGCATAAAATATTCGTTTTGCCATTTTTTGTATCACTCTTATGCTTTTAAAATACATTAAAACTAGTAGTTCGCCCCGAACTGAGATCTCGCGCACCGTAGATGGCTTACATTTGGACTTTCTTCTGACTACCCCTATAATTTCAAGTGCTACTACTGATACTGCCGAGTATGCCTATTGCGCTAGCTCTTCATGGTAAAAAATACTGGCATGCATGCAATACATAATGTCGTGTCTAATTTTTCATTTAGGTATTTCATATTTATGAATTCTCGTCGTATTTCTAAAAGTATACGTCCTAGAATAAAAATAATAACTATTTTGGAATGTACAAATAAAGACCTTTCATTTGACAGCCCACTCAATATATTTGTTTACTTAACTTTTTTTACCCCAATTATTTTCATTCTTTATCAAAATTTTTTTTATCATGAAAATAAATCAAGTAGCATCTAAAATCATTGCAAACCAAACCGCAACGATGCCACTCTCTTTTTAAGACCGACCAGTCAATGAGCTACGAAGTCATCGAAACTCTATGCAACGGGAGCTCTTGCAGCTCTGGTTTCGTAGTTTTTGGTCTTTGGTCGTATTTCAAAAACTATACATCCTAGATTAAAAATAAAAACTATTTTGGAATGTACAAAATAAGCCCTTTCGTATGACACCCCACTCAATTTATTTGTGTAACTTTCATAATTTTTTACCCCCTTGGGAACCCAATATCTTCACAACCCCTTCATCGATTAAGCTCATATGCTCCCCCGTAAATTTCCTTACCACAACCTATTGACCTACCAAGTTTCATGCAGATTGGATGAACGGTTCGACAGTTATGCTCGAACAACAATTCGTGAAACATACAAACATACAAACATACAAACATACAAACATACAAACATACAAACATACAAACATACAAACATACAAACATACAAAGCAAAATCGCCCAACTTACCACTAAGATCTTCGCTCGCTTCGCTCGCTCGATCGATTACATCGATTACTTACTAACCCCCTACTTATGAAAGATGTTTAAAGTTGAACACTGGTTAAACAACGTCCTGTCTCTATTCGTCACTATCCACAAATAAAGGCAGGACGTTTTTTAACCAGTGTTCAACTTTAAACATCTTTCATAAGTAAGACCCTAAGATTTTAAATAGTCGACAACAACAGTTGTTGAAAAGTTTGTTTGTGACTTTCAAAGCTCTTTGTAGCTTAGAATTGAAACTCTCAATCAGATGCAGTTTAAAAAAAACTAAAAAAACCCGACTGCGGTGTAAAATTGTCTTAAAACATTTAAAAGGCTATTATTAATAAAGCTCTCGTTATTTTTGGTCGCAACGCATGCACAGAATACAACAAAAGTGTGAACTTGTAAAGCGCAGGCCAGATAGAAGAGACGGGGCGCAGACATTTGTCTCTTCCGCGTCCCTTTCATACAAAATGTGACGGCGCCCCGTCTCTTCTGTATGTTTTGCGGCGCGACGCTTCTATACATTTTCTATGAAAGGGACGCGGAAGAGACATATGTCTGCGACGCGTCCTCATCTTACGTCTTTTCTGTATGTCCCGCGCCTAAAGTGTACGCAGTACAATGTGTACCTACCAACTGATTGGCTCAATTTAGACTCGCCTAGAGTTGAAGCAAATCGAGTCGTCACGTCACTATGAGCTGTAGTTTACTCTCCATCGATTTCGGTCCAGAAAATGTAAAGGTGCGTAGCGCTTTATGTAGTTACAATCGAGACAATTTGTAGGTATTAAATAATCGCTTCGACTACGTTAATGTGAACCTTGCGTGCTATGCGTGCGTCGTTCCGTCTTTAAATGGACTTGCCTTAGGCCTCTTTAGTTGTAGTAGTCTCAAACAATATATATCACACTCAGCTTCAGTTATCGTATTTATATACTTAGACCATGATAAAATAAATGGTCTAAGTATTGATATCGTTGTGGTTGAAGGCTATCAAACAGCCTTTTCAATATGTAAATAATAGCGTGTTTTTGACCTGCGGAATTTTGCAGAACTAACGAAAAACCTATGGCAATCTAATTTCACACATAGATACTATCGCCGCTCCGAAGGGACTTTTTTCGTGTAACAGACTCTATTTTGTATTGTTCAAGTAGCAAACAATACAAGTGTTAACAAATTCTGCAAAGACTGCGGCCCTGTGTGTGTACACGTCACTGTTTGCTGTATGCAGTAGTATAATTGGAGGGATTTTATCTGTGTAGTTTGTAACGGCCGGATCAGAGTTACAAATCGTAAACTATGCAGATAAGAAAAACGAAAATGTTCAAGACGACGAAAAACTAAATATTCCCCAAAGCGCAGCAGACATTCTCACAAATCTTTAAGATAGACACGTTTGGTTGAAAAAGTTATAAATAAATTGGTCCAATAATGTCCGGTCCGGTATGAGATATTTATAGACTTGTCCACAGACAAATTAAACCAGTCTTTACCCTTGCGGCCTATCGATTAATAAGCCAATCGGACTAAGCGTTTTTTTTTTTTTTTTTTTTCTTTATTTTGGCTTCGCACGGTTGTGCATTCAGCCAGTGTCAAGTAATTATTATTCTTCAAGTTTACAGATAAATAAGATAAATAAATACATATTACAATACTTAAATATAATATCCCACCCCTCCCCTTGTGCCTCAGTAAAGATGTGGGCCTTTACTGAAACATCAACACGGACTTTTTGGAAGAACTTGAAAAGCAATGTTAACCAATTTTGTTTCACTTCCCCACACTTATGCACGTTCACGAACACTTAACAGTTAATAATCCACCATTATTACACATTAACATTCGAAGAAACACAAGTTTTGGAAAATGAAACAAAAATGAAACTTGACTTCTCAAATTCCCGCCAAAAAGCCCGGACTAAGCGTTGTCTCCATACCTATGATTGATTAATCGGCCAATGATAAAAGAAATTGTCCCGCATATGAGTTATAGACCAGCCTCCTTATTGTCTGTCTTTGATAGCGACCAATATCGGTCTCAAACTGTCAAATTAAGTTCAGTGACCACGCAAGTAGCTCTGTCACTCTCATCTCAACGAGACCGAACGCGACAAAAGATACCTACGCGTTCGTTTTGACAGTTTGAGAGATTGAGACCAATTTGAGTTCCCACATACGGAATCGATCTATGAAATTGCGCATTTTTATACAATCTATCTTGTTTCAGGTTCAATATTTATAGCCACCATACCATTAGCATCGTTAATTGTGATCATAAACTTATCTATTTCGATCTTCTTGTTATTTGTTTGTGAGTCTTCAACGCACTGAATGTCTGCTAACATGTTTGTCTGTATATCCGGGATTATGTATTCATTTGTTACATACGTTTGTTTTTGTTGTTGTTTTTCTGTGAATGTGTCTGGTTGGGCGTCAGTGTGAGGTTCTGTGTCGGTTTGTGTGTGTGTTTGTGTGTCTTCTAAGTTCGTTTTCGGGTCCTTCAGCGTTCCGTCATCGCTAAAGTGGACGGCATAATGTTTCTTAAGCTCGTTCTTCAATCGGAACCGCACACCGCAGACTGAGCAACTAGAAAACAAAATTGTATGTGTTTATCACCATCCTGATGTTATGAAATTGTGGTTAATGTTTGAAAATCTATTTCAATCACTCTTCAACGTCCAACCAGACCAGACAGACCGATAGAAAAGTTTGTAATGTGCGAGGGGGCTTAATATTTTGCCCGCAACGCTCTCACAACAGCAAGACTGCCTATATCGAAAATTGCATTTTTTATTATTGGTACAATACAAAGGTCTTTCCTGCTTCGAGACCGGACTATAGATAGGTACTTACTCGTATAAGTTCTGTCCTAGATGCGAGCGCATGTGCTCGGTGGCTCATTGCTGTGGTGTGTGTGTGTGTGTGTGTGTGTGTGTGTGTGTGTGTGTGTCTGTGTGTGTGTGTGTGTGTGTGTGTGTATGTGGTACTCACTCGTATTGTTTCGTAGAGATGCGAGCGCATGTGCTCGGTGGGTCGTAGCTGCGGTGTATTTGTGTGTGGGTGTGTGTGCGTGTATGTGTGTGTGCGTGTGTCTGTGTGTTTGTGTGTGTGCGTGTGTTACTCACTCGTATATGTTCTGTCCGAGATGCGATCGCATGTGTTTGGTCCGGTCGTTGCTCTGAGCGAAGGCTCGCTCGCAGTAGTGGCACTTGTACGGTTGCTCTGGTGTGTGTGTGTGTGTGTTGGTGTATGTGTGTGTGTGTGTGTTACACACTCGTATATGTTCTGTCCTAGATGCGAGCGCATGTGTTTGGTCCGGTCGTTGCTCTGCGCGAAGGCTCGCTCACAGTAGCGGCACTTGTATGGTTGCTCTGGTGCGTGTGTGTGTGTTGTGTGTGTTACTCACTCGTATATGTTCTGTCCTAGATGCGAGCGCATGTGTTTGGTCCGGTCGTTGCTCTGCGCGAAGGCTCGCTCACAGTAGCGGCACTTGTATGGTTGCTCTGGTGCGTGTGTGTGTGTTGTGTGTGTTACTCACTCGTATATGTTCTGTCCTAGATGCGAGCGCATGTGTTTGGTCCGGTCGTTGCTCTGCGCGAAGGCTCGCTCACAGTAGCGGCACTTGTATGGTTGCTCTGGTGCGTGTGTGTGTGTTACTCACTCGTATATGTTCTGTCCTAGATGCGATCGCATGTGTTTGGTCCGGTCGTTGCTCTGCGCGAAGGCTCGTTCGCAGTAGCGGCACTTGTATGGTTTCTCGCCGGTGTGGATGCGGTAGTGCCGCTTCAAATGGTCCTTGCATGTAAACCTAAAGTAAAATAACATCTTGTAACTTATTCTAATGTTGCCTGAAATAAAGTTTACTATTATTATTTTTATTTACTAACATTGCACTGACAGTTCAATCAGCTGATAGCAGGGATAGACCTATCACAGAAAACTGAGATTCATTACGATTGGTCATATTGAATCAGTGCCAATCATATTTAATCTCAGTTTTCTGTGGTCTACCCTTGCTATCAGCTGATTGATCTGTCATTGAAATGTTAGTAAATATTGCACCTTGGGTTTGGCTAGAGCATAGGTTCTCAACGTGGGCGATAACGCCCCCTTGTGGGCGTTTGAGACTTTCAGGGGGGCAGTAGAAGACCCAGAGAAAATTAGCGGGCATTGAGATGGCGCATTAAGGGACCGGCGAACGTACCTACGTACCTAGGAACGTAATACCAAAATAATTTAAAATTTGAGCATATTTTTATCACTTTATGTTATTAGTTGGATAAAGGCAGTATTTATCTAGGTTCCTGTTACATTTTTGTTCCAAAAAACTTACTATAGAACAAATAAAATGAAAAAAATTCCATTTTTGGTGTACCTACACAGATTTCCATTCAATTTGCTTACATTTCTTTTTGGGTAAGTTTTTCGGAACAAGAGTGTAACAGAAACCTATATAAATACCTACTCTCTTAATCTAACAACATAAACTGATAAAAATATGCCTAAATTTTAAATGATTTCGGCATTACGTTTTTATGCAAATTCTCCTGTCGCAGGCCTCTTAAGGTATGGGGAGGGGGGCTCTTGAAAAAAATAAATTCTCAAAGTGGGCGGTGGGCAAAATAAGGTTGAGAAACTATGGGCTAGCTAGAGTATATAAAGGTTTGATAAACAGTCTATACTAGTAGTTCGCCCCGAACTGAGATCTCGCGCACCGTAGATGGCTTACATTTGGACTTTCTTCTGACTACCCCTATAATTTCAAGTGCTACTACTGCCGAGTATGCCTATTGCGTTAGCTCTTCATGGTAAAAAATACTAGCATGCATGCAATACATAATGTCGTGTCTAATTTTTCATTTATTTCATATTTATGAATTCTCGTCGTATTTCTAAAAGTATACGTCCTAGAATAAAAATAATAACTATTTTGGAATGTACAAATAAAGACCTTTCATTTGACACCCCACTCATTATATTTGTTAACTTAACTTTTTTTACCCCAATTATTTTCATTCTTTATCAAAAAATTTTTTTATCACGAAAATAAATCAAGTAGCATCTAAAATCATTGCAAATCAAACCGCAACGATGCCACTCTCTTTTTAAGACCGACCAGTCAATGAGCTACGAAGACATCGAAACTCTATGAAACGGGAGCTCTTGCAGCTCTGGTTTCGTAGTTTTTGTTCTTTGGTCGTATTTCAAAAACTATACATCCTAGATTAAAAATAAAAACCATTTTGGAATGTACAAAATAAGCCCTTTCGTTTGACACCCCACTCAATATATTTGTGTAACTTAAAAAAAAAATTACCCCCTTGGGAACCTAATATCTTCACAACCCCTTCATCGATTAAGCTCATATGCTCCACCGTAAATTTCCTTACTACAACCTATTGACCTACCAAGTTTCATGCAGATTGGATGAACGGTTCGACAGTTATGCGCGAACAACAATTCGTGAAACATACATACAAACATACAAACATACAAACATACAAACATACAAAGCAAAATCGCCCAACTTACCACTAAGATCTTCGCTCGCTTCGCTCGCTCGATCGACTATACTATAGGAACAGTACCGCATAAGACAGGTGTCGCAGCCATAAGGCCGTTGTCCCGTGTGTATAAGAGCGTGTTTCTTCAGCGAAGTGGGCTTCGTGAAGCTAGCGCCGCACTTCTCGCACGCGTACGGGTGCGCGCCGGTGTGGGTGGCGAGGTGCACTGTCATCTGACCTGCCGAACAAAAACAACACAAAAATAAAATGACAAATGAACGAAGAGCGTGAAGCCAAACAAAAAAAAACTAATAAAACGAAGAGTTTGTTTGAACGCGCTAATCTCAGGAACTACCAGTCGGGTTTGGAAGAATATTTTTGCATCTGATAGCTAAACTCTTGAGGAAGGTTATAGGCTAATTTTCATCATCATCACCGTATACCACCACTACAGGAGCAACGCCGCGGGGGCGCTTCTAGTAATTATATATTTTTTAATGTTTAATACCTTTAGTGCAGAAGGTCTTCGGGCACAGTTTGCATGAGAAAGGCTTCTCTCCGGTGTGTCGCAGCATGTGCTGCCTTAAGTTGGACCTGTTGGAGAACCCTCGGCCGCACTCCGAACAGAGGAACGGGGTCTCACCGGTGTGAGTGCGGATGTGGTCTTTAAGATTGCATAGTTGGATGAATGCTGAAAATTATTAAGCTATTTATTTATCCATAACAAATTACATAGAGATACAAAAGTACACTTGTTTAATCTAATATTTTAGTTTAATATTTGCTAAGGATCTCTCTTCGAATGAATTAATACTGAAATAATACAGTGAAAGTTTCTTATACACATTAATTTTCAATTATGTGTTGCGCACAACAAAAATGCTTTTCTTCTTTTTACCTAAGAGGGAATAGATGAGTGCTGCATTAAGAGACCACACACAGCAGACCCGGGACGTACATTACCTGCACTGTGTGTGAAGTCCTTTAGGCAGGAAATGAAGCTCCAATAAAATTGGCATCTAAATGATCATACAAATATTTAATGCCAAAAACTTGAAGTTATAACCAGTGATCGGAATGAGGCGGGCTAAAATACCTAAAGTTCGAAAAATAACAGAGACAAATGGAGACGCCTTAGGACTAGATATTTTTCGACTCAATTATTTCACTGAATTAATAACAAAAACTAAAATGTAAATTATAAGGATAAAAAACTTTTTTCCGTTGGTCAAATAGAAAAATTATTTGAATTAGTTCACAATATTATTAACATTAATTTTAAATATACTTACTCACTGTGAAAATTGTGCCAACTTTCAATAAAATTCTTACTTACTACAAGAATAAAATTCTTGTAGTAAGGAAGTCTCCCCTTTTTTGCCTCTGTTCTTTGAACTTTAGGTAGTTTAGCCCGCCTCATTCCGATCACTGGTTATAACAGATACTACCTATTTCTTACCTTTATTACAATACGGACAGACATTAGCCTTCTGTTCAGTATGCGTCTTCGTATGGACTCTAAGCTGGTCCGATCGTGAATAAGTTTTACTACATTTGTTGCACTTGTAAGCCTTCTCTACAACATGCAGTCTTAAGTGTCTTTTCACCATTGCCTTCGACGTAAACTCCTTTTGACAAAAATCACATTTGTAATTTTCAGGAACTTTCTTATGCGCATTCTGATGCATGCTAAGAGATCGAGTACATTTAAATATCCGGTCACATTCGTTACAGGGGTACAGAGGCCTTAGCTCTTGATCTTGTTCATTCTTAATAGTATCGTGGGACGCAATATGTTGCAGTAATGAAGTATCATCAGAAAATATGTCTCCACATATTTGACAATTGTGAACTGCATGTTTGGATAGATGTTTCAGGAAGGCTTCTTCTTTGAAGAATTGTTCAGCACAGAATGAGCAAGAGTGCGGTGGATTGTGCAATTCTAAATGTTTCAGATATCTCTTCTCTTTAGTATACCCTTTGTTACAAGTAGGACATGTGTAGGTTTTCTTGTTCACTTGATAAATTTCATCATCCGGATTTCCATTTACTTCAGACTTGAGCTCGTTATAAGAGAAGTCCTCGTAACTTTCGAAGTGGTCTTCCTCATTTTCTACTTTGATCTCCTCCTTCACATTTTGTAGAAGAACTTTAAATTGTTCCTGAGCTTTTGCAGCTTGACTACGGAATGTGTATGTCAACTGGAGGAACTTGAAGCATTCTCTGCAAATGTTTTGTGGTAAACCATCATTTTCTTTCACCTGAAATTTAAATAAGAATATCAGCTGCTTCTGCTGTTCTATTTTATTTTGACATTAAAATAATAGGACTGGAGATAACAAAGTCAGAACCTCAGAACTTACAAAGGTACAAAAAGATACAAAAAGGTAAAGACATAGGTCAGTTCGGTAGGAAGTAGGTATTCCTTTCAATTTAATTTGTTAATTTATTCAATTACTTCCATAGCAATTACATTGATCTACTTACGAGTATCGCGGCACATTCTAGCAGCAACTGAAATAATTGAATATTATTGTTCCCATCGATGTTCACAGGCTCGAACAAGTGCACTAAATTATCATCGCTCTTCATACACGTTCTACAATATAATTTGATGTCTAGCATCTTGTTTCACTAGTCCACACTATTTACATTTTATTTTCAGAAACTGCACATGACAATGCTACTAATTAAACAAAAACTAAGGAAGTAAATCCAATAAGAAAATCCATCCAACGCATTCCATTCAAACAAAAACAAAACAAAAATCCAAATCCAATCCTCCAACTCCAAGTGAAACGAAATTGTTTTCATTTCATGCACGTCAGTGTCAACTGTCAAAAAAAAACTTGTCAATGTCAAATCCATTCAGTTTACGTTTTCAGATACTGTTATTTACATTAGCTGTTTTTTTTACTCTAGCTAGATTAGATTATGGATGAGAAAATCAGAGAAAATTAACATTTTGTATTGTGTATTGTACCTATTTGCTTTTCTTTCGTGAGTTTAAAATTATTTCGTACGTTGTAGCTCGTAGTAAGGAATTTTTGTAGTGTTCATTATATCACACTGTCTGTGTTGATGATTGTAAACAGAAACTGTCTTTACAAACACTCAAACAAAGTTCGCAAAGTAAAAAAGAGACGAGGAAGTTTTTTCCGAGCTATTTTCGTCGTAATCGTACATTATCCCACTGAAATTGGGGTACCAACATTCATGTTTTCTTACAAGTGCAAATAGTTTAAAAAATGGACGACATCATTTTTGTTGGTGATTGGACTAAGGATCGAATATTAGGATCGGGAAGTTTCGGTATCGTAGTTCTCTGGAAACACAAAAGAACCGAAGAAAAACTCGCTATCAAAACGTGCAAATGGGGCGATGAACTCACCGCGAAACACAGAGAAAGATGGACCAAGGAAGTGGAGATGCTCCAAAGCTGCCAGAACCCCAACATAGTTGGTACGAAGGAATTACCACCTGAGTTTGTTATCGGCTTGCAGCGCGCTAATCCCTCGGGGCTGCCTATTCTTTGCATGGAGTACTGCAGCGGTGGTGACTTGCGACAATTACTCAACAAACCCGAATCTTGCGCAGGCCTGAATGAACAACAAGCGAGACAAATACTAAGCGACGTCTGCAATGCCATGCAATTCCTGCATCAAAATCGAATTACTCATCGTGATCTCAAACCGGAGAATGTAGTGATGTGTGTCCTAGATAACGGAGGTCAGATTAACTCACAAAGCCCACAGGTGGTGTACAAACTTATTGATCTCGGATATGCCAAAGAAATTGACTCCAACTCAATCTGTGCTAGCTTTGTTGGTACACTACAGTACCTAGCTCCAGAAATTCTGTACAGCAAGACATACAGTAACTCTGTAGACTTTTGGTCACTAGGCCTGCTTGCATTTGAAGTTATTTGTGGAAAGAGGCCATTCCTGCCGTTCATGGCCCCTGTCCAGTGGATGCCATATGTAAAAAAGAAGGCCCATTCTAATATCTGTGTGTATGAAACTTTCCATGAAGAAATTGAATACTCTGATGAAATATTCCCCGAAAATCACATTTCTGAACCATTCAAAATAATGATTGAAGAATGGTTGAGGATAGCTTTGGAATGGGACCCCAAGTTGAGAGGCAGGGATGCTCCTTCCAGAGTTACTTTTAATTTACCTGAAGAAAAGGAAAAAGCCAGCAATGTTGTGATTTTCGACCAGCTCGCAGACATTTTGTCAAAGAAAATCATCAAAATTTTCTCTATGGTAAGCTTTTCAGAACTTGCTTATCAGATAGACCACACCACAACGGTGTCTACCATCAAAACTTGGATCCAAACAGAAACAAAAATCACACAAAATGACCAGATTTTAATATCACAAATGAGTTATTTAGAACTTGAGAATGATGACCAAGTTATAAAATATTGGAATGCAAACAATGACATCATGCTGACACTTTTCAGCAGAACTACATTTATGAAAGACAGTGTTGATCCATTAGTGCCTAAATCTGTTCAGAGATGCTTGGAGCATCCTAAAGCTTTATACACCTTCAAAAACAGCCAAAACTTGTACCATGATGGTCTATATTTTGTCCAATACCAAATGGAAATGTTTGACTTTCTTATAAAAGGGTTATATGTTCGAGCAGAGTCTTTAAAGCATGAAGGCAATCAATTGCTACTGAAACACAACTCTGTTGATAAAGGCATTGGCAACCTACTTGCTCAGGATGAAATTCTCAAAAAGATTAAAGAAATAGGCCAGAAACATATCACTGATCTCAGAGAAAATTCAACAGGAACCAACCTACTTGGTGGCTTTGACAAAATATTTAAAAATGCTGAAGACTTGAATGATAAGATTTGTAAGCTGAAATGTGCATGGTCCCAGGTGACTATTAGACTGCAATCTGCCACCAGAAGATGCAATGAACCAGTCACAGCTGATCTCAACAACTTTGTTGCCAAATATAACCTAACAACTATTTACAAAAATGCCTATAAAGTCTTTCTGTCATACAAAAAAAGTATGAATGAAATAAGAGGAAAGAAGTTGCAGTGCCATGATATGATGAAAGTGTGCTACGACTGCCTAAAACTAAGAAGTAAGATTCTGACTGAAGTAAAGCACCAGTCTTTTGTACTGAAACTGGTAGATTTAAGCACTGAGTTTTCAAAAATTGGTGATATTGTCAAGAATGCATCAGAACATGCTGAGAAGTTGACTGTAGATTTGTCTAATGTTCTTGAAGAGCTCACAAAATGCACACGGTCTACCATAAGTCTAGTTGTAAAAGATGCCGAAAGTTTATCTGATCTTCCTTACAGTGTGGTGTCATATGAAAAGAAAGATTTTAGAATTGGAGAATCAGTGTCCAATCATTGCATTAAAATGGTGAACAAAGTAGAAGAAGATGATAAACTTAAGTCACTAATCGAAGACAGTTTAAAAATAAGGAAAAGTCATGTGCATTTAACTGAGAAATTGAAATCACAGAAGGAAATTTTGAATAAATCATTATTTGATTTTAGTTTTTTAGAAGAAAAGTAAGGTATAAGGGTAGCTTAACTCAATCTTAATGTGCCTTAATTAATATTAGTTATCTAAGTATGGCTGGTGCTTGTATCACACAAATTCAAACTATGTATTTATATTAACATTTATTTTAATATTTATGTTTGGGTTTTTCCTATTTTATATTGTTGGTTACTAAAAACACTTTGATATTAAAAGTGCCAATTTGTCTTAGGTTTTAAGAATATTCAAGTTTTTCAAAATTATCTAACACCAAATTAGTTATTTTACATAATGTACTCGTACTTATATAATTGTTTTGTTTTTTGTTCTAGTCAAATTATGTGCAATTTGAATAAATTCAAGTTACATACTTATAGATGTGTTTCTTGTTATTCAATTCTATTTTGGTTATTTTCTATGATGTCATGATAAGATTATATCAAGGACATCATTCAAAATGTAAATTTAGGTAGGTATTGTATAAATTACACAAAGTAAATAGGTTCATAAATTAACAACTGCATAGTAGATGCATTGTGTGTGCAAGTAGGTAATTAATTATAATTTAAAATAATGCTTCCTGTGAACTGTTCCAACCATTCCATAAAACTATTCATCATTTTGTGCAGTTTCTTCACATCGGCCGGAGTTTGCAGGTACTCTTCAGGAGCAAACCTCGGTTCTGGGCTTCCGCTGGCATGGATCCAGATGGCTAACACAGCGTCATCAATATTTGCTACTGATCTTCGACATAGTCTGGCTGACGTCACACATGCGGCGGCAAGCGATCTCATACTTCCTACAGAAACCGCCCTTGGTCTTTCCTTTCTAGCCGCTAAAAAGTAATTCCTCAAAAGATTCTCCGTCGAATACTCCAATGAAACTTCAATACCGGCAACCAGGTCAATATATGACGCCAATTCTTTCAAAGCTTGCATTTCTTCGGCGTTGCTTTCTGTTGGATCGACCGCCCGTTCTAAGTTGAAGTCTATAATTTCATCGTTGTACTCATTGACGTCTCCGCGGCAAACAGTTCCGAAAACGCTGGCTACATTGTAAAGGACTATTTTCTTGAAATCCATTCCTTGAGCCCAAACAGCACTGCGAAGCTTCGTCTTAGCTGTGTCCGTAGTTACCGTGCTGCTCTCCACCGCAGCTAAAATAGCGCATGTTTGCTTTTGACTGTAAATATGAAGAGGCAAAGGCATAACACAGACCCCTCCAGAACTCCCCAGGAGGGATGTGGAAACCGAAGCGTTGCAGGTTCCTAAGAAAATGGTTCGGTCAGCGATTTTAGCAGCGTCTGTCATGAGTTTGCCGACGTACCCGGTATCGTGTCCTGCCGCCAAAACGTGCAAAATCTCTGAACCAGTGTGCATACTGGCTTTAATGCTGCAGAGACTCATCAAGAGACATATCTTGAGGTGCATAAAGCAGTTGAGAGGACAAACATTAGCACCGATACTAGAAGCGAGACAGTAAATAAACTTCCAAGGAAGACCATCGCAAGCGAGATACAAGTGCTCAACATCTTTTAGAACTGGACAGGTCATCGAAGTCATCAGTGGCATTATTTCTTCCAAAGACCAGACTGTTGTCATTTTTTTCAACACGACTGCGTGTATGGAATATCTCAAGCCGAGGGTCAATTTTGGAATTAAGTCGTCGTTGATCGCAAGGTTCTTTGAAAAGCTTTGATTTTTCAGTTTAAACGTTGCCGTCACTTGTTCGCCGCATCTCCTCAAGCCACTGTTTTCGTAAAGAACACTTTTGCAAATATAACATTTAGGAGGAGCTTTTGGGATAAAGCCTAAAACAACTTCGCTGCTTTCACACTCTTCAGGGCAGCACCAGACAGTGTGATGCACGTAACTCGTGGGTTTCGATATTGAAATCAGAATGCCTTCAATTAACACGAGGCCGTTGTAATCCTTACTGGTGGCTCGAACTAGAAGCTTTGATAAACTCTGTAACCTCACCAGAACAAGACATTGGTTTTGTTGAACGTGCGTATATTCTCCTGTAGATTGTAGACAAGCAAACAAAATCTCGCTACAAATTCGCTGCCACTTCAATGGCTCTTCAATTAGAAACATTCCGACGTCTTCAAATGCATCTAAAAGGTCCATGACGTCTATTTTCAGATGGAATCGAAGAGGTGGAAACTTATTTATATTTTTCTCATTCAGTTGCTCTTTCGAAAACTTTTCGCATTCCGTCTTCATCTCAGCTAAATAACGCCTTCTATCCAAGTATAGCAATAACTGGCATTGCATTTCCATTGCTTTGTAGCTTTGACAACAATTTGAGTAGGCACCCGCTTGATAATTTAATAACTTTACAGCTTTGCCGATAAAGTAATTCAGTTGTTTTTATTAATACCTAATGTACTTAAGTAGTAAGATTGCTTTTACTTAGGTACTTACTTACTTGTAATTTTTTTACTCGGCGAAATCATTCCCGTCCCGCCAATTTTTTGAATTGGGAATTATTTTTTAAAAAAAGTTTTTTTGTAACACAAGTTTTTTTTGCGATTCATACAGCATAAAATACTACTTACCTACCTACGTATACTTAGTAATAAAAAAGTATTAAGTACTTACGTAAATCTTTGCGACACCGAAAATTGCCGGGGCCTTCCTACACGCGACATTTGTGAGCGACCCACGCCTTCCTAAAGGACAAACGCTGACTCCCTATGAAGGTCAATAAATAAACGATTGGCGACTGCCTTTAGAACGGAAATAAGAATCTGTATGCAAAATAGGAACCTACTCATTGCTTAGTAGATTATCAAATTGATTGTGTCCAATTTACAACCTAATGTAAGTAGAGCCTTGTTCATTCATTGTAACCGTACACTTGCGAGGTAAAGTGCCTGAATAGTACTTACTTATGTTATGTGTGCCATGCCAACTCACCTACCATACCAACACGAATAAAGTAACTACCTAGGTAGGGAATATTTTACGATAATTCGTAGCGGAAGCGCTCGTGGCGTAGCTTGCTGAGACGTTCTTGATTGATCGTTGAAGTTAAGCAACGTTGTGTGCGGTCACAATTTGAATGGGTGGGTGACCGCAAATGGCAATACGAGCTGAGCGCTTCCGTGCTTTAGTCGGTCCCGGCTGCCATGATGGAGGCCTTTAGGAGGCCTATTAAAATAAAATTCCGTCACCGGAGTTGGCCACTAGCTCATACAACTTACTTTTACTCTTAATTCAGTTACGAAAATGGGATTGATGTTTATAATTTGATGCATGGCCGGGATGATCTCAACACATTCGGATCGAAAGTCGAGAGTGCATCCCACTATGCCAACACAGTTCTGAGGAGAACGGTTCTTCGCAACTGTACATGAACGAAGTGGCGCCGTGGGTGGAGTGAGGAGTTGAGATATGCGCGGGCGTGCGTGGGGTGGTGTCAGTGCGTCGGCACTCGCGGCCGAGTGCACTGCCACGCCGCGCCATGCCCGAGCACGACGCGTACCAGCTGCGGCCGCGCGCCGCGCGATCGCGCGAGCCTCGCGCGCGCCGCACGCCACAACCCCTCAGCAAATACAGAAGAAAAACCGCCAACGCGCGCGAACGATCACGCATGCGCGAGATCAACCTCGCCTTCGAGGCTCTGAGACGAGCGGTCCCCGCGGCCGCCATCACCGGAACCCCTGTCCCCTGCGAGAAGCTCACCAAAATAACAACTCTGCGACTCGCGATGAAGTATATAACAGCGTTGTCGTCGGCGCTGCGGGAGCCGAGTTCCGATTCCGAGTCCCGGCCGGAGCGGTGGTCGTCGCCGATGTGCTCGGAGCTGTCCGAGTTCTCCGCCGAGCTGGATCAGGAGACTCCGTCGGAGTTCGCGGAGGATTCGCTCTCTCCCTTCGACTCCTTCTTCGCGGAGTTCGACTACGACTACGAAGACAGAACTTTTGCGTGACAGTGTGATGTGATCGTGTCGGACTTGTTCACTAAACTAGGTATAATTCAAATTGCCATACTAATATTAGGTTTATGAGATAGACTATTTTCGAGGTTTATTTATTCCTTTATTATTTTTTTAATAAATTTTAATTGTTATCGTTTTTGTGCCATTTTATTTTTATTCTCGACGTGTTACTAATTGCGAAATTTAAATTGTAAAGATTGTAACTTAGCTGCTTGTGGTAGAGTCTATCTAGAGACAAATTGTACATCTACCCACATGACACACCTACCTACGTAACCACCATCTATTGTTCTAGTTGAAAGGTAATTTGCCCAATATATTTGCTTAGCCAGTGGTGCGGAATGATGTCGATTATGCAAATGCCTCCGGAAGCGTGGGCTCGTCAATTTATTGCCACGGGATCCCGCAGTGATGGCGAAAGAAACTTCAAGTGGAACCATGTCATTTTACTGAGGTTACATATACGAGTACCTACCTACTTAAATGCAATTTCAAGCAATGAAGAGAAAATGCAACATTGAATTGAAAACCTAATTGAAGAATTTCTTCTCCATTTTTCGATCTTTGAAAACTAAGTAGGGGAACCTGTTGAACCTCGGCCACACGATTTTATTTAATTTTTTTTGTCTATTAAGATTGAAATTAGGTTTACCAAATATGGACACATGTAAAGATACACTATTTAACTACATATTTATAAAAAAAAAATTGTATTTTTAATGATACTTTAGAAGTTAAAGAGATTTGAACAAAAAATTGGATTTTGTCGAAGGTACAACACACCAGATATACCTTGGTCACTGCAAGATGTACCTTGACCTTACTAGTCTTTTTTCATGAAAATACCATGTTATCGAATCAAATAACGCTTTATTTTTAAATTAATGGAAAGAACATTTTTATGGTATAAACTTTCGATAAAAAATAATAATAATTTACATTTTTATCTTAAGTTATGCTAGAATAATAAAAAAACAATAACTTCTTAAAATTTCTGTGATCATAAGATCATTATCGCGTCCTATTATAATAATTTATCAACAAAAGTCCAAATACTTTACAGCTTTTAGGACAAGATAGACTTCCCTCTTTGTATAAACCTTCTTCGGTGTTTTTTTTTTCTGTTTAATATCTTGATACAAATTTGTACGTGAGCCCCTGTCCAAAGTACAAAGCAAATATGGTGGCAAAGGTACAACATTGCCTTATTTTAAATTAACGAATTATTAAAATGCACTTTGAGTTCGATTTGGGTCGATAATTCTATGCCTATCTAAAGTCCATTTCACCTATATTTGATTACACGAAATGGTTATCTCGTAAGTATGTACTGTTATATATACATTAACTTAAAGTAAAATTAAAAATACCCTCTTTTTGAGCACTTTTTTATATTTTTAATGCGCACGCCTCACTCACTCCACGCTGGTTTTTCGATTCTAGCTTCATGTTGGTGTTGACCAATGACGATTATAATGCCACAGACAAAAACGAAAAAACTCGCACAGATTACGAGATAAGCCTTGGTGGCCGAGGGATATCAATGGACGAGGTTCAACAGGTTCCCCTACCTAGATAAGTATGTGTTCAATTTTCCTTTTAAAAGCAAGAGAGAATTTCTCCTAAGTTTTTTTTTAGCCTTTCGTATCATTTCACTCTGCTATACTTACTGCTCCAATTCTTATTAAAAAGTCTCGTATATTCAAACGTAGACAGGGCGTTCAATTCAATTTCTTAGTCTACACATGAGTCTCCACATTTCAGATGATTCAAAAGCATGAATGACTCTGTATAGGTAGGGGAACCTGTTGAGCCTCGGCCACACGATCTTATTTAATTTTTTTTGTGTATAAAGATTGGAATTAGGTTTACCAAATATGGACACATGTAAAGATACACTATTTGACTACATATTTATGAAATAAATTTTGTATTTTTAATGATACTTTAGAAGATAAAGAGATTTGAACAAAAAATGGGAAATTGTCGAAGGTACAACAAACCAGATATACCTTGGTCACTGCAAGATGTACCTTGACCTTACTAGTTTTTTTCATGAAATTACCATGTTATCGAATCAAATAACGATTTTTTTTTAATTAATGGAAAGAACATTTATAAAGAATGTACTTTAGATAAAAAAATATTTATATTTACATTTTTATCTTAAGTTATGCTAAAATAATCAAAATAACTAAGTTCTTAAAATTTCTGTGATCTTAAGATCATTTTCGCGTCCTATTATAATAATTTATCAACAAAAGTTCAAATACTTAACAGCTTTTAGGACAACGTAGACATCTCTCTTTGTTTGAACCTTCTTTGGTGTTTTTTTTTTCTGTTTGATATCTTGATACAAATTTGTACGTTAGCTCATGTCCAAAGTACAAAGCAAAAGTGGTGGCAAAGGTACAACATTGCCTCATTTTAAATTGACGAATTTTTAAAATGCACTTTGAGTTTGATTTCGGTCGATATATCTATACCTATCTAAAGTCCATTTCACCTATATTTGATTGCACGAAATGGTTAACTCGTAAGTATGTACTGTTATATATGAATTAACTTAAAGTAAACTTAAAAATACCCTCATTTTGAGCACTTTTTTATATTTTTAATGCGCACGCCTCACTCACTCCACGCTGGTTTTTCGATTCTAGCTTCATGTTGGTGTTGACCAATGACGATTATAATACCACAGACAAAAACAAAAAAACTCGCACAGATTACGAAATAAGCCTTGGTGGCCGAGGGATATCAATGGACGAGGTTCAACAGGTTCCCCTATATAAGTAGGTACCTAACTTGTAACATCTCGAATTTTCTGCATACTCCTATGAATACAATATGTACCTAAGTACCTATGTACGAGTATTATTCACCGAAAAGATGTGACGACATTTTAAATCAATGTAGGTGACGTCATCGATTGAATTTTATCAAATAATTCGTAAACAATGACGTCATTGATTATTTTTTGTAGATCATGCTCTACCGGCGAAACACCGTTGATTGAACAAGTGGCTAAATTAAAAATTTTAAAAAACCGACTTCAATACAAACTGTTATTGGGTAAGGCTAAGGGTGCGCTAATTAAAATGAGCCCAAACATGGATGTTCCACTGTTATTCCCTGAGAAGTTCCATTGGACAGGTCCTGACTCCATCATCAGATCAGCTAGCTGTCACCATATTATTAGAGGAAGGGGGGATAATTTGGAATACTGCAGGTAATTTGGAATAGTAAGGTTTCACAGAAACTAGTAGTGCCATCTAGGTTTAATGGTAGTAAAGCAATGGAGATTGACGCCACCTGTCGATATGTTCACATCGTTCGTAAGCCGAACTTCCAAGATGGCGATCAGAGACTCAAGTGTGAAGGAGTGTCATTGAAAATTTTTGAGGTACGTAATTAACCCGCTTCGATCTTGACAATTTGTTATGTTTATACAGTTTAGCTTTATGTATACTGTAAAATGAATCATAAATTTTGCATATTGACTTTGATTTCAGTAGTTTGTATAAATAGAACTAAATGATGCAAGGTTATGTCCGACCACATCTTGTTGCTAATTTGGAATACCCGAGGTGATGGTAATTTGGAATATGCCAAATTACCATCATTTTTGTTTGCAAGACATCTGTTGGTATCCAGTCAGTAGATATTGATTCCGATGTGCGATTGAGCTAAAATTTGGTAGGTATATTATATTTATTGTGTTTAAAATATAGTTTTTTTTTTATAATTTCTTTTAATTCTAGATTATGTCGAGTAATACCTACAAAAAGAGGAAACGGTACAGCGTGGACGACATGAAAGCCGCTGTTACTGCAGTCCGTGAAAAAAAGATGGGGTACTTAAAGGCATCCAAACAGTTTAATGTCCCGAGGTCAACTTTATTTCGATTTGTCAATGAAAAAGAGACATCTATCGACGACTTATTAAACAAAAAAATTGGACGAAAGCCAGTATTCAATGAAATATTTGAAAATGAGCTTGTCGAGTATGCTTTGAAAATGGAAAATACGTTATATGGATTGACTAAGACTGACATGCGCAGAATAGCCTTTCAACTTGCGGCAAAAAATGAGATGCCAAACCCTTTCAAAAATAATATAGCTGGAAGGTATTGGCTAGATGGCTTTCTGAAGAGGCACAAAGATATTTTGTCAATGAGAAAGCCCTCAGGAACCTCGTTCGCAAGAGCACGTGGATTCACGAAACAACGGATGAACGAGTTCTACGACATATTAGAGAAGGTCTATGAAGATAAACATTTGACACCAGACAGAATATTTAATGTCGACGAAACGGGACTATCTGTGGTTCAAAGCAAAATTCCAAAAATCATTGGCCGTCGTGGAAAAAAACAAATCGGTGCAATGTCGTCAGCAGAAAGAGGCTCGCTGATAACTATTGTGACTTGCATGAGTCCAGCAGGTATATTCGTACCTCCTATGATCATTTTTCCAAGGAAAAATATGACAGATGCCTTGATGAGAGGTGCTCCACCTGGTTCCATCGGAAGAGCTCATCCTTCGGGATGGATTCAAACATATTTGTTTACCCAGTGGTTTGAACATTTTGTCAAATATGTCAGACCAACCGAAACTTCCCCTGTGCTGTTATTGCTAGATGGGCATTTCAGTCACACGAAAAATATTGAGGTGGTTGATATTGCAAGAAGAGAGCATGTGACAATAATTTCCCTGCCACCCCATTGCACGCATAAAATTCAACCTTTGGACAGAACCTTTATGAGTCCGCTCAAAGCTTACTACAGCGAAGAGATTAGGTTGTGGCTGCGAGCTAATAACAGGCCTCTGACTCAATATGATATCATGGATTTGTTCGGAAAGGCCTACCTGAAATGTCAGCAAGGAGAACTAGCTGCCAAAGGATTCAGCGTAGGTGGCATATATCCACTAAACAGACACGCCTTTTCCGATGCAGACTATATAGCTGCAGCCATTGAAGCAGGTGAGAATCATGATCAGCAAGAAGACCAAGTTGCTACTGCTACTGTAGGCGAGTCCCATGATGAAGACCGAGAGAGTCCATCGTTACTGACTCAAGATGACAGATCTGCTCCCACAACCCCCCCGCCTACCCACATAGATTATGACCAAGCAGGACCGTCAAATTTGCCACCAAGGACTCCTCAAGCCAACACATATGTGTCTCCTTATGATATATCACCAGTGCCAATAACAAAAAAACGAGTTTCTAATAGAGGTCGTAAACCAGTAAAGTCGGCAGTAATAACGAGTTCGCCATATAAGAGAGATCTTGAAGAGTCTGAAGCTAAAAAGAAAGAAAAACAGAAAATTGTAGATCAGAAAATATTGGAAAGACGGGTAAAACCTAACATTAAAAATAAAGGTAAAGGCAAAAAGACTAAGACTACAAAAGAAAGGGAAGAAACTGTAACAAAAGAGAAGGTAGTAAAAAGAAACGATAAAAAAACAAAGAAACGAAAACTGAATAAAAGCGATGACGATGACACTGAAAGTTTGGAATCTTCTAACTCTTATAACAGTCGTAAGTCTAATACGTCAGGAGAACTAGAAACTTCAATTGGCGGAGAACCTCCTGCAAATGACGCAGAGTGTTATTTCTGTAATGGGAAGTACAGTGAAGACGTGAGGGGGGAAGAATGGGTGCAATGCTTAATGTGTGGGATTTGGGTGCACTGTGAATGTGCCGACTATGAAGGTGGATCCTATGTTTGTGATGTGTTTTGCAAATAATCCATTTATTTGATTGATTAAACTAAAAATGTGCCTATTGTAAATCCTATGTTTGTGATGTGTATTGCAAATAATTTATTTATGTGATTTATAAAACTGATTAGACTGATTTGATTTAAAGAGAGATTATAACTGATTAAAAAGGAATATACGTCTATTATTTATAGAATATTATATTATTTGTAGACTCACTTAGATACTTTAGTGAAACCTCAAACTCACTGCAGGTAATTTGGCATACCTAATTGGTATTCCAAATTACCTTCAGTCAAGTTATGAACCAATTTCATTGTATTGCTCTAGGTATTGATTTAGGATATCATTTGTATTTGTATATCTTACATTTTCTTCTAAAACATTGGCGTAATAGTATCTATATAACTAAGTTAAGCATAGTGCATATAATTTGGAATACCTCTATTCCAAAATACCTGCACTAAATGTCGAAAACCGAATTCAGCCATTTTGCGGTGAACTTAAAACTTTACCTAGTAGCAATGTTCAGATATTTTTGATAGCTTGCAGATTAGTAGGTTATAGATGTAGCTTTCATTTAATAAAGGTTTTATATCCTGAAACACTACAGAAAAAAAAACACAGGCCTAAAACAAAATGGTATTCCAAATTACCCCCCCTTCCTCTACATTATAGTCGGAACTTAACCGACATGCTGAGTTCCAAGTTTCAACTCAATCAGACTATTTACTGAGGAGTTCTGTTGAACAGCTCCTGACTCCATCCCCAGATCAGCTCGTTGTGACCATATTATTACATTCTAGTTGAAACTTGACATACGTGCCGAGTTTCAACTCAATCGGCCTATTTACTGAGGAGTTCCGTTGAACAGCTCCTGACTCCATCATCAGATCAGCTCAATGTTACCATAATATTGCATTGTCACCGATAACCTATAAAGCTTTAAAAAAATACCCTAATCGCTTCAAGTGTGCCTATAAAATTTGAAGAGTTACCTCGATTTCTCCAAGATCCCACCATCAGATCCTGACCTGATGACCAAAAGGACCAATTGGAAAGTGTACCCTTTCAAACAAAAAAAGAATTTTTGAAATCGGTCGAGGCGTCTTCGAGTAATCGGTGAACATACATAAAAAAAAAAAGCCCAAAAAAAAAAAAAAAAAAAAAAAGATTCCGACGAACTGAGAACCTCCTCCTTTTTTCGAAGTCGGTTAAAAATAGAGGATAATCATCGTTAATAGAAAATCAAGAAAAGTGTCTTGTCTACCTATCAACTATCAATTAATCTTAGCTGTAAAATTCAATGTTATTGATAGGTAGGTAGGTAGGTACTTACCTAGTAAAATTGATCGTGTGGACGAAGCTTTAAGTAAGTGCCTAGAAAGTGGGTCTGCAGTGGGTAAAGAAAGCGTAATCTTTAATCAATTCAGTGGGAAGATAAATTGATAGATCTTTTATCAATACGACTAGTAAACAGTCTCATGAGAATCACGACCGTATGTTTAGGTAAGTATAGGTAATTGTACAACGTATGGTACAAAAACAATCACTCAGATCTTCGATCCCTTAAAAAATTGTGGAAAAATTTTATACACGCCCCTCATTGGGTCTATTTCGGTAGTACGTTTGTATGGACAATTCGCCGTCCGCCCGGGCCTTAATCCAGTTATTTCAAAGATAGAAGGACTCTACTTAGGTAGGTACGTGAAAACTAGGATAAGGTGGAGTGCCGTAATTGCAACTGTCCGGTAATTGCAACTGGAGTCAACAACTCCCTCTAGGATCACTTTTTTGAACATCGATAGATGTGGTATTGAACTTCTTCTAAAAGTCTCAGTCTAAAAATATAGATGGTGTTGATAGGACCAAAACTAAGCAAATGACAGGACTTTTTGTAAAACTGCCAATTTTTCGGAAGTGATACCGCTCGGACGCTCTTCGTAATTTATTGAAAAACATTGTTTTTCGTGGTTTTTCGCCGGTGTGTTCACAGTGAGAGTGATTATAAGACACAGTAAGTTGTTTTTTATGTGTTTGTTGTATTCTACGATAAATCTACTCAAAGTTATGGATGTAGTTACATTTGCCAGACAAAAAGTGCATAGTCTTGTAATTGTAACTATTTTGTTTCTTTTTTGACAGTTGCAATTTAACGACCGGTTTTGTATGAAGTTTGTAAAACCCAGTGATGTAACAATGACGATGACTATGTCGATACGTAATATTTTATTGAAAGGGATACTATCTACTTCCATACTATGCTATGAGTTCTTAGCAATTAGTTTGAGTGATTGAGTCCCTTCATTATGTTGGCGCCAGCGGAGCCGTTTCCAAAGCCGTTCAATATGTGAAACGAATATAAAAAGGCTGTTTAACTTCTAAAATATTACTTATTGCGATTGAAATAAAGTTAGGAAAAATAATTAGTAAAAGATAATTGAAGACTTTAAAGATAAGAGTAAAAGAGGCTGTTTCATAACTAAAAGATTACTGTGATTAAAATAAACATCGAGTCGATAAAAATCACGATAAGGTTCCCATCACTATTTGTAGTAAAATAGTTGCAATTACCGGATTCTTTGCTGAAAAGTGTTTTCGCGCAAAATTTGACATTAGTAGCAAGGGCATAGCTATATAAATCGAAAGAACGATATTTAAGGCATGTGTTCTGTATTTTCCAGTAGTAAGCGCCATAGAAAAATAAGAAGTAAAAACAAGTAGTTGCAATTACCCGCAAAAACGGGTAATTGCAACTATTGCTCCCTCTGTCATGAATTTATGCAATAGAATATTATTCTTTATCGCTTTACTTTATTCATAACAATGATATAAATCTACATAAAATTTACTATAGAACAGATCTTTCAAAAAATACATTTCTGATACAAAATATAGAATTATCAAGCGATGAAGTTAGGACTCCACTTTTTTTAGTTGCAATTACGGCACTCCACCTTACTTACTTATGTACCTACCTACTTACCTATTTATTTTTTAAAGTTGGCTCTTCTGACTTTTTATTTAGTTTCCTATGAATCAAATAACATTTTGAATCCTTGTAGGATTTAAGCTAAAATTATTGGAATCGAGAATGTAGGGGAGTAAGCTTCAAGAAAATCTTTTTATAAAAAAATATAGATAGGTACCTACCTACTTACCTACATATTTGGTTAGGTGAGTCCCAACAAAGTAGGTATGTTCTAAATGTTCTTTTACAGTAGGACTTCCCTCAGAGATTATCAACTTTTCCTTTCGCAGTAGACCCTGCTTTGCCCACGCAGCGCCGGAGTACCTATTGCCGTGAAGACGATTACTTTTTGTCACGGATCATTCGTTTTGAGAGTTCATCGATTTATGGTTACTTCCTTTGATTAAATAAGTACCTAGGGTTTTTACTTTGTGTCTTTGAGTTGAGTAAAGAGTGAATTCTTTGTCCATTTCATGTGGACTTATCTAAGACACAACTAATCTATGTTGAAGAACATTCACCTATTGGTTCCTATGAGCATATTGGTTACACAGTTATTTGATAACTTTGAAACCAGATAAGGCGCGAATACACGCTGGCCCAGGCTCGCATTGCTTCCATCGCAAAGCGAGAGCGATAGAGAGACAATGCTAGCCTGGGCCAGCGTGTATTCCCACCATAACCATAATCGCGAACTTGATAATTTATATTGTTAACATTTTAATCTGTTAATTTACCTACCTATAAAAGTTTGTAAGCCTTTTGCTAGTGACTGTACCTACTTAAGTAGGTAAGTAGGTACTTATAACGTATACTTAACTTATTAATTTGATTCCGGATCGACAATTATATTTTAAAGTGAAACCAATTTTCATTAACTCTACCTACCTAAAGAAAAATTATTTACCAGTGCTATTCAGACCTTCTCGGAACGTATTCCAAAATTCGGAAAGTGACGTTTCTCCGCTGTAAAAACGTCAATTTTCCGAAGGGAATCATCGAATCTGACGCATTTTCGGAACTGCAGAAACACTTGGTGCGATACCAACAGTTTGACTCAAACATTCCTGTTTCGGAATAATTTTTGTTTTTCTTTGGTCGAGTTCATTCGAGTTCACTGCAAAGAGCTGACAATGACAAACAAACGATGCATATTTTTGGATCTTATTTTACACAGTTCATTTTCCTCAAATCTGCCGGTGTCTGCACTGTATCCACTTCATCCATTTTATAACACGTTTGAAACAGAAAATGACCAAAACAATATCAAATATCGGTGGAGAAATCCCTATAAGTACCTACTTATCTGCCTTTCATTGTGCTGCAGAAGACACGCAAACATAGCCGTACCATGAACTCTTAGAGCAATGTTAAAACAAGACAACGAATAACATTTCTAAAGCAGTAGAACTGTAGGTAACTTGTTTTAACATTGTTCTAAAAGTTCATGGTATAGCCCGCAATAACATTTGTTCCAGTTCTGCAAGATGTGGGCATACCTACTTCACCATCACTTAGGTAGGTACTTATGTAATTTGCACACGATACCTCTGACTACCCCCCTCAACGGATCTGAAACGTTTAATAAGTAGGTATTACCCGTGTAGGCTATCTTAAGAATCGTCCCAGTGACTTCTTGAGCAAAAATGCTAAACTTATGCAACGGACATGCAATGCAATAAAGAACCAAGCAGTCCCGGGCGCATGCCCAATTCGGCGAGCGGATTGCTTTCTCACCAAATAAGGGACACATGACAGTTCACTTGAATTATGTGATATGTGCGTGATTAAATGACAAGCCGACATCGACATGTGGATACAATCGCGAATTATATTTTATTTTGGTTGAGTGTTGCATGAGACCGTCCATCGCGTTCAAACGAACTGAATGGTTTTGATTAAACTATTACCTGCCAAATTGGGCGAGTGACTGTATTTGGAAACTAAACCTGGATTGGATCACTTTGGTGACTGTCAATCAGTGATAATGCTGATTCTGTATTCATGCTGAATTGCCACACCTAGATAAATCAAATCAAGCCTCTCTACGCTAGGGGTACCTACCTAGTAAATGTAGGCTAAATACTGAATCCAAGAAAAGGTGATTGAAATCACACTCAGTAAACCTCAAACAGTAGCAGTACCTAAGTTTAAATTTCTTCAAGTTCATATTACTTACGAAAAATAATGATTAAGTAAGTACCTATTTAAAAAAACAGCTTGAGGCCTTATACATAAAGACTACTTAATTATGGACCCACACTTAGTTTTTAACACAATAAAGTTCTTTAGTGCGTAAAGGAAAAAAGCGTACCTAGTGGAGAGCTACTTTCAGTGAGGTCAACGGGCGCGGGCGTCGGTTTTTTTCGTCACAAAACGCAGGGAATGACTCTATGATCATTGATCACATCATCATAGCCCGTTCCATAAAGAAATCCTATTCATATGTAGGTAACCTTCGTCTAGATCTTAAATAGGTATGTATTGTACAGACAAGCAGTTACGGCGTTGTAAGTTTACTGCACCGGCTATGACATAATTTTATCTTCGAGTCCTATCTGCAGAGATGTCGTGATACCCATAAAGTAGGCCAGATTTATTACAATTTACGGCCATTTACCTATTTATCTGGCCATTACCATTACTTCGAATGAACAGAGGACCTAGAGTTGGTATATTGACCTTCTACGTGGGAAGGTAATTTAATAGGTCCTTAATTATTATCAGGTTGTCCGGTTCCTATTTGAACACACGCATTGTCTTATATTCATAGATTGATACAATTTAAGTAGGTAGGTACCTACTTACAATTGTAAATTGGGAGTGTTATCAAAATTTTCAATTCCTATGGCATCTGCAGTGTGATTCAGACCTTCTCGGAATGTATCCCGAATTCGGAAAGTAACATTTCCTTGTTGAAAAAACGTCAACTTACTTTCCGAAGAAAATCATAGAATCGGATGCATTTTCAGAAGTCTGAATCGCACGGTTGATTTTGCCCTATTCGCTCGAATGTTAAAAAACTCTACATACTTACATCATTCTACTTAACTTGTAGCAAGAATTTGTCCTTGATGTTTGTTTACATTAAAACATTAATGAGATCTAGGTACTAAAAATATTCCATGTATTAGCGCTATACTTGGCAATTAGCCCAAGTGACTCATTAAAGGAAAATTAACTTGGATTTAGAAACACGCTGACGCGATTCATGTTTACCTAGAAAATAAACTGAATTATGACAAGATGAAACTCATTTACTTACCTACCTTTATCCTGCCCATCCAAAGGTTACGTGGAAGAGATCGCTTTCAGCGATAAGGTCGCCCATTGTTACACTTTTGTTTAGTTAAGGTTTATTTTAGTGCTGTATGTTTATGGTGTACAATAGTGATAATGTATCTATCTATCTACCTTTAGTTACCTGTTAGGATTTATAAGTAGGTACCTACATCATCATTCTCCTGCCCTTATCCCACGCTAAGTGGGGTCGGCACAACATGTTTTCCTTTTCCACTTACCTCTATCATTCGTCAATTCAGAATCCACTCCTCTCACATTCATATCCTCTTTCACACAATCCCAACCACTTCTTCGGCCTTCCTCTACTTGAGTCACACTCATACTCATCACTTCACTCTCTTGGTGATATGGTTATGATATGAGTAACGTATGTACCTAAACATATCACACATTTTGTTATCGAATCTCTCATTTGATCATCTCGCACCCATAATTTTAATCTTCCACAGTGCTATTAGTTTAGGTGCCATATTGACTTATGGAGAATCCCACCCATGATTAGGTACTACATTTTCGATTTTAGTTCGTTTGTACCTGAAGCTCCCATGTTTTATTTGCACTCGTTGGGCGAAGGAGATAATATTAAAAAAAATCTTAGCAAACCCGTGGCATATTAACTTATTATATTACAGTATCCGGAAAGACCTCGTCATAGTTGGTTGAGCTAGTCTGTACAAGCTACAACGGCTCTCCTGAAATCACAGAGCGCGAAACTAGGCACTTAGTTCCGCTTTAGTTCCCCTCTTCCTGTCTTGAATATGCCGTGATAATAAGTCGGTCATCATCGTTCAAAGCGACTTCATCCAATTTTACCACTAGCATCCAGTCCGACGATCGATCCAGTTCGATTTTGATTTTTTTTTGGATGGTGTCTTCGTCGAGTGTTCTTAGCTATGTTTCAAGAAAATCTATTCAGCCGTTTGAAGATTAAATAAATATTGCTGGACATTTCACACAGCGCCATCTAGCCCCAGTATATCTATTTATCGTAATAGAATACAAAGAACGCAAAACTGACCGCTTGAACGCTTGACCGCGTGACCGCTCTCTGTCTGATAAGTCCCTTAGATGGTTCTAAAATAAGATAAGTATAAATAAAGCAATTTATGCAAGGTCGTATATTCTGACATCACGCCTGCAGCGGTGCCAGTGCGACATTTTTGAGGCTACGCGATTCGCGCGGGCGAGTCGTGGGTAGAACGCGTTTTTTTCGACTAAAACTGGTTGTAAGTGAGTGCAGCTTAGCAATTAATGGTTCTGCAGATATTAATGCAGAAAAGGAGGTGAACAATTGAACATGTAAAAGAACTAAACCGTAATACTTTAACGTTCAGGCCCGTATCTAATAAACGTTACAAGTCTACAAATTTGTAGAAAAGTGACAATTTTGTCGAAATTTCGACAAGTGCTGTATAATAAAACCTACAATTATGTAAAAAATCTACAAGTATATTTCATACAATTGTAACGCCCAAAAATTCGTTAAATATAAATAAATACTTACTTAAATAAATAAATAAATAAATATTGGTGGACATTTTTCACACAGCGCCATCTAAACCCAAACTAAGCAAAGCTTGTACTATATATAGATTACATGATTATAAAAAACGCCTGTAGATGTTGCTGACAATATTGTTCTTACAAATATGTAGCAGTAAGTTACAATTTACATAAAATGTAAGTTCGTTTTTAATAGTAGATTGTTGCACAAAGGTTCAAAGTAACCTATTGACATAGAATAGATAATGCTATTGAGGCACGAATTATTGAGGCAATAGTTCGAGTGCCTTAACAGGTCTTTCACCCAAGGTTTTCACTCTGCTTTTCATTTCGAATATGAGGAAAGTAATTAACAAACTATATAACACGCTGAGACGCCATTTCAATCCAAACTGTTTGTATCTACACGTGGCCGGCGATGTGGCCGGCGACGTGGCCAAACAGTTTGTATTGAAATGTGTGACAGAAAACTCACTTAAAATAAAAAATAAAAATAAATAAAATATTGCTGGACATTTCACACAGCATCATGTAGTCCCAAGCTAAGCAGAGCTTGTGTTATGGCAACCACATGACTGATATACTACTTATATACATTTTTTTTTGTAAATACATAGGTACATAATATACATAGAAAAACACCCAGACCCGAGACAAATATTTGCAGATCATACAAACATTTGTCCCGCGGCGGGGATCGAACCCGCAACCTCTTGCGTCACAGGCGGGCCATCTCCCACTGCGCCACAGAGGTCGTCGTCTGACTACGGTCTACGGTACGTTGACTACGGTCTGGCGTCAATTTCCTGATCCTGTGATCCTGATCCTAGGTGATCCTAATCCCGTCTTAATCCCGTCATCCTGCGTATTCCTGATCCCGTGATCCTGATTCTGTGATCACCTGGATCTGTGTCACTGGATCAGGATCACGGGATTAGGATCACGTAGGATCAGGATCACAGGATCAGTATTACAGGATCGGGATCACGGGATCAGGATCATGGGATTAGGATCACATAGGATTAGGATCAGGATCAGGATTACAGGATCAGGATCACGGGATCAGGATCACAAGATTAGGATAACGTAGGATAAGGATCATGGGATTAGGATCACGTAGGATCAGGATCACAGGATCACAGATCAGGATCACGGAATCAGGATTACGCAGGATCACTGGGTCAGGATCACGGGATTAGGATCATGACGCCAGACCGTAGCCAAGTGAGTTATCTGTCATACATTTTATTACGAACTGTTTGGCCACGTCGCCGGCCACGTGGCCAAACAGTTCGTGTTGAAATGGCGTCTCAGCGTGTTATTTATTACTTACCATTTCTTACAAAGTTAATTACTTTCCTCATATTCGAAATGAAAAGCAGAATGTTTACCTGGGGAAAAGACCTATTTAGGCACTTGAACTATTAGCGCCCTCGCTACGCTCGTGCGCCAAAACATCTCGTGCCTCAATAGGTTACTTTCAACCTTTGTGTAACAATCTACTAATTCTAAAGTTGTTTGGAAGAAATCGCTCATAGCGATAAGACCGCCCACTGTACTGCGCTCCTTATGTTCTGTGTGTCTGTAATTTGTTTTAATGTTCATGTGGTGTACAATAAAGCTTAATCTATCTATCTACCTATCTACTATTTATTTGGTTGATTCAGTCAAAATATTACTGACAACAAGAATATAAATAAGTGGAAAGAGATTGCCGATCAGTTAAGATACTCGTTAGCATCATTTTTTTGTATTGAATTAGAATTGTAGAGTTTCTACACAGGGTGAGCCCGCCTGTCAGAATTGTACTACAATTTTGTAGATATGTAAACTTGTAATTACAATTGGTGTTCAATAAAACGATTTTTCCTACAAATATGTAAAATATCGCCTGTAGGGAGAAAAAGTTTTTTCAACTGAAATATGTAGAATTGTAGGTACAATTTTACAATTTTGTGAATTTTCCACCTAAACAAATATGTAAATTGTATTTTTAATTAAACAGAAACTTGTATAATTGTAGCCTTTACAATTAATTGTATTTTACAATTTGTAAGATATATTGCATTGGGGCCAGATCTACTTAGTGATCAAGCCGTCATTGAGCGCGTTGAAGTCTTTTGTATGAAATTTCTGAAAATAACAATCATTCATTTTTTTTAATTTACATCTTTCGAAAACGAAACTTAGGGGTTTACATATTCACTAGATGAATTTTATAAATTGCTGGGATAATGTTAAGATGGAGTAGGCTTGCCCAGCACCTACACCATCCTCTCAGCTTAACCGGTCCACAGGAAAGAATCAATACGTGTGGGGCTGACCAAGCCACGAGTTTCCTCACGATTTTTTAATTCAAGGTTCGAAAAATCCATTGATCGTACTCAGAATTCGAACCCACGACCTTCGGATTGAAAGTCGAGGTAGGTATCACTCGATCAACACGGCTCTCAGTTTTCGAAAAGGAACCCCAAAATGTTCACCGTTTATTTTGGTAATGCAGAACTTCTTATTCGGCAAATGCGGATGAGTTCGTGTGGTCCTACGAATTTGCAACTTATTTTGGCAACAAGAATGCTTTCTTCGCTGCTACCACAGCACTGGTACAGGCAGCATCAAATATGTATTCAACTAAAGTAGTAAGTATTTAGCTGAATAGAAGTCACCTCTAGAATAGAAGTGACTCAATTCAAAAAATTAGGAAAATTACTTGAATATGTAGCAAGACTCAGAAAAAAAACTCTATCTGCTAGTTATTCAAAAACTGCCACTTTTTGATTAGAACGTGTAAAACATAATAGCTGCGTCTCTTTCATTTCGGCAGTTTCTCCCACTCTCGCGGAAAACGGCCATTTATCGCATTTCCCAAAAATCACGATTTTTTTAATTGAGTCACTTTTATTCTGGAGGTGCGATCTAACTATTTGATGCATGTACATGACGCTACAATGGGTTAAGTTGGTCACTAAATAATTAGGTACTTATATAGTTATCCCAACCAATGGGTACTTTTTGGTATCAGCTAAATACTAGCATGATTATCTGACTGGCCACTCTTCTCAGTTGGTATTGGTAGTAGTACCTACATAGCCTTCTGCCACTTCTGCGCCGTAGGTAGGTCGTGAGTTCAATTCCTACATTTTTCTGATGAACATAGATGTTTGTTCTGTCTGGTCTGGTTGTTATAAAGTACCTATGTATTTTCAAAATATCCATGTATTCTATCATAATACAAGCTTTGCTTAGTTTGGGGCTAGATATCGCTGTGTGAAATGTCCATCAATATTTATTTTATTTACATACTACAATCTATATATTTCAGGGTTGACTGTACAAGTTAAGGCGGTATCGCCCACGTAAATCATGGAAGTAACGTGATACTGCATGGACATTATTTAAATTGATAATGCTGCATACCTGTTGAATAGCAGTATTTTGCAATCGTACCATTCGAACTTGCAAAATGAAGTAAGTAAGTAATCAAGTGTATAATAAACAATCCGTATTAATGATACAAAAGGCGCCCCTAACTTTGAGCGATCACGAAAATATGTTATCGTCGTGAAGGAGTGAGCTCACACGTTAGAAAACGACGACCTCTGTGGCGCAGTAGGTGAAGGCCCGCCTGTGACGCAGGAGGTTGCGGGTTCGATCCCCGCCTCGGGACAAATGTTTGTATGATCTGCAAATATTTGTCTCTAGTCTGGGTGTTTTCTATGTATATTATGTATGTATTTACAAAAAAAATATGTACCTATTTAAGTAGTATATCAGTCATGTGGTTCCCATAACACAAGTTCTGCTTAGCTTGGGGCTACATGATGCTGTGTGAAATGTCCAGCATTATTTATTTATTCATTTATAAAAGGTATCGTATTGTTGGAAATTGACGCGGGAGAAAGAACGACACCGCTAGAAACCCTGGGTCCGTAAGGAACTGGCACATTTGGCTCAGCGGATCAGCATTGCCATTCCAACTGGCAGTGGCCCTGGATCAGTTGAGCTACCTATAGATCATTTACAAAATCCTTTACAAGGCTCAACTGGTTCTAATGTATTTTTAGCCAACTTCAAAAAAGGAGGAGGTTCTCAATTCGTCAGAACCTTTTATGTAAGTTCATCGATTACTCTAAGATGCCTGAACCGATTTGGAAAGTACTTTTTAAAGGGTAGGTAAGTATCTATGTATAAGTACTTAAGTAGGTAGGTACTTTCCGATTGATGTCATAAAATTTTGGTGAGGATTTGTCGAGGATCTTCGGAGAAATATTATTACTAGTGGTTCGCCCCGAACTGAGATCTCGCGCACCGTTGTGTTGATAGCCTAGATTTGGACTTGTTTCTGACTGTGTTTACCACACAATGATATCTAATGCACTACCTCAGTATGGTAAAGATTATAGGCATGCATGCAATACATTAAGTCGTGTCGTGTTTATATTCAATAGTTGAACCCGCGAACTTCGTACCGCGCCTCAGGGAAGGCCTCTTAGTTCGAGAAATTATTAAAATAGCAGTTCAATACAAAATGTATGAGAAAATCAATTCCCTCCCTCTCCCCCTCCCTCTCCGCCTCCCTCCCCTCCCCTCCCCCTCCCTCTCCTCCCCTCCCCCTCCCTCTCCTCCCCTCCCCTCCCTCTCCCCCACCCCTCCCTCTCCCCCACCCCTCCCTCTCCCCCACCCCTCCCTCTCCCGCACCCCTCCCTCTCCCCCCTCCCCTCATTTTTATTTTTCTCTGTATTTCAAAAACTATAGAACCTAGAAGAAAACTAAAAACCATTTTGAAATGTATAAATTGAGTACTTTCATATGACACCCCACTCAATATATTTGGGTAACTTTGAAAAAAATTTACTCCCATGGGAACCCCATATCTTTACAACCCCTTCATCGATTACGCTCATACACTCCACAGCAAATTTCCATAGCACAACCTATTAACCTATCAAGTTTCATACAGATTGGATAAGCGGTTCGATAGTTATGCGAGAACATAAAAATGAAACATACAAACATACAAACATACAAACATACAAACATACAAAGCAAAATTGCCTAACTTGCCACTAAGATCTTCGCTCGCTTCGCTCGCTCGATCGATTATTATTATGAACAGAAATGCACCTCGAGAGTGCAGAAAATTGCTCGTCTTAAATAACAATGAAGTCAGTTTTTTAATTTTTAATTTATCCACTTGCTTGTGTAAAGTTATGTAAGTACTTACATAATATGTAGAAGTTTAGTTTCTGTAAATAAATGTATAAGGTTTTATCAAAACCTAATATGTACCTAACCTACCTATACAACTAAAGAGTTATTCAGGGGTATATCCGAAGACGCTGTTTTACCTGCAATTTTGTAGGTAAGTAGATAGAAAAGGCTTGTATTTAGTTTCTAGAAGGGTCAAGGATCGTATATTTGATCCAACAAAAACTGTAGTTAATAACGGTTAGGTGTGTAAGATACCTACCATAAAAGCAGATCGTTTGCAGCTCGTAGACTTAATAAAGTGTGGCTTGCGCAGGGTCGCAGAAAGGTTTCCTTCGGGGGCTGGTTCGTTTATTGACCGAGCGAGCGAAGCGTCTCTGCTTCGCTCGTTATGAAAATTGTCTAGACCACATCATCGTTAGGTCCCCTTACGCCACTCTTACCCTTGTCTTTGATTCACTCATTACTGACCCCATTCTTTTGCCCCCATTCTTTTTACTATAAAAATGGAAACTCAACGTAAATTGATAAAATCCACTAAAACAAAATTAAATTTTTCCGCTATTCTTAAAGATAATTCTTAAAGATAAATTCTTAAATTTTTCCGCTATTCTTAAAGATAATTCGAATCAACTGATTTCACTGAAATTTTGTTATCATCAAATGCCAGTACTGCTTCTCATGCTTTTGTTCATTTAATATCCTCTATTGTTAATAGACATTGCCAGATTGTCACGATTCCCAGTAGGTTACGCACAATTAAACCCTGGATTACTCCTGGCCTCCTTAGATGTATTCGTCATCGTGACAGACTCTACAAAAAACTTAGTAAGGATAAAGCCAACCTAACTCTAAAGCTTATTTTTACCCGATATCGCAATTATTGTAACAATCTGCTGAAAAAAGTCAAACGAGAATTCGAGCGCAATGAGCTAGAGAAGGCCAGAAATAACACTAAATCCACGTGGAATGTTGTAAAAAAAATGGCTAATCTGAACCGTAAAAACTCTTCTTCCGCTGAGTTACTCTCTTTATCTCCTAACCCGTCAAATGCAGTTTGCCTGGTCAACAGTTTCTTCGCCAATGTAGGACTATCCTTGGCGTCTAAAATTAGCAAACCCTTAAACACTAAGTCCGTTCCTCATGTCAAAAACTCTCTTCCTACAGTTCCCGTTGGCTCCATGGTTCTCTCACCAACTGATAATGTAGAATTAGAAAACATAATTATCAACCTCAAAGTCAAATCTGCTGTCGGTTGGGATGGAATTCCCACTGCAGTGGTGAAAGATGCCAGACATGTTATTATCCCTGTCTTAACCCACCTTCTTAACTTGTGCATGTCGTCTGGGACTTTTCCGTCTGTCTTTAAAAAGGCATTAGTGCACCCCATTCATAAGGGAGGTGATAAAGCTTCAGTTAATAATTATAGACCGATCTCTGTTCTTACCGTTCTTTCAAAAATATTCGAAAAAGTTTTAAATAAACGACTCATTCAGTTCTTAAATATCAATAATATCTTAGCTAAGCGCCAATATGGCTTCAGGGGTGGCAGATCAACGGAGGATGCAGTTACTGAACTCACCACTAATATTACTCAAAATTTTGAAAAAAAACTAAAAACCATTGGCATCTTCCTTGATCTGTCCAAAGCCTTCGATACTGTCTCAATTCCCATCTTACTGGATAAACTCACTGACTGTGGCATCAGAGGCGACGTCAACAAACTTTTCAAAAGCTACCTCTCAAACCGTCGTCAGTCATATAACTTTTGAAACTATCATGGTTACGAACATAAATATTGTTATCGCAAAGACTTCAGTTACCCGTGATCATGGCGCATGCAACTGCGTCGAAATATCGGGAAACAACAAAACTCAATAATCATGGTAATTATCCCGTTGATAACAATATTTACGTCGTCAGTCAGTTGTCATCGGTAATCTTCAGAGTGAGGAGGAGGATATTACTTTTGGTGTTCCTCAGGGCAGTGTTCTCGGGCCTACCCTCTTCCTCATTTACATCAACGACCTGGTTAATATGCATATTCCTAACTGCAATATCTACACATACGCCGACGACACCGCTCTTCTGGTTACCGGTCGCAACTGGAGCGAGGCACTTGCTAATGCCGACTCTGCACTAAATTCGGTCTTAGTATGGCTCTCTAACAATCTCTTGACGTTAAATATTACCAAAACAAAATTCCTAACCTTTTCTCCACTCTCCATAACCCAACCATCATCAACTTTCTCTCTACATGCCCATACTTGTCTTTCCTCCGCCAATTGCCAGTGTCCCGTTATTGAACGTGTCCGAAAAATCAAATACCTAGGCGTATGGTTAGACAACACTCTATCCTGGGCACCCCACATTGAGTGCACTGTTTCTAGGGTAAGAAAACTCCTCTACATCTTTAAAACCCTCAGAAGCAGCGCTGACCTACCCTGCCTTAAGATGGTATATTTTGCTCTGGCACAATCGATCCTATCTTACTGCATTACTGCTTGGGGTGGTTCTGGAAAGACCAACATGTTGAGAGTTGAAAGATCACAGAGAGCAGTCTTTAAAGTAATGACATCCAAGCCTAGACGCTTTCCCACAACAACCCTTCACTCGATATGTCAAGTTCTCACAGTACGGCAATTATTTATCCTAGGAACTGTCTTACGCAAACACTCTCAGCTCACATTTGATCCTACCCATTCGACCGCAAGACGTCGCGCGGACATTGTCTGCAAACGTGAAACTCACAGAACTGCTGTTGCAGGCAGACACTTTTTTTACCTAAGCGGTCCACTATATAATAAAATTAACAAAGAAATTAACATATACTCACTGCCAACTAACAAATGTAAAATAAAATGTGCAGAATGGCTTCTCACTCTTACATACGAAGAAACTGAAGAACTAATAGAACCTTACCAATAAACAATTAAAAATCTCATGCAATCCCTAAACTTAACTTTTCTCTTACACACACACACACACACACAGACACCACACACACACACACACACACACACACACACACACACACACACACACACACACACGCACGCATACACGCACGCACGCACACACACACATACCTACACACACACTCCTTCCGTATCCTTGCAGTATTTTTTAAATTCACATTAGATTCATAATCTTGTCTCTAGAACTCGCAATTTTAATTATCTGTAGTGATAAGTAAAGTACCTACCTAATAATTCTAGTTTTGTAAACTTTCTATATTTTAGCTACTTACATTATTTTTGTAACTTAGTTGCTGGAACCCCATCCTCGTTGTTTGGAGGAGAGCGCTGATTCCGCTACTCAGTTTTTAACTTTTGCGGTAGTCAACGTTTCCTTTTTGTACTCTACTACCTTGTAATCTTGTTCCAAATAAACGCTTTGAATTGAATTGAATTGAATTGTTTATTGACCGAGCGAGCGAAGCGTCTCTGCTTCAGCTTGGACAGAAATGCTTTCGTTTGTCCGCCAGATGTCTGTCTGTCTGTCCGCCTTTTTTCCTCTGCAGGTTGTATTTCTCACCTAATTGTCGTGAAATTTTGTGAGCAGGTTCGATAATTTTATAGATTTTTTTTTCCGTCCAGAATTTTAGATTGGGGTAGAAATTTCTACAAAAAAGGGCTAAAAGGGGGCTACAGGATATTTCCGCCTTATGACATCCGATTTCGATGGTTCTTTTTTATTTCAAAGGTTGTAACTTTAAGTTGGTCTCATAAAAATTTGGTGCAGGCAGATTTGATGAGAATTTTCAGCGTGATGAGCAGAATAGCGCCTCAAAATGCAGTATATTGCTCACTTTTAGATTTCTACCAGTAGTGGAATCGGTAGGAAGGGATTGATGGAGCACCTGGGACCACCTTCTTATCACAAAACTAGAGAATTGTGAACATAATTATTATCTGTGGCAATAGTAAAATCTGTGGTTCAACTTTGACAGAAGTTGAGCGGAGTT
Organism: Camptogramma bilineatum; assembly: GCA_958496255.1. Taxonomy (NCBI): domain Eukaryota; kingdom Metazoa; phylum Arthropoda; class Insecta; order Lepidoptera; family Geometridae; genus Camptogramma; species Camptogramma bilineatum. The sequence continues at coordinate 12,990,107 of OY292461.1, forward strand.
TATTAATAGAGGCTATATTTTTTGTAGGGAAGTAAGTACCTACCTACCTAAATAAAATGTATTTTTCTCAGATTTTCTTGCAACTTTTGAGTTCCTCTCTGGTTTTCGCAGCAATAAGTGTCGCTCGGCAGTTAATTGCTCAAGTCATATTTAGCGCCATATCGGGATAAGCTCCGTCGAAAACATTGTTAGAAATCATGATTGTCGGCCTAATTGGACAGATATTTTTATTGGCTGCGTATATAGTAGGTTATTTTAACTAGTAGAGTTGCTAATCACAGCACAGCCAAATATTAAATACCATTACCAACTACGTTAGAAGTTCACCAATGATGATGATCATTGGTGATCGACCAACAAAAGCCAAGAAACATTCAGTCTGTTTGATGTTTGACAACTTAAAAAAAAATGACTCAATTTTTTACTTTTACCACAGAACAGATTTGCTTTTACCTACTGTAAATTTTTGTTTTGATTATATTTTAAAATCGCTTATAATGCTAGTATTTACGTTATTGATCTGTTTATGATTGCGGTTCCTCCTTCTCAGAAAGCTTCATTGAATTTATCATGGCTTTCTCACTAACTCTTTATTAAATTCCATTAGTTTTTGCCGCACGCCTGTACTTTAGGACTTAACTGCTAACAACTTGAGTGACAATGTATTAGTTAGCTAGTTTTTGTCACAAAGAATCCTATCCTACACTGCCTAGGATCTTAGAAGTCGTTGAATTAAATTTTATAATCGTACTAATTAGGTAGTGTGTACAGTCGACAGCAAAAAGATGTATCCGTTTCAAAAACTTAACTGACCCGTTATTTTGACTACAGATATAATAATGGGCTGTACCAGGGACGTATATAAGGGGGGGGGGGGGGTTTAGGGGGTCCGGACCCCCCCCCCCCCCCCCCCCTTAGCCCATTAAGTTCGGAGGAAACCTAGTCAATTTTTGTATTTTGGAACCCTTGGACCCCCCCCTTAACAAAGATCTTTGGTATATTGGAACCTTTGGACCCCCCCCTTAACAAAGCTATAGCTACTACGTCCCTGGGCTGTACTTATGGGTAGGGTTATCAAATCACTGTTCTGGGATTTTTGCGTGTCATTTGGAGAATTTTCCCGATATCTGTTGTTGGTAGGCACTCTTCTACCACGCTAAATAGGTGGCTACTAGTACGTCAGACTAAAGATGTTAATTCGTCACTCAAAGATTTGATATTATTTTAAAAAGTTGAATAGCCATGGCGATATAGGAATCACCTAGCTCGTTTCGCAGCATGGTTAACGACTTAAAAGCTAGAACCGATAATTTAAAGTGCCTTTCGAAGCACGAAGTGCTAATCTGAGCCAAATTAGAATGACAGTAGCTTATGTGTTATTCCTGGTCATTACCTACTATGTAGGTACCTATATTCCAAGTTTCAGTCGTTTTTTCGTGAAAGAATAACAAACAGCCTTACGTCTATACATCCAAAGTTTACATTCGCATTTATAATACTATCTTCCACCCGCGGCTTCGCCTGCGTAGTATATTATCCCATGGGAACTCATTTATGGGATAAAAAGCCTATGTTCTATTCCCGGTCATTATCTACCCATATTTTAAATTTCAGCCAAATCGGTTCAGTGGTTGTCCAGAGGAAATTTCCTTTAGAGCCAAGCGATAGTGCCAAGGTGAATAAAGGCATCCATCCATCCATTCTTCCAAACATACAAACTTTTGCGTTTATAAAATTCGTGTGATGAAAGGAAGTAGGATTAAGGCTATGTGAGTGACTATTGGGTATTATTTATTTATCCAATTGTACCCAAGTAGGTCCCACGTAGCCTCACATTTAGCTCAGCGGGCGGCTCCTAGCGGGGTACAGCCTAGTTAGACAACCTAGGTCTAGGACTAAATACAGGCTAGTGTGAGAACTCTGTAACCCTCACCTACATACTTTATGTATGAGTTGTGATTACTACATTAGCGCTTCTATGTGCAACTATAGTTATTTTATAACGTTTACAAACTATTACGTTATTTAGGTATCAGGATTAAATAAAAAAGGGAAGATGTTGGAGGAGGCCTATAAAATAAAAGCCCTTTAAAATAGGTTTCTATAAATCTCAATTAATATTCTAAACAAAGCTGTATAGGTACTTACTTAAGGACTTTACTTTTTTTTAACTAACTCTAGAATAAGCAAAATATTGTTTTTTTATTTTGTTTAGTTAGATCGTAATAAAAATCAAGCACCCATGATTTTTCTATCCTTCAACTAAGATCATAGCAGTACTTATGTTCTGGATAAGATAAGACCCAACATCCGTCCATTTACATAACCTTACTGATTAGATAAGGACATCCATCGATAGCTCTCAGTTCCCACTTCCCACGCCTGCAATACCTATTAATTGACACCGTGAAATCTCAATAGGCAACATGCGTCTGATTCAAAAGCGGGTTAAACGTATTTTTCTATGAACATTATGGCTTTAGAATTATGTGTGTGTAATTATTTTTTAATATTATTTCATTTTCGCTTAGAAATTAATAATTAAAAAGTGCAAAAATATAGTGGGAATTTCATAAGACTTGAAACGCAACGCTATTTGTCACGTATGCTGTGACGTCACACTCCTTCAAACTCGACAGAATGTTTTTTTTTTCTACCTACAAGCGCGTGTAATTTTGGTGACTTGTGACGTCACGTCCGTTTCAAGTGCATGAAAATGTTGATAAATTTTAAAAAATATTTTTGTTATAAAATTTTAGTTTTTCGGCGCTGGAATTTTTGTTACGGTTATTTGACGATATAACCTATCGTATAAAATCATAAAAAAAATTGATGCATATTGCCAATTAGTAATTTCTGAGTGAGACAGAAGACTGAAGGGAGATCTTTAAAAATAATGTAATTTTCTTCATTTTTACCTGAACCGTGCGAAACCGGGGTGGGCAGCCAGTTTAGAATAGGTTTTAGGCCTATTCCTTGTAACTACAAACTTTTTAGGTTTTTTTTTTCTCAAACTCAGTGCTGAAGCAAATTGGAAAAATTTGCTCTGAGGTCCTTCAAAATGTCACAATGTCATATTTCGTTATACAAATAGCCATCTAAAGTTACAGATAACGTTTATAGTTGGTACCTATAGGATCGGTAAGTACGAGTATACATACCTATTCCATACTTTTATGGCTGCGCTCATTTTTGACAACTGTTACAAAGAAAAATACAATGGCGAGCTTTTGCACGTGTCACATGTACCAAGCTATTTACTCATATCTCAAGCTATTTTAACCTCTATCTTCTAGAGATAAAATATAAATTCTTAAAGCAGAACTAAAATTTGTTCAGAAATCAGAATCATATAGGGTTGTCCATATCCACTTGACATTGTCGTATTAGGAATAGTGAGTGGTCGATTGTGAAAGGGGCCTAGACCTGTCACATGGTACAGTTAATATCAAAAGTGTTTACTATCAGCACTGGGTAAAATCAGAGCATTTTCCAGGTGCCTACCCGTAGTCTACCTATTTAGTCCACCAGCACTGCGATTCATATTTCCAAAAATACATCCAATTCGAAGATTTTGTTCGGGAAGTTGACGTTTTTTCAGCGATAGAACCTCACTTTCCGAATTCGGAGTACATTCTGAGAAGGTCTGAATCACACTGCTGGTGTACCACGGGCAAATATTTTTTTCACCCAGGTGGACACAGGTGAACCTCTGGAAGTATTTTCTACCCGTAGCACACCATGTATTCCAAGGATGCAGAAGCTGGTCGGCATCCTCATCATCATAGGCCTTTTTCATCAACAAGAGATGATTAATACAGCGTCAGATGGGTTTATTAGGGCTAGTACCTAAGGCCTTAAAGTGAGCCGTGTTGGCCGAGGGGATTAGTATTTAGTACCTATCTTGACGTTTAATCCGAAGATCGTGGGCTCGAATCCGGCCGTGCATCGATGGGTTTTTCGTTTCGAAAAATTATGCGCATAGCACTAAACGGTGAAAGAAAACATCGTGAGGAAACCAGTTAGTTTTCTAATAGCGTCGATGGGCTTGCAACCCGTCACGTATGGAATGTTAACTTCTGCAAAATGTGGGAATGTACCAAATGTGTTTGGACATACCTAAGCTCTGACTACCCCTTGAGACATCGTCAAAGGATCTAAAATGCCTAAAGATTTGAAAGAATATGTCTACCGCACCTTGGGAATACAGTCGTGATCTATTATTTTACAGTAAGAGCGTTTGTCCACCGCCGCCGTCACCGTCACGTCAACGAGAACGAGATGACGACGCCGAGGTAGCGACCATATATTTACTACTAGCTGCTGCCCGCGGCTTCGCTCGCGTGGTACCCGGATAAAAAGTAGCTTATGTTACTCTCCAGCCCTTCAACTATCTCCACACAAAAAATCACGTCAATCCGTTGCTCCGTTTTGACGTGATTCCACGACAAATAAACAAACAAACAAACACACTTTCACATTTATAATAGGGGTATGGATAGCCGCCTGTCCACTAGAAGACCGTCACGTCATCTTGATCTCAGCCAAAAATAATATCGTTCTCGTTGACGTGACGGTGACGGCGGCGGTGGACAAACGCTCTAAGGCCGTTCCGGGAGCGATAGCTGCAAAAATTTGAGAAACTCGTACGACACGTGGAATAAGTAGTAAGTAACCTACTTAGTAAGTAATTTTAAGTCCTTTATAATAAAGGTATTAATTAAAACCAAACTGTCGCAAAAGCTACTGGACTTTCAAAAACTTCAGTTCTTAGAATTCGCTAGGAATATCTCGACATCTTTTCTCAGATTTTTCACTCCGTGTGTCTCGTAATTCGAAAATCAAAAATTTGTCAATCACCCGCCCGCGCCCCTGTAAACTTCGTAGGGAGTTTCCACCGTTAGGTTTACCTATAGTTGCGATTAGTTCTTTTAACTACATTATGTAAGTTAAAGTTTTTCTCCTTCAGCCTTGGCCTGTAACCCTTAGGTCATTTGCTGATCGGTCGACCTCAGGACACGACCTTGCTATCGTAACTTCTATACTTAAACCAGTTAAATAAACTTATATGACTCAGTGTAAAATTGAATCTAAGTATTTATTAAAGTTTTTATTGAAAAACGATTAAGCTGAGAGGATGGTGTAGGTGCTGGGCAAGCCTACTCCATCTCAACAATGTCCCAGGCACTACAGTCTCAATTAGAGGCAGCTATTGATTTTGTTATGATTAAAAAAAAATCATATTAAATGCCCAACTCTTTATTAACAGATTTCTTTATAACTCTTTATCATCGATATTAACAGAGCGGTGTTGGCCTAGTGGGATAGAGTCTCGACTTTTGATCCTATGGTCGCTAGTTTGAAATACCGGCGGTGCTGCGTAGATCGATTTTGTACGTAAATCTCATGCAAATTCATGAAAAGGCTGAGACGAATTGCATTAGAAAAGTTCCCTAATTTAAAACAAATAAGTACAAGTATCAAGAATTATTTCTTCAAAGTGTTCTTTCAATTGAAACTGACGTAAAATTTTCAAACATTCTATCCATGCAAAAGACTTCAACGCGCGCAGCGCTACGAGAGTCTACGAAGAAGGGTAGTTCCCATCTGATCATTATGATCCGTTTGTGGTTGCATCTGATCAAACAAAAAGATGCCAACGGATCATTACCTAATCCGTTGCAACTGCTTTATTGAAATAAATTTTGTGCCAACGGATCATAAAATATATTTTGGCGCATACATTTTTTACAGTGGCGTAACTATACCGTCTGGGGCCCGTGGCAAATTCTTTTGATGGGGCCCTATCCAGGGACGTAGCTATAGCTTTGATAGGGGAGGGGGGGGGGGGGTTGAAGGGTTCCAAGTAGTGGCGTATGTTAATTCAGAACCCCGGGCCACTGGCTTTTGCCACCCCATAGATAGGTTCATTACATTGTGACCCGCGACTTCGTACGCGTTATGACTACCGTACTCGCACGCAACGCGTTAACGACATCGATTCCTGTCGCGGGACAAATGTTTGTATAATCTGGAAATACTGGTCTCGGGCTTGAAACTTGGTTTACTCTCCGCTCGCAAAATACTCATGAAGCTTATATGCGAGCGAAGCGAGCCCAAATTTTTTAAAGACAAATGCAATAAATGACACGTTATTTTTAATTTTTCTTATGATGCTTTTGAGCACCATAAGCCTGGCTGCTTGTCGGTTCCTATTTTATTATACGAGCGGAGCGAACCAATTTCCAATCTCAAATGCAACACGTACCTAACACTTGATTTTGCTTATGTGCTCAAAGAAAAGGATGGCTTTTTGTCGGTTCCTATTCTGCGGTTATACATAACTCACTTTGCTCGCAAAACACTCATGAAGCTAATATGCGAGCGAAGCGAGCTGAATTTTCTTAAGATAAACGCAACAAGTGACACACGATTTTTCTTATCTTGCTCAAAGAAATGGCTGGTGGCTTGTCAGTTGCTATTCTATTATGCGAGCGAAGCGAGCTGATTTTTTTTATCACAAATGCAACAAGTGACACTTGATTTTGCTTACGTGCTCAAAGAAAAGGATCGGTTCCTATTCTGCGGTCAGACATAACGCACTTTGCTCGCAAAACACTCATGAAGCTGTATGCGAGCGAAGCGAGCCGAATTTTTTTTAAGACAAATGTGACACTAGAAAATGATTGCCTAAAATCGCCTCGAGGATTTATTCCCAGAATCCCAATTATTGTAACGGATTATCCCTTCGAGTTTTAAAGAATACCTACAGTTTCCTGTAAAGTTAAAAATCATAAGGCCAGTCTCAGAAAATGGTCTGTCAATTAGTCATTAGATTACTAATAAATTACACAAGTCTTGATGTCTATCAAACTTACAACCAAATGAGTTTGTTTTAGTTGTTGATAGTTAGGTAGGCTTTTCTTAAATTTCTTTAGATATTTTAGGGACAAAAAGAAAGGCGCATGAAGCTGAGAGCCTCGCAGCCTGCCCCGGCCATGGCCCTCTTGACCCAAGCAAGGGTAAATAAAATACACCACTGGTTCCAAAATCTATAAAGATTAACATTACGCCCAGGGCCCTGATTCCGGTACCGAACTTTTTATCAACCTCAACCAAAACCTCAACTAAAGCGACTGTTTCCATGACTACTAATAACAAACGACTCAGTTGTGGTGAGGTTTTGAACTTTGCCAGTACAAATTTTTGAAAAGCTATTCTACTATTCACCAAATGGCTGACATTTAAGAGTTCGAACCAAAACCAAAGCGGTTGTCATTTAATAGAATACAGGCCCAGGGGTATTTAATAAAAGAAGTTGTGGTTTTTTATAGTTCCCAATTTTTTCATAAGTTTAAAAAATTGTCAAAACATCGGGTGTACCTAGTTTAATTTTTTTTTTCTTTGGACGTCATTAACCATCTGTTTACGCACGGAAACACCTGTTCCGCCAATTTTTTTTTTAATGCTATTGCTAAGGGGGGGGTCTGGACCCCCTAAACCCCCCTTATATACGTCCCTGGCCCTATCAGTAAAAATCATCACGAGCTCGCGGCCTCTTGAGCCGGGGCCCTCTTGGGTCGGGGGCCCGTGGCATTTTGCCAGCCCTGCCACCCTATAGTTACGCCACTGATTTTTTAACACTGTTTTAATACTTAATTGAGATTTTTTTATCCTATGTAGGTAGGTACTTTAGTATATATTTGCTACATAAAATAAATACCAATGTATGTATGTTCGTATGAGCTAGTGGCTAACTAAATACCAATACAACTCATAAAAATAGGTACATTAAAGGGATAAGATGTAGGTACCTTTACGCCAACGAATACTCTAGCCATTATGCAAATATCGAAAACAGTAATGAGCAGGTGAATAAGTTAATATAAACATGAGTCACAACCACCTACTTAGCAAACAGTAGCCGAATACCATACAAGGTGAGGAGGTCCTTCGAAACGTGTGCACACCGTGCTCGATCATGATAAGATTATTATCTATATCTAGTACATACCTATTTACGCACTAGGTATAGGTATTATGATAGTCAACAATACATTGACTTGGATTTATTGTTATAGTAGATTACCTACTCAGTATTTTATTTAGTTTTATTTGTTTCGCAATAATTTGTGCGTGTTATTTTAATTTTTTTTAAACTCGTACAAAATAAGTTTGACTGATGTGCTTGCAAATTGTTTATCTCGATTCTCCAGTGGATTTCCATTTAATTTCCAAAACTAACTATTGGCTAATTTTATTAATCAGCTTGTAATTTTTATTGCCGACGTTACAAAGTATTTTTTTATTATCCTAAAAAAGGAGAATGGTCAAATCTATTAGGGGTTTGGGCCCTTGACTTATTTATTTAAACCGCGAAGCGTAAGATTTGGACTACATGATGCTGTGTGAAATGTCCAGCAATATTTATTATTTATTTATTTATTTACTAATCGTGTAAGCTTTCATTGTCCGTATCCTCAAACAGGTCAAAAACCTATAATATCGGCTTAATTAGGTAATAATCATAATTGTTCAGTAAACTTAAAAAGATACCTAATTAAACTTTGCACGCTCTGTTGAATTTATGTTTTCGTTACTTTGCTATTACTTAATTAATTTGTTAGGCATGGGTGTGTTTAAGTACTTAATACAAGATAATCAACCGAGCGGGACTTGAACCAAAGATCTTTCGCACAAGATGTTCAAATATTTATTCCGTGTATGTATCTATGCTAAGAGGGGATTTAGGGGGTCCAGACCCTCTTCTCTTATAAATACCTATTAATTTTAAATATTATAGTATTTTTTAACATATTCTAAAATTGTAAATACCTACTATTACATTATTATTTCAGAATGTGTTATTTTTATCAAAATTACCAGTTATAGTAGTGCTACCCAAATAAAGGTTTAGAACAGAACATAAACATTTCAACTAGGTCATAAAATCAATCAATGCATCCAGCTCGATCATGACATGACTATATCCACATGAGAATGATGTTGATTCTCCATATAAAGCGTGGAGCCACCTTATCTAACACAGTATCACAAATTACTCTAATCTTTTCAATCAGCTGTGGTAAAACCACCTTTATAGCACAGTCATAAGGTACAACAGTTTTGTCTTTGAATAAAACACGTGGTGAAACCCATACTGCTAACTTGGAAACAGTCCACAACTTCAAACGTAGAATACGTAATCGGCGTAGGTAGGTAATAAGAAACTTAAGTAACAAATATGGTCAAAACAGATACAAAATAAAAAAATAATATTCTTTTTACGGAAAAAAGAACTGCAAATCGGGATAAGTATAAAACAATACGAATAAGTACTTAGTCCTAGGTACTTGCCTGTACTAAGTAGGTCAATTTAATATAGGAGGTCATTCATTTTGGGTTGATTTTGGGCCCAAAAGAAAAGCCAAAACCGGCCAACTTAATAAAAAGGTATGGCCAGAAAATAATTATTATTTGCCTAGGTACTTTCAGAAAACGAACGTATGTTAATGTACCTAATGTTAAAAATTCAACAACATAGACTTAATTGATGAATTATTTCTGTAGCTATTCAAAAAATTACCACAAAAACTATCAGCAGTATCTAGTAACATTATTTAATTGGTAATTTATCATATTTTCTCGAGTTTCATTGATATACTTCATTCACGTTTTTAGAACATTCCTCGCGTTTCATTCAAGCAATCACTCGTATTTCATTTCCTGTTTCTGTCAGGAGTTTGTACTAATTGATCGTTTTCAATTAAACATTGGAGCTGAGACCACAACAAAAAACAATACAAAGCGCTTAGCTAACTAGTGAAAGAAATAACCGTAAGTTAGCACTGATTGAAATAGGTACTTATTTTTTTTCTCTTTACTAACTTCAGTGGGTAGTTCCCATCTGATCATATCATGAAGGACGCAAACGGTTAGGCGATGCGATGACCGATTGAGACTTTACCTAACTCAATGATGAATTGGTGATCAAGGAATGTTTAAAGAAATGTGAATATCTGGTGTATTACCGGTGAAGTATATACAGGGTGTGGCAAATTCTTGGTCACTGAAGGGTAGCTACCTTTTCTCTTGTAGTTTGAAAGTTTTGTTCTTAGGAAACTTCAGTTTTATTTTGAAGAAAAAAATAATTGCATTTTTAGATTTTTGAAAAAAAGTACAGTTAGCCTAAAAAATTACATTTGTAAAAAAAAACAAGTTGGTCTCAATCGACTCTATTTCCCACCAGGATCGCGAGGCTGCCGCTTGCCTCGGCCGAGGCACGTCCATCCACACTAACCGAGCTGCTTCGCGCGGCAAATGCCTCGCGAGGCTGCTCGCTCTGTGTGGACCCGCCTATTGTCCCATCTTGTCCGTTCCCACGTGTCTATGGTTTGTCCCCAATTAAATAATTATAGCGGATCGATGAAAGTACACACCTACTCTAAACCTTCAATTGGCGGCCCAATTATTTGATACTGGTGATCCGAGTAACTTTAACGGAACAATCTGATCACAAACAGTTGCAAATGGAAGTGTTTGCAAATCTTTACCAAAATAAATGACTTCGCTTCAATAGACCAGCACTTAGGTCACTAATTAGGAGATAAATACTTAAGGTGGAATCAGACGGTTCACTTTTCTATCATTTCTGTCTTCATTCGGCATCTTTCACTCAAAGTGACACATCTAAACTTATAGGGTCTTAGGGAAAAAATTTTTGTTCTTCGGTCGACATTTTCAAGACGTAGTATTTCAACATACCCAACAATAAAACTCAAGAAAACGACTCTATTTTGGTTAATCCAGATGCAGTCTACCCCGCAGAGCTTTCACCCCTCACTGGACAGTTATTTTTAACTCTTGGTTTATTTTGAAACACTTTGAAAGACGGCGATGGGCTAACCTGTCATAATAATGAAATGCTTACTTTTGCAAAATGTAGGTAGATAGGTATAGTGCCAAATATAAAGTAAGTTCCTCTGATTATCCCACTTCGACACTTGGCCTAAAGAGCGAGTGAGAATGAGAATGTCGTATAAGCTTCGTGATCGTGCGTTCCATGTTTCTTTTCTTTATTTCATTGTTGATTTTAGGAAACTAAATTTTATTAATCACTAGCTTCCACCCGCGGCTTCGCTCGCGTGGTACTCGGATAAAAAGCAGGATAAGTCCTATTCCTGGTCATTATCTATGTAGGTACTTACTTATATTTTAAAACAGCCAAATCCGTTCAGTGGTTGTAGAGTTATAAAGGAACAAGCACACATCCATCCAAACATCCAAACTTTCGCATTTATAGTAAGTACCTATTTATAGTGTGATAGGTAGGTGGGTACCTACCTACTACTTACTATGAGTCGAGCTAACTGTTTGGCCATCATTTTTGTCTACTAAAGTCCTTTTTTGTAGGTGGCTAATTAAACCCGCACCATCGACTCATCGATGATGGCTCGATCTTCTGAGAATTCGTTGTCTATTTATGGCAACTATAAATAATTACAATGAGGCAAACTTAGAATAGTATGGTATAATCACTTGGAATACGACGCCACTCACTCATTTCACTAGAACTGGATATCCTGACCTCAACGTGAATCATGCGACCTGCAGCTAACTACAGAAACTTCAAACTTGCCGATTTCATAGTAGGTAAGTATTTTTTAAACATTAACCAAACTTATCACATCATCACACTATCACACTATCACATCACTCTATCACATAACACTATCACATCACATCACACTATCACATCACATCACATCACACTATCACACTAATCATCACTTCACTTCACTAATCACTTCACTAATCACTAATCACTTCATTAAACACTAATCACTTCACTAATCATCACTATCACTAATCACTAATATCACTATATCACTATATCACTATATCACTATCATCCCTAATATTATCACAATCATGTTTGGATGTTTAGATGTTTGGATGTTTGGATGTATGTTTGTTCCTCTATAACTCGACAACCACTGAACCGATTTGGCTGAAATTTGAAACATAGATAGATAATGACCGGGAATAGGACATAGGCTACGTTTTATCCCGAAAAAATGCACGGTTCCCGTGGGATAATCAAAATAGTAGTCCACGCGGGCGAAGCCGCGGGCGTTAGCTAGTTATTTAGAAATCAATTCATAGTCTTGTCACCCTTATGTCAATGAAAATAAGATGGCAACTTTATCAGCTTTCTGCTGCTCTAGGAAGCTTTTAAGTCCATTATGAATAACCTACCTATGTTTGTTACTTCTTCATCTTCACTCTGAAATGGCTGAACGAATTTGGATGAAGTTTGGAATAGACATTGGCATTGCCACAGATGACAGAATTACTTATTTATACCCTGAATTACCCAGTACGTAACCTTTATTTAGGTTCTACACTTGATGGTACCTACTTTCCCTAGGTATCTATGCTCATCAATATCGAAGAGCAACTTAAACCTTCTTGCATTTAGTCGGCCTAAAAACTTAGTCACTAGATTTGGTGACTAGGTACTAAAGTAGGTATAAGTACGGTAGGCCGTACTTATTCCGTACATTATTTAAAAGAAAAAGTTATCTTGAGTACCTACTTATAGCTAGCTAGCTAGGTAGATAAGTAAGTACTTACCTACCTAATTTCACTCCGTGAGTCATTGATTTGGATCTCCCTGTAAAATAATTAAACCTAGGTAGGTATGAATAAATGTTTGTGAAGTTCAAAGTCTACAGAGCAACCATGCGGCGCCAGGCGGTTACACCACTGATTTCATCTGCAACTTATTTTGGCGGCAACAATAACGTGACTGCCATATTGGGTGCCATTTTATTCCTTAAATACGAGATTTTTACCATAATCTTAACATTTCTCTCGTTATGGAACGATTAAGTGTCTATTGTTATTTATGAGACCAGGCTATTAAAGATAACCAAGGAATATATTGCAGGTGAACGAATTACTCGGGTTTTGGTTATCTAGGTGGATCGCGGTGGTAGGTAGGTACCTACTTTTAACCTCAAATTACCTACTCACGTTAAATGGTAGGTTAGGTAGGTACCTAGGTATTTAATAAGTACTAGGTATAAATAGGTACTTTACCTAAGCACTTTTTTAGGTAGACTAACACGACGGTTTATAATCTACACATCAAACTATCCCCTAAAAATCTAGACAAAGAAACTAGATTTTACTACCTACCACAGATAATATCCGTGGAACGCGTGAATACGTTGACATGTATAAAACACCAACTTTTCAGGGCGGCCGTTTGAAAGTTTGACCTCTTCTGGTTTCTCGGTAAATTAGTTTACAGTATTTGTGTTAATTGTTTCTATGGTTATTTTATGCCCTCTTTTGAATTATGACAATAAATAACCAAAATTCCCCATAGTTTCCATGATATAAGACATGTCAACAAAAAAATTGATGAGATTTAGGTTACGTCTCGAGATGTCCAGTTATGCCGCAAAAGATATCAACTTATTCACCTTTAATGTATGGAATATTGGTAGGTAAACAATGCTATATTATCGGATTGCAAACAGATAGAGACTATAAAACCGGTTTTTTGAGTTGCTGAAGTACCTACTTATTACTCAGAACCATTCATACCGTTTAGAAATGAGATTTAACATAGTAAGGGTAAGCTGATTTTAAATGAGCCCAAACACGGATGCTCTACTGTTAATCACTGAGAATTTGAATGGAATACAACCAGATTTTATCAGCACATCTGCTCATTATCACCATATTATTACAATGTATTCGGAACTAGAAAAAAATGCAAAGTTTCACCTCAATCGAAAAATTTACTGAGGAGTTTTGTTGAATAACTCCTGACTCCAGCAACAGATCAGCTTGTTGTTATCATAATATTACATTCTTATCTAGAGTCTATACCTAAGTGTGCCAAATTTTAGCTCAATGAGACACTGGAAAGTGGGTCAAATTAAACTTGCAAGAATTCACTAAAAAAAATATGACTTTTGTTGAACAGGTCCTGGCTCCATCATCAGATCAGCTCGTTGTTACAATAATATTGCATTGTCACCAAGAATCCATAAGTGTGCCAAATTTCAGCTCAATCAGACACTGGGAAGTGGGAAGTGGGTCAAATTGAATTTGCAAGATTTAATCCAAACAAATATTGAGGTTTGTTGAACAGCTCCTGACTCCAGCATCAGATCAGCTTATTGTTAACATAATATTACATTGTTATCTAGAATCTATAAGTGTGCCAAATTTTAGCTCAATCAAACACTGGAAAGTGGGTCAAATTGAACTTGCAACATTTCACCAAAAAAAAAGTGAGTTCTGTTGAACAACTCCTGGCTCCATCATCAAATCAGCTCGTTGTTAAAATAATATTGCATTGTCACCAAGAACCTATAGGTATTCCAAATTTCAGCTTAATCAAACACTGGGAAGTCAGTCAAATTTAATTTTCAAAAGTAGACCCGAACAAAAATCGCAAGTTAATAATTAAAGCTTGTAAAAATCAAGCAATGTCATTATAGTTTAACAAATAATTAAAATCTATCAGTTTTCCATGTAAAAGCAATACTTAAAAAAAAAGATTTCTGAACTGACGTTTTGTTTACCAATAAGAGTGACATGTTCGGTTATGCCAGCGCGAGAGCGCGCGGGCATAACTGAACAACTCAATGTATCACAGTTTAAACGGAATACTTTGGTTAGCCATAACCTGACATTTTAATTTGTTAAAAGTTAATCAAAAATATCATATGTATATGTCGAGATATCTTGTAACAAATATAATTTTGGCGAATGAGTAGGTTGATAAATCGAAATATCTACAAAAACATGTGTGTGTTAGTGGCTTGAAAGATTGACAAGTAGTTATGTCAACTAAAATACGAAAAATGGAGGAGTTGGCAAGGCCATAACTCGAAAACTTGTCTAGCTAGGGAGCTGTCAATTTTTTTATAGATACTTCATAGGCGTAGATATCGTTTAAGCCAATAAAAAAAAAATTGACATCTCGACATATCAACGTATTCACGCGAGCCACGGATATAATACTATACTAGTACTACCTACCAATTCAACTCTCTTCTTACTTAGCCGTAGGTTTATTATTTAAGTAGGGTCAGGGAGGGTACGGTGACTCAGGAGACAACAGTGGCTCACACGTGTTTTGACTAGAACGGCGTGCTTTAGATGGCTATCTCTGTCACACAATTGAAGCGTGTGTACCCCAAATGTGTTCAAACCAATCAGGCGGCGGATCGAGCGCAGTACCGAGGTGTCACCGCATTTCTTCGTTTCCGCGCCTACAAAATTACTTTTGAGGTAAGTTTCTTTTGTTTGTCATACCTTAGTTTATCGTAATTTGTGGTGACCATTATGTTTGCCGTATAGTAGATATTGTAGAAGTCTTATTTGTGTAGTTCTTTGATGTGTTTGTTAGCTGATTCGATTGTCGTCATTGAATATTTTCAAAAGGGCGTAGTTGCGAACAGTGACTCAATTTTAAAAAGTACACAGTGACTCATGAGTCACTGTGTATTGGTGCAGCGTAAAGACCTAAAGTAAATTACTTTAGCACTCTATAATTCTATTTTTATTTTTTCATCAATAGAATGCCACGGCCACCGACTACCACGACGAGAAAAATAGGAAATACTCCTGCTGAAAGAATAAAAGAGGGGATAAGGTTGATCTCAGTAATAATGATTTTAGGTTGATAAGAACAACATTTTGAGACTAGAATAATTCTTCTTTATTTCTAATAAAAAAATAATGATAAATAATTAACGTTTTTTCATTTATTAATACTAATTACCACTACTGAATCACTGAGCCACTCTGTACACCTGGTGGTACACAGTTGCTCAATTCTCACTTTTTGATTTTTGGTTTGTAATTTTGTTTTAGCAGTATTTAATGAAAATATAATGATGCCATATTAAACTAGGATAGTTTAGCAACAACATGTGCAAATTTCAGGTTAATCCTTTAAGTTTTTCTATATTTTAGAGCCTTCTGAAAAAATCCGAGCCAACCTAGCCTCCCTGACCCTACTTATTATTTATTAACCTACCTAGGCTTTTCAAATTCAAAAGGCCAAGAGGTCATCAGGTCAAAAGAAATAAAAAACGAAAATTGCAAAACGTAAACGTGAACTTTGTTAAAATTAATTGCATTACACCCTGACACAGACAATTTGCGCCTAAAGCTTCCCTCCATATTAGGAAACTCGTCCGGTCGCGCCTTTTACGAAAATCTTTTGGCTTTCGAAAACATTTGCAGAATATCTTGCCCCTGCATCGTCTTGTATAATGATGATGCACCTCTACCTACTTGCCATAGCCTACTTCACGATTTTTGGCTAGGGTGAAAGCACCAGTGCTCGACACTTTAAGAGAAGTGTGTGACTAAAATTTGAAATAATTTCGTTATTTTTAACATTATATCTACAGCAGTTAGTCCAAATGATAAATAATATATTCAAGAAAGGTTAGGTAGCAAATTTTTTCACATTAAAGCTATATGTTTTTACTCAGAAGACGAAAACCAAAATACCTACCGAATCTCCAGTAATGAACACCAATATTCCAGTGATAAACACTGATAAATCACCAGTGAATGACACTCCAGTTATGAACACCCAGTAATGAACAAACACAAAACATGCAATAACTAACATTATTTAAACTACCTACCGGAAGGGAGGGACTTGCCCTGCAGTGGTACAGTGACTGCTAATTTTATTAATAATAAATAATAATAATTAATACGTATAATCATGATAATGTATTGCTGAGTTACTTATGGGTGCATTTATGTTCATAACTCCGACGATCCTCAACATATCCTCACTAAATTTTTGTGGCACCAATCGGAAAGTATACCCTTACAAATAAAAAAAGAATTTTCCAAATCGCTCCAGGCGTCTTTGAGTAATCGGGGAACATACATAAAAAAGAACAAAAAAAAAAGATTCCGACGAATTGAGAATCTCTTCCTTTTTTTGGTTAAAAACTAGACAAGTCAGCCATGAGAAACATTTCTTATTATTTTATTATAATCAATAATCCATTTGTTCGCGTGTGTAGTTTTTTCTGGGAGGCATCTGAAACCAACTCCAGTAATGAACACTTATTTTACCCAGTGTTCGACACATGTTCTTTATTGGAGAACATGTATCAATCGTTGAATTTCAAACATTAACGTAATCAGTTCATGAATTAGACTTAAATTTGGTTAAAAACTAAGAAAGTACGTAAAATAATAAGTATGGACACCTGTCGATTTCTGGAAAAGGTGAATTTTGCTGAACCAGTAATGAACATCGACTATAAAATAAAATTAAACATGCGTAGGTGCGCTACTGATATACAATTAAATCCAGAATAATATAACCGTTCCATAAAATCAATCGAAATTCGATTATATTGAATAATGCCAAAAATGCTGGCAAAAATGTAGACTTAACTTCTTAGTAATTTCGTTAGTAAAAGTGTATTTTGGTTCAGCAGCGCACCAACACACAACTTTTTCTTCAATAACTTGAAAACGAAATGGCCGATTTTCGTGACGTTTTCAGGAATAACAACTGGAAATGTGTTGTCTACGGTTTTGTGTTTCTACCATAGATTTATTCAACCTAAATCTTATTGTAAGTCATTAAAAAAAAAAGGGGGGGGGGGGGGTTAGGGGGTCCGGACCTCCCCTTAGGAACCCTTGAACATTAAAAACCCTTTGATTTGGGGGAAACCTAGTCAATCTTTGTATTTTGGAACCCTTGGACCCCCCCCCATAACAATAGGGAACTCCCACAATTTTTTTTTATGATTTTATACGATAGGTTATATCGTCAAATAACCGTAATAAAAATTCCAGCGCCGAAATACTAAAATTTTATAACAAAAATGTTTTTTGAAATTTACCAACATTTTCACGCATCTGAAACACGATTATTATTGTTGTCACAGATTACTGTTGTAGTAACAATTTGTGAACTTTGACGTGTGACGTCAAATTGATACTAAGTACAAGGAATTTCTATACTACGTACCTGGAACACTGACTGAGACAGAAAACAAGGTCCGCTTGAGAAAGAAAACTTGGGCGGTGTGTCTCTTTCTAAAGGGTGACCATAAACTAAACATTCCTAGTCCCTAAGGGGCCTTTTCCATCATTTTCTGATTTACATGATGTTTCAGGGCATGATTTTTGAATTAAAATACTGATACAATTTTGATCCTTCATTTTGATTCTTGAATCTTGATTCTTGAATCTGAAAACTGAAATTTTGAATCTTGAATCTTTGAAGTGACAGCTGTCAAACTTAAAACCGCCATATCTCGGGAACTACTCGTCCTAGACTCCCCGTTCTCAGTTCAAATGAAAGCTAAGACCAAGATCTTCATTTGAAGTGACAGCTGTCAAACTTCAAATGGCCATATCTCGGGAACTACTCGTTCTAGACTCCCCGTTCTCAGTTCAAATGAAAGCTATGACAAGATTGACAAGATCTTCATTTGAAGTGACAGCTGTCAAACTTCAAACGGCCATATCTTGGAAACTACTCGTCCTAGACTCCCCGTTCAAAGTTTAAATGAAAGCTATGACCAAGATCTTCATTTGAAGTGACAGCTGTCAAACTTCAAATGGCCATATCTCGGGAACTACTCGTCCTAGACTCCCCGTTCTCAGTTCAAATGAAAGCTATGACCAAGATCTTCATTTGAAGTGACAGCTGTCAAACTTCAAATTGCCATATCTCGGGAACTACTCATCCTAGACTCCCCGTTCTCAGTTCAAATGAAAGCTATGACCAAGATCTTCATTTAAAGTGACAGCTGTCAAACTTTAAACGGCCATATCTTGGAAACTACTCGTCCTAGACTCCCCGTTCCCAGTTCAAATGAAAGCTATGACCAAGATCTTCATTTGAAGTGACAGCTGTCAAACTTTAAATGGCCATATCTCGGGAACTACTCATCCTAGACTCTTCCTTTTTAGCTCAAATGAAAGCTATGACCAAGATCTACATTTTCAATAACAGCTGTCAAAATGACATCTGTCATCTGAAATGTAGGTCTTGGTCATAGCTTTCATTTGAACTGAGAACGGGGAGTCTAGGACGAGTAGTTCCTGAGATATGACCATTTGAAGTTTGACAGCTGTCACTTCAAATGAAGATCTTGGTCATAGCTTTCATTTGAACTGGGAACGGGGAGTCTAGGACGAGTAGTTTCCAAGATATGGCCGTTTGAAGTTTGACAGCTGTCACTTCAAATGAAGATCTTGGTCTTAGCTTTCATTTGAACTGGGAACGGGGAGTCTAGGGCGAGTAGTTCCCGAGATATGGCCATTTGAAGTTTGACAGCTGTCACTTCAAATGAAGATCTTGGTCATAGCTTTCATTTGAACTGGGAACGGGGAGTCTAGGACGAGTAGTTTCCAAGATATGGCCGTTTGAAGTTTGACAGCTGTCACTTCAAATGAAGATCTTGGTCTTAGCTTTCATTTGAACTGGGAACGGGGAGTCTAGGACGAGTAGTTTCCAAGATATGGCGGTTTGAAGTTTGACAGCTGTCACTTCAAATGAAGATCTTGGTCATAGCTTTCATTTGAACTGGGAACGGGGAGTCTAGGACGAGTAGTTCCCGAGATATGGCCATTTGAAGTTTGATAGCTGTCACTTCAAATGAAGATCTTGGTCATAGCTTT
This sequence comes from Camptogramma bilineatum, assembly GCA_958496255.1. Lineage (NCBI taxonomy): Eukaryota > Metazoa > Arthropoda > Insecta > Lepidoptera > Geometridae > Camptogramma > Camptogramma bilineatum. The sequence continues at coordinate 13,009,814 of OY292461.1, forward strand.
CATTTGAACTGGGAACGGGGAGTCTAGGACGGGTAGTTTCCAAGATATGGCCGTTTGAAGTTTGACAGCTGTCATTTCAAATGAAGATCTTGGTCTTAGCTTTCATTTGAACTGGGAACGGGGAGTCTAGGACGAGTAGTTTCCAAGATATGGCGGTTTGAAGTTTGACAGCTGTCACTTCAAATGAAGATCTTGGTCATAGCTTTCATTTGAACTGGGAACGGGGAGTCTAGGACGAGTAGTTCCCGAGATATGGTCATTTGAAGTTTGACAGCTGTCACTTCAAAGATTCAAGATTCAAGATTTCAGATTCAAGGTTCAAAATTCAAGAATCAAGGATCGAAATCCAGGATCGAAATCCAAGATCGAAACCAAGGATCGAAATCAAAATCAAGGATCAAAATCAAAGATCTAATTCAAGGATCGAAACCATGGATCGAAATCAAGCGCTGATTTTGTCGAGCGCGATAAGGTAAAAATATCCTGAAATTTAAATGACATGGGCACACTACTAATCCAACAACGAGTGTGAAAGAGACAAAGCACCCAAGAAAGCCTCTCAACAAGACCAACAATCCTTATAACCAAGATTAAATGATAATAGATCGTTGTGTAGTCGTGATAAGGTTCAAAATCCTTTGTACATTAAATGTCAGTTAGCACTCCAGTTACGTAGTTTAGAATCTTCTTGACTAAGTACAACAGTAATCTGTGACAACAATAAGTTCGAGTATAGGAATTGTAAAAATTAAAAAAAAAACATATCTATGGATCGTCATATCTGACTCGTCCTTGACTTTTCTTATGAACTCGTGACGTCACATCCTTTCACATCCTTTTCAAGTATTTTGAAATTCCTACTATTTTTTGCAATTTTTAAAATTTATTTTCTAATCGAAAATGGTTTAATATTAAAAAATAATTACACACACATACCTCTAAAGCAACAATGTTCATAATAAAATACATTTAACCCGCTTTTGAATCAGACGCATATTGCCTAACCCTTGGACCTCCCATAACAAAGCTATAGCTACGGCCATGAATGCAGCAAATAACTTTCGTCCACGGCTTTACTTTCCTAGCTAGGTATTCTAGCTAGCCGTGTTAGGAGAGTGGGATAGTGCCTCGACTCTCAGAGTTGTGGATTGGATTCAAATCCACGAATGAATTTTTCGTTTAAAAAAACATAATTATAAGTATAGGTTGACACAAACTCTAAACTAAAGGTAAAATATAGGTAATTCCTCTAAGTACCTACCTACCCTAAGGTCTAGCCATTTTCTGCACCTAGGTATTTTTAGATGAATTTTGTCGTTTTGCTCCAGACAACCAACACGGTGTGGTTCAGTAAAATCGTCGTCGTTCCTCTCCTCCTGCCTACGGGGGTTGAGCGGAAGTAACGTCACGCGACCTAAAACAAAACTTGAAAAATTCGAAATTACCTACATACAAAACCTTACAAAACCTACGCGATATGACGTCACATCCGGCTTTAAATTATATAAATGGCGAACAGGGTTTTCGACATTTGAAGCAGACAAAAAAACACATTCTTGAAATTGAAATAAAAATGTTTAATGCATTTTTATGATTATATACTTATCAACATTTCTCGTTCACTTTTTACAAAACCTATCATTTAGATCAGTGATTCCCAAAGTGGTCCAGGTAGACCCCCAGGGGTGCACGGGAGACTCGAAAGGGGTTCACGTTGTTGGCGAGAAAAAAAATGGGGTGCACAAGTTTTTTGGGAAGAATATGGTAGAAATGTAGCAGCAGGGGGTCCACCGAAACCAGTAAAATTTTGAAAGGGGTCCATGAAAAAAAAAATTTTGGGAATTACCTACTGATTTAGATATATTTTTTTCATATTTCTTACTCGGTGTAAAATACCGTACCAATTAAGTTTGCACTTCCTACACCTACTTACCTACCTAATAATAATATTTCTGTTTCTCTGGCACTTTGGCTTTTGTGCCCAACAATGTATGGAAGCCTGAAAGAGCCTGAATGACCTTCTCTTTAATGAACATTACCTACTTAATCTAGATTGAGGGTTTTTTCCGCTAAATCTGTTTTCCGCATCGCGCATTCTCGAAGGTTTTTCGGGGGATTTCTATATTACATTTGGGGGTAAATTCACTTAGCCATCTGGCAGCACTGCCACTGCATGATGTGTCCTGGGCTGCTTGACCTGTCAGTCACCTCGACTTGACCTCATGACGTGACTGACGTGACGTGACAGTTAGGTGACGTGACGTACACACAGACGACGAGACGTTTCGTTTGTTGGCTTAGGGATGTGCGATCTTTTCATTTGATCCGATTTTTAGGATCGTAATGGATCGTAATGTCTCGATCCGATCCGCGGATCGGATCGCATTGTTACGATCCGATTTTCAAAAGATCGTATCAAAAGATCGAATGAAATAAAACCAAATAAAGTAATTTTAAAATGTTATTTTAACATGCAAATCAAACTTGCATTGCAAAGAAACATGTCAACCTTTCAGATTAATGCTTTTAAGTGCCAACCTTTTATTTAACCTTAAAAAAATAATTATTCGATGATTTGGATCCAACCATAGGAAGACTCACACGACTTAGCAACTTGCAGGTAAAGTGATGTGTTTTATTTTGCTAGTTACTTATTACACCGTCCAAGTTAGGATTATAGTCCCGTCCCGATAATAACAATCTTACCGATACGTTTAGTTGATTCATTCGATCTTTTCGATCCGATCCGATCTCCGGTGTAGTTCAAGCGATCCGCCAAAAAATCGAATGGCTTTCATACGATCCGAAAAATCGCTTGATCGTATGCAAGCGATCCGATCTTCTAAAAGATCGGATCGGATCGGCGCATCCCTATGTTGGCTGGCTGGCTTGATTGACCAGCGGAGAAGTTTCCTAAAGGAAAAAAGGCGGGAAACTCGAAGAGGGAAGCCGCGTTTTTTCTTTAGCAAATTTTAAATTTATATTTTCTGGTGAAAGATCAGGAGAATTAACATTATTTTCTATCTATTTTATTAACTTTTATCTTATTTAGTGTAGTAGTAGTGTATTTATTCGTGTTCTTTTCGGATTTGGTAAGTCTTTTAGTTTTTCCTCCTCAATGGAGGAGGATCCTCCCGACCCGGGGGACCCAGTCCCTCCGGTCGGTTGCAATGTAACAATAACAAACAGTTTTGAAAGATTATCGAACGAGTCCGCTATGGACACCGATACATCAGTTTCTAAAAAACGCAAGAGAACTCGATTGCATAAAGTGTGCAAAAATTGTAATAAGCGAAAGAGACATGGTACAAATGATTCCAAAGGATGTCATTGCGACGACGAATCACCTGCTTCGTCCGATAATACCCTTACTTGTCCTCCCTTACCCAATACCGTCCCAGCAGAACCAGTCACACCTGAACCACCTACACCTCCACCTACAGCTCCTCCACCTCCACCTCCAAATCCATCTCCACCGGCATCTGTGGCTAGAACTCAGTATGAGGCTACGGATAATGGTCCTTTTATTGTGCATGTACAAAGGATAGTAGACTCAGAAAATGACGGTTCCACTCTCCACCCAATAATGTTTGGAAAGTTTTTGAGAAGAAATGGCATTTTCAACATCGTGAATGGCAGTTTGAAGAAGATAGGTCGCAATAGAGTGTCATTGTCCTTCCATAACCAGACTGATGCCAACACATTTTTAGACAATCAGAATCTAATTAGCAATAAACTAAAGGCGTTTATACCCTCCTATAATGTTTGTCGTATGGGTGTTGTCCGTGGAGTACCAACGGATCTCTCTCCAGAGGAGATGATGGAATGTGCAACTGTTCCACAGGGTTGTGGAAAAATTTTAAAACTCCGTCGCATGAATTATAAAGAAATTATAAATGGAACTGCAGTTTGGAAGCCAACCCAGACTGTGGTTGTGACATTCGATGGTCAAGTCTTGCCGAGTCGCATATATATGTGTTACAATGCACTGGTTGTTCATCTATACACCTACCCGACCATCCAATGCTACAACTGCTGTCGCTTTGGACATACGAAGATGCAGTGTAGGTCTAAGCCCCGCTGTTTCAAGTGTGGCCAAGAACACTCTGGGGATACCTGTGATATTGATGAAGAATGCATTTCCTGCTGCTCATGCGGGGGAATACACTTTGCCACAAGTAAATTGTGTCCAGAATATGTCAGACAACAAAAAATTAAATTTTCCATGGCTGAAAAATGTATCTCTTATGCAGAGGCATCCAAAATTCATCCACCTTTGTCTAGATCCTATGCTGAAATGCTTGCTACACCTAAGGACCAAACTATTCCTTCTCAAAATCCCCATAAAGCTAATCAAAATTCTTCAGTACCCTCATACAAAAAAACTATCTTTTTGAAACCAAAAACTCGACCTAATCTAGCCAAAGGCTATGATAAAAAAGCACACTTTGACATTGCCGGTCAACCTTCCCCAACCCTTCCTAATGGTTGTGCTTTGGTTGAAGGTGATAAAGGTAATCAACTGACCATAAATGACATTATTACTCTTCTTAAGACTTTATTACAGTCCAAAATCATAGAACCGTCCAACGCAGCTAAAATAATTGACACAATTAGTATTCTACACAACCACAATGGATCACACCAGATCCGCAGTTCAATGGAACTGCAGGAGTGTAGTTAGTAAAAAAAGTGAAATTATAAACTTAGTTAATCAATTTAATCCATTCATTATCGCTATTACAGAGTCCTGGCTCAAGCCGGACTCTGTGTTTAAATTGAGTGGCTTCTCTTGCATCAGGGAAGATAGACCTGATGGTTATGGAGGAGCTGCTCTTCTTATTAAAAAATCTTTTTATTTTTCTCATTTACCTCTACCTTATTATGATAGTGATAGCTTTAATGCTGTTGCCTGCCTTATTAATAAAATATGCTTTGTATCTATTTATATACCTCATCCATCCTTACAAATCTTTATTGAAATAGAAAACTTGCTTTCTCATCTTCCCAAGCCATGTGTAATCATGGGAGATTTTAATGCTCACCACAGATCATGGGGTAGTTCTATATCTAATAGTTATGGCAGAGATCTCTTGGAAATAATTGACAGACAAAATTTATGCATTCTAAATGATGGATCTCAAACACGCAGAACTAAACCTTCAGAAAACAATAGTGCAGTTGATTTAACAATAACTTCTCCTAGCTTAGCTTCTTCAGTATCTTGGGAAACACTGCCGTACACCTACGGTAGTGACCATTTCCCTATAGTTTTAAAGTTTTCTAAATGTACAGTTTCTGAAGTTCCTAGATCTCCTCCCAGAATGAGACATAAAATAATAAATGATAAATGGTCTGACTTTAAATTGAATGTTGAGAACAATATTGACACCTTGTCTTTTAATTTCCAAGATATTTCCTACTGTGCAGATGTTTTAGCTAAAACTTTGATAGATGCTGCTAATTCAACCTTCCCATTGAGAAACAAAGCCTCTGGTAAAATACCATCTCCACCATGGTGGGATACTGAATGTAGTATGGCCGTCGCTCAGAGAAAGGAGGCAGAGAGAAATTATAATTCAAATATGACTGACCAAAATTTTGATGAATTATGTGAAATAGTAAATAAGACAAAAAAGTTACTGAAAGACAAAAAATCTTTAGGTTGGAAGAGGTTTTGTCTCACTATATCTCCCAACACTAAGTCATCAGAAGTCTGGAAGAATATCAGACGTTACAGAATTGGAGTTAGCGCTTCTAATATTTCAACTATGCCGCCATCTCTGAGCGACAGTTTCTTGGATCTTCTGGCTCCTCCAACTGCTCCTACAAAAGAGTTATTTACACAAGTGCCTATCACTTTGCCTACTTGCCCCTATGGTCTTGATTTACCCTTTTCAATGTACGAGCTGAAAGGTGTTTTGATGGGTAGAGTCGATACTTCACCTGGAATTGATGGAATTCCATACTCGTTTTATTCACATCTTGGCGATAGTGCCATGCAGTATCTCCTCGATCTTATCAATTCTGTCATGTTGACAGGTGACATTCCAACAAATTGGAAAACACAAATAGTGTTGCCAATTTTAAAACCTGCTAAAAATCCTGCTGATTCAACGTCCTACCGACCCATAGCATTATCACCAGTGATAATTAAAATTGCAGAACATCTGATTAAAAATAGATTAGAATGGTTCATTGAGAGCCGGAATATTTTGTCTAATAGTCAATACGGTTTTAGAAAGAGTAGAAGTTCCATAGATAGTTTAGGTGTTTTTATAACGGACATTCGAATAGCTTTTTCGCAAAATAAATCTGTTGTAGCGACGTTCCTAGATATAAAATCAGCTTATGACAATGTTCTCATTGAAGTTCTAGTGAAGAAACTAAAACTTTTAAAAGTTCCTACCATGTTCATCAATTTTATTCAAAATATGCTAGCTGGTCGATTAATTTTATTGAACTCATCGGGCATCTCAAGAGTCTTGTGGAAGGGTTTACCTCAGGGATCTGTTTTAAGTCCCCTTCTTTACAACATCTATACATATGACCTTGAAACATCTTTGAATGACTCTGTTTGTATTTTACAATATGCTGACGATCTCCTACTTTATTCTACCAACTCCAGTATTAACTTTGCAGCCTCTAATATATCGTTTGCTTTAAAATGTTTAAAATCATGGTTAGACATTAATGGTTTGGAACTATCACCCACTAAAAGCATTGTCGTTCCTTTCACACGAAAAATAAACATACCACCTTTTAATATTGTTTATGATGGTGTAATTCTTCCTCTGAAGAGTCATGCCAAATTTCTAGGTGTATTTTTAGACTCTAAACTTACTGGCCGTCCTCACTGTGAATTTGTTGTAGAAAAATGTGAAAAACATTTAAATTTATTACGATGTCTTACAGGAGTATGGTGGGGTGCCCATCCTTCATCTTTAAAACTAATTTACAATGCTTTAATTAGAAGCACATTAGATTATGGCACTTGCTTGTTGGAGCCTGGTAGTGTGGAGGCTTTCAGGAAGTTAGATGCCATTCAGGCTCGTTCAATGCGTATGATAATGGGAGCAATGAAGTCTAGTCCTATTAATGCCTTGCAAGTTGAATGTAGCGAACCTCCCCTAATAATAAGACGTCAATTTTTATGTAACAGATTTTACTTTCGTACCCTAATTTTTACAAATCATCAGCTTCATCATAAAATCGAAACACTTTCTCAACTCATTAGTTCATCTTCATATTGGAATCATAAATCACCTCCCCATCTCATAAATAGTTATAACAAGTATAGATCTTTATCAGCCCCTCTAGTCCAGTCTCCCTTTCTTCCTATTTTTAATTGCAACTATAAAGCTTTAATATTGCATCCTAAAATTTACTTTAACCTTGATATAGACCGTAACGATTCACAAGCTAACGTCTTTTTTAAGGCAATTGTAGAAGAACGGTGGAATGGATGGCATCAAATTTATACTGATGCATCCAAACACTCTGAAGCAGGAAAGGTGGGTGTGGGAGTTTTCCACAAACAGTTCGGCATTGTACAAAAAATTAAACTACCTTCTGAAACTTCAGTTTTTACCGGTGAATGTTTTGGCATCATGAAGGCTTTGGAATACGTTTTGTTGTTCAAACTTAAAAATACGATCATATTTTGCGATTCAAAAAGCTCATTACAACTGCTAGATAGATTTCCTTTCCGGTCTAAAACATCGCATCCACTTATAACAGAAGCTAGAACAAAGCTTTTGCAATGCGAATGTAATAACTTGTCTGTCGCTTTTGCCTGGATACCCAGTCACTGTGGGATTCTGGGTAACAGCTATGCAGATAGGTTAGCAAATGAAGCTGTGGAGTCTGGAGACATTTTTCCATATAAAATTTATACTCACGATTTAACTACTGTTTCAAAGACCTGTCTCAGAAATTCATGGGAAAAAGAATGGAATAACTCTTCTAGATTCAAAGGTAAATTTTATAAAGAAATTCAAGGCAGTATTTCTCTCAAACCATGGTTTTTTAAAATAAAACTTAGTAAACGAGCCACTACTGTTTTGATACGAATGCGTCTGGGGCACTCGTGTACCCCAGCACATCTAGCGAAAATTAAAGTGGTGCCTGATCCCACTTGTGCGTGTGGAGATGAATTTGGAGATACAAATCATATATTTTTTGCCTGTCCCCAATATAACCATGTCTCTTTCTTCAATGATCTAGTTTCTTGTAATGTTCCTCTTCCGACAAATATACCTGTTCTCCTTTCTTCCTTAGATCCTAATATATATTTATGTTTAGCTTCGTTTATTTCTGAAAATAATATAAATATATAATTATTTTATAAAATATCTTGTATTGTAAATATTATACATAGTAGTTTTATTTATCCTTTAATTTTCCTTATCCTATCCTATTCCCCCGTCCATAGTTCGCGATTTTTGATTTTAACTTGTTTCCCTAATTTTACTAAAATGGCAAATGCACAAAGTGTGCGACGCCACAAAAAAAAAAAAAAAAAAAAAAAAAAAAAAAAGTTTCCTAAAAATTATTTAGAGCTAAAGCTCTGTTTATTGATTTTATCACAGAAACTGATACATAAAATTATCAGCCCATATTTATTATAGCATGACGTAGGTGCCGTAAAGGGATTAGCACTTCCACTCCATTCCAGTTTAATCAAGTTATCTATTCAAAATGTTCAGTGATATGGCACGGAAATGGGTCGTTTCCATTAATATTTTAGTGTGTGCTATTTACCTAGGACAGCGGTTTATGGATGTACGGCTGTCTTCAGAGTCACTTCTGCAACATATGTTAGTGCTGGAGAAAGAAAACCTCGTTGGTGTTGGCAAACTGCAGCCGAAAGTAGCACTGGGGTACGGAGGCTGTCACGATCTTTTCGTCAACGCAACCGCTCTTCTAGACTACAAAGATCTAAGAGGGAAACCGGAACATTACAATGAAATTACGAACAAGGAAGAATTACTTCAAAGTTTCACTTATTTCTTTCAACATGGTGCTGCTGCTGAGTAAGTACCTAACCTTATAAATTACTTTCGATAGTAATAAGCTGAGCATTGTAGTCAAAAGATAGGTACCTACCTACTTAATTGTAAAGTACCTAGCGGCTGGCAAAGCCACGTCGTACAAGAATACAATAAGTAAATAAATAGGCAGGCAAAGCCACGTTGTACAAGATCAAAAGAACACCTACAATAAATATATTTTTTACATTCAGGCCTTTCTCTAACTTGTAACTGTAATCATATTTTTTTTATAATTTCAGGAGATTTGTGTCTAACTCAGAACTTTACAATGATCTCATCCAACAAGCACTAAAACTGCCAGACACCAGATGGGCCATAGGAGGGAATGCTCCACTTATGGCAAGGAGATTCCACACAGAAGGCTGGGATGTACTCTTTGCCGCTAAAATGAGCAAAAAACTTAAAGAACTCATCCCCCCACAGATTAAAATAGTTGGCGGTGAGGTTAATGAGGAAGTTATGGATGATATCCACATGATTTTAGAGTACAAAGCTGATGAGGAATTTGGAGAGTACAAAGCTCCTAGAGCCAACAGATACATTACACATAATGACAAGAACAATCCTCTATTGAGCTCTTTGGAGAAGTTTGGAGAAATCTTGCCAGAGTTCAAACCTAACTTGCTAGTCATAAGTGGATTGCAAATGATGGATAACTTTCCCTTTCAAGTGGATGGATCAGGTAATCATAACTTGAAACTTTGAATATTAGTGTCAAATCAATATTTTTACTTCTTTTGTTTTCCTCTCTTTAATCTCAAATCTTTTTTACAAAGCACATCATTTTTTCTTAGACCTACCTCTTCCCACACATCTATTCTTATCTATCTTTGAAATACCTACTTGTATTATAATATCATCAAACCAAGTATTTTATGTACTTTTCAGATCTCAGAGAAGAAAGACTGGACCTAGTCAAAGAACAAATTTTAACCCAACCAGATAACACATTAATCCATTTTGAAATGGCGAGTTATGTAGACATTGAACTACTCCTACATCTCACTACTAAAGTGTTGCCTTATGTCGACTCTGTAGGCATGAATGAACAAGAACTAGCAAACTTACACAGTATCTTACAGTATGGAGAAGTTAGTGTTGTTGCTGATTCAAATCCACGAGTTGCCATGGCGCTGGACTTGATGAGATTGATATTCACAAAAACAAGACAGCTGAACCAAGAACATGGTAGTGAAAGGAATTTGACTCGTATTCACGTCCACACATTAGCCTATCAAGCAATTCTGACAGTCAAGGACTCAAATTGGAAACGAACTAGAGCTGCAACAGCCAAAGCCTCACTGACAGCTCATAGATATGTATGTGATGATTCTAGAATAGATTTGGAACGCTGCAAGCTTCTGCTCGATGGAAGTTTTGCTGTAACTAGAGATGAAAATGATAGCAGGAGGGTGTATTTTGATTCCGAGGAACCTATCGCATGCTGGGATGAGAAAGTAAATGAACAAGATGTGGAAATTTGTGTCGCACCTGTTTTAGTTTGTAAGGAGGCTCGTTTGACTGCTGGGGCTGGGGATAACATATCCGCAGCTGGCCTTGTTTTGCAAGTTGAGATATGAACAAAGTCCATTTATCTTTTTAATGTTGATCTTGATGTTAAAATTTAGTCATTTTTATTGCCAAGTGCTCTTGAACACAATTTGTTATCTCATAGCACTTTTAGATAAAGCAATAATTTAGTTGTAGTTTTGACATGGATGTTAATGCATATTTAATTAATTTTAACTTTGACCAATCTATGGTATTCCTGTGGAACATTCCTAATATAATTTATCTTTTGAGAATTTTACTTTGTTGCAAATAATAAAATATGTACTTAGGTAGAGTTTATTTTTCTTGTCTTATCAAAATTATATAATGTACCTAATAGTAAAAGTAAATACTGACAAGATGCATTTGTGCAATCAGAAACTTATCAGTAAGATAAACAATACTTATACTACTACAAACAAAAACTGACTTACCCACACTAAAAACAAAAAGATTCTACCTATGCAATAGGAAACAAAAATTATAATTTACAGTAAGAGTTTCAAATTGCAGCAACAACTGTCTGATTCATTAACAACAAACATTATAGAGAGAGAAATAGTGTTAAATGAACTAATTCAGAAGCTGAATTATTCTAACTTGAACTTCAGACAAAACAATAACCTCTTTGAACTTACAATAAATCCTATAGTAGTAGCCTTAATAAATACTTAACAAACATTCCTATAACCTAACTAGGCACCTACTCGAGTACTTTCAGTAGATAAAATACAAAGTAAAACTGTATGTATCTAGTAAATTCAGCCTTGTTAACCCAGTACGATTGGTTTTCATTCATCACTATCTTCAAATCGAATCTTTTTATTAGGTGGTGCTGCATTTGTGTGGTTGTGGTCATATAAGCCGCTCTTGACAAATCTTTTAGCAGCAGGTATGTTGACAATCGGTCTCTTGTCCCTGTCCTTAACTTGTTGCCATTTAAGCATTGTAGCCTTTATTCGCTGTAGCTCGCCTTTGATAGGATGTTTCGTGGGATCCACACCTTGAATACGTAAGTTTACCCACTGTAATGAATTTAGCATGAACGCCAGCAGTAAATCCAGCTCAATCTGCGCCGCTATAGGTAGCTTATCGTGATGGGCTTTTAACGGTAGCAGCTGATCCAATACCTTCTGCACGCCCATCAAATCTTCCTTCAAATTATCACATTTGCTTACAAAGTCTAAGTCCTTCGTCAACTCGCCATACTTTAGATCCCAATCCATGGTGTAAATCAGGTCTGTCACAATATCTCTATTAGGTCAGCAGTGCTTCAATTTAAAGCCAATCAAATTCAAAACCACGTTTTAACTTTTATTTTATTGATGTGCAGGCAGCTCCAAGCAGTCAGGGCAGGCCGGCAGCCATTTGATGGAAATGACATTGACATGACAAGCAAACTGCAAAGTTATCAGTGTCGCGTCACAGAGCAGTCAATCTGATTAGAAAAATACAATAAAGGCATAGAACCATCAAAGCAACGTACCTACCGCCATCTATCGGGGAATAGCTAGTGAGTGAAAAACATAAGACCCTTGCCTATGACTGACCTCTGCTTTGCCTTCTGCAAATTCCACCCACTCTAGTTCTGTAAAATTCCGCGAGACTTCCTTTGTGAAAAATGCGCTTGATGTGAACTGTGAAATCAGCGTCCAGGACTTCATAAAAAATGATAGTAAGTATGGCTTATTCCATGATGCTCCCACTTCTTGATCCCAAGAAGATCATACAAAACCTTTGAGTTCATTAATACATACAAAGTTTTATAATGATCCCACTCACGAGAGTGGGAGCTTAATGGAATAAGCCATAAATGATGAGAATTTTAACCACAATAGTTGCTTGATTAGGAATTACAATAAAAGTATTGTTATGTGTTTTAATTAATTTTATTTTTGAAGAAGAAATACATTATGTACCTAATCATTTGTAGTCTGATGAGTGTACTTTAACATTAATTCTAGATAGGCATTATATCTTGTTCACTGCATCTTATGGGGATTATTGGGTCAAATTAAAATGTTATTTAATATTACTAATCATCTAAGTACTCAAAAGGTTCTGGGGGTTCAGGTTCCTTTTCTTCCTCAGTTTTCGGGCCGAATGCAGCTACTGGCTCTACCAAAACCTGTTCGTGGTCGCCAGAGTGGTTCAGCATGATAATGCCTCCAATGGTTATGTCCTTCAATGGATTAAACCCTGATCCTTCAACAACAGATATGCTCTTCAACTGCTGTCTCATAATCCTAGCAGGATTGCTCAGGATTTCAAATGCTGGTTCTGGTTCCTTCTTTTCCTTGGTTTCTTTTTCCTCACCCTCCTTTTCGTCCTTCTTTCCATCCTTGGATGTTGTGGCTTCTTTATCCTTGTCATACTTCCCATGGAAGGTGATATTCAAGTTAGGTGTTTTAGATGGCTTCTTTTCTTCTTCATCGACATCCATTTTAGAAGTGGTCGAGGAAGTGATGCTGCTGCTAGCGGAGCCATCGGTTCCGTGCGCCTTCCTGCGGGCTTTAGCAGCGGCGATGGAGAGAACAGCGGTGGTTACGCGTTCCCTCTCCTCGCGTTTTTTCTCTTCCAACGGAGCAGGATATGCATACAGAGATGGCTTGGAGTTAGACTTGATGTCCAGCTGAGGCATCTTCAAATCACTGTTCAGAGCAATCAAACAAGTTGGTGTGAAGGCCAGGGATAGACAATGGGCCAGAGGGAACCAGTACCAGTACTGAGTGAACACTAGCATACCGACCACAGCAAGCATATTCATGTGTCCTGTTCGGTTCTGCAGCGAAACAGTCACGTTGCGGCCTCCAGCGTCAATGATTCCCTGTGCCATGATAGCTCCAAACTTCGCCATCACATCCTCATGCTTGTTAGAAATCACCTGGGAGTACAGCTGTCTGAAGTATGTTACTTTCGGGCAAAGAGTTTCCGTTTGCTGGATAAGGATCATGGCAGAAGCGATCAAAGCTCCTTGCCTCACAAAGTTGACGGGATCGAATTTGACCATCGGTTCTAGTAGGCCGATGGCTTCGCGGTTTCCTGTACCAGCGCAGGCGATACCGAGCGCCATAGCCGCGCCGTATCTCACGTGAGGGTTATAGGATTCGGCTAGCAAAGAGACCACTGATGGACATTGTTCTGGGGTTCTGAATAGGAGGAATCCTAAAGCAGTGACAGCCGCGCGACGGACATCGTCATTTACATCAGAAACGGCGACGTGGAGGAGCGTTCTAATGGAGTCATTGTTCCCGGTGCCGCAATACGCGGTAGCGATGGTGTAGCAGCCGGCGCGTCGCAGTAATGGATCCTTGTCTCTTAATAGTTGCTGCACCAAAGCATCGGCTTCTTCCAGCCTGCCATACATGGTGAATGAAATACCAACTGCCAATCCTCGCAGGATTTTCTCGTGCTGAGTCTCTTGAGCGTACGCCACCATGTCTTCAATCGCGGCTGCGTGCTTCGACCCCAGCATTACCATCCCCATTGCGATTCCAGCAGCTTCACCGGTCACGGCATCGTCTTGATACAAGTTAAACTTAAGCTGTTCATAAACATCTTGCCGGTGGGTACCCATCGCCGCCAGACCCAAGCCCAAGCAGCCGCCATGGCGCACCATTTCATTCTGAGCATCTTTTAGTTGAGTTAAAAGATAATCAATGATATTAGCGCCATGGTTGGCATGGATCAACCCCAAGGCATAGAGACCACCACCCTCAGAATATCCTGATGATGGTCCAGCTTCTTTAGGCAAGTAAGACTGCATGAGAGCTAAGGATTCACCCTCGTGACCCCTATGAATGACTCCAAGGGAAGCTGTCACAGTGAGCTTAGCCCAGTTAGTGGCTCGGGCTAGCCATTCCAGATTATCTCTCAAGAACTGGTCACTGGTTGTTCCTGCATGCATGAATGCATTGGCTATTACTGTGGCAGTATGACAGATTGAAACTCTAATAGCATCTTTGGTGTTTTTGAGAATAAGCATATCAGCATGATTAGATCTGATCAAGAACTGTAGTTGTAATCCTATAGAGACATCTCCTCCTAAAATTGATATTAGTTTTTCTACTCTCTTCTGGTGTTCTTTTTCTTCATCATTTAGGCTGTCAATATTTCTCTCCGTTTTGTTTTCTTCAGTTGCAGCTGGGGTGGGGTCTACCTCCATTCCTGAAGCATCAGGGAAGGGTCCTCCTTGGGGCTGGGGCTTTCCACCAAGGGCAGAAGGAATCGGCGCCGTACTTCTTAGTGCTTGTAAAACTCTACCTAGGAACTGTTGTGTTGCTGAATCATACAAGTCAAAGCCTATCTGGTATGCCATGAGAACTGATTCTTGTGGTCCATGGGTGAGTTTATCGAGAATTTCAGCTACTGAGAGAGGATCTTCAAGAAAGATCAGACATTGACACATGTTGACGTAGTCTGGGATGTTGAGGTTTCTGTAGAGACCTACCAGGGATCTGAGGACTGTGCTGCGGAAGCCCTTATTTTGGAGCAAGCTCATTGCAACAGTGAAAGCGTAAATAAGCATTCCTGAAACAAAGAAAATAAGAATTTGTTTATAACTTTTTTGTAAAAACATCTAAGTGGCTAAAATTTGATAACTTTTATTTTTACTTCATGACTTTCCTTTACTTTTGTAAAAACATCTAAGTGTCTAAAATTTGATAACTTTTATTTTTACTTTTTCAGTGTCCCCTCAATGAACGTTTTCAAAAACAGACAACAAATATTTAAAGCATACTGACAAAAAATAGGATATACACCCATTAGCTCTGAGAGCGGCCAGTGTATTACAAATAATAATAATGATTTTGAATGTATAAGTCATAGGCCGCAAAGAGTGAAAATATAAATAAACAAAGACACCAAATGACACAGCACATACCTGAAATATCATCAGATTTCATGATAGATTCCTCAAATATGTCCATTCGGCGCGTCTCCAGAGCCAAACCCAAGGCTTGTCTGTATTGTCCATCTTCCAGGCATCGCTGGAACATCCGATTCACGATCGCCTCCAAGCGAGGGTCGATAGCATCCGCGGAGCTGTCCACGAACAGAGCCTTCCTCTTCTGTGTGTAGAAGTCGATCGCCTTCGCAATCGTTGTATCAACATACTCGTTTCTGGCATTCACGTCGAATAGGTCACCAGCCCCAAGCGCGTACGTCAACGAATCTTCAAACGCTCCCAAGTGGTAGTACACCTTACTGGCGACCAAAGCAGCGAGCTGATGCTGCGAGAACACTTTATCTTCGTGCAGAATCTCGATCTTTTCAATAGATTCAGATATTTCGGGCCAGAATTCGTTGACTATGTTGTCCAACCTCTTCAATGCGAACTCTTTCACTTCGGATATCGGTTCGTCCAGCAGGGAGATTATCCCCGCGGCTGATGTGATATTCATCTTGATTGATTTCACTGTTCTCCGGTTCTAACACAGATTTATCTTTTTGTAAAGTAATTTCTCCTCAAATGATTACATTCACAAATACGATCGAGATGAATTGACAATTTTCAGTAAACTAACCATAGACTAGTTAGATAGACAAAGACAAGAACAAAAGTCTGGCAGCGGGGCTTCCACAAAAAATATTCAAAGTTGGCAAAAAATCAGACAATTTTGTATTAATTCTGAAATAATTTGAAGGAGATGGGAACTATTTAATTTTTAAAGCAGATCAAAACAAAATAGTTACTCTTTAAAAATATGTTTTTTATTTAATAATAGGTTTATATTTTATGACATATTTTTTTGGTCGGTTCAGGGAAAGTCTGAAAGTTGGGAAAGTTAATGTTGGACAGTGACGGGGGGGCGGACGGGGCGGTCCGCCCCGGGCGCCACGCACCAGGGGGGTGTCACCGTGGACCACGGTGAAAAAAATTCGTACTTTTTTGTAAAATCTACCTTTCAAAGGGAGTGCCAGAGGGTGTCCAAATTGATATTACCCGTAAGGGGATGTAAATGGGTATTTGAATGAAAAAAGTATCATCACGCATTTGTCTTAAGAAAATTCGGCTCTCTTTGCTCGTGGATCTCGCATATACGAGTAGCTTCATGAGTAGATAACTATTTTGCGAGCAAAATGAGTTATGTCTGACCACAGAATGGAAACCGACAAGCAGCCAGCATTTTCTTTGAGCACAGTCAAGTGTTGTCACATGTTGCATTTGTCTTAAAAAAAATCAGCTCAAAAAGTAGGACGCTCGCTTCGTTTTAATCTCGCTTTGCTCGCATATTAACTTTACTGAGTATTTTGCGACCAAAGTAAGTATAATGCCTTGCAGTGGCGACCTTAGGGGGTGGCGAACAGTGCAATCGCCTGGCCTCGCGCGGCTTGCGGACCCTTGTCATTCCGTCAGTCATACAACGTGTCATGTGTCTTAAAAAATCGGCTCGCTTCGCTCGAATTTAGCTTCATGTCTATTTTAGTCATAGAAACCGACAAGCAGCCCGCCTTTTCTTTGAGCACCGCAAGCAAAATCAAGTGTCATCTCATTATGTAGCATTTGTCTTTGAAAATTCGGCTCGCTTCGCTCGGATTTAAGCAGCAGCCTTTTCTTTAAGCACCATAAGCAAACTCAAGTGTCACATGTTACATTTTTCTTTAAAAAATTTTGCTCGCTTCGCTCGCACTTAGGTTCATGTGTCTTTTGCAAGAGTAGGGAGCTCGCTTTGCTCGCATATTAGCTTCAGTATTTTGCGATTATGTTGCATTTGTTAAAAAAAATCGGCTCGCTTCGCTCGCATATTAGCTTCATGTCTATTTTAGTCATAGAAACCGACAAGCAGCCCGCCTTTTCTTTGAGCACCGCAAGCAAAGTCAAGTGTCATCTCATTATGTAGCATTTGTCTTTGAAAATTCGGCTCGCTTCGCTCGGATTTAAGCAGCACCCTTTTCTTTAAGCACCATAAGCAAACTCAAGTGTCACATGTTACATTTTTCTTTAAAAAATTCAGCTCGCTTCGCTCGCACTTAGGTTCATATGTATTTTGCAAGAGTAGGGAGTTCGCTTTGCTCGCATATTAGCTTCAGTATTTTGCGATTATGTTGCATTTGTTAAAAAAAAAAATCGGCTCGCTTCGCTCGCATATTAGCTTCATGAGTAAGTATTTTGCGAGCAAAGTGTAAACCGAGTTTCAAGCCGGCGCGGCGCCTACGTTACAAATATTTGCTATTAATTATTTTTTGGAGGGGGGGGGGGGGGTGCTCCATAGAATACCGCCCCGGGTGTCAACCCATGCTACGCCGCCACTGATGTTGGAAACACTTTTCGTCATAGACAGTAGAAAATGGTAGCGTTCAGGGACTAGGAATAAGGTGCGTTATGCAAAAATTAAAAACAGTAAAGAAAAATGTAGGCAACAATCAAAGAAATTCTATACATACTAGAACGCTGACTGACATTTAATGTACAAAGGATTTTGAACCTTATCACGACTACACAACGATCTATTATCATTTAATCTTGGTTATAAGGATTGTTGGTCTTGTTGAGAGGCTTTCTTGGGTGCTTTGTCTCTTTCACACAGTTGCAAAAAGAAAGAGACACAGCGCCCAAGTTTTATTTCAAGCGGACCTTGTTTTCTGTCTCAGTAAGCGTTCCGGGTACGTAGTATAGAAATTCCTTGGCAACAATTTATTAACTTCTTCAGTAAGTTTTGCATGTTAAAATGTAATTGAAACAAAAGTTCGTGTTCGACATATTTACTAAAATCAAGTTTAGTGATTGAAGGAAGGTTTAAAATAAATAAGAGTCTATTTTTCCTAAATCTATTTTAATGCATGATTTGGTTTCAGAACAGAACCAACCTAGTGAGTTGTCAGCTATCTGTCAAATAATTTGACAAGTTTTCACACATTCCTGCGCAGCGAACGAAACATCTGTTGGCGATTTATTTGAAAAAGCAATTCACTACTTATTTTTTCAAAATGTTAGACCTATTCAGCATCTTCAGTAAAGGAGGTATCGTGCTATGGTGTTTCCAGAGCACGGGTGAGATGTTCTCGCCTTCTGTGAACTCCTTGATTCGTAGTGTTATTTTACAAGTAAGTACTTACCATAATCTCATTTTAAACCACTACGACTTGTTTTTAATTTAATTAGTGATTCAGGCACGTGGAAATCCCCGTATTACATTTATCCTTCCACTCAAAGTCTTGCTTAATCAGATAAGTTAGTCAATGCCCCTATTCCTCAAGGTAATTTCTAAATGACCCCTATTTTCAATTCTAGGAGCGTACGGGGAATAACACTCATAACCACAACGCATTGACGTTGCAATATAAGCTGGACAATGAGTTTGAGCTGGTGTTTGTGGTTGCCTACCAGCGTATACTGCAGTTATCGTACATTGATAAGTTTCTCAACGATGTGCACTTGGAGTTTAGGGATAAGTACAAGAATGAGCTTACCAGTGGGAACCAGCTGGTCGACTATGATTTCATGAAGAGTTTCAATCGCATCCTGAGGGATGCTGAAGAGTGGGGTGAGTTTGATCAACATTTGAAACTAAAGTAAAAAAAGTAGTTTTCTTTAATTTGGGACTTGCTAACTGAGACCAGCGGAGCTAAAAAGGTCGCTATTGCAGAATCGTATTGAAGGAATTGAACTATTGCCATCTCTTTTCACTCTCAGTCAATGAAAAGAGTTGGCAATAGTTCATTTCCTATAATGCGATTCTGCAATAGCGACCTTTTTAGCTCCGCTGTGCTACAGGTTTCTCCAAACCCTTTTCAGGCACCAGCCTCTCACAAAACTTGAAATAACATTGATATTTCCTATACTAAGATAAAATGTTCTCAACTTTCTGAGGGAAATAAATAAATTATGATCATCTTCCTGTCCTTACCCTACATTATGTGGGGTCAGCACAACATATTGGATTTTTATTTATTTTGTTTATTTGCCGGTCAATTTAACAAAACTTAAAATTTGTAGTAAAGTGTAGTAAGTGGTAAATGATAGTCAAACAAAGCTTCACACTTTTTTTTATATATCAAAACAAGTTGAAGAAGAACACTAAGAAATTCTATTATGACACATTTTCCTTATCAAGAATAAGCGAGTTTCTCGGTACATGTTTTGTAACTATATATTGTGTAAACATACATTAATTTACATTGTGATTTCAAAATAATCTTCATACCTATACATTTTATGTATTATATGCATAAGATAGTATTAACTTGCAGCTTTGCTTGCATATTATCAACATTTTAAATAGACTATGTTATTCCAGGCAATCTAGGCCAGTATTATAAATATTCCAATTTTTAATCATATCAATCCACTGGCACTAACTTAAAGACATCCAAATAAAATTATACTCACTTTTAAGTTTACAATATTATAAGTTAGTATTTTGAATATTGACATTGTATTAACACAGGGGAATTACTCATGAAAAAATATTTTTGATTTAGACACCGACAATGTTTGGATTCTTCCGGAGAATCTTCATCTGGGTAAACCTCTATCCAGATGAAGATTTTCCAGATTTGATGAAGATTCTGACAGACGTGAGCAATTCCCGTGTGTTAATACAATGTCAAGTACAACTCAAGAAAGTTTTGAAAGTGAAATATGTGCTACCTGAACACCCATCATGGCCTAACGACTTAAAAGCTGGGATGGACAATGGAACCCGAATGTTCTAATGTTCAAAGCAGGATACAGCATATATTATTATGTATTAACTTCATGCATGATACTGATTACATTTTTCTAATGATACATTAAAATTTCAGGCAAGCTACAAGCTAAGATTCCAAAACGAATGAAAACATTTGAAGACTCTGTTAAGTCTAAAAAGACAGTAGCATCTATGATTGAACGTAAGGGGGATGAGAAGTCAAAGAAATCTGGTAAGTTGATATTTGTCTGCACTCTCAGCAACCGGACTTTCACACTTGTGCAATCAACCTCTCATTATTATGTAAATACTAGCGGATGTCGCGGGAACCGTACATTTTTCCGGGATAAAAATTAGCCTTTGTCCCAGTCCCGGTCATTAAGTATCTATCTATATTTATTATTTCAGGCAAATCGGTTCAGTGGTTGTCGAGTTATAGAGGAACGAACTGATGGATGGATGGATGTATCCATCCATCCAAACTTTCGCATTTATAATATTAGTGTGATTTCAGTGAAGATAGTAGAGAACAAGAGCGTTAGCAACGGCACTGTAGAAGAGGCACCGGAGGTAGAAGACGATGTGATTGCTGCCAACCGAGCGCGTCTTGCGCAGAAACTCAACAAGGGCAAGAAGGAACCAAAGTAAGACCTTTAAACTTATTTGCTTGCGTGCTTCGGGCACCATAAATTGTTGATCCCGGCATTTAAGTCGATAGGCTGCGATCGGCCGCGATGCACGGCATTGAACCTTAAGCAAGCACATCATGCTCATCAGAATATCGAATATTAACTCTTTTGTAACTTTATTTCGAGCGATTCTTCAAACGCCTTAGTTTTAGGAATGTCTAAATGCCTCTATTTCCCGACTTTTCTTTCCATAGCTATAATTGACCAGTCTTGTTATATTAATACCACAAGAACGCTATGGACTGACCACGTTGAGTGCACTGACTCACACGATGAACTTGTGCAGACGGGGCGCTGCGGCTCCTTCGGAAATCACCGCAGTGGTGTGGCAGGCAAAAAGTCAAAAGTCAAATTCATTTATTCAATAGGATCACACAGTGTACCACTTTGAAACGTCTTAAGAGCTAGGTGATTCTACTCCTGTTCCTTCGCGACCAAGACCGTGAAGAACCAGGGCAACAAACATGGTTTGGGGCCTAACTTTCTTTTCGGTGATACACTTTTTGTAGGTACTTACTTATCTAATTTTTTTTATTACTAGTATAAATATTATTTAATTACTATAAATGTTACCTATGTAATTATTGCAAGTATTATTCAATTATATAATTATAATAATGACTAAGTTGACCATATTCTTGATCACTTTGACACGTCAGTGATTTAAAAATTAAATTTTGTTACAACATTGTTATGACGCATTTAGTGAACGCGTTAGTACAGTTGGGCCGACGGATCTAGGCGTTCGTGAAGTCAGGCTTTTCGCTGCGCAGTAGAAAATTTGGTATGAAAAAGTTGCACTGCGCATCGAAACGGCTAACTTCACGAACGCCGAGATCTGTTGGCCCTACTGTAAACCAATGTTGTGTTTCCAGGAAGGCCCCCAAAAGTCCGAAAGTGAGCGAGAAGGAGCGAGTGAAGCAGCCCCGAGTGTGGGAGATGGGCGGCAACTCACGAGATCTACCCACGCTGGATTTCAGCGACGACAAGGACGGCGAACATCTAGCAGAGATCAACCCCGATACACAGGTACCACAAGCTTTTTAATATAAATATAGGTTTAGGTTTATAGATTCTTTATTCTCAAAAAGAATTACAAATTCACTTACATGAGAACTTAAAAATTAATAACACATAATGTTTTACGTACACTGGATATAAAAATTCAAGTATGTAAAAGAGGGTAGGTTTAGTTAGTTTGTATATATATAAATTTATAAACTTTATTTCAGGCAACTTAAAAATAGTACAGATGGTAAAAACTAATTCTAAAGCCCATAGAAATAAATACCTTAAATCTAAAAATACATATTAATAAAACTTAATCTAGGTCACACATGTCGCCTGTGTGTCGCGGCGCGGGATATCACGTGACAGGCGGCCCTTGAACCGCCGAAACTTCACCCCTTTCGGCCAGAAGTCGGCTCATTTTTAGAATTTACTACAGAAACTGGCAGTAAATAATGCACTTCGGCACTAGTTTCGTAGAGCGTCATCTCTGTCCATAGACCTAGTATGGATATAGAATGAATGAAGATATAGAAAATTCCGATGATGAATACGTTACACAGAAAAAGAAGTTTAATACTAACTCATTATTATCTAAAAAAAAGACATTCCAGACCTTGGATTATCTTTGTATGGTTTTGAGAGAGGGTTAGCATATCTCCCGTAGCTGTGCATCGGCATGTACAATAACTTAGTTTCGCATAATATATTTTAGTTAGCTCACATAGCTTAGTTTGCAGTCTGCACTCAAGTATAAATAGCTGCGTCAGCTATAAGTAAAGAAACTTTTTTTTTCTCTCCATTTTCATCTGCGATCGGCTGTGTAGCCATAATCAGATCTGAAATTCCAGTAGGGCCAACGGATCTCGGCGTTCGTGAAGTTAGCCGTTTCGATGCGCAGTGCAACTTTTTCATACAAAATTATCTACTGCGCAGCGAAAAGCCTGACTTCACGAACGCCTAGATCCGTCGGCCCAACTGTAACTTAGCTTAAGGGCGCTACTCACACACCTGCCGCAGGGGCAATCTAAGTGGCAATCTAGGTGCGTGGCGGTTGTCGCGATATCGGGATTATCTCTACTCCCGATATCGCGACAACCGCCACGCACCTAGATTGCCACCTAGATTGCCCCTGCGGCAGGTGTGTGAGTAGCGCCCTTTAGTTTTCGGTCTGCAACCCGCAAGCACTTGTTTTTTCATAGAAGTGTTAATGAGGTCTTGGATTTTCCCTCACGTAAACATATATTACAGTTGGTGGGTCAAATGACGGGTGCGATCCGCGATTTGGAGGTGGAATCCGAGGAGAGCAGCAGCGAAGAGGAGTACGAAGAGGAGAAGCAAGACACGCCGAAGAAAACTAGCGGCATGTTCAGCATTTTCAAGGGTATGCTACTGAGTTTCTATTACAACGATAAACTATCGAGCTGGGCTGTTATGTTTAAGAGGACATTATAAGGTAAAGTTTGTCTTATTCTTTCTGGAGTTTTACAGAAACTGAGTTTCAGATTCTGGCAATGGAAAATTTTCTTTAGATTTATTCGTTTTGTTAACACTATTGGTGAAAATGTTCATAATAGTTTTGCAGTATCACAAGAACAGCACACTATTGAGTGGTTTTTATTTTATACTAGCAGCGCCCTCGCGGCGTTGCCCCCGTAGTGATGGTGTTTGGTGATGATGATGATGATAAGTAGCCTATAACCTTCCTCAAGAGTTTAGTTATCAAATGCAGAAAGAATTTTGCAAATCCGACTGGTAGTTTCTGAGATTAGCGCGTTCAAACAAACAAACAAACAAACTCTTCCGCTTTATTATATTAGTATAGATAGTATAGATAGTATAGATATAGATTTCTTTACTTCACTCGTTTTAATCCTTTATTTGTAATAAGATAAAACTATGACTAAACTCTTATCTTGTGAAGACCTCGCCCGCTTATCTCGCTGTCCCTCATTTTCAAGAGAAAACAATAATTCACCATCCTACTCAGATCTCTAAGAGAGTGGGTACACTGCGTTTTTTACAGCGCGTTTGTTTCGATACAAACGTGCGAACGCGCAGCTCAAAACGCTGCAGAAAAAGTCATGTGCCCACTCCCTAATCTGTTTATTTTTTCAGGACTGGTGGGTTCCAAGGCGTTGACGGAAGAGGCGATGCGACCGGCGCTGGACAAATTACGAGATGTCTTGATCGGGAAGAACGTGGCGTCTGATATCGCCAACAAGCTATGTGACTCTGTTTCTACCAAGCTCGAAGGAAAGGTAATATATCTAAATCTATACTACCATAATAAAGTGGAAGAGTTTGTTTGTTTGAACGCGTTACGGATGACTCATGCTAGACCGTGCTGGGCCCGTGCCGAGGTTCGGCCGTAGCACGGTCAAAAGTTTGACCTGGGTGGGAATTGAACCCACGACCTACAGCGTAAAAGGTAGAGCTACTACCAATACCAACTAAGCTAAGAGGCCAATCAAAAAAATGTAAGCATAGATTGACTCCTGACACTGTGTTATCTAATGAATATTTACGTCATTTTTGAAGGTCCTGGGTACATTCGACAGCGTGGCTAAGACAGTGAAAGCGACGCTGACGGAGTCGCTAGTTCAGATCCTGTCTCCGAAGCGCCGCGTCGACATATTGCGAGACTGTCTGCACGCCAAGTCGTTGGGGCGGCCTTATGTCATGGCCTTTTGTGGGGTAAGTATTGATGACCTCGGCGAAGAAAGTTGTTTAGAAGCAAGTACAAACTCGACAATCAGAGAAAAAATGTGTTTGTCAACTTAATTATCTCGTTATTATCTTAATTATCCACTGGAGTCATATCAGAAATTTATACTAAATAATTATCAATGTTTGAATATGGAAATAATAGAATTTAAATTCTATTAATTCCACATTCAAAGTCATTATATGAGGCTAATGAGGCACACTTTAACCCACTGAGTAACATAGTTTAGCTCGGGTGATGTCGTGATTGACCAAGATTTCCTTCTGACATATAAATCTCTGTTTAGTTTAGTACGATTACAAGGAACATTTACGTAATTTGAAAAAAAAAATATCTTATAAATCTAATTAAATATTCAGGCTGAGACTCGATCAAAGCGGAGACGAGAGGAGATGTGTTTATTTAATCAACCAATAAAGGAGTGTGGGCAAAAATGTATGGGCACTTCACCCACGGCCGCCACAGCTCAGACTACTTTTGTTTAGAAGGTATCACATCCATGTATCTCTGTGCCAATGCGCATCAAATTCTGTCCCAGGGTTCTCTATTTATTTTAAGTCCAATAGGTTTAACTTATAGACAGGCTAAAATGGCCGTTACCACATTTTTGGTCATAAATGTATGGACCCACCACGGCCGCCACAGCTTAGAATACTTTCGTTTAAAAGGTATCACTGCCATGTTTATCTGTGCCAATGCGCATCAAATTCTGTCCGAGGGTTCTCTATTTATTTTAAGTCGAATAGGTTCAACTTACAGAGGTGCTAAAATGGCCGTTACCGCAATTCCTTTTATGAATCATAATAATGATTCGTAATTATGTTTATGGGATCAGGATAACGCAGGATCACTGGATCAGAATCACAGGATCAGGATCATGGGATCAGGATTACACAGGTCCACTGGATCAGGTTCACGGGATTCGGATCACGGGATCAAGATCACGCAGGATCACGGGATCTGAATCACGGAATCAGGATCATGGGATTAGGATTACGGAATCAGGATCACGAGATCTGGATCAAGGGATCGGGGTCCTGACCGTACCCAAGTGAGTTATCTGCCATACATTTCAATACGAACTGTTTGGCCACTTGGCCGGCGAATTACTTTCCTCATATTCGAAATGAAAAGCAGTGTTTACTTCGGGTGAAACATATTTATGCACTCGGAATATTGGTGCCCTCGCTACGCTCGTGCGCCAAACCATCTCATGCCTGAATAGGTTACTTTCAACCAACTTGTAACAATTTACTAATTGCTCCCTTGTCATAAAATCTAGTACTAGTACTACTCAGGTTAGGTACAAACATGGATTTATCTAGTGACCCCCGGGATAGATTTTAATGCATCGATAATAAAAAATGCCTAATTTTGTTAGGTCTTTCGAGTCATATTAGTTACATTGCTGGCGGAGCTGGGTGAAGTTTGCCCACTATCGTTTCGTGAAAAGCCGGGACCGACTATTTAACGTACCCTCCGAACCACGGAAGCACTCAGCTCGTAATGCCACTTGCGGTCACCCATCCCAATGGTGACCGCGCACAACGCTGCATAACGATCAATCAAGAACGTATAAGCAAGCTACGCCACGAGCGTTTCGTTTTTCTATGGTGAAGAAAACCTATTTCTTTTAGGTGAACGGCGTCGGTAAATCGACTAACCTCGCTAAGATCTGCTTCTGGCTTATCGAGAACGATCTATCGGTCCTGATAGCGGCGTGCGATACATTCCGCGCGGGCGCCGTGGAACAACTGCGGACGCACGTCAGACATCTCAACGCATTGCATCCGGAGACCAGGCACCATGGCCGGAGCATGGTGCAACTCTATGAGAAGGGATACGGTAATATTTTTAAATTTAAAGGGCCTTACTTATGAAAGATGTTTAAAGTTAAACACTGGTTAAGCAACGTCCTGTCTTTATTTGTGGATAGTGACAGAGACAGGACGTTGTTTAGCCAGTGTTTAACTTTAAACAGCTTTCATAAGTAAGGGGGATAGTGTCTTATAAGTATACTTATAAGAGACGACTTAAAAGGAAAGATGTCACGCAACTGAATGCATGTGACTGATAGTTTAATGAAGAGTGACTACTGGAGAGGGAAAAGAACAGGAGTGAACTCTACCCGACACAACACCCACAAACAATTTGCTCATAGTTCAAGAACTGATCGCAGATAAAACTTGGAAAAAAAAAATTATAGTGTTAAACCAAACATCGATGCTTAAATCCGCTTGTTCCATCTAGTCATACACGATAGATATAGTCCTATCATGATTTTCAACCCTGACGATTACTGATTCCGTGGCCGAATTGGTAATGGCACTCCGGCTAAAGGAGGATCGCTTGCATCATCGCGGGTTCGAATCTCGTCGGAATTGAAAATTTTGATAAGATTTTTCATTTTCAAAAGGGATACGGTAATCAAATCACACTAATATTATAAACTAGCAGCGCCCTCGCGGCGTTGTACCCGTAGTGATGGTATATGGTGATGATGATGAAAAGTAGCCTCCTCAAGAGTTTGCCCACCAACTCGCCTGATGTTAAGCGACGGTGTGGCCGAGGATGGATCACACCGATCTAAAAGAAATCTATTCACTCTAGCCTTGAAAGCATCTAGCTAGATTATAGTTTTCAGGAAAGAAGTAGGGCGGCAGAGTTCTATTCATGGGCAGTACGTATGATGAATGTGGAACCAAACCTTTGTGTACGAATTAGGTAGGCATTTTAATTACGAATTTTGTGTTAGGAAATTTAATTTTGTGTGTGAAACCTTTGTGTTAGGGGAATTTATTTATTTGTTACGTTTGTATGGACATTCCGTTAAAAAAACTTTACTTATCTCATTCTTCTCAGGCAAAGACGCAGCGGGCATAGCGATGGAGGCGATCCGCTTCGCGAACGACTCTAAGATAGACGTGGTTCTCATAGACACGGCCGGACGGATGCAGGACAACGAACCTTTGATGCGAGCCCTCGCTAAACTCATCAAGGTAAGTAAAAAAAACTTAGGCCTTTACATCTTTACTAGATTACTAGCAGCGCCCTCGCGGCGTTGCTCCTGTAGTGATGGTGATGGTGATGATGATGATGAAAAGTAGCCTATAACCTTCCTCAAGAATTTAGCTATCACATGCAGAAATAATTTTACAAATCCGACTGGTAGTTACTGAGATTAGCGCGTTCAAACAAACAAAGAAATTCTTCCGCTTTATTATATTAGTAAGTATAGATATAAATATAGATTAAAAAACGACTTCAATGCGCATTACTTATCTTGAAGTACTGTACACACGTTTTGATGACCTATAATAGAAGTTTGTTAAAAAGTATAGGTAGGTACTCCTCAAAACAAAATAGGGTCCACTTAGAAAAACATGACTTTAAAATAGTAATGAAAATTGAATGTAGGTATAATTTATTTCAATTTTGATTTTAGGAATATGTTACCACTGAACTAAGAAATTTATAAATATATTTTTAGAAAAAAATATAGGACACGTTCAGAAAATATGTGTTGTGGAAAATATCGAAAAATTTCAAATTTCAACTATTTTGTTTTGAGGAATATACTCTCCCTTCTCCACAGGTGAACGAGCCGGACATGGTCCTGTTCGTGGGAGAAGCGCTAGTTGGTAACGAGGCGGTGGACCAGCTCGTGAAGTTCAACCAGGCGCTCGCCGACCACAGCGCCTCTAACAACCCGCACGTCATCGACGGGATTGTACTCACCAAGTTCGATACCATCGATGACAAGGTATGTTCGTATGTTCAGAATTATATCGAGATAGAAGCAAAGAGTGTATGTACCTCGCGTGCCGAAATGAAGGGATGAGGACTTCTTTGCGCGCCGCGAAGTTCCTTCCGAATTCATTGCATTGCGGCTTTAATTTGACGCGCCAGACTTGGCGAGCATTGAAAACCAGCAATGTAAAAATAAGCAATCCAAACTCAACTGCGTTCGTCAAAGTACCTACGCAAAATGTTACACGGTCCGTTTCCATACAAATCAACGAACTTTTTGCTTCTATCTCAATATAGTTCTGTGGCCTCCGTCATGGCCCTAAAAGCCGGGATCGACAATTTAGCCCTCCGAAATATGGACACTACTGACCCATCGTACCACTGACGATAGTAGTGGTAAGGTGGGAATCGAACCCAAGACCTACGGCGCAGAAGGCAGAGCTCCAACCAACTGACCTAAGAGGCCAGTCAAGTCAGTATTCTCGTAATAGTACTTACATGAGCCGGACAATCCGGACATTTTCTTGTTCGTGGGGGAAGCGCTAGTTAAGTTCAATAGGCGCTCTACTAACCCGAACGTCATCGACGGGATTATACTCACCAAGTTCGATACCATCGATGATAAGGTATGTTCCTATAAGGTGGTATAAGCTAATGGCTATCTCTGGTGAAAGAAAGAAAACATGTTTATTCAGCAATTAGATACACGGACAATAAAAAAGACAATTAACTAACTAGGTATGTACTTCAAACTAAACTGGTGGTGGTTTTTATCCTGCTGAAAGGCCTCCGTTATCAAACAACTTGAAAGCCGGGCCAACAGCTTAACGTTCCCGCCGAAGTACGGGAGCTTATATTACGACAGACAGTAAGTAATGAATTAATTATAGACAACGATTGAATCGATTACCGAAATCTCTAGAAAAGACACTTTATATTTTACCGAATTTTCCGAGAAACCGCAATTTTTTATTTCCTTATAGCCGTCAAAATTTGTCAAATAGGTCCAACCGTTTTCAAGTTATGCTTACAATCGAACATCATTTAATTTTTAATATTCATCATCATTCATAGCCCTATTTTACCCACTGCTGGGTATAGGCCTCCCTAAGTTTGTGTCATCCACCAATATTTTTAATATTGTTTATAATTTTTTTTAGTAATGTGTTGTAATTTCAGGTTGGCGCAGCCATTTCTATGACGTACATCACCGGCCAGCCGATAGTGTTTGTAGGCACCGGACAGACCTACACAGATTTGAAAGCGCTCAACGCTAACGCCGTCGTTCACGCGCTTATGAAGTAGAATTTATGAGGACATCAATTATTGAAACAGATTTGAACTTCAACTGCAATAATCCAAGAAATAAAAAGTAATAATCTTTATCACATTAAAGAACACAGAATTTCATCGCATAATTTACCTTATTTTATGACTCGACCGACAGATGTTTTTCTGAAAGGGCGTAAAAAAATCATAAAAGCTTACAGACCTGTTTTCTGCTATGGGGGCGACAATTTCATCAAATATAAAACAGTCCTAAAACATGGTTTGCGGCGCTTGATGTCAGTGTTTAAAAAATGAATATGCATAAAGTAATGATGAATAAATATTGGAACTGAGTGCCAAGTACGAGTTTGTTTCACTATTCGGTATCGATCGCGTAAACGTGGATTTTTATGTGATCAGGGGGTCTAAAGTGGCCACTTTTGATGAAAAATCAGATGTTTCATAGATGGTTCATCTATGAAACATCTATGAAACATCTAATTTTTCATCAAATGCTTCATAAATGCTTCATATATGCTTCATATATGAAGCATCGATGCTTCATCAATGCTTCATAGATGTTTCATAGATGCTTCATATATGAAACATCTATGAAGCATTTCACAAAACATCTTTTTTGACAGATCTATGTGCGAGGTTAAATTTATTTTTAGAAAGTAAATAGGTTGAATGGAAAACGGATGGCTGAATGCAAAACCCGTGCGAAGCCAAATTTAAGAAAAAAAAACCTCAGACCCGCTCCCGCGACAATTCACCTTTTTTATTTATTCGTGTGCCTCAAAAATATTTCCATATGTCCAAAAAACTAAGTAGGTAACCTATTTATTTTTCACCTCAGCAGCTCGAAATGACATCCTTTGCTGCGAGAAACCAGTGTGCAAAATCGCATTTTGCACACTGGTTTCAGTGAGGAAAAGTGATTTGAAATTCGAATGTCGTAGATTGACACGTGATAGTGCATGGTGGTCATTGGCTAGCCTGCCTATGAAAAAAAACAATAACGCACCTTTTAAAAATAAAATAGCAGGAATTTGTTTCTGTTACGCTAGTTATTTGTTGAAAATTCATAAAACAATAAAGATGAGTGAAACCAGTGACGAATACACTAATTTATCTCCAGAGAGAAGAGTTGAGACAAAAAGTGATTGTGATGAACAAAGTTCCCTTCCTGAGAAGCACGTATGTAAGTTCTGAACAAAACAGAAACTTTTAATTTTCAAAATTACAATAACTGTTATTTGTTCTTTTAATTTCTAAAAAAATGCTTTATTTTTAAATAGATATAAATGAATACCTATTATGGATTAGTTGCTTCATTATGTACAAAGTTGTATCTTTTATTTGTAGGTAGTAATGTTCTCGCTGCTGAGGTGAAAAATTTTGTGTGCAACACGAGACCAAAGTTTTTTACATCTCGTGCCTTTGAATTCCTCGCTAGACTCGGGATTCTAACGTAGAATCACTCGCTACGCTCGTGATTCAATTCTTAGAATCCCTCGTTCGCTCGGGATTCAAAATCAGCACTCGAGGAAAACATCAACTTTCCCCTCTTGTTGCACAAATAACTATTCTAAAAATAAATTTAACCTCGCACATAGATCTGTCAAAAAAGATGTTTTGTGAAATGCTTCATAGATGTTTCATATATGAAGCATCTATGAAACATCTATGAAGCATCGATGAAACATCGATGCTTCATAGATGAAGCATATATGAAGCATTTATGAAGCATTTGATGAAAAGTCAGATGTTTCATAGATGAAGCATCTATGAAACATCTGATTTTTCATCAAAAGTGGCCACTTTAGACCCCCTGAACAGCGCCAACTAGCGGCGAAAACGTGAAACTTAAGCGTTAGGGCTTGTGATTGGCTGATTTCAAACCAATCCACGTTTACGGTTTACCGAATAGTGAAATAAACTCGTACTTGGCACTCTGAGGACTTGTTTCACCATCGCTCTAACCAGCAGACGTTACGTTGGTGGCAGTTATGGGTCCTTTACTTACCAAGTAATGCTATTTATAAAGTAATTAATGAGCACTTTACTTAGAGATTGTGAAAGGAGCTCACGTGAAAAAGGTGAATTGGTGTATTATCATTGGCGGTTTATACAATTATAAAATAATACACAAAAACCGATTTTAAACAAGTGATTTGACTGAGTGACAAACGTTTTTGACCGCTTCGAAAGTCACTTGTTTAGAGCGGTTGATATTAGAGGCAATTTTTGTTTTGTAATCGTATTATGATTTTGTTTCAATAATTATGGATTTATGAATGAAATATCTATTTTTTAATAAGTACTTTAAAGATCTAAGTATAATTTACTCAATAACCATTCTCTGTAGCATGACAACTTTTTAAAAAGTAGAGCTTAAATCACCTTTTATGATTTAAAACGTTTGGTAATATTTTATGATCGATAAAATGTAAAATCAATGTTTCTAGATTGTCTTTGACCTAAAACTAACTTCAACCGTGATATATTCTTAACATTTTATTATTTTTCTTATTTTACTATCGTTCGGTCGTTATCATGCTACGGAGGCTGGGCTAAGTAATGTTTTAGGTAAAAGGTTAAATATATTATGGTGATACAAATAAACGTTTACTATCAATCGTTGGTTTTTTTATTCCGAATTGTATTACAGGGATTGTATTTGTCGTTTAGATTTATTTTTTATATTTTTTTGACGTCACAAACTAAAGAGACCTAAATTGGTGGTATTTTCATTCCTATTTTTGTTTAGTTTTGAAATGTGTCATATATTTTTGCTGTATTTAAGTTTAAGTTCAAATTGAGTATGTAGCTACTGTCCCACCATACTTCCCTAACAACATTATTATAATGAGGTGACATACAAAAGATATATAAACGACACTGTAATGTAAGCTGTATTTTTAGTGCCTTGAAGTTTATAATTTTGTAACATTGTTACAGATGTTCTAGTTCAAGTTTGCTATATTAGTTGTGGTGCGTTTACATATACTTACACTTCTTCCAACGGATTTTGGCATTCGTGAAGTTAGCCGGTTCGATGCGCAGTGCAACTTTTTCATACAAAATTTTCTACTGCGCAGCGAAAAGCCTAACTTCACGAATGCCTAGATCCATTGTAAAAACTGGACATTGTTTTTGCGTGTGCAAGTCAGGAAGCCAATGGCTAAGGCGATTTCAGATAAGCGATTTTACCTGTGCTTATGACAATACGAGCGCGTAAAACTGATCAAGAATATACTTCGGCTTTGAGCTTACGACGCATACTAATATTGAATAGTAAATTCACAACAACAAAGGTAGCCTACGAACTTTGTAATAGAATATCTGTAAGATCATTTCAATAATCTACGATAACATAGTTAAAACGATTCAATTAACTTAATTCTTTAAATAGCAATGTATTTATGGTTTCATTAAGAATTAAACAATTTGTTTTCTATGTTGTTGTTTTATTTGTATCTCTTGCTTATGAGTACTTGATTTTTGTTGTTATAGCACGGCAGCTGTTTAAGGTTGAATAATTATTAAACTCTCTTTGAATTTATATCTATACCTACTATATATAGGTATTAATTTAATAAA
The DNA here is from genome assembly GCA_958496255.1 of Camptogramma bilineatum. Taxonomy (NCBI): domain Eukaryota; kingdom Metazoa; phylum Arthropoda; class Insecta; order Lepidoptera; family Geometridae; genus Camptogramma; species Camptogramma bilineatum. Next base: position 13,043,103 of record OY292461.1, read on the forward strand.
GCGGAAGAGTTTGTTTGTTTGTTTGAACGCGCTATCTCAGGAACTACCAGTCGGATTTGAAAAATTATTTCTGCATGTGATAGCTAAACTCTTGAGTAAATTTAAAGGCTACTTTTCATCATCATCATCACCAAAAACTATCACTACGGGGGCAACGAAGGCACTGCTAGAATTTTATCTACCACTGTGAAGATTTTGGATTTTGGACTCTAAACTCAAATGTTTAGCATGTATTGGGCTGACTGTAGGTACCTATAACATTGATTTCAATTATAACAGCTAGCCTTGCCTGTTACCCACTGGACAATTAGGACAATAATTACAAACCTAATAGTTTTAGTTGACCTTTTAATGAACGGCATCCTAATTACGAATACTGCACCGACATTTTTTGGGATAAACTGTACGAATGGCACAACGCAAGAACGCCTCGTGAAAATTTATATTATTAATAACGATAAAAAGACTTGAAACTTAGAAGTTTGTCTATAAAATGGAGCCGTTCGATTACGTGAAGGCTTTTGTGCTGAATCTCAGATTATACAGCTGTTGTTGGTGCGTCCCTGTAAGGATTGGTTTGATCGCGACGGGATACTTCAATGCAATCATAGCGGTGAGTGCCTTCGTTTAGTTTATGGTACCTACTTGTTTGCGACTTGCGATTTTAAAAGTAGTTAGCCTACGTGTCTGAGTCACCTCACGTTAAGTGCCACCGACGACACGTAGCATGAGCTACGCTGCGGCCTTCTGAGCCTCAGAGGCTGACATTGATCATGTGAAGATAGATTCAGAATTGTCTCTAAATCTACAGTTTGCTAACAATAAAACAAAGATATTTCAGTGTAAAGTGCAACAAAAACATTATCTAGCCTTTACGTATGCTTTTTAAAAACTCCGTTACCAGTGTTAGCTCTCATTATAACTATTTTAAATATAAATTATGACCGTGTATGTTTCAGACGATGTGCGTGATAGGAACCGCCAACGACAGCATATCTCCCACGCTGATGCAAGTCCAGATGAAAATAATGCCAGATTTCATCACCAAGTCGGTGGTCATGCTCGCTTACATCACCGAAGTGTGCTTTAGCGTGCTCTGTTTGTGTGGAATATATCGCGTAAGTTCATATTCCTATAAAAACCTTTGCCTATTCTAAATGATTTACTTATACTTACAGCACTTCAAGCTAAATCTTCACTGAACGTATTATCTCACAATAATGAGATAAAATAGTTAGTCGATTTTTAACATAGGTATCTAAAAGTACCTTTGCTCACTTTACAAAGAGAGAATGAGCCAAATGTATTTGGACGTGCCTAATAAAATTTATCACCCTCAGACATTTCTTTAGGACAGAGACATTTCTTTTATTGACAGAGTACTTCAAGCTAAATCTTCACTGAACGTATTATCTCACAATAATAAGATAAAATAGTTGGTCGATTTTTAACATAAGAATCTAAAAGTACCTTTGCTCACTTTACAAAGAGAGAATGAGCCAAATGTATTTGGACGTGCTTAATAAAATTTATCACCCTCATAGACATTTATTTAGGCTCTCGTAAGTTGATCTGGTTATCTGGATCACTCTTTGCAATTATAGTACCTATCATAATTAAAAGTAGGTACCTATCTATTTGGAACAAATTTCAAGGCAGTAGAGTACAAAAACGAAACATTGACTACCTACCGCAAAAGTTAAAAACTGAGTAGCGGAGTCAGCGCTCTTCTCCAAACAAAACGAGTATGGGGTTCCAAGCGAGGTCGTAGCAACCAATGTTTTCATATCGATGCCAATGCTAAAGATTTGCGGTTATTTTGCAGAAAGACCAGGCTCTACTCCGTGTGTATATGTACTACTGCGCTACCGCTTTGATGCTCTCCATCATGGTATACTCCATCGTGATCCTGGCAATTGACCTCATCATCCAGGTCATTATGATAGGCGGCATACGTAAGTATAATAATTTATTTTAATCAACTTCCTGTTAACTAAATCTAGCTGACTATATTTCTAACATCTAAATTTTTTCAAAAAAATATTCATCTCTACTCTTGCTTGTGTTTGAGTGTAAGTGAAATCGTGGATATTAAACTATTCAATTTTGTAAGACTTGTTCCTCTTTTGGAACTCTCTGTAACATTGTTTTTTTTTACACTACCAAATAGTCAGCTCAGCTCATGTCGTTTAGCCACGGCATAGGACCATGCTTCTAAATAATTCACCAGAGTAGATCATGCTCTCTAACATTGTATTTTGCACCATTTCAGTGTTCCAAACCTATGTCCTCCTGCTAGTGCGAAGCGCAATAGTCGAAATAAAATGGGAGAACAAGCAATCAAATCTACCGACATTGGTAATGAGCACACTCTTCCATGAAAAAGAACCAATGAAAGATCAAATATCGATCAAAAGTCAAGAAAAGGACAACCAAGAAAAACAAGAAATCGAAGAAGTCAAAGTTGAGACTGTTGAAGTAAAGAGTGAGACAGTAAAAGATCCAAAAAGTTCAGGTGAAACAGAGAAAAAAAACGAAACAGTTGAAGTAAAGAGTGAGGCAGAAAAAGGCCCAAAAAGTCCAGGTGAAACAGAGACAAAAAACGGGCATAAAGATGCAGATGGCAAACTTGAAACTGTGAAAGAGGAAGTTAGCACAAGTGCCGAAAATAAATCTAGCATCCGGCGCGTGTTTCTGCGCCCTTGAAAAATACTGCAATCATCCCCGCTTATAATCCAAAACTTGGTCCTGATAATTATGGTTTCTGCGCCCCTCCTCTGTGACTGGCCGTTACACTGCCCCAGTAAGCCCATATGAAATAAATTAGCCAATTTTCGATCACATACAGGTTTGAGAAATTCAAGTTTTTGTGGTGTTTGTATTTAACAGTGATCATTGTTTTTTACTAGCGCTAGTTGTTTCACCATTTCTGAGTAAGGTTCCGGTAAGGTCTCGAGTAAAGTAGCGATTGCACTATTCAACTTATCAGAACCGATCTAGGAATCATCGCTTTGTCTCGCTCTTTCCCCTTCGAATTTCGTATTGTGCATCCTACATTAATCTATTTAGAGACTTTTAATTACTATGATTACTCCGAATATATACTTATGTAGGGAAACACTTTCTTCTTGACGTCCAAACATAATAGTAGGGCAAGTTAAATCCAAACGACTTATATGACATTGAGCTTAATTTATTTAGTTACAATCATTATCATTATAATAACACATTGAATTACTCGCGTAAAAATATCGTCGGTTTTGATACTGACAATGTTTCGCTTCATCCGGAATATCTTTAATATTTATTTATTTAATAGAATAAGAGTAAGAGATAGGGAATTGCGGTACGGTCACTCTTCGCGGTAGCGTCTCACGTAGTGACCCTCCCTCTAAAATGAAAATTCACCGGTTTAATCGATACATTTTCGGTAAGTATCTAAATTGACAATATTTTTACGAGAGTAATTCTCGTGTGTTATTATAATGTCTAGTACAACTTTCGAAAGTTTTGAAAGTGTACAATCATTATTCACGATATTTTACTGTTAAACTTATTTCGTTAACTGAACAAACTACTGGATTAAGTATTTATAGATGCTGTTGTATGGAATACAAGCGGTTCGCCCCAGCTTCGCATGGGTTTAATTTATAAATTACCCATGCGAACTCGGGGCACAAACTATACCCTATGTTCATCAGGGATAATGTAGGATTCTATTGGTGAAAGAATTTTTCAAATCAGTTCAGTAGTTTCGGAGCCTATTCAATGCAAGCAAACAATCAAATCTTTCCTCTTTATAATATTAGCATAGATAAACTTGAATTATCACATAAATTCAATCATAAATACAATTTTTCTTAAGTACCAACAATAATAAAGTGAACTTCTCAAACAGAAACATTTTTTCTCTCATTATCCTCTAGAAATCTAAAGTAAATAGTCAAAAATAGTCATTTACTTACAAGAATACTAAGATAGACACAAATTGTCTTAGGCTCATTTATGGCATTACATACCTTGTAAATACTTTGTATATCACAAAGATAGAAGTTTACTACTTACAATTAGATTGTGTCTGTTCCGGCAATACATTTGTTATGTCATGATGACAGAGGCCTTAATACGTGATTGGTTTTCATAGGCCAATAGTTGGTCACCAGAGTTGGCCGCTTGCTCATACAAACTTACTTTAATAGTTGGTGATTTTAGATGGTACAATTTGCGACGGTACTAACTTAGACCCGATATTCGCCCTCGATTGCAATCATATGCCATCGTAAGCAAAGAGCCTTTACAAAGTCTAAGTCTGATACGATATCGCACCTCCAGTATAGAAGTGACTCAATTCAAAAATCATGATTTTTGGGAATTGCGATTAATGGCCGAAATGAAAGAGACACAGCTATTATGTTTTTCACGTTCTAACCAAAAAGTAGAAGTTTTTGAATAACTAGCAGATAGTTTTTTTTTTCTGAGTCTTTCTAAGTATTCAAGTCATTTTTCCAATTTTTAGTCACTTCTATTTTGAGTCACTTCTATTCTGGTGGTTCGATATCTGATTGTATTGTACCAGATATTGCGACCTCTGTGGCGCAGTGGGTGAAGGCCCGCTTGTGACGCAGGAGGTTGCGGGTTCGATCCCCGCCGCGGGACAAATGTTTGTATGATCTGCAAATATTCGTCTCGGGTCTGGGTGTTTTCTATATTATGTATGTATTTACAAAAAAAAATTATTTAAGTAGTATATCAGTCATGTGGTTCCCATAACACAAGCTCTGCTTAGCTTGGGGCTACATGATGCTGTGTGAAATGTCCAGCATTATTTATTTATTTATTGTATCGTGTAAAGACTCAAATGTGTTATTACTTAGAGTTAACATTGATAATAACAACAACAAAAACAGACTTATACTTATTTTTATTTAGTATGAAATTGAACAACGAATTCTAAAATCAAATATTCATGTGAATGACTAAACTGTCGTATTAACTTTGGTTATGAAGTTTAAAACATTAGATCAAATCCACTGGTAAATTATATCCTGATGGTTTGGTTACACGTAAATTAAATAGTGACAGTGCCCTTAGCCGAATATTCGGTTCTTATAAACATTTTGACTATTACTCAGTCGAGAAATGGTGAGAGTCAATGGAACTAAAATTTTTGTAAGCAGAGTTTTTAACTCTCGGTCTATAATTTTACTGTCACCTCTACTACTTACATTACTTACTTTGTATACTTATCCATAAGTAAAAAAATAAACTAATGGAACTGTCAGAGATAAATTCTCATTGTCGATACGCCGAGAAATAATGCAGATGAATGTAGGCCTTAGAAAAAGCAATTAACTTTCTAACAAACTCTCTTTCGACCATTGAAAGTTCGCATTGCTTGTGATGTAGAAAATTCCTGCAACGTTTCGACCAAAGACGCCTTTGAGTATTTACTTGTTGAGCTTGAGATTCTTCATGTCAGAAGTCATGGTACGGCCTGAACCTACGAATAAACAAATTAGTACATACATATATGGAGTTTCTATTATTCAACGTCGAAATTCGACGAAAGACTAAGGTCGTGGACGTAGGTACAAGGATAAACCAGTTGAAGTGGAGATGGGCAGGACATTTGGCAAGGCGGGAAGACGGTAGATGGACGAAGGCAGTGACCGAGTGGTGGCCGCGTGAGGGTCACAGAACACCGGGCAGTCCACCAGCCAGATGGACTGATGATATAGTGAAGGTAGCGGGGAAGCATTGGATTAGACCGGCGCAGGACCGAGACAAGTGGCGTGAAAATGAGGAGGCCTATACTCAGCAGTGGGTGGATGTTGGCTGATTATAGTCGTATTGCTCATTATACGGACTAAAAATATATGAAAAATGACATTTGTTCCTTCAATTTTAGTCCGATTTTAGTCCGTATAATGAGCAATACGACTATAGATAGATAGATAGGAGTTTATATAAGACGGTTTCAGACGGAGTTTTGTCTGAGAATGACTGGACTGGCCTCTTAGCTCAATTGGTAGCTCTGCCTTCTGCGTAGGTCGTGGGTTCGATTCCCACCCAGGACAAACTGTGTGATGAACATAGATGTTTTTTCTGTGTCTGGGTGTTATAAAGTATAAATAAGTATGTTTTTTACAAATATATAAGTATTCTATCAGTTATCTGGTTCCCAAAGTACAAGCTTTGCTTAGTTTGGGGCTAGATGGCGCTGTGTCAAATGTCCAGCATTATTTATTTATTTATTATAATAAAATGCTAAATAGCTGGGTCTACAGACTATCTACTGCGCTCCGATCACAAGTGGCTAAATTAAAAAAAAATTAAAAACCAACTTCAATGTTCGAGCTAAGCAATCTTCTGTACTGTCGAGGTACATTTCTGTTCATAACTCCGAAGATCCTCAACAGATGCTCACTACATTTTTATAGGACCAATCGGAAAGTTTACCATTTCAAACAAAAAGATTTTTTCAAATCGGTCCAGCCGTCTTCGAGTAATCGGTGCATTCTCATAGATTGTGATCGCGGGAGTTTGAGAAATACTCGAAATGTAATTACCTCGTCCTAAGCCCACATTAAGCGGTGGGAAGTCGCTCTCCGATATCTCAGGAGCCATGGTCCTGGTTTGAAAGTCTGCAACAACAATAAAAATTTTAGTGTGGTCATGACTGTGAGTAATTTTAGTGTGGTCATGACTGTGAGTAATTTTAGTGTGGTCATGACAGTGAGTAATTTTAGTGTGGTCATGACAGTGAGTAAATTTAGTGTGGTCATGACTGTGAGTAATTTTAGTGTGGTCATGACAGTGAGTAATTTTAGTGTGGTCATGACAGTGAGTAATTTTAGTGTGGTCCTGACTGTGAGTAATTTTAGTGTGGTCATGACAGTGAGTAATTTTAGTGTGGTCATGACAGTGAGTAATTTTTTGCCATTTCAAGGTGGCTGCAAACCTATCCGAGCAGAACGCGCCGAATGCAACGAATTTTAGGATTCTTTATATGAAATCGTATGAAACCTCGCACACCTGCCCGCTACCTGGCAGTACGAGTACTTCGAGAATTTGGCGCGGATAGGTGTGCGCTCAGCCTTAAGAGGCCTGCGACAGGCGAATTTCCATAAAAACGTAATACCGAAATCATTTAAAATTTAAGCATATTTTTATCAGTTTATGTTGTTAGATTAAGAGAGTAGGTAGGTATTTATCTAGGTTCCTGTTACACTTTTGTTCCGAAAAACTTACCTACCTAAAAAGAAATGTAAGCAAGTTGAATTGAAATTTTTGTTTTACTTTCGCATTTATGTACCTAGGGTGATTCGAGTCGATGAATTTGATTTAGTAGGTATAGAAAGGTTTGTTTGCAAAAGCAGGACATTTTTGCTCTCGTTGGGAACAGCGGGACAGACAGCCTGAAAGCGGGACAATCCCGCCCAAAGCGGGACGTACCTTACTTATGCCCCACCTGCAGAGGTATTGCGACGACTAGTATACTCTAAAACCATATATAACCCGGTTCATTAAAGGAATCTAAAATGGCGGCGCTTATCATGTTCTCTCGCTCCGTGAGTATAGACGGAACTAGTGTGCAAGCGAGAGAACATGACAAGCGCCTCGTTCGATTAGATTCGTTTCTTTAATGAACCGAGTTATATATAATAGTAGATCTGTACTCACTAATATGTACACAATAATAGTAGAATTACTTACTGAGTGTGTCGATGGTTGGTTTACGCATCGGCTGCAATTTCTTTGACGTTTCTGTAAAGAAGAATGATACAATGAATAAACTAAAAATGACAATCAATTTTGAAGAACTTTAAAAAGTAATAACACCAGACCGTAGATGGAGAGAACAGTTAGATGTAAAAGGAAATGTCCACAGTGGCCCAAAATAAATAAATAAATAAATAAATATTGCTGGACATTTCACACAGCATCATGTAGCCCCAAGCTAAGCAGAGCTTGTGGCTATAAAATAGATATAAATTTCGTTTTAAAAAGTAAGAATCTGTTATTGGCAGTAAGTTAAGTCATATTGTTTGTTTTAGAAAGTTTAAGGCTTGTTTCACTCTTCAGCGTGTCGCCGGTCGCGTCCGCGAGTTGACCATTCACAGCACAGAGAAATGTGTGTTGATTCTATGATAAATTAAAAAAAAATTATGTCTACTGCGTAGAAGTACTATTGGAAATGATGATGATGCGATATGTTAATATCGATAGCTCTACTTGGAACAGGCTGTCAAAATAACCGATGATGCAATATCCTGCAAAGTCGCAAGTCGGTTAAAATAAACAATCAATAATACTCACTAGTATAACCTATGGATCACAAACATGGATATTCAATAACTACAACAGAGGAATAATTTATAAATGCCAAAGAGCGATGGAGAGGAACATTTTAAACCTAAAACTAAAAGACAGAGTAAAGAGCACGGAAATACGTAAAAAAACGGAGGCCATAGACGTCTTACAACACGCACAAAAACAAAAATGGAAGTGGGCCGGCCATCTGGCACGTACCGAAGACCAAAGATGGACAAAAACCACAACGGAATGGCAAGGCCCGAGCGGAACCCGTGCTAGAGGCAGGCCCCAAGAAAGATGGGCTGACGAAATAAATACAGTAGCTGGAAAAAGTTGGATGGAAACAGCTCAAAATAGGGAAAACTGGCTAGCTCTGGAGGAGGCCTTCACCCTAAGAGGGGTCCCTAAACAAACCAAAAACGATGATGATGATTAAAATAATATCTACATAATAATAATAATAAATAAGAATAATGATAATAATAATAATAATAAAGAAACAAAAATTAAAAATCAATTATTAATGCATGAATTTCTTTTAAAGTGTTAAATAATTAAGCTATAATTAATTAATAATGAAGTGATTTATTTATTTAAGAGTTAAATTTTAATTTTTTTCAATTGTAAAGGGAAATAAAGGCTATTTTATTTTATTATTTTATAATACTCACTAGTCGCCCATGTGCTTTGCAGAGACGATGAGGGTACTACGAAACTGTCGAAAGAAGTGTCGCGTGAATTGCACGATGATGGAGCCTGTCAAATTAAATACATTGTATCAATTATTCTATACAAATGACGGCGCCCTGATTACGTAAGGCGCGGAACATACAGAAAAGACGTAAGACGAGGACGCGTCGCAGACATATGTCTCTTCCGCGTCCCTTTCATAGAAAATGTATAGAAGCATCGCGCCGCAAAACATACAGAAGAGACGGGGCTCCGTCACATTTTGTATGAAAGGGACGCGGATGAGACAAATGTCTGCGCCCCGTCTCTTCTATCTGGCCTGCACCTAAGACTTGCAATAGCAATGCGACAGCAATCACTGCGCGACCGGTCGAACAGTATCACTAAAAATCGTACTACGGAAGCCAATAGCACGTCTATTGCTCGCCTGGCCATTCAGTGGCCATTCTATACATAGTATTATTATCTATTAAACCATAGGTGAGAATGGGGACAATACATACGTCCATTAGCTTCCTTTTTAGTGAAAGTAGTAAATCTTTTTACAGAAAAACTTTGATGATCTTTGAGATAAACATAGCACCTAATAAAGGTATTTTAAAACCGGTTCTGGCACACAGCAATTTGTAAGTGACATTTCATCCAAAAAGTTAAAAAATTACTTACTCTGCTTTCAGGCATGTGTCTCTCCTCTAGTTTCTTTTCCTTCAATGTAAGGACGGCCTGTAACAAACATTTTCAAATTAAAAAACTAACAACACTTATGCTCTTTCTCTTTCCTGCTTGTGTGATCAGGGTGATCATCATCTTTCTATAATCTATTGATTTGGTTGCCTGGTAGAGATCGCTTCTTAGCGATAAGGCCGCCCTTTGTTACTTCGTTTTGTCATTGTTGTATTTTGCTTATTCTAAGGTGTGCAATTAAGAATTTTCAGTCATTCATTCATTCATTAGCAGCATTTACATGCAGAGATCGGACCGCGGGAAATAGCACGCGCCATTCCAACCTTTGCTAAAAACCTTACGTGTAGATGCGCGACGCTGACAGTTCGATCTGGCAAAGTTTTTAGCACAGTTTTTGTGACAGTTTTTTTGCACGCATCACCGTTCATAATCGTACCACGCGCCAGTCCATAACTGTGACAGTAATTAACACGACAGTTTTTTCCGCGGTTAAATCTGTAAAGATTTACCCGCGGTTCGGAACGCAGTCCAGATGCGTGGTAAAAACTCTACTGTGTAAAGGTCGCTAATGGGAACATTCAAATACGTCAGCACGCATCAAGAATATCGTAAGCCTAACGTTTAACACGCGCCTTCGTGCATTCCGTGTTTCTATACTTACGTCGATTATCATGCGGCACATGATATCCGGAAAATGCCTCGACGCCGGTGACGGGGCAGCACGTATCTAAAATGGCGACTAACGCTTTACACGTGCCTTCGTGCATTCCGTGTTTCTATACTTACGTATCAATATCATGCGGCACATGATATCCGGAAAATGCCTTGACGCCGGTGACGGGGCAGCACATATCTAAAATGGCGCCCAACGCTTTACACGTGCCTTCGTGCATTCCGTGTTTCTATACTTACGTCGATTATCATGCGGCACATGATATCCGGAAAATGCCTTGACGCCGGTGACGGGGCAACACTTATCTAAAATGGCGGCCAACGCTTTACCTCGCATCCACACGTTGGGGCCAACGTGGGTCCCAATGTCACTCGCCAACGTGTGGATCTAGCAAAATCAGCCCCAACGTTGGCCCCAACGTTGGGGCCAATGCAATTTTGTCAGCTCCACACGTTGGTGAGAGGCATCGGGTCAACGTTGGCCCCAACGTGTGGATGCGAGGTTACACGTGCCTTCGTGCATTCCGTGTTTCTATACTTACGTCGATATCAATATCATGCGGCACATGAGCTCCGGGAATGGCATCTACTCCTGCGACGGGGCAGCACGCATCCAGAATAGTGTAAGCCCAACGCTTTACACGCGCCTTCGTGCATTCCGTGCTCTTGTCGTTTTCCTCATGGTGCTGGGGTATAGAGTGAAAAAAAAAAACGTTTTAAATAATAAAAATAAAACAGACTTCATGGAAAAATTGGATAAAAACTACATGGCTTCTCATCAGAAAGCGCCTGACAGTAAGTCATACATAGACATAGACACATCATTTATTTGCAACTAAACACACAAAATACACAGTGAAACGTAATAATTATGAAAAAAGTTACAGAAAAGTACAAAACCATATCAACTACAATACAAAATAGGTTGTTTGTGTGTTACAGTAGCAAATGGGCTACAAAAAAAATGGCATACAGTTGACAAAAGACAGTTTTGTCATTACTATACCACGCATGTGCAAACTTATGACAATACTGTCGGCGCTGCGCGGCAAAACTACAAGCGAATGCATGCAAGTATGAAGTTTTTTATGTTTTACAGGAATTTTAAAAAGGGAGTTTTAGAAGCGCTCTTAGCTTAGCTTGCTTAAACGTTGAAGTCAAGCAACGCTATGCGCGGTCACAATTTGGATGGGTAAACGCAAGTGGCATTACGAGCTTCCGTGCTTCGGAGGGCACGTTAAATTGTCGGTCCCGACTTATAAGTCGTTAAGTTGGTCATTTACCTCACAGCCAAGTCCCGGGGTGTATTTGAAAGCGTCCTTGCGAAGCATCGCCAGCGCCAGTGACTCCTTGGGCAGCCCCTCGTTGCTGTGGTTCTTCAGTGAGTTTATAACGTAGAAGAAAAGGATGTCCAGCTTGTAAATGCGGAAGATGGTCTCGTCTTCGTCTGTAAAGGAGTGCCTATCTAAAGTCTAATATCTGGGCGACCGAGCTTTGCTAGGGTGCAAATACAGAAAAATTTAAAAAGAACAAAAAAACTCACAAAAATAAACTTTGGCTGAGATTCGAACTCGCTGCCTTTGGCTGTAAGGCAATGGCCCTGACCACCGAGCCATTTTACTCTCGACAAATTCCGTGAAATTACGAACCACATTGCACTGGTAAATCTTTTTGCGTGAAAATGCCGAGAAAACGACTTTTCCCAGATATGAGACCTAGCTAGATCGATTTTTCGCCCCCGTAAACACCCGTACTGCAAATTTCATCGAGATCGTTAGAGCCGTTTTCGAGAACCTCATTACATACAAACAAACTTCAAACATCAAACAAATATTGCTCGTTTAATAGAATAGGATTTCTGTTAAGCCGAGATTGCACCATGATGAATTCAGTGCACTAAATGCTATTTCATTCATAAATTTATGCTGTCTCGCAATGCTCAAGATTCGCCCTGTCACTATTTGACACTATCTAACAAAAAAGGATACCAAATGTTTGAACGATGTTTCAATTTTAACAGAATTTTATAAGTAGGTAGAGCGTTAGGTTTTTATCAACATACTACTATGAGTTTTTGTTGAAATACTTACGCGCTCTTTGGCAGAGTTGCAAAATGAAATCGTACACTTGATTTTCTTTCTCCGGCATAGTGTATAGAGGAGGCAGGACCTTAGAAAAGAGAACAACTATTTAGTTAGATCGTCGCATATTCGCTAGGTTCTGCCGTCCGCTAGCTAAAACGCCGTTAAGTGACATTTGGTCAAATTTCACATTTAAATGTCATGTTATAAAGCTCATAATTCTTTATCGATCGGTCTTGGAACTGGGTTCCTATCGTTTATAGTTTTCGAATTATAGAGATAGTAAGAAAACAGCATGCGCGAAGCAAGATAGTAAAGAAGCGGCGCGTTTTTTAGCGATATCTCAAAAAATGTTTTTTTCATATAAGGGCGTTATACACATACCTTAGTAGAAACATCTCCTTTCTTCATATAATCGATAATGTGCGCCAGCAGCTTCAAGTAGTCTGTTTTGGGAGCGTCAGTGTCCGGGAAATCCAGGCCTAACTCCTGACATCCTAATTTGATGTCTGACGCGTATCCGATCGGGATCTTAGCTGAAATATTTATTTATTTATTTATTAAGAACTAGCACGGTATAAGAGCCATTTACACTAGTTTTTTAAGATTACATTAATTAATTATATAATTACAATTGCACATTCAAAAAAATTAAATAAAAACATATCCAATTAACGGAACAAGGCTTATTTATTACATAAGTAGGAGCGCCCTCGCGGCGTTCTTCTGTAGTGATAGTATATGGTGAAAATGATGATGAAAAGTAGCCTATAACCTTCCTCAAGCGATTAGCTATCCCATGCAGAAATATTTTTCAAATCTGACTGGTAGTTCCTGAGATTAGCGCTTTCAAACAAACAAACTCTACAGCTTTAATATACAAACCGACAACCCTTCCGCATCACACCGCGCCAGACAGTAATAATAATAAATCTTTATTCTCAGTAACAAAGTTATGCGTTAGAAAGAGACCGCTATGTTTAGGTGAATATTGCGTTAGGCATTAGGCGCTTTTGCGTGCTGAATTGCACTTTGTTGCGTCGCAGCAAGAGTCGCTATATAAATAAATGTTTTCGCGAAGTCAGGCTTCTGTACCTATTTATTCTGTGCTACAGTGCAGAAAGCAGATCTACTACTAACTGAGCTGTCGCACCAGTCAATTAATAATGGCTCTTAGTTAATGCGCCGCGGCTTAGTCAGCCCCACACGTATTGACCATGTCTTTCCTGTGGATATGGCCGGTTAAGCTGAGCGGATGCTGTAGGTGCTGGGCAAGCCTACTCCATCTCAACAATGTCCCAGGCACTACAGTGTCCCGATAAGTGTAGGCAAAGATTGCATGCCTTTATAGTGTCACTGTATAAATAATCTAGTAAAGATGCCTAAGGTAGTTAATGCGTTTTTTCAAACTTACGAGGATTGATGGTTTCGTGCACATGCTCCTTGATTCCATCGCGGATGTTGAAGCGAAGCAGCGTGACCTCTCCAAACACGTAGCCGACGTTCGTCTCGCAGAGAGCGTTCACATCTATTATAAAGATGTCTTCATCCAAAATCTCTAAAAAATACACAGATTAAAGTATTGAGAAAGACAGCCTGATATTATAATTTATGGTAGGATCGGGCTACCTGCCGCGGTTTTTCCTAGAGACTACAGGCCTACATAAATACTGTTATCAACGGGATAATTACCATGATTATTGAGTTTTCTTGATAATATATTTATGTTTATTGATAATAATATTTATGTTAGTAACCATGATAGTTTTAAAAGTTATACAGTGCCTCAAGCACGAGTATGCACAAGTTTACTATTCTATCCGTGACTACAGTAAAGTATGGACAATAGGCATGAATCCTAATTTTCAAAATCTCTTCTATGATATTCAGAAGTATCTATTATGTCTAAAATATATCATATTTCTGTAGAAAATTAAGGTTTTTATGCAATAAAAGTACATTTAAATTTAAATTTTCAAATTCACGCCAAAACGCTCGCCGGTGTCATGGCGTCTGTTTTTACGTCACGGATCGGTATATCAACCAGTGATGCCTACATAGTTACTATAGAAACAAAAGGATGTTTACCGAGACGAGACGCAATGACAGACGCCATGACACCGGCGAGCGTTTTGGCTATCATGGCGGATTGTTGTATTTTGTAGATTTATTTTAGCGAATAAATTAGTAATCTCGACATTAATAAGAGAATAAATACATTTTTCAAAATCTTTGAATCCTATTTCATTAGATCAGATAAATATTTTGGCGATACTTGATTACTGTCATCATGCCTATTGTATGGACTGACTTTAGTTTAGTCAAGTTACCGCTAGAGGCGCTGCACTGAATGCCATACGATTGAGATACTTTACTACAGTAACGGATATAATAGTAAACTTGTGCGTACTCGTACACGAGGCACAGACCTACAGTATGGGACCACTGGTCTAGTGTGATCAATACCTGCAGACTTCAGACTTCCTGGTTAGAGTGTTCCTAGTTAGATTTCCTAAAAATTGGATAGGGGAATAGCCACGGATTCTTACTCTGATTAAACGTGTTCTGCCTAACAAAGTTCTGGATATCTCTGAGCTCCCTCTCCATGGCATCCTTCACCTGTCGCTCCCGGCTCTCTATCTCTGAGAAGGGTACTCCGGTCGTCGTATACTTTGTATCAAGCACATTGTACTTTGCCTTCTCAGCTTTAGCTTTGTTTTCGTATTTGGTACGAACGGAGGGAGGAGCTGCCTGAAATTAAAGGTTTAATAAGAGCTTGAACATTTTAAAAGGCTCTCAAATGCCTAAAGATCTGAGAAACTGGAGTGGATTGGGAATACCGTTGTGATCGTGTTAAAGTTTTCGTGTTAATGTCATGAGGATCCTAGCTTGACAAATATTTCATCATCATCATCAGTTATTTGGTAGCTACCGATTGCTGGGCATAGGCCTCCCTTCGTGACTCCCATTGCCTTTCTACAGCTTTCGCCTTGCCCATGCTCGCCTAGGCTGGCCCAGACCTATGTTAACAACTCCTAGGTAATTTCATAGAAAATGTATGGGATGTGTTTTCTTTAATCATTGCGAAATTTACGATTTGATTTGGTAAGTTACGTTAGGAAGTGTTCTCGGTGGGAAAAAGAGTCGATTAAGACCAACTTGTTTTTGTTTTACAACTGTAAAATTTTTAAACAGTAGCCAAAAAATTTTATGGAATAAAAGTGTAACAGCAACCTCTAGGTTGCTGTTTAGATAGGTTCTATTTAGATTATGGCTGTATTTATTCTAATAAATACTAAAGTAATGCTTAAATTTTAAATTATTTTGTTGCATGGACATTTGTCTGTTGCGTCCCTTTATAAACACCAGACTTTTATGAACCTTGCTACTATCAATTGTAACTTAACTCGCTTTGACTTCTGAGAATAAACCTACAACACTTTTTAGGTACCTACAACACCTTTACAAATGATTATTATTCTTAGAAGTAAAAGAGTGCTAAATACAAATGAGCCTTTCAGATTATTATACCTATCTATGCGTAAAATTCATAAACACCATACAAAAGCTGTTGTGTTCAGTCAGGAAGTTCATTAAAAGCCTGACATGTATTGTGACACCGCGCACTTCACCGGCGACTTCTTACAATCTAAGTAGGTAATATCACACTATCCGGGTACCACGCGAGCCACGGGCTAGTCACTATCACTATCACTACATATTATAAAACAAAATCGCTTCCCGCTGTCTGTCTGCCCTATGTATGCTTAGATCTTTAAAACTACGCAACAGATTTTGATGCCGATTTAATTTAATGTATAATACATGCATAATATAGTAGAGAAACACCGATAATTTTAGAGGTTTCTAATGTGATGTCGATAACCATCTTTTATCCTTTACTTTTTACATTGCACCCGTGTAAAGCCGGGTTGGGTCGCTAGTACTGTAATAAAGGGCTTCAGCTTCAGGCATTCAGCTTTATACATGTTTGGGCCCAAAAGCCAATTTGCCAGCCAAGAATAAAAAAAGTATGGCCATGTTTGGGAAGTCAATCCGAGTATTTTTCCTTAGGGCACCAAGTCTCTAAAACCATTATTTCAGTTAATTTCTTTATGAAGAAAAATTCATACACATTTTATGAAAAGAAACATCCCTGCTGATGGAAAAAAATAGCAAACAAATGCCTAACTTCACCACTGCCTATTAGAGTGTGGACCGTATTATAGGTGTAGTTTTATCGATCAGAGTCGGATTTTTTAACTGATATTACTATGACATTTGAGAACTGACTGACTTTGAGAGAAAGCCAGACCATTCCTCAAAGCTGTATATTATATAGATATAGTATAGATAGATAAAGCGTTTCTTTGTAACTTAAAAGTCTTCTTCAAATATACAAAAAAAAAAAGTTAAAACCAAAGAGTAAGAACTGTTACAAAAAGGCGTCTGACTCAGCCTTATGTTGCGCGTAAGCCCAACGCTGATCTTTCGTCAGAACGGGATGAATACGTTCTACTCTACATAGCATAGGAAATTCAAAACAAACATAATAAACAAAATAGAGTTCAAATTAGCATTGAAAATTCTAGGTTTAGTTGCTGTGCTAGGCTACTCCATCTAAACAATGTCTTAGGCACCCATTAAATGTGGCAAGTATTTCCTCCTGACTTAGTATTAAATATCTAGCAGTGTTGTACATCAAGTCTAATATTTCTTATAACATAGATCAGTGTTTTTCAATCTTTTTGATGTCGCGACCCCTTTACAGGTTGAAATATTCTGGCGACCCCCTTGTGTCATAGACAGCCAAAGAAATAATTTAATTAAAAGGCTACATACGTTAGTTAGGCAATGTGTTTTTCCTATACATTTATCTATTACTAGTTGCTGCCCGCGGCTTCGCTCGTGTGGTACCCGGATAAAAAGTAGCCTATGTTACTCTTCAGCCCTCCAACTATCTCCACACAATCCGTCGCTTTGTTTTGACGTGAAAGCAGGACAAATAAATAAACAAATAAACAAACTTTCACATTTACAATATGGGTACTGATTTACGCGGGCCAAACTGCATCGGCGACGGCGATGTTGCGACACCGAATTGTCGTTGCGGCAATTTGAACAAGAACCTTCAAGGAGAAGAAAATATTTTAACAGCTAAAGATAAAGTAAAATCATTTCACGCAAAACTTCGTTTGGCCATTCGCCACTTCATACTTGTGTGAACTGACTTTTTCTTTAATGGTAGACATTAAGACTAAAAAGAGAAATAGACTGCAATTAGAAAATGATTTGATTATTAACGTTTCAAAAATAGAACCACAATTTGATAAACTTTTGAAAAATAAACAAGCACATCCCTCTTTTGTGTAAGAACCTCGACTTTTTCTTTCAGCCGGCGACCCCTCGAGTAACTCCGCATCCACACGTTGGGGCCAACGTTGGTCCCAATGCCTCTCACCAACGTGTGGTGCTGACAAAATAGCTTGGCGCCAACGTTGGGGCCAACGTTGGGGCTTGGCCGTGCCGTGTCGGTTTTATCAAAGGAAGTTGGCGCGCCAACGTT
The DNA here is from genome assembly GCA_958496255.1 of Camptogramma bilineatum. Lineage (NCBI taxonomy): Eukaryota > Metazoa > Arthropoda > Insecta > Lepidoptera > Geometridae > Camptogramma > Camptogramma bilineatum. The sequence goes on from OY292461.1 coordinate 13,061,112, forward strand.
GGGGATCCGTCCACACGTTGGCGCTATGCTCAGTCTCGTTTCGACGCGCATCGTGAGCGTACGTGTCGACTGACGAGCGAGAATGTCATCGTATTCCTTATTTATTGTGTTTGTAGGACTATCGGGCTGAAATTTTGCACACTTATAGATTCTCGGTGACAATGAAATATTATGGTATCAACAAGCTGATCTGATGATGGAGTCAAGAGCTGTTCAACAGAACTCCTCAGTAAATAAGCCGATTGAGTTGAAACTCGGCATATTTGTCAAGTTCTGACTACAATGTAATAATATGGTGACAGCGAGCTGATCTGATGATGGAGTCTACTATTTTTTTTTATGTTACGGGAACCGTGCAATTTTTTGGGATAAAAAGTAGCCTATGTCCTATTTCCGGTTATTATCTATCTATATTTTAAATATCACCCATATCGGTTAAGTGGTTGTCGTGTTAGAGAGGAACAAACATACATCCAAACATCCAAACTTTCGCTTTTATAATATAGTGTGTTGTGTGAAGTGTGATAGTGACATTATGTGATGTGATTGTGATAAAATTGGTATTCAGTAATGTAAAATCACTTAGAGAAATTTCAATTTCTGTATCGGACGCGCAGACATCGGACGTCTGCACGTTGGCTCTGACGGAACAAGACTGGTGTATCGCCAACGTGTGGATGGTTCACGAAATCTTGGCCCCAACGTTGGGACCAACGTTGGTCCCAACGTATGGAGCCGGCGTAAGGCTTCGCGACCCCCCTAGGGGTCGCGACCCACAGATTGAAAAACACTGACATAGATGATCATGTAGGGTCAGGCTGACCATAAAGTCGAGGTGGCGTTTGTCAACCAGGCTTTAGCCTGCTCGGTCCTCCCCTCACAAGCCCAAAAAAAAGGAAAAATTTGTTTATTTCATAACTTTTCAATAGTATAAATATCTAAATAAAATAAATGAAATGTGTTCATGTGCTCATGCAGTTCTTCAGTTGCAGATTGCAATTATCCCGAGTGCATAAGTAATAAGAGTAGGTATGAAGTTTATAAGTCAAAAATGTCAAATACAGATCATGATTTTTATTTAATAAAAACCGGTCAAGTGCGAGTCGAACTCGTACGCCGAGGGTTCCGTATCTAGCCATGGTGCCAATTAAGCTAGTCCGCTTAATTGTATGAGCGCCCATACAACTCGGAGGAAAATTTTAAGTGGCGTCAACTATGTATGTATGTGTACCCTTTAATTTTCAACTTTTTTAACTTTTTGGAATTTTTCCTTTATTTGTGCTATAAGACCTTGCTTTTTGCCAAATTTCGTGATTCTAGGTCAACGGGAACTACCATTTAGGTTTTCGACCCAAAACCTCTAGGGTACTTCCGGTTGACCTAGAAGTGTCAATTTTGGTTATAAACAAGGTCTTCCAGCACAAGTAAAGGAAAAATTCCGAAAAATAAAAAAAGTTGATAATAGGCGTGTTTCCTGTAATGCGTAATCACTAAATTAATGCATTAATCTAATGAACTAAGATTCAGTAAAACATATTTATTATTTAAATTATAGTGAGATTAATTTTATTTTTGATAAAATAAAACCATAAAATACGGCTATCCGCCATGATAGATGAAACACCAATCAGAGCGAATTACGTCACGAGTGTTACTGTCAGTGAACAGAACAAACTTCATTCATACAAATCGCATAACTCTTCAAGTTTTGGTAGGTAGTCGTTTTTTGGTTTTAATTTGTTCTTAGTGCTTAATTTAGGTATATCTATTTTATCATCCGTCGTTTTCTCAAAAGATACAATAGTGGAACCAGGATTTACCACGGCAAATTCGTCTAATTTGCCTATAGTGGATGTTCTAATGTTGGGAGAGTTTCTGGAAACAAACAATGATTTTTGTTCGGCAGAATTCAGAAATGTGAAGGCTTCCGCGTAAATAGACATATTATAATAGATAATAAGAAAAGTTTTTTCCATAAAATCAATTTAAAAGCACAATAAAGATTTTTTCATACATACCTTCTACTTAGGTATTAATCTCGAAAATAAGCTATATTGGAAACTAAATTTGTTGTTTGTTGTTAAAAAATATAATGTTAATAACTTTGTTCCTTTAGCTGGCTTACTAAGCACCTACATAATATATTTCTTTGTTTTAGATCCGCCGTGCAAGAGTACCTAAACCACTTTTTACAGATAGTTTTGTTCCGTGAAACGTTTTTATACAACTTTTCAGGTGTCTATTTCGAATTATTGTCGCACTTAGGCACTACACACCACTTATATCCTTTGGAATTCACAATTAAAATGAATTTATTTAGAAAATTGTTCACCAACATCACTTTGTACGTATTGGTTACATAAGGCTGTGACAGTGATGACGTCACAGGAGACGCCATGACATATTGAAGCGTTTTGGCGTGAATTTTAAATATTAAACTTAAAAGTTTTATTTTTCTGTAAATCTCATTATAGTCGTATTGCTAATTATACGGACTAAAGTGAAGGAAAAAATGTCATTTTTCCTTCAATTTTGACATAAAACGTATCAAAACTAATCAAAATTGAAGGAAAAATGACATTTTTTCCTTCAATTTTAGTCCGTATAATTAGCAATACGACTATAGTTATTGTGAAATATGTTATTTTTAGCAATCAGAAGCAACTTCTGAACATTGTAGTACCATTTTTCAAAATTATGAAACAGGCCTATTAAGGTAAGTTTTGGTACTCACAAGTTTTCACGAAAACCTAAATTTGCCTATATCTTTTTATAGTGTTGACTCAGGACCTTGATTTTTATACTCACAATAGGGACTATAGACCTTAGTATATGGTATAAATTTCAACTTGCTAGCTCTACCCGTTCCTGAGATAATCGATGGTGACACACGGACAGACAGACAGACGGACGGACGGACGGACGGACGGACGGACGGACGGACGGACGGACGGACGGACGGACGGACGGACGGACTGAAGCGAATTTAAAGCGCACTGACAAAAAATAGGATATAACACGCATCATCTCTGAGAGCTGCTTGTGTATTACAAATAACTAGTAGTTCGCCCCGAACCGAGATCTCGCGCACCGTAGATGGCTTACATTTGGACTTTCTTCTGACTACCCCTACAATTTCAAGTGCTACTACTGCCGAGTACGCCTATTGCGCTAGCTCTTCATAGTAAAAAATACTAGCATGCATGCAATACATAATGTCGTGTCTAATTTTTAATTTATTTCATATTTATGAATTCTCGTCGTATTTCTAAAAGTATACCTACGTCCTAGAATAAAAATAATAACTATTTTGGAATGTACAAGTAAAGACCTTTCATTTGACACCCTACTCAAGATATTTCGCCGTCCCCGGAGAACAAAATGATAACTACAAAAACGTAACTTTTCAGGAGGAGCAAAAAACATGTTTTCGTTAATAACTTCACAAATACTGGACGTAGACAGATGATTGTTAGCTTTAAGCAATGCTAATTTTTTATGCATTCGGAATGTTTTAATGACACACGCGTAAGAAATGCCAAAATAGAGATATTTAAAAAATAAGAAGTTAGTCAAAATCAATCACCGTCTAAGTTCTATAATGTCGATTATCATTTTATTCCTCGTATTTTCCAGGCAAAACCTAATATTGTACCACTATTCTATCATGTTATTCGACGCTTGACCAGGGTGGAAGCGATTATGATAATAGTGTATTATACGAAATGCAAGGACGAGTTTTGACGAGAATAAAATGATAACATGCGGTTATCATTATCTAGACGAATATTTTTCACGAGAACATAATGATAATGATTTTTTGTCATATTAACGGGTGTAAATACAATTTGATAAGATTATAGTACCACTTTATTCTTGTAACTTTAGGCATGGGTCGAATCGTGGAATAGTATTGTAATATTTTGTAACTTCGCGAATAACTGTATGAAAGTTACGAAAAAAATTGAGCAGATGTATTAGCACCCAAAGATTACAAATATGGCATAACACTAAAACTAAGATAATGGCAGTTATCATTTTGTTCCCCGGGGACGGCGATTTGTTTACTTAACTTTTTTTACCCCAATTATTTTCATTCTTTATCAAAAAAATTTTTATCATGAAAACAAATCAAGTAGCATCTAAAATCATTGCAAACCAAACCGCAACGATGCCACTCTCTTTTTAAGACCGACCAGTCAATGAGCTACGAAGACATCAAAACTCTATGAAACGGGAGCTCTTGCAGCTCTGGTTTCGTAGTTTTTGTTCTTTGGTCGTAATTCAAAAACTATACATCCTAGATTAAAAATAAAAACCATTTTGGAATGTACAAAATAAGCCCTTTCGTATGACACCCCACTCAATATATTTGTGTAACTTTCATAATTTTTTTACCCCCTTGGGAACCCAATATCTTCACAACCCCTTCATCGATTAAGCTCATATGCTCCACCGTAAATTTCCTTACCACAACCTATTGACCTACCAAGTTTCATACAGATTGGATGAACGGTTCGACGGTTATGCGCGAACAACAATTCGTGAAACATACAAACATACAAACATATAAACATACAAACATACAAAGCAAAATCGCCCAACTTACCACTAAGATCTTCGCTCGCTTCGCTCGCTCGATCGATAATATTATTTAAACTTCCGTGTCTTTAGAACCTCATCATGATCCTAGAAATTGACTAAATCAGCATATTTCAACGAGCTTTGTCTTATCAGTTGGAACAGCGTCGACAACGGGGTGACCTGATTGAGACATACAAAATATTAAATAACCACTACAATGTACCGGATTTGAAAAACATATACAACATGAACACCAACAATCTGAGAGGACACTCACTAAAGCTGGTAAATTCGGCTGGGACAAGCAATCCTAGAAAACACTTCTTGCCTAACCGTGTAACTGTGATGTGGAACAAACTACCGGAAAGTGTGATTAGTGCTCCTTCAGTGAACTCTTTCAAAAACAGACTTGATAAACATTTTAAAATAGTGCACTGATAATGATATACACGCATCAGCTCTATAGCTGCTAGTGTATCAATAATAATAATAATAATAATAATAGTTATCACTGATAAAAAACGTCCCGTGGGAAGGGAAGTCAGAAGTGAGCCCATTCCAGCGGGTCAGTGGCTAGAAGCCACAGACATCCGCCTTGTTTCATTATCAATAAATAAAACCGGTCAAGTGCGAGTTTTGCAATAAATATTTTCTTTTATTTTCTCTCACACAATAGCACAATTTTATTTATTTACCTTATTTGAGGATGGCCAATTAAGCTAGCCCACTTAATTGTATGAGCGCCCATACAACTCAGAGGACAAATTGGCGTCAACTATGTATGTATGGGAACACCCTTTAATTTTCAACTTTTTTAATTTTTTGGAATTTTTCCTTTATTTGTGCTATAAGACCTTGCTTTTTGCCAAATTTCGTGATTCTAGGTCAACGGGAACTACCATTTAGGTTTTCGACCCAAAACCTCTAGGGTACTTCCGGTTGACCTAGAATTGTCAATTTTGGTTACAAGCAAGGCCTTACAGCACAAGTAAAGAAAAAATTCCGAAAAATAAAAAAAGTTGATAATTAAGGTAAGTTTTGGTACTTACAAGTTTTCACAAAAACCTAAATTTGCCTATATCTTTTTATAGTGTTGACTCAGGACCTTGATTTTTATACTCACAATAGGGACTATAGACCTCAGTAGGTATATGGTATAAATTTCAACTTGCTAGCTCCACCCGTTCCTGAGATAATCGATGGTGACACACGGACAGACAGACGGACAAGAAAGTGATCTTATAAGGGTTCCTTTTTTTACCTTTTAAGGTACGGAACCCTAAAAATTAAAAGAAACGTAGGTAATGAAAATGAAATATCTGGTAAACGAGAGAATATTTTAAAACTTACCCTCCAAGCCGGATCCGCCGCCTTTTGAACTTCATTCATATTGGCATAAGTTATGCCTTTTTGCTTCTGTTCTTCCCGAAAATCAATCATGAAATAGAAATACGAGTTTTTAGCAGGTTTTTTGGGCATCTTTCTATAATCAATTCTTATTCCTTTTATTCCTTTTTTCAGCACAAACAAACAAAATATAAAATAGTGCCTAGGGATGCGCCGATCGGATCCGATCTTTTAGAAGATCGGATCGCTTGCATACGATCAAGCGATTTTTCGGATCGTATGAAAGCCATTCGATTTTTTGGCGGATCGCTTGAACTACACCGGAGATCGGATCGGATCGAAAAGATCGAATGAATCAACTAAACGTATCGGTAAGATTGTTATTATCGGGACTATAATCCTAACTTGGACGGTGTAATAAGTAACTAGCAACATAAAACACCTGCAAGTTACTAAGTCATGTGAGTCTTGCTATGGTTGGATCCAAATCATCTATTAATTATTTTTTTTAAGTTTAAATAAAAGGTTGGCACTTAAAAGCATTAGGTAATCTGAAAGGTTGACATGTTTCTTTGCAATGCAAGTTTGATTTGCATGTTAAAATAACATTTTAAAAATACTTTATTTGGTTTTATTTCATTCGATCTTTTGATACGATCTTTTGAAAATCGGATCGTAACAATGCGATCCGATCCGTGGATCGGATCGAGACATTACGATCCATTACGATCCTAAAAATCGGATCAAATGAAAAGATCGCACATCCCTAATAGTGCCTGCCTGCCGTAAAATCAAATCACAAAAATCTCTACTCCCAGTGTTGCCAACTCGAATAAATCCGAGTCGCTAGATTCAAGATTGAATTTGAAAAGATGCTAGAAAGTCGCTAAAAACTGATTCTAACCAGGAGCGTGCAATAATAAACAATAGAAAAATAAACATTAATTTGTTTATATTATAAAACCAACGTTTGATCATCATTGTACTATTGTTGCCTGAAATAAACGTTTTATTATTATTATTATTATTATTGTTACAATCACAAATTGAACTTGATTTGCCAGAAATGTTTTGGTATGAAATTCTGATTCTGATTCTGCTAGCCCATAGGTAGGTACTATCCCATTGTTGGGCAAAGGCCTCCCTCCACTTTCAGCAGTCACCACGATTCAGTGCCTTCATCTGCCAGTCCCTCTCTTATGCGTCTAGCTCGTCCCGCCATCGCATTCGTGGTCTGCCGCGCTGCCGGGTCACTGTATTTGTTATGAAATAAATTAGTGTCAGTGTATTTGATAAGAAATATATTAACTAAACTTATTCATCGTCTGTCATACAAATAGAGCCTCATTAGGTAAGTAAAATGTATTACAACGGCATCGGCAGTCTAATAGCTAAAATAAAAATTATTAATTAAGTTTAGCCTTTCAAGTAGACTTTTTGACCTTTCCACCTTTCCATTACTTGCCCTAAAACTGTTTTGATTTGCAGGTTGAAGTCCAAAAGTCGCTAGTTAAGTCGCTAAATATATTTTGTCACTACAACTGATTTTAAGTCACTGGCACATAAGCAAAAGCAGCTATTTCTAGCGACAAAGTCGCTAAATCGGCAACACTGACTACTCCTCTGTGACGGCGAGCAAAATACACAACCATAGAGTAGATTTTTTTTCTAATGAATACAACTGATAACCACAGACTATTATAAGGTCTTGCACTTTAGTAATTTAGTTCATTCACCTACCACTCTCTTTTTATGTAGGTCTGTGGTTCATCCATCCAACAAGCAGACCCAAAAATTTTGAGGGATGTTCGCTATTTCGGATTGTATCGATATTTCGGATCGCAATGTATCGTATGCAATCTCGGACGAAAGTAGCCAAGGGACCCGCGACGCGTATAATTCTTCAAATAAAATGTGTGTGCCACTTGCTGGGGGGGAAGGGACCCAAATGTCACACATGACATATTTCTGACATATTGATGACATATTTCTGTCATACATGAAATAAATAGGTTAGCAGGGTCTTCCGCAGAACTGGTGTTTTTGGCATGTCCAGCCTTGCGAACCTATTAAAATGACCAGTTTCAGTATTGCTGTATTTTTATTTGGAAATAGTATACGAGTACGCTATTATAGCATTAGTAATATCCTCAATTATATACGTAGGAAAGCTGTAATTAATTTCTAAAGTCGTAAAATCTAAGTTCTGTGGTGTGTCCGCGACACCCCTATCTGCATTCAATCGCTTATTTAGGTATGTTATTTTTTTTTTGAAAAATAACAAAAAAAAATTGCAAAAATGGGGTACCGTTTTTCGGACCACTTCTTGCGAATCATCCAGCAGCGTGTTTCATCTTGAAGTCAAAACAATTTGATACCAAAACAATTTGATACGATACTTTCGAACCGATACACCTTGCACGTGTTGTATCGATACGCCGTATCTTAAGCCATTGTATCGATACAAATATCGGATGTATCGCATGCCATTGTATCGATACACGCAAGTGTCGTCTCGTCTCGAACATCTCTACTCTCAGTCAGTTCGGTTTTTATTTTATCGTGGTTAGTGCTGTATGATTTTGCTTATATTTTCTAAAATTCTACCAATACTAATTCATTTAACGTTTAATCAATAGTGTATACTAATTGGGAATACTCTAACAGCATATGATTCTCTTCCAATCAAAAGGTTTGCATATATTTTAGTAAGACATTAAAAACAAGGATTCTGGGTTCTCGTCAGTGAGCCGATGCAATAACTTGTTTATAACTAGCTGTAGTCATTTTTGATTCCTCTCAGCTTGTAGCGTACCTCTAGTTTGAGTTGTTATAACGTTACGGGAGACTGTTGAGTTGATGATACCATCTAGATTTAAATTACCAATATCCGCTCCTGGCACCGTCCGTCGGTCTCGGTTCTACCGTTAGGTCGCTAAATTATTTGATAGCCGTAAAACGCTGTATACCTTACGATTCTCCTTCCGAAAACTTCTTTCAAAACCTTTTTATTACATTTGTTTTCCGCTCTGTTATTTGAGGGCTATTGATAGAATCCTCCTCCTCCTTAATCGTTCCCCCATAGTTGAGGATCGTGACTCTGTGCAAGTACTTGTTGTATGGTTTTTCTTTATTGATAGAATACCTATCTACAAAGTTGTGGTCAAAATTATTGTTGCCAAACAGTTCTTTAGTACACCTTTCCCTCTAACTTCATGTGCTGAGTTCATCTGCTTTGCAATGTACAGTACGGCCAACGGATCTCGGCGTGCGTGAAGTTAGCCGTTTCGATGCGCAGTGCAACTTTTTCATACAAAATTTTCTACTGCGCAGCGCAGAGCCTGACTTCACGTACGCCTAGATCCGCCGGCCCAACTGTAGTAAGTATATTTCTTCGTGATTTAAGTGATAAAATGCAATTTTCTTAGGGTCAAAAGGCCTTACTTATAAACTTGAACGCTGGTTAAATAATGCTCAAGATTCGCCCTGTCACTATCTAACACTGTATAACAAAAAAGGATGGCAATTGTTTAAACATTGTTTCAATTTTGACAAGATTATAAGTAGAGGGGACAATGTTAAAATAAACTGTTAGCTATCTAAACAAATACCTTTAAAATTACCTATAAAGTTTTTATTATTCAACTGTTAGTATTCCATTACATTCCTCAACTTTGTTGATTGCATCCAAATATCAGTACAAATGCTTTGAATTCCTTGCATTGTGTGAAGATTGTATGTTTACAAAAAGTATGAATTTCATCTCTTCATTACTGAACTAAAATCAGCCCACAACTGCTAGGCACTGCCTTAGGTATATGAGCGGTGAGGGGAAGCAAGCCATTCAACATAGTACAATTAAACTGTCTGAGAAGAACTCCATGCTTGGAAAGCAGTTTGCTTTTGAGACATTAAAGTAAATACATAGTACCTACTATTTTATTATGTTTATCACTGTTATAACAGGTGTTTTTGAAATCTAGTCCCACACTAAGTACTATTACTCATAACAATACAGTACCTAGGTATTTTCTCGAGATAATAATATCCAACTGGTAGACATGGTAAATAGGTTCTTTAAGATATTCTTTACTATGTCTTACTTGTCAAACTGGTGTTCCCTTCCTCTCTCGCTGCGCACATACCTCAGTTGGTGACTAGAAGTTGTGCAAGGAGTATAAACATAGGTTCTTATTTTATTAATAGATATTTTAATAATGACTAGCTTCCCCGCGCCGATGCCCACGAGGTACTTACATAACAAGCCTATGTTCAATCTGGAAGTTCATTCTAAATACTGGTGAAAGAATTTTTGAAATTGGATGAGTAGTTTCTGAGATTACCTCCTACATACAAAAAAAAAAAATTTCTTTATAATATTAGTATAGATGCATGACTGAAGTTTTTAAATTAGATGATTGAATAACTTCAGAGATTACTTTCTACTTACAAAATCTTGATAATATTAGTAAAGATCAGACATGAAACTTAAGTAGTAGCACAGAATACTAGTATGGTAGTAGGTACCTACCTACTTAAAACTTTTAAAAAACTTTGCCCCCTGCAAAGCATAGATTTATAACTTAACACAGATTACAACAGAAATCTGTGCTATCAAACTTAATACTGTCCATCATGATATTCAGTTTTTTTAGTAGTCTCTATTACCCAACCCATCATTCAGACCCCGCGTCTGCTTTCCGACACAAAACAATGTTATCACGCTGCATTTTATCTATTCTATCACAATTCTATTGTATAGGTGTTATCTCGACCATGTCAACTAATGGCATTCAAATTATAATGCATTTAGAACATTGTGTTCTAAGGTTTAGGGTATAAATTACAATAAAATATTTCAAAGATACTGTACATCAGTGTATCAAATAATGTGTGTCATTATTTTTCTTAAGTAGGTACCTATTAGGTAAGTAGATACTTTGTATTGAATAGTAATGTTTGACACCTTTGTTCTTCAAATCTGAGCAACGAATGAATCTGATAGGATATTCATTTGTTAAGACTTTATGAATACTAGTGGCTCCCCTCAAATTTGCCTGTGTTAATTTACAGCCTACATCTATTCATACAAATGCACCTTTCAAATGGCAATGAAGAATTTTCAAGTGCCATGGTTCCTTGGTTCCCACACACTGAGAAGAAATAAATAAAAAATAATGCTAGACATTTCAAACAGCATCATGTAGCCCCAAAGTAAGCAGATCTTGTGTTATGAGGCTCTTTAGTCGACTGGCCCTGGAAAGAAACCACATGACTGATATACTACTTTAATATTTTCTTTTGTTGTAAATACATAATATACATAGAATACCCAGACCCAGGACAAATATTTTCAGAACATACAAAAATTTGTCCCGCGGCGGGATTGAACCCGCAAACTCATGCGTCAGGCGGGCCTTCATCCACTGCGCCACAGAGGTCGTGTATGATTATTTTTCAGAAGTCCAACAAATCGAAGATCAAAAAAATCAGCTTTGTTATACATATTTAGATTAGTATAGTATAGCTGATTAATTAATCCAATTTACTAACTCCATTGTCCATTGCAGAAGCCACAATGGGTGATGCGTAGCGATGCGGCGCGAAATGCGACTCTACTCCAATGGACACATGACATTTAACGACTACTTTATGATGTACCTGGCGAAATGGAAACGAGCGGCGGTGCTGCTGCTCGTTGTGTGGATAGTGGTCACCTATCTGGTGATATCTCCGCTCAGGTTAGTTGAATCGTGCTCAAACCCCGCTCTGCAAAACGAGTGTAAAATCAGCGCGCTAGTTTACGCCGCGCGAGAGTTATGGTAAATTATTTTTTTGTTTGAAAGGGTATACTTTCCGATTGGTGCCACAAAAATTTGGTGAGAATCTGTCGAGGATCTTCGGAGTTATGAACAGAAACAGAAAATGTGGAACTCCTTGCCGGGGTCTGTATTTCCAGAAAAGTATAATAATGGTGTCTCTAAATCGAGAGTCAATAAGTTCCTTCTAGTTAATGTAACTACAATGTAACTAGGTGGAACGGACGAATCGTCATTGCTAGGCAAAATTGTGACCGCACATTGCCTAACTGAAACCTAAAGGTGGCCGCACACCTATCCGCGCCGAACGCGCCGAACGAATCGACCGAAACGAATTTTAGAATTATATGAAATCGTATGAAACCTCGCACACCTGCCTGCTTCGAATCGTACGATCGACCGAATCTGGCAATACTTCGAGAATTCGGCGCGGATAGGTGTGCGCTCAGCTTAACAAGGCAATCCCTACGATTTATAAACTCTTGCCTTTCTATAAATTATAGTTCTTACCTTCATTGTTTATTAAGCAAGGCAATGTTCCACGATCGCTTCAATCAAAATCAAAATCATCAAAATAAAATATCATTTATTCAGTAGGACCGTTATGACCACTTTGAAACGTCTTAAGAGCTAGGTGATTCTACTCCTGTTCTTTCGCGACCAACACCGTGAAGAATCAGGGCAACAAACACGGTATGGGGCCTAGCTTTCTTTTCGGTGATCCATCCGCTTAAAATCTAAATAGTCAAGCTCCAGTGTGGAGCCAGTCGAACAATGTGAGTCTCGTCAAAGTCGTCAAAAGAAAAAATAAAAAAAACCGGTCAAGTGCGAGTCGAACTCGTACGCCGAGGGTTCCGTACTTAGCCATGGTGCCAATTAAGCTAGTCCGCTTAATTGTATGAGCGCCCATACAACTCGGAGGACAATTTTAATTGGCGTCAACTATGTATGTATGGGAACACCCTTTAATTTACAACTTTTTTAACTTTTTGGAATTTTTCCTTTATTTGTGCTATAAGACCTTTGCCAAATTTCGTTATTCTAGGTCAACGGGAACTACCATTTAGGTTTTCGACCCAAAACCTCTAGGGTACTTCCGGTTGACCTAGAATTGTCAATTTTGGTTACAAGCAAGGTCTTCCAGCACAAGCTGCACAAGTAAAGGAAAAATTCCGAAAAATAAAAAAAGTTGAAAATTAAGGTAAGTTTTGGTACTCACAAGTTTTCACGAAAAACTAAATTTGCCTATATCTTTTTATAGTGTTGACTCAGGACCTTGATTTTTATAGTCACAATAGGGACTATAGACTTTAGTATATGGTATAAATTTCAACTTGCTAGCTCTACCCGTTCCTGAGATAATCGATGGTGACACACGGACAGACGGACAGACGGACAGACGGACAGACGGATAGAAGGACAGACAGACAGACGGATAGACGGACAAGAAAGTGATCTTATAAGGGTTCCTTTTTTTACCTTTTAAGGTACGGAACCCTAAAAAGAGGATTAATGAATATTCATTGCAGATGCAGCCTCAACACAGACGAGGCGGTGTTCCAGGAGCGTCTAAAACGAGTCTCCTCTCAGTTGGAGACGCTGAAGCAGCAGCACGTCAATCTCATCTCGAGGATACGGAAGTCCGCAGGGTAAGTCGAAACAATTAGGTATTTTATTCTTTTAAATATCTTGCACAAGATTTTACCGTGTTATTATTTCCCGACGTGGCTATGTTGCAACAACAAGCTGGAAAGTTAAAAGCTTTACGTTTAGTTACCAATTTTCAAAATTAGCTGTAAGTTTTCCAATAATTCTAGAATGAATGAAGTAAGGCTTTATACATAGAATACATTATAGTGTCTATACTATCTATGTATACTTTACTTATATAATGAAGCGGAAGAGTTTGTGTGTCCACCAGTCGCATTTTTGTATTTATCTCTTTTGATAGGTAGCTCATTTCTTGAGGAAGGTTGTACTTGGGCTATTTTGGGTAGTTAATAGGCATGAATCCTAATTTTCAAAATCTCTTCTATGATATTCAGAAGGATCTATTATGTCTAAAATATATCATATTTCTGTAGAAAATTAAGGTTTTTGTGCAATAAAAGTACATTTAAATATAAATTTTCAAATTCACGCCAAAACGCTCGCCGGTGTCATGGCGTCTGTTTTTACGTCACGAATCGGTATATCAACCAGTGATGCCTACATAGTTACTATAGAAACAAAAGGATGTTTACCGAGACGAGACGCAATGACAGACGCCATGACACCGGCGAGCGTTTTGGCTATCATGGCGGATTGTTGTATTTTGTAGATTTATTTTAGCAAATAAATTAGTAATCTCGACATTAATAAGAGAATAAATACATTTTTCAAAATCTTTGAATCCTATTTCATTAGATCAGATAAATATTTTGGCGATACTTGATTACTGTCATCATGCCTATTGTTCTGTTTGTTTCCTAAATAAATCAAATAAATACTTCGCGCGGGGCAGCTTAGTTTTGTATAAGAAAGAGTATCTAAAGCTAGAGTTTAAAAGCTTAAAGTATTCATAAGTTTTGTGGCTATTAAAAAATACCTATTAAAAAAAAATATTTTAAAAAAACAAAAACCCGACTGCGTCAAAACTAAAAAGAAAAAAACAAGCCTGCAAAGAATTACTCACAGTCGGTACCCATTCATTTTATTACCAATCAAATCTTCCCAATGTTATGGGTCCCGACTGTGAGTAATTCTTTGCAGGCTTGTTTTTTTCTTTTTAGTTTTGACGCAGTCGGGTTTTTGTTTTTTTAAAATATTTTTTTATTTAACAGTTTTTAGTTATGATAAAGTTGATTTTAAAATACCTTGATTAACTATTACCTACCCAACAAGAAATTAATAAACCAACTAAACTAAGTAACTTCGTATCGCCCTAATTATTTATTCAATTTTATTCATCAAATCCATCCAATCCAATTCCCCATCAGCCAATAATTCAATCCAATCCAATAATATCAAAAACTTTCGATAATGGCCCTCAAAAATTGATAGAATAGGTAAACTTTTCAAAACGCAACGATAGCGCGATCTAGGATTGGTTCAGATTTAGCAGCGACATCTAGTTGTGTTTTTGGTAATTAATGTAAATAAAAAATAATACTGAGGGTTGCGATGTTTGTAACTTCTGAACTACAAAACCGATGACCTTGAAATTTTTACAGAACATTTTAAAGTAGGTACATACCTACTTTCTAACAAAATTACCCTTCCTTTGCGTTGCGCAGTCGGGTAAAAAGAATCAATAAAATCGTACTATGTGTTAATGAATTACAACCAGATACCTACCTACTCATTTTGATTTTCATTTCCTCTCCCAAGGGAACCGTCTTGAATTTCAGTAAGTAAGTAGGTATAGTAATCAAAAGTATCCTATTTATACCTCGTAGTAGTATAGTATGTATGCACTCAAATAATACCAAGTTTCATTTAAATCCGTCCAGTAGTTTCGTTCGACCGAGACGTGATGCGCGGCCAAGATACACACAAACAGAATTTTAAACCGTTATATTTCCTAAGCTATTATTTAAAATGAAAAATAGTAAAAGAAACCTAACATTGATTTTTAAATACCTATTCAACGATACCCCACTTGACATAGTTCGTCAATTTTGAGTTTTTCAATTTTGACAATATGGCGTCTGGTTGTAACACTGGTTAATTTTGATTACTTTCATGTCTTTAGTGACACTCGCAAGGTTGAGACAAATCGATTGACGTTAGAATCATCAAAATCGGTCCACGCGTTTGGCCTCTAGAGTGCCACATAGAAACATCCATAGCGAGAATAATTATTAATCAACTTTAAACCGTTATTTTTCTTAAACTATTACTTAAAATGAAAAATGGTAAAAGAAACATAAAGTTGATTTTAAAATACCTATTCAACGATACCCCACTTGACATGGTGTGACGATTTTGATTTTTTTAATTTTGACATTAAGGCGTCTGGTGGTGGCACTGGTGAATTTTGATTACTGTCATGCCTATAACAACACTCCCAAGGTTCAGACGAATCGATTGACGTAAGAATCATCAAAATCGGTCCACGCGTTTGGCCTCTAGAATGCCACATAGAAACATCCAAACATACATACTTACATACATAGACTGATAAACACATTACCCTTCCTTTGCTTTGCGCAGTCGGGTAAAAAGGATCAGACAGTTTAAGACAAAGTTTTATGGTCATGTTACAGAGTAAACAGCTTTATGTGTCTAGTATTAAGGATTGTCTTCGCCCGAGCTAATCTTTTTAAACCAAAGATTAGAATTAATTGTAGGTTGCTAATCTATATTTTAACGGTACTTAAATATGAGAGTTGTTCGAATTAAATCAAAGGAAAGAAAGAAAAAACATTAGGACCGTAAGGAATGCTAACTTCTACAAAATGTATTATTATTATGGAGGAAGGGCATAGTGGGTTTTCTCACTCTATATTCGAGCAGCCCGACTGGGGAAGTAACGCCGCCTTACAGAATATCGCACCCAAATAACATCATCCTTCTCGAATGGTGTTATGTTCCTGCGGTAAGTAAGGTTGCCAAAGCTCTGCGAGAATGCGGTGACAACTTGTTGACCAGTCTTACCAGCTGGTGTCACAGGCATCCAAAGGCTACGGTAACCGCTTACCATCAGGTGGGCCGTATGCTTGTCTGCTAGTTTAGTAGTAAAAAAAATGTGGACATTTACCAATCATATTGTGTCTGTCAAATACCTTCTTAGACATCTTCAGATCTTAAAGGATCCTGAGAGAATGTTTACTGCGCCTTGGTCGTGTGATCATGTTTCGTTTCGTTTATTCAGCTAAATACACATACGAGGGCGGAGTGATAAGTCTGGTAAAAATCCGTTCTGGAAAAAAAGTATCGCTAATTGCATGAAACCTCCTTGTTCAAAACTCTTTTGAAGCCCTAAATTTAAATATTCAGCCAGTACTGCCGGTTAGTTTTTTTTTTATACAGCTTGAAGCAAATCAATTGAACGCATTTTCTCAAACATGGAGAAAAGTGAATTTCGTGTGTTGATTAAACATAATTTTTTGCGAAAAAAAACTATTACGGAAACGAAACAAAGACTTGATAATTATTATGGGGACTCTGCTCCGTCCATTAAAATGATTCGTAAGTGGTTTACTGATTTTCAATGTGGTCGTACAAGCACAAGTGATGCTGAACGTCCAGAACGCCCAGTTGAGGCCTCTACTCCAGAGATGATCGCTAAAATCCATGACATAGTGTTGAATGACCGAAGAGTAAAAGTAAAGGAGGTAGTCGAGATAGTAGGCATCTCAGACGAATGTGTATGCAATATCTTACACCAACATTTAGATATGAAAAAGCTCTCCGCGCGATGGCTGCCGCGTTTACTGATTGTTGATCAAAAACGCATACGAGTGACCACTTCGAAGGCAGGTTTGTCATTGTTTGAACCGGGATAAAACTGAATTTTTGCGTCATTTTATAATAGTAGATGAAACATGGATCCACCACCATACACCAGAGACCAAGCTTTAGCTCAAAAATAAAAGATTTAGCTCCAACGAAGAGATCATGCACGAAACCAATGCCGATTTCGAAGAGTTGCCTAAATCGTATTTTATGGAGGGAATCGAAATGCTAGAGAAACGCTGGATGAAATGCATCGGCTTAGAAGGGAACTACGTAGAAAAATAAATAGTAATTTTTAAATAAAATGTACTCCTTGTTTAATTTTTACCAGACTTATCACTCCGCCCTCGTACATTACAAGATAGAGTTGAACCAAACATCGTATTTTTTACAATTCTCGATATAAATTAAGTCTATACTATCTGCTAAATAAATACAATTGGCAAATACTCCACTCTTATTTGTTAAAAAAGTTATCTAACCTAATAAAGCGGCAAAGATTTTTTTGTGTTATTTTTTCTCTAATCTCTGGAACTACCAGTCGGATATGAAAAAAAAACCGGTCAAGTGCGAGTCGAACTCGTACGCCGAGGGTTCCGTACCTAGCCATGGTGCCAATTAAGCTAGTCCGCTTAATTGTATGAGCGCCCATACAACTCGGAGGACAATTTTAATTGGCGTCAACTATGTATGTATGGGATGGGAACACCCTTTAATTTTCAACTTTTTTAACTTTTTCGAATTTTTCCTTTATTTGTGCTATAAGACCTTGCTTTTTGCTAAATTTCGTTATTCTAGGTCAACGGGAACTACCATTTAGGTTTTCGACCCAAAACCTCTAGGGTACTTCCGGTTGACCTGGAATTGTCAATTTTGGTTACAAGCAAGGCCTTACAGCACAAGTAAAGGAAAAATTCCGAGAAATAAAAAAAGTTGATAATTAAGGTAAGTTTTGGTACTTACAAGTTTTCACGAAAACCTAAATTTGCTTATATCTTTTTGTAGTGTTGACTCAGGACCTTGATTTTTATAGTCACAATAGGGACTATAGACCTTAGTATATGGTATAAATTTCAACTTGCTAGCTCTACCCGTTCCTGAGATAATCGATGGTGACACACGGACAGACAGACGGACAGACGGACAGACGGACAGACGGACAGACGGACAGACGGACAGACGGACAAGAAAGTGATCTTATAAGGGTTCCTTTTTTTACCTTTTAAGGTACGGAACCCTAAAAAGAATCTGCATTTGATAGCTTAATTCTCGAGGAAAGTTATAGGGCTACTTTTCATCATCATCATCACCACCACCACCATATACCATCACTACGCTAGTGGAATATAAAGATCTTTTTTAAAAAAAAAACAGATTTTAAAAAGCTCCTTGTATCATTTAATCAGCTGTTTATTCTAACTAGTTCCAGTTGGAATTGGTTCCGGAATTCCGGATTCCGGATTGCAAATCTCAGATTCTCTATGCGAGTGCAACCGCGAGTCGTAGCTAGTTAGCTTATTTAGTTTAAAGAAACACTTTTTCCTTTATAACCACTCTACGTAAACGCCGACGTAATAAAAAATTTTCAAAAAAAAATACTCAACCGACTTCAAAACATCTTGCACTGAAAAGCAAAAAATAAGAATATAAACAGATTTGTTTCATTAAGTAATTATATTATTTTATGTTATAATGTTGAAATCGGTGTGCATAAAATTTAATTTTCTTAGTCATTGTTTTATTTACACCGACTTCAACATTATAACATAAAAATAATATAATTAGTAATGAAACAAATCTGTTTATATTCTTATTTTTTGCTTTTCAGTGCAAGATGTTTTGAAGTCGGTTGAGTATTTTTTTTTGAAAATTTTTTATTTTTCCATTTTTAGTGTTTATTTTTTAATTAGAATGACGTCACCTTACTTATTGTGTTTCGCTCATCAAGCCCTTTCATTTGATACCCATGTCACTAAAAAGTTCCATGGAACAGGTCCTGACTCCATCGTCAGATCAGCTCGCTGTGACCATATTATTACCATATTATTACATTGTACTCGGAACTTCACAGATATGCTGATTTTCGAGTTTCAACTCAATCGGCCAATTTATTGAGGAGTTCTGATGAGCAGCCCTTGACTCCATCATCAGATCAGCTCGTTGTCACCATATTATTACATTGTAGTCAGAACTTGACAAATATGCCGAGTTTCAACTCAATCGGCCTAGTTACTGAGGAGTTCTGTTGAACAGCTCTTGACTCCATCATCAGATCAGCTTATTTATACCATAATATTTCATTGTCACCGAGAATCTATAAGTGTGCTAAATTTCAGCCCGATAATTCTACAAACACAATAAAAACCATAAAATTTGAGGGTTTCCCTCGATTTCCATGGGATCCCTTCATCAGATCCTGATTTGGTGACGATGGGACCACCTCGGGAGTATACCCTTTGTAACAAAAAAAGAATTTTCAAAATCGGTCCACAATTGACGGAGAAATCGCGTAACACACATACAAAAAAAAAATAAAAAAAAAAATAAAAAAAATAAAAAAAAAAAACATACAGTCGACTTGAGAACCTCCTCCTTTTTGGAAGTCGGTTAAAAATAAATCAAAAGCGTGTAAAAATTCAAAGCCCTTCAGGCAACGTGTAGGCAATTTGTTATGAACTAACTATGAACACGCGATTGGTAGTAACAGCCATCGGCTTTCCTCGCGTGAAAACCTTCATCGTATTCAGAAATTAAATAAATAATGCTGGACATTTTCACACAGCATCATGTAGCCCTAAGCTAAGCAGAGCTTGTGTTATGGGAACCACATCACTGATATACTACTTAAATACATTTTTTTTTGTAAATACATACATAATATACATAGAAAACACCCAGACCCGAGACAAATATTTGCAGATCATACAAACATTTGTCCCGCGGCGGGGATCGGACCCGCAACCTCCTGCGTTCAGGCTGGCCTTCACCCACTGCGCCACAGAGGTCTGCGTCGAAAATTAGTTTGTTTAAATACAACGTTTTCCGTACTTTGAATGTGCGTTATTTAATTGCTACTTCATTCACAAAAAAAAAACATGATTCATTCATTTAAAATACATTCTTAAAAACCTCGCTAAATCGGCAGAATTTTATGAGTGCACAATCAAACAGTAAAGCAGACGTTTGCTCGTTTTTATCATATATAGATACTATTTGATTGCATTACAATTACCCAGAATTGTCTAGTCGATACCGCCCTACTTAGGTGTAATGTACAGTAGGTAGGTACCTATCTATTCAATGACACTTGATATACTGCTATGTAACTATCTATAACTACACAAGACGTCTTGCAAAACCTATTTTATTAAAATAAATAAAAATTAAATTATTCAACGTCTCATACTTTAGATATAAGTTGCCTCATAAGCGGAATGAAATGTAACAGGATCACGGTTGTATCCCTAAAGCAAGGTAGACATTCTCACAAGTCTTTAGGGAATCAAGATCTTTTGAAAGAAATCTAAGAGATAAACTAAGTATAAAGAGAACTGTGTACACTGTCTAGTTTAAAGATGTAGGTAAAACTTTCTGTAAAATGCTTTTCTTAAAATGAGTTCGTAGAAGATAGTGGCTCTCTGGTGAAGGAGTTTTTAGGCTGCCTAAAGGCCTCCGTCAAGGCTAAACAACTTAAAAGCCGGGACCGACAATTTAAAGTGCCCTCCGAAGCACAAGCGCTGTTGTTTTCTTCCTATATTTTACACATGATTCTTCTTTTTTTCTGAAACTAACTTGTTTCCATAGTGCCTAGATGAAAATTTCAGATCGTGCAATCTATTCCAATCGAATTTAAAATTAGTTCAGCCGACGAAGCGTGAATAAAACCCTGTTTTCATAATTCGTGAAAACAAAAGTTCACTCAAATCTTGAATTGTAGTGTAGGAGATATAATATTTGTGACACGTATCTTTCTTTTCTTTTTAAATACTTACAAACACAGTCATGCTCTTGATTCCACACTTGATTCTTATGGTACTTATTAGAAACTACGAGTACCATGGTACCACAATATTCAGACCTCAACAAAATTTTGCAAGCATTTCTTGAGAACTGAATTCTAACTTTAAGTATCGCTCGACCGCCATGCCAATGCCACCGGTCGACACATCAAATTAAAATTTATGTAATCTTTATGTATGCAATACCTTTACCGGTAGAATTTAAAAGCCCTAACCTAGATATGCAATCTAAGAGCTCATTGAATGCAAGCTTGTCCGTGTTTTCATTTGCACTCATCAGTCGAGTGTTCCCAGACAGATAGCGATCGATACAGGTCGCCAAGTAGGTACTAGGTACGACACGTGCAGACCTTTTACCCTTTTCCGTCTGAGTTCAAATGGGAGATTGTCATGAATTTGAAAAAAAACGTAAAGCGACTGTTTCCCTTGAAACAGTAGAAACTTTTGACGGTCAAACACTAAATCTTCTAATACGAGGGTCGTTTGATAAGTTCTTGGCCTTGACAAGAAAAAATGGTTTTTTAATCTATGAATTATTTTATATTTCAACATAATCATTTTTCAGGGCTACATACCAAGCCCCATTGTTTTCTACCTTTTAAAACCTTTCTAAAAATTCGATTGCTCCAACCCTTAAAAATGAGCCTTATTTTCAGTAGTAAACTCATCGTGAGAGCAATTTTATTAAAATCTAAGTAAATTTTTGATGTTTGTTTACATTAAATCGTTGCTTGATACTAAATCTTACGAATAAAATAGAGAAAGAGGCAATTCGTACCTTAATTTATGAAATTTTGCTATGGCGGGTACGCAAGTGCGTATTTGTGTTTATTGTCAATTGTGAGCAAACGCGGCAGCCATATTTCGGAAAGCATTTTAATGTCTAAATGGGTTGTTAAAATATTTAACTCCCATTTAATTAAGATGTCCATAGACTCAGTAATCTAACGCACTTTTACTCTCCGGTCGGTTATTACTAAATCATAGATTTTTTAATTAATTTCTGGATCGGGGGCATAATTTGAACGACCAGGACGGTCTTCATCAATAATGCTTATAAGGTCACATTTTTATTCAGCTGTCCAATATTTTATGGTTTTTAACGATGGAACAGAGTCCTAAGTATACTTTGGAAAACTAAATTTTATTCATATCACTCTTTTTCTATTTCAAAAACAAGTAGTTTATCACCAATCGGTGTTCGATTTTTACCATTTTTGTAAAATCACAAAAGTTGGTTTGTTTAAATGGCTGTCATATAAAAACTAAACCATCTAGAAAGTTCAGAATTTGACAGTATTACTAAAAAAAGTTAAGTTAGCGAAAAATAACACATTTTTAATATTAGCAGTGTTTTATCTAACTTAGGCCAAGTACTTATCATACTGCCCTCGTAACTTAATTAATACATACTTACAAATACAAAATACAAATATATTTATTACCAGACATTTAACAAAAACCTACGTAGAGGTATACTTACGTAGAGGTGCGTACCTGTTCTAGCTAATGTTATTCCAGGGGTAACTTTAGTGTAAATCTGGTATTAAGCTCCTGAAATAACTATCTAAACAAACTCTTAACAATCCGGTTTAGGAGGTTATCCCAGACTTATACTAGAATCGACCCCGGGAATAACATTAATCAGAAGAGTTACGCACATCTGCAATACATACATACGTACATAAAATCTCGCCTGCTTCCCATCATAGGGGTAGGCAGGAACCACCGATCTCCACTTGCTACGATCCTGAATTCCTGACATACTTCTTTTGCTTCATTCACTCTTCATCACATTCTTCAATATTTTGCTTATTTTTGCAAAAACAATTTATACTTACCTTAGTTTATTTGTACCACGGTTAGGCTGAAGAAAAAACGATAGCTTGAGCAATTGGGTGGAATACTCTCGTGGGAATATTTTGCGCGCATAATAAACTACCAAAAAGTTTACTATTGAGCAGAAACAAAATGTGTACTGTGAACCCTATAATTTAGCTCTCCGCTTGTCTGATAGGCATCTATTATCTAGCTAGTTGTATGGTCGTTTGGTTTGAGGAACAATTAGTACAATTAAGCTGGTTCTCTGACTACATTAAACAAATTAAACAAAGGTAACGTTAAAGTCGTTTTTTAAACGTATCATTTTATTACTATCAACTTTACTTAGATCAATGATTGGTATAGATAAAATGCGCGAAACTAAAAATAAAAAAGTTTTTGCCCACCTTTCGCTCTCATTTTTAAAGATATCAATTTCATAATAATGCCATGTGAATAATGATTTGTAGTTTAGTTTTTATCGCAGTTAATATTTGTAAGAATGCTCAATCACGCCGGCGCCGAAATTCTTAAAATAATTGATCAATTAGGTACAATGCAAACGCAAAATTATCGAGTTTTTTCAATGATTGTGATCGATATAAATCATAAGGAGTCATTAGTTTCACATGATATATAGGCATTTGTATATTTTAATGTTAAAATGAAACAGATGAACATGTTTGATAAACCCCTTCCAACTATCCTCGTAATTGTTCAATAAATTACCAACAAGACGTCTATTAGATTCCGCGCCTCAACTCGATCTAATAGCCCCCTATCTTGTTACTATGGTTGCGCCAACGAACACCAATTAATCATTTTTATGTCCATGATAAGGAATTTACACAGGAAAAAATTTACTCTTTTGTTGACCTTAATTTGCTTGTAACAAGACTTTTGTAATACTTTTATTAGGCTTGAATGTTGTAGCAATAAGATGACTATGTTCTTTCTGTATCACATTACATAGCAGAACCTTCCCTCAGATCTTCAAGTGTTACCAGATCAAAAGATTTTGTCGTTGAAGATTTCTAAGTCGGAGGCTACTTTCTACAAGTACGAATGCGAGAGTTTGGATGGATCTTTGTTATTCAATCACGGTAGAACGGTTGAACGGATCTGGATGAAAGGAATATACATAGTTTGTTATCTGGATTAACACATAACTTACTTTTTATATATGGTAAGTACCACGGGAGCGAAGCCGCGAGCGGGGGCTTTTCAGTTAGCATTCCATACGCTAATAGGTAGCAAACCCATCGTCGCCCATTGGCTAATTTTTCTTTACTCTTGCTGACAATATATTTATTTCTAGGTTCAATACCCTGAAGGACATTGATGGATCCCTCTTCCTCGACTCGGGTCAAGGACCTATGGAGGAGTATGAGAATCTCAGGAGAAGAATATACTCCAATACCAAAGAGCTGTGGTATTACGTGAACCACGAACTAAGTAAATTAGCGACTGAAGGGCAGAAGTCGGATAGGCTGCAAACTATTTTGGACCAAGTGGCTGATAGAAAAAGGTTGGTTTTTGTTTGTAAGATATAAAACTGATTATTGTTTTAACGCGCTAATCTCAAGAACTACATTTCTTCAATTGATAGATATTTATTGATGAAGGTTATACGCTATACTTTTAATAAAATGGCGGGGGAAACCGCTGGGCACAGCTTAATTATAATATTTCCTTCTAGATCCCTTATGTCAGACCAAGAGAAGCTTCCAGATCTAGATGGATACCAAGACTGGCGGCACATAGAAGCTGCTAATGTCAGCGATCTGGTGCAGAGAAGGTTGCATTATTTGCAGAATCCGCCGGACTGCAAGGAGGCTAGGAAACTCATTTGTAATTTGAATAAGGTAAGATTCTACAAATTAACTTTCTGGTTTACCTTACTATTGTGTTTTTCCTAATGTGGGATTCGAATAAAATGTATTTGGCTATCGGGCGTTTTCATATCACGTATTCGTGTCTCTACAATCATCTATAGTCGGACCTATAATTCGATTCACGACATGACAGCTAGCTAATGTCAATAACCGGCCAAGTGTGTGTCGGGCCACGCGCAGTGTAGGGTTCCGTAGTATCCCGTTACAACAAGCAACTACTTCATCTTAGTCACTTTAAAGGATTTATTCTAAGGATTTTGTATTTGGTACAAAATTATCCAACACCCATGTTCAACGAATATTACTGCTAAACTAATAAAGTTATCTTAACCGCTGTTGCATTCAATGAATCAGGCGAGTGAACATAGTCGTTACATTAAATATAAAAAATGAATTAGTATCCAATATGGTTTGAATAATGTGTACTTGACTCCAAACGAGATTTAAATGCTAAATACCTACAGCATCTTTATAGAAAAACAATAGGCAATAACATTCTAATTGAACGAATTATAAACAAACGGTTTGAACCGTAAGTTCAATTGATTGATTTGATTGGTTCTAGCTGTTCAATTATTGACACAAAATTCACACCACTATTTAGTTTTTTTCCGAAAAGTGGCAGCTCGCATACTATTTTTTTTGAACTACTTATTTAAAATTAAGTTTACAATTGGCAATATGCGTCTGATTCAAAAGCGGGTTAAACGTATTTTTCTATGAACATTATGGCTTTAGAATTATGTGTGTGTAATTATTTTTTAATATTATTTCATTTTCGCTTAGAAATTAATAATTAAAAAGTGCAAAAATATAGTGGGAATTTCATAAGACTTGAAACGCAACGCTATTTGTCACGTATGCTGTGACGTCACACTCCTTCAAACTCGACAGAAAGTTTTTTTTTCTACCTACAAGCGCGTGTAATTTTGGTGACTTGTGACGTCACGTCCGTTTCAAGTGCATGAAAATGTTGATAAATTTTAAAAATTATTTTTGTTATAAAATTTTAGTTTTTCGGCGCTGGAATTTTTGTTACGGTTATTTAACGATATAACCTATCGTTTAAAACCATAAAAAAAATTGATGCATATTGCCAATTGATAATTGGAGAGATCAAGGAAAGGCCTTTGCCCAACAGTGGGACACAATGGGCTATTTATAATAAACAATAATAACTTATTTCAAAATGTAATTAGGTACAGTCAGCGTCATCAATCGGTATCCCCCTATTGATTTTAACAAGGACCCTTTTTATTTCAACTTTGGATTTCAGTTGGATTTGCTAGTATACTTATGGATAATATCTAATTTCGCTCGAGTTCCTATACTAGCAAATCCGACTGAAATCCAAAGTTGAAATGAAAAGGGTCCTTGTTAAAATCAATAGGGGGATACCGATTGATGACGCTGACTGTACCTATGATTATTTATATATGAGAGCATTATTTCTGTTTTCCCAAATGACATTACAGACCTTTTTTTAGAAGACCTCATTCTTCAAGAGAGTGACGAACGTACAGCTGCCGAAAACCGTTTCCGTAGTTATCTCGTATTGTATCTACTTGTAATTTGGAACAAGAATAGATGACAC
Source organism: Camptogramma bilineatum (assembly GCA_958496255.1). Lineage (NCBI taxonomy): Eukaryota > Metazoa > Arthropoda > Insecta > Lepidoptera > Geometridae > Camptogramma > Camptogramma bilineatum. The sequence continues at coordinate 13,087,630 of OY292461.1, forward strand.
TATAATTAGACGAACAAACAAACACCCGCAGAACATTTGTCACGATTTGTCACTTAGCACGTGTGTCGTTGGCCTTTGCGGCGGTAAAAAGTTTGATCTCTTTATCAAATATGTACTAGCTGCTGCCCGCGGCTTCGCTCGCGTGGTACCCGGATAAAAAGTAGCCTTTGTTACTCTCCAGCCCTCCAACTATCTCGCTCTGTTTTGACGTGAAAGCAGGACAAACAGAAAACACACTTTCACATTTATAATATGGGTACGGAATAGCGGACGCCCGCGACTTCGCCCGCGAGGACTACTATTTTTTTTTGTCCCACGGGAACTGTGCACTTCTCAGAAATAAAATGTCTATGTGTTATTCCAGAACCTCATCTACATTCCAAATTTCATCAAAATCGGTTTAGTTGTTAGGGAGACGTGGTAACAAACATTCACACACACACACGGACTTTCGCCTTTATAATATTAGTAAGAAAGATTTTGTTTAAAGTTGAATATCGAAGGAATAAGCCTTGTATTACAAAAATGAACGGTCTTATCGTTCATCGTTCTTTTCGTTCATTTATGCAATACTCAAATGAATTCTTAAAATCTGTTAAACAAATCGTTGAGCATTGTAATGCCTATGTTTTGACCATGAATGTAATGGCCCGCCACGCTCCGTAGAGCATAGTTTACTTAATTAGCTTTTTGAAATTATGTTTTACTGTTATTTTTATACTCGTATTTTGTCTTTTGAAATACACGCACTTGGTCAATATTTTTTTTACTCTAAGTACACTTTCGGGAACGTCTTGAGTAACAAAAGTTTTACGAGTAGGTACCTAAGCTATTTCAACAGAAGTTTTTACTTTAAAACTAATGCGCTCATAGTTTAACTTTCTTACGGCCAGTTTAAATATCTATCTGTGGTTTTGCTCAATGTTGTACGAGTATGTATGATATTTATTTGTTATTCGATCAAGAGACCAAGGCTTTAGGCTGAGCGCACACCTATCTGCGCCGAATTCTCGAAGTACTGCCAGATTCGGTCTTCTTCTTCTTTCGTATGAGCAAGTGGCCAACTTTGGTGACGGAGTTTTGCGAGGTTTCGTACGATCTCATATAAATAATTCTAAAATTCGATTCGTTCGGTGCGGATAGGTGTGCGGCCACCTTTAAACGTTCTTGATAGATCGTTAATTAATTAATTAATTTAATTTAATTAATTAAGTTAATTCTAAGCGGTCACAACTTGGATGGGTGACCGCAAGTAGCATTAACATCTGAACGCTTCCGTGCTTCGGAGGGCTCGTTAAATGGTCGGTCCCGTCTTTTGAAGTTACTAAGCCATGACGGAGGCCTTTAGGCGGCCTAAAAACTCGTTCGAGTTGGCCACTAGCTTATACGTTTACTTTTTTGTATAATCCGGTTTAAAACAGTACAAAATGTTACAATTTATTCCTCTTATAAACTCTGATTAAATCAAAATACCTATAGTCGTATTGCTCATTATACGGACTAAAAGTGAAGGAAAAAATGTCATTTTTCCTTCAATTTTGATTAGTTTTCATACGTTTTATGTCAAAATTGAAGGAAAAATTACATTTTTTCCTTCACTTTAGTCCGTATAATGAGCAATACGACTATATAATGTTATCAATACAACGTGTCGGTGAAGCAAGGTCAATTTATTGACATTAGGCTATAAAAAGTTTATGGATTTTACGAGTTCTCATAAATAGAAAATTATGGTAATAGCTTGTTTATGATTATGATGTCACTACATATTAAAACAATGTTTTCTACTATTGTGTGTAAGGTAAGTGGTTTAGGTACTGAAGCTGACCAAGGCTAACTAAAAAACGCGTGCGTACAGATGTTGGTCCAGCCAGGACAGCTTAGGCGAGTGCGAGCGAGAAGGCGAATCGATTAAAGGCGAGAGCGATAAAGAGCCAATGCGACCCTGGCCCGACGTGTGTACGCGCTATAATAATGCCCCAGGCATGGGGCAGGCAGGTTACCTTTTTACCCGACTGCGCAAAGCAAAGGAAGGGTAATGTGTTTATCAGTCTATGTATGTATGTTTGGATGTTTCTATGTGGCACTCTAGAGGCCAAACGCGTGGACCGATTTTGATAATTCTTACGTCAATCGATTCGTCTCAACCTTGGAAATGCTACTAAAGACATGACAGTAAACAAAATTCACCAGTGCCACAACCAGACGCCATATTGTCAAAATTAAAAAAACCAAAATCGTCACACTATATCAAGTGGGGTATCGTTGAATAGGTATTTCAAAATCAACTTTAGGTTTCTTTTACCATTTTTCATTTTAAGTAATAGTTTAGGAAAAATAACGGTTTAAAGTTGATTAATAATAATTCTCGCTATGGATGTTTCTATGTGGCACTCTAGAGGCCAAACGCGTGGACCGATTTTGATGATTCTTACGTCAATCGATTTGTCTCAACCTTGGGAGTGTCACTAAAGATATGACAGTAATCAAAATTCACCAGGGCTACAACCAGACGCCATATTGTCAAAATTAAAAGAATCAAAATCGTCACACTATATCAAGTGGGGTATCGTTGAATAGGTATTTTAAAATCAACTTTATCATAACTAAAAAGTGTTAAATAAAAAAATATTTTAAAAAATCAAAAACCCGACTGCGTCAAAACTAAAAAGAAAAAAACAAGCCTGCAAAGAATTACTCACAGTCGGGACCCATAACATTGGGAAGATTTGATTGGTAATAAAATGAATGGGTACCGACTGTGAGTAATTCTTTGCAGGCTTGTTTTTTTCTTTTTAGTTTTGACGCAGTCGGGTTTTTGTTTTTTTAAAATATTTTTTTATTAACGATGGCTAAATCATCATACGGTAAAAGCAGAAAAATATTGCGTTTCGGAAAACTTCGCATAAAATTACAAAAAGATTGACGAAAAGTCATTTGAAAATGAAAATTACTCATAATTTCAACTTTATCTCAAACAAATAAATATCAATGTCATTTTTAAGAAAATCAAGTTGCAAGCCTTGCGAGCTGCGCTGCTGACGACGTGCACTTCTGTTGCATTCTGTTTTGTGGCATCATACACTGCTGTCGGACGTATTCGGAAAACACGAAAATAACCTATGTCGATTAGGAACTATCCAGTTTAGGTTCCTAATCTGGATCGCAAACTATTCGTACCATGACCTGTTTTAAAAGTGACAGTTTTGACACAAAAGTGAACCAACTCAACGCGTATTAAACGAATTGAGTGAACGAAACTTTATCTAACAATTCAGTTTAGGTCATGTTTAGGTTCTGATATTTCGTCAGCGTCATAGCATACGTCAAGCGAAGTAGTTCAGTTTAGGACCTAAACTGGATCGCATATAAAGCTCACATGGACGTATATAAGGGGGGGGGGGGTTAGGGGGTCCGGACCCCCCCCTTAGCCCATTAAGTTCGGAGGAAACCTAGTCAATTTTTGTATTTTGGAACCCTTGGACCCCCCCCCCCTTAACAAAGATCTTTATATTTTGAAACCTTTGGACCCCCCCCCCCCCCTTGACAAAGCTATAGCTACGCCCGTGAGCTCATGGTAGGCAGCCTGTACGTACATTAGTGAGTAACCTATTTACCATGTTTCTTTCCAGGGCTGTGGTTTCGGCTGTCAATTGCACCACATAGTGTACTGTCTGATATTCGCGTACGCCACCGAACGGACGCTGATCCTCAACTCCAAAGGATGGCGATACAGCACCAAAGGTTGGGAGTATGTCTTCCATCCGCTCTCAGAGACTTGCGTCAGTGCGTACAACGACAAAGTTCTGCAGTGGCCAGGTGAATATGATCTCTAATAAAGTTAGAATAGAATATAGTTTATTGACAACACACACAAAAGACAGAGGACAGAGCATAACACTTAGGCCTTTACATCTTTATTGGATGATTTATACAGTGTCAGGAGGCAATCTTTACATGCACTTAACGGGACACTGTATTGCCTGGGACAATGTTTGAGATGGAATAGGCTTGCCCAGCACCTACACCATCCTCTCAGCTTAACCAGCCATATCCACAGGAAAGACTTGGTTAATACGTGTGGGGCTGACTAAGCCGCGGGTTACCTCACGATGTTTTCCTTCACCGTTAAGAGTTCGTGTTAATGCGCATATAAATTTTTCGAAACGAAAAATCCATTGATGCACGGCCAGTAGGTTTCGAACCCACGACCTTCGGATCGAAAGTCGAGGTACCTACTAATCCTCTCGGTCAACACGGCTCATAAGAAGGTAGATAAAAAGGGCAGGCCTAAAACGTATTAAACAGCATGCTATGGTTGCTCTGTCTATGCCGGGGCGGGGGTCGCCAAAAGGTCCAGCGTTAGAGTTAAATTTTGCTATATTTCTGCTGTACCGTTGACCATGTATTGACCACGTCTTTCCTGTGGATATGGCCGGTTAAGCTGAGAGAATGGTTTAGGTTCTGGGCAAGCCTACTCTATCTCAAACAATGTCCCAGGCTCTACAGTTTCCCAATGAGAGGCAATGATTGCCTCCTGACACTGTATAAGTCACCTAGTAAAGATTTAGGCCTATGTTTTTACTTCTGCTTTGCAATTTGCAAGTGATTTTGTACCGTATTTGTTTGTATAATGTTTTTTTTTTTAAAAAGAAACTGCTTATTTATGATTCATGAAAAATAGGTAACTTTGTTAAGACCAAATACCCATTGTTTATGATCAATTTAAAATAAGTACCTACTATGAATGAAACAGTTTAACGTCGTTTTTATTTGCATTTTTACGATCGTGATAATCAATGAGCGGAATATTTGCGCATAATATTAAAATTGATACCAAAATAATTATTTTAGTTGTTTCATTTGCACTTGATCTTTTTACATTCTCTTTAATTTTAAACTAAATATGTTTTTTTTTTAATATCCTTTGCATCTTGCAATCTGCCTGTCTGGGCATTGAGCAAGAGTTGTGAGAGCGAAACTAAATATGTAATATGGAAAAAGGGAAGGGAGGCCTTTGCCCAGCAGTGGGATCCAATGGGCTGATGATCATCATTAATTCAATTTCACTGTAATTGTTGTTTAGAAATGTTGAAATTCTTCTTCTAAATGGCCACGGTTTGAACTTACTGGTCTTCTGGAATCATTTATTTACAGAAACTAAACTACTGCATATTTACATAACATTATAAAATACAATAAGAACCAGTTGCGTCACCTAAGGATCGTTGGAAACGATAGGTAGCTCAATTGATCCACGCCACTGCTGGATAGTTCTCACCTTTATTATAATCAACTTACAACTCCTTTTGATTTAGTATTTTCATTAAATTAATTTCTTTGTTTCAGTATCATACGATGCAAAGGTGGTGTCCCTGCCGTTCATAGACTCGATATCACAGAAGCCTAAATTCCTACCACTTGCTGTACCAAAAGACTTAGCGCACAGGTAAGAACCATATTATAATTATTGTGCTCTCTCAATAGCTTTTTAAAAGCACTCGTGCTTGACTCTTTTCTCACACTAATGCCCAAATACTGAAACTCTACTCAAATATTTGAGACGTACTTATCTATTTGAGACGTTCTTACTCTTCAGAATCGTATACAAAAATTACAGTTAATGACAGTTAATGTCAATGATAAGCACCACTTAAACTAAGTAGCATGTATTCGGGTGTAAGCAGGGTGTAGAAGTGCTCGTGGCGTAGCTTGCTTAGACGTTCTTGACTAATCGTTGAAGTTAAGCAGTGTTGTGCAGTGTGCGCAGTCACTAATTTGAATGGGTGAGCGCAAGTGTTATTACAAGCTGAGCTCTTCCGTGCTTCGGAGGGCACGTTAAATTGTCGGTCCCGGCTTTAAAGAAGAAGACTAATTGTGACTAATTGAGGAGAGGGATGACCAGTTAGTCAAATCAAAATTTTATTTGACCGGTTGACCGTCTTATTTTGTCCCTCAAATGTACCTACTAACCTAATTATTATACTTAAATATGTGTTTACTAACAAAATGGATTGTCACTTGTCCGAAATAAAAACTTTTTGATTTGATTTGATTTAAAGTCACCTCCACCATGGCTTAAAGTTTAAGCCATGACGGAGGCCTTTAGGTGGCCTAAAAACTCCATTACCAGAGTTGGCCACATGCTCTTATGAACTTAATAGTTTTTGACTTTTCAATCTCAACTCTTGATTGTGTTATAATTACAAATGTGCAAAGCACCTTCTATGCATCTCTAGGTTCAATTCTAATAAAATCTATTTTTAATTTCCTTTTCAGAATAGTTCGGTTCAATGGCGACCCGCCCTCGTGGTGGATAGGACAGATGCTCAAATACATCTTGAAGCCTCGAGCCACTATGCAGAAAGCCATCAACGAAACCATGGCTAAGATGAACTTCAAGACCCCTATAGTTGGGTGAGTTTTATATCTATAACTTACTAGCTCATGCCCGCAGCTTCGCTCGCGGTACCAAGATAAAAAGTAGCCTATGTCCTATTCCCGGTCATTATCTATCTATAATTTTAAATTTCAACCTAATCGGTTCAGTGGTTGTCGAGTTATAGAGGAACAAACATACATCCAAACTTTCACATTTATAATATTAGTGTGATTAGTGTGATGTGATGTGATAGTGTGATGTGATTATTCGTTGATGATCTACGTAAGAGCCGTGTTGGCCGAGTGGGTCAGTGCCTCCACTTTCGATTTGAAGGTCGTGGGTTCGAACTTGGTCGTGCATCAATGGATTTTTCATATATATCAGTCCGACTTACCGTCACAGATTTCGCTTGCAAAATAAAAACTTTATTTCTACAATAACGCCATCCGTTGAGTCCAACTATAGCCAATAAGCCATACAAATTACCTTAGGTAGATACAATTTTATCATTATAATTAAGCCGTTTACGAGAAGAAACATTAATTTACAAACCTTATTTTTTATTGTAAAAGGAAAATTTTATTCTAATCATAACTACACGTAAAAATGAGAAAGCGGTATTAAACCGTATAATTAATGAACAGCTGTTATTGCTTTATTAAAGCGTAGCTCATTCGTTTTACGAGCCAGATGGATTAAGCGTCACTGAGACATTTCGTTATCGCCTATTGTATGCGGTAGTATAAAAACCACCAAAACATAATCATAGAAGAGAAAAATGCTAAATTTGGGAAATGCCAATTTCTCCAAAACGCGGACATATACCTAACTAGCCGCTGCCCGCGGCTTCGCTCGCGTGGTACCCGGATAAAAAGTAGCCTATGTTACTCTCCAGCCGAGCCCTCCAACTATCTCCACACAAAAAATCACGTCAATCCGTCGCTCTGTTTTGTCGTGAAAGCAGGACAAATAAACACACTTTCACATTTATATGGGTACGGATATACAATAATCTATACCAATATAATAAAGCAGAAGAGTTTTTGTTCTTGTTTGTTTGAACGTGCTAATCTCAGGAACTAGCAGTCGAATTTGAAAATGTATTTTTGCATTGGATAGCTTAATTTTTGAAGAATTCATCCACACACAGAGGCGGCCACTTGCTCATACGAACTTACTTATTTTTATCATCATCATCACCATTTACCATCACTACGCGGGTAAAACAGCGAGGGCGCATAACAGGGTTGATATGATTTAAATCACTTGATTTTAATCAGTGATTAAAATCGCGATTAAAATCAAATGATTTTTTTAAAAAAATCAATGATTTAAATCAGTACGTTTTTACTGCGACCAAATCAACGAAAATGTGTCAAGGAACTTCCCACGGCATAAACTACGGCGCGCACACAAGGGTCCAATGCTGTTTACGCCGTTCGGGGGTTCCCCGAAATTTAAACTCGCGACTGAATCAGACTGTTTAGCCTTTGACCCGGCCATTCGTGATTGATTATAGTCGGATTGCTCAGTGTTCGAACTAAAAATGACATATATGTCAAATCCAATGTTGCCGCTTCATAAAGAAAAAAAATAGTCCGTCAAAAATAGTCATAAAAAAATGTCTATTAGAATGACAATGTTTTTTTATAAAAGTGATTTGACTTTAGAACTTTTGATTTTTGATAATTTTAATTTATATTTTGTTACATTGCCAAATATGTGGAACTATTCTGTTAAATAAATGAACTATGTATTAAAATAAAATGTTTTTGTTAATACTATTAATAAATGTAATGTGTTTTTCTTATTCACTAACTTAAGTAAAAAAATCAAAAAAATCCGATTTAAATCAAATAAATCCGATTTAAATCAAATAAATCGGATTTTTTTGATTTTTTTAAAAAAATCATGATTTTTATCAACCCTGGCGCATAAATATCAGGGCGAGATAGAGAAAAATTAAAAAAGAAAATAAAAAAGAACAAAAAAAACTTACAAAAGAATAAACCTTCAATGGCTGAGATTCGAACTCGCAGCCTTCGGCTGGAAGGTGGACACCTTAACCACTTAGCCACTCTGGTCTCAATACATTCCGTGAAATTACAAACACAAATCACAACATATTTATCTTTTTTGCGTGAAAATCCCGAGAAAACGAATTTTCCCAGATATGAGACCTAGCTAGATCGATTTTTCGCCCCCGTAAACCACAGTACCGCAAATTTCATCGAAATCGTTAGAGACGTTTTTAAGAACGTGATTACAAACAAACAAATATTGCTCGTTTAATAGAATAGGATAAGTATGTATTTACAAAAAATATATAAATAAGTTAGTAACCATTATCTGGTTCCCATAGTACAAACTTTGCTTAGTTTGGGGCTAGATGGCGCTGTGTGAAAATGTCCACCAATATTTATCTAATCTAATCAGCCCACTGGATCCCACTGCTGGGAAAAGGCCTCCTATCCCTTTTTCCATTCACCCCGGTGCAAGGCTTCTGTCGGCCAGTTAGTGGAGTAATTAACTGGCCGAATATTTATGTATTTATTATTTCCAGCGTACACATACGACGGACAGACAAAGTGGGCACGGAAGCGGCGTTCCATCACATACACGAGTATATGGCGCACGTGAAGGATTACTATGACAAGCTGGAGATGACCACGTCGGTCGACGCTCGACGGGTATACCTCGCTACTGACGATGCTAATGTAAGTTTAACTTCTTGTTTTATTAGAACATCTTTTCCGCATTTAGGCTGTGTCCCCAGTAGGCAAACTGTGAGCGGCCGACTGAGTTTGCGGCGTATCGGTTTAGTACGCTCTTCCATATATTTGAAATGGAGTGTCCACAGTTTGCTAGTTTTGCGCGTAACGCTGCAAACTGCGTACAGTGAGCGCAAAACTAGCAAACTGTGGACACTCCATTTCAAATATATGGAAGAGCGTACTAAACCGATACGCCGCAAACTCAGTCGGCCGCTCACAGTTTGCCTACTGGGGACACAGCCTTAGACTCAAAAGTGGTCCTTCATGCGTGGTAATGACCTGGCTCACTAATTGTGAAGCCAGCCTAGTTCCCGGAAGCACAGAAGCGTCTTTCTTTTAGGGTGGTTGCTAACACGCAACACACACGTCGCTAACGGAAGACTAGCGCAGGTTTATACCTTCAAACGCTGAGTTGGAGCCGTTTTGCAACTGAACCAACAATTATTTTTGACCTATGTAACTACTTAACCCTCTACCGCACACGAAACCAACTAAGGTGTAACAACTTTGCAATTTTTTTTTACCCCATTAGAATGTTATAAAAACATTTCAAGCAAATTAAATGCATCGAGATGTTACCTGAGAATAATGATATGTAGTTGGTTTGTCTATGGTTAGATAACATTTCAATATACCCTCACTTTTTTGTGCGTGGTCGTACAACGTAAACGAGTGTGAGCAAAACTCAACTTCAACAAATAAAAACAACAGAAAAAGGCAAGTTATTTTTATCAAAAAAAATATTTTCATAATTCACATACCCTCCTCTTTGTGTCTATGTAGTTAGTTTTCAGCTTTTCAACTGATTTTTATTGTTTTCTTATATATTTTTCCTGGCACCAAATTTGGTTTCGTATGCATTGAAACATTTTTCTACTTGGTCATATTAGGGTTCGTGTGCATTCAAGCAAATGTTTGCAGTACCTATAAAATTTATGATTTGTCGGTATGTAATGCTTTATTTTCTTTTCTTTCTACTTTTTACTTTTCATTCTTTGGCAGAATGAACCCTCGCTACTTTTCGGTAGAAATAAATAAGTATAGGTACCATCCCTGACATGGTAAGCGATGATGTAGAGTTGTATTCTGAAGATAAAAATCTGTGTCAGTTAGAAGACCAGACCGTCCCAGAAAAAGACGGTGAAAGTTCAGAAACCAATGTTTCACTAGCTAGTCTTGTCAAGAACAAAATGACATCCAACCATCCGTCCTTTTGGTAAAGTCCTTCCTGAAAAAGCACGATCATTTGGCTCTTTATAATCCAAACCACTTTAGTACTTTTACTAGAGAGGGTGAACTACCTCCCAACATACAAGAGCTGGTAACTTATTTCTGATACTGGTAGACTTAATATCGCCTATAATAGAGCTCTCAAAATTAAAAACTATTAAAGATAATGTGAATAAACCTGCGAACATTACCTAGTCTCAATGCATGCGAAACCAAATATGGTCTCGTAATTTTTGCACTGATGCATACGAAACCATATTTGGTTTTACGAAAAAAAATCTAAAATATTTGACTTTGAATTTTTTTTTCTTTGAAAATATGTTAATTGGTACGTGAATAAAACATTATTCACACTAATCATTTTTTGATTCTTCTCCTTCATAATTCATGCAGTAGAGGGTTAATCGTATCTTTTGTTTTTGTTTAACTTAGTTGCAACTAAATGTTTTTTTTATTGATAACAGCAATGTCGCGTCAGAGTACGATAAAAAATAATGTATAATTTTCTCTAAAGGTATTAGAAGACGCCCGTAAGAAGTACCCCAGCTATACTTTCCTCGGCGACCCGTCGATCGCTCGCACCGCCGCCACACACAGACGATACACACCGCTGTCTCTCACCGGATTGCTCGTCGACTTACATATGCTAGCGATGTGCGATTATATCGTCTGCACTTTCAGCAGCCAGGTAAGGCTAAGCCACGACGGAGGCCGGGTCTTTCAACGAACAAAAAATATACGCACCTACTGTATGTATATTTTTTGTTTTAGTTGAAATTTATTACAACAAGCAAGCTAAACTTAGATTCAATGTGAATGTGAAGACGTTTAAATGGTCAATGGTTACATTTTAAAAATACTTTTGAGTTGTTAAGTACCTACTGTCTGTTTTCCAACCAGTGGCTAAATTAAAAAATTAAAAAATCCTACCTCAATGTTATAAGGTGAGCAATTTTCTGCACTCTCAAGGTGCATTTCTGTTCATAACTTAGAAGATACTCGACAGGTCCTCACCAAATTTTTATGGCACCAATCGGAAAGTATAAGTACTTACCCTTTCAAACAAAAAAATAATTTTCCAAGGCGGACCAGGCGTCTTCGAGTAGTCGGTGAAATAAAAAAAAAACCACAAAAAAAAAAAGATTCTGACGAATTGAGAACCTCCTCCTTTTTTTGAAGTCTGTTAAAATCCGTACCCATATTATAAAATGTGAAAGTGTGTTTATTTGTCCTGCTTTCACGTCAAAACAGAGCGACGGATTGACGTGATTTTTTGTGTGGAGATAGTTGGAGGGCTGGAGAGTAACATAGGCTACTTTTTATCCGGGTACCACGCGAGCGAAGCCGCGGGCAGCAGCTAGTATAAAGATAAAATAAAGTTGAAAGCTGTTTAAGTGATTAATGAGTATAATTCCAGGTGGGTAGAGTGGCGTACGAGATGATGCAAGCTAACCGTGTGGACGCATCGAACAGTTTCTTCTCGTTGGACGACATCTATTACTTCGGAGGGCAGAACGCGCACGACCGGGTCGCCGTCATGCCCAACGCGGGCACTAACCGGGATATAGCTTTTGATGTAAGTATTCATTTGATGCATCTAAGTATTTATGTAAATAAACATGTATATAAACATCATACAGAACAGAAGAGGGAAAATGATAGGACATCTTATACGACATGATAGCTTCATAAGGAACATCATAGAAGGAAAAGTAGAAGGAAGACGAGGAAGGGGAAGACCGAGAATTAATTACATGAGTCAGATTAAGAAGAAGGTCGCTGTCATGTCTTATAAAGAAACAAAAGAACTGGCATTGGAAAGAGATAGATGGAGAGAATTGCATCATTGCACCGACAAGAGCTGAGCTCTCAAATTTAAATAAAATAAGTATTTATGTAAGTCCTTTATATTTCGGATGTTTGATGCCAAGCATCCGAAATGCGAGCGGTATGATGAATTTTAATTTTTTCTTGAGAGAAAGCTAGCGCGATTGCATGCAACGCGAGAAACTATCTATACCCATAAGAAAGTACCTATTGAAAAATTAAAACAATCTTCAGTTCCTGAGAAAATCAACAAACAGTGTGTAAATCAGTTATTAAAAAAAATACTGTTTTCTTACATAAATAATTTTTTACGAAACATTTTTTAAAATAAAGAAATAAAATATAAAAGTCAGAGGTGTTATGCTTCCAAATATTAAGAAGAAACTGAGCTATCTATAAAAACATGACACTATAGACCACGTTCGCCTTGTATGCCTTTTTAAACATTCGCGATTACACTAAATAAAAATGCGGTATTTCCTATCTTCAAAAGTGTTTTGTGGTACAGTAGGGCCAACGGATCTCGGCGATCGTGAAGTTAGCCGTTTCGATGCGCAGTGCAACTTTTTCATACAAAATTTTCTACTGCGCAGCGAAAAGCCTGACTTCACGAACGCCGAGATCCGCCGGCCCAACTGTAGTCAGTTATTTAATGGTGGTTCGTTGCAGGTGGACGACCAAATTGGCATTGCCGGTAACCATTGGAACGGTTACGGACGCGGCACAAATAAGAGAACAAATGTTGTAAGTATCTACATTCATACAAGTAACATAAAGACTTGGAATAACGAAACTAATTAAAAGCAAGTTACAAAAAAGTAAAGACGAGGGAAAAAATAGTTTCACATACTGAAAACTTGTGCAAATGTAAGCAAAACAAAACAACGAAGGTTGTTTTTACATTGAGTTTACAGGGTCAGATTTAAGGGTGCAATTCTACAAGTGATGTTTGAGGAAGTTAAGCGGTATGCGAAAAAGAAATACCAATAGTATTACGTCATTCTCCTAGCTTCGATTAGCATAGCTTTCTCCTGCATCTCTGTTTAAACGTACCCTTAAATTATAAATGCCTACATTATGTTGTTCAAAATTTTCCCTTGTTTCAGAACGGACTAATTCCATGGTACAAAACAGCGGATCATCTAGTCCTATATCCCTTTCCGGAGTACAAAGAAGTGCCATTATACCCCGACACGCGGCAGTCAAAGTTATAACAAGTAACTCGCAATAACAATAATAATAACTCGTAATAACCCACAAAAGGGAGATGCGACCTTCCATTACCTCATAAAGGTTTAATAATACAAACTTTTAATCTTTGTACCCGAAAAAGGTTCATAGAAATGACAACAATTTTGTTATGATGCCTATAGGTACATGTTTCGCGAGCCTGGGCCAACGCGAGCGAATGCAAATTGATACAAGTGCTACCGTCCAGACGTTTGGCGAGTCTATGCAAACCATGCGCTTGTATTCACTCGGCGAGCGACACCGAGTGATGGTGAATATGCTGTCCACGTTGGCCTTCGCTCGCGTTGGCGTAGGCTCGCCAAACATGTATAGGCTTTATAAGTTAACAAATAGTAAATATTACAACCCCCATAGATTTACAAACAATTTTGTTATATTTTAAAAATATTATCGGTAGTTGATCGCATGATGAAATTATTTTGTTGAGCTTGTCATTTGGGATGATATTACAGTTCAAGCTTTAGAATGGATCTCGGTCATGTTCGTGTTTTCCGAATATGTCCGACAGCAGTGTATGTATGATTCCACAAAACAGAATGCGACAGAAGTGCACGTCATCAGCGCAGCTCGCACGGCTTGCAACTAATTTGCTTTTCTTAAAAATGATATTGATCTTTACTTGTTTGCGATAAAGTTGAAATTATGAGTAACTTTCATTTCCAAACGACTTTTCGTCAATCGTTTTTGTAATTTTATGCGATTGTTTCCGATGTCTGACGAAAACCATTATTTTTGTGGTTTTACTGTAACGTTCCCCGATAATATTTTTAAAATGTATTCAAGTCGTGAAAGTTAAAAAATATGTAATTTTGTGATACCCGAAAGAGGGGTCAAGTTTTTATGCAATGTGTAAAACGCAAAACGCTTGGTCCATTTGTGAGATTTAAATTGACATTTATGTGTCAAGGACAACATGGCCATAATTATATTAGGCGTGATGTCAATCTATTATGACATCTGTTTAGCTTCTATTGGCTATTATGTTCATGTTATTTAAAAAAACTGCATATATTTTGATATATTGGAAACAATTAAAAAAATATTTGTGTGATTGTTTTTCGTATTTGAAGCGTTTAGTTTGACTTTAAAAAGTGGTTGGTGATTTTAGGTTATTGAAAGGATTATTGAATCTCGGAATGAGATGTCAGATGTAAAATACTGCAGACCGTCAAGCTTACACGTGTCACTTAAATAATCATTTCAAGGCAGAACCTAATTGATAAAACTTTTGTCGATACATTTGTGATTTTAAGTTGGCTTTTCTCGAATGCTCTAAACTCCTTACTTAAAAGTATGATAAAAAAATATTGGCTAAAAATATTTAAAAACTTTTTTGGAAACGAAATTTTTTATTTTCCTTAGCGCGTGCACTCTCTGTCACTTTCCGTCTTCAACGTTTGTCATATGCGCTATCCCTTTCTTATGAGATGTTTGAGCAAGGAAATATGGCTGCCTCTCTCTATTCCTCTGTCTTTCCACTTGCCTTGAGAGAGTCACGTATAAGCTTGTCGGCATAAACAGGACATAGTGCAATGTTTAATGTAAGTTACATGCATAATTTATAAATAAAACGACTTCGTAAATACTTTTGTATTATAGAATTCTCAAGTGGCTTCTGAAAATTTCTTCTGATAGATAATTTTAAAAGCATTTTTAAAAGCTTTTTTACATTAGTCTTGTTCGGAGCGGAATCACATTAGAAGTCTGGCCTTTGAGAGTGAGAGAGATGCAAATACAAAATGTATCTCTTTCTATCGTGAATTGTTATGCCGCCTATACATGTTTGGCTAGGCTAACGCGAGCGAAGGCAAATTGTGCAAGGCAAGTGCTACCGTCCAGATGTTCGACAAGTCAATGCAAACCATGCGCTTGCATTCCCTCGGCCAGCTAGGCGAGCGACACCGAGCGATGGCAAATATGCTGTCTATACGTTGGCTTACGCTAGCGTTGGCCTAAGCTCGCCAAACTTGTATAGGCTTCCTTACACATTAGAAATTCATTCTGACCGTGAAAGAGAAAGAAATAGGCTGCGACAGAGATGCAAATACACAATTTGTTTCTATAAATCATATCCGTTCATACACTTTTTTGAAACATAGATAGTTTTTTATTTACATTAATTTAAACATAGACTGATCGTTCAATACTTCCAATATTTTCTTAGATCTTCCACATTCCATTTCATTACTAATCACTTATACACAAAAGTACTATAGTTTGCAAAATTACCCCCTTATTCATAATAGACTTACAAGACTTCTAGAGCTCTGATGACTACCTACGTTTGTTGCCATCTCTTTCGATTGATATGTCGCAGGCAACTGGTTGAATTAGCCATTCAATTAAATGCCTAGCCATTTCATTGAGCGCCGCCATTCAATTGAATGGCTGACCTTCGTTTAGCCGTAGTGTTGAACACAACGTTCCACACTACGGCAAAACCATAATTATATTTTGCTATTATAATATGTAAATTTTGCTATTATAATAATTAATATAATAAACACAACTTGAGTTCAAGACGTCCTGTAGATTTATTCTTTAACATTAAAATGAATGTATCTGTTTTGTCTGTTAACACATTGAGAGTTGCATAATATCAGAGAGAATTTTCAATTCGAATAATTATGTTTAGACAACAAGTAATCTCTTAATAATGGCCTAAATAATAATTAATGTTCTCATTTTTTTAATTTTACTAAAATAATTAAATTTGTGTTGTGAAAAGATTTTCGTCACAAAAGTTCGGTGTTACAAAAATCGGTGGTACAGTCTTGAAGCCATTTGCACTGAGGTTAGGATTATGTAGTGTGTTCCGTCACCAAAATTCCATAGACAATATTTTATTAGAACACTTATAATAATTAATAATTGGCTTCCTAATATTAATGATCTGATATTATTAAAGAAATAATTCGAAACGAAATTGTCATCATGACTAAAAGAGTCATAATCTAAAGCTAAGTTTCTAAATTATTGAATAAGCACAACGTTCACCAATACAAAAAATTAGGTAAAGGTTGTAGCTAACTTGTCAACTCCGCACCCGCACCGCACCGCATCGCCGTGTGCGGTTAAGGTATTAGTTGGATGGAATTATATAAACTAACGTTCACTACAGTTGGGCCGCCGGATCTCGGCGTAAGTGAAGTCAGGCTCTGCGCTGCGCAGTAGAAAATTTTGTATGAAAAAGTTGCACTGCGCATCGAAACGGCTAACTTCACGCACGCCGAGATCCGTTGGCCGTACTGTACATCAACTCCGTAACGTCACCGGATCGCTGCATCGCAAGCTGTCAAGGCGATGCGTTGCGGTGCGGATGCGGAGTTGATAAGTCAGCTACAACCTTAAAGCGCATTACACACACAGCAGATTTTATATTATAAGATATAAATCTTGATAGATCGCGCCCATACAAATTCAATGGAGGACCACACAGCGAATTTGTATGGGCGCAATCTGTCAAGATTTATATTTCATAATATATGCTGTGTGTGATGCGCTTAAATCTCATAAGTGACAATTTTCATAAAATTGATACATTTGAATATTACATGATAAATGATAATACTTTAGTTGATATTGACTATAAAATATTCTGTAATATTAATTTATTTAAGTTTATTTTGCTCATTTTCGTTTTATGTTTTGTTGTTAATATAACTTATTTGTTACATTTTCACTTCATTAAATATTTGAGTAAGGGCACATTTTTATTTGTCAATGTGTTTAAAGTGAGAAATATTTTATTTTCCTCGCCATAAGGCTCACATTTGCTTGAGCTGATTATTCAAATGCAGTATGCGAAATATTTTCTTAAGTAAACATTTTAAGACATGTATTTTAATTTAAACTTAAAAAGCATTTACTCGATGTAAAACATATAAAAGCAACGTTATCTAAAAATTTATAAACATTTGTTTTATTATAAACACAATTTGACATAGTGGAACATCTATTTTTATAATCAAACATACAATAGTATGTATGAATATCTTACAATATTTTGTGAATTCTTGAGTGTGTTGGAAACTTTGTTTTTATACTTAGAAGAAAGTTATGAAAGTGCGATTATGTATAGAAAATATATACATACAAATGTTATATTTTTAACCCGGGCAACTTGACTAGATAACTTGTTATTTTATCGAATGTGTGTGATCAGCAGTGCAAGCACCGTTCTTATCGATCGCTAAATTTGACATTTAGAATCGACAAAATTTGGATTTATCAATGAAAAATTTAATTTTATCGAATTCTATCGAATCTAAATGTCAACTTAGCGATCGATAAGAACGGTGCTTGCACTGCTGAATTGCATATTGGATGTTATTTATAAAAAAGGCCCGAGAATAGGTCCCTGAGGTGCACCGAATCTTTTAAGTTTGAGATTTTGCATTTGTATCGATACAAGCTCTATTCTGCACTATTTTAGGGCGTGTTTACAAGTAGACATATTTGTCAATATTTTAATGTATAGGCTTGTTCAGAACGATATTTGCAACCGTGGATGTGATAATTACCGCGGTAATGAGCTCTTGTATTATGCCAGCTATATACGATCAAGTTCACCGTCAAGTTTGCAGCGGACTTGATGCGGCGTCCAGTAAACTTGACGGTGTATGGCTATGGGTGTGCATGATAAATTGATAAGTCTACTTGAAACGAATATAGAATTTCGTTCTGCCGACTTGATCAAGTTTGCAGCGTCATGTAAACTTAAAGATGTGTGTGAGCGTTCAAGTATGCATGACGTTAATTGGTCAATTATTTTCGCTTCATGTAGACTTGTCATGCACATCCATAGCCATACACCGTCAAGTTTACTGGACGCCGCATCAAGTCCGCTGCAAACTTGATGGTGAACTTGATCGTGTATGGCTGGCATTAAAGGCGCGAAAGCGCCATGTTTATGGTATCTTTCGCTTCTTTGCGATACAAATTTCGCAACGTTACTATACAATGACAACGATATACACCAGTATCAGCGAAATTCACTCAAATTTGAATAATTTTTTAAATTTCGCTACGCGGCGGCGAATATCGCTTGCATCTGAACAGGCCTGTGTAGTCTGTTGAGAACATTTTAACGTTTTATCAATCAGCTTCTAATGGTGATGTAACATGGACCTAAACTGTGTATATAGCTTTATATTATAGTGTATATAGAAGAATTAATATAAATAAAAGTAATGTGATTGACGATTTACGCATTTTAATTTGAACTTTTACCAGAAAATATTGTATTGTAAAAGGTAGTTAAAGTAAAGGATTTAAATTTCCTGTTTACGACAGATTGAGTTGAAATCAGGGTCGATCCAAACTGGACTGATTTTAAAAAGTGCTTGCAGATTTTAACGAGATCACGAGAAAATAAAGTGCATGGTGGGATTGGTGGGCCATGAAATAGGCTACTTTTTTATCATAAGATGAGTGGTTTGTGGCCCATAGTATAGGTAAGATAGCTTACTACAGCAAAATTTGCATGTTAGAGTAGCATACATTTACCTGATCGGCCCCCCTATACCATAACTCAGTTGACATCAATTTGATAGGCACTATGCAGGACATTGCTGCTTTGACGTAGGTACCTAACGTGGTAATCACCATCATTAGGAAAGCAACGATGTAGTGTAGGCACTACCGCTACAACTACAAAGCGCCTTTAAAATTGATGTCAACTGAGTTAGGGAAAACAGCTACAGAGCGTTCTTTGTATTTATACTTATTTATTTGCTTTTTATTTACTATATATTAGTGCTTACCTAGTAGTTCGGTGAAGTTATGTCTTAAGAATTGGGTATTAAAAGCTGTAAGTAGATCATAAAGATTTTTTTTGTTGGAAAAAAAAAATCTTTCACATGTATCTACTTAACAACCCATAAACCCTACAAATACCTACCACATTTAGTTCCTTTGTAACGAAACGAATTGCAATATATCAAATACGGTGTCAAGAGACCAAAACAACATTTGCAGCAACTGCGACTGCGTGTCAATCATACCGGATCTTGAATCCCGCCGACTTCCTAGCCTCGTAAAAAGCGATGGTGAAAGTCACCACCCGAGTCAAGTTCAATAACACATAACAGTACTATTCGAGCCGTGGTCGCGTACCCATCATTTCCCGGACACTCCCGTTGCACCACGGGACTTCCCGTTAAAATCCCCGTTTAAATTCCCTAGTGTTCATGAGTTCGGGATAGTGAGTTGTGTAGTGGTAGGATGAAGTCTATTATTGTTTTTGTTGTAATAAGCTGTGTTTTGCCGACAGTACTGCCGGCTAAGTACGTACCGAAATGGAAAAAACAGGTAAGTTTTTTAAAAAATTTCTGTTTTGGGCTTGTTTTAAAATTCAGATTTTTTTATCTGAGCATTTAAGTCCTGTTTTAAAATTTAGATTTACTGCATATTTCTTTCCGTAACGAAGTTGCGTCGTATTTAAAGTTGTCGTGAATGAATTTATGTCTCTACATAAAGTTGCAAATATTTATCCTTACCGGTTTTACATTAATTAGTTGGTCATAAGGCTAATCTTAAGTTAGCTGAATCTCTTAAAATAATAAAGTCAGTTTATCTGCTAAAATAGGAGTAAAATACAACATCAGAAGTTATTCTAACCCGACTGATTGCTAATATTGAATACAGTTGATTTAAAAATGATCAAATGTTTTTTCTGCAGTGTCTACAATAAAGACATGAAAATTAAATCATGCTGAATTGAAGTTAAAAAAAAATAAAATAGAGGTGGTAGTCTAGCGGTAGCGTGTCACAAATAATATAAACGTAAACAAACGGCCATATCTAAACACAGAAGACATCTGCTTACATCTAGGTAGGTACACAATACCTTCACAATATCTACATCCGCTACATTATGTATTTGATGACTTTAAGATGTTTAAAGGGTAATCACAGACACGTCCAAAAATATAAATCTGGACTTTTGAATTTAAAAAAAAGTAGGTAAGTAATTCAGGAGTCGGCAAACTATTGATTATGACTAGACTAGGCTAGATTTGTAAAGGGGTTGGAATGTATTTGCAAGCCGTCATGAAACATTCATGACCGTCCACTATGTAGGCCTATAATTTTTCTGCACTTGCGTAAGGCTATCAAGCATTATTACCTTTTTATGAAATGACGACCCTTCATGGTCAAGTCATCGTCAAGTCTGCTAGTTTTAAAATACTTGGCCAGGCAAAAGTTAAGAGATTAGGTACACCATTTGATAGCGCGCAAAAACCCACGCTTAGCCTCTAAGTTTCAGCGTGGTTTGGACCAGGGGACCAACTATCTTGAATCTATTTAGGTAATTTATCTTGATAGAAGGCAGATACATTTTCCTTTAGAGCGACGATAAGTAGTTCGTTTACTTTATGGCAAAAATAATGTAGGTGTGACCTATGACATTGTCTACCTCTCCTACTGCAAAAGTTTGTGCCGATATTTTTTACAAATAAATTTGAAGGCCTGTTTTATACCCCTTGAGCTATTCAAGGGCCCAAGGGGGTTAAAAAACTAAACTACTTTTAAGCTGGTCAAAAATCTTCAGAATGCTCATCGCTTAAGGTAAAAAGTCCACCAAAAATGCAATTTATTAGGTATTAAACGTGCGTGTTTGTTTTCGCTTCCCGCGGCCCGCTTTCTCGTGCTTTCTCGTCTTTATTAGAAAGTCTCACTGACTCACGCAGATTAACGTCGTCGGGTTTATCCTTAAGGTTTCTTAAGAGAAACTAGTCCTTTTCATCAAGACTTCACTTTACTTTCTTAAGCACTAAGTTCCACTTTTGAATGAACAGTAAGATCACCCAGCTCTTAAGACGAATTAAAGTTCTGCTGCCCAGACTAAACCAAATCCACTTTGTGCTTTCTTTAGATGGACTTTTTCTCTTTTTTGCTTAGGTTTTTACTCCTCTAAATTACGCCCTCTCATAGCTTTCGATTGTTGTTACATAAATTGTAATTGTCCCGACCGCAACACCAAAAGCGATAAAGAAATCGAAAATGTTATTGTATGTGACATGCATATTTATAAGTTCCACATTAAGAAGTAGAAACTTGTTATGAAATTAATATAATGATGTATCCACTCGTCCACATTTTGCACCACGCTGGAGCTCCAGGTCTAGGCCATATTGACCAAAATTGATCTTCGATAGTTACCATTAATATTTAGGCTTTAGGTGTCCTTGGAAAAAAATAAGGCCTTTACATCTTCTAGGTTCAGTGTCAGGAGGCAATCTTTGCCTTCACTTAGGTAACGGGACACTGTTAGTTCCTAGGACATTGTTGAGAAGGAGTAGTCTTTCCCTGCACCTAAACCACTCACTCATCACAGGAAAGACATGGTCAATACGTGTGGGGCTGACTAAGCCGCAGGTTTCCTCACGATGTTTTCCTTTTCCGTATTTTTCTTTGTTCTATTCTTATTCTGGTCTTCAACAGGCGTGTTCACCAGCAGAGCGGTCTGAGGACAGCCACTACGTGTGCACCGACAAGGGCGAGCCAAAGTGCCTAAAGGGGTGGCAGGGAGACCTGTGTGATGTGCCCATCTGTAAGAAAGGATGCGATCCGCTGCAAGGTAACTCTAACCATAGTGTAGGGATTATGAAGATGAAGGTACAGAACAAAAAAAATGTAGCAAATCGAGCTGACGCGTAAGATTTGCATGGCGCGTCGTCAGTCGACCCTCCCTGCTCATTAGGTCATAACATGTATTATTTTATATCGTAGAATTAAATTAATATCTGAAAATGGAAGTTCTAATTTGTGCTCTCCTCCTGCATCAACGTAATAAGTAGGGATACGCCATGCCCCCCTTCATTATACCTACACATAGTCTAAGATGCAAAAGGTCGACCTTCACCCATCTGTTTTCTGAGTGAAAAGTATAAGCGGAGCGGGATAATTCTAGCGACATTCTTTCAGGTCTTTAGGCATTTCTTTGATCTTTTGAAGATGTCTAAGGGGGTAGTCAGAGGTATGTCTAAATACATATTAGTACCTACATGCCTACATTTTACAGAAGTTAATATTCCATACAAGTCAAGTTGCAAGCCCTAACTGGTTTCCTTGCGATGTTTTCCTTCACCGTTTAGAGCTCGTGTTAATGCGCCTGTTTTTAAATTTATTACCTACCGTAAATTACCTATAATTTGTTAACAACTATATAATTGCGCAAGACATCCTACGTGAGCAAATGTCACTGGCCCAAGTGTAGAGTTAAATTAATTTTAATTAAGAAATAAATGTCGTATCTGCATATAAGCACAAATTAAACATTTAGGTAATTTGAAAGATATCTGGTTGATGAAATAACATTAAACTTGAGGTATCTGGCCTGCCTAGTGCAACATTGCCACTTGGTGATGAATCTTGCAATCTGAATCAGATCTTTTAGGTATGCCTTTTAAATCCTTTGAATGTCTAAGGGGGTCAGAGGAATGCCCAAATACATTGGCATGAGCACATCTTGCAAAAGTTAAAATTCCAAAACGAAAACTCAATTGCTGTAGGTACTTCAAGGTTCGAAACCACGACCTTCGGATTGAAAGTCAAGGCACTAAGCCACTAAGTCTACACGGCTATTCTTACCTATTGATAACAAAATTTTACTTTTTGTCATTTCGAGAAACACAAATGCATTTATCGTAATCTACCAAAACCCGTCTTATTGGTATGACACCACTTGACTACTCTAACACGAGAAAGAAACGTCTTTCAAAGAGTGACTGTTATTTTATTTGTCTATTAAAAGGAGCTTTCTACTGCTTTAAAACTTTCTATGCAGTCGTTAGTGGTAATTCTTAGTAGATAGTAACCTACAATATCCTTTGTTAATTTGACACAGAAGTTGAACTTTCGTAAATGCATGATGTCATGATAACTAATTTATAATCTCTAATGAAACGTCTACATTTTACGGCTCCTAACTATCTAAGGCTGGTTTTAGTGTCACGCGTACCGTCGGCGCTGACAGGCGAGTGATCTTTATTACAATGCAATAAGGATACTGATTGTTTAGCAAAAATGGCAACGCTGATTGCACTCGTCAGTGCTGAACAATCAGTATCCCTATTTCATTGTAATGAAGATCACTCGCCTATCAGCGCCGACGGTACGCGTGACACTAAAACCAGCCTTATAGATGAATTTCTCAGTCGAAAGTTTGTTCACTGCATCATAATGGATTAACTTATTCTGTGGGTGATTGAACAATGACAGTGCAAGCACGAATTGTGCAAACACCTATTTATAACTAAGTTCCTACAGGATTTTTCTAATGGTGACTCACGACATGCAACTTTACGGTGTGACTTCGTTCCACGCTCTAACTTTACTTATGGTTTTGATCGAATGACTGTGAACTGAGTAAATTGATATCTCACTTTCAGGTTATTGCAAGCGCCCAGGTGAATGCAGATGCAAGCTAGGCTTCTACGGGGACAAGTGTAACAAGTGCATCGCCATGCCGGGCTGCCTGCACGGCTACTGCAACGTCTCCTTCGAATGCATCTGCAAGGAAGGCTGGGATGGCATCTTCTGCTCTGAACGTAAGTTATAAGCAGCACTTTACAACAGGTTTGAACGTGAGTTTAAAAGGTTCAGCCGTTTTGGCCACTTAGATCCAGCAGAGGCATTCTGTACTAGACTCACTTCGAATTCACTCAAGTGACCGAGCTCACTAAATACGCAAGAATGTATTGTAAGTGTTTGTAGTAAGATTCAAATTTCGAATACGAAATTTGATATCTCACAGCGGATTCAGCTCTTCGACGTTCGAAGTGAGTTTACAGAATGAGCCTACCTACAGATCTTAGATTAGTGGATACATTTGTATCACAACATGATTTCGGAACAAGTTATCGGCACCAGTTAAAATTAAAAGTCACTATCTGAATGATTGATGAATTTCTGATACAAGAGAGTCACCTTGTCGCGAGACATAATGCGTCTTGTGCTCTAGTGCTGACGAGAGTTTAGGTCATCTGCAAGGGGTCTAGATTCTGGAATATTCAAATCTGGTTAGTAGCGAATCTGCTGAGATGAGAATCTGGTGTGTCTGTAGTGGAGTTAAGGTGCCATGATTATCAGAGTTTACGATACTCGCGTTGCGTGTGGCTTATTTGTGTTACAGAATAAAATAAACACCTGTGATTTTTTGGAAGGATATTACCATTTTCTAAGCATAGGTACGAGTATCTGCCGTCCTTGACGATGATCAGACAGCCTCAAAACTCCGCCACCAAAGCTAACCGTTCAAAAATTGGTTAGTTTATATTTAAACTAACCAAGTTTTCCCACTATCTCATGCAATTTTACCAGATTTTCTTTGTTCCCAGCTACTTGCCGTTCAGACTGCCACTCCACCCGGGGCTACTGCGAGCAGCCAGGCGAGTGTCGCTGCCGGTTCGGCTGGACCGGGCCCACCTGTCGAGACTGCCAGCCTCTACCCGGCTGCCAGCACGGATACTGCGATAAGCCGCTTGAGTGTAAATGCGCTAAGGGTTACACTGGCCTGCTGTGTCAGACTCGTAAGTATTATCAGACGACTTGTTAAAAAGTGATGTCGATATTACGAAGCTTTTCTTATTCTTCTTATAATGTAACATTTCCAATTATTGTATTGCCGCATTAACAAAGTAGTAACTAGTGGATTAACTATCAAACAAATCCATCCTAGGTTGCCTGGAAGAGATCGGCTTAAGCGATAAGGCCAATTGTTTTTACCTGTGTTTAGATAATTTATACTTAAGGTTTCTTTGTGGTAAACAATAAAGTGTTACCTATCTAATCTATTATAAGTTAGTCTTTGTTAACGTGCTCATATTTGCGAAGTTGCCATTTTTTTGACAGATCCATGCACCTACACCATTGTGTCACCTGATGACATAACCTCCTGCTGTAAATAGAAAATAAGCACCCTAAGAGCGATGCCACACAGATGCGTTACGTTGTCGTTGCGACAACGGAACGGTGACTCTGCGTTGTTTTCCATACAAGTCAGATCGATATGCCATACGGTGTGACCGAGCCTGCGATGACGCAACGGATTGGCAACGGCCGTGTGGCATCGCTCTAACTCCTTGTTGTTTCCCAGCCATCTGTGCCACGGGATGCCACAGCGAGCGCGGCTACTGCCGGCGACCAGGCGAGTGTCGCTGCCGCGTGGGTTGGACCGGCCCCGACTGCGCCACCTGCCACCGCTACCCGGGCTGTGAGCACGGCTCCTGCGCGCGACCTTGGGAGTGCACTTGCGAGCCTGGCTGGGGCGGCATGCTGTGTGATGAAGGTAACGTCTGCAGATAAATAAA
This sequence comes from Camptogramma bilineatum, assembly GCA_958496255.1. Lineage (NCBI taxonomy): Eukaryota > Metazoa > Arthropoda > Insecta > Lepidoptera > Geometridae > Camptogramma > Camptogramma bilineatum. Next base: position 13,113,411 of record OY292461.1, read on the forward strand.
GACTGCGCTCATGCCACTGACGCTTCGGCTGCTCATCTCAGTTGAGGCTTAAAAAGGTCGCTATAGCTTCTGCTAGAGCGACCTTTTCACTATTTTCACTCTCAGTCAATGAAAAGAGAATGGTGAATTCACAATAGGAATTGAACTATACGCCGTCTCTTTTCATTGACTGAGAGTGAAAAGAGTCGGCATAGGTACTTATAGTTCAATTCCTTTTGTGATTCTGCTATTATTACCTTTGTAAGCCCGCTGTACTGTGCGATGAAGGTACTGGGGACTGAGTTTGTCTTGCCTGTTCGAGAAAGCGACAGACAGTTATTACATAGGTAGGTGCCACCGCTATTTAGCTACTTTATTAATGACTAAAGATTATTATACTTACTTAGATTAGGGAAAAGCAAAACTTATAGTGACCCTAATTATTCATGAATAAACCAAGTTCCCGAGGAAATAATGGAGGCAGCCAGGTTCTTCGTTTATTCATAAATAAAACCTACTTAGTTCTTTGTATATCCATTACAGGTTAAATAAGGTTTAACAAAGTACTTTCAATGGCAACATAGGCACAAGTAATTCCACTAGACATTAGAAGCCTTGCCTAGTCTGATATCACCAACTCCTTATGGGGTCTAGAATCCTTTCTAAGAAGCGTACGTGATTTTATGGCTAAAAATTTAGTCGATTTTCGATCTTATATAAAATGAACTCTATATTTTAGCTGCGAACCACACCTTTCGAATTCTTAGCATATTGGGAGCGAGTTTTTCTAACAAAACGCCTAAAGGCGAGTCTCCAATAGGTTTTACGTGTTTAATCATCAAAGTTTCGTTAATAAGTTACTAGAAATACATTGATTGCCGGACCAAAGGTATTTAATAATCGTTCTGGGCAATTAGGAACTAATAAGTAACGAGAAGATTACCTATGTCTTGGTTTTTGTATCAGACGTAAAAATGTTGATGTTATGCTGGATTTAAAATAATCATAACAAACATTTGAAATATTTGAACAGTTTAAATAGTCTACTATTTCTATAGAAAAAAATATTTGCCGTATCTTTATTGAGTTAGAAGATAATGGTGAACGCAGACCTGGGCCGCACCGCAGTCGCCGCAGTCCCCGCATTCGATTTCTTTATTATGAAGGTCTATGCAACCTCGCACACCTACCCGCGCCGCAGTCGTTCCCGTCGCCATTAACAAAAGCGATGACTGCGGCGACTGCGGCGACTGCGGTGCGGTGGTGCGTTCACCATAAAAATTATGACTAGTCTCATAAACCTAAGTCCTAGAAATTCTAGATAAAAATACTGTATCCGTGAAATTAAACTACAATCTTCCTTTCAGAGCTAAATTACTGCGAGAAGAACGCAGACACATGCAAAAACAACGGCAAATGTCAATCATTGGAAGCAGATGATGGACACTACCGCTGTGAATGTCCATCTGGTATTTCTGGGAAGAACTGTGAAGTTCTCCCTGAAACCACCACAGCAGCTAACACTACAGAAGCTCCAACATCTACCACAGAAGCAGTTACTGAAGAAAACGAAGTTGAAAAGACTACAGAAACGATCAAAGAAGTTAAAGATGCTAAAAACTCGTCAGCTATAACCAAAAGTAAACGCATTGGAAGCTCTCCCGTGCTTTCTAAGACTAAACAGTTTACATTGTCTGTGTATTTAGGAAAGTAACAAAGATACTATAAAAAAACTTGAAAAGCCAGTGAACTCAAAATAACACTCAATGGTCCATTTCCAGCAGGCCTACTTTTTAAAGCAAAAATTAATATACTTACCTACCAATTATAAAATCTATCGTGTTCAGTTCTCACCTACTTATGTTGAACCCAACATAATGAGGTGAGCACTGAATTCAGAATATTTCACAGTCATAAACTGAACAGTCATATGATAATAATAATTGTCACCGTAGAGCAGATGGCAGGGCGCTAATACTAACCAGTCTCAATAAAATAAATTAAAATTTTACTTTTAAAATCAATGAGACACGGCAACGAGAAATATTATATAGTTTTTTTATAGGAAAACATACAAAATGGGGAAAAAACTGCATAATTTGACTGAACTTCCTAGGTTAATGTATTTGTACGAAGTGTGATTAATGTATTTGGTGAGATAGTTTATTTTATGTACGAGTGTGGCACGTAATTGTGTATTTATTTTAGTTTTATGTTATTTATTGATTAAATGTAAATGGATTGAAGAGATAATTTTTCTTCTTCGCCCCTGAACATCTACATTTATTTATTAAAATAAAGGAACTTCTTTGGGATGAAAAATATATGAACACGGGATTTTATCGCGTTATTTTATACCGACGTTTGGGCTATGGAACTGACATGGTCTGCTCGTAACCGCGAAGCAATAAAATCCCGTTTCCATGTCTGCTTCATCATCTCATGTCAATGCCATCCACTGTTAGATAGATAGATATTTTTTAACATTATCTTCTCTCGTGTGTAGGTACCTGTACCTACCTATATAAGCATTTTTACAGTTTTTCTGAACTGAAATCTCCTTTGTTAAATCCTGCTTTTTAATACTTTTCTGATAGCTAATGTTGATAGCCAAAAATGATATTGGTGTAAAATACAAGGCAGGATACATTGACTCATGTAAATCAGCTCTCAATATTTCTCGGTGTGTAGAAATATCCAGTATTTTAATCATGCTCAAATTCCTTTAAAAGGAAGACCATGTAACTAGGGGACGGCAGGTGGCGACGTAAAAACCACCTTTCCTAATTGGTCTAATTTACAAGACTTGTAATTTATATACCTACCCTGTTGGATAAGAATCTAATTGATGAAAACATTCCATAAAAACTCGATTACCTGGTAGGTACACTACCTTTTAATAAAAAGTATTGCTAAGCTGGGAGCCGTGTTGGCCGAGGGGTATAGTACCTCGGCTTTCGATCCGAAGGTCGTGGGTTCGAATCCTGGTCGTGCATCAATGGATTTTTCGTTACGAAAAATTTATATGCGCATTAACACGAGCTCTATACGGTGAAGGAAAACATCCTGAGGAAACCCGCGGCTTAGTCAGCCCCACACGTATTGACCATGTCTTTCCTGTGGATATGGCCGGTTAAGCTGAGAGGATGGCGTAGGTGCTGGGCAAGCCTACTCCATCTCAACATTGTCCCAGGCACTACAGTGTTCTGTTAAGTGTAGGTAAAGATTGCCTCCTGACACTGTATAAATCATCTAGTATCTAAAGATGTAAAGGCCTAGGTTTTTTGCTAAGCTGAATATTCTTAGAATAAGTTAGTATTATTGTTATATTATCACTGAAACTCCACTACAGGGGAAACCCCCTTTCTTCTCTCCACTCCTCTCTATTTGTGAGTTCATGTGGTTTTGTGGAGAGTATGAGTCAAATTTGTCTCTCCACCACCGTCGTGATCTGCCTACATGGCAGACCTTCGTTTCCTGCCCTGTTGGATCCACTGTGTGGTGGTCACAACTCATGGATTAGTACTATAATGTTGTAATATTATAGTAGTAGGTAGATACGATTTATCTACGGTCATTTATTGTTAAACAGGTGCGTACAAGTGTATTGGTATTTCAGTAATGGTAGCAGCAAAAACAGTGATTACAAATCTCTTAAGGTATCAAGGAAAGGCTATTAAATAGTTTAAAATGAAATGATATTGCTCCGGAATGGCTGGCCACTTGAAATGGAGTTCCATCACGCACTTATGTTTTATTGATTTTTATGAAGTTTGGTATTTGTTGTAAAGTGGAGATTCGGTTGAAAATATAAACTGCTTGCAAAAGTACTGTTACAATCATAAGTTTATCAAAGTTTCAGTTTTCAAAAGCTTAAGATGGAATCAGACAGTTCACTTTTCGTTCATTTTTGTCCGTTCTTCATTAGGCATTTTTGACTCAAAATGACACATCTGAACATAAAATGAAAGAAAAGTGTCATAGAAAACCCCAGCTTTCATTCGAGTGATCTTTCGCTTGAGTGAACCGTCAAAATCCACCTTGAGTTACCTACTTTTATTGTTAAATTGAAATGCTGAAAATTAAATGTTTTTAAATATTGTAAATGACAGATAATTAAGAGCCAGGCGACTCATAAACTGTTTTGGACTGAATATTAAACAACAGCCAGCTAAAGAAAGTAATAAGTAGCAAATGCTTATTATGGAGTTTTTTCTTCTTAAAATTATGTTCCTAGTAAGATTAGAAGATCGAGTGCAGTCACTGGTTAATCTGGTTATTCCTGGTACATCCTTGGATTTGGATGTTTTTTTAGGCATACCTACTAACATCATAAATTCAGACAAGTCGCAAAATGCCTGGTTTTGAGGAATTTGCTCAAGAATTGATTAGTTTCTTCCAAATACGTCCGCTGTGAGACCGCCGACACGGCCGCCAGTTGGGTCATCGAATAGTTCGTTTCCATTACACGATATTTCGGATATTAATTTAACATCTACAAAATCTATTGCCATCTATTCTTTTTCTGTGGCATCGACAACAATTTGTTATATTGTTTAGACGATGTAGTGCTTGCTAGATGCTTGCTTATAATAATACTGCCTCGTTAAAAAGTGTACCTATGTTAAAGTCATGATACTTTTCTGTGTCACCAAGTAGTTCGTTTTGATAGTGTCTTTGCAAAGTTTGTGACGAGTAAAAGCTAACTTGCTTACAGATTCCACAATAGAGCCACGAAGAGAAGCTTACAAAAATAATGATAGAAACGTGTAGGTACATTACCTTTGTTTTAAACCACACTATACCCACCATTTCCCTACATATAATTATTTTATAGTTTTACTCTACATAATTCCGTGATACATGAAATCGTTTCGGTCAATGGGTCCAAGCACTGCTGACCAATGTAACTAATATGTCTATATAAGCAACATGCACCGTGCCAATCACATATTGATCGAAAGTTGCTGGTGGATGTTAGATTGATTTCGGATTAAAAGTAATGTGATTTGTGATCTCAGATAAGGAACATCATGTTGATCCCAGTTTTGATGGTAAGGATACGTTTGTAAGTAATTATGTATTTTAGAACAAAACAAATTATGTACTTATTTGACATAAGTAACTGTTTTCAAGGATGCCTTGAACTGGACATTTACTACAGCATCATCTAGCCCCAAAGTAAGCAGAGCTTGTGTTATGGGAACTACTGACTGATATAATAGATAGGTACTACTTATTTCAATGCTTTTCTTTGTAAATACATAGGTACTTAAAATATTATAAAGGCATGATGATATTGCCGTATATTCATATAATTTTTTCTGCTTAAATATATACTTCAACTCGTGGGACTGATAGAAAGAAAATAACAACAATTTAGCAAAACTAGATTTGAACACTCTTATCTACTATTGCTATCAAAAATGGATTGAAACAACAATGTTGGCAGTCACTTATTATGTAGTAAATTAAATATCCATTAACGTTTTTCAGTTACGTCGGCTATCCACTGCACACACGAGTAGGCATTACAACCGCTCTTATTAGTTCGATTAAAAACTCTGCTTTATGTAAGATATCATTTATTTTCTTACTTTACATTTTCCGAAACACCTTTGTTTCAAAAATATAAAGTAACCAAATGTATACAAATAAAAAAACTGTACTTACAAATCTTAGTTATCATCATTATTATCGTGCGGTAATAGTCGGTGATACCTGCACCAAAGTTGTAGTTTTCGCAATGACTCTTTTTAAGCTCCCTAAGCTTTCACAGACTAGTAAAACGACTTAGCTTTTCAACATTGTGTATTTCGTAAACGCTAAGGTAACGCTCGTACATTAGTCGATAATAGTACGTTAGGGTCGGGCACACCTGACTCAGTTCCGTGAGGTTTCCGACCAGATAGCCTCGCCCTAGTTCACAGTCTAGAATTCTAAATAGATAAATGCTCTTATGACTGTCTCTTAATAATTGCTTTAGATTATAAATAGACAGGTTCTGTGAAACGTATGGAGAAACTAAACTGTAAAGTCTAAAACTGCCATTGAGGTCATTTCTCAAATATTTTGTAAAGTATGGGTACCTATAAGATATTTGTATAATTAACTTTTCTTTCAGGTGCTGCTTGCAGCGAGCAGTCTTTCAAAAGCAGGAGAGGTCGTTGCAAAACAAAAAGTATCCAAACTTCTTCTTGAGAGCGGAATCAAGGGCAAGCTGTCATCAGAAAAAGGAGTGAAGCGAGACGTGTCTCACCTGGGCCTGTCTTCATACGGCGGCGGTGTCTCGTATGGAGGTTCATCTATTGGGTATTCTTCTGGCCCCGGAATAGGGTATTCTTCTGGACCCGGAATAGCGGTGTCAGGAGGACCGTATGGAATTTCTGGTGTAGGAATTTCTGGTGTAGGGGTTTCTGGAGGTGGTTTAGCCGTATCTGCAGCGCCAGCGGTAGCGGTTTCCGCTGCGCCTGTCGCAGTTTCCGCCACGCCCGTAGCGGTCGCAGCTCCTGTAGCCTTACCAGCTGCATCCGTCCAAACCTCCGTCAACGTCTCTCCTAACCCAGTCATTCTCAGGCAGGAAGTCCCGAGGTACATCACCCGTACCATCACACGCGACGTACAAGTTCCCGTCCAAGTCCCCGTACCGGTTCCCGTCGACCGTCAAGTACCCGTCCCGTACAGGGTTAACGTCCCAGTGCCCGTGGACAGACCTGTGCCATACCCAGTCGTGCAGAAAGTGCCGGTGGAGATAACAAAGCAAGTCCCCGTGTACTATGAGAGAAAGGTGCCATATCCTGTGAAGGTTTCCGTGCCGGTGCCATACCCTGTGACGGTCGAGAAGCAGGTGCCTGTCGATCGTCCGGTTTATGTTGAGCGTCAGGTTGCAGTCCCGCATCCTGTGTACGTGGACAGGCAGGTCCAGGTTCCGGTGCCTGTGCATGTGGATAGGCCGGTGGCGGTGCCTCAGCCTGTGTACGTCCAGCAAGCGGCACCGGTCCAGCAAGTCGTACAAGCTGCGCCAGTCGCCGTTTCCTCTGTCGCCAGCTACCCAGTATCGTCAGTCGGTAGTTACTCGGCTGGATACTCCTCGGGTGTTCCGATATCCACCGGTTATGGAGTGTCTGGGTATGGAGTGTCTGGTTATGGAGTCTCTGGGTATGGACACTCTGCTTACGGATATCACTGATTGATTTTGTTTTTGTTCATTAAATGATTTGAAAATACGTGTTGTTTGTATTTGCTAGAGTAAAAATTCAGATTGCAATAACCAAAGCTTTATTTTGTACTTAAAGAAAAAGAGATCAGAAATACGAAGTAGGTTTATAGGTAAGTCAAGTGCTTGTCAAAACATAAATAGGACATAATAGGATGTATTATATACTTAGTATAAAGCCGGGTTTCCACTGCGAGAGGGTAATGAGCGGGAAATGGCTGAGCGGAACGGATTCTTTTTTAAGAAATAGGGTTACATTTTCACCAATAAAGAGTTTGACGTTGATTGTTAATTTCCAAGTGAGTTTGACATTTGAACATTTGCGAGTTAATTTTAACTCTTTCTGCTCGCTCAGTCCTTTCCGCTCGACTATTTCATGGTAGAAATACAAGTAGGTATGCAGTTTTTCTTGCAAGATAAACGGAGTCCTCCATAATGGGTCCGCTCCGCTCGCGGTGGAAACCCGGCTTTACTATTAGTGATTGCAACCCGTTATCCAAACTTTTATAAAATGTTTTTTAAAAACCTTCACCCCAGACATCTAGGTATATTATTTACAAAGGCTTAATTTATTCGTAAGTGTAGATAAAAAACATTGTGAGTTAAAATTTACTTTTATATCTACTTAAGTCCTTATATTTTGTCACACAGCAGTACCTAGACTAATAAACTATATGTCTAGTTAAATTATTATTGCACTAAAGACATAAAAACCAAAAAGGTATTTAGGTATCTCAGAATTTCACTTTCAGTGAAATATAATTAGATTTTGTTTCACAAAATATTAATATTACACTATGGACGGCATATTGCATTATAATACTGAATCTTTTAAAGTTAGTAGGTACAGTTATATTTTAATAGGTACACATATATCTTTAATAGTAGGCTTGGAATTGTACAGACCAAAGATCACCGTTTCAAAATAAGTAGGTAAGTTTCGTATAACTGCTACGAAAACTACATTTAACATAATCTCATCTCACTACATCTTATTAATACTTCACATTGGATGTTCGGATCGCCCAACAGAAATCTGTGTTTATTTTCTTTAAATAATAGGTACTGTAGGACCATTAGGATCACAATCGTCTTAAGAGCTAGGTGATTCTACTCCTGTTCTTTCGCGACCAACACCGTGAAGATTCAGGGCAAAATTTTCAAAATTGTTCAAGATCTGCTAGCTTTAAAATATTTCAAGGTACTCCCTGTGGTCTTGTTGTGTATTACTTTAGTACTCAGGGTCTTACTTATGAAAGATGTTTAAGTTGAACACTGGTTAAACAACGTCCGGTCTTTATTTCTGGATATTGACGAATAGAGACAGGACGTTGTTTAACCAGTGTTCAACTTTAAACATCTTTCCTAGATAAGACCCATAGGCCTCTATTAATAAACTCCGCTCAACTTCTGTCAAAGTTGCACCACGGATTTAATCTAAGGATCTATTGCCATCCTTTTTTGTTAGACAGTGACAAATAAGGATGACAATAGTTAAATCCGTGGTGCAACTTAGACACAAGTTGAGCGGAGTTTATTAATAGAGGCCATAATGTTTTAAAAAATCTTCTGGTTGTTACTTTAGGCTGGTTTTAGTGTCACGCGTACCGTCGGCGCTGATATACGAGTGATCTTTATTACATTGAAACAAGGATACTGATTGTTTAGCAAAAATGGCAACGCTGATTGCACTCGTCAGTGCTGAACAATCAGTATCCCTATTTCATTGTAATAAAGATCACTCGCATATCAGCGCCGACGGTACGCGTGACATTAAAACCAGCCTTAAACCAGCCTATGACAATGAAATGAGGATACTGATTGTTTAGCAGAAATGGCTACGCAGATTGCTCTCGTCAGTGCTGAACCATCAGTATCCTTATTTCATTGTAATAAAGATCACTCGCCTATCAGCGCTGAAGGTGAGCGTGAGACTAAAATCAAACTTAGTCCTTAGTACTCAAAGTTCAGTATATGATGCACTTTTTATCAGGGTTCATATAGGAACCAGGTGCGCAGTTCCAGGCCTTCGCGAAATCCGCTACGTTCTGAAGGGAACCCGTCACTCGGAACTGTTGGGGCGCGTGTTCGTCCTCTAAATCAGATTTCAGGGATTCTGACGTTGAAACGCCACACCATAGCTGCAAAATACAGTATATTGAAGAAGCTACCTTAAGAGGGCTGCGACCGGCGAATTTCCATGAAAACGTAATACCGAAATCATTTAAAATGTAAGCATCATTCATCATTCCCCTGCCCTTATCCCACGCTAAGTGGGGTCGGCACAACATGTCTTCCTCTTCCACTCACCTCTATCATTCGCCAACTCAGAATCCACTCCTCTCACATTCATTTAAAATGTAAGCATGTTTTTATATTAGTTTATGTTGTTAGATTAGGAGAGTAGGTATTTATCTAGGTTCCTGTTAAACTTTTGTTCCGAAAAACTTACCTAAAAAGAAATGTAAGCCAATTGAATTGAAATCTTTGTAGGTACACCAAAAATGGCATTTTTTCTTTTCATTTGTTCTATAGTAAGTTTTTTGAAACAAAAGTTTAACGGGAACCTAGATAAATACTGCCTTTATCCAAATAATAACGTAAAGTGATAAAATATGCTCAAATTTTAAATTATTTTGGTATTACGTTCCTAGGTAAGTAGATACGTTCGCCGAGCCCTTAAGGTGGAATCAGACGGTTCACTTTTCTGTTCTCCGTTCGGCATCTTTCACTAGGAATGGAGCGTCTGAACAATGAAAGAAGCAGAGATATTCGTTCCAGCCGGTGCGATTCTGACTTCCAAAAATGCATCCGATTCGATGATTATCTTCGGAAAGTTCACGTTTAATCAGCGAAGAAACGTCATTTTCCGAATTCGGAATACATTCCGAGTAGGTATGAATCGCACTACTGGTCTAAGTGTCATGACATTCAATTCAATTCAATTCAATCAAGTTTATTTCAACTAGTGATAGATCAGTGACTGCAATATCTTGGATAATGATCAACTCACATTTCCATAAGAGAGAAAAAACATCTGTTCTGAAGAGTATTGCTCAAAACCGGGCAGTTTCCGTTCAGGGCCTGTCTTCTTGAGATGTAGGAGTAACGCTGCTAGAGCCTCCCTAACTCCACCGTTATCTGCAATGTTCTCGCCTAGAGTTTTCTTGCCATCAACCTGCAATTTAAATAGAGCGTATTTAATAAATAAATAAATATTGCTGGACATTTCACACAGCGCCATCTAGCTCAAAACTAAGCAAAGCTTCACTATGGGAACAGATAACTGATAGAATACTTTATAACACCCAGACACAGAATAAACATACCTACCTATATGTTCATCACACAAATGTTTGTCCTGGGGTGGGAATCGAACCCACGACCTACAACGCAGAAGGCATAGCTACTACCAACTGCGCTAAGAGGCTAGTCAATTCATTCAAGTGAAGTATTGACACTCACACCCTGCTATGTAGGTAGGAACAGTAAAACCAGAAAAATAATGCTTTTACAAAAACCATTGACGAAAAGTCATTTGGAAATGAAAATTAGGTATAACTCGGTTCATTAAAGAAACGAATCTAATCGAACGAGGCGCTTATCATGTTCTCTCGCTTGCACACTAGTTCCGTCTATACTCACGGAGCGAGAGAACATGATAAGCGCCGCCATTTTAGATTCCTTTCTATAATGAACTGGGTTATACTCATAATTTCAACTTCATCGTAAACAAATAAAGACCAATGTCATTTTTAAGAAAAATAAATTAGAGCTGCATTCTGTTTTGTGGAATCATACACTGCTGTCCCATTGTTGTTATATTATTGGTTTTTAATAACTTGTGAACTTACGTGCTTTTGCAGTTCAGGCAGATAGTAGTTAGAATATTGATCGACAAAGCACTTTGTCTTATCTTCAAATGACTCTATCGTTTCATTCTTCCACCATGGCAGAGCGTTACCATTTTTGTCAAAGTAACGACCTGAAAAGAAGATAATATAAGTTTGTAAGTATGCCTCTTAAGCTGACATTAGACGATGCTGAATTCAGTATGCTAACTGCTTGTTCATTCATAAATTAGCGCTCTGTCTCGCTCTTTGGCCTAAGAATTGCGTATTGTGCATCCTACTTTTACTGACGCTAACTGTGGCTGATTTCAGTCAGCATCTGTAAAAGTAGGATGCACAATACGCAATTCTTGGGCCAAAGAGCGAGACAGAGCACTAATTTATGAATAAACAAGCAGTTAGTGCACTGAATTCAGCATGGTGTAATGTCGGCTTTACTAACAGAAATGTTATTTAATGTAAATCATGCATTCATATTATGCGAGAATGACCACCAATACATATATTTACCTGCCATGAATATCTGTGGTTACAGTATAAATAATAGTTATAATCAAAGTTTTTAATTGACTTACCAATATTATCAAAGCCGTGTGTGATTTCATGTCCTAGAACTGTCCCTAGAGATCCGTAGTTGAGAGAGCTGTAAAACAAATATTTAATTCAGCCGATGAATTAATGTATGTAGGTACAATCAGGTACATATTATGTCAAAAAATTATACTCACTCAATTCCTAAATTAAAAAATGGATACTGAAGAACCACTAAAGGCACCGCTGCAAAAAGAAACAGTTTATTTTTAATGTTAATGTTAAAACAATAAAGATGATAAAAAATCATTTAATTGTTCTGAACATGGTCATAAAGTATGGTACATTTCAATTAAAGTCTAGCATTTTCAGTCATAATGTCATGATACAACACAGATTCTACAAAAAAAAAAAATATAGCAGATCTTATTATTTATTCAAAAAAGAATCTTACTTATAGTATTTTGCTGAAACGTATGATAAGCATTGACTTCCGTAGGTTCCGTGGCCCAGGTCGCATTATGTACATCACGTAACTTATTAATTCCCCTCTTAACTGTCCCACGTATGATAGCTATCATGTTCTCCAAATGCTTTCCTGTCTCGACTTCTATGCCTTCGTAGTACTCATCTAACTTCCCTTCTTCTAGCAACCAATCCGGGAAACCTACAAGGGACTTCATTTGTATGATCTTCTGGTAGGTTGCAAGTTTTGTGTCATCGTCCATCCATGTAGCTTGACCTACAAGATGAGCCAAGGAATTCTTCAGTTCATTCAGCATTATTTCTACCTGAAATACCAATTTGTTTGTACTTTAATTGGATTTGACAAAAGCGTTTGATATCTTACTATTCGATACTTATTTTAAATCATAAGCCATGACGGAGGCCTCCAGGCGGCCTAAAAACTCCGTTATCAGAGAAGGCCACTAGCTCCTGCGAACATAGATGTACCTACATTTTAAATATGTACGGGAATCCAATTTTTTTTCATAAATGCAACAAAAAACTTTCGTCTTTGGGGTTAAGTATTCCTCAGGGCACAATTATAGGGCCTAAACTTTAAAGTCTCAAAAGTTAGCTGCAACTGAAAGAAAGAACCTTAGGTTACCTTAGGTTTAGTAACGTTGAAGAAGTGTGGATCAGCTATCCCATATGACACTGCCATTCCTAGCATGTCATTAACGGCATTCGCACATTGCAAGCTTCGAGAACCAGAGTAGTAATTTACGCTCTCCAGTTGATATGCTTTCTGGAATAGCGTCCTGAGCTCAGATGTGGTGTGGACCGCCATTACTTCTACCACCTGGAAAAATCAAGATTGAAGAATGATCAATCTGCACATCAGGAGTTTTTATATTCATTGTTGATTTTTGACTTTTCTGAAAGCGTTTATCACTACTATTATCACGTACCTTAATCCAAATATAAAGTTCAATAAGAACAGGTGGTGTCTTCGCCAAATACGCAGCAATCTGGGCCAAGTATCTAAGATCTGGCTCTGATACAAGAATCTTATCATTCTCAAAGTCTAAGCTAACATCACTGACATTGAATACCCCTTCAAGGTATCTCTTCCAAAGAGGCGTCGCTGTAGCGTTGTTGTGTTCTACGTTGATATCTGTATAGGCTTGAAGTTCTTCGGCTGTGAAGCGTGGTATGTTTTGGTAGTCTTCATCTGAATCAGTGCTATTGTCTGTTTCTAGCTAAAATAAAGTTATTATCTAATTTTGTTTTCGATAAAGCTTCTAAAGCTTGACTAACAATTTTATGAGTGTAAGTAGTTAATTCACAATGTGGTTGGAACGGGGTGCTTTTCAATGTCATTGGTCATACTTCATATCTTAGAGCGGTAAATGACCTATTTACATAAAATATTCAGAAACAGATACGAACAAAGAAAATCCAGTCCATAGGTTTAACGTCAAATCTATACCTACATAAAATAATACTGTAGTTTAGCTATGTCTGTTTTTTGAAGGTATTTAAAAAACTATTTTTAGGGGCATCTATTAACGCAATAGACCCCATATCAATGTTTATATGTTTGTCTGTTAATCCGTTTGTCTGTGCGTTTGCGTCCGCTAATCTTAGAAACGGCTTCACTGTTGTGCGAAGCCGCAAGCGGAAGCTAGTCAATATGCAAAATGTGCGTATGCATGATATGATATGTATGATACTTAGTTCTATTAGCTAATTATAAAGTTATGGGTGGTAATCTGACTGCAATTTTATAGATTTTCACGGAAACCTATAATAAAGTATTTACGAGTATAATAGCAGCTTTTATTTCATGAAAAATATGTGATAATATGATATAATGTGAAAGTATAACACGACATAAAACATTATGTAGATCTAGATAAATTCTACACCAACAATTAGCCCATATATATACACAGGATAATGTACTATAGGTACTATAATTAAGCGCACGTGAAGCGTTGTCAGTTTATGCCTTCACATCAATTTGTATAATAGAAATTGGATTATTGTAGTTATGGTAAAATATTTCTATAAGTATATAAATTTTACCTCGCTTATATCAGTTTTGATGGACACGTAGGCGTTTTTAGTTGTAATTATATTGTTATCTAACTCAGTTTCGGTCAGCTTTGAGTCTTTGAAGGTACCAGAATCACTGACGAAGATTTTCATAAGTTGTGCGTAGATGAAGTTATATCTTTCATCTTCTTCGTCGTCCACCATTTTCGAGAAATCAAATTTATCTTTTCGTAGATTTCTATATCTTTTATACTTTTTGATACTTCTTGAGTGGTCATGACCGTGACTGTTCTGCTTATTTTGTAAGCTGTAATAAATATAAATAAATATTGCTGGCCATTTCACGCAACGCCATCTAGCCCCAAACTAAGCAAAGCTTGTATTAAGGGAACCAGATACTTATCTGATAGAATACTTTTTGTAAATTTATACTTATAAAACTTTATAACACCCAGACACAGAACAAACATACTATGTTCATCACACAAATGTTTGATTCCTGGGTGGGAATCGAACCCACGACCTACAGCGCAGAAAGCAGAGCTACTACCAACTGAGCTAAGAGGCCAATAAAACTTAAATAAATTATGTCTGGAACATTTAAAAGTCTAAAATAGAAAAGTTATTGATAAGGCACCGGGCAAGGTCAAAAATAAAATAATACTTCGATAACTGAATGGCGTTCTATATTTTATTAATTTGGAGCATGACAATAATTTGATTAATCACTTTTACATGTTTTATGAAGAATATTATAAAAGCCTTATTAATATAATAAGGGGGAATTATAAGTCAGGGCACAGAATCTTTTTTTAGGCACAGAACCTAACTTCTGATTATATAAATTCAGAGGTCAATGTAAACTTTTAGAGGCGAATAATGATATTAAATAGAAGTTCGTTTTATTAGCATCTATAAATTAATATTCTAGAGCCCTTAGACAGCATTCGTTCATATTAATATTATTCATGATACTAACCTTGGAAAAGGATTTGTAGTCTCCGGTGTGCCCATTGCAAGAGTATAAAATGAGGAGTTCTTCGGATCAGCGAATATATCGAACCCGATTATAACATCCATGCCGATTTGCGTCTTTACTCTGATCACAGTTTCCAGCCAGTTAAAGTTGTAAGTGGAATAGTCGAAATCTTCAGTGAGATTGATATAGGTGGGGAAGGGAGGCAAGCCAAGTGACGATAATACGTCAAAGATTGGTTTTAGGCCTCGCTTATCTAAAGTCTCTGTAAGGAAATATTAGGAAAATGTATGGGAAGGTCTAATATGGAATTGAATTCATTATTTAAAATGCAGTATTGTTCAAGCTTTTATTTTCTATACAAAGCTTAGGTACTTTGAATTAGAACAGCTGGTAATGGTCCAAGAAAAACAATATAAGGAAACCGACTGTGTTTAGAATTAAAAATATTTTCTCTTTATTTCTTTTAGTCAGTTCTAGATGTATCAATTTTTTATTTCCGATAGATATGGCTGGTTTGGCGAGATTATGGTAGAGCATCGATGACGTAAACCGGCCATCAAATGTATCCTCAAGCACGACCTATCTTCAAAATATAAATATGCTTTGAAGAGTTATGAGTAGGAAAAGTTCAAATACATTTCTTATGTTGATCAAATGTAGTAGTTTGAATCCCACGACAGGCAAGTCTATCCACTGCTGTTTTTCTTCACCGTATAGAGTTCATGCTAAATGGATTGAAGTATTTAATAATAGTACTTACCGGTGTCCATACAAGTCGCATACATGTCCTTAGCATATTTCACAATGCGGGGATGGTTACTGGTGTTCTTGTTTAGGAAGTCCCTCACTAGTGTATACACCTTGACTTGCTTGGCTCGGAACCAATCGAATGATTGGTATGAGTCAGGACGGGGGTGTTCTTCTGCCCAGTTTCCACAGGCATACTAGTATAATAAAAGATCGGTCTCAAAATTAAAATGGTATGTAAAGCTGGCGGTTCGCGTGGGAGACCGAGACCGACTGAGACCAGAAACAGAAACAGGAGATCGTTGTCATTGAAAATGGCGGTTATCTGTCTCCTGTCTCATTCGCGCGCCCCTACAAAGTCTGACGCTAGTCTCGATCTCGTGGTCTCGGTTTCTGCAGGCTGATTGTCTAAGGCTGAATTCGACCAAACTGGATTAAGTTTTTACTCGAGAGTAAACTACTGTTTGATTGAAGTTGACACCTTATAACAAGGATAATTTGTATGCATTATAATAATGTTCCGTTGCGCTTTCTAAACAATTGTATTTCGAATTAAGTCGGCTAGTAGCGTAGTAGGTACTAGTATTCTGTGCTAGTAGTTTACTCTCGGGTATAAACTTAATACAATTTGGTCGAATCCAGCCTAAGCAGTTTATGACAATGTTACAGAACTTATATTTCTGTACCTGATAGAAGTCTACACAAGGATCAGCAGTCTCGTCGATAGACAGAGCAAGATTGGAAGCAGACCTGAGACACTCTTTACTCTCACAGATTCTTATTGGCTTGTGGTGCTTTTGTAGGGCATCTAAAACCGGATAAAAATTATACAAAGTTAAAGAATTTATAAACTAAACTACTTAAATCTCTATTTTTTTAAAGTGTTCACTGTTCATCCATATTTAATGTGTAACCCATATTCGACTCGACAAATATGGATTCCGTGGCTGAGTTAAGGCACTCCGGCTTGAGGAGGATTGCTTGTTCAATGCGGGTTCGAATCCCGTCAGAATCAAACATTTTGATAAGACTTCATTTTCAATGGTAATAGATAATCTTAAGTTCTTTCGCGGCTATTCAGGAAACATCAGGACAGCAAGCACGGGCTAGGATCTCATTCGAGTAAACAAAACAAGAGATTGATGAAACATGTTCATAGGGCGAGTGTGAATAGGACCGCCGGAAGGGGAAGACCTAGGCGCACATTCCTGGATCAAATTGGCGAATTATTGAAAAAAGGCCAGGTCAAGAGTACCTTAAACCGACGAGCTCGCATGAAGAATGTGATGAGAGTGAATGAAGCGAAAGAAGTGTGTCAGAATCGTAGCAAGTGGAGATCTGTGGTCTCTGCCTACCCCTATGATGGGAAATAGGCTTGATTTTATGTATGTACTAGCTGTACCCGGCATGCGTTGCAATGCCACGTGAAGTGAAGTAAAAAAGTGTTTGGTTTTATATTCTGTACATAAACAGATTTTTTTGGATTTTAAATTAAATAAGTTTGTGTCATGTATCCCCGTCCCGTCCCGTCCCGTCCCGTCCCGTCCCGTCCTGTCCCGTCCCGTCCCGTCCCCGTCCCCGTCCCCATCTCCTCCTCCCCCTCTCCCCCTTCCCCTTCATTTCGATGTCACCATATCATTACATTATATTGGAAACTTGACAGATATGCTGAGTTCCGAGTTTCAAATCAATCGGCATATTTACTGAGGAGTTATGTTGAACAGCTCCTGACTCCATCCTCAGATCAGCTCACTGTCACCATATTATTACATAGTACCTAGTTGAAACTTGACAGGTTTGCCGAGTTTCAACTCAATCGGCCTATTTACTGAGGGGTTCTGTAGAACAGCTCCAGGATTCCATTATCAGATCCTGACCTGATCTGACCAAGACACCACCTTTCAATCAAAAAAATAATGTTCCAAATCGGTCCAGGCATCTTCGAGTAATAAATAATCGAGTACCTCCTTTATTTTGAAGTCGGTTTAATAAAAAAATGTTTTAGATCACGCGTAGACTAATAAGTAAGTGACTGCCGCGTGTTTTCATCAGCGCGATTCAGAAAATGGTCATTTTTAGTCCCGCCATCTAGTTTTGATTTTTTTTCAAATCCAACTGGTACGTCCAGAGATTAGCGCGATCAAACAATCAAACAAACTCTTCCGCTTTATTATATTAGTATAGATAAAAGATAAAGATAAGTATAGATTATTTCCAACTTTTCAGATCACCGGGTTTTTTAATTTTTTATTAATATTTTTTTTGGAGACACACAGCGCCATCTAGCCCTAAACTAAGCAAAGCTTGTAGCTACTATGGGAACCAGATATCACAATTTGGTTTCAGCTAGCTCCAATAGATGTCTCTATGTCCTTTGTTCTCGAAAAAACTTTATTTAATGATTGAAGTTGTCGTATTTAATTACTTACTTGTGATAAGAGTTTTTTAATAATATTGAAACTCATGCAAAAAGTTCATTGTAACTTGGATATGCTGGGTAACTGTGGGACTTTAGTTCAGAACAGAACTATGCTGGGTAATATAATATGACTCATCTCAGAAATGACTTTACCAATTTTTATGCAGTTTTCACTGTTGTATTGTGGTAAGCCTGGGTCATTTTTTAGTGTTAGTTTCATCAAAATCCGTTCACAAATAAAAAAGATACATCCTTTTTTATATTATTTTTTTACTAAAGTCACAGTACATTCTTTAAATGAACATATCTTTTTTATTTGTGAACGGATTTTGATAAAACTAACACTAATAAAAGGTCCAGACTTACCACAATACATCAGTGAAAACTGCATCCAATTCGGATAAGCCATTTCTGAGATCAGCGCGAACAGCGAACAGAGAACTAAAGTCACAGATTACAGCACTTTTTGCGCTCTAGATCGCGCTTACGAAGTGTTTTAAGGCTCTAGGGTTATATAGATCAAAAACTGACTTCACTTAATTGAATACTTATAAGTTTGGCCTTAGACTTCATTCTTATTATAAGTATAGATGTGTGTACAAGAGAATGTTCGACGGAAACACTCAATACTTCTGAAATTTCAGCTCAATTGGCTAGCGGGATGTATTTCATAATGATTATGTTGCATAATGTTAGACAATCTTTATGTCGCTATCATGCATGCTTGTATGCTTGCATATAAATATGATGATTTTGAATTCTATACAGAGCGTCATCTAGCTGTTCTGTTGAACTTTGTGTTCAGGTTCAGCCACTCGGCTAGCAGACAAGTAGACGCGTCATTTCGTTTTTCAATGAAAGGGCTGAGGGCTAGCCGTGAAATTAAACGGCTATTTTAACCAGTTGGCTGCGACATATACATAGTTTGATTATCATCATGTAAGTCTTATGTGGTAAGTCATAAAGCTCAAGATTTTGTGAATTCACTTACAGAGAATGGTCATTACGATGGCTAGTACCAGAAATGCAGCTAAAAAGCATATCAGTATTATTACAGTGATTTTCTCTTTGTGTTTTCTTCGGAATCTGTAAAAAGAGAATTAGTTTTGTTTTACCTTTGTTTTGTTTGTTAGGTAAGATTGTGGCTAAACAAAGATCTATCTTGAATAAAAAAAAAATTACTTACCAAAGACATTTTCTATTAAGAAATGTGGGAAGCTTTGATGCAAGTTGCGGCCATAGTTTCTTAATATAAATTACCTATCTCACTAGATTAACGCCTAGATTAGTCTAAGTTAAGTAGGTAAATAAAATTACCTTGACGTTCTGGAGCCGACTGCTATCAAATATCCAGATTCTACTAGATCGTTACCATTCTTCAGAGGTGGTGTGGTCGGCTTGGGGCTATCGGTGCCTGAGCAAGGAACAAAAATAAAGCTTAGCGTAGCCAAAATAAGTTTTATTGTTGAAAGAACATTTACTTATCCGAAACAAGTTTTTAGTGGAAAACCACAAAATGTTCTTAAATTCAGCTAAAACGGATAAAGGTGGTTTAAAAGGGACTGGCTTCTAATTCTGTAGTAAGTTTTTAAGTAGGTACTATCAAAAAGAAAACAACTACTTAACTATTCAATTAACATTTGAAATATTGTCCCGCGCCGACAGATGATATCGTTAGAAGAGATGCATGGTTTTTTTTCTTCTTTATTTTGGCTTCGCACAGCTTGTGCATTCAGCCAGTGTCAAGTACCTAATTAATATACCTACTTCAAGTTTATACATACCCAAGAAATACAAATACAATTATTGTAATTCATAAATACTATAATATCCCACTCCACTCCCTTGTGCCTCAGTAAAGATGTTGGGCTTTACTGAAACATCAACATGGACTTTTTGGGAGAACTGCTAAGTATCCAATTTTTTCATTTGCTTACACTTATGCACGTTCACGAACACTAAATGGTTAATTCCACCAATTTTACACATTAACATTCGAAAAAACTTAAGTTTTGGAAAATGAAACAAAAACGAAAACATGACTTCTCAAATTCCCTCCAAAAAGCCTCGATGCATGATTAGGTAAATTACATATTAAATACGATTCGAATTTCAAAAAGGAATCTTAATTCAAATAATTTTAAAATAAGTAGGTAAGGTCAATGCGGGGAAGTCCGTCTGCGGGGCAAGACCGTACACTGAGCTTTTTGACGAAACTATGCACCCTACGCATGTTTACCTATATTGGCAAATCAATCAAATCCATCTGGTTTCAGCTAACTCTAATAGATGTTTCTATGTCGCAACAGTTCGCGAAAAAACGTGCACAAACTTTTCGTGTAATTTTAACTCGACTATCGAGATAGACGTGTGGTGACAAAAACAAATATTTTAAATATAAAGAGTGAAGTTGTCGGATTAAATTATGATAAGAGTTTTTTAATAATATTGCCCCCTCCTATTTCTCTTATCGAATTTCAAAAGAACGCCATATCTTCTGAGATAATCGCATCCAAAAATATCTACCTTCCAAAAGTTCAAGTTGGGAAGTCCGTCTACTCTACGCGGGGCAAGGCCGGCATATGCCGGGCTTGCCTCAAATCAGAAATCGTAAACCTTTTTATTCCAAATAAATTGGATATGACCTCTTGATGACCTTTTGACCTCACATGACCCCTTGACCTGTAATGACCCCTTGACGGTGTCTTTTATTTCTTTAAAATTAGTAATAACTGTTCCTTATTTTCTTTCTATTATCTTGTATGGTTTGGCCCTGCAAGAAATTATGATATAGTAGAGGGTTGACTATATCATAATAGGTGTTAAACTACATAACTAGAAAGTCTTTACTTACTTATAATTTTTTTTTCTGTTTTTAGCTATGTACCTAGTCCCTACTATTAGATAGGTAAACACATAAAAATCACAAACCTAGTAAAATACTTTAAAATTAGCGATTGCTTGCTCTAGTAGAATGTTATAGAGCTGCTTAAATTTTTAAATTTACTATTTTTTTTTACTCTACCTAGCTACTTAAATAATTTTAATAAATTGAAATTAGAATAGAGTGATTAACACAAAAAATCATCAGTATTCATATCCCACAGGAACCGTGCATTTTTCTTACAATAATTATCTTACAATAATAACATTATTTTTATAGAAATAATGTTTCTTTAGAATGTTTAATAAGAAACATAATGGTTCTTAGTTTGAAAGTAAGTCCCTACCAAAGAATTGGATGCTTTGGTAGGGACTTAATTTCAAGAAAATGTTGCAAAATGTTCAGCACCCCTGAATCCTAAAATGTGACGGACTTACCCCGTTTTACACATTTTTGGCAATATCTTTGGATTGGGACCTTATTTCGAATTGTTGAAGACATAAAATTCATTGTTAAGATGTAATACATGCTGTGAGTTACTTTAGACTCTTCTAAACATCTCCTGTCGCCTACAATAACTCCTAGACGGACTTCCCTCATTTAGCCGGGGAAGACCGTCTACTGTCCGAATTTTAAAAAATCTCCGATTTTATTGTTAAATTTATATAGTTTTAAAGGTTTAATAGCTTTTTCTGATTCTTGGATAAATTTGCTAACGATGAATATCTCTAACTTTACAGAAAAATGCATAGTGACTGAGATAGGATAAATCAAACTGAACTTTGAAAAAACTATGCCGGTCTTCCCCGCATTGACCTTACTCATTCTTAAAAGAAGTATTTACTGATAAAAAAAGTTAGGTGGGGGAAACCTAATCGTTACGAGAATTCTGATTAACTTATTGAAATCTAGTTTTTTATGCAAGCAACTAAATAAATAAATATTTAAAGGTAAGTAGGTAATTTAATTACAAATTCAAAGTAAAAATCGGCCTTAGCTGAAATTATTGTGTTGGTACTTTTGTGTCTATGTAAAAAAAACCGATAACCATAAAAAAAAAACGTAGCTAAGTAAAGTAGGTAGGTATACTTACCATGAGTAAACCAATAAAAACTTTTTTAATCTTTATTAGAAAAGTAAAACTTTGCCAAACTTTATGACCTAGCCTTGTCTAGGTGAAATATTTTCTTGACCGGCATCGGCATGATAACATATTTAGGTATGCCTAGGGTGAAATGCTTATAGTCGCCAAGCGGGCTTTTGCAGCGAAACCTTGGAATGTTTTTTACCTACAAGCCTTAAGGTCTATATTTCTACTGAAGGAATTAGTAAGTAGGTACCTACCTAGTTATTTATCCGATAGGGTCAGTGATAGAGACTTGTTCATTCGAAAAAAAAAATGAAATAAAACTAAACGGTTCAAATTTATTGATTACCTACTGAGAATACCTAAATCTTATTCTGGCAATTCAGTAATTGGATAGAAAATAATACTTTGCAGATCACGCAAATATGTTTTATGCTGCAGGAGTCAAAACTTCATGTCATAAGGTTAAAGCACTCGCTCGAGCTATCTAAAGCTTAGTCATACCACAGATAATATAATACTATGTCATACTCTACTCTACTCTACATTGTGAATTGACTAAGTATAGCTGTATAGCTCTCCTCTTAAAAATGCTGAATACATTATGTATCCGGAGGTATCCGTGTATTCATCATGTAAATTAGGTACCTTTTTATTTAGCCCGACGGACGTTTCGACTGGATTGCACCAGCCGTGGTCGCGGGAAGACTGATACGTTATGTATTTATAATGTGTTCTGATCGCGAAAGTTTAAAAAGACAAATGCTGATTAATCTAGGTCATAAAAACTTCGATAACTCTCAGCTGGTGGGATGCAGAACGGGAGTAATGAGGGAGTAAGATACTTAGGCCTAGCAGTAAGTTAATATTTAAAAATGTTTGAGTAGCATCTAAAGCCTGTCCGAGGAAGGTCTGTCTAAAAACTTACTTGCAACCGTGGGCCCCATCACATCCCCTCCTTCCCCAGACCACGCTCGCATCATCCCCTAATTTAAACTCAACCGCAACTCAACCATTACTTCTAAACTCCATACAACTTATTGCCACATTTGATTTGAATAGCATTGGAACTACATTTCGCTCCTAGGTTTTTAAAACTAAACCATTCGATTTTGATACCTAACGACGATAACACTAAGAATAATTTAATTCAAAAACTAGTTTAGTAAATCCATTAAAAGTTGTTTAATTTCGTATTTTTATTTACGTGAAAACAGGCATGTGCTTTGTTTCAAAGTATTCATGTGACTGAAAGCTTGTTGTGCCTTACAGAATGTTTCAGCTTTTGTTGTGGTGACCATTCTTTCATACATTTTAAATCCTTGTCGTAGACTGCTTCAAGTAGGTTGGCAATTAGTTTGTTTTCCAGAATGCGTGATTGTTGTACTAGCAGTGCTGCAGTGATTTAAAAGCATACTATGAGTTCAAATGTCAGTTATTTGTTTCATAATTCATAATAATTTATTGTGGAACATAGGTGAATACAGATTTTACTTACTTACTAGGATCGCTATGCTACCATTGGAAAATGGTGTACAATATTTTTAAAGTCACTCAAAAGTCAAGGTAATTTTCCCAGTGTAGTTGTTACTTTTTGATGTCTCTGGGTGTCAACCCTCTACTCACTAACATTTGTAAAATTAAATAGACTTTATACTTCTTATGTTTTGTTAAATGATGATCTGATGATACACTAAATATAAAAACCACACTTAAAAGTTTAAAACCAGTAGGTGTCTAATGGCATTATTTTGACTCATGCATGGTCTACTCTGTAAAAACTTGCCAATTTATAAAGTAGTTTTTTCTTATCACTTCAGGGTCTATAAAAAAGGAAACAGATTTAGTATACCTACAGTTGAGCTAGGTATCCTATTTAGTCCATTAAGAGCAAAAAAAAAATCATTAAGAGCAAAATCGTTAAGGTGAAATCAGACGGTTCACTCGAGTGAAAGATCACTGGAATGAATGCTGGGGGGATTTTCTATGACACTTCTCTTTGATTTTTTGTTTAGATGTGTCACTTTAAGTGAAATATGCAAAATGAACGACGGAATTGAACGAAAAATGAACCGTCTGATTACATTTTTAGTACCTATCCATAGTTATCCTAATTAAATCCTACTTCATGGCCACCATAGACTCGGCATAGGACAGTGGTGATGTGCTGCGCCGCACGCGACTAGTGTTGTGCTTTATCGATTCAACAGTTATACGCTCGAAACGATGCCACGATACTTTCATTCACCTAACCTGAGATTTTACCGACACTTTACGACTAGTAGAGAGACCTTGGTTCTGTAGAGTTGTGAAAACATTTGACAGACAGCTGTTTTACTTCCTTTTATGAAGAAAATCTAAAGTATAATTTTTTTTATTATTTGTGAGCTAAATAAATCGACATAATAAGTAGGTAGGTACTCAAAAACTTTTAAAAATTGAGGTTCCTCGAAAAAAAGAAAAGTTAGGCAATGGTTACTAAGCGAATCATTAAACGGAAACTCAAAATTAAATGGAAACTTGACCCTTCAATTTACAGAATAGCATACTGAAGGATCGAAATCGTTTTTATGAATAACACAAGTCTCAATAGAATTTATCGATAGTAGGTACTTACTATAAAGCTATCGATATATTTTTTTTCGAAGAACCTCAATTATTAAAAGTTACCATTTATTTTGTCGAGTATTTAGCTAAAGTTGGTACTATCGATAATTATAATAATTACTAAAGAATGTCACGTCACTTTAGATCGATTCTCATAATGAATATTGCAAAGCCGAGTTCAGTAGTTCAGCATTAAATTTTAATATTATTGGTAGTATTGAAACTGGGTTATACAGAAGGCATGTCTATGGCTGTGAGACATTTATGCGGGAATGGTAATTTCCACCCTTATCGCGATCACTTGGGTTGTGGGACAAACTTGCAAGTAGGTTATAAGGTTTCGTAGCCGTTATGATGCATTATGCATTTGATAGAAATTAATATAGTAGGGTAATGTGAACTAATGACTAGATAATGAAATTGGCTTCGATTACCTGTCATATGATCGAAGGCATTTGGTTAGATATTCATACAGCAATTTGTTTTCATGTTTTGAAACCTAGGCTACTACAATGATCTTCTATATAAACTGAGGTAGATGCGTTGTACCCCGCTCTGCGTGGCGAACAAAACTCAAGCTAATTAGCTTGAGTCAACTCAGTCGCGTTCTGTCTTGCCCCGATGTTATACACATTTACACGCAGCACTCACATATTTTTTCTCTTTCTGACAACTATAAATTCGCTGTCTATTAGACAAGGCCATAAAAGAGTCTAGTCTAGTCTAGCAAGTCTAAAAAATCTGGAACGTCTACCAACCTGTTTAGACGTTTCATTAAAAGTTTAATCTTCGTTGACTCCTAATAGAGATTAGAAATAAAATGCAATGAAATATGGGACTGATGATCTCCAGAAGCGGTAGAATTCTCTCAGATTTTTTTAGGCATCTTATATAGATTAAATAAACAAATACTTCAATACTGACAGTAACAGTTTTATTTGCACTACGATAACAATACGGACATGATCTCAACGCATAAATAATTTAAAACATAACAGATTTCAAAAGCTTTACCATCCATGGCCGGCAACGATCGGCTGGGAGTAGGATTGGACGATGGGCGCATGTGCGACTGTTTCTACGATCGGCTGGGCGTACGATTGGACGATTGGTTGGGCGTACGATTGGACGATTGGTTGGGAGACTACGGGCGCGTGGACGATCGGTTGAGAGATGACTGGGGCTGCGTGGACCACGGGGGCTGCTTGTACGACTGGCGCGTGAACCACTGATGGATGGATGACCTGGA
Organism: Camptogramma bilineatum; assembly: GCA_958496255.1. Lineage (NCBI taxonomy): Eukaryota > Metazoa > Arthropoda > Insecta > Lepidoptera > Geometridae > Camptogramma > Camptogramma bilineatum. The sequence continues at coordinate 13,139,465 of OY292461.1, forward strand.
AGTATGTAATGTATCTCATTAGGTATAATAAGTTAGTGAAGCGTGTTATCTGTCCAGCCACATTGAAAACATAAGGACTTCTAAACTAGTAGTTCGCCCCGAACTGAGATCTCGCGCACCGTAGATGGCTTACATTTGGACTTTCTTCTGACTACCCCTATACTTTCAAGTGCTATTACTGCCCAGTATGCCTATTGCGCTAGCTCGTCATGGTAAAAAATACTGACATGCATGCTATACATAATGTCATGTCTAATTTTTCATTCATTTAATATAAGTATGAATTCTCGTCGTATTTCAAAAAGTACCTAGGTACCTATACGTCCTAGAATAAAAATAATAACTATTTTGGAATGTACAACTAAAGACCTTTCATTTGACACCCCACTCAATATATTTGTTAAATTTTTTTTTTACCCCCTTCGGAACCCAATATCTTGACAACCCCTTTATTGATTAAGCTCATTATGCTCCACCTTAAATTTTCATAGCACAACCTATTGACCTACCAAGTTTAGCTTACCTAACGTAACCTACGTACATAATTTATTTTCAGGTTCCCGGACAATTATTTTCATTCATTACCAAGATTTTTTTTTTTTTCAAGAAAATAAATCAAGTAGCAACTAAAATCATTGCAAACCAAACCGCAACGATGCCACTCTCTTTCTAAGACCGACCAGTCAATGAGCTACGAAGACATCGAAACTCTATGAAACGGGAGCTCTTGCAGCTCTGGTTTCGTAGTTTTTGTTCTTTGGTCGTATTTCAAAAACTATACATCCTAGAGTAAAAATAAAAACCATTTTGGAATGTACAAAACAAGCCCTTTCATATGACACCCAACTCAATATATTTGTGTAACTTTAAAAAAAAATTACCCCCTTGGGAACCTAATATCTTCACAACCCCTTCATCGATTAAGCTCATATGCTCCACCGTAAATTTCCTTACTACAACCTATTGACCTACCAAGTTTCATGCAGATTGGATGAACGGTTCGACAGTTATGCGCGAACAACAATTCGTGAAACATACATACAAACATACAAACATACAAAGCAAAATCGCCCAACTTACCACTAAGATCTTCGCTCGCTTCGCTCGCTCGATCGATAAACAAAATGTTTAGCCCATGATAACTAGTCATCTTAGGAGTCTGCGATTTTAATGCATTCAGTGTCCATGCCACTTATCACACTTTGATATAGGACTCCCCCTAGCTTTAATAATTTAATTTAAAATAATCTGTTAACTTAGACTGGATTCTACCAAACTGGATTAAGTTTTTACTCGAGAGTAAACAACTGTTTGTTTGAATATTTTGACACTCTATCGCTTGTTCCGCGCTCTCGCTTGCACGATCGGCTCAGGCGGAACGTGACTCTTTTTCGTGCGTGTAGCCCGCGTTCATCGATTTATAAGACGTTAACACGTTATTTATTTTTTATTGTTTGTAAATAGCTTACCCTTTGGAATGAGGAGTAGCTGGTGGCTGCCGGCTTGGCAACTGCAACCGGTGCGTGAACATACTGTTGAACCACGGGCTGAGCCACCACTTGCTGAACCACCGGTTGGGCCACGTGCACCGCTGGTTGCTGGACTAGACTGACTGAGGATATCTGGGAAAAGTAAAACTAAATAAATAAATAAATATTGGTGGACATTTCACACAGCGCCATCTAGTAGAGCGAGAAGAAGTGAGTGTAGTAATCTACAACGTTTGTTTGCTTATTCAGAACTGCTCAAAACATTCAGTGAAAGCTCAATTAAGTGGTTCATTTATCATATTAAAAGCATAATTTTATAATTACCTACTGGAATTGTTTTAAATTGTTACGGGTAGATATCTGCGGCAAAATAACAAAATCTCACACTTTCATTTACAAATTCAAAAAAAAAATAATTTTAATGAGGACCGTGAGATTCAGAACCTATTCGAAAAGTGACGTTTCTTCTCTGAAAAAACGTCAACTTTCGGAAGAAAATAATCGAACCGGATGTTTTGGAAGCCTGAATCGTAATAGGTACCTACTGAATGAAACTGAAGCTCTGTGTATTAGCAATTGGAAATCCGTGGCTTCTGCCTTTCCCTTCGGTACAGAGGCGTGATTTTATCTTATCCTATTCTATTAAACGAGCAATATTTGTTTGTTTGTACTCACGTTCTCGAAAACGGCTCTAACGATTTCGATGAAATTTGTGGTAGGTACGGGGATTTACGAGGCGAAAAATCGATCTAGTCTTATAGCTTGGAAAATTCGTTTTCTCGGCATTTTCACGCAAACAAAAAGATCTACCCGTGCAATGTAGTTCGTAATTTCACTCAATTTGTTGAGACTAAAGTGGCTGAGTGGATAGAGTGTGCTCCTTCCAGCCGAAGGCTACAAGTTCGAATCTCAGCTACTGAAAGTTATTTTTTTTCTTTTTAAATTTACTCTATTTGCACCCGCGCAGAGCTCGGTCGCCCCTATATTGTTAGTAATGATCAATATACTGCTTAGGTATTTATTTATTAAACTTACACTAGGCGCGTCCCATCCTGAAGAATATAAACCTCCGGGTCTTGCCGAAGCGATGGAGAATACTGCACATAGGATCTGAAAGTATTATAGACAATTTTTAGTTTCTATGTTACTTAGTACCTAAGTTCGTATGAGCAAGTGGCCAACGGAGGCCAGGTGGCCTAAAACTCGAACCAGAGTTCTGGTGACGGAGTTTTTAGGAAATCTAAAAGCCTCTGACTTGACAATTTAAAAGCCGGGACCGACAATTTAGTTTCTAAGGAAAAAAACACATAAAACAGAACAAAACAAGTAGACGCTTTTCTATTTATTTTCATATTCCCACGGCTTACTGTCGTACGAAGAAACATAAATATGTTTAAGGGAGAGACTATGATATCCGACAGAAATCTAACTAGATCTACACTCTTGATCTAATTAGATTTCTGTCAGGTCTTTGTCAGGTATAGTCTCTCCCTCTTTCACATATTTTATTTAACACGTCATACTCACATTACGTTAAGCGCCGTTTACATGGTGCGAGTTTCTCGCATCTGCGAGGCTCCATGACAATTGATGACATTGTATTATCGACCTTCCACGTATGATGTCAATAGTTAGTTTACATTGTCATGTTTTGCTTTCGATAGTCGTATCTTCGAGGCTAACTTGCACCATCTAAACGGCGCTTTACATGTATCTTTTCAAAATAATGTTCTTGACAAGTTTATCGAAATTAGTCGTGATTAAAAGTGTACAGTGTGTAATGGCACAGATAAAATAATACTCAAAATAGTAGCCGGTTAATTTTATTTACAGTCTACTTATAAAATTCTGTTTAAATTGAAACCCCGTTTAACAATGCCATCTTTTTTTGTTAGATAGTGTAAGATAGTGACAGGGCGAATTTTGAGCATTATTTAACCAGTGTTCAAGTTTATAAGTAAGGCCTTTAGGGCCTTCCTTATTAAAGATGTTTAACGAATAGAGACAGGACGTTGTTTAACCAGTGTTCAACTTTAAAGATCTTTCATAAGTAAGACCCTTAATGTATAAGATTACCTAGCATCTTAAATGTAATTGTAACACTAGGCACAGTTATTTAGGCAATGTTTTTCATTAACAAATTAGCAAAACCTGATCAGCTTTTTATATCCTTTATAATAATTGCCTAGGAATTTTTATGCGTCTAGTTTTTAAGCCGAAATACTCACAAGGATCTTCATGGTAGGATACTGCCACTACTGAAGTAGGAATGTAATATGGCAATTAAGTGCGCTTGCGCACCTTATATACCGACTGGAGTCCGTCTGGCTTAGTTTACACATCCTTTGCTATTTATTGAATGTTAGACTTATCATTTTAAAATGAAATAAAAATGAACTATGATCACGAAAGTATTCCCAAGGTGCGGTAGAAATATTCTTTCAGATCTTTTGGGCATTTTTAGATTCTTTGAAGATGTCTAATGGGTTTGTCAGAGGTATGTCCAAATACCTACATATTTAGTATACTTGCATACATTTTGCAGAAGTTAACATTCCATACGTGACAGGTGACCATCGATGCTATCTAGAAAGCTTAGCTGGTTTCTTCACGACCGATGTTTTCCTTCACTGTTCAGAGCTCGTTTTAAAATTTTAGATTAGCTAGCCGGTTAGAGATAAATTTACCTTACTAATTTGAGAAAATGTAATGAGAAAATCAGTTTGTCTTCTGAAGGTACTTATAAGCCATACATAAATCTTGATGATGAATTATTTAATATCACCATAATAAATTAACAAAATTCTGTGCCATAAAGATTAAAAAGTAATTTTACAACATTCCGCCCATTAGATACCATAACGAGCAGACGTGGAATGATCCCGTATAACTTATAAATAAGGTGGTGTATTAATTTGTCTCGAAGTTAACTAGCATTTTCATGCGGTTTTCACTCATACTTTAGGTCAATTTATGTTAACACATCAAAACGTCAATCTAACATAGCAAACTCACTCTTATCTCCACAACGTAATACACATTTTTCTTTTGAGATAAAGCGCAATGTTCACTCGCAGACGCGTATCCGTAAAATGCGCTTGAACTCTTTCTCTTTTATTTTTTGTATCCCAGGAATGTGCATTGCTCTATGGAAATAAGGTTAAACCTATTATGTTCGACTCTGCGTCAGCATGATTTTTTGGAAAGTCGTAGACAGTGCTACGAGAGTGCTACGAATTACGTAGAAGATTAAATAAACAAAAAAAAATAAGATGAAGTCGCACCAATAAATTCTAAACGTAAGAAAATGAAACAAATATAATCTAAGGAATACTTACAGCAATAAACAGAAAGACAAACATTTAAAACATATAATATTTCAATACAAGAATTTTAACGATGGAAATATTAATGTTTATTTTGCGTGTATAATTTTAAATATCTTGCATTTCACACTTATTTATAAAATTATAATGAAGCTGTTAATTATTTTAATCGTTCTCAGTTTAGCAATGTGGAGAGATCTATTTAAGGAAATGAATAAAGTTAGATTGAATTTATTACTTAACCTGGTTTAGTTTTGTTAGCCACAAGAGTACAAAGTGGACACAAAAAAGATTTAGAAGACGTCTTAAACCAGGATGCTTAGAAGATAGATAAAGTACCTCTTCCTGAATGATCTCTTGTCTAATAAATTTAAATGTGATGTGGGTGAAGGGTAATCAATCTCCGGAACTAATAACCTATTTGAATGATTCTTATATTATCATTAAGATACAGACTGTATATTATATGTAAGATACAGACTGTAGTGTAGATGGATATAGACTGTATATTAAACCTGGGTGAGGTAGTAGATCTTGACGGTATATTAGCCGAAGTGAAGCCTGGGTGAGCCAGTAGATCTTAATTTTGAGTTTGATCGTAATCGTCGTAAACGTGGATTTGTATGTGATCAAAACAGCGCCAACTAGTGGCGAAAACGTGAAACATAAGCGTTAGGGCTTGTGATTGGCTGATTCCATACAAATCAACGTGGCGTCAATACCGAATAGTAAAACAAACTCGTACTGGCCCTCAGCAGTAGTGAAAACTTCCAGTTTCATTCATCCTGTGTTCTTAGTTCAAAATGCCAGATATATTTACTTTTGGAATCAATTCGGTATAAGTGGTCATGAATGGGAAATTGCTAAAATACGTCGCCATCATTAGAACTTGTACTGGCCCTTATCTAGGTATAACCGTGCCTATCACACCTTACTGCGACAGTGACTGATCTGATACGGATGTGCCAAATAAAACTAACTAGTTTAAACTAGTTGGCAACAAGTTCTTGAACATTGAAATTTAATGATTTTTTGATTTAATTTTTATCTTCTTCGTAATTTGTAGCACTCTCGTAAAACTGATTACGACTTGCCAAAAAATCATGCTGGCGCAAACGCAGAGTCGAAGCGCATCAAGGCACTAATCTAAAAGTTAACATAGTAGGTTCACTCTTATTTCCACAAAGCAATGCACATTTCTGGGATACAAAAAAGAGAAGAGTTGAAGCGCATTCTACGGATTTATTTAATTCAATTTTAATGTTCATTAACTGTTACAATTGGTCCACTACTTTGTTATGATCTTTTTTCTCTTTATCATGCTTTTTTATCACCCGATGCGTTCCACCAGTCATTATCAATGTTAGTACCTACACCAATATGAACATTATTATGGTTAATTACTTTTTATAGATTATAATGACTATCTGATCGTCCCTTATGATGAAAAGATCAAAGCAGTTTCAAAAAGTACATGTTTTAGTAAATCCTGGATAATGTTTAATGAAAACTGAAGAAACAATCTTCTTAACATTCAGTTGCAGTAGAGTATCATAGCCCATTTTAATTCAACTTAGTAATTATGTAAAATAAGCAGTCTATATAAATGTAATGAGACAGGACAGGTAGCATACTGTGTCATTTAAATTTTTAATGTGACTTTACCTATGTAAGGATTTCTGTATCAGACCATTTTTAACTCCACCCATGCTTTGAATTTCGCATAATTGTCCCCGTTTCGTCTGGGTTTCTTGTGTAATATATCCATAAGCAATCTGTTTATTCATGTGCCTCTAATAGGTTGAGAAAACATGGCATGGGTCATTTATAGATTTATGGTGTGCCCTAATAATAATACTACGTATAGAATGGACACTGTAAGTTTGAGCTGGCGAGGAGCTGACTTTGAGCACGGAATATAGGTAGTTACACGCCGTTTTTGCATACAGATTTCGTCAAGTGTCCGGAGTGTGCCCTAAGGTTTCCTAAAGCTCACATAAATGCTAAAACTGGTACTATCTGTTTTTCTGATTAAAAATAAAACATTTTAAAAAGCCCTGCCAAAATTATAGGACGATGATGATGAAAAACAACTTTAATGTCAAGTGGAAAAAATCTCCGGAAGCATAACACGTATTTGTAACTAACTTCCGCCCACGGGTTTGCTCGCGTGATTCCTACCCGGATAAAAGTAGCCTATTGTGTTATTCGTCATGAACTTATATTCCAAGTTTCATTAACATCCGTTTTGTAGTTTTTCCATGAAAGAATAAGAAACGGCCATAATGTACCCATACATCCTTACAAACTTTTACATTTATATTATTAGTAGGAAGTAGGACAGGATAGAATTTGTTATCTTATCGTGGCATGCATTTTATAATAAACTCGACTGCTTCTAGGTACTCTTTTGTTCTTTAGTTTTGAATTTAGACCCATGTAGCGCTTTCTTTTTTTTTACCAAATCAATATTAAGTACAATTATTTCTCCTAAGGGCTGATTTTTCAATCGATAAATAATTTTTGTCTGAGGAATAAATATGGCGTTATGACATATTTTCAATACAATATCTGTCAAATCGCATATTTATTTCCTCAGATAAAAGTTATCTAGGTATTGAAAAATCAGCCCTAAAAATACTTAATAGAAACCAATTAAAATAAGTAAGTACCTAGTCTATACGACTTTCATTTAAATAGAGCAGACATTAAGTCTATGACAAAAAAATCAATAAAAAACCAATCATTGTATCACTAGAATCTAATAGCCTACTTTAGATGTCCCACATACAAACAAAGCTAGCACTTAGGTATTCAACAATTCTTTCAAAGCTAAGCTAGTGTCAGGTCATCGATTGTATTAAAAATGCATGCACTATCGATTGAAAGGATCGATAACCATCTGTGTGTCACGCAAGGCATCGCCGGCTGACCGAAATTACATAGAAACCTTGGTAAAGGACGTAAAATATTGTCGACTTTGATACCAAAATGAAACATTCGATTCATCAGGAGAATCTTCATTTGGGTAAAATATACAATACATTCTTCCGATTCTCCGGATTAATCGAAACATTACCGATATCCAACATTTTTTATGTGAGTATTTTTCGTATTTTAATGTCAGTTTCACTCTCTCTTTTCTACTTTTTCTTTGAAGCGCTCGTGGCGTAGCTTGCGCAGGCGTTCTTGATTGATCGTTGAAGTTAAGCAGCGTTGTGCGCGGTCACAATTTGCACGTGTGACAAGTGGCATTACGAGCTGAGCGCTTCCGTGCTTCGAAGAGCACGTTACATTGTCAGTCCCGGCTTATAAGTCGTTAAGCCATGACAGAGGCCTTTAGGCGGTCTAAAAACTCCGTCACTAGAGTTGGCCACTTGCTCCTACGAACTTACCGTCTTTCTGAATTTTTCAAGTACTAAATGCTTGGAAAGTTCTTAATTAAAAAGTCATTGGGGTCGTTGTGATTTTTTTTACAAAAAATCCTCTATGGATTATGAAAATGAAAATATTGTTGTGACATTTTTTTGCTTGCAAGATTTGTATCTTTTATCTTCGTTCTTAGCTTATACCTACCTTGTGTAAACTACGTTAAATTATGTTACGGAAACACTGTACCTTTTGAAACAAAATAAATGTTTTTGTATTTTTTTAAAGAAGCTTGTAATAAAATGGAAGAGTTTTCTACGTAATTGGTACCCATACAATACATGCCTGGGTAAATGTTTGAACTGGGTCGGTAAACTAACCCTGATGTCCCAATTATTATCAATCAAATACCTTTGATCCAATAAGTTTCTAATGATGTATCATTTAGATATAAATATATTGACTAGTAAATTTACTGTGTAAATAGGTTTTTGGATATTTGTTTGATTGCCTCGAAGTTTAATCCTACTATTTTCAATGATAAATCTAAAAGTTTGTGTGTTTAAATGTCTGTGTTCCATTTGGAAAAGAAGTAGATCATTGTCAGGAACATAATAGTAGGCTTTTAAATGTTGATAATATTTATTTTTACCATAACTAAGGGCTAAGAATAGTGGTAGGTCAAATTAAGGTTTTTCCAAATATAGGTTTCAGTCGAATGTTCAGTCATCCATCCATCTGTACTTAAAAATCAATAAAATCAGTTCATCTTATAAATTGCCTTCACCGTGGATCCAAATCGAGGTATTTTCGTAATTTCTGAATTACGAAAGTGGAACTTCGACGTTACCCTTTTACAGAAATTATTCATCTCAAGACCTAGATGTGGCTTAGATACACTTTGTAGTTAGTACCTACTAGTGATTGATGACGTTAGAGTGCTCTTTTAAAGATCAATTCTAATTCATATAAGTTACAAAAATGTGTTTTAGGTGGTTTGTGGTTCTACTCTCTTGGACATATTGTTTTCTCATATAGTGTGGTTCTGACGGAAGATCAGCGTTGTGTTTTTACAAACACAACATAGTGCTGAGTCAGCACCATTGTAACATAAGCTTTGTATTACTATTACTTAGGTAGTATTTTGTACTGTGTGTTTATGTTATTTATGTTACAAATAAATCATTTCATTTCTACTGGACGAGGTAGGTAAATATGACGGTGTAGCATAACCTTTACTTGAGTATACTGATACAAAATTATATACAAAAGTCTATAAGTATATACAAAATTCCAGCATCACAGTTTTCATCGTCAAGAAACCAGTTAACTTCCTAAAAAATATTATTAGTGTTCTTTAGAAAAAATTAGAACTAAAAATAAAGAATAGAAAAAAACTGGCTTTAGAACTGACTACAAGCGAACAAACTTATGTGCTACACCACTTAAATACTGTAAGGCATCTATTCATAAACTCTGCTCAACTTGTGTCTAAGTTGCACCACGGATTTAACTATTGCCATCCTTATTTGTCACTGTCTAACAAAAAAGGATGGCAATAGTTAAATCCGTGGTGCAACTTTGACAGACTTTAAGCGGAGTTTATTAATAGAGGCCTAGGGGTGACATCTGTAGAACATTACGTGAACTAAAATGGCTTGGTAAAGTCAGACGTTACGAAGCTTACTTGTGTTCGAACACAACACTACCGTTGCACCATTACATTACGCCTAGGGTCCATTATTGGTCCAACACGTTTGGTGCAATGCATATTCACTGTGCGTTTTAAACTGCCGCAGTTAGATGTCTCTGATATCTATCTGCAGATGGCTGCTATTATTATCTAGTCACCTACTAGGTTTTTTTTTTTCGATTGATTAAAACGAGAAAAATAAGCAAATTAGCTTCAACAAAAATTTGTCAAATATTTGGCGTTACACATACTACATTATCGGACACAAATAGTCTTTTTCGGATCGTGATTGTTTGAAAATGTCTGTGAGAGTACATAGAGGCAAGTCCATCACCGCTTACATTATCTAGTTTCGAGTTCGTGTAAGTGCGCATAATCTATAACGAATATAATATAAGATAGATAACTCTTTACCGTATTAATGGGCGGCTTTATCACTATAAGCGAGCTCTTACAGGCAACCTTTGAATGGACAAAAAATGTCAAGAAAGTAAAGCATGGTGTCGTTTTTCAAAACCATACCTAATCAACTGCATCACCTTTAGTTCAAAAGTCTGGGCTTACCCTGGTATTTATAATAGACTTAGAGGGAGCTCAGATGACTGAAAATCTGTTGCCGTCTCTTTATAGGTATTGACAAGAGAGTGTCAAGGAAAAGACATTTTCTAAAGACTTGATAGATTGATTATTTTTATTAATAATGGTGTTAGAATTATCAGCAGTCCTATTAGATTCCATAAATGAGTCATTCATTATTGTAACAACTGACAACGGCGCTCCCGTTGTTTGCGCAAGGCGTGGGTTCCGGGTTCGAATCCGTGACCAGCGCAAGTTGGGCAAGTGAACTGACATTTGCATCGTTTTGTCTTACACCTGGATTAACAAGTTGTATCTTGGTTTAGTTTTCGAAACAAAATAACAAGTAAAAGAGCTATAATGGGAGTGGGTTAGTGCCTCGACTTTCGATCCAAAAGTCGCAGGTTCGAACCCAGCAGCGCATATATGGATTTTTCGTGTTGAAAAATTTCGAGCTCTAAACGGTTCAGGAAAACATCGCGAGGAAATCAGTTAACTTGCTAATAGCGTCGATGGGCTTACAACCTGTCACGTATGAAATGCTAACTTCTGCAAAATGTGGGCATGTACCGAATACGTACTTGGACGTGCCTCTGACTACCCCCTTATACATTTTTAAGGAATCTAGATGGCTAATAAGATCGAGAAGTGTCTACAGCGAATTAGGACTAATTCAGTCGTGATCATAAATTAATTTCATTTCAATTTTTTCAACATCATAAGTATGGGTTGTCTCACGGCATTTTCCGTGTCCTTTCAATATACATATTTCCCCAGGATTTAAGCCCACGACCTTTGCAATCACATCCCATTTAGCCTACACAGTTCACTGTTATCATAACACGTCATGTCACCTTACATCATTTCAGCGATTAACCAATGACATCATCCTAATCCAAGAATTCAGTCCACGTCCTTTTTCCTATAGAAAGTGGTTGGGCCACATATGGCCGTATGGGGTGTGATGTAACCTGGACTTAGGAAGCTATGCTTGACCGGATATTGTGTAACGATACGGGCTGATACGTACTGATCGATGTTATGGTCTAATGATAAGATTGGTGCAAATAGATTCAAGTGTTCGACTTTGGGTGTCGAAATTTGGCTAGCCCTAACCCTTAGTAGGTAATTTAAAGTATTCTAAATAGTGGTGATGAACCTGAAAACAAATATATTTATTCTGTTTTTGTTGTATTTATATTGCTAGAAACATAAAATAGGTACCTTCGAAGGGCAGGTCCTTTCGAATTTCATTGTGCTTTTTATTTTTGTTTCCCAATTTATTTACAGGACGCCGTATGGCAGTGCTACAAGTATGTTTCAGATTTTCTTATGTAGATACCTATATGATTCTTGTAAGGAAAAAGTGTTATTACATTTATACGTATCACAAGTGTCACGTAGTATGAATGAAGTGGTTGGTGGAAAAGGAACGTAGAAGTTATTGGAGGAAAGATTCGTTTCTGAGTTTGTAAGTAGGGTTAAAGAGTTTCATTCCATTTATAGTCGATTTCAGAGACGCCGGGGAGATAGATCGTATTCTGAATTAGAATTGGACTCATGGCCCCTACTCCTAAAACCGAAAACCTTAGTCTCGTAGTTCAGCTTACGTTGGTCATATCTTCTGAATTCAGTTTCCAGCAACCTAAGCTGAACTATGAAAATTGGCACGATATAATCGTTTTTAGCTTTGAGCGTACCCCCATTTTTGGAGTCTGTACCAGATTCAGAGTCAGATTTTGAGTCGGGTTTTGCATCGGATTCTGTGTGCACTCTGTGACGTCACCGGTAGTCAGGACAAACGTAGTGTAGATCATCATGGCTTTAACGTAACCAAGCTTGTAGGAGATCTTGTCTAGCATGTCCGTGGCTCTTAGGATGAAGAATACTATGATGATGGTCACAGCAGACATAACACAATCACATGATCCTCCACTTTTAATCTGGCTCGGACTCAACATCATGGATCCTGGATCCTCGACACATGAAGCACAACAGATGAGAAGTTACAAGGAACACCACACAGATCTGTAGGATACTCGTATCACCACATGAAAGATATGAAGTTGTAGAAGGTTTGCATGATCATTCTGATCAAGTTCTCAAGCATTAGGGTCGTGGTGATGAAGATTCACGGATGATTAAAAAAAACATTCTAACCTAAAATTTATAGAAGACGATCATAGACCACCTACTTTTTACGCACCTCTTAGCAAAACGCTATATTAAACGCTTATTTAAACGCTACTGTAGGTAATAACCTTCTTGATCTATTTTAGAGCTTTTAAGAGTTTGCTATAAGTACATATTTATATTTACTGGGGTTTTTTCAATTTAAATTGGACCTTCCTACAATTTTTTTAATTCGCCATAGTAAAACTGTCTATTATATGGATTTTAAAGACTTGGCCATAAATATCAAAAAAATGACAAAAAATCCAATAAAATAGATTACAAAAACTTGTGTATTTTAAGAAGCTGTTTGTTTCAGGGGAAAATTGTAAATTGGGAAAATCAAATTCAGAGTGGAACAATAAAACCAAGATTATTTTCATCGATACATTTTATTACAAAATTGGTAAAAAATAGTTTTAGTCGACTGCGATCGAAATAAACCTTATTCATCGAGTATTAAAGCTTAAACTATATACAACAGTGCATTATACTGGTACACACACCCTTGACGCTTCCTCAAGTAGGAGAGATCAAGCGAATTACTAAATATTCCCAAATGTATTTGTGATTGATAAAGATGTTTTTTTCACAGAGCAACGAAAGCTCATACAAAACGCTCATACAAAAAATATTTACGCACATATTGTAATGTTAGAAGGTGTGATAATTTTTATCACTCACAAACACAAATTAACAACAAAAAGAGACACAGCTCTTCACTTATCTTCGTAAAATGGCTCATGATTAATTGCACTCAATCCCCAGTTTCCCTGAATTCACAAATGACTTCATTCATTGGATTTTCACCCTTATTGCAATAATACTAAAAGGCATCCATAAACTCAGGTTATCCTTTAAAAACCTCTTATCCTAGCTTATCTAAATCACACAATCCTTTGACTACATACAGTTTCTCTATGAAAATGTCTCACATACTCTTTGTACTCGCGTAGATTATGGTGCTTCACGCTTTTTGGTAGATCGTATACAATACAAACAATTCGTCACCATTTCTTGCTTATTTCCGGGTTTTGTAAATGTAAATATGATTCATTTTGCTTTATACTTGATTATGTTTTCCTTAGCTTGATTATGTTTTCCCAACTTTTTTACCGGATTACTTTCGAGCTATAATATGCCTTCATGTAACCCTTTTATCAATTAGTAAAACCTTCAAATAATTCTAACCTTAATTTTAAAACCTTGACCCCCACAAGCCTTCTTCGGAAAAGTTCCACTAATTGGACGTGGATTATACTTTATTCCGACGTACGTAAGTACGTATTTTCAGAGGGTATAGCAATTTATTTTGTCACCAAATTTTAGTCTCACATTACTCTCTTTCGCACGTTATAATGGCACAAGTTTTAACATTCTTTCGTATATCACCAAAATTCTCTATTTCAGATTTTGATAAGAAAAATACTTAGGCCATGATCGAATCCTGCAAGAGTTGTCTTTACACATCAGGACAAAAGGAGAACAAAGCTAAACTACAAGGGATTTCCCCCTTTGAAGTAAAGAAGTAAAATGAATCAACACCTTTCCAGCCCCATAATCTACCTCACAGTCTTCTACCAGCCATGTTTCCCGTGGAACCCGTGACCATGAAGGTCGTGGCTGTATGACGCATGCGCGTGAGGTGCGTAGATGGACTTGACGATGGGGACAGGGGCGGCCACGGGGACGGCGTAGGGCTTCGGTACGGCGACTGGGTACGGCGCTGGTACTGGTACTCCCACCTGAAAGAAATGTACCAGTTTGAATGAAGAAAGAAAGCGTTCAATAAGCTGTTCCTTCTAGTTTTTTTGGTAAGTTGTCACTTGTTTAAGTTGATTGCCTGATGAAAATCGTCATTGATTTTCATCCTCAGGATCTCAAATATGATCGGTTTAATGTTTGAAGTTATTGACCCCACAATGTGAACGATAAGATTTACGTCATTTGTGATTTTTTCTGATTTTACAGATGAAGTCTACTAGTGATTGATGATGATAATGATGATTAAGACAGGAGTAGAATCATCTAGATACTAAGACTATTCTATGTTATCTCAGTGGTCTTACTGAATAATGATTATTGGCTTTGACTTTGAGACTTTGCTTCTCTACATACTCCAACCTCCACATTTTCAAGTTTCTCTAGTTCCACAATAGGGATACTTCTCTATAACACAAAGTACACTTCTCACAATGGATCTAGGCATTCGTGAAGTAAGCTGTTTTGCTGCGCAGTAGAAAATCTTGTATGAAAAAGCTGCACTGCGCATCGAAACGGCTAACTTCACGAATGCCTAGAGATCCATTGTGAGAGGTGTTAGAATAACTGTCTCACCTGTTTGATGATAGGCACAGGGACAGCGTGAGGCACTGGCACGGGCACTGGCCGGTCTACTGGCACGGCGACGTGCCTCTCAACTGCCACCGGATACGGGCGAGGGACTGGCACGGCGTATGGACGGTCTACTGGCACAGGAACTGCAACCTGGATAATATGAATAGAAGGATCATCGAAAGAACACGAACCGTTGTTAATTACTTCTTTATGGTATTGTGCCCAAGCAATAGCCGTAGATCAACCTTGCTGTTTGCTCGACATTGTCCATGACGTTGAAAGTGGCCTAGATCCTAACTCCATTGTTCACATTCACCAGGCAGTAGAGAATGCCTATTCCTCGTCAATTTTATATCAATGAGAAGAGATGGCGACAGATTTAGTTTCGGATTGAACTATATCGATTGCAAGTATTACTAAGATATCAGTTTAAATATCTATTGACTTTGTATTTGTATAATACAGGTTTGTAGATACAGGAATACATTTTCAATGAGCTAAAAGCATCCGTGGCCATCAGCCATGGCATGATGACTATAAAACTAGGACTGACCACTTAGCGAACATTCCCTTAGGCACATTAACTCTAAAATACTTTATAGGATTTGTCCCTCAGCTTATTCAACGATTACACACCTTAACAGGAACAGGATAGGGCCGGTCGACGGGCACAGGGTATGGTGCTGGCACAGGGACACCGACATGCTTCGTCACCGTCGTGTGAACATCAGCACCAATAATAGCTCCAGAACTTAAGCCAACAGCTGGACCTACAAGTCCATGTCCACCGTAACCACCGTAGCCAATAGCAGGCCCGGCTGATAGCGCGCCATAATGTCCACCAATCGCGTGGCCCGAACCGTAGCCGTGGCCTAAACTGTAGCCGTGGCCAATGAGTGGCGCACCCAGTCCGTAGTGGCCAATACCGCTGCGTTTCTCGATGACTTTGCCCGGTTCTGCTAGAACTGCCGTCACGAAAAGTATTGCGATCTGGAAAATGAAATTTTGGTAAGACCCAGTGGACTTGTATAAGTGGTTCTTCACGGTCTTGGTCGCGAAGGAACAGGAGTAGAATCACCTAGCTCTTAAGACGTTTCAAAGTGGTACACTAGTGATCTTATTGAATAAATGAATTTGACTTTTGACTTTTGACTTTTGACTTTTGATGAAATGGGTAACATCAGGAGTTAGCTCATTGGAAAAGCTCGTACCCATTAAAAGAACGAAGAATGACAGAAATTGACGATGAAGAGTAAATAACGATATTGCTATGAAACTAGATTATTGGAATTATTAGGTAAATATACCTATATTACATATTATTATGTATCTCTAACTTTCATTTCTTAAGGGACCGGCAAACGTACCTACGTACCTAGGAACGTAATAATTAGAATCTTTTTTTTTAGCGCTCTGTTACTTTAAATTTTTTCATAAACTTTCTAGCATAAAAACTTGCTTCAGTTGTGATTGATATTCATAATCGAAAGTTATTGTTTGTTTACCAAAACATGCATACACTTGCATAAATAAACTCAAGTTTTCCCCGTTACGTATGACATCACCTCATTGTGTATTCCCGAAGTGATCAGAAACGAAATTTTTGACGTGATAAGCTTATTAATAAGGTGGTTGAACCGATGAATTACTACCCAATTGGTAATATCGATGTCTGTAATTTACGTAATAATTTGAATGAGGATATAAGCCGAATTCAGGGCATTACCCACTTTTAAGCTATTTATTGTTACTAATGTATTTTCTATGCCCTATGCAATATCCCATGCGATTGCCTAGGTACCAGAAACATCTCAAGAACAATAATCTCGTTTTATAATATTAACTTCTAAAAGCTTTCTGTCGGCTTTGCTGAACATGGCAACGAATGCGTTATGGCTGGCATAACACATGCTACGTAGTACAAGATAAGCGAGCTAGTTTCGAGCAAATGCTATATGGTAGCATAGAATGAGCACGTGTATACGTTCGAAGCTTATGACGTAAGCACGCTACGTAGAAGCAAACAAGCATGCTTTATAGTAGCATGTGTATTCAAACCTACTTATATACTCGTTATTGTAGACAATTGACGGTTACTGGGGTAAAGTCTTGAAAAGTAGGTAGGTGGTGAAAAAATGACTAGAGGATTCTGAATCAAACTCGTGCCGAGATCGTATATATAACATTGGAGCTTCTGACTCTGTAACCAAGATCCCATTGGGGCTTCTGGCTCTGTAAGTTATATAAGTTAGGGGAAACTCCATGTAAAATACGAGGGTTTCTGGATCTCTTTGAGCACTTTCACTTTTTCGTCTAATACAATGATCTTAGTAAAGGTGGTCTAATAGTTCGTAGTGTCGATAGCATGAAAAGTCGCGGGCGAATGGATCAGGGACGCACATCTATTTTTCGATTATGTTTAAAATGGTGATAATAATAAAGATTTGTAAATTATTACAGCACAGTCGGAAGACTTCCCCTACTATTTACTAGTAAACTTAGCTTAGAGAATACTATTGTATGCAAGTAGCGGATGAAAAGGTGATTTAAATTGTGTCACTCACTTCACCTAGTTTAATCTACTTGTTTTGTATGCCTTTCGTGATGCTCTATACACCTTGTGGATACCAATTAAGGTACTTAGAGTTACGAGTACAATAAGATTTTATCAGCTGACCATTCACGAATCTATCCGATCCATCAATGACTAAATCAAATGCAGAAAGAATTTTTCAAATTCGACTGGTGGTTCCTGAGATTAGCGCGTTCAAACAAACAAACTCTTCTGCTTTATATATTTAGTATAAGTATATATATAGATAGGTATTTAATATGGGTACACATTGCATCCATCTTTGTCTATAGCTTTTCTTTACACTCAAAGGTTTGCTGGTAGAAAACTCTTTTAGGGTTACCCTCGCCTTTGTACATGTACTTTTTAATGTCTTATTTTATATTAGTATAAATGTTCTCATGTGTACAATAAAGAATTACAGAATTACAGAAGGATTATATTAGTGTTATAATTTGTTTCGGAAGTTATTGTTGTACTGTGTTTAATAATACGAAATATGATTGAAATACAAGTGGGAGCTTCTGGTCTTTTGGAATGATTACCATCAAAATATCTAAGTCTTTCGGGTGGAATGTTTAGTAACCTTTCACCCGAGAAATAAATCAGATGCGTAATTATGGATTCTCGCATCTTTAAATTTAGGGTCTGTTTCACAATGTAAAGGTAAAGTGACCTATTGCTAAGTAACACATAAAAATTATAATGAGGATAAAAGTTCTTTGACAATTTTAGTGTTTATCATGCCGATAAGTAACAAATAGCTTATACAGAACTTATGCAGGACTTATCCGTATATTGTGAAACAGACCCTTAAAATATAAATTTTACCTATAGTCGAATTGCTCATTGTACGAACTAAAAATTTATGAAAAATGACATTTTGATCGTCAATTTTAGTACGTATAATGAGCAATTCGACTATAGTGTAGTTTACATTATTTGAAATTTTGTTTGTGCTTCTTCTTGACCTCAGTGGCATGGTGAGGAGGTGTGCAAAAAGTGCGGGTGCGATATACGCAGCGGGACAAATGCTTGCACGAGTAGACAGGTGAAGTAATTATAGTATTTTCTGGATAGTGCCTCCTCCGGGCATGAAACATTTAAACGGCTTCAAAAAAAGGAGGTTCTCAATTCGTCGGAATGTTTTTTGTGTGCTTTTTTTATGTATGTTCACTGATTACTCGAAGACGCCTGGACCGATTTGGAAAATTCTTTTTTTTTGTTTGAAAGGGTATATTTTCGATAGGTGCCACAAAGTGAGCATCTGTCGAGGATCTTCGGAGTTATGAACAGAAATGCACCTCGAAAGTGCAGATTTTATTAGCTCGAACATTGAAGTCGGTCTTTTTAAATTTTAAATTTAGCCACTTGTAGGCAACAAAGATTCTTTGAAGATGTCTAAATGGGTTAGATGAAGGCACGTCCTGGTATTAAAAACATTATCCCTGCAACATTTCATGACTGTAATGAAGTTTTCAGTCAAAAATCTTGCGAGTTCGATGACCCATATCCAAAAGTGACCTAATTAACCCATTTCACAAGCACACAAAACACTTACAAATGCTCTCATATTGATACACTTCACTAGAAAAGGATACTTCACACAGACCGTGACCACTGTTAATATGTGACTGGGTATCGGCACAGTTCTTATATAAGGCACGACTACCCCACTATAACCACAGATCACACAATTGTTACTACTGCCCACACCGCAGAATACACAACAGTCACTACGTCCAATAACCACAGAATAAGCAACAGTTAATAGGGATTTAGCTTTGAACTAAGTTCGCAAAGATCGGACAATTGGCAAATTTGGACATACCTGGAATTAACGATCGAGGCACACCGTTTTGTGAAATGCGAAAACGTGAGTTCAAGTGACAAAATTACGCAAATGTCGATAAATAAATAAAACAAAGGTGTCTGTATGATCAAAACTAATTGGCAGTGATCATTTGACAATGAAAATATAGTAGCTTCCGCCCGCGACTTTACCTGCTTTAAATGAATAATGTTTGTCTTGGATCTTCATTCGATTATGAAAAATACATCAACATACGAGAACTATTCTTAACTGATATGATCTCACTTGTATTACAAAATGGTGTTTACCCTGTGTATCGGCTACGGGTTTGGTGTCGGTGCCAAGTGAAAATACAGAAGACTTTTGAATTTATATTTTAAAAAATTTGTTACATGAATGAGTAATGACGAGGCGATTCGGGTTAGAGAGCAAGAGGAAGTCGCCATTTTGAATTTATACAATAAAAAAGAAAGAACATTGTTCGGATACACCGCATTGTGCCGAAACTGTTCGGATACGCCGCGACACCCTGAAAGTCTATAAATTATTTAAGTGATAGACTAGGTGAATATTGTACCACCTTAATTTTTTTAAAACCTTTTTATTATGTCACTTTTTTGTTTGTCTGTACGTCTGTCTGTCGATGTCGCTCCGAATGGAATCGAGCAATTCTTGCTTTTAGGGTAGCTCTCAACTTAATGACAATGCATTTAAAATAAAAATAAAAAAAATTAAATTGACCGAGACCACAGTGTATATTATTCATACTGTGACAATATTACAGTGTAAAAAACTGACAACCGCTTCTGCATAGAGTGTCCGGGGTGTGCATAGACTAATACATTTTATACATTTTATAAAATAAAATAAAAATACAAGAATAAATTGGTACGACCCGACAACGTCAAAATTGGTCCCTAAAGTATAGGTCATTATTGTCTATCTGCTCACACATTGCGATACTCTACTTAGCTTCCTTAACCACTTTACATAGAGCTGCCTCCTTTATGCTTAACCTCAGAGTTTGTCTTACTTCGAGTTTGTCTAGATCAGGGGTCTAGGAAGCTGGTAGCTGGTACGAACTTAAACCTGTAATAACTTAATTATGGTAGTCCTATCTCAATAGACGTTAAGTGCTATTTGTGAAGGGATAATTATAATCTTAGTGAATGAAATAGAGAACGGATCTGGAAATATGAATAGGTACTTGTTTATTTAAGTAATTTATAACTTTCAATCACAACAAAATAGATTTTTAGTGGGTTACCAAAGATTTAAGGTTTACTACTAAGTATCTGTTTCTATATTTTTTCATCTGGTGGTCACATTTGATGAAACATCTCATGAAACATCAAATGTTTCATATATGAAGCATTTTTGAAAAGTGGCCACTTTAGACCCCCTGATCTTAAAACTACGACTATTTCATATTTATTGTGGTTTTGTATGGTTAGATATAGTAGCTAGTTATGAAAAATAATTATGAGAATGGACCAAAGCGAAATTTTTGAATGGTTCTTAATTTCACTGGCGTCATCTAAATTATCATCGTTATGAACAGGATTACAATTTAAAATTGTAATAATAAAAGAAATAAATAAATTACATTTAAAAAATATTTGCATCAGTGCTGCACCCACTTTTCTGTATTAGGGCAGACATCACGGAATGCGTAATCGAAGCTATTCATCTACTTCATTGGACTATTTACTCAATAAGCTTCCTATGTATTATCTTGGGCTATGGCTAAATTTCAACAGCATCCGCGCGGTTAGTAGGGTAACTATGAGAAGTAATTTTAATACTTACCAAACTGAAATTGTCATTTTAAATGTAATCCGTACCCCTATTATAAATGTGAAAGTGTGTTTATTTGTTTGTTTATTTGTCGTGGATTCATGCCAAAACGTAGCTCGGAGCGACCGATTGACGCGATTTTTTGTGTGGAGATAGCTGGAGGACTGGAGCTTAACATAGGCTACTTTTTATCCGGGTACCACTCGAGCGAAGCCGCGGGCAGCAACTAGTAAATAATAATATATTATAACACGAAACAGGATGAATACTTTTAGTTTTATTTTTTATTGTAGCTAGATCTTTTTTTAGCCACAATCTCACCTGATAAGCGACGATGTGGCTGACGATGGATCACAAAGATCTAGAAGACACCTATTATATAGTCCTCCTCATCGATTTCGACGACGGCGACCCTGACTATAATTATTATCTTACATTTTTTTTTTTTTTTTTTTTTTTTTTTTTTAATATTGCTATTCTATTTTTCTATTTACAATTAAAGCTAAATTTACTTATTTACAACTAAATTACTTATTTTCTAACGTGGGCCCTAATGTGGCTCGCTAGACCGAACTTCGTCTTAAAGACTCTGTTGCAAGAAATGCAGAAGAGTTGACCTTGTGAGTTATATGTGTATGTATAGGAGGGCTTGGGTCTTTCTTTTTGGATTTGGCGTTTTAGGTCAAGTGTTTTAAGACGTTTTTCTTCAAAAGATTTTATACTTTTATAGATGGTAGAGCGCCATGAAGACCTTTTAGAAGCGAGCCCCTCCCAACCTGTCGAGTCAATAGCGCAAGCGTTTAGGTGTCTTTTGAACACGTCTTTGTAACGCAGATGCTGACCGCCGTGCTTCCGTTTACCCTCTGCAATCTCAGAGTAAAAGACAGCTTTGGGTAACCGGCGGTCATCCATGCGAAAGACGTGTCCACACCACCTGAGCTGACGCTGCATGAGAAGAGCTTCCATACCGTACATTCCGGAGCGACGCAGAACCTCAGTATTAGGCACGCGGTCCTGCCATTTAATCTTTAGGATGGATCTGAGACACCTGAGGTGGTATGTGTCAAGTTTCTTAATGTCTTTTCTGTAGAGACACCATGTTTCTGAGCCATATAACAGGACAGGCAGAATTAGCGCCTTGTAGACGCTAATCTT
Organism: Camptogramma bilineatum; assembly: GCA_958496255.1. NCBI lineage: Eukaryota > Metazoa > Arthropoda > Insecta > Lepidoptera > Geometridae > Camptogramma > Camptogramma bilineatum. The sequence continues at coordinate 13,161,765 of OY292461.1, forward strand.
TGTCTCTAGCTTGAGATCATGGGACTTCCAGACACGATCAACGAGTCGTCCGAAATTGGCAGCAGCATTTGCAATACGTGATGGTATCTCCGAGGCTAGGGTGTTATCGTGCCGGATATTGCTACCTAGATATTTAAAGTGCGATACCTCCTCTAGTGGTTTCCCATCCAGATTCAGTGTAGCTTTATCAGCTTCGCAACCCCGGGGTGGCTGTTTAAGAATTTGGGTCTTAGTAGCGCTGATAACCAGGCCGAACCTTTGACAGGACAGATGTAGTGCGTCAACATAGTTTTGGAGATGCGCCATACTGTCGGACATAAGGCATACATCATCAGCATAGAGTACTTCCAATCAGGGATATTCCGGTTAAGGTTAAAAACCGTAATGAATCGGTTGTTTAACAGTTTGAATACCGGTTAACCGAAACAATGGGTTACCGAAACGTTTCTGTTAATAACAACCGAAACGATATGGGTTTTTTTCTTAAGGTTTAAATTGGCGCATTTTCGGCGTGTGCTGCGAGTAGCGTAATGTGAGTGCGACGGAAAATAATGTCTCACTCATCTTCTGTCGCGTTAAATATTCTTGCTTGCTTGAATTTCTGTCGTTGCGTATTTATGTAGTTTGCGTGCGAGTATCGCCGTGATTATTTTGTTTATGCACTACCTACTCCAATACAGAGATCTGCTGCACTTTGGATTTTGCTCTAAATCTTGAAATGTCAAACACGCCTTTTTCAGTCCGGAAATTGAGCTGGATTCGATCACTACAAGATTGCAGTGCGTCTCTCATCACAACAGCAAAGTAAATGGCAAAGAGTGTAGGCGCCATCACGCAGCCTTGTTTTACTCCACTCGTAATTTGGATCTCCTCAGAAAGTTCGTTTTCATGTTGAACCTGCGCTTTCATACCAACATGAAATTGGCGTATGAGGTTGACGAACTTCTTTGGGTATCCAGATTTTTGGAGAACAAGCCAAAGGGCCTCGCGTGGAACTCTGTCAAATGCTTTCTCAAGATCGACAAAGCACATGTAGAGTGGCCGTTGATGTTCTAAGCTTTTCTCCTGGAGTTGCCTTACGACACTTATTGCGTCAATGGTACCCCTACTGGGACGGAAGCCACATTGACTTTCAGGTAGGTACATCTCAGCTAATTCGCTAAGGCGGGTGTTAACAATGTGCGCGAAGACCTTACCGGCACTAGCAAGGAGCGATATACCACGATAGGAGCTGCAATCGGAGACATCTCCCTTCCCTTTGTACAGCTTACAAATCACCGCATCCCGCCAGTCCCGTGGAACTTCTTCACTAACCCATACTCTTTCGACCAGATGGTAGAGTCTACTTATGATGTTTTTCCCGCTATATTTGTATACTTCGGCGGGAAGCTGGTCCATACCTGGTGTTTTAAGGTTTTTGAGACGTTTGACTGCCTTCACGAACTCTTCAAAAGATGGTGGATCGTCTAAAGTTTGGCAAACTGGTAGCTCTTCAAGCGAGTTTACGTAAGACAGATCAACGCTGAGTGCGCTGGGATTTAGAACATCATTAAAATGCTCCGCCCAGCGCATCAGTACGTCATTTTTATTTGTAACTCGGTGCTGTCTGTCCTTCGAGTACATGGGTGCGGTTTTTCTTGCACGTGGACCGAAAATAGCCTGTATGCCTTCGAAGAATCTACCGGTTTGATGAGTATCAGCGCAGTGCTGTAGTTCAGCAGCTTTCTCCTTCCACCACTTATCCTTCAGTTCGCGAACCCTTGATCTTAGTTTTTGTTGAGCTTCTTTTTTACTGCGTGCATCAGCAGTTTTTGTGTTCAGTTCACGTCTATGTGCTTCAACTAGAGTCTTGATCTCTTTGTCCGATGAGTCAAACCAATCTTGGTTCTTCTTTTTAGTTCTTCCTATAGTATCCATCGCACATCCGTGAAGATGTTTAGCGAACGATCTCCAATCTTCATCCACGGATAAGGAATCAGTATGCGGAGCACTAGCAGTAAATAACGTATCCAACGTGTTTCCTAGATCTGGTGAGGTAATTAACCTTGAGAAGGCTAATTTAGGTGGTATTTTGTGGGGTGCTCGTCGTGGTGCTTTAAGCTCTAAAACCATCTTCGACCGTATGAGACGGTGGTCAGTCCAGCCCATCGCTCCGCGCATTGCTCTCGTTATGAGAACGTCACGCAGATCTTTACGGCGGACAATGACATAGTCTAGAAGATGCCAGTGCTTGGATCTAGGATGCATCCACGAGGTCTTGTATTTATCAGGCAGTCGGAAAAATGAATTTGTGATGCCAAGATCGAATTCAGCGCACAACGATAGGAGACGTAATCCATTGTCGTTACATTTACCGACGCCATGTTTTCCGAGGACACCATTCCAGAGGTCATGTTCAGTGCCGACTCGAGCATTGAAATCCCCCAACAAAATGATTTTATCGTGTTTTGGGATGCATTCAAGGATTTGGCGTAGATGTTGGTAAAATACCTCTTTATCCTCATCCGGCGAGGGCAGAGTAGGAGCGTATGCACTTATAAGATGGACGTGTTTGTTGCTGGTAATTGGCAGGCGTAGAGTCATGAGGCGGTCATTGACACCCTTAGGTAAGTCACTCAGATCTCTAGCCAGGCCATTGCGTATAGCAAAGCCTACGCCGTTCCCCGCCCGTTCGCAGGCAGGACGTCCACTCCAGTAATATGTGTAGCCGCCAAGCTGTTCACATAGTTCTCCACTGTCACTTAGGTGGGTTTCACTAATTGCGGCTATGTCAATGTTATAACGGGTCAACTCTCTTGCTATGAGAGCAGTTTTTCTCTCTGGACATAAGTTACGGTCATTATCTAACAAAGTTCGAACGTTCCATGTGGCAATGCAAAGTCGTTTTGGTTTTAAGGGAGATCGGTTATTTTTCTGTGTCTTGTGACCGCGTTGACGATGTCTAGACGCCCGCGGTTTGGCATCCAGATGATGGGTGAGACGGACTATTTTTAGGTTACCTTTTCTAGGCCCCTCCTCTATGCAGAGGAAAGCAGAGCGATCCTAAATAGGGCTGCTTTGTCGCCAGTCGTGCTGCCGAACCCGAGTCCCGCCTACATCGACTCTGGGAGCGACCACTCTCTCCTGACCGCCTACGTGCAGGATGTTAACTAAAGCCTCGGCACACCGTTGCCTTAACCCCACTGCCAACACCCCATCGCCGCAGGACTTGTTTTTAAGCTCGGATCCGGTATGAGTAAATAGCCAGGGTCATCTGCGCGTGAAGTTATTTAAAGTGGACTAGCGGTTGCGCTGGTGCAAGTCCACTCTCTCGTCCCGCCCTCTGTAGTCCAATGGTCCGGGTAACCGGTACGATCGGCAGAGTTTGGGATGCAGCGAAAAGGCCGCGAACCACAACATGGATCCTAGTAAACGCCCTTAAGGTTTTTCGCATTACCTTTTTGCAACGATGGTTAGAAAATTGTGCCATAACGATGCGGGTTTGATCGGGGATCTTCCGATAGCTACTCAACAGATATTCGTATAAGTAGCCCCCTTCCCTAGGTTTAGCCCACTGACGTGGTTACCGGAGTGTGGCCGCTGTGACTACAGCTTCTTGGAGCCACTAGGGAAGAGATTATGGAGGTTAAGTAACGCGGAACACTCCATTACACTCCAAAAAGACACCTATTACTCTTGACTTGAAGAGAGGCAGCCATAGACCTTAGCAGTACGGATGATAAAGGAGGAGGCGAACCGCGTGGTACGAGTGGATGGAATGTCCAAGGTAAAGCCGCGTTGACACGATCAAAGTACGAGTACACGGCATCCTAGTGCTACTTGGATGACTCTGATTGGATGCCGTCGGACTCGCGTGACCCACTCTTACGACGCCGTCCAATCAGAGTCATTCAAGTAGCACTAGGATGTAGTGTACTTTGATCGTGTCAACACGGCTTAAGGATGGTACTGCGCAGTGCGTCTGCTTGTCTTAAAGTGGAATAGAGATGGTAGTTTCACTCGTGGGTAAAGTAGACATTTTCTAAAAAATTCAGGCATTCAAGATTGTTCGAAGATGGTTTGAAGTTTAATTTATTCGGTAGGTTGGAGTTTAAGTTTCGAAGGATATAAAAAATTGGAACGCGTTGAAATCTTTTGTATTGAACTTCCCTAGTGAGTTTATTTACAGAAAGAGCCGTTTAACCATTGGAGGACACTAAACTGTTTCCTCTTGATTGTAAATATTATGAAATAGGATAACGACAATATCCCCATGGCACGGTAGACATTATCTCAGATCTTTTTGGACATTTAAGAACCTTTGAAGATGTTTAAGGAATTTATTTGGTACATGCCCACATATTGCAGAATAACTTCTGCATTCCATACAAAGTTTGTGTTTTAAATTGAGTAACTTCCTCTACGCTTGTAATTGATTTATAGATTTGACTACAGAAAACAATGCTTCACTTACATTTTAAATGAGGTGTTGGTAAATAAGTAGGTATCTGTAAGTGGATGCAATTTGAACCTTCTATTACTGGTACCAGAACGTAAAACTCATGGGTTCCCTACTCGCAGTACCATGAACAACTTTACATTTGAAAGGGACACGGTTCCCACAGCTCCTAGATCGAGATTGGACAATGCCACGAAACGACCTAAGTTTCACAATAAATCTAGTGGCATTTTGAATCCAATTCCAATTTTAATTAGGTCGATTTTGAGATGTAGGAAGTAGCTGGTGACACATTAAGAATGTGTCGATGGTCTACTTTCCATGGACTTCAAGGACTATAAATGGAATATTTTTGTACTTCTATTTGTTTTATCGGTAGTTAATTAATTTGCACACTGTGCCTTTTCACAAGTACTCGGTTAAGATCTATCTAAGCTAGTATGAACGAAGATGAGCACATAGGCTGCCTAAAAACTCCGCCACCAGAATTTACCACTTGTTCATACCAACTTACTTAGCAATACCTAGCAATAGAATGAGACGGGCTGAATGTGATGATGATGATGATGACAGTAGGAGTATAATTAGTGGTTAGTTATGAGGTGGATTGTTGACCTATCTAGGGGGATGGTAACCCGTCCTAAAATAAAAAAAAATATCCCAACATAACTTATAAGCAAGAGCTTAACGGTTTTATGCATAAAAACTTAGTGCACCGACAAGGCCCACTAGAGCGCTTTTTTGTTTTTGGAAACAACTCTCTAGTGAGCTTGGTTCATGCACTGAATTAGAATGAAAATTCAAGTTTAATGCATAAGACAGTAAATCTAAAAGTTTGGATGTGTGTATTTTTGTGTTTTATTACGCCCTCTGAAGAATAAGAATAAGAATCATTTATTGTAGACCGATTTGAATGAACATTGGAAGGCTGTTTGAATGTTTGTACCACACGAGTGATGCCGCGGGCGGAAGCTAGTCGAAACTATAATATAGAAACAAATGAATATTAGTAATTTATGCAAGTGAAGGAAAGAGAGTCACACCTCGCTACTGTACCTGCAATCGCTACATTTCTATAGTGTACCTACTTAAAACTAATGTAAATGCAGAACCTAATTTCAGTGACACATTGTGCCTATTGTATCACTTAGATCTTTATCATCTTACTACATACTATGTGTAACTAAAAGCCCTTATTTGTAACTAGCCTGAGTTTATTACTTAATCGCAAACACCGCTGAATAACTATTCCACCACATACCTTTAGGCTTCTTCGCTCGTAAAGAATTTTTCCTCCACACCTCATAACCACATTTTCATATCACAAACCGCTCTATTCTAATCCTTATAGCCTTAGAAACAGAGTATGTTCTAATAGCAATGTTGTAATTGTAGATATGCAGACGATAGGAGTGCTGTGAAGTTTTTATTGCATTTTCACTGGTGACATAATGACTGGACCAGTAAAGGCTGTGGTCTGATTTAGATGCTCCATTTTGTAATGATGAATTGTGTAACCTAGCCTAAGCACTGATTTCTCATGGTTTGAAGAGAAGAAACGTATTTCAATCATCTGAATCAAAATTTTCAATCCCAAAAAGTACTTATTTGATAATTTATCTAGTTGGTATTCTAGAATCTAGATGTTCCTTGGTGGTGCTCTCTCCCTATTCTGCGTGATTTTATATTCATTTCTGATTGTTTTTGCAACTGGTTGCAACTACTTTTGACATGAAAGCTGCTATTAGTCTTAATGGACGTATAAACTTGTTGTAGTTAAAACTGCCCCTAAATCCGTTGTCATTTCTTTTAAATGACATGGTGTGACAAGAAAATCTAAAGCCGTACTAATTTGACAGTTGACTATGAATAATGCAGTATGTCTTTACAGAAGTCTTTAGACGGCCCAAAAACTCAGTTTTTACGTAATATAATAAAAATAAATTGAATAATTAGAGCCAAAAATAAAAAAAATAACTTGAACAATTTTGAAGATTATGCTTCAAAATTGTTCAAGATTTCAAGTAAGTACATAAGTGAAATCTGGTAAGTTGAAAAACAGATACTAAGTGTCTATGTACTAGTGATAATTTAGCACTAGTGCTAAGGTATCACTTCTAAGAACGTTTTAGGACAGGCCTGTGATTACATCTATGTTGCGTAGATTTAAAACTACTGTTTGTGTTTTCCTTACCATGTAATTTTCTTGTAAAATTCCCCTCAAAATGTAAACTCTACATTTGTGAATAAAGATATACGTGTAAACTAGGTACTATATGATTTAAATAGTGTTCAATAAACGAGTCATGCGTCGCACGTGCAGCCGGCGCTGTGGGTTTACAACCACATTACCTGTACCGACGACAATGTTACAAATAAAGTACTAAGAATACATACAAATCTGTTCATCCTAGGACTTATTGACTGATAGATTTGAATGAACCTAGGCCCCATACCGTGTTTGTTGCCCTGATTCTTCAGTGTTGGTCGCGAAAGAACAGGAGTAGAATCACCTAGCTCTTAAGACGTTTCAAAGTGGTCATAGCGGTCCTACTGAATATTATGATATTTAAATTTTAAAATTTTTGAATCTTAAGAAAATAGAATTAAGTACTACTTAGAGAAGTTAACCTTAAAAAAGTGGCTGAATAGGTCAAGTCTCAAACCTCAAAAGCCACATTTCAACTAAAATAATCAAACTAACAATTTTAAGAATTCAACCTATGCCATGGTTTGAAATTTTGCCGTGTACCATATCATTCTTAACCCAATAAGCTATAATCTATACTAATTTTAAAGCGGAAGAGTTTGTTTGTTTCTTTGTTTGAACGCGCTAATCTCTGGAAGTACCAGTCGGATTTGAATATACGCAAATAAATTATTTCATTTCATTTCAATAATTCTTTCCGTATTGGATAACTCATTTTTGATGAAGGTTATTATATCAACATCATGAAAAGGCCCTTAGAAGCCAAGCAATAGAAAACAATACTAACAATAATATTATAAGTTTATCTTTGGCAGACAAGAAACAGTTTAACATCTATGTTTATCACGCAAATGTTTATCCTGGGTGGGAACCGTACCCACGGCCTACAGCATAGAAGGAAAGGGGACAAAGAAGTTCCATTGACCTGCAACTGTCACTCGGATCTGTGTCGCGAGTGACTAAAATGTGTAGCATCTTCCGCCAGAGCTTCATTGAGCAGTCAGATCACGCGGGCTCTAATCAGTGATGTAAGACAACGATTATTACCAGCTTTGGGTGCGAAGTTCAGAACTTCGCACCGAAAAATACCGTTGTAGAACTTCAAGTTTTATAACGGTACTTTCGTGAATAAATGAACGAATTCATTGTAACAAAAATAAATAAGGTCTAAATTAATACAGAATCCCTTTTTGTAGATACTTACTAAGTAATTCAGACTTTATTTATTTTCAAATCAGTAGCCGTACCATGAACTCTTAGAGCAATTTTAAAACAAGCTTGAAACATGACAACGAATGTCATTTCTAAAGCAGTAGGGCTGTTTTAAGCTTGTTTTAACGTTGCTCTAAGCTAAGAGTTCAGGGTATGGCCCCAGGTCTAACGTAACCTAAACTGGCGAGTTTTGTCTAAATTCTTCATGGATGTAGAGTGAAGACCAAGTGGAAACCTGTGGTTTCTACGTACCCTTATGTTAAAGATTTGTATGTATGATATGTCATTGTATGTTGGTATATTGGTAGAATGTTGCCTTCACTGAGAGCGATATTTTCTTCCTATCTTATAATTTCTTCCATACAATGGCATTGGATGAAAATAACTAAAAAATGCAAAAAGGAAGAGCGCTGCTCAGAAGTTACTATGAATTTAGTTCCTCCACAGCTTATTAAATTTGAACTTCAAAATCTAACTTAATACTTCAACCATCATTTTAACCTCAAAGAACTTCAATTTTTAAATTCGGACACGCAATTTCACAAAACTCACTTATGTATGAAAAAGGGTGCGTGTAATGAATCTCAAGTCTCAAGGTTGATTCTTCCATCATTCACTTTACGAAAACGTTTGTTCTCAACACTTTGCTGCATTGCCAAATACGCAGACGACACGTATTTTTACAATATCTTTTTGTAGCGCTTGTTTGTGGTGCTTACCTAGCTGTTTGCTACTGTTCCATTCCACATTCCAACACATTTTCATTTCAGACAATCATAGAATAAAAACTCTACTCTAACTAAAATGCGCCACTCATTTCGGCGCCACTGAAAACCAGCGCTCTAACAGCCATGGTGCTGCTGGAGCAAATGCTGAGGGGTAGCCTTATTTTCTTGTCACTTTATTGTAACATTTCTGATCTGTGTTTTATAAGTATCTTGAAGGTGAAATTTTTTCTATTCTAAGTATTCTATTATAAAAAAACAAGACGGCACAGTAGGTAAATGCCGAAAATCAAGTAACCAGAACTATCATATAAATCAGAGAAACCCTTAGAAATCCAATGCCTTGCTTTTGACTGGATACTCCTTTAGGCAAAAAGGAATGTGTGAAGGTCTCAGAGCAGCGTTTGTAGAAAATGTAGTAATTTTTTAAAGAATGTTGCTTATAATCAGCTGGCCAGCTTAGACAAGACAAAAACTGCCAGAGGAAATGTCTATCCTGTAGTGTAGACTATCCTAGTCTAACGATGTGTAAGAACAGCATACTTCATTAAAACGGTTCATACTACGTAACTCTTCTTTTTAAGTTTCTGTTCTGTGAAATGATTTGCAAATTATCTAAGTGCCACTTAACAGGCTGGTAGGTACATATTTATAACGCACACAAATTAGGTTTTCGTTAAGTAGTGCTATATTGTACTTGATTTATCGGTCTTACTTTTTCTGGTCGAAAAGTTTTTTAAACCCCGAAATAAGGATTTTGCTGTGCAACAAGACCGAAGTGTTGAAATAAAAATAATCTCTAGAATCGTAGTTCTGTTTTCTCAAATCTTTAAAAAAAAACTAATTAAAAAATTAACTTATAAATAAATTGATCTTTTGCCATTAAGTAGGTATACAGAGTTTTGGTTGTGATAGGCTTTAATACCGGAAAATGATAGCTTCTCATTAAACTTTGACCTCCACACATCAATACTGAAGCTTATTTTCTTTTTTAAATATTTTTTTCAATAGCCATAACTCGCGTGAGAACTTCTAATACAAGTACGTAGGTTATATCATCGTTACGTGTAGGTCTAGACCAGATCTAGTTTACTAGTACCTAGTGAGTAGTAAGCCTGATACGCACGCCTTGCGCGGCGCTGATAAATGGCACGCTTATTTTTAATGTATGTAGCTGGAGAGGTTAACACCACAAAGCTCAAAATACTTTTTACTCAAAACAAAACATACACATTATTGACCGAGTGAGATTTTGCCTCTACTTTCGATCCGAAAGTCGTATATTAGAATCTTAGCTTTAAATCGTTGGATTTCTTTTTATCAAAAATATATGTGCATATTTTCTAATAGCGGCGATGGGCTTGCAACCTGTCACGCTTGGAATGCTAACTTCTGAAAATGGAAGCATGTAGCAAATATATGTATTTGGATATATTTGTGACTACCCCTCAGACATCTTAGAAGTACGTGTTCTGTTCTCGTAGCAGAACAAAGTGTCCCTTATCAAACAAAATTTATAGCTTTTTCGTACTTCTAATACTTTTCTTACAGGCAATAACGATTTTTTTTAATAACCCATAAAGTTACAATAATGATCATTAAATTAAATCAGAAAATTAACTTGCTTGAAAAAAACGATATTTGTGGGAGTTACGTCAGAATTCAAGCAAGAAAGTCAAGATTCTTTTCGCTATGTCTTGATATACTTAACTTAATTTCGATGTGGTATTACCAACTCCGTACAGATCAAGTAGCACTTTCATCTCGATTATACAGGGTGTTTTAGATCCCGGTTCCGCCCTGCGTCCACATGTGACATTATAAATACATACACTTTCTTAGATCGAATCACTTTCTTTCCTTACTCCACGTTGCAAACTTGTCTAATTTGTAGGAAAATGGTTTGGATTTATTATGTAAGTTTATGGGTTTTCTGTTTCCTCATAAAAGTGGTACATAAGGAAATCGTTTTTAAGATTAGGCAAATGATTAATTTCAATACTTTAAACAAATAAATACTTACAAGTTATAATATTATGTATATTAAGTGTCATTGTGTGTTTTTGTGGGTCAACAATGAAAAAAATAGCGGTCAGTCACAATATAACACAAAACAGTGGCCCATTTTGTATTGTATTTCCCCTTCCTGGACCTAGCACATATCGTGTTATTAAATTTTATATCGGTATTGTTACCGAAGACAAACAATAACCAATTTCCATCAAAATCATAATACTTCAATTTTCAGGTTCTTCTACTCATCTATGCTGAACTGGCTTGTACTGGCACAGTGCCTGAGAAACGAGATCTTGGAGCTTCAGTAGTATCTCCATCTCTCGTTTCTTCTGGAGTTGGAGGAATAGCAATTGGAGGAGTAGCATCATCAGGAATCGTGGCCGGAGTAGCTGGAGGTGTAGCATCATCAGATGTCGTGGCCGGAGTCGCTGGAGGAGTAGCAGGGATCCCTATTCGCCATACATACGCAGAATACCACACTCATGTCGGCGTTCCCGTCCCTCAAGCCGTACCCATCGCGGTACCACGCGCTGTACCATACCCGGTACATGTCGGCGTACCAGTCGACAGTCCCAGACCGGTACCAGTAGCGGTACCACATCCCGTAGCTCATATTATTAGTAGACCAGTAGCTGTGCCTGTGGATCGTCCATTCCCATATCCAGTAGCTCAACCGGTACCAGTGACGGTGACCCAGGGAGTGAGGATACCGGTACCACAGCCTTATGCAGTAGGAATACCAGCTCCGGTAGCGGTAAGAGTACCAGTTGGGGTACCGGTATCAGCAGGTGTGGTTAGAGGTATTGGTATCGGCTCTGGCGTGGTCGGTTCTGGTGTGATCGGTTCTGGCGTGGTCGGTTCAGGTGTGGTTAGTTCTGGGTTAGTGACGGGTGGCGTGTTATCTGGGTTAGTAAGTTCGGGTGGGGGCGCTTATGGTTCGTATGGGTCAGGATATAGTTCGTATGGGTCAGGATATGGTTCATATGGGTCAGGGTATGGTTCGTATGGGTCGGGTGTGGTATCTCAGCCGGTGGTGAGTAGCGGTACCGTTGTGTCTAGTCATGGACATACCATCCAACACCCTTATTAATTTACTAGCATAATATGACATTATGACCCACCGAATAATTTCAACGTCGCGCGTCGTTCGAACAAAACAGTATAAGTAATAAAATAACAGTGTAATATACAAAAAAGACAGATCCTTACTTTTTAGTTTAATTATAATACTCGTCTTCCCATTGTACAAATCTTAGTTTAAAATACAATTTCATTATTTATGAGGAACTTACGAAAAATTGTGCACATTAAAATAAGTAAATTTTGTATAAATTAGAGTTAAGTACCTACTTACTACTAGTATTTATTTTAGACTAACTGACCTGCCAAACTACGTACCGCCTCAGATTTCGCGATATCATCAAAAAAGCCATATTATTTTATGTAGAAAACCCTCGCGAGCGTCCTCATAAGACTCTCCCAAAGTTTAATCACAATCTGATCAATGTTTTAGGAACTCATAGACAACATGCAAACGTATTTTTTTATTTATATTGATTGATTTCTTTATTCGTATCATTACAAATGTACATAATAAAATTACTTTGTATATAATTAAGTGATGTATAAACTTACTTTGTAAGTATATAATTTACTGAAACCCTATAATATTAATCTAGTCTAGAGTACTGTAAATTTGCGAATGTAGGTACTATTGTTGTATGTACTAACCAGATAAAGTTTTTATCATAAGTGGCTATCATTTAAGCATGGAAACTGATAATAAAAGGATGCAAAATACACGTTTGTTTGTCTGCTCTAACTTATTTTGATTTTCATCAGATTACGACTACATTTTTTTGTTGTTTAAAAGTTTTTATTGAAGGTGTACAATGTGTAGGTACATAATGTTGTGTGATATTGATGGGTACTTATATTAAATTTGACTGTTTAGAAACAGTACAATAAAGATCATCATCTTTCGATTAGGCATGATGACAGTAATCAAGTATCGCCAAAATATTTATCTGATCTAATGAAATAGGATTCAAAGATTTTGAAAAATGTATTTATTCTCTTATTAATGTCGAGATTACTAATTTATTTGCTAAAATAAATCTACAAAATACAACAATCCGCCATGATAGCCAAAACGCTCGCCGGTGTCATGGCGTCTGTCATTGCGTCTCGTCTCGGTAAACATCCTTTTGTTTCTATAGTAACTATGTAGGCATCACTGGTTGATATACCGATCCGTGACGTAAAAACAGACGCCATGACACCGGCGAGCGTTTTGGCGTGAATTTGTAAATTTAAATTTAAATGTACTTTTATTGCACAAAAACCTTAATTTTCTACAGAAATATGATATATTTTAGACATAAATACTTCTGAATAGAAGAGATTTTGAAAATTAGTCATCATGCCTAATTATTATAAATTGAATAACTATCTAAGCTAGGAAGGTCTACTAAATTATTACCTACGTCTTAGTTAAACTAAAATAATAATAATTTAGTACTGTTATGTAAATACTCTATTTTTGTGACTGTACTTTCTACAATCAGTAGCAATCATTTTAAACCACGAAATACACACCGTGTAAACACAAACAAGCAGTTCAAATCTTTAAGAAACTTGTTTGAATAGATAAACAATGAGTAATTTGTGATATTTACCATAGTCATTATAATCCTCGCATGCAGTCTTGTCTAATGTTCGATATTTGCTTGATAACGGTATCAACTGATAACCGGTATCAGTGTCCATTCTCAATTCATTGGCGGTGGTCATAGAGCTAAAAAAAAAACGTTCTCAGTTCAATTTTTTTTCCAACCTCTTTCGTTCACATCATCGTTTATGGACTTCTTTTTTCGAATAGTTTATAAAACAGGTAATTTTAAAAGAGGTTGAACTATAAAAAAAGAGTTTTTTGCGTAATAAGGTGGTGTTAACAAAAGGATTTTCGAGAGTGAAACAATGAATTCCAGTAAGTTGTTTTATTACATAGTCTGGGTAAATAAACTTTTATCTTCAGTTTTATGTTGAATTGATAATAGTAATAGTTGTTGACGCGTTAGTGTCACTGCAAACATGTGCACACACGGTGCTGTGATAATTATAAGACGATAGCATTATGATAGTGTGCCGTGCTCTTCGTAGAGGTAATTTTGTTTGGATTCTCTAATTTTGGTCCTAGTTTCTTGAAAATTGTAAGTAGGTACATGTCGAAAACCCGACTAAACTGTAGCCGTACCATGAACTCTTAGAGCAATGTTAAAACAAGCTTGAAACATGACGAATGTCTTTTTTAAAGCAGTAGGACTGTTTTAAGCTTGTTTTAACATTGCTCAAGAGTTTATGGTATGGCCCCTGTTCCATCTTATCATTGTCTTATCGTTGTCACTCGGTGTATGGAATGGAAGAATATTATATTGCTCGCAATAAGATACATGAAATCAAACTATTCATATGGGTAACCTATCAATCTTTCGAAAAACGATACACCGAATTTTGAAATCCATAAAACGTTTGATAGAAACTCGAAATCCAGATACTATGTTTTACATAATTTTATTACTCCGATAAAACGTTTCACAGAAGTCTCATTTGACAGAAACACTAATGCCAGATTATCATTTTGTTTTTTTTTTCATTCGACAACAATATCCTTATACCTTATTTTAAAAGACAGAAGTAACGCTTACCAGAAAATTTCCAGCCATATAAAACCTTTTCCATCTTGGGTTGGATTTAGTATTACGAAGCAGGATTTTAAGGGGGGAGGTGAGGGGGGGTTCCCCCTCTCCCCTGGTACCACTCCTATTACAAGGTAACGCACCGTTCTGGAGATAATCAAATTATTGTTTTATATACAAACTGGTAAAAATTGGTAAAAATTTAGTATTCGGTAACAGTATTTTGGTGGGGGGGAGGGTGGAGAGATCCCCCGCCCCCTGGTACCACTCTCATTACAAGGTAACGCACCATTCTTGAGAAAATAAAATTATTGTAACCTAACCTAACCTTTTTTTTTATTATCTAACCTAACCTACACGGGGCAACCGACACGGGGCACCCTGTAGGTTAGGTTAGGTTTGTTTATAAAAAAGTGAACGAAGCGAGCCCACCCACAAAATCTGCTCGCATAAACCCTCATAACATCTAAAAGAGAAACTAAATCAGATCCGACACGGGGCACCCTGTAGGTTAGGTTAGGTTTGTATATAAAAAAGCGAGCAAAGTGAGCCCACTCACAAAATCTGGTCGCACAAACCCCCATAACATCTAAAAGAGAAACTAAATCAGATCCGACATGGAGCACCCTGTAGGTTAGGTTAGGTTTGTATATAAAAAAGCGAGCGAAGCGAGCCCACCCACAAAATCTGCTCGCATAAACCCCCATAACATCTAAAAGAAAAACTAAATCAGAACCGACACGGGGAACCCTGTAGGTTAGGTTAGGTTTGTATATAAAAAAGCGAGCGAAGCGAGCCCACCCACAAAATCTGGTCGCACAAACCCCCATAACATCTAAAAGAGAAACTAAATCAGATCCGACACAGGGCATCCTGTAGGTTAGGTTAGGTTTGTATATAAAAAAGCGAGCAAAGCGAGCCCACCCACAAAATCTGCTCGCATAAACCCCCATAACATCTAAAAGAGAAACTAAATCAGATCCGACACAGGGCATCCTGTAGGTTAGGTTAGGTTTGTATATAAAAAAGCGAGCGAAGCGAACCCTTTCTAAAAAAAAAAGGTTAGGTTAGGTTACAATAATTTGATTTTCTCAAGAACGGTGCGTTACCTTTGTAATGGGAGTGGTACCAGGGGGGCGGGGGATCCCCCCCCCCCCCCCGAAATACTGTTAGGAACCAAATACTAAAGGACATGGCCGATTCCTAGAACAATTTTGCCCCACAGATGCCCACAGGAAAGAATGCTTGCGTCATGATCAAATTGGGATTTTTGGGTTTGTTTTTTTATTTTATAGTGAGACTCCATTCATCTTCTTCCTTTTTAAAGTGGGATTTAAAAGATAATCTAATTTAAAGCAGCAGGCTGTGACGCCCAGCATGAACGGATGAACCTAGGAAACTATATTTTTTAGGTTCGTATAGTAAAAGCTTTGCTTACTTTGGGGATAGATGGCGCTGTGTGTAATGTCCAACAATAATTATTTAGTAAGTATTATTATGGACTGGCAGAATTTTAAGTGAACTAGGGTATGGAAAATAAATAAAATAATAAATTAAAATAAAAATTCTTTATTTCAGACTTTCATCCATATATTATTTAACACACGGGAATTTTCACGTGAAAATATTATCATTCATTTATATTATGTTAGTATTAGTAGGTAGGCAAAAATCGGTGGCACATTTGAGTGGTAAGTAGGTACAACCGGACAGTCAATGGCAAGTATAGGTTGCCAAGATGGCATGCCTTGACTCCCAAGACTGAATAAGATGAAAGTCAGGCCTGTCGGCTATCGCCTGAAGGAGGCTGTTGCAGCTTGACGCACACAGCTGCTCCCAGTACCTACAATTTAAAGTACTTAGGAAAAATTGGGAATTTCATCAATAAAATTATCTACACTCATGTGCAGTGATTCTGTACTTACCACCTAAAATAAAATATGATATAAATAAATAAAATAAAAAGCCTTTTATTTCTCTATAATTAACATTTTTTTTCTTATCACTAATGCTTATAATCTAAGTAGGTACTAGAGAACCCCTAAGGTGAAGGCCTCCTCCAAAGCCAGCCATCTGTCCCTGTCTTGTGCTACTCGGAGCCAGTTTGGTCCAGCAGTTTTCTTGATGTCGTCGTCCCAGCGAGCGTATGGTCTTCCTATGCAGCGTCGACCTCTTGGACCCTCCCAATTTGTCACTCTCCTAGTCCATCTTCCATCTTGTAGACGGGCTACATGTCCAGCCCACTTCCATTTTAGTCAGTATGTATATCCCAAGGCGTCAGTACTTTTTGTAATTTTAAATAATATATGATAAATCCTCATAAATCACATCACAACACAATCACACAACTGAAACTCAACGAAATTCCTTTTACATCTGTCAAATTCTTGTCCGTCTGTTTTGTTTACTATTTGAGTGTCATGTCAACCGCGAAAAAGAAGGTAGGTCTATCTGATAAAAATATTCTCTGTGATACCTAATAGCCCCTCCAGACTCTCGGCAAGAAACCCCGACAACACCCGAGAAGCGTGAATGTGAGGAGTTTCTCGCCTTCTCGTTCTCGCGCTTCGGTGTCGGTACCTATTTTTGGCCGAGACAAAGGATTTCAAACAGATCACGAGTGAGAAAATTGAGAGTGTGGATAATTTGTTTGTTCTTCGAGAAGTCTCGGTGAAACTTCTCGCCGTGAGTCTGGAGAGGCATTACGGACTGTAGTACCGGAAGTGACTAAAGTTACTAATAAAATAACATATTATATTCCCACACGGCACGAGATATCTAAGTATTCTGTATGTACCAGTTAATTTTGTGATATTTTATTTAAATAATATTATTCAGACGCATAGTCTAATTCGATATTCGGCTCTCTGGGGCAGTATTCGGCCAAATCCTTTTTACCAGTTTGTATTTGAAAACAATAATTTGATTATCTCTAGAACGGTGCGTTACCTTGTAATGGGAGTGGTACCAGGGGGGAGGGGGAACTCCCTCTCCCCCCTCCTACCCCCCACCCCCCCAAAATCCTGCTTCTTAATACTAAATTTTTACCCGAAACGTTTTTAGGTTATTATCGGTCTTAGAACCGAATCTGCCCACCCCGACTTCCACGTAGTCTTGTCTGTCCTACCCTAGAGTGTTTTTATGAACTCGGAGGCGCGAAGGGAGATGCAGTCCCCGCCCGCTGTGACAAAACGCGGCACCAGCACGAGCTGGAGCGGCTGAGGCTGGTCGCCGCCGAAGGTGGCGACCAAACAGCCGAAGCTGCGAAGGCTCGTGCTGATGCCGCGTTTTGTTACGCAAGGGCGGAGGGGCTGCACTTCCCGAAGCGCCGGAGCCGTCACAAATTCGAAATGGATTTAGGTTAAACTTTGATAATTTGCCAAAAGTGTTTGGTGAGGTTACTTAACCATCTAGCACGAAATTAGTTAGGAAATGTTAAAGGTAATAAAAAAAAAGTAACTAGGTACAATATTTAATAGATATCTACCTACAGTACTTCAAGCTACATAATGGACATCGGTCATTTAATTTTATGGTACCTAGTATTTATAATGCTCTGAATTATTACTAGAAAGATTGAATACATAATTTTGTAATAGGTCTTTCCTGAACCATGATTTTTCGGGATCACAAAATATATGGAAAACAAATTATATGGAAAACAAACATGCGGTAAAGTGAATTATCTGGATGTTAAAATTTCTGGAAAATGTTTAGATGTATTTTGTATTTCTGTCTTGTAAAAAAAAAACAAATGAAAATCTGGCTTAAGAATTTATGGAATTCGAATTCCTGTATTATGAAAAAAAAGAAATCAAAAATCTGTCAAACGTTCCTATGGATTTCAAAAATCTGTCTTGTAATTTTCGTGACATAAATACGTAACCATTCATATGTATCAGTCCCTATGTAGTATCAGCCAGCTGTTGTCCGGATTTTTTTTTGTAAATGCTGTGCATGCCTGTAATTGGTGCATATTCTATTAGACATTTTATTTTTAAATGTTGTGTATAATAATTATTATGTCTACTGTTGGTGTTGTCTAAAATAAATAAATAAGTACCTAAGTATATCACAATAAAATAGAAAAGTATAAATAAGTACCTAGGTACTTACTTATAAGTAGTTTTCACTTTTCATGAGTTAAAAAGCAAAGTTAGGCACATTAAAAAAATTTGAATTGACATCTTGGTAAAAGGCATTTAATTTACATAAGTACCTATTTTTATACTAAACAAAGTTTAGTCTTGTTTATCACTTTGTATTTTTTCTGTAAAAAGTCAATGTTGTTCAGTTTGATGTTAATGAGATGATAATTTGGGATCAATGAGCGTTATTAAGGAAGTAGGTAGGTACGGATTTGGCATATTAGGTCGTGTTTTTGTTAGTTTTGTAAACAGATGTCGATAACTATTTTTATGTACTCGTACACAAATAGTGCCGTATTCACTATTTAGTTTTTGTTGGTACAAAATAAATAGGAAATTCGAATAAAAAAAGATTAAAGAGAAAATCCATAAAATTAATAGAGACGACACTCTCTATGGGTATGTTCTATATTGTTAGTGGGATGAAATGTACCTACATAGTTTTTATGGATTAAAATCAGTGTGTTATACATATAGGTACCCCATAGGCTGATTTGAGGATTGACCGGGTAAAATTTTAATGTTGATCTAAACTGTACCTTATTTATTTATCTATTTATTTAACACTTTCACACATAACAAAAAAAAAAATTGTGCAAGGAGGACTTAATGCTGAAGCATTATCTACCAGTCATTCTGGGCGTGCAAAGAGATGGTGTGGCGTGTCATATAAACATTTTGTTGTTTATGTTGTTCAGAAGCTCTGCACATTGAAAGGCCCTATTATGTTGAAGTCAATTTGGCAAAAAAATATCAATAATAAAAATTATTAGCGAAAATATCAAGAAAATTATTAAAAAAAATAAAGACATGACTGATAAAAATGCTTGGCACTGATAACTTTAATCGATATGGTATTTATCTATCAGTTTGTAATTTTATCAATTTAAACAAAACAAAAAATATTTTAAATTTTAAATCAATACTAGCACTCCTCCCAACACAAGGATCATACGACTCAGAACTTAACTTAGGCAAAGTCTCTCTACTCGTATGTGAGTGAATGTGTAGGTTTGTTCGTTCGTATGAGCTAGTGGCTTACTCTGGTGACGGAGTTTTTAGGCCGCCTGTAGGCCTCCGTCATGGCTTAACGACTTAAAAACCGGGACCGACAATTTTACGTGCCCTCTGAAGCACAGAAGCGCTCTTCTGTTAATGCCGTGCGGTCACCCATCGAAATTGTGACCGCTCAGAACAGAACGTCAGCGTCGTCTATCAAGAACGTCTAAAGGTGGAATTAGACTGTTCACTCTAGTGAAAGATCCCTCCAATGAATGCTGGGGTTTTCCAAGACACCTTTCTTTTATTTTATGTTCAGATGTGTTACTGTTTACAACTTATTACATTATCTCCTTTAATTTGTGCGCTACTATGTACTTTTAAATTTCATACACAGACTGAACCTACTCCATTTTACTACCTTATGTAGGTATACTTTATGTTAAACAACTATTCTCATGTAAGTGACTGTGTCTTTTTGAGAATAAATATCTTTAAACCTAAACCTACTTTGAGTGAAATATGCAAAATGAACAACGGAAATGAACAAGAAATGAACCGTCTGATTCCACCTTAAGCAAGCCACGCTACGAGCGCTTCAAGTAGGTTTGTTTAACAATACATTTTTAATCCACATTACAATTTAGTTTCTGTTAATAAATCTTGTAAAAAATGTTAAGTTAAGTATAAGAAATTATTTAATGAATAGGGTTTGAACTATTGAAGATAAAGTAACCTCGCATTTGTAATCTTGGACGTCCTCTGAGTAAAACCTTGTAATTCATTGATCAAATCTATCAAAGTGTAATTAGTCTCAGCTAAACATAAACAAAAGCTTGGTGGAGCGAGTGAGTTAGACCTCGGCTTTCGATCCAAAGGTCGTGGGTTTAAATCATGGACATGTATCTTGTTTCATATTTTTTATGAAAACATAGTGAGGAATCCCACGCCTTAGTCAAGCCTCACAAGTATTGAAGATGTCTATCCTGTGGATATGGCTGGTCAAGCTAAAGGGATGGTTTAGCTACAACAGTAAGATCTAGTAAAGGTCTTAGTTTTTTTTTAAACATAAACACTGGGTGCCCAGACGCTATTGGAAAGATGTTATATTTATTGTAAATGAATCTATGATTTACATTAATGATTTATATCAATAGTTGTAAAGTTATTGGTATGCTAGGGCCGTAACATACATCAATATTCCTACTAGCTGTATGCCATTATTTTGTTGATGTATCGTAGAATGTCTGAATGTCTAGAATTAAGGAGATATAGGTGACGTGACGAGTGAAATGAGTGGTGAGGAAAACATGTTGAGCTGATAAGCATACGATTATGTTTATCTATTTCAGTGAAATGTGACTCAAATTTCATGTATCAACATTTCGAAAAAAATATAATGATACATTTGATGCACTATATTTCAAACCTCTCAATAAATAGGTAAGTAAGTACTTACCTAAGTTTTCTACGGAACAAATATTTTTAAAACAACAAACTTTTAATAGGTAAGTAATCTCGAGCTGATTCAAATGAGCCTAAACACGGGTATTTTACAGTTATTCCATTGATCAGCTCCTGACTTCATCATCAGATCAGCTCGCTGTCAATATAGTATTGCATTGTCACCGAGTGTGCCAAATTTCAGCTCAATCGGTTGAGGATAACTGCTTTAAAATTTAGTTTAACAAACATACAAAGCAAGTTAAATAAAAACTTAGGTCTTTACATCTATCGATATTTATAAAGGAACAATTATATGCCTACAAGTAACGGAACACCATAGTGTCTGAGAAATGGTTGTCGTGAAGTAGGCTTGTCCTTGACCAAATCATCTTCCCAGCTAATGCTGCCTCATCCACAGAAAAGACATGGTTAAAACGTAAAAGGGTTTACAGCTCGTGTGGCTTAACAATTAAAAAACTATGTTAACTAAAACTACTTATATTTCCTTGTTCCAGGTTTCCCATTCTCAATGGAAAACATCCCAAGACAGAAGAGTTTTGCGTGCCTCTCGCTGAAGCTTGGTTGCGTTATAGCTGCTTTGGTTGTAATTGTAAGTATTATTATTCCCTCTTACTTATGAAAGATGTTTAAAGTTGAACACTGATTAAACAACGTCCTGTCTCTATTTTTGTTTTTTTCATAATTCATAATTCACTTATTTGCTTCAATGTGGTATTACAGAGATCTTATATAACTAATTTGACACACACATTCCCCATAACATCTGGGATGCAAACACAAAAATAATAATTAAGTCTAAAAAATAAAATGTCTATTAATGAAATGTCATTGTTGTTTAACCAGTGTTCAACTTTAAACATCTTTCATAAGTAAGACCAATTGTTTACCTACAGACTGAGCTTTTCAGTTGTCCTCCTAGGTTTTAATCTAATCTGATAGTAAATGCACTTCGAACTTCTATTTTTGAAAACAAAAAATCAGCACCGTCATCGTAATCGATCTGATTATTCTATGTGCATTATCGACCCTTTTTGACCGACTTACAAAAAAAGGAGGAGGTTCTCAATTCGTCACAAACTTTTTTTTGTTTTTTTTATGTATGTTCACCGATTACTCGAAGACGCCTGGACCGATTTGGAAAATTCTTTTTTGTTTAAAGGGTATACTTTCCGATTGGTGCCACAAAAATTTGGTGAGGATCTGTCGAGGGTCTTCGGAGTTACTCGTATGAACAGAAATTCACCTCGGAGTGCAGAAAATTGCACAGTTTAATATTGAAGTCGGTTTTTTTATATTTCTAATTCAGCCACTTGTAATATTAAATTTTCAGAATTCCTTGAACCAATTTGTTGCAATTTTTTCCAAATTTTCAGTTGCACTCAGTGTTGTCACTAGCACTATGCACGGCGTCGCTGGGAGAGCTGGAGAAGCACCTCAGTGCCAACAACTTCCAGTCCATGCTCAGCTTCGGAGTGATGATCGCCGTCACCATTGTATACGTCATCACGCTGCTCCTCACTGCGGTTATGCTGGTCGGGACTTTGAGGGTAAGATGTTTCTAAATGACCAATAATGACCTGCGGGACTAAAAAGGCCGCTATAGTAGAATCACAATATGAATTGCGATATACGCCGTTGTTGTTACTCTCAGACTTTGAAAAGACAAGGCCTATAGTGGCATATAGTGCAATTCCTATTGTGATTCTACTATAACGGCCTTTTTAATCCCGCTGCTCTCAATAGTCATCAAAATAAAATTTGAATATCTAGGGTATTTTGTGCGCTAATTTCGCAAGTGAAATATTTTTTTAAAAATCGAATAGTTTTAAATAACTACTTCCAATATTATCACACTCATTACCAACCTTACCTACTTTTTTTTTGTATAGACTCTTACGTTGACTGGTTACTGTAACCGTTGCAACTTCACCGGAATATGGAGCGAGAAGATGACTCAACGCTGGGCCAACCGCAACACATTGAAATTTTTGAGGGAGACCTATGTCCAATAGTGGACGTCCAACGGCTGAGATGATGATGATGATGATGAAGCTCTTTTATAGTTATCGATAGATGTTTAAATGTATTCCTATTTAATGTAAAATTGCTATTCTAGGAGAAACCTAAGCTGATGAGTCCATGGGTGATCTGGACCTCCATCCAACTGGTGATATACTTATTGCTGTTCATCTTCTGGACTACGACGAATGTTATCAACCACACTGGAGGGAACTCCATCCTGTCTTATGCTGTGGAATTTCTAATCCTATGTAAGTATACTTTACATACTACCCACCTTTATAACTTTTTGTCTGTTGTAAATAAGGCGTGCGGTCGGAAGCAAGTAGAAATGCCTAAATAAAATCAAAGCGTTTAAATTAGATATTTTGTTAAAAAAACTCATATACCTACCACAATAAAGCGTTTTACGAGTAAGTATTTCGAGATAGACACGGCTTAGATAATGTTTATTATAATTTTTACAGTTGCTAAACACGTGTTTAGCTGTTTGGTCAATGTTTAGCTAAACACGTGTTAGACAAGTGTTTAGACTATTTTTTGTAGTACGACTGACCATGTTTAGTGTAAAAGTTTAGATATGTCTAGACGTTAGCACTCATATAGATAGATAGATAGAGAATTATTTATTGTAACACCAACATTATTACATTATTACTAAAGGACCTAAATACTAATACAAATGGTGGCACAATGGGCGGCCTTATCGCTCAAAGCGATTTCTTATAGGCAACCTTTGGATGGACTGGACTTAAAAAGAATGGTAAAGGAGGTGGTCAACAAATCAAATCAAATCAAAGAACTTCATTTGTTTAGCTTACAAGTTATTAGGTACGACATTATTTTTATTAAAATTAAATGAATTGAGTTACCAAAAGGCCTCCACTCAGCATAAATGGTAGATAGTCTACCATAGCTTTTCATTACTTTTGTCTTTTCCAGTGCTAAGGTTCTATATGCTGATGATCGTAGCGAGCTACTACAAGCAGCTGGAGGACGAGCAGTGTGATGGAGAGCGTCTGAAGACCCTCGTCGGGAAGGAGGCTTGGTACAGCAGCGCTTAGGTATAGAATTATACGATAGTGGCGTTTATTGGCCAGTTTTTACAATCCATCCCTAGCCATATTACACCATCTATCGTCGCTGTAGAACGATCTATCGTCGCTGTAGAATAGAACTCTTCAAAATGTATAGGAATTGACGTTCTGACCACGTGACTCATCTACTTGAAACGTCAAATCCTATACATTTTGAAGTGTTTCTATTCTACAGCGACGATAGATAGTGTAATAAGGCTAGGGGGGCAGTTTTGCTTATTGTGGTTAGATATTTAACACTTTTAGGTGTTTATTGAGATAGATACCTACTTCTCAATAAGCACCGTTCCAAAAAATCAAAATTAATCAGTAAGGCGCCGGCCAGATAGAAAAGACGTAAGACGCAGACGGGGCGCAGACATTATTTTGTCTCTTCCGCGTCCCTTTCATAGAAAATGTATAGAAGCGTCGCGCCGCAAAACATACAGAAAAGACGGAGCGCCCCGTCTCGGAAGAGACAAAATGTCTTTCTGTCTTTTCTACCTGGCCCGCGCCAAAATTTGTCTAAAACTAAAATCAATCATGACAGATTGTATTATAAGCCTATACCTAATAGAAGAAACGTCAAATATCTAACTACAGGTAGATGAGAACTGAAACTATAGTCGTATTGCTCATTATACGGACTAAAGTGAAGGAAAAAATGTCATTTTTTGTCAAACGTTTTCATAAAACGTCAAAGTCATACGTTTTATGTCAAAATTGAAGGAAAAAATGACATTTTTTCCTTCAATTTTGACATAAAACGTATCAAAACTAATCAAAATTGAAGGAAAAATGACATTTTTTCCTTCAATTTTAGTCCGTATAATGAGCAATACGACTTATAGTCGTAAGTAATTTGTGTTGACATTTTATAATATAGGAAATTGCCTGTTTATAATTATCATTTGAAGTTTTTAGCAGTGTTTTTAAGCTAATTTGAAATTTATTATCCAAGACTTTTACGGCTGTCTCATTTAAATTATGTTTTTGGACTCAAATACTAATGTTCTGTGTCATAGTGGAGTTTACAGCTTTCTCTAAATATAGCTTTAAATGGCTACTTAACCTATTTTCATTAATACGATAGAGACTAAATAAAACAATCTATAAAGCCTTGTTAAATGAATAGATTGTATGACAGATGGTATGTAAATGTTTTTTATAATACGAGTAATAAATTAACTAAGTTATTTGAAAAGAATTTGATAAAACACGAAATTTTCTTATAATATTTATTTCATTTGGTATATAGAATTTACAACAATACCTTCAAAAAATATTTTACTTATTTTTAATTGGTAACATTACATTATCTTAACCTAATTATAAAAAATCCTAGTCTTATAGCCTTTTTCTGTTAAAGACACGTGAAAAACAAAAAACAAGCGTTCTTATTTTGTTGCCCGAAGAAAAAGAGTGTTTTTTTTCTTGATTTACGAAGTTCACGAGAGGGTAGGTAAAATGGGATTGATTTGTATGAAATTCGGGTTCGAATCATATCTGAATCGAAAATTTATATAAGAATTTAAATTTTTGATGAAATGATTAGGAAAGCACACTTTTACATATAATATTTTCGCTCTCCACATTAGGAGATGTATATCACAAGATTAGTGGTACCACAACATTTTAACTTGAATCCAATATGAGCTAATCATGCAAACATTTTTATGTTTTTAGGAAACATAAAAATGTTTTAGTTCTACCCCTAAGGCATTGATACAATATAAAAACATGTCTTTCTTATAAACTTTAAAGAGCTATAAAAATACTTATCTTCTAATCTGATAAAATAATTTGTATAAGTACCTACTTACAATTTTACTATTCCGATTCGTAATGTAAGTACCTAACTGTTCCATCGTTATCACGTCATTTATATTTTAAATCACAAGTTATCCTAAGGCACAATGATACTGAGAAAAATATTGTAATTATTACAATAATTCTAGTGAAAACTAGGAATATCAATTAAAATGTCACGAAATAACATAGGTATATAATTTATCAATGTTAATTTGGTAGATGTATACAGGGTGAGTTTTTTTAGGGCCACTTAAGGGAAGTCTGAAACCGTGAGAGTTATTGAAAAGTCATGTTAAGAGTTACGGACTCGGTTTTGAAAATGATGAGTTCTTTGAAAAAACTCACCCTGTATATTTAATAAGTATATTTATGTATAGATTGGTACTCACAGTTTTTCTAGTAAATAAGATCCAACTTACCATTAACGTTTTTAAAAATACCAAAGAAAAAATCTATAGACATATTTGGCTGACACAGTAGATCATTCGAAACAAAAATAATTACGATTACTGATGTTCGAGTGTATCACCTACTTTAAAGCCAAGTTTTTCTTAAAGTACATATTTTTTGTAAGTTTAATTAATTTTCATTTCATTTTCAATGAAACTTTATCGTCTATGACGAGAAAGTTTCATTGAAAATGAAATTAAAATTATAGTCGATAATGCTTGCAGACGTTGGGGTTCCTAATATCCCATCCTCTATTTAATACATCGATGCCTTAATCTACTATGTAATACCCTCTGATTAGCTAAGACTGAGCCTGTTGCGTAGTAAAGTACTTATAGTTGCAACTCATACAGATGAAAACACATTTCTGGTCAGCACGAGGTAGTGAAAATCCATGCCTGACCAAAATCAATATGTAATATTTTAACTAGTTCATCAAGATGACAAAAATAATCAACATGAGACGTTTAAAACAACTCTATATTTTACTACGCAACGAATTCTCCTCTAAACAAATTCAGCAGGCTGATTTTCTAACTTGTCTCAAACCTCAAATGGTCTCAAACTGTCAAAACGATCACGTATGGGAATCTTTTGTCGCGTTCGGTCTCGTTGATATGAGAGTGCTACTTGCGTGGTCACTGAACTGTCATAATTGAGAGTTTGAGACCGATTTTGGTGCTATCAAAGATAGGTATACGAGTACAATCAGGGGCCTGCTCTTTCTCACTTATTTCTAATCAAGACATAGACTCTTGGACGAATAAACACACTCGTCCAACCATAGACTACACAGTATCTCTGTCTCGTGTGTACTTTACTGTGCCATCTCGCTCCATCTTCACTATCGAGCTCCATATTAGGATCACCAAGTAGATTTGTAGCACTGAAACAATGAAAAACAATGTTAACTTTCCTAACAACAAGATTTATCGTATTAGTATCGCCCATTGTATTTCATTCCGTTTTTTTAGCATGTTCTGTGTGTCTGTAATTTGTTTTAATTGTTCATGGGTGTACAATATAATGTTAATCTATATATCTATCTTTATCCACAAATCCCCCCTCAGGAAATGTTCTTAGGGGGGATTTGTGAACTAAGAAAAAATGATAAGGGGATTTATTCACTGGTGTAAATTGAAATCCCACTTTTCTCTCTTAGTGGGGATTTGTCAGGACGAAAAGTGTAATAACCATCTAAGGCTTGTTTCACTCTTCAGCTCTCACACTCACATTTCTCTGTGGTGTGAATGGTCAAAATTAATTTCTCTGTGCTGTGAATGGATAACTCGCGGACGCGACCGGCGACACGCTGAAGAGTGAAACAAGCCTAAAACCTAGGTAAGCTAGCTTCAGTGTAACAACTTACTGAGTTGGAACAGTATCAGGAACAGCTCACTGGCAGACTCCTTGGTGAGGAAGGCGAGGCTGTAGATGAACCCGATGATGGAGTATCCGATCTCGAAGTACAGATATACTTTCATTAGCAGCACATGTTTCTGAAACATTTTAAATATTTTTTAAACCATTATGATGTTTATCATCAAAGTTTGTATGAGCTAGTGGCGACTTTTCATCAACTCTGGTGATAGACTTTCTTTTGTCTGAAATATTTCAAACAAACATCAAGTTAGACAGTGGAAAATAAGGATGGCAATAGTTAAATCCGTGGTGCAACTTATACAGAAGTTGAGCCGAGTTTATTAATAGAGGCCGTGTATAAAACAATGTTTGTCTTACCCACAACTTATGTACATCACGGAAGCTAGAGCTACTGCCAGGTTGTTTCATTCAAAGCCATAAAGTGTGTGTATGTAGAGTTAAAGGTGAAATACACACGTTTCGACTTAGGAACCTACTCATTTCTTTCACACATACATAATACCCACGCCTGCTTCCAAAGGAGGTGGACAGAGATTACGGACCCACTTACTACCCGTACCCCAGCTTATTAGTATCCCTCTATACAAAAAAATAAACATCTATTAAAAAGTAAAATTCTAAATCAGTGAAATCTCTATTGAACAAGGTATATTATTCTGAATACCTTATGTAGAGCTGCGATGAAGGTGACAGTGAGCACGAGTTCGAGCACCAGCCCGATGACGTCTACGATGAGCCTCACGAACTCCGAGGCCAGCTCCGCCTGGTCCGTCTCCGACGCGTTGCGGATCAGAGAGATGTACAGCGAGAGGAAGCAGGTCGCTGTCACTGTCAGCATCTGAAATGTAACGATATTTGTGAGACAAAAGTTTTGGCTTACTACTCAGCTGAGTTAACTCGAGACCTGAGGGCCTAGCCAACTGGCATTCGCTATGAAGCGATTCGATTTCAATAATTCGCTAACACTCGAACGTGACGTTTCATTGGTCGAACGTAACGTCACGTGGTCTTCGTTTCATTTACCCACCAATGAAACATCGGCGATAGTAAGCGAAGCGAAGCGAATTGTAGAAGGGCATTTCTCCAGGGGGGCCAAAATTTAGGTTCCTCAAGATTATTCTTAAACTGTTCATTATTTTGTAAACAAAAGCTTAGATTTGAATGTCTAGATATATTACAAAAAAGGTATCGACAGTGAAATTTCATTTAAATTATAAGGTAAAAAGATATTTACAAAAAACCTCCAAAAATAGCCATTTTCGACATGTGAAAATGACCTGCGCATAGCAGTTTCTCGTCATAAAATATTCATTTGTTTACTATGTTTAATTGTAATTACTGATATTTATAGATAACAAACTCTGTAATCTAATGCCAAGAAACAGTTTTAATTATTTGATTGGAATTCGATGGTAGATTTAATCAAAATCCTGTCACAAAATATGCATCATTACAGTCGCCAGTTTTTGTTTTCATCGTAATACGTAAACCGAAAGGCATTGAAAGATCGTGTTGAACATCATATGTCGTGCCCTCCTGGACCAATCGGCCAGAGCACTTCACGGAGGCAAGACGCGTCGCATTTCGGAAAGGTGAGCTATTGAATATGATTCTCCAAGGTGTGACACTTTTTTCGTCATTCTGATTTATTACTATAACTATGAAATCAGTGCGTCAAATTTACATTATTTTTCGACTTAAGCTAAATTAAACATGCAGCTATTGATCACTAACATTTTTCTTTTGGTCTGCATTCGGAAATACAAGTTACGAATTGTTTTCTGGAGTTCGTCATTTTTCACAACCTCATTACAAGCAACAACGACAAAAACACGATGACGCGTGTTGCTAAAAATGATGATAACAATGATGATTGTTGCTAAGAATGATGATTTTTGGTTTAAAAAAATATAGAAACAATTACAAACACGTACAAAATGGTCAAAATGGCGGGTGGAGACTCGCCAACTCACAACTGGTTCCCCCAAAACAGTCACTCGTGTGACAAGAAGGGGGCAAAAATACGTGAGTTGCTAGAGGGTGGTCTGATGTATACTTACCGGGTTTTAAACGACGATCACGAGCTCCCTGAGGGTCCAGCTTCACTTCACTTCAGCGTGCCCCACCCATCACTTACGTAACACCTTCCAGCCCCCGAGCAATGCTCTAGCGACTCCACTCCGTCCGGCCGGTGAAGACAACACGGAGGTGGACTGTTTCTCGTCGGTGTCAATCAAGGCAAGCTGAGATGAGGAACAGTGACCTCCCCCTGGGAGCACACGGGTCCGCGGGGTTGCTACTCATTCGAAACCTCGCCTCAAAGGTGCCCTGCGGGCTTATTGTTATTACTATTCCTTAATTTTGAGAAGATTTACTTTTATGTCAAATGATAGGAGGTAAACCTGTCAAGTGCGAGTTGAACTCGTGCGCCGAGGTTCCCGTAGATACCTACCCATTATACCGCCATAATAAGCTAGTCCTCTGAACTGTATGAGCACCCATACAACTCAGAGGACTATCTTAATCGGTGTCAACTATGTATGTATGGGGACACCTTTTAATTTTCAACTTTTTTATTTTTTGGATTTTTTCCTTTATTTCTGCTGTAAGACCTTGCTTTTTGCCGAATTCCGTGATTCTAGGTCAACAGGAACTACCATTTAGGTTTTTGACCCAAAACCTATAGGGTACTTCCGGTTGACCTAGAATTGACAATTTTGGTGAAAAGCAAGGTTTAACAGCACAAATAAAGGAAAAATTCCGAAAAGTAAAAAAAGTTGAAAATTAAGGTACATTTTGGTACCTACAAGTATTCACGAAAATCTAAATTTGCCCATATCTTTTTATCGTGTTAACTCAGGACCTTGATTTTTATACACCTAATAGGTACTATAGACCTCAGTATACAGGGTGAATTTTTGAGATGGGGCAGTAAGGGCAGTTACCTTAACCGTTGTAGCTAGAGGAAAACGTTCTTAGGAGACTATCCTTAATTTTTGAAGGTATTAAGACTTGCATTCACAGATTTTGAAAAAAATGTACAGTCAGCGAAAAAATGGGCACTTTACACAAAAACTTTTTTTGATGCCAATCGATCCTGTTTCATCTAGGGATTAAAAGGCTCTTTCAGAGCAACTGAGGTTAGAGTACTAGAAAAGTCAGAAAACGCTAAAATGTATTTCTGATACAAGACAGTAAGGGCTACCTTAACCGTTGTAGCTAGAGGAAAACGTTCTTAGGAGACTGTCCTTAACTTTTGAAGATATTTCGACCTGTATCCACAGATTTTGAAAAAAATGTACAGTCAGCGAGAAAATGGGCAATTTACACAAAAACTTTTTTTGATGCCAGTCGATCCTATTTCATCTAAGGATTAAAAGACTCTATGGGACCAACTGAGGCAAGAGTACTACAAAAGTCAGAAAACGCAAAAAACCTTGATTATACGTTTCGTACGAAATCATTTTGTCATTTGTCATCATTTTTCATCATTTTGTCGAAATATCTTCAAAAGTAAGGGTAGTCTCCTAAGAACGTTTTCCTGTAGCTACAACGGTTAAGGTAGCTGCCCTTACTCCTCCGTCTCAAAAATACATTTTACCAATTTCTGACTTTTCTAGTACTCTTACCTGAGTTGGTCCGATAGAGCCTTTTAATCCTTAGATGAAACAGGATCGATTGGCATCAAAAAAAGTTTTTGTGTAAATTGCCCATTTTCTCGCTGACTGTACATTTTTTTCAAAATCTGTGGATACAGGTCGAAATATCTTCAAAAGTTAAGGACAGTCTCTTAAGAACGTTTTCCTCTAGCTACAACGGTTAAGGTAGCCCTTACTGTCTTGTATCAGAAATACATTTTAGCGTTTTCTGACTTTTCTAGTACTCTAACCCCAGTTGGTCTGAAAGAGCCTTTTAATCCTTAGATGAAACAGGATCGATTGGCATCAAAAAAAGTTTTTGTGTAAAGTGCCCATTTTCTCGCTGACTGTACATTTTTTTCAAAATCTGTGAATACAAGTCTTAATACCTTCAAAAGTTAAGGATAGTCTCCTAAGAAAGTTTTCCTCTAGCTACAACGGTTAAGGTAGCTGCCCTTACTGCCCCATCTCAAAAATTCACCCTGTATAATATTAATTTCAACTTGCTAGGTCTACCCGTTCCTGAGAAAATCGATGGTGACACATGGACAGACAGACAGACAGACGGATAAGAAAGTTATCATATAAGGGTTCCTTTTTATTACCTTTTGAGGCACAGAACCCTAAAAGTAAGATTTTTTAAGGAATACTATAAAAATAGGCATCGATTTAAGAACATGGTGATTTTGTCAATCCTTACAAATCCCACTTATTTACATAACATAATACACTTAGCTAATTTTGAGAATATACACTTAGCTATTTTATACTTAGCTAATTTTAATCTATGCTGTTATGATCAGAAACATGTGTTTTTGATGGATTTATCATTTTTAGCAACACACCGTCATTCTTCTCTACAATTTAATCATTTTTCTCACTTAGGGTCATTCTTAGCAACCGACAATTTTGATTATCTCCTAAAATATCAGTTAATTTGATGGATACCCCTCGTTAAATAACTTATTTTTAACATACAAATCATTCCAGCATCAAAGATTAGACCTAAACTAAAGGGATAAAAAGTGACTAAAAAATCGTCAAAAATAACAATTTGAGGAGAAATGCCCAGAAATAGAATCGATTGATGCCACTTGTCTAGAGGCCCTAGCGTTTTGACGTTTGTGCAAAAAAATACTGCGCGATACATTGCGCACTGATACTTTAAATTTCAGCCAAATCGGTTCAATGGTTGTCGAGTTATAGAGAAACAAACATACATCCGGGGCTTTTTGGCGGGAATTTGAGAAGTCAAGTTTCATTTTTGTTTTATTTTCCAAAACTTGTGTTTCTTCGAATGTTAATGTGTAATAATGGTGGATTATTAACCGTTAAGTGTTCGTGAACGTGCATAAGTGTGGGGAAGTGAAACAAAATTGGATAACATTGCTTTTCAAGTTCTTCCAAAAAGTCCGTGTTGATGTTTCAGTAAAGGCCCACATCTTTACTGAGGCACAAGGGGAGGGGGTGGGATATTATATTTAAGTATTGTAATATGTATTTATTTATCTTATTTATCTGTAAACTTGAAGAATAATAATTACTTGACACTGGCTGAATGCACAACCGTGCGAAGCCAAAATAAAGAAAAAAAAAAACATACATCCATATCCGTCAGTCCAAACTTTCGCATTTATAATATTGGTGTAATTAAAGTAACATTCCTACTTACTTATATGAAATAACAAATACTTAACCCTTATTTTTGAAATTAATTACCCTTTACTTATCTAAACTATAGGTAAACTTTAAGCCTGATACCTAAACAGGTTCCCAACGGATGGCTGAGCCAATAGCGATGTAAGTTATTTAGCTCAATAAGTGGGCATGTGATAATATCCTGGTGGAGCTTTTGCAACTTCGTTACATCATAGGGCGAAGCTGGTCTCGCAATGTTTAGCAAACTTTTGTACGCTTCGCCACAAAAGCACACATTTCGGAAAAACTCGAAAAATTTTGACTCGTACCCTAAAAACGAAACGCGATCTCCACTCTATTCCCTTGGCACGGTAGACATGCTCTCAGTCAGACATTCAGGCTCATTATGATCCTTTTTAAGATATTTAAAGATATCAAGCATTTCCTAATACAGAATTTGTACAAGCTACAAAACGAATAGGCTTACATTAGGTACATGATGTACTTAAAAGAGCCTTAGGAGTTCTAATTTTTTTATTTACTTGTATGAATTACAAGCCATTCCTACAAGCTATTTCGAGATTAGTGGCCTTCTCTCGTGGTCAGAAGATTTCTGTAGCTTGTCAAATTTACAGCCTGGACTTTTGTTGATGACTGTACTCGTTCCGTCTTTCATAAAGTTTACACAGTCGATAGGTATCAATATACTAAAGCTTCTAGTAAAACGGTTTATTTTAATATATTACGTTCGCATGGGAGTTTTTTAACGCTGCTGTTAAAAAGCGTTGAATTGAAACATAATGAATTTCTATTTATTTAACACACGGGAGGTACTCACGTAAAAATATCGTCGATTTAGATACCGACAATGTTTCGATTCATCCGGAGAATCTTCATCTGGGTAAGGAGGGAGTTGCGGCAAGGTACTCCTCGCGGTTGAAAGTAGAATTTCTATTTATTTATTCACACGTCATTTAAACTTTTTTCTATTTTTATTTTTTTTCTTCTATGACTAAAGTTAGCCAAGGCTTACCAGATTGATGTATGCAAAGGCTATGAGGCCTCTCCGCAGCGGGAAGCAGAAACAGCATCTTGTTAGGATAGGGATTTCCACGGACTCCTTGATTTTGTCCCTGAAAGGAAAAATTAAAACTTGTAAAATCAAACAAATAGTCATAGTAGCCTTATTAGTCTTCGTATATTACCTATCTCATAAAGTGTTAATGCAGAATGAAATAAAAATAATGCTAGAAACAAATATGGATGGAGCTACAATTAGTGTAATTTTATCCGGCTGTCTATCAAGTCAAACGGTTAATTATTCAGAGACTATTGAACACTGGTTGTGGCAATGGATATCTTCATTACATATATTTCTTGGATTCTTCGAGAACAGATGTAACGGCCTGATGAGTATATGACGTGAAGTCAGTCAGTGAGACGGATCGAGGCCGTGCACTATCCTCTGAACCACGGAAGCGCTCAGACGTGAATGTCAGAGCGGTGAACCATTGGATTGTTGGTGTTGAATGTAACAAACGTTGCTTAGAATCACACTAATCGTTTGTTCCTCTATAACTCAACAACCACTGAACCGATTTGGCTGAAATTTAAAATGAAGATAGATAATGACCGGGAATACGACATGGCTACTTTTTATCCAGGTACCACGCGAGCGAAGCCGCGGGGAGAAGCTTGTCAGAAATGAATAGACTGCATTATTTTTTAAAACACGTTTTTGGGTAACACAACACCGGTTCTAAATAGCGTAAATAGTCCAAGCAGTTTGAAATAATGACTTCACGCAGGCAGGACAGACCCAGACTGAGATGGCAAGATGAGTTGAATTCCTTAAAAAGAATTGGCCCATTGTGGACCATGAAAAATGGAAAGTTAAATCCTGCAGTACCATGAAGTACTTTATTTTTAATAGTCTAAACTGTCCCACTGCTGGGCAAAGGCCTCCCCCGTTACCTTGATGAAGTACTTAGAAATTATCAAATAAAATGTGACTAATCTACTCAAGACAATAATCTGAAACAAATTCTACGTCATCAGCAGAACAAGATAACATTCAAAAGAATCAAATTGTTAAGATAAATCAAATGAGTTCAAACGTAGGTGTTTACTAAATGACATTGAAAAGTTTTACTTCAACGACTGCACACTATGAGTGATAATGATAAGTCACAAGCTAATAATAATAGTGTACGATAGGATATCGTGATCAATCTACCAAAGCAGTTTGCTCAATGTTTTTTTTTATTTATTTTCCGCCTCCTATTATTGTTTACTGCAATATGTAATCTATAGAAATAATCATTGTTTCACGGTCCCTATTATCTTGCAACAAGGATGCAGCAGCCGGAACAGAACGCAGCCATTGAACTCGCGATAAAAACTGCGTTCCGTTTGAACATTACTAGATGCGAGGGTGAATTCCCTTAGATGATTGAATATGGCCTAAAAATGAATTTGTTTACGAATCTATCCATAAGCAAATAGACAAATAGAAAGACCGAGCTTACTTTGCTTATTTTGACGAGCCTTACTTTGTTCGACTGGCTTCCCACTGGAGCTTGACTATTTAGATTAGATGAATCACCGAAAAAAAGCTAGGCCCCAAACCGTGTTTGTTGCCCTGATTCTTTATAGTGACCGAAGTTTAAGTGACTTTTAAGTAACCGAGCTCATTAAATACACAAAATGTATTGTGAGATTCAAATTTCGAATACGAAATTCAAATTTCGAATATGAAATTTGAAATCTCATAGCGGATTCAGCTATTCGACGTTCGAAGTGAGTTTACAGAATGACTCTGTAGGGCTCTATAGTCGTATTGCTCATTATACGGACTAAAATTGAAGGAAGTAATGTCATTTTTCCTTCAATTTTGATTAGTTTTGATACGTTTTATGTCAAAATTGAAGGAAAAATGACATTTTTTCCTTCACTTTTAGTCCGTATAATGAGCAATACGACTAGTTGTATTGCTCATTATACGGACTAAAATTGAAGGAAGTAATGTCATTTTTCCTTCAATTTTGATTAGTTTTGATACGTTTTATGTCAAAATTGAAGGAAAAATGACATTTTTTCCTTCAATTTTAGTCCGTATAATGAGCAATACGACTATAGTAGAATCACCTAGCTCTTAAGACATTTCAATGTAATCGCTCCAACAGTTTCCTTTATAGATTTTCTAGAATCTCTGATACACGTGTACCATTGTGGTATAATTTTGCGACCTAAATCATATATAGGATTTAGACTAGAATGTGATTGATAAGTACTTAGGTGTTTACCTAAAAATGAACAATCACTTGAATGTTCCATATGAAATGATTGTGCAATGCATCAGAGTATGACTTATTTAAAATTGTAATACAAATTGCAAGCTAAGTACCTTCGAAAAGTAAAACCTTTATTGTTATAAAATTGCAAAAAAATGCAAACTAAGTACCTACAACAGAAAACTCTTTGTCGAACAATTCTCACAGCCCAGTTACAGTAGGAAGATTATACGTCGATTATGTTAGATTATGTATAGTTACTGTGCTCTCTGTTATTACGTCTGTATGTCACTGCGGTTACCGGTAATCAGGAATTGAATGAAATGACAGGTACTTTGTTTGTATGAGTTGAAGAATTGTTGGCTGGTAAGTCTAGCTAGATACGAGTGCATAACGTACCTATTGGGTAAGCGTTAAGAGGCTGGCGACAGACGAATTGTCCATACAACCGTAATACCTACCATAATATTTTTTTTATCACTTAATGCTATTACTAACTTCAGCCCGCGGCTCCGCTCGCGTGGTACGCGGATAGAAAGTGATAGCGAATGATGAAGCGCTCGTGGCGTAGCTTGCTGAGACGTTCTTGATTGATCGTTGAAGTTAAGCAACGTTGTGCGCGGTCACAATTTGGTCACAATTTGACCGCAAGTGGCATTACGAGCTGAGCATTTCCGTGCTTCTGAGGGCACGTTAAATTGTCGGTCCCGGCTTTTAATGGTAAGCGTCCACATGTCGGTATCGTACGCTTCGGACGCATCGCACGCAACGGATCGTAGTATTATTTGTATAGAAACTCATATAAGTGCGTCCACATGTCCGCATCGTACGCATCGCATTTACACAGATAATCCGTTTGATGCGATCCGTCCGCTGCGTGCGATGCGGACCTGTGGACGCTTACCATAAGACGTAAACCATGACAGAGGCCTTTTAAGCGGCCAAAAAAACTCCGTCACCAGAGTTGGCCACTAGCTCAATACGAACTTACTTAATAGCAGATAAAGTACTAAAAATTTCAAAGTATTTTACTGTCGCACTTCTATCATTTCATTCAAAAGAACAATAGACAATTTGACCACGTAAAGAGTATACATTTACAAAGCTAAATATAATAATTATAATGTTGTGGTAACATAAAGTGCAAAACTGTGTTTAAATTAAATGATTGTATTGTTAGCACACTTTGACCTCAAAAAGTTTCAAACTATTGTTTTATTGTTTTTAATTAAGAACTCATCACATACTTAATTATATTCTTTTGGGAAGTACCTACTGTCCGAAACACATATGTACCTACCTTTTTGGTATATGCTCACATTTGACACAAGTTAACATACCAAACGTGACTGGTTGCAAGCCCATCGACGCTATTATAAAGCTAAATGGTTTCCTCACAATGTGTATCCTTCACCGTTTAGAGCTCGTGTTAATGCGCATACTTAGGTATAGGTACATTTTTAGAAAAATCCACTGATGCACGGCCGGGTTCGAACCCACGACCTTCAGACCGAAAGTCGAGGCACTGACCCACTCAGCCAACACGGCTCCTTATTTAAGGCGATTACTCTATCTATCTCCTCGATAAATAAAGTATGTGGAAAGTAACTGAAAAGCCAACTTGTATCTTTAACATTTTATCTTTGAATTTTCCGTTTCTATTTTTATTTAACATTGTATTACTTGATCGTAAATCAACGACAAAAACCACTAAAAATAAGATAAATCTTAATCTTCTTCTAAAGTTGATGTTATTTATGTTTTTGGATTACACCATCGGATAGGTTATTTATAATATATAATTGACATACTGTACGTATACTTTTTCGATTGGTTAATATAGTGATGAGATATCTTAATAAAAAATGCATTTTTACCGTGTTTCGGGTGAGTGAGCCGCGGACGAATGCATTCTAAATTAATCTTTTTTTAACAAAGGTAAATCAAATATTTGAAGTTGCACTCACCCATCAATGTGCTAATTTTAGGTCCTGTATGCGCCTTAAATAGTAGAAAGTAAAAAACTTAAGTAAGAAAAAAAGAAAAAAGGATCACAATGCACATTGACTGTGAATCTATGACCGTGACCGCGTCAGTTGCGCGTGTCAACTACACAAATTAGCTCGTGTTTAGACAGGTTGATTTATAAATTGTTTATTCTTAAACTTTTATGTCTCGTTTAAATGTATGCAAAATCTAAGCCATTTTGTTTCAATCACATTCGCCTTGCAGTGTGGCAAAAAGAATGTGAATTGGAAAAATTTGTTGTGACGGTCGTCTATTTAATATTTGAAGAAATTAACACAACGCCATCTAGCCTTAAATTAAGCAAAGTTAAAGAATTACCTTAGGGAACTTTTAGGGGTTTTATTTGTAAGCTATGAGCTTATAGCTTAAATAATTTATAACACTCCGCAGACACAGAAAAAGATGTCGATGAGAATCAAACACGACTAGCATGGGAGACATAGCTTACTATACTACTACCTAAGTGGCCAGTTAACCTAGGTGAGATAAAGACAGGGAAAAGATGATGATTGTAGTTATTTCATCATTGCCAAAGACTAATGAAGATACAGTATGATGCTATCAGCAAATAGAGGTCTCTGTCCGCCATGATGCAGCCGATAAGCAACATTATTTCCTGTCTCCGTCATTCCTGGTTCTCAGGAAGCATCACAATAATAACTGCGCCTACGCAGAAAGATAATTTAAAAGTGATGCGTGTACTAAATTGCAGCAACTCACAGACAAGGCAAACTACGATATAGTGATTTGGCGACAAGGTTTTACGGTCAATATTATATCTGTGATTTTGCTTCTTGTATTAATATTTCCTATTCACAATTACTTCTATAATAATAGTTTAAGAAACGTAAACATGTTCTATTGAAAAACACAATTAAAAAAATATGTTCTCGCATTGTCATGAGTTCTTGAGTGTTCAAAGTTTCAATTTAATCCGACAATTTGAAGTGGGTCAAATTGACAAACTTACAACAGTAAGCAAAACCAAAGATAGACAAAGTGTACATTATAATTTAGCTTAGGTCAATTTGTGGTTTGTAACGTTTTGGAATAACTATAAGTAGGTACTATAAGTAGTCGTGAGTTTTGTGACTAAGTGAAAATCGTTTTACCAAGAAACTTTGTAAGATTAGATGAAAATGTTAAATGGAGTAAAGCCTTGAAAGAATGGTAGCCAAAACACATAAACAAAATGGGTTACAACAAACACAGCTCTCCTGTACCTAGAAAACCTAAGTAGTTTAACCTGCGGACTTAAAAAACTGAATCACAATATGAAATGAACTATAATGCCGTCTCTTTTCACTCTCTCAGTCAATGGAAAGAGATGGCAATAGTTCAATTCCTATATTGCGATTCTGCAATAGCGACCTTTATAGGCCCGCTGTTCGGGGAAACACTGAAAAAGATTACGGGGAAAAACTACACTAGTTATCACCAGGGTCACATTTTAATAGTTCTACAATTTCAGTACAATTACTGCTCCCAACAATACAGCTTTGGTATTTTTTAAAATAAATTGACTCTAAAATGATTGTCAAAATAAATTGGCTTTAGAAATTAACTGCCAAGGAATAATGAATTGGATTATAACAAGTTTTACTTCGTTATGGGCTAGATAGATTGCTTTGTGAAAAGTCCACCAATATCCACAAAACATGAATTTACTTCATAGTAGGAAACTGCATGCTTATGTAGGTACCTAAGTACATATGTTTTTTAAACAATTTTTTCATTTTTATCGCCAATTTTCATTCCCATGTTGTATCGTCATTGCAAAGTCACGTAGATTATATCCTTGAATTTTGTAATTATCTGCGCATCTGAAGCGGATCTCAAAGTTTTCTCTACTGACATTCATATAAAGCTGGGTATTCATTACGTTCGCAAACCAACTGTGCTTTGCGCATCAGCCTCCCTATTCCCTATACGCGATTCTGTTGTCCGGCGAAAAAAACGGACGTCTACAAGCGCTCTAACTCCGTTGACATCAATTTGATAGACACTAGTAAGTATGTGAATTGTTGTTTTCATAAAATGATGGTGATTACCACGTTACGTCAGAGCAGCGATGTAGGTACTGTGCTTATCAAATTGATGTTGAGGGAATACGGCAGCTGTAACCGCCCTTGGAGCGTGTAGCAAAGTGCGCTCCGCGTTTCGAAACGAAACAGTGGAGAATGCCGTATCCATCATATCGGTGCAGATGCGTGGAGCACAGTTGGTGCACAAACATAGTGGATACCCAGCTCCATCTTTACCCAAAGAAACATTTAGGTAACTCATTATGCAAATAGATTATCCTGGATGTGTAATGAATTCACAACCTATGCGCTATGGCCTAAGTCAGAGTTTCTACTAAAATAATTTCGTTTTAGCTAGTTTATTTTAGGCAGACGAAGGCATGAAGGACTTTGTCATAGCCTGACAGCTCATATAATGTGCCCTCTGAAGCACGAGATTTGTTATTGCCACCAACGATCACTCCTTCTTTGTAATCGCGTAGAATGATCTTTCAAGAAAGACTGCAGCTACACCACGATCCTACTTATGAAAATTAAAAATGAGACTATTTGCGCTTAAAAAATACATCACGGGATACAAATATGATTGTTCACTCTAGTTTATGTTGTATGCTTACGTCAAAAGGTAGTCACGAATTCAACTTCATTGAATTGTAAAGTTGTATTGAAATGTATGAAAACATCGTGAGAACCCCATATCATTGTGCGCGCACTGATTTTCCACCGGTCAATACCAAGGCTATTTTCCATACAACTGGACAACATTATCTCAATCTGTCTGTTGTTAAAACATTTAATGGATTTTCATGATTACTTAATGTTTTTGTGCTTCAATTGCATTCAATGTTGTCCAAATAATTAGATAAAAAACCTTCAGTCACGCTTTGAATTTTTGCTAATTTATATAAACCCGTGTGCATTAATAGTAACTAAGTAGTACCAATAATTAGAAAACAAAGATAATCTAATAAATGTCCTCTACCTCATCTAGATAGATATTTTATAATTGTATAATGATAAATTAATAAACTTAGGGCATAATGAAAAAGTGAAAATGTTCCTGAAGATATTTTGAAAAATATTATTTTTCAAACTATATTATTAAAAACCTCAGAACGAGTACAATATTTATGAATTATTTGTTTCGAGCAGACCAATATTTGATTTACTCTGTGGTTTAATAAATCGATTAGTTAAATAAATAGAGAAAAAAAAAATTAAGGAATCTTATTGTCGCTTTTTCTGATCCAGTGCCAGCCACATCATCATCATCATCATCTCTCTGCCTTTATACATACCATGTTTATGTGGAGCAGGATGAACAGGTTTTCTTCTTCCACTCTGCTTCATCATCTCAATTTCTGCGCAAGGTTTGCAACTCGTTTTTTTTTAATTAAAAAATCTTAAAGTAGTAAAACTTTGAGCATCGCAGTCACGTGGCCAGTCGACGAGGTAAACCATCCAGATGATCTTTCATTAGCGGTCGCCGATTGTTACGTAAATGAGAAGCTAACAAGGCTAAATTACAGTTCTACCTGTTGCCTGCTCTCACACTGATTCTTTCTAGGTCCTAATACAGGCCAAAACAAAAAAAGTGCGACATTATTAGGTACTATCACTCATGATGGCAAAAAAATGCTCAAATTGTAAACTGCTCTAATGCTATGTTGGTATCAAGCAAAGCCTTCTGCGAAAGGCAGTCTTTCATAAAATAAATTGTATAATTCAAAGTAGTTCATAACATGACCATTGTTTCATGTAATAAAAAAATATTTTAAAAAAACAAAAACCCGACTGCGTCAAAACTAAAAAGAAAAAAACAAGCCTGCAAAGAATTACTCACAGTCGGTACCCATTCATTTTATTACCAATCAAATCTTCCCAATGTTATGGGTCCCGACTGTGAGTAATTCTTTGCAGGCTTGTTTTTTTCTTTTTAGTTTTGACGCAGTCGGGTTTTTGTTTTTTTAAAATATTTTTTTATTTAACACTTTTTAGTTATGATAAAGTTGATTTTAAAATACCTTGATTAACTATTACCTACCCAACAAGAAATTAATAAACCAACTAAACTAAGTAGCCTTGTGTAGTTCGCGAACGAAAGATAAAAATGAACTACCTCATCAGTAACTTTTCTCTCTCTCTCTCGTTCACACGAGTTCAAAGTGTATCAATAGTTCACCTTAAATCTCACTCATCCGTCTCTGGCGTTCGAATCGGTGTCCCATAGTAACTAATTTTATTCTGTGTCTTCTAGTTCAATTTCCTTTTCTCTAGTTCGATCGAACGAGAACGCCCACTGAACGAAATGATGCGAGATGAGATGAGCAATTAGTTCAAATCGGTGTCCCATAGTAACTAATTTTAT
This sequence comes from Camptogramma bilineatum, assembly GCA_958496255.1. NCBI lineage: Eukaryota > Metazoa > Arthropoda > Insecta > Lepidoptera > Geometridae > Camptogramma > Camptogramma bilineatum. Next base: position 13,204,406 of record OY292461.1, read on the forward strand.
TCTGTGTCTTCTAGTTCAATTTTCTTTTCACTAGTTCGATCGAACGAGAACGCCCACTGAACGAACTGATGAGAGATGAGATGAGCAATTAGTTCAAATCGGTGTCCCATAGTAACTAATATTATTCTGTGTCTTCTAGTTCAATTTTCTTTTCACTAGTTCGATCGAACGAGAACGTCACTGAACGAACTGATGAGAGATGAGAAGAGCAATTAGTTCGAATTGTCGTCCCATAGTAACTAATATTATTCTGTGTCTTCTAGTTCAATTTTCTTTTCTCTAGTTCGATCGAACGAGAGCGCTCGCTCACTGACCAGTGTTGCCAATTTAGCGACTTTGTCGCTAGAAATAGCGACTTTTGCTATGGTGTTAGTTATTGACAAAATATATTTAGCGACTTATCTAGCGACTTTTCGACTTCAACCGGCACACCAAAACAGTATTGGTAATGCAAGGTGAAAAGTAATGGGCAAGTTATGGAAAGGTGAAAAGGACAAAAACTCAACTTGAAAAAGTAATTATGGGACCATTATTTTAAATTTTTTTTTTTTTTTATAATAACTGAACTACAAGTGAAAAGTGAACTAGAAGAAAGATACATTTCTTTTGCCTCAAAAGAAAATTATCTCTCTTTTCTTTTCAGTGAACGACTTTGCGCACCGCTAAAACTAAGTAACTTCGTATCGCCCTAATTATTTATTCAATTTTATTCATCAAGTCCATCCAATCCAATTCCCCATCAGCCAATAATTCAATCCAATCCAATAATATCAAAAACTTTCGATAATGGCCCTCAAAAATTGATAGAATAGGTAAACTTTTCAAAACGCAACGATAGCGCGATCTAGGATTGGTTCAGATTTAGCAGCGACATCTAGTTGTGTTTTTGGTAATTAATGTAAATAAAAAATAATACTGAGGGTTGCGATGTTTGTAACTTCTGAACTACAAAACCGATGACCTTGAAATTTTTACAGAACATTTTAAAGTAGGTACATACCTACTTTCTAACAAAATTACCCTTCCTTTGCGTTGCGCAGTCGGGTAAAAAGAATCAATAAAATCGTACTATGTGTTAATGAATTACAACCAGATACCTACCTACTCATTTTGATTTTCATTTCCTCTCCCAAGGGAACCGTCTTGAATTTCAGTAAGTAAGTAGGTATAGTAATCAAAAGTATCCTATTTATACCTCGTAGTAGTATAGTATGTATGCACTCAAATAATACCAAGTTTCATTTAAATCCGTCCAGTAGTTTCGTTCGACCGAGACGTGATGCGCGGCCAAGATACACACAAACAGAATTTTAAACCGTTATATTTCCTAAGCTATTATTTAAAATGAAAAATAGTAAAAGAAACCTAACATTGATTTTTAAATACCTATTCAACGATACCCCACTTGACATAGTTCGTCAATTTTGAGTTTTTCAATTTTGACAATATGGCGTCTGGTTGTAACACTGGTTAATTTTGATTACTTTCATGTCTTTAGTGACACTCGCAAGGTTGAGACAAATCGATTGACGTTAGAATCATCAAAATCGGTCCACGCGTTTGGCCTCTAGAGTGCCACATAGAAACATCCATAGCGAGAATAATTATTAATCAACTTTAAACCGTTATTTTTCCTAAACTATTACTTAAAATGAAAAATGGTAAAAGAAACATAAAGTTGATTTTAAAATACCTATTCAACGATACCCCACTTGACATGGTGTGACGATTTTGATTTTTTTAATTTTGACATTAAGGCGTCTGGTGGTGGCACTGGTGAATTTTGATTACTGTCATGCCTGTAACAACACTCCCAAGGTTCAGACGAATCGATTGACGTAAGAATCATCAAAATCGGTCCACGCGTTTGGCCTCTAGAATGCCACATAGAAACATCCAAACATACATACATACATACATAGACTGATAAACACATTACCCTTCCTTTGCTTTGCGCAGTCGGGTAAAAAGATAAAGTACTAACCTACTTGTATTTTAGAAAGAAATGTAAAGTGTAAAATTTTCTCAAAACATCAGAAATAATTCCTAAACAATCTAGAAATTTCTAACAATCTACTATGATCAATAACAAAGTAAATTAAAATGATTCGGATCCTAATTTATCAAAACTGTATCGAGACTTAAAGAAAACATTTTTTCATTAGAGCCAAAAGTATTTTGTTGCCCACTGTAAATTATTTCTCCAATATACCATTTTGAAACCAAGGTAAGATCTTTTAGCATCTAAAAGATCATGACTTGGTTTCAAAAAATGCAGGCGCAAACATTCCATTAATAAATAGTGTGATATAAATATCGTCAAAATATTTTTTTTTTATTGAAGCAATGAAGAAAAATATAGGGGGCATGAAATTTGTTTTTATAATCCGGGGCACCATGCAAAAAAGGTTGGGAAACCCTGTTTTAGATAGATACATAAGCATGAATTTTGAGCCACTGTCTTCGGCTTTGTGAGCCACAAAGTCATAGCACCGTAAACTTTGATTATGATCAAAGACCGCCCTTTTTTATGAATGGACAACAAATTACAAAAAATTGTTATACTTAACAAAACATTATCAAGTAAAACAGTAGTGAATGATTGTAAAAAAATAGACTTTACTTCTTTACTAGATGATTTATACCATGTCACTGATTTAGTAGGTAACCTATTCATGGGCCTCTTTAGCCACGAACGAAAATGTTCGATATCAAACTGTTCTGTAACTTGACTGCTGCCACCTAAATTATCTGCAAGGCCAATGATGATGATGATGCATGCCTATACTCAAAGGAACTGTAGTGCCGGACACAGTGATATTTTGATGATGATGGTAACAAATAATCATAAATAACAAATAATCATCATCCACTTTCTCGTGATCGTTCCGTTCCACCATTTTCTTCACACGGCCGTTTTTGTACGGCCACATATATGCCATAGCGGCACGTTCAAATTATCCTATTTTTAACCGACTTCACAAAAAGGAGGAGGTTCTTTCTCTTTTTTTTCTCTTGGATTCGTCGGAATCTTCGGAGTTATGAACACTGGAGCTATGAAATGCACCTCGAAAGTGCAGGAAATTGCTCAGCTTAAAATAATTTTGAAGTCGGATTTTTAAATTTTTAATTTAGTTCTTGTGTGCACCATTGTTCAACAGAGGATTTGAAAAAAATACTGGTAGTAAAATAAAAACAATAGAACATCATGCTGGTTCTGTCATCTATTCAAACTTACTTTGTGCGGTCGTTCACGTGCTCACTGGCCCACAAAAACAATATAGCATATGGACTCCCGATTTTTTGTGTGTGGATTTTTTGTTGCAAAAATACGCACTGACGGTTCTATAATAACCGGCTTATAATGTAATAACAAAGTTATAACGTACTTTATTGTTTTCTGGCTAGTAGGTATCATAATATAGAAATTATAGTTTTTTTATACCTATATAAAAATGTTTTATTTCTGCGTTAGAAGACGCTCCCCTATCCCGTTTTTTTAAGAGTCGTTAATGGGGGAACTCTATATTCGCCTTGAAAGTATATTACAAAGACGAATGTCTAAGAGAGTTTTTGAAGACTGAATTGATTGTGATTAAGCTATTATAGAAATACCAAGTAAAATGAAGTAGGTACATGTTGTAAGGTGATTTCGTAATTCGTAGTTAGCACGTTCCAATTATTTCAAAATTTGTACCCACTTGAATTGATATGCTCTTAATTGAACTACTTTTGAACCTTATTAGTTTGTTTCTGGTTTTATATAGGTGTACCTTCTAAAATATGCTCTTAATTAAACTGCTTTTGCACCTCTAATATTACTTTATTTCTATTTTTTGATAGTTTAAGGAGTACAATAATTAAATCTGTAAGTAATGATATTTTTGTTTTATTCTAAAAATATTATTTAATAGTCAATCAATACAAAGAAACACACTCATTAACATAAAAAATCACTCCTTAACTAACTTACAACTAAATTAAAAGGAACTCTGTTTTCTATCTTTAAGTGACTAATGTAAGTAATGATCAATGTAAATTAGGTGCCTACAAAGTAAAGACCCGCCATTACACAAAAATGACTGTATCTTCGTGCTACAGTGTGCACGCCGCTTTACATGCCCTTATCAATAAGTGGGGCGAGCGGCAACTGCAAGCGAAAGCAAGAGGTTTAGAAAATGGAATCATGAGGTGTTAGACTGGTTATTTTGCAAATATTTACGATAAAGTTCATCGAAAGAGTTATGTTGGAGACTAAACCAGGACCTCATAATATCAGGGCTATTTTGATTCACACGGAAAGTCGTAAACTCGGATTACTTTCCTACAAAAATTGATTTTTTACGATGAATACTCTGAAATGGTAGAAGATGGTTGAAAAAAGTGATAGACATTTTTATTGTGTAAAGTAATTCTGCATTCTATTACTTTAATATTGTTCGTAAAAAATCAACTTGTAGGAAGTAATCCGAGTTTACGAGTTAACGTGTGAATCAAAATAGCCCTGCAGGTTCTGAAAAGAGAGCTAGGTTGTTGATGGCAGTATAGTTGCAAGAGTATAAACAGTGGTTTTCCTTATACGTCATAATAAACAATTTCCATTCCAAGGTAATTGGCCTCTACCAGTAGGTCCAACTGTAGCAGCTATCAAATGATCATCATTTGCTATATTTGCTAAGTCGTAGTATTTCCATTAATTTACAATTTACTAAGAAACAAAACATTTAATAGGCCTATTTTGGGTTTTGTGAGCTTAAACGAACTTTTTACTGTCTTCTGATAAGTAAGTTCGTATGAGCAAGTGGCTGGTGACGGAGTTTTTAGGCCGCCTAAAGGCCTCCGTCATGGCTTAACGACTTAAAAGCCGGGGCCGACAATTAAACGTGCCCTCCGAAGCATTATTAATTTATTAGGGGATTTAAAAAATTGTAATTGGAAAACTGTTTTCTGATAGACGAAGAAGACGAAAGTGATCGTACGATTATGTTTCACTCTTTTACCCTAAATCCGCCAGTCTACACGCTGGCGCAGGCTCGCCGAGTGCACGCCAGTGCTAACGTGTGGACAGCACCATTTTGCCTTGCCTTGCCATCGCTCGCCTAGCTGGCCGAGTTTCAGCGCCAATTTTCATTGGTTTGTATAGACTCGCCAAACGTATGCAGCACTCGCCTTGCATCAATTCGCCTTCGCTCGCGCTAGCTTAGGCTCGTATGTTTAGGCGGCATGATGAACATTCTCCGGACGAATCGAAACATTGCCGGTATCTAAATCGAGGATTTTGTTACTAATTTCCTGTTTTATTTTATTGTTGAGATCTGCTGACCTCCGTCACGGAAAGTCCTTTAGCGTTGTTTTTGTATTCAACAAAAAACAGCAACATCTTCGCTTACCTTGAATTTTAAATTGAATAATTTTGAATGATTGATAGAGATAAGTGCGTGTTATATCGATAAAAATAGCTATAGCTTATTTTTTTTCCATTTTTTTTTATTAGTAGTCAAACTCTTCAATTCGTAGAAAATATTATTACAGTCGACATCACAATACAGTGACTGATTAGATGACTACGTAAACTACGTTGTTATTGACAATAGTTGACAATCATTAAAAAAACAAAAGATAAATGATTAATTTTCATCAAACTGTCTTTTTTATATTTATTTATTAGATTAAAGGTGAACGCTCAACTATACGCACCGAACGCCTCGAACGAATCGAACGAAGCGAATTTTAGAATTATTCATATTTAATCTTATGAAACCTCGCACTCCTGCCCGCGTCGAATCCTCCGAATCGTCCGAATCAGAAATCCGTTCGATGCGTTCGGTACGGATAAGTGTGCGTTCAACTTGAAACGTGCTCTCAGACTGTAAGCCTTGTATGAGAAACTGCAACCTACGGGTCATGTTACCTCAGCTCGGTTACAAAACAATGCACGATGACTTCCAGTCACCTGCTGATAACCGCACGAAGTGCTTTTCATTAAGCCTACTTATAACATTGATAAATAACAAGATTATGCCTCTAGCTTTGAGGAAACGAGAGGTAATGTAATGATCGTGTAGTGAGCTCATGCTTTTGAAAAAAAAAATGTTGCATTGAGTGACTTGCAGCTAGGGGCACATTTACTGGTTCATAATGTTTCCCTAGCTTTATTTTAAACCTTTTGACAGTTCTCAATGGAATCCATTTTACCCAATTCACTGTCTAAAAAGGTGTTTTGAGATTTGTTTCATAAATGGAGTATTTATGATTTATGAAGCATTTATGAAGCATATACTCGTATGAAGCATTTATGAAGCATAGGTACCTAAATACTATGAAATATAACATGAAACATTTATTTTGCGGTGCTAAAGTGGACACTTTAGCCCCGCAGGTACATTTTGTTTGTGGTGGCGCATGACGCAACCATGGTATCCTAGTGAGAAAGGGCCCTAAACCTAAAAAAAACATATTAAATTAGACGGAAAAAATAATTTGGTTCAATTAATGCAAATATTTACATAATTAGGAGCTACTAGGCAAGAACGATGACCGATATTATATTACGAGGAATTCGAGTTTTGTAAATATGTTTGAGTTGCTATTAAACAAAATATTGTTGTTGTATTTGAGTAGGTGATAAAAAAATCTGATAGTTCCGCTATAATGCATTGATAAGGTGTCAAAGGTTATTAAGGTTAATAGACTATCTATCAAATTAGCAGTTGTTTTCATGATTAGCCAAACATTATGCTTTAAAAACAAGTTTCCTCTACTAGACTGGCCTCTAAGCTTAATTTGTAGTAGCTCTACGCTGCAGGTCGTGGACTCCATTCCCACCTAGGACAAACATTTTTGTGATGAACATTGCTGTTTGTTCTATGTCTGAATGATACAAACTTTATGTTTCTATGATCATTCTTGAAGAGTAGGTAATCGTGAATTACTGAGAATTTGTTTTTGCGACTTATTGCGCTGTAGTGCCTAGGCAAGTACCAAGTAATCGTCATATTATATTTTGTAAGTATATTTGATGATCACTCAAAAGAGAACGAACACTATGGCCATTTTTTAGAGGGTGTTGAGAATGATCATAGTGTTTTTTACTCTCTGCAGAGTCATTCTGTAGACTCACTTCGAATTCACTCAAGTGACCGAGCTCACTAAATACACATGAATGTGTTGTGAGATTCAAATTTCGAATACGAAATTTGAAATCTCACAGCGAATTCGAAGTGAGTTTAGAGAATGACTTTGCTGGTCAGCAAAAAAAAACTATGGTTACTGCGATAGACTGTACCCATTGTTACCAAGTAGTAACAAAGCATTACTTAAGTATCTTTCTGTTTACATTGTATTAGATATCGTTTGTTATTATTTCTAATAGAACCCATTTAAGTAATTACGTACTGAGTAACACATTTGTGTGAATATGACATCTACTCTATATTAAGTGCGATAGTTCGCGCCTCTGACGACCCCTTTAGGAACTTACGAAGAATCCTGGCCGTGCATTAATGGATTTTTCGTTTAATGTTGAAGGAAAACATCGTGAGGAAACCCGTGGATTAGTCAGCCCCACACGTATTGATCACGTCTTTCCTGTGGACATTGCCGGTTAAGCTGAGAGGAGGGTTTAGGTGCATGGCAAGCCTATTCCATCTCAAACAATGTCCCAGACACCACAGTGTCCCGTTAAGTGTAGGCAAAGATTGCCTCCTGACACTGTTTATATCATCTAGTAAAGATGTAAAAGGCCTAAGATTTAATTTCAAGTCTGATGTTTTCCTTACGTTGTTAGATTAACCTTCTGAGAAATGCCACTGTCGATTCATTACTCTTATCATTTGATAGCTGGAGTCTGTAAACAAGATGAGAACAATGGCTGCCGCTTTGTCAAAAAGAAAACTTGCCTCTTTGTTACAAGGTTTACTATCGCTTATTACCTTATCAGCTGTGAATAATTGCTGGGTTATTTAGATTAGGTACCTAGTAAGTTTGACGTGTATAAACAACCAAAGACTAAACAACCTACAATCTATGTGCTCATTTATATTTCTGAAGAAAGGAAAATATTTCTTATATTTCTATAAATATTTCTTATATTTCTTGAATACAGGAACTTTCATGTTCTATAACGGTTAAAAACTATGGTTTACCTACTTATAAAACCCATTTAGTCACCTTCCCCCTTACTTATGAAACATGTTTAAAGTTGAACACTGGTTAAACAACGTCCTGTCTTTATTCGTCACTATCCACAAATAAAGAGACTCTTTAATTGTAAATTAATTAAACTTACTTGCAAGTACTCACTTATCTAAAGTTATTAATAAACCACCATTTAGTCACGGAGCGAAAGTCTGACTATTTCTTCATTATTAGGTAAGTACCTACAGATAGTATTGAGTAGAAGTGGAACCGAATTTTATAATATCCACGTATTACCTAACTAAAATTAAAAAGATCTAATATTTCACAAAATTTACTGTCTTCGTCTCTTATTAAATTTAAGATTTTACAATAATGTATGAGCTCATTGACACAAAAAAATACAAAAGTACATACATATATACATAAAATCACACGTCTTTCCCACAGGGGTAGGCAGAGACCACGGATTTCCACTTGCTACGATCATGACACACCTCGCGACTCTCTGCGTTCGATCGCAGTATCAAAAACGCGCGATTTCGATGCTTCATCGATATCTTGCGTTCGGACACGGTATCGAAATCGTGGTTTTTAGCGACTGCTGCGATCAACGATATTTATCACACGTCTTACCCTCCGAATTCAGCTTACAGTATAGTTGGCATCGGTTATATCAATTTGGTTAGGCAATCACGCGTTATACATGTTGCGGCATTCGCTGCGCTTGACCTTTGATGACTTCCCTGTCTTCTGACAACGGTCAAGGACTGCTGTGAACCGGTTGAAGAGTCGGGTTACATGCCTTAATATGAGCAAAACTCGGGTTTGCTAAAAGCTGGTTTGTGTAACCGTTAAAAAGGGCGACGGGACTGTTAGGCCTGGCTTACTCCCAAAACTCGATTCTAATACTTATTATTTGACTATTCAGTCTAGTGTTTTACACTTTGACAACGGTCTCCGTCTCGGTCTGGGACGCGAACCGCCACCTCTACGTTCCAGAGGACCTCAAGGACTTTTAAATAAGTACCTATATAAATATACTTACTTAAGGGACCGGCGAACGTATCTACGTACCTAGGAACGTAATACCAAAATAATTTAAAATTTGAGCATATTTGTATCACTTTATGTTATTATTTGGATAAAGGCAGTATTTATCTAGGTTCCTGTTACACTTTTGTTCCAAAAAACTTACTATTGAACAAATGAAAAGAAAAAATGCCGGTTTTGGAGTACCTACAAAGATTTCAATTCGATTTGCTTACATTTCTTTTTAGGTAAGTTTTTCGGGACAAAAGTTTAACAGGAACCTAGATAAATACCTACTCTCCTAATTTAACAACATAAACTGATAAAAATATGCTTAAATTTTAAATGATTTCGGTATTACGTTTTTATGGAAATTCGCCGGTCGCAGGCCTTTTAATAACAATTTCGATGTCTTTTGACAATCAAAACGATTACAATCTTAAATTCACTACTCGAATACCTACACTAATAATTAGTGACTAATTGAATACTTACTTGTGTGCTTATTGGATTGTGTCTCTGGATCTCGAAACGATCCAAATGTTTACACTCCTGTTTTTGTAGAGCAAGTTACTTGGAATCAAGTTTCCTTGGTTTTTATATTGATGAATGACCCTCTCCAAAGCAACTTTGTTTATTTGTCAAATGTATGACTCTTTGTTCAATACAATGTTGCAACAATTCGAGAACTTCTTCGACCTCAATTTGACTTTTCATATTCATATTCATATTGTGAGAAACATGTTGTGCCGACCCCACCTAGTGGGATAAGGGCAGGGAGATGATGATGATGATTCATATTTATTTATTGTTTCAAGTTGGTACAGCAGGTCTTAGGTGTATGAGTTTGAACGCAACAAGAGCCCCGTTGGGGCACTACAATATTAGGTAGGTAGGTAAAATTTACCCTAGTATGTATGGATGTTCGTATGAGCTAGTCTTTAGTCGGTAAAACAAGCAAAGTTGGAGAAAGTCATGTCTGATAGGTCTGACGGTCTGACAAAGACAATAGCAAACATAACAAACTAAATAGGTTATTATCATACGTATAATAATGTAAATGCAATTAAAATGATAAAACTGCGCTATATATATCGTTGCTGCAAATATTAGAACTTCTTGGAATTTCCGAAGTTAATTTTTTCAATTTTCCTAGTTAATTTAATGAAAAACTACATCTTCTCAACAATGCTACGATATACGACCATTTCTTACACAGCCTTCTTTGGGATAATCGTGCTTGCACAAACGGGTCAGAAAATGTTCAGCAATTTTTTATCTTATCGAGCGGCCTGCAATAAAATTTGTAAATGGAACGGACTTTTTAAACCCAAACATGACTAAAAAGGTAACTCGCCTAAGTTTTATTTAAATTTCGAACTGGTACAACCAAAAGAATGCGCCATTACATAAAAGAAAAGTAAAAAAAAAAGTAATCCATATTTGATCGCGACTATTTTTATGGTCCAAAAAATTTTGTTTAGGTTGACTTTACCTACTTTAATTTACCCGCACGAGTAGGTACTTTTAAGTAGTTAAGTATCGTAATATGAAACGAGTGTCTGAGATCGGAGTAACTTACATGGGTGGCCAGTCGACATCAACGTATTGAGTTACGAGATTATAGAGTTATCGTAACTGTAAGCTTAATTACATATTTATATCTGAGAAGGGCCAGAGTTCTAGAACTTCTGAGAATAGTATTGAAATCTTGATTCTTATAGTAAACTGCATTATTAAGGAACACAATATTGGACTCTCGGGCTGTGGAATGATCTACCTGCCGCGGTTTTCCCCAGTGACTACAGTATGGGGTTCTTCAAAAAGGGCGTTTTGAAATTTTTAAAGGGTCAGCAGCGCGAGTGTGACTCCTCTGGTGTCGCAGGCGTCCATAGGCTACGGTAACCGCTTACCATCAGGTGGGTCGTATGCTTGTCTGCTACCTTAGTAGTATAAAAAAAAAACTCTGCCTAGTAGCACAGAACATTACATTAAAACGTACTAGTAGCTAGTAGTAACTCGTTCTTAAAAATATTATCGGGACGAAGAAATAAAATGATTTTATTACCTAGGCAACGATAATTTATTATTTATCAATGAGTTTCCAGTTTAAAATATGTAAGCTCTACCTTCTATGGTAAATGTTATGGGTCGTGTGATTTTCAATCAGGGCAAAATGTAATGAATGGTTTAGTTTTGTACTGGTGAGCTTAATTATAGTTTAATTTTTTATAAACATACGAGTAGGTGCCTTGTAATGATCCTTTCAACACACATGTTTATTATTGTACACCTAATTTTAGTCCGTTTCGATGTCACCAGAATCTATGTCCCACTGAATTAATTACCTACCTACTTTTTTTTCAAATGGTGTACTTACGATTTTTTAATTTTTTTCTGTTTTTCCGAATATTACCCTCCACAAACACACAAACCCACAAACTCGATTAATTTGTGTTGGATGAGATAGTATTAATAAAACCTTTGTTTTATTATCTTTGAGACATGGAATTTAAGTTTTGCGAAGGTGCATACCAAAGAGAAGATGTGGTCAATAAGTATGTACGTGCGAAGTAAGTTAAAAAGTATCGGGTTCCTTCACGATGTTTTCATTCACCGTTACAAGCACGTGTTTGGGAGCATTAAAATATTCATAAATAAAAGTCCTTTTGATACACAACGCAGAAAAAAGTAGAGTAGCAAAAAGTAGTAGGCATAGGTTGTCTTCTGAAATTGTATAAATCATTTAGAAATGATGTAAAGGCCTAAGGCTACTGATACACTGTGGTGATATCGGGTGGGGCAAGACGGGTCACCGGTGAGAGTTTAGGTCATGACTCGTAACCGTAACTTAAAGGGATAGGCGAGGCTCGATCACAAAACAGTGACGGTCTTATCACTGCTTTGCGATTGAACCCCCATATCTTCAATCGTTACCTCAAATCTACTCGACTCAACCTCCAAATGAGTTTCGGTATGCTTGATCGTTTAAAATTCTTTCACTCGAATCTAGATGAGTTGAAGTTTGAGTGGAGTTAGTTTCGAGTGTTATAAAGTCTGTTTAATATTTCTTTGTTTATTTGTCCTGCTTTCACATCAAAACAGAGCGACGGATTGACGTGATTTTTTGTATGGAGATAGTTGGAAGACTGGAGAGTAACATAAGCTACTTTTTATCCGGGTACCATGCAAGCGAAGCCGCGGGCAGCAGCTAGTATTACAATAATATGTCGCTCACGACCCACGTTAGTGCTGTACCGTCAGTTTGTTACCGATTACCACATGTCATCAAGCCATTATTAATGAGCTCAATGAACCGATCCATTGCTAATCTTTATACTTGTTGGATATAGTGAAGAAATTGAATCCGCTGTTTGTATTGAATACTGACCGCTTGCAGCGATGGGCTTGCAATGCAACCACTTGCAAAATGTGGGTAGGTAATTTAAATACAAACTTTGACTTTACATTACTACTTTTACTTGTTTTTTTTTTTGAGAGTTGAGTGAAATAGTAGGTACCGAGTTTCAAAAAATTTTATGCGCATTAGAGAAAGATTATAATGCTTATTTATTTATTTATTTAACACTTTCACACATGACAAATTGTGCAAGGAGGACTTAATGCTGAAGCATTATCTACCAGTCATCCTTGCTTGACGATCAATAATGTTGACATAGTACTTGAGAATATTTTCGTGAGCCTTGTAAATAAGTTTAGTTTACAGTAGGTACAACTTCAATCAACGGCTTTTTGCCCTTTGTGAATTTCTCGTTTTTTTTTATGACAACTTTTTTGCCCAAATTTTTTATTTACGTAGGTATTGAATCTTATGCTGCTCAAGTTTATTTATGTTCAGTTTAAGTGCCCATGAGTGGGCTACCATAGAAATGTGGTGATGGAAATATTGTTGACTGAGTGGATGGTCACATAGTCTTGAGTGGTATGGTTCATAGAATTTGATGACCTTATAGACACTTCAATTGTTTAAATTCATCATTTGTTGTGTTTATCAAATTCTATGAACCATACTTACCACTCATTATGCTTGAAAAGTGTCAATATAGCGTAAATAAATAATATCGCAGAGTGAATTAAATACAATAAATAAAGACAAGCTCGAAATGTCTAGTTGTTTCAAGTTGTGTTTGCAAAAAATGAGATAACAATCTACCATGAGGTCATGAGCAGAAGTCAGAATTAGGTAGAGTTATTTATGTACTTGCATCGAATAACAATAATAAAATAAAATAAAATAAAACTAATTCCGACCTCTGGTCATGAGTCTGTTTTATTATCTTCCCCGCTTTTTTAACCTAAACATTTTACAAACTTTCCAAATAGTAGAGAGTTATCAGAATTAGTTAACAATGCAGGTACTTACCTACTTGTTTACATAATTTATTCAAAGTCACATTATCTGACTATTATTTAAATTCAAATCTATTTTATAATAGGTAGAGCTTAGTATCTCTGTTAGTTCAGCTGTTTTATGAGTGACATAGGTAGGTACTGTTCATTATTCAAAAGAATTGAAATTCTTTATTTTATTAAAATAATTGAAAATACTTTTGTCTTTATTCCTGAAACTTGTTTTTTTTTTAATTTTGAATAATTGCAGAAAATAACTTTGGTTGGTTGATTCACGATAAGAATTTCACATAAAACTAAACCAAAACGAAATGCATAACAAAGATAACGACCATAAACTTAAATTCTAAACGTACAAACCGAATAAAAACACAAATCAAAATACGTTTCTCAATGAAAACGTTGACCCGAATCGGCTGACCGATTGCGTGTTACTTTCGCCGCACATCACTTACTTCAAACTAGTTTGCACGGTGGCCGACATGGTCGCAAGTCGACTGTCTCGCGACGCGTCTGCTCGATCACTGAACGGTAGAGCCTGTGTATTTATGCGCATCATAAATACACAGGCTCTACCGCTCAGTCTTATGCCGCCTATACTGTTGGGCGAGCCTAAGCCAGCGCGAGCGAAGGCGAGTCGATGCAAGGCGAGTGCTACCGTCCACACGCTTGGCGAGTTTTTGCAATCCAATTTAAGTTGGCGCCCGTATTCACTCAGCCAGCTAGGCAAGCGATGGCAAGGTGCTGCCCACACGTTGACACTGGCGTTCACTCGGCGAGCCTGGGCCAGCGTGTGTTTGCACCTTTATGATGCGGTCTTATGCCGCCTAAACATATTGGGGAGCCTAAGCCAGCGCGAGCGAAGGCAAATTAATGCAAGGCTAGTGTTACTGTCCAGACGTTTGTCGAGTTTATGCAAACCAATGCAAACCATATGCTTGTATTCACTCGGCTAGGCTAGGCGAGCGACACCGAGCGATGGCAAGGCAAGACAAATATGCTGTCCACACGTTGGCATTGGCGTTCACTCGGCAAGCTTGAGCCATGTAGTAGCGGCCTTACGGTTGTCAGCTTACGGCCATATCAGTCCATGGAACGTCTTGGAGTCACGGCCATACCATCTCGCTGCTTGATGGAGCCGGCTACTCGCTAGCGACGGCCGTACGAGCAATATAGCTTGCAAGTGCACTATATTTTAAAAAATACCTACCTAATGCATTTTTCAAACAAAAAATTTTGAAACTGAACTTAGATGGGATTTTCACCCATTTATGGCTCGAAAACCGAAGCAAAGTTCGAGAAAGGCTTATGAAAGTAGAGCTTTCTAAAAGTATATTTTAAAGAAATACCTAATCTAATACACTGTAAATAGAACATCAAAATCACTCTACAGCAGTAACTGCAGTTAACTTGCCAAGCATCTACTACATCCTCTCAGCTCAATTGGCCTTTTTAACTAGAAAGATATGATCAATACATAGGGTGATTAAACCACTGATTTTCTACGATATTTTCCTCCACCGTTTAATTTTTCGAAAAAACAATGTATCAAAAACGTCAAAGCAAGGTATGCCATGAGCGCTGCACGACAGTAGTATCGTCTCTATACAAATAGCTGTGATCTAAGAGGTATGGTGGATTAGTCGGTTAAACCGTGGGAATCTAGCTGTTTACAGTAGTCCGATATACCGCAGTTTCAAAACACTGAGTAGTAACTGTAGTACGTTTTGCGTAAACTGATGAGAATATGAGGCTAGTGAAGTTTGTATAGATAGACGAATAGACGATACTAATACATTTTGGATGAGATAGCGAGTAAAGAGTTTTTAAGTCGAAGATAGGGTAAAGAATGAGTATGTAAGGGGAAGTTTGAAAGTAGCGCCAGGGACTGATAAGTTGAGGAGTAAAAGGTTAGCGTGGTATGGGCAATAATGGGCATGTCATGAGGAGGAATGATAGCGACGTTACACGGAGAGCGATGAATATGAATGTGGATGGATACACCGGCAGGGGTAGGCCTAAGAAAAGATGGATGGACTGTGTGAATGCAGATTATGTGTGAGAAAGGAGTGAGCACTGAGATGACGAGTGATAGAATGAAGTGGAAGAAGGAAATATGTTGTGCCGACCCCACCTAGTGGGATAAGGGCAGGGAGATGATGATGATGAAGTCGCTTTTAGTCCTCAATCAAGATTTTTAAGTTATAATCGGGCTCGCATAATGAAATCTTGGAGTTTGCTTGCGAATTCACCCCCAGTCAAAGTGTCAAGTTAGGGAGTGGACACACTGCGTTTTTTGCAGCGCGTTTGTATCGATACAAACGCGATTCGAACGCGATGCGAACGCGCTGCCCTCCTCATACTTTTGTATGAAAAAAAAACGCGTTACGAACGCGCGTTTGTATCGATACAAACGCGCAGCTCAAAAATGCGCTGCAGAAATGCAATGTGTCCACTCCCTTAGATAAACACTATTTAATGAACACAGATGGTTGCAGGAATAAGAAGAATGCATTTGATTTCTACATAAATAGTTTATTTACAATGTTGTTATACTTATATCAAGATATCTACGAAGTTGTGTAATTAATATGTGTGTAAAACTACAATAAGGACGCGATTCTACCAGATATGAAGCGGAGTGGTGCGAGAGGTAAAAATCCACCAATGGCAGACCTGACTGACGTAATGAAGGTGATAATACTATTGAAGCAATTTTACCTCGCATAACGCTCAGCTTCCTTGTAAATCTCTGCTAATGCAAGTCACTCACAATCGCACGAATACGCGAAGCTGTTGGAACAATCTCGTCGCGAATGCTAGAACTGTTTTTTCCATACAAAATGGATACGTTCGTACAATTACGTAGGTTTGCATGTGAGTGACAAGCGTATATCCACAGATATTGAGCGTAACAGCATATAGCGTGCCAGACGTCGACAGACAACAACAGACATCGTCGGTCGCGGCCGCTCTCAAACAAAAGACTGAGAGAGAAGAAGCACTGCACGGTTACGATTCTCTATTTACATTGACCAGCTGCTAGCGTAACGTAGCCGCACAGACACAGACAGACACGCACCGCGCAAACAAAAACAAAATTCTTTGCGCGAATACTGTGTCTGTCCGTGTCTGTGCGGCTACGTTTTATAGATATGAATACGTTCATACAAACTGTATAGAAGAATATTATTTTGTCTGCCACGCTACATCTCTGTTACGCTCAATGTCTGTGATATAAACAGTCCTCAATGCTTCGAGTCCCGATACGCGACATACTGGACTTCAGAACTCTCCTCTATCAAATGGACGGTGTTGTATACTAGGAACAGCAGGTAGATATTTAGACCTGAAACAAAGAGATATAACTTAGATATAAATTCAGGTAGATCGAATACGCTGGTGGATATAAAAGACTTAGCAGCGCCCTCGGGGCATTGCCCGTTGTTGTGGTGATGATGATGATGAAAAGTAGCCTCCTCAAGTGTTTAGCTATCTGCAGAAATATTTTTTTCATTTCTCATACACGGAAAGTACGCTTGAAGTTACTTGAACAGAGGGATGAAAGTAGTACTTTTCCGCCCTGGGAAGCAATTTTCCCTGCTGTCAAATTAAAAAAAAAAATCATTCTATTTTGACATTTCTATTGAGTCATGTTGAAACTTTTTACACAGCAAAAGTAATATTTGACATTTTTATTTTACCTTTTTATTGAGAATTGCTGTAAAAAATATTTTCAACAATTTATTACATGAGTATTGTTATTAATATGTAATTACTTTTCACTAAATTATAATTATTTAAAGAAGATTTTGAGCTTGAAATATTTACCATCTTCAGTGACAAAAAATACTGGCTGAAAAAAAAAGATGGGCGCCTTTTTTTTTTTTTTTCAGTGGCATGGCAACCTACCAGCCAGTATTTTTTTAAAGCACCAATTCGATTTTTATCTGTTTTGTCGATCGAGAGCAGATATTTTTATAAAATGAGCTAATCAGGTTTTTATTTACTTTCCTAATATTCGAAATGAAAAGCAGAGTGTTTACCTCGGGTGAAATACCTATTACGGCACTCGAACTATTAGCGCCCTCGCTACGCTCAGGCGCCAAACCATCTCGTGCCGCAATAGGTTACTTTCAACCCTCGTGCAACAATCTACTATTTCAAATCCGATTGGTAGTACCAGAGATTAGCGCGTTCAAACAAACAAACTCTTTCGCTTTATTATATTAGTTTATTATAGAAGTTATAGATATTAGTATGGATGAGAAACCATAATAAAACAATAATTATTGCCGCAAACAGGGCCATAGCTCAGTGAGTTCATTGATTGGATGAAGATCGTCCTAAACTTGGTCGTCAAGTACAAGGTCGACATTCGAGAACCTGATTCTCCGACGATTATGGAAATAGAAATAGAAATATAAATAAGTTTTATTTTCGTCACAATAGGTACGGTACAGACATTTTACACACAGATTATCATTATCAGTGCTTCGCGTCGCGTCATCGCCTCTTGGAGAGTATGGAGCCATCAATAGAGCTATACCATATGACATCTCCAGTCCCTTTTGCCAGTTCAGATCGAATAATAAAATCTGCTTGTGATAATTATCATTTGGGTACACTTGTTTTAAATCCTATCTCAATATAAACTCCAAGTAGGTATGGAAACAACCTTCGGTATCTTAGTATTAAGATACTGTAGTGTGCATGCAAAGGCAAATGAAAATCATAGGAATCCGCTGGTATAAGAGGAAAAAGTGGCGTAAAAACCCACATAGCAGTGGGGTGGCTGTAGGCTGATATAAAAATGTATTTCTTACATAAAAAGAAGAAGTAGACCGTATTCTCCATGTACTCCCGGTAGTCAAAGTAGAAGAGATCGACGCACAGGCTGATCAGTTGGAACACCACGCCGAAGTAGAAGTAGATTTTCAAGAGTTTTTTATTTTTCTGAAAATACAACATTTGAACATCAATTATGAATCTTTGTTTCTTTGAGCTTCTTTTACAAAAGAACATAAGTACTTACCTAAGTTTGTCTAGCCCTGTAGAGTTTCTAATACTTCAAAAACGTAAGCAGGCTCACGACTGTATCCTCTGGGACAATAGAATTATCTATGATCTTCAGGTAATCATGAGCCTCAGAGTCAAAGGCAAGTCCAACAACATAATTTTCATGTGCCTACACATTTTGCGTTATTGTGAGCTTTTTATGTAAAATCGCTGCTTAGCTACCATACTAAAATACTAATTAATTTCCTTTGGATGTTTCTCTGTATAGTAATTAGTTACCTAGGTACTTGATTTGATTTACCACCCACCTACATCAATTTAAGGAGCAATAACTTAATCGATTTGCCTTTAAATATTTAACAGGCGTAAGTAAATATTCAATGGAGCCGAAAAAGGGGTTGACACGAATTTTCTTCAAAGGGCTGTAAAGTCGATATATTTTCTTGTGCAACAGCTAAAATTCTATTCTACAGAATTTGGCAAGAAACTGAAGGAAGGACCCAAGCAGTGAACAGTTGAGCTAGTGGATGGCGTTGATTTTGTGAACGTTGATCTACCTAATGATCAATGATCAATGAATCTAATGATCAATCTAACGTATGACACCCTGAGGAATCAAGGCACTATTGCACTATGTATCAACCCTTTAAGCAATTATTTTTAACTTTGGTCGAGATCGTCCTTTGAAACTTATCACTTTTTTCTGGTGAAATTAGTTTTCATACTAAAAAGAAACAGGCCAATCTAAAAAAAAAAAACATTTCAACGTCACCTTATGCGCGCCTATCAACAGCACCACGGTCATGATAACGTCGATCACCACAAACGCGATGGTCAGCGGCACGTGGAACGAAGGCTCCTTCAGGATATGCTCTCCATCATGCTTCTGCTCCGAAGTAAGGTGTTCCACCAACAGAAACGTCAACAACGGGAATGAAAGTAGAGCTAGAACCTGGAAGTTTGTTTAAAATTAATATGTGATACCTACTTACCTAACGCTTCAGTATTCGTCAAGAGCTATCTTAAATAAAAAATATATAAAAAAACTTTGAGCTGAGAGTGACTCTGATGATTTTAAGCCACAAATCTAGCAGATTTTTATAATCTGGCAATTCCCCCATGTTTTTACCAAGTCCACTTAGACATTATACAGAATCCAGAAATGGCCATGGATTTTTTTTCTATAAATCCTAAATGGAATCTAATCTCGTCACCTATAGGTAACCTTACGGTTTGGACAGGATTTTTTAAATAAAGTGCCGCAGTAGCATCTCTCCATTTGTACATCTATTGCTAAACTTTGCTGATCTTAGTTCTTTAGATATTTTTTTTAGTAAGGTCAATGCGGGGAAGTCCGTCTGCGGGGCAAGACCGTACACTGAGCTTTTTGACGAAACTATGCACCCTACGCATGTTTTACCTATATTGGCAAATCAATCATATCCATCTGGTTTCAGCTAGCTCTAATAGATGTTTCTATGTCGCAACAGTTCGCGAAAAAACGTTCACAAACTTTTCGTGTAATTTTAACTCGAATATCGAGATAGACATGTGGTGACAAAAACGAATATTTTAAATATAAAGAGTGAAGTTGTCGGATTTAATTATGATAAGAGTTTTTTAACAATATTGCCCCCTCCTATTTCTCTTATCGAATTTCAAAAGAACGCCATATCTTCTGAGATAATCGCATCCAAAAATATCTACCTTCCAAAAGTTCAAGTTGGGAAGTCCGTCTACTTTACGCGGGGCAAGACCGGCATATGCCGGGCTTGCCTCAAATCAGAAATCGTAAACCTTTTTATTCCAAATATATTGGATATGACCTCTTGATGACCTTTTGACCTCACATGACCCCTTGACCTGTCACGACCCCTTGATCGTGTCTTTTATTTCTTTAAAATTAGTAATAACTGTTCCTTATTTTCTTTCTATTATCTTGTATGGTTTGGCCCTGCAATAAATTATGATATAGTAGAGTAGAGGGTTGACTATTATAATAGGTGTTAAACTACATAACCAGAAAGTCTTTACTTACTTATAATTTTTTTTCTGTTTTTAGATAAGTACCTACCTAGTCCCTACTATTAGATAGGTATACACATAAAAATCACAAACCTAGTAAAATACTTTAAAATTGGCGATTGCTTGCTCTAGTAGATTGTTATTGTGCTGCTTAGATTTTTAAATTTACTAATTTTTTTTTTTAATTTACTCGGGTACCTACTGTACCTACCTACTTTAATAATTTTAATAAGTTGAAATAAGAATAAAGTGATTAACACAAAAAATCACAAGTATTCATATCCCACGGGAACCGTGCATTTTTCTTACAATAATAACATTATTTTTATAGAAATAATGTTTCTTTAGAATGTTTAATAAGAAACATAATGGTTCTTAGTTTGAAAGTAAGCCCCTACCAAAGGATTGGATGCTTTGGTAGGGGCTTACTTTCAAGAAAATGTTGCAAAAATGTTCACCACCCCTGAATCCTAAAATGTGACGGACTTACCCCGTTTTACACATTTTTGACAATATCTTTGGATTGGGACCTTATTTCGAATCGTTGAAGACATAAAATTCATTGTTAAGAGGTAATACATGCTGTGAGTTACTTTAGACTCTTCTAAACATCTCCTGTCGCCTACAATAACTCCTAGACGGACTTCCCTCATTTAGCCGGGGAAGACCGTCTACTGCCCGAGTTTTAAAAAATCTCCGATTTTATTGTTAATTTTATATAGTTTTAAAGGTTTAATAGCTTTTTCTGATTCTTGGATAAATTTGCTAACGACGAATATCTTTAACTTTACAGAAAAATGCATAGTGACTGAGATATGATCAATCAAACCGAACTTTGAAAAAAGTATGCCGGTCTTCCCCGCATTGACCTTACCTAAATTAAATTAGCGATGTTCGTTTGTTTTCAAGTTTCGAAAGCAAACTGAAGAAGCTGAAGGTATACTCATTAATCCTCAGCGACCATGCAATATTAGGTTTAGTGATAGCGAGCAGTTCTGATGATGGAGTCATCTGATGATTCGTTCAATATAATCATCGTTGTGTATACTTAATGAAAACTTATTTACTTTATAGGAACTGCTGAAATTTTCAACCGTGCATAGCCGGTCCGGCTCACTAGGGTACACAGGAAGTATTGGAGATGTAAAATGATGAGGAGTAGTTGTCAATAGAAAGTTCAAATACTCACCAAATTAACATATCCGAATATAGTCACACCTTTGCGAATCGGCACACAAAAGCAGCACTTTCTCGCGACCGGCCATTTCGGGCATTTAGCCTTACACCAAGCCATCTTATCCCAGCAACCCTCCATCGAAAACTCACTTTAATTCGACCTCATTAGGTTTAATTTCGTTGAACTTGAAATATCTTTGTTCTGATCCATATCGTGGTAAACCAACTGAGCGAGTGGATGTATGAAAAGATTCGTTGAAGAGGTAATAGAGATCTTCCTGTCCCCACTCCTGGCTATTAATTCTCATTGTGGCAACTTTATTACACAATACATTGCTTTATTTGTAAAGTCTGTCTCCTGGAATGTTGTGGATTGCGACCGATGAAACTTCACTTGGTTACTGTTTATGGTATTGACCTTGGTAGAGATGTTGAGTAAAGATCTTGAATTTATGCAGAATATGTGCATTATTTTGAGTTATCATTACAGTCTTGTAGCCGGTACTTACTACATAACTTCTAAAAAAAATTGTGTATATTTAGATCTATTTTATTGTACTTAAGTATATATTTATTTATTAAAACTAGAACGGTATAAAAGCCATTTACACTAGTTTAAATTAATTTTAAGATTACATTTAAATTATAATTACAATTGTACATTTAAAAAAAAATAAGTAGATTATGCTTGCTGCATCATGACGTCACAATGTCAGGATATTCATAATTATTATATTTGTATGAATTAATGTTGTAAAAAAGAATTATATAAGTAAGGACTTAAACAAAAAATACTCACAAAAAATATATTTACCTACATTATTAATAATACTTAGGTACACAAATTATTATAAGAAAACGTGACACAACAGAAACCTAACTAAAGTACCTACAAGCTAAACGGTAATCATTCGTGTAGGCTGGACAGTTCGTACTTGTGATGTATCTTCGTTATTTCCTTTTTCACCTGTCTAATGATGCAGACGTCTACCACTGGAAATAAGGAAGACATAATTTAGATCTCAATAAGGGCGGATCCAGGATTTTTTTCTGGGAGGGGCACAAGGGGCCGTCGGGCAAAAAAGTCACATTCAAATCAAAATCATACATTTAGAGCGCGTGCCCACGAGGTGGTTTTTCGCCGAAGCTAAGCACTGCGTCAAACCGGGTCGTCACAGTAATGGTCGTTTTTCCATTAGCCGGCACGGCACCGGCACCGGTGCCGGCGCCGGTAAATGGAAAAGCGAGCAGTACATTTTCATACATTTTTGCGTTGCCGGCGCCGGTGCCGGTGCCGGTGCCGGTGCCGTGCCGGGCTAATGGAAAAACGCCCATCGTATGGGACACTATGGAGCCAAGCACACGACGCCGGCGCTAGCGCCAGCTCCCCAGCAACCGGGCACGGCGCCGGCGCTCGCCCTCGCAAAAAACTGGGCCGTGTTAAAACCGTCTCGTGGGTATGAGCCCCCGGCGGCGCGGCGGGCGCCGGCTAAAAACCTGGCCGTGTTAAAACCGTCTCGTGGGCACGCGCCCTCATTCTGTTTTAAGCTATGCAAAGCAAAGACAGATTCGCGAGGTCTAGCTCACAGAGCCACTACCTAGTATATTTTAACAATCTGATAATTTGATTTGCCTCTATGAAATTAATGAAATGAAATGAAAAAAGCTTTATTGCTACTCAATTAGATAAAGTAGGTAGTTGTAAAAAAATACCTATGTATGTACTGTGATGGAATCTCCACAGTAGGTGTCTGGGGGAGGGTCACGTGCCCCCGTGCCCCTCCCCTAAATCAGCCCTAGGATCTCAATAAAAGATTTTTTAATTTCCTATTTATTTAAAAATGTCGGCAGTTTTAAACAGCAGAACGAACGGTATCGGTTTTAAACATTTCATGGTGCGATTTATAAGATATTTGTGTAACGTGACGTCACGACACGTGGCACTTTAGTAATGTAAAATTGAAAATGTTCAAATCCTGTACCAAATATACTTTTGGCGCGTCACGACACACCGATGTGTACACTACACGTCGGTGGAATATTGCCGGAATACAATAATGTACAGTAAAACCAGAAAAAGGAAAACATCGAAAACAATCGCTTAAAATTACAAAACCATTGACGAAAAGTCATTTAGAAATGAAAATCCGTACCCATATTATTTGTTTGTTTGTACTCACGGTCTCGGAAACGGCTCTAACGATTTCGATGAATTTGCGGTACCTGCGAGGATTTACGCAGGCGAAAAATCGATCTAGCTAGATCTCATATCTGGGAAAATTCCTTTTCTCTGCATTTTTACGCAAAAATATTTACCAGTGCAATGTGCTTCGTAATTTCACGTAATTTATTAAGACTAAAATGGCTGAGTGGTTGGGTATCCTCCTTCCAGCCGAAGACAGCGTGTTCGAATCTCAGCCAGTGAAAGTTTAATTTTTTGTGGGTTTTTTTGTTCATTTTTCTTTTTTTTTTAAATTTTTTTCTCCCGAGCAGAGCTCGGTCGCCCAGATATACTTACTTAAATAAATAAGTCCTACTACCAGGATGATAATCGCTTTCACAACATCCACCTTAACATGTTCTGTGTTCGTCATGTACAATATCACCGGTGTGAGTACAACGTCTATTGTGATTGCAAATATTTCGTAGTAGTAGAATACTCGAAGGATGTTGTAGTTTTTCTGAAAAAAAAAACATACTTATGCCATTGTGGATGTTGATATGCGGACTAAAGGTCGTCAAAGCTGAATCACAATATGAAATGAACAATAACGCACAACGCAGCGGGGTGCGTTGCAGTATAAGAACCTGAAAAAAATTCAAACAGTATTTGCAGTAAGTATAAACAATATTACCTTGTGGACCCCTACTATTGAAGCTGCCTGGAAACTTATGTCAGCAATTAAAAGGATTACTATTACCCCTAGTAGGGGATATGTGCTCTTGTTAGAAAATATGCGCCCCTCAAAGCAGCTAAAGAACACTGGTAGAGTGTTTGATATTATCAGGATAAATCCGATTATCTGAAAATTTAAATAAAATATAAAGCTCACTTACAGAAAATATAAATATAAGATAATAAATAAGATTAAAAATAAAAAAGTATTTATACTTAGTGAATAATTTCATTTATTTAAATTTCATGAATATTATACGTCAAAACAGAGAGACCACCAGTCTCAGTTCCACAAAACGGATTTTTATAATAACCTACTTGGTTGCGCTTCATAGTTTATAATTCTTATATTTTATTCCATCACCTTATGGCGATCGAGAGGCATTGGTTTAATAGTCTTAGTTTATTAAATAAGTGCCGCATATTGTTGTTTGGTGAAACTCGCGCGGAGAAACGCTGTAGTCGGCATTTTGTGCTGATGGACATTGGCGGTTGGCTCCGCTCGATGAGTCTCGCCTCGCCCGTGGAATAGTGCGCACGCGCCTGTTGCATTGTCCACATTTTCGCTCTGACGTGCATCATCTCGTCTTTATACCCTGAACTGAACCTACATCAAGTGTTATCTGGATTACCTAGACTAGACTGTGTTGTGTACCGCTGGCCAGCGTAGTGTCGTGTCTAGACTGCGAGCTTTAAGCCCTAACGCGGCATCGCTTCCATCTACGTGGAGATCGCTGATCAAAGGTATGTGGCATGCTTGATGAATTTGGACTTTTAAATCATTGCCTTAAAGTTAGCATCGCTGAATCAGTTCCCGCGCGTATGATTTTTATTTCCTAGCAATTTTTATTCTAGAGGTTATACGCATCATTTTGGTCCTTCGAGCCGGATAAATTCATTTTGGTCATTTTGACCCGGTTAAATTCATTTTGGTCCTTTGAGTACGAAGAAATTATTTTTGGGCCTATTTACGGCCTATTTTTTACGTTCTAAAAGTCTAACTTTAAGCAAAAAGCTCGGGAAATTTCCATATACAATTGCATATCATCACACAACTCTCACCTCTATTGCGTAGAGAATAAGGTTCATACTACCTTGCATTCAATAGTTCTACCGACAAATTGATTTTTAATTTAAATCTTTAATTTCGCTGATTAAAACACTGTAATATACATATAATTGAATATCAACGTTGATACATATCGCTAAATAAGTTCATTTCATAAATCAGTTTATTTTCGGCGTAATTACATACTTTTTTGTTCGTGTATGAAAAATTGTGGGTATTTGTATGACTTTGAGTTGCCCTTCGAAACTTGTGGAATATTCCATTTCTTTGTTTTCGTACGGCTAATTATTTACGCATTAGAAACTTTTATATTTTTTTCGAATCGAGATTTGCTGACTGAATGATATCGTTTGTATGTTAGATACACTTTGTACTGTGGGTTTGTTAGGTACATGCCTACAATATTCGTATTGCACGAGTAGGTATTTTTTTTTATAATATCGAGACTCCATCGCATCGCATTTGTTAATTATTGCAATTAATCGTCTTACATCGCATTTGTTTAATTAGTGCAATTAAACATCTTATCATCGCGTCGCTTGTTATTTTATTTTGTAAGGAAACTTGATCTTTTGATAGGAACCTTCAGGTAAAATAACAGATTTGTATAAACTTTACGCGTTTGTGCCTCATAGGATACAGCCGTATAATTATACATATCACCCGTACCTAACTTGGTAATCGTAACACTAACTAGATAAGTTATTTTGAAAGGTCGTTTACTCATTTACTTGTTAGGAATTTTATTGTTTTGTACGAAGGGATTTCGTTATAAATACAATCGCATCGCATAGGTACGTAATAAGTGTCTATACTTATTTGTAGTTTTCGCATTTAACTTATAATTGTAAAAAAAAAACCATCTGTACTATAGGTATTTGAGTAAGTTAATCTCATAAAAATAGAAGTAGTGCAGAATTGTTATCGCATCGCATTCAACATACACGCTAATTACTTATCGGCTTGTGTTGAAAGGTTGTAGGTATATCCAAGCATAAATATATGAAATAGGTAGCTACGTTCTTAAGGTATTAGGCGTGTTTACTATTTTTATTGCATTGGACTTGTTATCGGCAATCTGTTATATTTTGTTCGCTTAAAATTTTTAAACCTTACAATTTATTATTGTTAGGGTTCGCGCGTACAGATAAGTGGTTCCGTACTATTATTTACTATTTATAAAATCGTTCGCCGAGTTATTGTTTTGATTTGCCCCCCTAATTTCACTCACGCATTTTAGGGTTCCGTAGAAATAATTTAAGGTTTCAGTTGATTAAATTATTTTTTTTTGTCAGGTTTTAACTTCTGTTCACAATGAGTGACAAGGTGAAACTCAAATTATTAGAAATTAAACGCGACTCGTATTTCGCACGGGTTCAAAGTATTTTTGATTCAACAAAATCTTTAACAAGCGAAAGATTACGTAAAACTTTTATTGCTCAGACTAAACAAATTGATAAATTACGTAGCGAATTCAATGAAATTATGGACGAGATTAATATGTTAAAATTGACATTAGATCCAAAGTGTGAAGTAAGCTATAGTGCCTTAAATTCATTTGATGAGTTGGTCTGCGAGATAAAAAGTACTTTGGCTTCATTAACGGAATCACATGATTCCAAGGAACCCGCTGCTTCGATTAGCACGAAATCGAGCCCTAATCCTTTTCACATAAAGGTACCTAAAATCGAGTTGCCTACCTTTGACGGTGATATTCAGAGCTTTCCGTTCTTTTACGAGACGTTCAAACGTATTATACATACTAACGCCGATTTATCAGATTCTGATCGCATTCATTATCTGCTGAGTTGTTTAAAGGGAAAGGCTAGGAATGTGGCAGTAGGTATTGTACCTTCCGGTGATAATTACCGCCTGGTCTGGGATGCGCTTATCGCAAAGTACCTGGATACTCGCGCGCTCGCTACTAATTATCTAAATCAGCTGTTCTCATTGAAATCGTTCGGTTCGACGCCCGCTAACATTGAAAAGGGTTTCGATAAATTAACTGCTACGGTTGCGGGACTCAAACAATTGAAAATAGATAACTTGGATGATTTTATATTTATTCATTTGGGTCTTAAGTTAATAGACTCAGATATCGCAAAACATTTTGAAATGTCGCTTCGTAATCAACAGGAGTTAGATTATGACTATTTCGTAAAGTTTGTTCGTGAACAAGTCAAAATCTTGTTTCGCACCTCTTCTGCGGCAACTAAGCCCGCCCCCGCAGGTAGCTCCAGCGCCTCATCTAAGGTATCGCAGGTGTTTGTAGCTACTGAATCTAAATGTTCGCTTTGTCATTCCACGCATAAAAACTTGTTTACGTGCAATACGTTTCAAAAGTTGAGCGTGAATGATAGATTTAAGTTTGTAAAAGACAATAACAGATGTGGTAACTGCCTAAGTAGCCAACATACCGTATCTAAGTGTCTATCGAAGTCCACATGTAAGAAATGCAACGGTAAGCATCATTCCTTATTGCATTTTGAGCAATCGACGCAAGCCCCTGCGCTTGCCCCTGCGCTTGCCCCCACGCTCGCCCCCGCCTCAACTTCTGCGGCCGACCCTGCTACTCCTGAGCGTGTGGCGTTGTGTACGCATTCTTCTGCACAAGCCCAGGCCACCCGGAGTACCGAAGTGCTAGCTACGGCCAAGGTTTTAGTGGCAGGTAGGAAGGGTAATGACATGGTGGTTAGATGTCTTTTGGACCCTGGTTCTCAAAAGAATTATATCACGTCGCGTTGCTGCCGTATGCTCGGTCTAACTATACATGCGGACTCGATAGATACCGTTCGTGGTATTGGTGGCACGTCGCAGCCCGTTCGCGGCTCGGTGAACCTTACGTTCAGCTCACGGCTTCGCTCGCAGCCTAGGTATGAAATTGACGCTTTAGTTTTGGATCAAATAACCGGCCAGCTTCCTCTGTGTGCTATAAATATTGCCGAATTGAATCACATTGATCCTAAATTACTTGCGGATGACACCTGGGGTGTGCCAGGTAATATTGACATGTTACTTGGGGTCAAATTGTTCGTTAAGTTATTGCGACCAGGTCACGTGACCAGCGTACCCGGCTGCCCCGACGCATTGGAGACTGTGCTCGGCTACATACTTCTAGGAGAAGCACCTATTATCGAACCTCCAACTGACACGCTGTCTTTCTTTGCGAGTTCGTTCGATAACTTCGATCTTCGTAAGTTTTGGGAGATTGAAGATGTTACGGCTTCGTCCATTGGGAGTGTGGATGATAAACACTGTGAACAGTTTTATTGTACCACAACTACCCGCGCTCCAAATGGCAAGTATGTTGCAGCTTTACCACTGAAAACAGACGCTTCAGCGTTAGGAAATTCTTTTGACATAGCTCGCAAAAGATTTTTTAGCCTCGAACGTAAACTTAAATCGCTTCCTAACGTCAAACTCCTTTACGATGACGTCATACGGGATTATCTACAGAACAATTACATTTCTTTGGTGCAGAATATCGTACCTGAAAGTGTGTTGCCCAAACAAAATTGTAAGGAGCGAGAAATGGAATACTATATTCCTCACCATGCTGTTATTCGAGAGGATAAAGTGACCACTAAGTTGCGCGTGGTCCTAGATGCCAGTGCATGTACAGACAATGGTACCTCGCTCAATGATATCCTGTACGCAGGTCCAGTCCTTCAGGCTGACCTTTTTAACATCTTGTTAAATTTTAGGCTTTTCAGTGTCGCTATTTCCGCAGATGTCAAATCTATGTACCTACGTATAGGTATACGCCCGCAAGATCGTTCGCTTCAACGTATCTTATATCGGTTTCATGAAGAAGAAGAACTTCAAATCTTTCAGTTTTCCGTGCTTCCATTTGGATTGAAGTGTAGTCCTTTTATAGCTATTCGCACTATCCAACAGCTATGTCAGGATGAAGGAACGCAGTTACCTCTCGCCAGGGACATTTTGCAGCGAGATATTTACATGGACGATATAGTCAGCTCTATACCTAGCACTGCGCTGGCTATAGACTCGGCTCGTGAACTGATAAAAATATTCTCTCTCGGTGATTTTCAGCTGACGAAGTGGTCTAGCAACAGTGTCGATGTTCTTCAGACTATCCCAGAGTCATTAAGACTTTCACAGAGCGTGGACCTAAGTAAAGATCCAACACAGAAAATACTGGGACTTCGTTGGTTTCCTGATGAGGATTGTTTCGCTTTCCAGGTCAATCCTAATGATCGCCCTTGCACGAAACGGAATATTCTTTCTTCCATCGCACGTCTTTTCGACGTTCTAGGCCTTGTGGCACCGATAATTTTATACGCCAAGCTTCTTATCAAAGAGCTTTGGCTTGTCAAACTTGGATGGGATGACGTCCCACCACCTCGCATTGTTCGTCTGTGGGAACAATTTCAAGCTGAATTGCCACTTATCTCTGAATTGAGATTTTTGCGACATGTCGGCGTCATAGAACGCTGTAGGCTCTCACTCGTCGGTTTCGCCGATGCTAGTGAGAAAGCTTACGGTGGTTCGGTCTACGCCCACGTTGTCAAACCCGACGGTAGTATCGTCGTTTCGCTGGTGTGTGCGAAATCTAAAGTCGCCCCACTGAAAGTCGTTTCTCTAGCTCGTCTCGAGCTATGCGCCGCACTCCTCTTATCAACTGTGATAAAGCGAGTATATAACCTTTTCGCAGCTCGGCACGCCATTGAGGTAGTCGTAGCTTTTTCGGATTCAACTGTAACTTTGAGTTGGATTCATTCCGCACCGCATCGATGGCACACCTTCGTAGCCAATCGTATCGCTAAGATTCATGAGAATCTTTCGGCAGATCACTTCTTTCACGTGAAAGGGTCTGAAAATCCCAGTGATTGCCTCTCTCGCGGCTTAACGCCTGCCCAATTAGTCCATCATCCGCTATGGCTAAATGGACCGCCATGGCTTAAGCTTCCCCGCTCTGAATGGCCGATAAAACCATTCGTTTCAGGTGAGTCGCAAGAGCTTCCCGAAATGAAGCCCGTGGCTCTTCCTGTGCTCTCGCACGAATGCTCGGACGGAAGTCCTCCTTCCGACGACATTCTATACGCTCGTTCTACCAGGTTCTCTTCCTGGATGAAATATTTAAAAACGATTTGCTTCGTTTATAAGTTCATCAAACGGCTCCCTAGAGGGCCCGTTATCGCGTCTGACTTAGAGTTCGCTGAATTAGTTGTGTTGAGATCAGCTTCAAAATGCATCTCTACAAGGTCATCGGTCAGCAAATTCTTAGTTTTGATGAGCTTAACACTATGCTCACTCAAGTAGAAGCTTTATTAAACTCACGGCCTCTGTATGCGGTCAGCTCGGATCCGTCAGAGCCTGCTTCATTATCGCCGGCGCACTTTTTGCATACGAAACCCCTTTTATTTCTTCCCGCTCGCGAAGTCAATGAAACGCGTTTAAACCTTATTTCGCGATATGAATTGATGGATAAACTGGTCCAATCTTTTTGGAAGCGGTGGCGCCAAGAGTACTTGCACACCCTACAATCCAAACAGAAATGGAACACCCCTGCCAATCCAGTACGGGTCGGTATGGTTGTCGTCTCCATGCAGGACAATGTCATGCCTCTGCATTGGCCGTTAGGAGTAATTACAGAAATATTTCCAGATAAAAACGGAGTTTGTAGAGTCGCATCCGTAAAGACTAAGAGCGGGATCTTTCAGAGTCGCCCGGTAGTAAAGTTGTGCCCTTTGCCAACTCAATAAGTTTTGTTTAACATTAAGATTAAGTCTTATCGTGCACCAATGTGCAGTATTAGATTTAGTTACCGCGTAGAATAGTTAGTTAAGTATTCTTGTTTGTAATATAGAGTCGCAACTTTAGAGTTCTTATAACTTTTGGTAGAGTTGTGATGATATGCAATTTTATTTACCTTTCCTTGTGTTTCGAAAGTAGGAACTTTCAAGCCGGGGAAAATGGTTGCGCTTCATAGTTTATAATTCTTATATTTTATTCCATCACCTTATGGCGATCGAGAGGCATTGGTTTAATAGTCTTAGTTTATTAAATAAGTGCCGCATATTGTTGTTTGGTGAAACTCGCGCGGAGAAACGCTGTAGTCGGCATTTTGTGCTGATGGACATTGGCGGTTGGCTCCGCTCGATGAGTCTCGCCTCGCCCGTGGAATAGTGCGCACGCGCCTGTTGCATTGTCCACATTTTCGCTCTGACGTGCATCATCTCGTCTTTATACCCTGAACTGAACCTACATCAAGTGTTATCTGGATTACCTAGACTAGACTGTGTTGTGTACCGCTGGCCAGCGTAGTGTCGTGTCTAGACTGCGAGCTTTAAGCCCTAACGCGGCATCGCTTCCATCTACGTGGAGATCGCTGATCAAAGGTATGTGGCATGCTTGATGAATTTGGACTTTTAAATCATTGCCTTAAAGTTAGCATCGCTGAATCAGTTCCCGCGCGTATGATTTTTATTTCCTAGCAATTTTTATTCTAGAGGTTATACGCATCACTACTTTTTGGTTAATTATTCTGTATTTATATTTACTTTCTGTAATTATATTTTGTTTGTGAGAGAAAATAAATAAATAAAGCCGCCTCAATCAATAGTGTTCAAAACATTCAGTACACAGGAAAGTAAATTTAGAATCGTAAACAACACTGCACATGACCTAAATATGTAGAAAACATAAACTGGCTCAGTGTTTCTTTTTGAATCACCCTTTAGGTCACGTGCGTGCTGAGTAGGTACAGTCAGCGACAAAAGTTGATAAACATTTTGAGTTTTAATTTTTATAGGATCTACTAAACCCGTGGAGTTATAATCAAAAATTTATCTAATATTAGATGCTTTGTCCTGCTCTATTACAAATTTTAAACAAAAGTTACCAATTTTGCACATAGCCTGAAGATAGAAGTGACTTGAAAAACTCAAAATGTTCATCGATTTTGGTCGCTGATTGTACCGGCTATCTACCATACTACCCTAAAATGTCTCTGTTACTTTCCCTTCTTTTCTTTCACTTTTATAGATTCATCTATGAAAGAAAACTCTTTTTTGGTACTACATTATTATATTATTATTTCTGGAAGTTTTAGCCGTGTTGCAACACTTGCAACAACCATGATTGAGTGAGATCACTTACAAGTCATGGAATCACTTACAATCATTAATACACAATAACAAAAGCATGCCTGAAATATTAAAAGCTTTATTACGTGAGGGCTGTTTATAACTATAACGGCCTTTACACGTAAAGTTCGGAACGCGGGAAACAGCACGCGCCGTCTAAACTGCGGTCGAAACTCTGGGGTCCTAGCCATATAACACGATCTATCGTCGCTGTAGAATAGAACACTTCAAAATGTATAGGATTTGACGTTTTGACCACGTGACTCATCTACTTGAAACGTCAAATCCTATACATTTTGAAGTGTTCTATTCTACAGCGACGATAGATAGTGTAATATGGCTAGGGGGGCTGGTTCGGATAGTTTTGCCTAAATATGTCAGATTCGCCCGCGTTCCAATCAGTGGACACATTTTTTGTCGTAATTAGCACGAGTTTGATCCGCGGTCCAAACTGCGGTCCGAACTTTACCTTTACCGTGTGGCGGCCGCTATTGAGCGTAACGGCTCGCGTAGGTACACCAAATCCGTCATCGGCCGAACTATGCACGGCCGTCGTCGGTTGAGAAACGTATGTGAAGGAATCGGACGATGTCAGGTCGGCAGTAGTATAAGCGCTCTTATATCTTCACTTACGTTTGATTCGATCGGACGAGTTCGGCCGACGATGGTTCGGCCGATGACGGATTTGGTGTACGCGAGCCGTAACAGACACGGCAGCCGAGAATGGCAGACATCGTCGATCGCGGCCGCTCTCAAACAAAAGACTGAGAGAGAAGCACTGCACGGTCCCGTTACGATTCTCTATTTACATTGACCGGTAGCTAACGTAGCCGCACAGGCACGGACAGACACGCAGACAAAATTTTTTGCGCGAATTTTATTAGCACCGCGCAGACAAAATTCTTTGCACGAAAACGGTGTCTGTCCGTTTCTGGCGCGACCCGTGTCTGTGGGTGTCTGTGCGGCTACGTAACATTAGATATGAATACGATCATACAAACTGTCTAAAAGGATATTATTTTGTCTGCCACTCTACTGTGTCTGTTACGCTTAATGACTGTAGATATAAACAGTCTTTTAATGGTGGCCGCACACCTATCCGCGTCGAACGCGCCCAACGAATCGAATTTTAGAATTATTTATAATGAAATCGTATGAAACCTCTCAAACCTGCCGTCGATCGGTCGAATCGTCCCATCTGGCAGTACTTCGAGAGTTGCGCGTGGATAGGTGTGCGATCAGCCTAAAAAATACCCATGCCAAATAGTATCAAAGTTTATTTTTATTTATAAACACTTACGATTTTAGTGTATGCCCAAGTCTGCAAGCGCACTTTAATATCAAAGGAACAGCACCATTTATTGACCTTAGGTTGGTCATCTCTCATCATGCTGGCTGCATTAGCAAAAATCATTGTTTCACGAGTGATTCACAATCGATGCAAAACAAACTGGCGTTGCTCCTAACGCTTCATGGCCGAAAGAAAGAGAGAGAACGAAGATATTTTTAGATTTCAGACAAATATGTTTACCAAACTGATTTTACGAGAAATTCTGTAGTAAACTACAGAAATATTGGAGTTGGCAGACGAGAAAGTTACAAAAAGAATAAAACAGTGGGTAAGAAGTAGGCTTGATAAAAACTATTGAAAAAGTCCCTGACAGAGTAGGTATTATGCTGAGATTATTTAGCCACCTGACGAATTTCGTTATGGTAGCGACCAGTAGTTAAATACTGGCTCTGTGAGCTGTAGACCTCGCAAATCTACCTTTGCGTAGCTTAAAACAGAATAATACTCATAATTCTCTAGTTTTGTGATGAGAAGGTGGTCCCAGGTGCTTCATCAATCCCTACCTTGTAGTTAAAGGGGCCGATTCCACTGGTAGAAATCTAAAAATAAGCAACATACTCGTACTACATTTTGAAGATCTATTCTACTCTGCTCATCAAACTGAAGATCCTCATCAGATCTTCACCATATTTTTATGAGAACTATTTAAAGTTACAAACGTTCAAACAAAAAAAGAACCATCGAAATCGGATGTAATAAAGCGGAGATATCCTGTAGCCCCCTTTTTGCCCCTTTTTGGAGGAAGTGTCAAAAATCCTCGATGACAAAATAATTCTATAAATTATCAAACTTGCTTAAAAATTTCACGAGAAATGGTTGAGAAATGCGACCTGTAGAGGAGAACATACAGACAGACGTCTGACAGACAAACATCCGGACAAACAAAAGCGTTTTTGTCCAAGCTGAAGCATAGACGTTTCGCTCGCTCGGTCAATTAAAAAAGCTGATTTGCACAAAAGTCACTTCTGGCGGCCTAGAACTTCGCCAACAGAATTAGACACTAGCTCATACGACTTATAGTCTGGCAAAAAATATAAGACATGGGGGCGCCACTCTGCAAGCTAAATACGTGAAATAGATAAAGAAATTTTACTTCTGGCTGACGTCTTCGGTACCTTTAAATACCATAGACAAGAAACCTGTACTTTACCATAGATTAGTAGAGAAAGGGTTTCCATTGTAATGAAATTTTAGTTGGCGTTTTTTTTTTTCGTTCTTGCCAGACTACCTATACTTACTACGTAGTCAAGGTGCATTTAAGCTACTAGCGGAATGGAACATAAAAATATTGATTACTTACTAGCTTCATCCTGTGTTTATTCCAGGTTTCATTAAAATCAGTCAGTAGTTTTTGCGTGAAAGAGCAACAAACATCCATACATCCAGACATCCATACATCCTCACAAACTTTCGCATTTATAATATTAGTAGGAAGTAGGATGATGATTTATGGTATTGTATTTGTTATTCAAATTCAGCTATTGTTTTGTAAAACCATTGTCTCATTTAAATTCGAAACATCTTCAGCTACGAAGACAAATGAAACATATATTTCATTTTTGTCTTGTATCGCGTCTAGAATACAACAAGTACTAGGTAATGCCTAGAGTGTTGAATGATGTTGAAGCAATGTTGAAGATACTAGGAATTACATAAAAAATACTTAGGTACTTAATTATTCATAACTCGCGTGGTACCCGGATAAAAAGTAGCCTATGTGCTATTCCCGGTCATTAGGTACCTTATCTAAATTTTTAAATTTCGGACAAACATACATCCTCATCCATGGTTCAGTAGGTACTACTAAAGAAAGCAGTGAGTGAAGTAAGGAAACATCTTTTTGATTTTTCATTTTAGTGTAATCTCAAATTTTTAAGCCAGATATATTTTGGACCTCGCTTTATAATAAAGTAGATTGAGTCTGGTTGTGTTTTGTTAAAGTAACTTCGGTCCCGTTCATAGTTTACAAGTCCTCTTAATAACATTCTTCTTCGACTTTAAACTTTCCATTCACTTCGTCATCAGCGGGCATTCTTGAGAAGTTGTATTGTTCTTTATTCCTTAGCTTTGTCATCTCGCTATAAACTGTCAGGCAGATGCACAGGTCCAGCACTGAAATCAAAAACAGTACTTGTTAAGCTGGTATTACACGCTGGCGCAGGATCGCCGAGTGAACGCCAGTGCCTACGTGTGGGCAGCACTGACTTGCGATCGCTCGCCTAGCTGGCCAAGTGAATACAAGTGCTAATTTTCATTGGTTTGCGTAGACTCGTCAAGCGTCTGGACGATAGCACTCGCCTTGCATCGACTCGCCTTCGCTCTCGCTGGCTTAGGCTATCTATAGGTTGTCATTTAAACTGACGGTTCTCTGTCTCCTGTCTCTTTGCGCGCCCCTACAAAGCCTGTGTATGGTCTTGGAGGCCACAGAAAATACTCCTGTCGCAGAAGAGAGAGACTCTGACACCCGTATTTATAAACAAATAAAAGTAACTACTTTAGTAAAAGTAATTACTCTAGTAATGATTTTTATTTTATAGTTTGAAGTTAGAACTGTCAACAGTTAGAATTCTTTGCCAAGTAAAAGTCACCATTTTCTTTACTTGTAGCATTGAGAACTAGACCATTTTGCGTTTGATTTTGACAAGCATTACTCTGCTATAGAATAAGATTTTAAAATGAAGAATTCTATCCTCAAGTAATGACTTCATTGAGAAATTACTTAGCAGCAAGTAATTGCTTGTCTATAAATACGGGTGTGAGACTCTTGAGACAAAGACTCAGAAAGTAACAGATTCAATGAAGAAGAAGACATGGTGCATTAATTTAACATATTCTTTGTTTCATTTTCAAAACTTTCGTGAGTTGTAGGTACTAGACATTATTTAACACACATTGTCGGGATCTAAATCGACGAATTTTTTACGTGAGTAATTCCCGTGTGTTAAATAATGTATATTCTTTGTTGTTATCTGGCCAAACCTAGTGACGGAGTTTTATCCCGCCTGAAGGTCTCTGTCATGGTTTATCGAATTAAAAGTCGGGATCGACAATTTATCGTACCCTCCGAAGCACGTTAGCGCTAAGCTGTTAATGCCACTCAGAAAGCCGCTTTACTCTACAACTATCTATCAAGAACGCCTAAGCAAGCTAGCTACGCTTTACCTTAGCGCTTCTTTCTTCTTTTTAATAGCTTCTTTTTTGAAATTAATAAATAATTAGTAAATAAATATTGGCGGACATTTCACACAGCGCCATCTAGCCCCAAACTAAGCAGAGCTTGTACTATGGGAACCAGATAGCTGATAGAATACTTAAGTTTTAGTATATTTTTGTACTTAAATATTATACTTTATAACACCCAGACACAGAACAAACATCTATGTTCATCACACAAATGTTTGTCCTGGGTAGGAATCAAACCCACGATCCACAGCGCAGAAGGCAGAAGCTACTACCAACTGAGCTAAGAGGCCAGTCAAATTCTGTGAGGCCAGTGAAATACTTACAGATATAAAGAACTCCAATGATTGTATAGATAATTCCCAGTGACGTGTGTGCTTGCAGAATGTTCACACACACCAAGACAATAACCGCAGCCTCCGCAGTCATAGCGTAGATCTCGTAGAAAAAGAACACTCGAAGGACTTGCAGGCTTTTCTGTAAATAATTATAGTTCGCATCATTTAAAAAGAACGCTGGAAGAAAGTGGAGGCGGTGTGTTTGTTAAATGATTTGACCTATTTATTTTTTATAATCATTTGACCCTGTGTAGTCTTAACAATGTTTTTATGGAATAAAACTATAAATCTCTTCGGATGCAAGGCATGTATAATTATGGTCAAACGGTAAGTAGGTAAGTTTGTTTAACCATCAATTATTACAAAAATATGAAATAAATATTAAAAGAAAACCAACCTTAATGATACCAGTTAGGAAAACAATTAAAAATACCACGTCGACTATTAAAGCTATGATCAGCATGGACATGAAGTAAAATACTGCGATCACTCCGAAAAATCCATCTGTGTTATATCCGTACAGGATTGCTGTGAAGAGGACGAGGTACACTATCGCTAACATATCTGCTACCTGGAAAAGAAAATACATAGATATATAGTGAATTCACTTTTCATTTTTCTTTCATTTTAAGTTCAGATGCTTCATAGTGAAAGATGCCGAATGAAAGGCAGAAATGAACAAAAATGAACCGTCTGATCCCGGCTTTACAGCTTCTGCGACTGCGCTACAGAGGTCTTAAAAACGTGATGCATTACTAAATAGATAATTCCCAGAAGAATCACCTAGCTTTTAAGACGATCCAAAGTGATCATATATGCATAGTGGTTTTACTAGATGCTTTGTGACTGTGACCTGTTATTTATCTTTAAAAGGTTAAATTATCTTTGTTATGGCTACACTTCATTCAACTGCTTCAGTTACTTAAAGGATGATCAAACCTTCAACAGTAGTTCCATTATAGCTCTGTCTCTGGGTCAGCATGACAAACAAATTACAAAATTAAAAATTTTGAAAAACCGACTTCAGCTGAGAAATGTTCTACACGCTCGAAGTGCATTTCTGTTCTTAACTCCGAAGATCCTCACTTAATTATTGTGGCACAAATCGAAAAGTATACCTACTTACACTTTCAAACAAAAAAAGAACTTTTTATCTTTAACAAAGCTATTCTACTATTTCACCAAATGGCTGACATTTAAGAGATCGAACCAAAACCAAAGCGGTTGTCATCTAATAGAATTCAGGCCCAGGCGTCTTGGAATAATCGGTGAACATACATAAAAAACCACAAAAAAAGACTCGAATTGAGAACCTCCTCCTTTTTTTAAGTCGGTTAAAAAGAGGAACCTACTTTTGGGTTTTTTAGTTCAATAAAACGGAATTTCTAAAGTCATAACTATGAGTAAGTAGGTATTATTTTTATAACAAAGGAGGTGTTTCATAACACGCTAGGTCTTTGTCCACCAGACGGAAAAATTGTGAAAAAATCAGTAAATTTCGGAAAAGTATTTAAATTTTAATGATAATTATTATTACGGGATTTTATCGCGTACCTCAAGACAATCACAGGGACCCTGACGGGACACTGCCCCCTCAATAAACACCTGTACAACATCGGTATCATGGACAGCCCACTCTGCAGAGGATGTCTAATCGAAGAAGAATCAGCAGCCCACGTAGTCCTGGAATGCGTAGGCGTAGCAGCACAACGGCAGCAAATCCTCGGCAATCCGAGGTCGCTCCTCGAGGCCTGTGAGGACCCCAGGAATCTTCTGCGCTTCTGGGAGGAGCTAGGCTGGCTCCATATCTAGTGAGCCAGGTCATCCCCACGCAAAAAGGACCACCTCTGAGTCCAATTGCGGAAAAGGGAGTCCCCCATACATACATACATACATACAATCGCGTACCTTTTATTTATTTTGTTTCCCGACGTTTCGAACACGTTGCAGCGTTCGTGGTCACGGGATGACTGAAGTACAGGATCGAGATCAAAAAACACCGAAATTTTAATCGTGATGGTGGTTATCGTCTGTCGTCTGCGTGGAATCCTATAATTAATAAGTGTGTTCGTGGTGGTCCGACTGTACGTCAGCCTGACACCGTCAGTGTTGTGTGTCGTAGTGTGAACGAGGACTTTTCTGGTTCTGAAGACGAATTGGGGGTAGTCGTGGATCCTACTCTCAATTCACGGCGGTAGCTCCAATACTTCAGTCATCCCGTGACCACAAACGCTGCAACGTGTTCGAAACGTCGGGAAACAAAATAAATAAAAGGTACGCGATAAAATCCCGTAATAATAATTATCATTATGTTAACAAATCGCGAAAGTTTAACAAGTTATACTAAAATTTTAATTTAAAGCTTAATTATTTGCAGAGAAATGTTTAAATTGCGATGACTTTTTACGATGGTAACATTTTCTTTGGAGGTCATGACAGTTTTTATTAACTTTTGGTATGCAAAACGTCAACAAAACCATATGGGCTCTCTACACCATTGGCCATGATGGACGATCACAGGTGATCACGAATGTATAAATAAGACATGATTTTTTGATCATTTTTTGATAATTACATTGTAGCAAAATAAAAAAAGAAGCGTGTTGTTTACAAAATTAGTTTTCGTATACAATGCCAATAAATAAACACTTGTTTTGCACAAGCATTGACCTCGATGGCAATGACCTACAACTTGAATTATTGTAGATACGTATTTTCGGAAATTGGATCAATATAATATCATTACTTACCATTTTTATACAAGCCCATGTTTGCAAGCAAAATCTCAAAGGTAAGAAAAAACAGCACTTCGTAAATAAAGGCTCCTCTTGAGTCATTTTTATCACAATATATTTCACACAATGTCACAGAATGCGCTCATCCAAAGTCTTGATCGCGACTGAAAGAGTCGGAGAGTGTATTGGTCGTGTATTTTTAGACCAAGGAGTGTATACAAACAAACATAATAACTACATGCGATGCGATGACATCAGACGCATCAAACTCAGAAATGCATCGTCAGATACTTTGCTTTATCGCTTTGGTTGTAAAGCTCTATATTCTCTATATTTCATGCAAGTCATATCCTTTTCCTCCCATTCTTTAAATAATAATAAACATAGATTTATATAGTTCAAGTTCAAGTTCAAGTTCTTTATTCGTAACAAGGGAAGGTTACATGTCAGCTTATTCGATAGGTAAGTAAGTACATTCTGTTGTAGATACATCGAGTATTCACACATATTTAGTACATGCAAAATAAATAAGAATACATCTTAGAGTTGTAAAACAACAAATAAATTAAACTGAAATTAACTAAAAATTAACTAAGTACAGATGTTTATAAGTACAGATGTTTTTATCAAAATAATTGCTTACCTACCTACCTCTCGTAAAACATTCACATTTAACAGTGTTAAAAAAACCTGTCCGTCTGACTCGTGATGGTTAATTCTTGGACTGTCTAATGTTTAAGGCCTCTATTAATAAACTCGGATTAACTTCTGTCAAAGTTGCACCACGGATTAAACTATTGCCATCCTTATTTGTCACTGTCTATCAAAAAATGATGGCAATAGTTTAATCCGTGGTGCAACTTTGACAGAAGTTAATCCGAGTTTATTGATAGAGGCCTAAGCGGACATGGTCAAAAACAAAAACATAAACATACCTAAATGAATAAATAAATATTTGTGAAAACGTCTCTCAGTATTGTTCTTGTTGAAACAATGGAATCCACAGGGAGCACTAAAAGGCATTGAAATAGTTCCTGTATCGATTTATCACCATACTGGAGCCGACACGATATTGAAATTATACCTAGGGAGTGGTCACATTGCGTTTTCTGTAGCGCGTTTTTGAGCTGCGCGTTATAGGTAGTTATTTTTAACTGTGAAAAAACGAAGCTAGTAGGGGTTTTTTTTCAGGGCCACAAAGGAGAAGTCTGAAACCGTGACAGTTATCGAATAGTAATGTTAGCACGATTTCGATAAAAATAAATGAGCTAACAATTCGAAACTGGTTTTTTTTTTTCAAAAAGTAAGTTTTTGTTTTTTTTTTTGCATTTTCGGGTGCTTTGTTTGATAGTTAATAAATAAATCGTCACCGGAAGTATCAATTAACGTAAGGGACATTTTGTCGAAAATGAGTTAAATATGCAGTTCGATCTAAAATTTTCCACTCTATCGACTGTCATACTCAGAATTTTGATATCTTAAAAAGAAACGACAAAATTTCTCTTTCTCTAGTACAAAGTACGTCCCTTACGTTAAAATGACCCATGACATTTATTTTTTCACTTGTTATACCTACTGTTTTAAACTTTTGAATAACGTAAGGGACGGCTTTACATTGAATTTTAAGGTAAGGGACAGGCTATCTCCGAAACCATAAGGTTTATTTTAATTTTGAATTAACAGTTCGAAAGATGACAAAATTCTAAGAAACTTTGCCCTTGAAAGTATTTTAATAGGACCACAGGAAAAAAAAATACAGACACATTTACTAAAAAAAAACTTATTTTGGCTCTCCTGTAAACCCGGGGTTTGTCCCTTACGTTAATTGATACTTCCGGTGACGAAATGTAAGACCACTGTGAGCCTAATATTGTTGAAAAATCTTCAAAATTGAAAATTTAAAAATTCAACTTATGAATTCAGTGCAGGTCGTACCTACGTTCAGGCTACAAACGGACAAACGGACAGACTAACCCTTATGATCTATGAATGCAATGTTTTAGGTTTTAGTAAGGGACAATAAAGGATTTTTATTTCTTATTTATTTATTTGAGAATCTAAGTTTCCATAAAGGACTCCCTCTCCGACGGAGACTTGCACGCCATTCTTTGTTGATTCCGCAGTGACGTCACCTCCATCCTCAACAAATACACGATGAATACTTCGAACACTGCGGACAAACAAACATAAGTAAATGTAACATAAATTATGAATTATGATGCAGAAAATTTTAAAATCATTATGACATTGGTAATATAACCTATAAATCTATATCTACCAATAAAGCGAAAGAGTTTGTTTGTTTGTTTGAACGCGCTAATCTCAGGAACTACCAGTCGGATTAAATGCTGCTATTATATATTAATAGTGCGCACAACAACAGTGTGTAGTTACAACATTTTTAACTCAAGAACAGCTGGACCGATTTTTACGATGTTTGATTTGTTGGATTTTTCACCACCCATTCACGAAAACTAAATAAAAACAAAACTATTTTTCTCAAACATTTTATATGAAACGGTTTTTTGATGATATTTTGATTTCTGAGGCGGTTCGATACCATACAAAAAATACAAAAGCACCTGCTGTATTTGCTGTCTATGGACCGTTGCAGACGCAGTTGCCTAGATTGCAATTTTGAATTCATCTTGTTAAGTTTTACTTACAAACATAAATAGTGCCTATTGTAGCGAGTTGTATTACATCAGCCTCTTTAAATGTCCTCATTTGCCGCCAGGGTGCGTTGTCCTCGGCCCCCCAAAGTATTGCCAGCTCGTAGATCGTGTAAGAGAGGATGATGATGATAGCTACGACCACTGCATAGATTGCGTAGCGGAAATACGCTGTTACAACCTTGTAGTTTTTCTGGAATAGGAAGTGAAATACGGGTTAAAAATCAAATGCATTTATTTACAGAAATTACACAACTAACTAGGTACTTCTACTACAATTGACAATATTATAGCAAGGTCAATGATTTTTTTTGTCACTCATGGCAATGGAAAGATATGGAAACAGATTTAGCAGCCGTCTGTGCTCTAAGAAGCCTAAAAGACTAATATTAATAACAGGGTTC
This sequence comes from Camptogramma bilineatum, assembly GCA_958496255.1. NCBI lineage: Eukaryota > Metazoa > Arthropoda > Insecta > Lepidoptera > Geometridae > Camptogramma > Camptogramma bilineatum. The sequence continues at coordinate 13,247,919 of OY292461.1, forward strand.
TTCTAAGACTACCTTCTCTATGTAGTCCCAGCAGTCCTACTGATTGCTTATGACTTTGACTATAAATCAGATTTGAGGATAAGTTCAAAATTACCCAGGATCACATTACTCTCTCCCACAATAAGCGAAATGGAGGTGGACGGGAAATAATTATAATCCGCAATAAAAATGAAAAGTGGAGCCAGACACAAACTGGTACCCCAGAGACGGTAAAAGAAATCAGGGATGGCAAGTGGGAAGACGAAATTGAGAAAATAGCTGGACTCTACTGGTAAAAAGCCGCATTAGACAGAAGACAATGGAGGGAGCTAGAGGAGGCTTTTGCTAAAAGGCACTCTAAAATAAGAGACATCATTAATGAAAATAGTAGAGAGGAAGCAATAATGTTTTCAAAAGGGGAAGATAGGTGACGCACTAATATCGCATACAAAAATTTGGGCTCGGTGCACCACTACATACACCATAATACACATATTGCTCCATTTTATAGATTGCCAATTGATAAGGATATAGAGAGCAAATAACGCAGTCGAGACAACAATGGCTAGCAGCCGGGTTCTGTCAACTCCGGCCAAAAGGAGCCGATACGATAGGGCCGGCCGCTCTGCAATGCTGTCTCGCTCGCACGACTGCTTTAGTTGCTCTCTCTATCCTTGTTTATTAGCAACTTCAAGGTGCGTTCGAGACGATGTTCCGCGCGCCACTGAGGGCAGGTTTGTCCTCAGGACTCAGTTTAGCAGGACCAGGCATTTCGGTGAGTAACCTATCTCTAGAAAACATGAACGGGAAACCATTTCAGATATAAAAAGGCTTTTTAATAATATTATACCTTACTCTCTCCCACAATAAGCGTGATGCTCATAGCAACATCCACCAGCAGGGCTGCTTCCAGCACCACCAGGATACCAACAAGGAACAAGTAGTCATACTGGACCCCGTCTTGTATGAAGAGGAAGTAGATGCAGAGAAGAATGTAGAGTATGGAGCAGAGAGCCGCGAACTGGAAGAGAAATGTTTTTTAATTACTATCGGCAGTCTCATTAATTAAAAAAATAAATAAAAAAAATAATATCTGCTCTCTACTCCTATTTAAAATTGGGATATGAACTGAACAGGAGATATGGATGGGATGAGAGAGAAGGAAATATATCAAAATTAGTTTTTTTCTCTTTTACTCCTCTCTATTAACCATCTTCCCAATAGTCGATCCTTTCTTACTCTTATGGGAAATGGAAGATAAATCTAGCAGCTGGTTAAGAGTTGATGAACACGAACTAAAGGTACCTACTCAGATAATTACTCCTCATTAGTAATTAATAGCATGCTAAGTAAAATTAACTACTGTTGTCAACTTCCGTCATCGTGACACAGATTAATGAATATCACTGTCAATATTATTATAGCTGTCAATCTTGACAGGTTCCCATTTTCAGTTTCAACCTTAGTTTTCACCAACATAAACTCAACCCTGGCCCAACAATAATTAGAATGCTGATAAGAATTTTGAAACACTACATCGGATAATATAATATAATAGATACAGAAATATATAAAAGTATCACAACGGCACAAGTGCACGTTTTTAAAGGATATTAGGTATGATGTGTCTATTTCAAAATAAGAACATTTATTGTGTTCTTATTTTGAATATGAATATGGATTCGACAAGTGCATTACTATTGGATTTAAACGATAGTTCTTCAGAAAGTGTCGTCAGAAAAAATCGCACAACATTTTAAAAGTTCTAGATCAGCGTTTATCGAGCTTCACGAATTGATAAAACATGATTTTATAGAACGTAACGCGCGAAAGTTAATTAAAATAGAAATGGAACATGCTGTAGGTATCCTTGAAATATGTAAAAATAAATTATGTCCTACTATAATCCATATAATTTATATCATACGTGTGTGAAGGGTTCAATTTTGGGATTTCAAAACATGGCTTTTATAGGATTTTAATAACAACCAATTTAGTTTTTATTTTTTTGGATGGGAATAGTGAAGAAAAATAAGGTTCTAATATTAGTTTTAGTGACAAGTCTATTATAAAAGTAATGGTACTTACGGTTTTTATAACCGCCCATATAATAAGAACAAATCTTATGGGGACAGCTCCACAAATCTTAGCATTTTCTTCCGGAGGCATTGTAATCACAGATCACACTATAAAGGCACTGAGATTTCAAAATCCAAGCTCCAAACCCATTGAAATTATATTTTTAGCTACCAGTTATTATCACAGAACAATATTATTATGCGAGTGTATGGTTATAGCGCTAGCAACAGACTGATCAAATTGCCTGATATCTTTTAAGAGATAGGTACCGGTACAAAAAACATTTATTATTAAAAAAGGTGCCGATATATTAAAATCTTACTAAAGATTGATTGAGTAAAACAAAGCTTTCTGACCAAATAACACAGCATTTGGTAGGTATGCATGACGTCACTTTATTATAGTAGGAACGCCTTGACCAATCGTAGATGTGGATCATATCGTAGAATTTTTGTTCTATTTATAAAAAGAGGCCACCATAGAAGCTATGGGTCTCTGTGCTTTTTAACAAAGCTAGACAAGAATAATATAATAATATATAAACAAGAATAATAATATAATAATAATAATAGTCACTGTATCTAGATCCTGATCGGAGATAATGATCAGAATTTTAATAGTATTCTGTGCTGATGTGCTGTGAATATTGTATTTATTTTCCGCATTAAATAAGATTATTTGCATATCGTTTTATTTTGCATAACAATATCGTTTTATTTTTTATGTAAGTTTTGATTTACTATTCAGTGAATATTATTATTATGCCAACAAGAAAAGACTTGGGCATGGGCATGTTGTCTATATACTTAGTAAAAATACTTTTGGAGTACCGAAACCCTAATGATCTTTGAATACAATATTTTAGTTTTTTTTTAGATAATGCGCTTATTACACCATGCTAAATTCAGTGTACTCACCTACTAAATGCTTGTTCATTCATAAATTAGCGCTCTATCTCGCTCTTAAACCTATCTATGTGTGCATCCTACTTTTGCCGAGGCTAACTGACTGAAGTAAGCAACAGTTAGCCTCAATAAAAGTAGGATGCACAATACGCAATACTTAGTCCGAAGAACGAGACAGAGCGCTAATATATGAATGAACAAGCATTTAGTGCACTGAAATTCAGCATGGTCTAATGAGAGCTTCAGGAAGAATAAAGACCTTTTATTTCTTATTTATTTATTTTAAAATTTAAGTATCCCTAAAGAACGCCCTCTCCGACAGAGACTTGTATGCCATTCTTTGTTGATTCCGCAGTGACGTCACCTCCATCCTCAACAAATACACGATGAATACTTCAAACACTGCAGACAAGCAAACATTCTAAATAAGTATAACAAAAAATCTAATAGAGAAAAGTTTCAGTACAATTTTAATCTGACGTTTCTTAAAAAAGTTTGCGGGCTTACAAGCAATAAAAAAATTACAAAAGTACCATTTGCTATCTATGGACTTGTAGGAGGTTGGGACTTTGTTGGAACTTTTGTTGCTGCGAGCACGACTTTAAGGATGAAGAATAACATAGTTTACGAATCTAACTTATTTATTTATTTTAAAATTTAAGTCTCCTTAAAGAACGCGCTCTCCGACAGAGACTTGTATGCCAATCTTTGTTGATTCCGCAGTGTCGTCACCTCCATCCTCAACAAATACACGATGAAGTTAATATTTAAGTAAGTTAATGTAGGTACAAAGTTAATGTAGGTAATATTTGTCGGTGAAAAGAGGTTGACAAACCTTCGATTTGCTGACAATATTGTACTCTTTTCCTCTTCAGCTTCAGAACTTGAAACGATGCTGAACGACTTAAATACTGCAAGCCTCGAGGTTGGACTTAGTATGAACAGATCAAAGACCAAGCTGATGACAAACAGTACACAGCACAAGCTACGGTTAGGGGGTGGGGAGGTGGAATACGTCGATGACTATTTGTACCTAGGCCAACTAGTATCCTTCCAGAGCAGACAAGATCTCGAAATCGCAAGACGCGTAGAGAATGCCTGGAAGTCATACTGGGCCATGAAACAACTCATGAAAGGTACGCTCCCACTTTCACTCAAGAGGAAGCTCATGGACGTATGTATTCTCCCTATCCTGACCTATGGCGCACAGACCTGGTCTCTGACTGATCAACAAAAGTCCAAACTCGGGGTTTGCCAGCGGGCGATGGAGCGCAGTATTTTAGGAGTCAAACTCACGGACCGCATTCGTAATAGTATACTGCGCTCCAAAACGCAAATCGCGGATGTCGGGCAGCAAGCGGGTAGATTAAAATGGGATTGGGCAGGTCACATCAGCCGCATGTCGGATGCGTTGTGGGCTAAAGTCACTACAGAGTGGACGCCTCTGAACAGGAAACGACCTCGTGGCAGACCACGCCGTAGATGGAGAGATGAGCTGGATGCCTATTTGAAGGATTGGTCCATAGTAGCTCAAAATAGGTATGACTGGAGAGAAGGAAGGGAGGCCTTTGCCCTGCAGTGGGACGTTACAGGCTCATAATAATAATAATAATAATGTAGGTACACGAGTTTAGGAAAAAAATTTAAAGTCTAGATAAAGTTTTTAAACAGTAAGTAACTTCACTGATAATTATTATTATCGAGATATCGAGAGTCACATGAATAGGACGCGGCGCGGACACAGACCGTTGCAATTAATTTGAAATTTTGAAATCATCTTGTTCCGTTTTACTTACAAACATAAATAGTGCCTAATGTAGCGAGTTGTACTCCATCAGCCTCTTGAAATATCTTCATTTTCCGCCAGGGTGCGTTATCCTTAGCCCCCAAAAATATTGCCAGCTCGTAGATCGTGTAGGTGAGGGTGATGATGATGGCTACGACCACTGCATAGATTGAGTAGCGAAAATACGCTGTTACAAGCTTACAGCTTTTCTGGAATAAGAAGTTTAGGTACGCGTTAAATCAAATGCATTTATTTATAAAAACTACACTACTACAGTAGGTTATTATTAAAAAAAATTATGAGAACTGCAAGAGTTCTAAAAAAAATGTGATCTATAAACCTACCTATTCTTGGCTTCTAAAAGTGCTTACCAATCAACCAATATAATGGATTGGCATCGACGCAACGACGGCATTCGAATCTACATATCAGACCTATTTGAGGGTCTGAGAACGTCGATCACAAATAAAGTTGAGAAGTGAAATTGTCGACTGTTTTCGAATGATAATACGAGAATCAAGGAATTTCTATACTACGTACCGTTTAGAATCTTCTTGACGAGAATACACATTACATTGTCAATCGATTGTCAAACCCTATGATGTCATTGTGAGACGTTCTGTTAAAATACGATTTGAGGATAAGCTCAAAAAGGGGATCTCAAGAGGGAAACTCAAGGGAATAAAGTCAAAAGGTGAAACCCCTTGGATTACCTTACTCTCTCCCACAATAAGCGTGATGCTCATAGCAATGTCCACCAGCAGGGCTGCTTCCAGCACCACCACAATTCCAAAGAACAAGACGAAGTCAGACTCCTCCCGGAATTTTTTGAAAAAGATGGACAACAAGAGAATAATGTAGGCTATGTAGAGTATGGAGCAGAGTGCCGCGAGCTGGAAGACAAAATGTTTGTTAATACAAACGTAATGCAGTCATTTTTATCAATATCTCCTTCTCTCTTCCTTCCATTCTTATATCTCTATCATAAGTCGTACCTTTTATTGTTCTGTGACACAATCTCAATCCTGGCACACAATAATAAATTAAAAAGCTAAAACAAACATCAGCTAGTCTGTGGTCGGTAAGAATTATATACTTAATTTAGTTTCCTTTATTCCAATGTTTTAGGTACACGGTTGTGACCGTTTTGAGTAAAATTCGCATTGTGAGTGACTATTCTGACAGTGGGATTCAGACTTCCGAAAATTCATCCGATTTGAAAGAAAGTTAAAGTTTTTTCAGCGAAGAAACGTCTTTTTCTGAATTCAGAATACAAAAGAGAAAGTCTGAATCGCAGATCGAATTAGATCCTCTAATTATCCGAGGTACATAGATGCCTCGCTCTGCGTAGCGAACTAAAGTCCAACCTAACCTAGCTTGAGTGAGCCAACTCAGCCAAGTGTTCTGTCTGTGACTCAGTCGCTCGTCACAGGCTGCTCAAGTAGCTGTGAACATTATATTTATCTCTTTCTGACAACGGGGTTTAATATATCTCTGCCATCTTATAGTTTCTAGACTGAAGTAAACAAAACTGCGTACTTATAATGGTACCGATTCTACGTAAAATCTTTGATTATGAAGCAAATATACCTACTTACAAAAAAATATTTTCAATCTAATTCTGAGATTTAAAATACAGCTTCGATGAGATGCTAAAAACAACTCCCTAATATAAGTAATTTGTAATTTTTCAGGATGGAAATTGTGAAGAAAGTGATTTTAAAATGTCTCTAAAGCTCTGATATTAGTTTTAGTGACAAGTCTTATATTATTACATTCTAACTAATGGTACCTACTTAGTGGTACTTACGGTTTTTATAACCGCCCATAAAATAAGAATAAATCTTATGGGGACAGTTCCACAAATCTTAGCATTATCTTCCGGCGGCATTGTAACTACAGATCACACTTCATAAGGCACTGAGACTTCAAAATCCAACCACTAAAACAGTTGAATTATATATTTAGCTGCCAATTATTATGCGAGTGCATGCATGGTATTGCGAGTGCATAGTTGTAGCGCTTGCAATAGACTGATCAAATTGCATGATACCTATCTTATAAGAAACTAGTAGCGCCCTCGCCCCCGTAGTGATGGTATATGGTGATGATGATGATGATGAAAAGTAGCCTATAACCTTTCTCAAGAGTTTAGCTATTAAACACAGAAATAATTTTTCAAATACGACAGGTGGTTCCTGAGATTAGCGCGTTCAAACAAACAAACTCTTTTGCTCTATAAATTAGTATAGAAGTATAGATTATACTCGTATAATTAGTATAGATAGGTAGGCTAGGCATCATTAACACAAAAACATTTATTATAATTTAGCTAGGTGCCGTTGTATTAAAATCTTACTATTTTTAATTTTAATTTTAATTTTTTATTAATTAAAGATTTACTAAGTAGAACACTGGCATTCCTACCAAATAACATCATAGCATTTGGTATGCACGACGTCACTTTACTAGTAGTAGGATAGAAACGCCTCGGTAGGTGTGGATCGTAGTGTAGAATTTTTGATATATTTATAAACGCCAGATAGATTTCATAATCTGTAAATCTATATCTATACTATCTATACTAATCTATATCTATATTTATCTATAGTCTATACTAATCTATATCTATACTTCTATATCTATATCTATAATATCTATAATCTATATCTATAATCTATAATATCTATAATCTATAATAATTATATAAAGCGGAAGAGTTTTTTTGTTTGAACGCGCTAATCTCAAGAACTACCAGTCCGATTTGAAAAACTCTTTCTGCAATTGATAGCTACACTCTTGGGGAAGGTTATAGGCTACTTTTCATCATCATCATCATCATCACCATACACCATCACTACGGGGGCAACACCGCGAGGGCGCCGCTAGTAAATTATATTATTCAATTTAAAAAGCTAAGGCTGGATTTTACTAAACTGGAATAAGTTTTATCTGGAGATTAACCCACAGATAAACTGCTGTTTGTTTGAATATTTTGACATTGTAAAGTTGACACCTTATAACCAGGATAATTTGAATGCACCTAATAATGTTCGGTTTGCGCTTTCTAAACAAATGTATTTCGAATTCTGTCGGCTAATGGAATAACTACTCTGGGAGTAAGATGACAGTTTGGTAGAATCCACCCTTAGTATATAAATTTAATTACTCGGCTATAGAATGAATTTTGCAACAAACTGCTTACTCCTTGTGAATTTTGTCTTTATTTACCTCAAAGCTTATAATAAATGACGTGGATGGAAATAACAACTTTTACGTGACTAACCTTTCTGATAATATAATTGTTAAAGGTTATCGATGCAAACAAATACATACCTACAAAAGTAAAGGAAAGTGAATATATACGTTACAAACTTCTCTCATCTATACATATAATCTATACATATAGGCCCCTTTCACTCTGTCGCGTGCGGTCGGTCGCGTGCGAGCGCGACCGACGCAAGTAGCATGGGAGTGAATGGCGGCTTTCACTCTGTCGCGCGCGGTCGGTCGCGTTTTTCGAGACGCCGGACCGGAGCAAAAGGCTGACCGGAGCCCGCGCGCCCCGCGTATGCCGGTTGGCGCGCGGGCCAGTGTTGCCACGAGAGCTTTCACTGTTGGACGTGCGCGTGTGCGTTTTGCGTACAGTCATGACGACTGTTGTTAGGAGAAGTAAAAAAATGCCTGCTATTTGAGATTTACAAAACCTGTTGTATAAAAACAGAGTTGTTGGAGGGAATTAGTTAATGTTATAGTACCTACCTACACCTTAAGTCGTATAACTAGGTAGGTATATCAGAATTCGTTGCTCTGTTTTTCTATCTCTATAGTGATAAAAATATAATGTGTGTGTAGGTAGGTACATTAACCCTTAATTTGGCAGGATTATTTTTTCTAGAAAACTTGAAAAAAACCTACCTATATCTTTTAATTTATGTTCATTAGAGCCAAAAAAAATTAAAAAAAAATTCCTACTTATTTTTTTTACGCGAAAAAGCTATGTCGCTTTTTTACAACATTGCCAAAGTAGGGTAACGAAATAAAATAAACATTTCAAGTAACTATTTTTATTTTTTTAGTATGAAAATTGTAAAAACAGTTGCGAGTCTTAGTAATACATAAGCGTGTATTAAATATTCAGAACATAGTCTATATGACTACTACTACTCAAAATTCATGAAATTTAGAAAATAAATTCAGAATATTTGCCAAGCAGGTTCATCCACTCCAAGGATGAGTCAAGTGGTGGTGGGGTGCTGGAACAGTCACCATCTTCATCCAAATTATTTCACAATGGAAAGGTGTGGGCCTATCCTCGTCATTGTCCGAGGCATCGCTAATCTATCATCAGATGCATAGTCACTTGAAATAAGCGATAAGATGATGCTCTTTGGAGCACCTGCGGATAAAAATACACCACCTGCAACTGAAAACTAAACCCAAGCAAACAAAAATCAAATCATGCTAACTTTGAATAATGCGCGCAATTTTTACTTGCAAAAATGCTATAAAACTAAAACCTTGTTCACTTGGCAATGTTACTTAAAAGCAACATCCTTATTTCGTCAAGCATTTGGCAATGATGCTTTTTTACAACACAGAGCTTAGAGAGCTTGTCATGCATTGGAAAGGGTATTTTTATGCAAGATTTTTATTTATATTACTAGTTTTATTCAATTTTATTAGAATTCAGTATAAATAGCAACACTGCGTGTTCACAAAAAAATAAATAAATTCATCAAACTTACCGCTCTGTCGTTCACTTTTTGTGACAAGTCAGTTGACAGATAAAAATAGTGTTTGTAACTAGCAAAAAATTAACTTTTTTTTTATAAGTGTTGTGCCATAAATCCAACTTTATAATCAAATCGATTTTTTCCGAAAAAAATAAATACCTGAAGCTGTAGATTTTTTTAAAGTAGTTGTTGCATTTCGGCATCAAAATCAAATTAAGGGTTAAAAATGAATAAAAAGTTATTTGAAAATGTTGACAGGGACGCAAACAGATTTTCTTTTTCTTCATTCTGAAGTAGAGAGGTACCTACATAAGTACCTAATTAAACATTTTTTTTTGCATCTTCTCGTAGTTGTGAATACGAATACAGCGTTACGTTATATGGGCTGAAGTTATAGGATGCATGAATAATTTTCCTTTTGGACTGACACGGCGTTTTTTGTTTTAATGCTATCACAGAAATAAGAATAACTTTTTTTATTATTTGTTTACATGATTGTACACGTCCAGCTCAACGTTGGCGCACGCCGAACTGTGAAAGGTCAACTCGACCGACCGCGTCGGACGCGACCGGTGACACGCTGAAGAGTGAAACAAGCCATAATAAGAATGAAGTCTAAGAACAAACTTATAAGTATTCAATTAAGTGATGTCAGTTTTTGATCTATATAACCTTTTCACGTCCAAAAATGTCATAAGCGCGATCTACGTTGACCTTGAACGCAAACACTTCATAGTAACTGTTGGTAATCTGTGACTTTGAAATTTTCGTTTCTCTGTGTGTTTGAGCACTAAGATCTCTGAAACTACTGAACTGATTTGGTTGCAGTTTTCATTGTTGTATTATGGTAAGCCGGGATTAAAAGATAGGGGTTGTTTTATCAAAATCCGTTCACAAATAAAAAAGATATATCTATTTAAAGAATTCTACTGTGACTTTAGTTTCTCTGTGTGTTTATTGCTGCTAATCTCAAAAACGGCTCTACTGAATTGGATGTAGTTTTGACTGTTATATTATGGTAAGTTGGGATTAAAAAATAGAAGTTTTTTTTCAAAATCCGTTCACAAATAAAAAAGATATGTACATTTAAAGAATTCAATCTAAATTTCTAAACACTTTGTTTTCTAAAGAAAAGATTACGATAAAATTTGGCATGGATATAGATTATATCCCAGGAAAGGACGTAGGCTACTTTTTTTCATATGTTATCATGGTTGAGATAAAAAAATAAGGGTTGAAAGTTTGTATGGGGAACAAAATGTTGGGATGGGTGACCGTCTGACCTCCTCTTTTTGCACTCATGGAAATTTTTAAACATTTTTTTATTACCTACGAATTTCAAAATTACTTAATGATAATTACTTAAATTGGTTTTAGGTAGGTGATGACCATGAAGTAGTAGTTGTAAATAGGTAAAATGGGTAAGTAGAAAGCACGCCTAAGCTATTTCTACGGAACAGAGATAGCTTCTTGCGATTTGCTATTAGAAAACACGCAGGAATATACCTACAAATTTTAGCGTTTCAAAACCGTTTGTTGTTTCAGCGCAATAGACTCAAATCTGTAAATGTTATATAATTAAAACCTCAATTGAATATTAATCTTCCTTAAATTGTTGAAAATATAAAAATCAGAGCTTTAAATGAATTCAATATTTTAGAAAACAAATTCCCCAAATCAGCGCAGCGCCAAAGTAAATTATTTCCAAGTATTCAAATTTTCTATCCGTGTATTTATTATGTTAAATACCTATGTATTTATTTAAAAAGTATTTATCACGATAGATTAGAAATTAAAACACCCAAACCCCAAGTAGATAGTTGTAAATAGGAAAAATAGGTAACTAGATAGCACGCCCAAGCTATTTTTACGAAACAGAGATAGCTTCTTGCGATTTGCTATTAGAAAACACGCAGGAATATACAAATTTTAGCGTTTCAAAACCGTATGTTGTTTCAGCGCAATAGACTCAAATCTGTAAATGTTATATAATTAAAACCTCAATTGAATATTAATCTTCCTTAAATTGTCGAAAATATAAAAATCAGAGCTTTAAATGAATTCAATATTTTAGAAAACAAATTCCCCAAATCAGCGCAGCGCCAAAGTAAATTATTTCCAAGTACTTATTCAAATTTTCTATCCGTGTATTTATTATGTTAAATACCTATGTATTTATTTAAAAAGTATTTATCACGATAGATTAGAAATTAAAACACCCAAACCCCAAGTAGATAGTTGTAAATAGGAAAAATAGGTAACTAGATAGCACGCCTAAGCTATTTTTACGAAACAGAAATAGCTTCTTGCGATTTGCTATTAGAAAACAAGCAGGAATATACAAATTTTTGCGTTTCAAAACCGTATGTTGTTTCAGCGCAATAGACTTAAATCTGTAAATGTTATATAATTAAAACCTCAATTGAATATTAATCTTCCTTAAATTTTCGAATATATAAAAATCAGAGCTTTAAATGAATTCAATATTTTAGAAAACAAATTCCCCAATTCAGCGCAGCGCCAAAGTAAATTATAGCCAAGTATTTAAATCGTAATTTGAACATAGAAGTCTTCAAAAATCTATTTCATATACATCCGATACAAAAATTTCAATTTCTGTATCGGACGCGCAGACATCAGACGTCCTCACGTTGCGTTGGCTCTGACGGAAGTTCCATCACGGAACAAGACTGGTGTAATCGCCAACGTGTGGATGGTTCACGAAATCTTGGCCCCAACGTTGGGACCAACGTTGGTCCCAACGTATACGCCGGCACCATACGTTGGGACCATGAAATTTGCGGTACGGGGGTTAAAGGGGACGAAAAATCGATCTACCTAGGCTAGGTCTCATATCTGGGAAAATTCGTTTTCTCGACATTTTTACGCAAAAAGGTTTACCTACCAGTGCAATGTGGTTCGTAATTTTACAATTTCTGTTGAAACTAAAGTGGCCAAGTGAAATAGGTGTCCGCCTCTCAACTCAACCGATGGCTTCGAGTTCGAATCTCAGCCAGAAAAAGTTTACTTTTTGTAAGTTTTATTTCTTTTTCTTTTTTAATTTTTATCTATTTGCACCCGAGCATAGTTCGGTCGCCCAGATATTCAAGTATTAAGTCCCTACCTACCTAAAGTATTTACAAAAAAATATAGAAGTAGGTAAGTACCTATTCTATCAGTTATCTGGTTCCCATAGTACAAGCTATGCGATTTTGATGAAATTTGCGGTAGGTACGGGGGCTTACGGAGGCGAAAAGCCGATCTAGCTAGGTCTTTTATCTGGGAAAATTCGTTTTCTCAACATTTTCATGCAAAAAGATTTACCAGTGCAATACCTACCTAATGAGTTTTAAAAAATTTGAATAAAAAGAACCTAGCCTATGTGTTATTCCAGGTCATAATCTATGTAAGTAATTATTCCAAGTTTCAATAAAATCCGTTTAGTAGTTTTGGTGTGAAAGAGTAACAAACATCCATCGATACATCCATCCTCACAAACTTTCACATTTCGCAAATTAGTAGAATTAGCATACGCGAACGAAGTCGCGGGCACAGCTAGTTTATAATAAATAAATGTCATTTATTTCGGACTCGATGGTCCATATCTTACCTACTAACATTGATGTACACTAGTACCATACAGTCAAATTTAAATATAAATTTAAATTAAAATAAAAAAAATATATATTAGCAGGTTATTGAAACTAAGTACCTAGGTAGGTAAGTACAATATAAAATCATGCCTCTTTTTGGTGAAGGTAGAAGAGACCACAGACTGGCTATGTTACACTGTTGTGGTGACGTTTTCAAACAAATTAATGTCATTTTGGAGAACATAACAAAACGCAGCGGTAATGATATCGGAATGGTTGACGTTGTAAATTAGTAAAATTGGGGTCTGCTGTCACCCATCCATTATGCGCCAGTCGCGTCCGTCGTTTATATATTTTTGTTCCTGTCAACAAAATATACTTCAATGACTGTAGTTATGAAGCTGAGATACACTACTGAATTTTTTTTTTGTTTATTACAAAATCTTATTTTTATGTCCAAATAAACTTTATTTTTTCTTAATTTACAAAAATTAGGCAATTCTTAAATTTTATATTTATTTATTTTATTTCCATTCAAACCATCTCCTTTACATAATTCTAAACCAGATCTTCACATTTTTCCACTAAACTATTCATTGATGTTCGCGTTGTCTTCATTCTGATTAAAATCGTCATTCTTTTTCAATATGTTCTCATTTGCTTCTGATAATGTGTCGTTTGTTTGCAGAAGATTTCCTCTTCCATCTTCTACTTCCACGTTACTGTCGTCATGGTTCTTCCACGTAATTGTCTTGTCGACATCAAAGATGCATTCGACCTCAGCTTCCGCGGCGTGGTTCACAAATCTAAATTTACAATTGCTTCCAAGTTTCTGTAGTATAGTAAGTATAATTCTTAGTAGAAGTAGCATGTAGATTTGGGCTGCTGAAAAAAATGATTTTCATTTAAAATCAGGGTTATCCATATAATATGTAATGCTATGTACTTATCTATTATCTAAATCGGTTCACTAGTTGGACTGTTTAGCGTGGTTCATACACAAAAATACAAACTTACTAACAAACTTTAACATTATAGTAGTAACACTGGGCCATTTTTTTTTGTTTCTCTAAGACTTTGATTAGACAAGCAATAGGAATTTTTTCAACACCAGCTTCAAAAAGTTTGCTTAGGCTTTCAACATGAATAAATCCTAAGTCTTGTAGGTAATGCTTTTTATCATCACAGCCTGTTGATACTTACTGCTGGATTTATAGGCCTTCTTTCAAGGTCACTCTTCTATATAAATTTTAAACAAAGATAAGTAGGTAATTCAAACAATGAAAATAATTAACCGTTGCTAAAGCGAGGCAACGATCACCTCCTATAAAGAACAAGGACTGAACCACGATGGGAGGAAACTAAGGTTAAAACCTAAATAAATAGCTTCAAATGAATATTACAACTATCTATAAAAGATGGATTATACTGACTTACATAAACTTCCAAACCCGACCACCGCGAACCACGCAGCGTATGACCACATGATCGGATCATAGGCGGACCCTAACAAGTCCAAGGCAGCAAGTAGTACGAATATGAAGCTAATGAGCACTAGAGAGACGGTGCTGTAGTTGTAGTACAACTTTAGTAGTTTAAAGCTCTTCTGAAAACAAAAACAAAAAAATTAATTGTGAATTATCATCGAACTGAGGAATTTGTTTGCGATTTGACAGTTGGGTATTGTAAAATAGCAACTAGAATTTCATCATCATCCCTATCAGACATTGTACCTTCCCATTGCTGGGAATAAGCCTCCCTGTCTGCCTGTCAATCACCTCGGCCTACAACAACAACACAAATGACAACTTTCAACATCTCTGAGCAGTGGCGGCCTTTGGGGGTGGCGAGCAGGGCACTCGCCCGGGGCCTCGCGCTTGTAGGGGCCTCGCGCAGCAAGCCGACTAGAGAAAATCTATTCTATCTATATAAGCATTAGTAAAATTATCCGTTAAGTTAAGACAAATTCCACTGTAAACCTATAAAATAAGAACAATGCCTTCCTACGAGTATATTATTTTGTTTGTTATTATCTCAAAAGGATTAGTCAGCTTTTTCTATGAAAACTCCCAGTCGGCTAAATTTTTCCGACATTTTCAACAATCATCGTCATAATTTCAACCAATTTACACAAAAACTTAACGAATTATGCACCTAAACCTTCCTCATGAATCACTCTGTCTGTCTATTGGTGAAAACCAAATGAAAATCCGTTCAGTAGTTTTTGAGTTTACGCGAACTGATAAACAGACAGACGCAGAGCGGGGGCTCTGTTTTATAAAATGTGCGCGACTCCGACTTTTCGTCATCAAAATTTCAATACCCATAGGTACTTTGGTAGGGCCTCGCAATGACTAGGCAGGCTCGGTCCCAGGGCCGTGACCCACCCTCCAATCCTTGACAAACCTCTAACATCCAGCATATGCTAAATTCTACATTTTTCATACAAACGTTTTTAGCCCTTTTAATCCCCTGCCATATCATGTCTTAAAAAAAAATCGGCTCGCTTCGCTCGCATTTTAGCTTAATGTGTCTTTTGCGAAAGAAGTGAGTTATGTCTAACAGCAGAATAGAATCCGACATGCAGCCAGCCTTTTCTTTGAGCACCGTAGGCAAAATAAGGTGTCATTATGTTGCATTTGTCTTAAAAAATTCGGCTCGCTTCGCTCGCATTTTAGCTTCAAGCGTATTCTGCGAATAGAGTGAGTTATCTGATCGCAAAATAGAAACCGACAAGCAGCCAGCCTTTTCTTTGAACACCGTAAGCAAAAGCAAGTGTCACGTGTTACAATTTTCTTTAAAAAATTCGGCTCGCTTCGCTCGCATTTTGTATTCAAGGGTATTTTGCGAGAGTAGGGAGCTCGCTTTGCTCGTATATTAGCCTCATTATTTTGCTAGAAAAGTGAGTTATGTTGCATTAATCTTAAAAAATCGGCTCACTTCGCTCGCATTTTAGCTTCATGAGTAGATATTTTGCCCCCCCCCCCCTCCCTCAACATAATATCGTGTGACCCCCCAAAAGTCCGGGTCCCGCGCCCGTCACCAGGGGCCTCGCAAAGATCTACCGCCCGGGGCCTCGCGATAGCTAAGGCCGCCCCTGTCTCTGAGCTCCAAAAATCAACTATCATTGTGAGTTGAGGAAGAACAGGAGAAGAGTCAAGCTAGCTCTCAAGACGTTTCAAAGTTATCCCCTAAGTTCTAATACTGATAAATGATTTTGGAATTTGAATTTGAAAGATCAGCGGGCTTAAAAAGGTCGCTATAGCAGAATCACAAATAGGAATTGAACTATATGCCGTCTCTTTTCACTCTCAGTCAGTGAAAAGAGACAGCATATAGTAAGAAAGCAAGTATGTTCTGTTCGTATGAGCAAGTGGCCAACTGTGGTGACGGAGTTTTTAGGCCGCCTAACGGCCTCCGTCATGGCTTAACGACTTAAAAGCCGGAACCGACATTTAACGGCATTCTAGTAGTTCAATTCCTATTGTGATTCTGCAGTAACAGGAAATAACTAATCGAAATTTTACTTAAGATGGTTAAACAAGCTAAGTCTAGTAGCTTACTGAATATCCGCCAACAAGAGCCAAAATGTTCATAATGACATCTAAAAGAAGAAGCAGAGCAGCCAGAGCCAACGTTGTAGTAAACACTGGTCCAAAAAATCGGTAGAATAACATAATCACCAATATGACGGGGACCATTAGGATGATTGAGAACATCTGAAAGGACAAGTGTCTAAATTAAAAATTTAAAAAAATTGACTTCAAAATTATAAGCTGAGCAATTTTCTGCACTCTTGAGGTGCATTTCTGCCAGAACTCCGAAGATCCTCGACAAATTCTCACCAAATTATTGTGGCACAAGTATAAACTTTCAAACCAAAAAAAGAATGTACCTACTTAAATCGGTCCAGGCTTCTTTGATTGGTGAACATACATACAAGTAGAAAGAAAAAAAGAGATTCCGACGAATTGAGAACTCCTCATTTTAAAGTCGGAAAAATGGAGGAGAAAATGAGATTACTAAAATCACATTGATAAAAAAATGGAAAACGACAAAGGAGACTGTTTTTAAGTGGTCTATGAACCAATAGCCATACTGCTATGGTATTTCTGTGGGGATACCTCAACTACATCCTTGTGCAAGGGGGCATCAAAATCCAACCCGGCAGTTTTGAGAAAAATAATACTTTAGAATTCACATTTCTTGCAAAAATGTTTTTATTTTAGAAACGTTTTGAACGGTTATTGTTGTTAGTGTCTGTAAAGTTCGGACTACAATGTAATAATATGGTGACAGCGACCTGATCTGATGATGGAGTCAGGAGCTGTTCAACAGAACTCCTCAATAAATAAGCCGATTGAGTTGAAACTCGGCTTGCCTGTTAAGTTTCAACTACAATGTAATAATATGGTGACAACGAGCTGATCTGATCATGGAGTCAGGAGCTGTTCAACAGAACTCCTCAATAAATAAGCCGATTGAGTTGAAACTCGGCATGTCTGTCAAGTTTCAACTACAATGTAATAATATGGTAACAACGAGCCGATCTGATGATGGAGTCAGGAGCTTTTCAACAGAACTCCTCAATAAATAAGCCGATTGAGTTGAAACTCGGCATGCCTGTCAAGTTTCAACTACAATGTAATAATATGGTGACAACGCGAAACTGCAACTAATAGGGACTGCAAACTCGAAAACTATAAAAATAATAATGGTAGTGTACTTAAATGAGTAGACAACTACAGAGAAACAGTCGTCTAACATAGACTTTTATAATAGCCTAACTTTTATGATGATCAGAAAACGAGAGCAAAATTGATAATGACAATTGATAGTGATCAGTCATTGTACATGCATGTAAAAAATGTAACAACTGCGAAAAAATTGTGGGAAAAACTACAGCAATTATTTGATGACAACGGCTTTTCGAGAAGAATAAGTCTGCTATGGAATTTAACAAATTAATATTTTTATTATTATTTATTTAATTTAATTTAACTATTGTGTAGAATTATTGTATTGCATAGATGGATGTTTGTGATTATTTGAAATATTGGGGGTGCTGAATTATATCTTTATAATAATCCTTATTTTACTAGTAAGCTAGTAACCTCATTTATTGGCATGATTTTGTTTATCAGTGTTTGTAACTAGAATGTTGCGTTTTCTAAGACAATGTCAATAAATTATAAATTCACTTGTTCTTATGTACATGTCGCAGGCAACTGGTTGAATTAGCCATTCAATTAAATGCCTAGCCATTTCATTGAGCGCCGCCATTCAATTAAATTACTGACCTTCGTTTAGTATATAAAGATATAATTCAGCACCCCCAATATTTCAAATAATCACAAACATCCATCTATGCAATACAATAATTCTACACAATAGTTAAATTAAATAAAATAAATAATAATAAAAATATTAATTTGTTAAATTCCATAGCAGACTTATTCTTCTCGAAAAGCCGTTGTCATCAAATAATTGCTGTAGTTTTTCCCACAATTCTTTCGCAGTTGTTACATTTTTTACATGCATGTACAATGACTGATCACTATCAATTGTCATTATCAATTTTGCTCTCGTTTTCTGATCATCATAAAAGTTAGGCTATTATAAAAGTCTATGTTAGACGACTGTTTCTCTGTAGTTGTCTACTCATTTAAGTACACTACCATTATTATTTTTATAGTTTTCGAGTTTGCAGTCCCTATTAGTTGCAGTTTCGCGTTGTCACCATATTATTATATTGTAGTTGAAACTTGACAGGCATGCCGAGTTTCAACTCAATCGGCTTATTTATTGAGGAGTTCTGTTGAACAGCTCCTGACTCCATCATCAGATCAGCTCGTTGTCACCATATTATTACATTGTAGTTGAAACTTGACAGGCATGCCGAGTTTCAACTCAATCGGCTTATTTATTGAGGAGTTCTGTTGGACAGCTCCTGACTCCATGATCAGATCAGTTTGTTGTCACCATATTATTACATTGTAGTTGAAACTTGACAGGCATGCCGAGTTTCAACTCAATCGGCTTATTTATTGAGGAGTTCTGTTGAAAAGCTCCTGACTCCATCATCAGATCAGCTCGTTGTTACCATATTATTACATTGTAGTTGAAACTTGATAGACATGCCAAGTTTCAACTCAATCGGCTTATTTATTAAGGAGTTCTGTTGAATAGCTCCTGACTCCATCATCAGATCATGTCGCTGTCACCATATTATTACATTGTAGTCCGAACTTTACAGACACTAACCACAATAACCGTTCAAAACGTTTCTAAAATAAAAACATTTTTGCGAGAAATGTGAATTCTAAAGTATTATTTTTCTCAAAACTGCCGGGTTGGATTTTGATGCCCCCTTGCACAAGGATGTAGTTGAGGTATCCCCACAGAAATACCACTACAGTATCGCTATTGGTTCATAGACCACTCCCCATATAAAAAAAAACAGTCTCCTTTATTTTTAACTTTTTCACTATTGATGATTTAGGGAACTCGGTATGACTATGGAGCTTCCTCTCTCTGTACCACTTACCAATCTAATGTACGTCCATATTAATAGCCCGTACCTGGCCGGAACACAACAACAGCATCGTTTGATCTCTGGTATTTCCACGTACATACTGCATAAAGCACTTGATGAGAAGAAATGTGGACTTTTGATTGCAAACTATTAAGTTGTTTTCTTGTTTGTTTCCAGCTTTATTTAATTTATTACCGTTAGTTAACGATAGTATCAATCTGACCACTTACGTGGTTTTCTTAGTACTGATACGTCCTGTTTATATACTAGCGCTATGCAGAAATACGAGTAGGTAAGCTATGTACGTATAGGTACTGTCCAAATGAGAGCACCGCCGCGGCCCAGCCTGCTGTAGGAACACTTGTGCGTCATGGGCATTGAACGCGTTAAACGAGCCAATAATTGTATATTTATATTCACGTTCTCGAAAACGGCTCTAACTATTTCGATGAAGGAGACTGTTTTTTTTTTGTATGGGGAGTGGTCTATGAACCAATAGCGATACTGTAGTGGTATTTCTGTGGGGATACCTCAACTACATCCTTGTGTAAGGGGGCATCAAAATCTAGCCCGGCAGTTTTGAGAAAAATAATACTTTAGAATTCACATTTCTTGCAACATTTTTTTTATTTTAGAAATGTTTTGAACGGTAATTGTGGTTAGTGTCTGTAAAGTTCGGACTACAATGTAATAATATGGTGACAGCGAGCTGATCTGATGATGGAGTCAGGAGCTATTCAACAGAACTCCTCAAAAAATAAGTCGATTGAGTCAAAACTTGGCAAATCTGTAAAGTTCCAACTATAATGTAATAATATGGTGACAACGAGCTGATCTGATGGTGGAGTCAGGAGCTGTTCAACAGAACTCCTCAATAAATAAGCCGATTGAGTTGAAACTCGGCATATCTGTTAAGTTCCAGCTACAATGTGATAATATGGTGACAGCGCGCTGATCTGATGTTGGAGTCAGGAGGTGTTCAACAGAACTCCTCAATGAATAGGCCAATTGAGTTTAAACTCGGCATATCTGTCAACTGACTACAATTTATATTGTAGTATAGTGACACCGCGCGGCGCAGTTAGTTTATTTCCATAAGTGAAAACCCTACAAGTATAGGCTTTTATAAAAGTCGATGTTAGACGGCTGTTTTTCTGTAGTTGTCTATTCGGTGGTACGGACGAGAAACGACCAACTGTGCCCATATGTATGCATGTGGACTCCCTTTTCCGCATTTAGACTCAAAGGACCTTTATGCATGGGGATGACCTGGCTCATTAAAACTGCCAGCCTATAGGCTGGCTTCAGTTTTAATACTGACTACAATGTAAATTGTAGTCAGTTGACAGATATGCCGAGTTTAAACTCAATTGGCCACGAATGAATATTGAGGAGTTCTGTTGAACACCTCCTGACTCCAACATCAGATCAGCGCGCTGTCACCATATTATTACATTGTAGTTAAAACTTGACAGGTATGCCGAGTTTCGACTCAATCAGCTTATTTATTGAGGAGTTTTGTTGAATAGCTCCTGACTCCATCATCAGATCAGCTCGTTGTCACCAGATTATTACATTGTAGTAGAAACTTGACAGATTTGCCAAGTTTCAACTCAATCGACTTATTTATTGAGGAGTTCTGTTGAATAGCTCCTGCCTCCATCATCAGATCAGGTCGCTGTCACCATATTATTACATTGTAGTCCAAACTTTACAGACACTAACCACAATAACCGTTCAAAACGTTTCTAAAATAAAATCATTTTTGCAAGAAATGTGAATTCTAAAGTATTATTTTTCTCAAAACTGCCGGGCTAGATTTTGATGCCCCCTTGCACAAGGATGTAGTTAAGGTATCCCCACAGAAATACCATAGCAGTATGGCTATTGGTTCATAGACCACTTTTAAACAGTCTCCTTTGCAGTGTCTTTACCGAAAAATCAATCTATAGTCGGATTGCTCATTAAACGCACTGAAATTGACGATCAAAATGTCATTTTTCATATATTTTTAGTTCGTATAATGAGCAATCTGACTATAGCTAAGTCTCAATCTGGGAAAATTTGTTTTCTCTGCATTTTCAAGCAAAAACTTTGCGAGTCTTAGCGTAGAGAGAGGTGGTAGAGCTGACTCGCATGAATTAGTCAGCTCCTCGCGGGTATCCCCAAGACGATTGGAAATAGCAATAGTAAATAAAAACCGGTCAAGTGCGAGTCGAACTCGTACGCCGAGGGTTCCGTACCTAGCCATGGTGCCAATTAAGCTAGTCCGCTTAATTCTATGAGCGCCCATACAACTCGGAGGACAATTTTAATTGGCGTCAACTATGTAAGTATGGGAACACCCTTTAATTTTCAACTTTTTTAACTTTTTGGAATTTTTCCTTTATTTGTGCTATAAGACCTTGCTTTTTGCCAAATTTCGTGATTCTAGGTCAACGGGAACTACCATTTAGGTTTTCGACCCAAAACCTCTAGGGTACTTCCGGTTGACCTAGAATTGTCAATTTTGGTTACAAGCAAGGTCTTCCAGCACAGGTAAAGGAAAAATTCCGAAAAATAAAAAAAGTTGATAATTAAGGTAAGTTTTGGTACTCACAAGTTTTCACGAAAACCTAAATTTGCCTATATCTTTTTATAGTGTTGACTCAGGACCTTGATTTTTATAGTCACAATAGGGACTATAGACCTTAGTATATGGTATAAATTTAAACTTGCTAGCTTTACCCGTTCCTGAGATAATCGATGGTGACACACGGACAGACAGACAGACGGACAGACAGACAGACGGACAGACAGACAGACAGACAGACAGACAGACAGACAGACGGACAAGAAAGTGATCTTAAAAGGGTTCCTTTTTTTACCTTTTAAGGTACGGAACCCTAAAAATAACATTATTTTGAGATAAATAAATAAAATTAAGGAAGGAGAAGAAGGGGAAGACCGAAGATAGGCTACATGAGCCAAGTGAAGGAGAATGATGCTGTCATGTCGTATAAGGAGGTCAAGGAGGCTGCCCTGGAAAGAGCTTCGCGGAGAAAGAGGCATCAGTTCTGCCGACAAGGGGCAAACCCTAAATTGAAGAGAAATAAAATTAGACGTAAGTAATTCAGAAGTTTAATATAGAATTCAGAATAGCTTATACGAAACATCGTTAATTTGGCTCACTTAAGATTAGGTAAAAACGTTGAGATCATAAACCATCATCGACTTTAGTTGAACCACGATAACTAGAAAATAGTTACGGAAAATCTCAGCTACGTAATTTCTGAGAAAAATTCTTATCCAACTCTTCAGCATCAAAATCGCGCGTTTTCGATGCTGCATCGACTTTATGCGTTCGGACGCGATTTCGGAATCGAGTGAAGTGTTGCTGCGATCGCCGATCGCCGGGCGTTTGTCAGTGACGGTGCGGAATGTTGGTCGCTGCATTTAACTTCTAGCGGAAAATCGATTAAATCGTGCGAGATAGCTCCAATAGCCTCCTCAACACCATACGGGACAGATTTGACTGTCCCATCGTACGGAAATGGAATGCCATTCATATGGTGTCCAGAATCGCCATGTTCAATGTACGGTAGGGTTTTGAAGATTTGTGTTTTGTTTAGAGTAGGTAATGTTATTTTGTGTTGGCTCTTTTTAAAATGTTTTTTTGTATGGACCTGTTCTGAAATAAATGAATTATTATTATATATTAAATCGCCGATCAGCGATGCTAAAAGTAGCATATCTGCTAGCTTAGGCTATCTATCGCTTCAAACAAGAGAGCTATTTGTAGATGAATCGTCATCACACCACTCGATCAGGTCATTGGAATCGTGCTTATTATGTATGACATCGGTGAGCTTCTCTTTAAGAATTATAACTACGTTCTTCCTTCTAATTTCATACTTGAGTTCACTGATCACATTCTCAGTCAAACAAATCACGTACACTTGGGAAACTGCAAAAAACAGGAGGTAATCTTTAGTAGATTTTATGCAACGTCGGAAGGAACGATAAAACCTATGGCTGAGGCCCCATTAGTGCGCAGCGTCGACGCTGCGACGTTTTACTCATACATTTTGCCGACGCGACGCAACGCAACGCACTAATGGGGCCTCAGCCTATGCACACTCAACGTGATGTTGTTAACCGGAAGATTGTTTGAAATATATTAAGCTAAGGGCTCCAGCAGACATGCTACTTTTAGTATCGGCGATGCTTTTCAGAAGCTAGATGCAGCGACCAACATTCCACACCGCACACTAAACACCATCGCCGCAGTTGCTAAAACGCGCGATTTCGATACCGCGTCTGAACGCAGGAATTCGATGCAGCATCGAAAACGAGCGATTTTTTTACTACGATCGAACGCAGAGTTGCCAAAACGCGATGCAGCATCGGTGCAGTTGCAAAATCACCGATCGCCGATGCTAAAAGCAGCATGTCTGCCATAGCCCTAAGGCAGCACCTAAACCTAGCACGGCTACATATTTATCTACAGAAAAGAAGCTAACTAACAAGTTTCTTCGCGATATTTTCCTATATCTTGTTTTGTTCTTGTCACTCACATTAATGTCTATGAAAAGAGACGATATAATAGTGCAATTCAGATTATGATTCTGCTTTAACGGCCTTTTTAGGCCGCAGATCTCTTCTAAACCAATTAATATGAATTTAAATACTTTTGCTATTTAAACATTGGGCATTTTTAACTGTTTGAGTTCCACTGACGCAGATGGTAAATCATCTGCAAACGGTGCTGCGACCACCTCTGCAGAGAAAGCGTTAATAATTGAATGTAAATAAATAAGTTAAGATACTCACTGCAGGCACATAAAGATATAGGGAAATCTCTTGCATTCCTTATAAAAAGCATCATAATAGCTAAAGATAGTATAAGTAGCCCTATATAATACATGTTTGAAATTCTGAGCAGCGTTGGATTTTTCTGGAACAAAACAAAACATCTTTAAGTTGAGTAGACTAATGTAGAGACAAGACTGGACTGCCTAAAGTTCAAAAAAATTAAGATAAAAATAACCAGATAATACTTTTTCACTCAAAAATCACATGATTCACACTCCCCAAGTAAAGTTTTAATTAAATACCTAATAAATAAATAAAAAATTGCTGAACATTTGACACAGCGCCATCTAGCCCCAAACTAAGCAAAGCTTGTACCATGAAAACCAGATAGCGTGCAGATAACTGATAGAATACATGAATTGTAAACACCCAGACACAGAACAAACATCATACAAATGATTGTTCTGGGTAAGAATCGAACCCACGATTAATTGCTTGCTATAGTGTTACTCGGCAACCTTGTACAAGGTAACCATTAGGTATCTCCTACAAATGACAGCTGGTTAGTGCAACTCAGAGATTGTGAAACCAACCTCTCAGCTTTACCGGCCAAATCCACAGGGAATAGACACCGCCAAAATTTGTCCGTCTGACTAAGCCTCGGCTTGCCGGGGTCATGTTAATGCGCATAAATCTTACCATGTGACAGCCAATGACGCATAATATGTTGAAAATAGCATCGATCAGCAAGACGAAAACTATCACTATCACGAGGACCTCGAAGTTCTTGATAAGCTCTTGTTGAGTTATAAACATGTATATTGTGAAGACTAGAGGAGAAATCTGTAACGAAAAACAGAAATAAAGAGTAGGTTAGAAATAAGGTGAAGTGGCGACTGCTAAAAATTGAGGTAAAGTAACTTTAGATTCTGATAAATAATTGTAATCGAAGGTCATGTGCATTATAATTTAGGGCGTGTCCCGATTTGGCTAACAGTGAGCGGCTGACTGTCAGCCAATGTCTCTGAGCGGTGTATGAGCGACGCATCCGTCGCTAACTTAATGTCAAATGAAATTCAAAATCAGAAGAAAAAAAATCGAATCAGCCGGTCACAGAAGTCGGGAAGCGAAACGCCGCAATCTGCGTACAGTACGTTCTGTATGGACATTCCAAAATCAAAATCAAAATCAAATATCATTTATTCAGTAGGACCGTTATGACCACTTTGAATCGTCTTAAGAGCTAGGTGATTCTACTCCTGTTCTTTCGCGACCAACACCGTGAAGAATCAGGGCAACAAACACGGTATGGGGCCTAGCTTTCTTTTCGGTGATCCATCCGCTTAAAATCTAAATAGTCAAGTTCCAGTGTGGAGCCAGTCAAACAATGTGAGTCTCGTCAAAGTCGTCAAAAGAAAAAAAAGGAGGATTAATACATCAACAAAAATTCGCCCGGCATCACACGCTACACTTGGCTAACTTAGGTGGTACCTAGCAGTTACCTACTTGAAAATAATTATAAAACTAAGCAAGATAGTAAAGACATTGCACAGTACACATCAGCTGTCGAGGGGCAGAGCGACATCAGGCCACGCGACTTTATCATTAATATAATTATCAAATAATATATGGACATTCCATTTAAAAACTATAAGGAGGCAAACTGGAAGCAGGCAGTTAACCGCTCACTGTTTGCCTTATCGGGACTCGCCCTAAAATAAAACTCTTGAATGCTAGCTCATGATTAATAACAGTAGAGGTGAGATCGTAACGATATTAACCGTGCGATATTCGAATGCAAAGCCTCAATATTTACAAGTGCTATTATCGAGTTGCGTGTGAGCCCATGAGCCCGAACTATTGGCCGATAGAAAATCTGCAGTTTGTAAGAGCCCTAAACCCCCCTGATGGTCTATTGAAATACCTAGGGTATGACCAAGTGGTGGCCAAGACAAGGACACCGAAATAGGGGACGTCCACCTACACGATGCGTCGATGATATCCGCAAGACCGAGGGTTGTACGTGGCTGAGGCTAGCGCAGGATCGAGGCGAATGGCAGACACGAAGGGAGGCCTATGCCCAGCACTGGGTTAAAAATGGCTGATGATGATGATGCGGGCAAAGTCCTGGAAAAGCTAGTACAAAATTAACTTACCAGTTTAATATAAGTCCAAAACAGTAGTCCAAAGCGTTGTGAAAGAAAAAAACAAAGATTGAATGTCATTTTCACTCTAATATTTTTCTTCTGTTTTGAAAAAAATGACACGCCTGAAAATGCTTTGTTATTCCAGTAAACTCTTCGTAATTGAATTGCCTGATGTTTTGTTGGTGATTACTAAAAACAATCGACCAGTTCAGGCAGGTAACCAACTTAAAAAGACTGATCCAGCTTATACTTATTGACCTGACGCTTGATAAAAGGGCAAGTGTTGATAATTATAATATAAACTAAGTAAAAGAAATATTAAATAGTTATCTTTGTTAAATAGATGATAACACACTTTCTGGCCATTTAATGCATAAAGTAAATAAAACAGAAAAAATTGGCATGACTGTATCCCGAAAAAAATGGCTTCACAGCCTCTGCCTTCTGCGCGTAGGTAGTGGGTTCAATTCCCATCCAGACACAGAACAAACATCTATGTTCGTCAAACAAAATTAAATGTTTGTTCTGTGTCCGGGTGTTTTAAAGCACTAGCTACGTTTATTTATTTATTTATTTATTCAATACTTACAAACTAACAGCGTTGTCCGCGTAGTGATGGTATATGATGATAATGATCATGATGAAAAGTAGCATAACGTTCATCAAGAATTAGTATGCATTTACAAAATATATGTAGTACTTAATGTATTCTATCAGTAATCCTCAGTGTATATCAGTGTTAATGAGTTGGTATATTTACAAAAATACTCTTTATTGCATGGCTAGAAATTTGTATCTGAATTATTGTTTGCATAAAACATTGATTGACAACATCAAGTTACTGCTCAATTCGTTGGTGAAATTGACACTATTGATTTATATTTGAAAAGATACACACGTAAACATCAATAAAAATGTATTTTTATGTACATTTACACTAGACCCATTACTTTATTATAAAGGTTTTCCAAATAAATAAAGGTATGTACTAAAAATATAAAAAATATTAATTTATTAACTTCCAAGACTTATTCCTACGTTCATCACTGTCAAATTAAACTAGCTTAACATAATTCCCATTTTTCTTCGATTGATCATTTTTTTCATTCACATTCTTAATCGTATCTACTCCTTCACTGGTCTTTTCGTTGGTAACTATAACTTCAACCCTCGGTTCACTCTTCACGGTTCCATCCTCGCAAAGTTCTTTGGCCATGGTGCATTCGCCTTCGACCGCATTATTCACAAATCTGAACGTGCA
Organism: Camptogramma bilineatum; assembly: GCA_958496255.1. Lineage (NCBI taxonomy): Eukaryota > Metazoa > Arthropoda > Insecta > Lepidoptera > Geometridae > Camptogramma > Camptogramma bilineatum. Next base: position 13,275,734 of record OY292461.1, read on the forward strand.
GTTGTTGTTCAGTTTGGCGATCTCACTCCTTGTTACAAGGATCATGTAGACTTGAAAACCTGGTGACAAGTAAATTTAATTTAAATAAATAGGAAGAAAGGTAAAAGAGCTCATGTGTCTTCGTTGTTGCGAGTGTTTTTTTCACGCGAGGAATAAGCATAGCGTGATTTAGCTTAGCTAGGTATATATTTCATTAAAATGGGCTTGTTAATTAAGTTTAAATTTTTGACCTTAGAAAATCACACTAAGTAATCACATCACACTAATCACACTAATATTATAAATGCGAAAGTTTGGATGTTTGCATGTTTAGATGTTTGGGTGTATGTTTGTTCCTCTATAACTCGACAACCACTAAAACCGATTTGGCTGAAATTTTCAATGTAGATAGATAATGACGGGAAATAGGACATAAGCTACTTTTTTTTCCGAAAAAATGCACGGTTCCCGTGGGATAAACAAAATAGTAGTCCACGCGGGCGAAGCCGCGGGCGTCCGCTAGTAATGTATAAAACTCACCAAGATTAGTAAGTCCAGTTATCACACTCGCTCTCAGGATCATAGCAGTATACAAAACTCCCAAGCGTCGCACAAAGGAGTATATTTCAAGACCTTCAAGCAGTATAAACGAAAGAAGAAACAATACAAATATTACTATTGAGTAATAGTAGTAGACCTTCATTAGATGCGGATCTTTCTGAAAATAAAAAAAGTTTGCTACAAAAAACTGGAAACAGTGCGCAAACAGAATACTTGTAAGTAATCTCTTATGAACTTATGTTAGATGATACCGTTTCAAGGTTATTTATAATCAACTAGCTGCTGCCGCGGCTTCGCTCGCGTGGTACCCAGATAAAAAGTAGCCTATGTTATTCTCCAGCCCTTCAACTATCTCCACACAAAAAATCACGTCAATCCGTTGCTCCGTTTTGACGTGATTCCACGACAAATAAACAAACAAACAAACACACTTTCGCATTTACAATAGGGGTACGGATGTCAAAACCATCAAAATAGGTCCTTTGCGAGTTTTAACTCGCAATTTTCAACACGTTGGAACTAATAGAGCACAAACTAAACTTAATAAAGAATGCTAAATCCTCCAACACTCCGAATAATTAGAAACATGGTTGGCATCGAAACTATTTTCGTAATTCCCGTATTCGTGTATTATTATAGTGTCACTACATTATCAGAAATATAAATATGTCCTGTAATGATAATAATAGCGCAAAAAATTACCTTATGGCCTCCAACGATAAATACTATTGTCAGGGCAGCGTCCAGCAAAATGACTAGAGTACAAATCGAAAGCGTTATAATGCCTGACATATACGAGGATATGGGTTTACCCGCGTTGACACTCCAGAAAAAATATATCAGCTGACCCACCACTCCCCAGAGCATTAGTACACACAACACCTGAAAGTAGAAGATTTAGGACTTTAGGGTGGTAAAAAATAAAAAAAATGAAATATGATCACGATGTATTCCCCAGAGTGCGGTAGACATATTCTTTCAGATCTTCAGGCATTTTTAGATCCTTTGAAGATTGTCAATGGGGGAAATTTTTTCAACTAAATTTTGCTACAAAGGCAAATTGCGTTTTAGATGACCAGGGCCTGTATTCTATTAAATGACAACCGCTTTGGTTTTGGTTCGAACTCTTAAATGTCAGCCATTTGGTGAATAGTAGAATAGCTTTTCAAAAATTTGTACTGCCAAAGTTCAAAACCTCACCACAACTGAGTCGTTTGTTATTAGTAGTCATGGAAACAGTCGCTTTAGTTGAGGTTTTGGTTGAGGTTGATAAAAAGTTCGGTACCGGAATCGAGCCCCTGCTCATGACCCGACTCTAGGATGATCTAGGACTTTAATTATGGTTTTATAGAAAACCCCAGCATTCATTTGAGTGGTCTTTCACTTGTAGAACCGTCTGATTCCACCTTGCAGTGGTTCAATTTGACTGGAAGACATCGGGAGATTGTGAAACAAGCATTAAAAATGTGAGTAAGAGTCTTACTCAATTCTTCGAGATTCTGTGAAGGTCTCTAAGGGGTAGTCAAAGATAAGTCCAAAAATACATAAAACATACCAGTTTCAAATATCCAGTAACCAAGAGTCCGTAACGCAGAGGAATGCAAAAGCAGCATCGCTTGAACTCAATACACTCCAGTCTCATTTTGATTGCACAAAACTATTAACTGATTCACACTGAAACTACTAGTAAAATGACTTCTTTGTTTGGATGTACTGAATAAACGTCCGGGAGCGTCGGCGATTGAGTTGTGTTTGAACTTGGTGATCTCTATTTAGTATAAATATAATTATGTGGTCCGTTTATCAGTAAACTTTAATCGTCTGCAGTGGGAATAGATAACGGGTTAAAACCAAGTCGGGGGTTTTTGTTTTGGTCACAAAATTATTCCCGTAGATTCCAATTTTGCGAATTACATTTGAAAAAAATATGTAACTGCTTTGCAGTGGGGAGAAATGTTTTAAATAGATGAGATTTTATATTTTTAGCACTTTTCGGTATCTGTTCGATATTTAAAAAAGCATAAACAAGAAAGTGATTAAACCTGGACTCCTTTCAGAAAAAATTGTGGAAAAATTTTGCGTCGTTGACATACTACTCTGTCAAGAAAGTACCGGGAATCGATCAATAATTCACAAGATGTTAGTTATTGATCCAAATTTATTTTATCGCGTTCAAAGTATACTCTTTCAGAAACGATACACATACGCCAACGAATAATCCAATCATCAAAACATTTTCTAAACGCTTTTTCCGGTATTGAGTTCAGTTCTCGCCGCGAATTCTCCTCTAAGTCTTCTGCTGAATAAAAACGGGTGCCACAAAGTGGTTATTTGAGTTTAGGAAAAAGAAAGAAGTCGGCTAAAGCCATATCTGGTGAATAAGGTGGTTACTCGATGGTATTTGTTAGGTTTTTGGTCAAAAATTCGAGAAAAAATCTGGAGAAAATTCAGGTCTTTTGGGACTAGCCGAGCGCCAACATGTTTCATACCCAAGTGGGTCTTTAAAATGGCACGGATCGACTCATGAGACACAGAAAGTTCAGCAGCTATCTCTCTCAAACTGGAATGAGGATTTTTAGTCACAATTTCCTTCACTTTTACGATGTTAACTTCAGTTGAAGACGTTGACGGCCTACCAGAGCGAGGCAAATCTTCCATCACATCTCGAGTGCTTTTGAACGTTTTGTACCACTCATACTCGTAAGCACGTGTTTTTGATAAAATCGATTCACCGTAAGCCTTCTGTAACATTTTCAGGGACTCCGAACACGAAATTCCATTGGCGATGCAAAATTTAAGACCAAACTCTTTGTTAAAGGTTTCTGTTCACTATGAAATTCGCAATGCACACTAAAATGATGACACTAAAAACAGCACTGTATTTAATCTGAATAACAGATGCAACTCAAACTCCACACCAAAATGGAAGACAGGTGTGGCAATCTAACAACTATAAAAAAACCAAAAATTTAGTTTGGAATCCTAAACAAATCATCCATTCCCGATACTTTCTTGACAGAATGTACATTAAAGCAACATCGTCGTTGACATAGCTACGTTGCCCGCGTAGTGATGGTATATGATGATAATGATCATGATGAAACTCGTGATGAAAAGTAGCATAACGTTCATCAAGAATTAGTATGCATTTCCAAAATATATGTAGTACCTACTTAATGTATTCTATCAGTTATCATCAGTGTATATCAGTGTTAATGAGTTGGTATATTTACAAAAATACTCTTTATTGCATGGCTAGAAATTTGTCTCTGAATTGTTGTTTGCATAAAACATTGATCGACAACATCAAGTTACTGCTCAAGTGCTCAATTCGTTGGTTAAATTGACACTAAATCTTAGAATTGATTTATATTTGAAAAGATACATACGTAAACATCAATAAAATGTATTTTTATGTACATTTACACTACACCCATTACTTTATTGTAAAGGTTTTCCAAATAAATAAAGGTATGTACTAGAAATAATAAAAAAATATTAATTTATTAACTTCCAAGACTTATTCCTACGTTCATCACTGTCAAATTAAACTAGCTTAACATAATTCCCATTTTTCTTCGATTGATCATTTTTTTCATTCACATTCTTAATCGTATCTACTCCTTCACTGGTCTTTTCGTTGGTAACTGTAACTTCAACCCCCGGTTCACTCTTCACGTAGGTTCCATCCTCGCAAAGTTCTTTGGCCATGGTGCATTCGCCTTCGACCGCATTATTCACAAATCTGAACGTGCAGTTGTTGTTCAGTTTGGCGATCTCACTCCTTGTTACAAGGATCATGTAGACTTGAAAACCTGGTGACAAGTAAATTTAATTTAAACAAATAGGAAGAAAGGTAAAAGAGATTTAAGAGGTCTTCGTTGTTGCGACTGTTTTTTTACGCGAGGAATAAGCATAGCGTAATTTAGCTTAAACGATATTTTATTATAAAGGGCTTGGGACTTTTTATTGGGAGTTTTTATCTTTGACATCAAAAAATTAATTATAATCTAATAACATAATTATTTGAAAAAAAAAATCTTTTATAGCCGTATTGATTAGTTTTGATACATTTTATGTCAAAATTGAAGGAAAAATGACATTTTTTCCTTCACTTTTAGTCCGTATAATGAGCAATACGCTAATCAAAATTGAAGGAAAAATGACATTATTTCCTTCAAAAGTCCGTATAATGAGCAATACGACTATAGGTAAGTAAATAAATGATCCGTACCCATATTATAAATGTCAAAGTGTGTTGTGTGAAAGTGTTGTGACGTGATTTTTTGTGTGGAGATAGCTGGAGAGCTGGAGAGTAACATAGGCTACTTTTTATCCGGGTACCACGCGAGCGAAGCCGCGGGCAGAAGCTAGTTGTTTTATAAAAATGAGAAAATTTGTTAAAATAGTCTCTCCTCGAATCTTCCAATATTAATATCTGGGGGCACGGTAGTGCCCCGCCAAGTCGAGCAGGGCCGTACCATCCTTTTCTCGAAGCCATTCGGGCCATTTTCGACCCCTCTCTAACTTTGTTGTGGAAAAGACTAGAAGCCTAAATTTTCAGTGACCGAGGGGGCATCACATAGCGAGATATATTTCCAAATTAGATTAAGTTTGAACCAATAGTTTAAGAATTATTGCAAGTCAAAGTTCCTTGATTTTGTAAGTGACTGACTGACTGACTGACTCAGCTATCTCTCTATCTCTATCTCTAGCTTTTTATCCGGGTACCACGTGGGCGAAGCCACGGGCAGAAGTTAGTAATGTATAAAACTCACCAAGATTAGTTAATCCAGTTATCATACTCCCTCTCAGAAGCATAGCAGTATACAAAACTCCCAAGCGTCGCACAAAGGAGTATATTTCAAGGCCTTCAAGCAGTATAAACGAAAGAAGAAACAATACAAATATTACTATTGAGTAATAGTAGTAGACCTTCATTAGATGCGGATCTTTCTGAAAAATAAAAAAAATGTTGATATAAAAAAACTTGATACAGTGCGCACATAATTTTGAGATGTCACGGCTACCTTTGCTATTTAGAAAAGAAACGGTGCGGCATTTAATAATCCTATTAAAATAATTCGTAAAGTTTGTATTCTTGGACTTTTGTATGTTTGTGTTTCAATCACACCTTAACCAGTGAACCAAATAAAAAAATGGGATAAATAGATGTATATAGATGCTGGTCTGGAACATCGAGGTAACTAGTACCACTCGAGCGAAGTCACGGGCGGAAGCTAGTAGAAGACAGAATAGTTGTAATCTCTTATGAATAAAACTTAGATGATACCATTTCAAGGTTATCTAGATATCAGTGTCAAAACCATCAGAATAGGTCCATTACTAAAACTCGAGAGTACAAACTAAACTCAATAAAGAATGCTATCATTAATTACACCAAATTCCTCCAACATTCCGAATAATTAGAAACATCGAAACTATTTTCGTAATTCCCGTATTATTATCGATCGAGCGAGCGAAGCGAGCGAAGATCTTAGTGGCAAGTTAGGCGATTTTGCTTTGTATGTTTGTATGTTTGTATGTTTCATTTTTATGTTCTCGCATAACTATCGAACCGCTTATCCAATCTGTATGAAACTTGATAGGTCAATAGGTTGTGCTATGGAAATTTGCTGTGGAGCGTATGAGCGTAATCGATGAAGGGGTTGTAAAGATATGGGGTTCCCAAGGGGGTAAATTTTTTTCAAAGTTACCCAAATATATTGAGTGGGGTGTCATATGAAAGTACTCAACTTATACATTCCAAAATGGTTTTTAGTTTTCTTCTAGGTTCTATAGTTTTTGAAATACAGTCAAAAAGAAAAATTATGCAAACCAATTAACGGAAGTATGGAGAGAGCTCCCGTTTCATAGAGTTTCGATGTATTCGTAGGTCTGGTTAACGGACAAGGAGTGTGGCATCGTTGTGGTTTGGTTTGCAATGATTTTAGTTGCTAAGTACTTGATATTTTTTCTTGAGATTGAAAATAAAAGCCGTGTTGGCCGATTGGAAGAGTGCTCGACTTTAGATTCATAGGTCGTAAGTTCGAACCCTGGCCGTGCTCATCAATGGATTTTTCGATTAGAAAAATTTAAATGCGCATTAACACGAGCTCTAAACGGTGAAAGAAAACATCGTGAGGAAACCAGTTAACGTTCTAATAGCGGCGAAGCGGCGATGGGCTTGCAACCTGTCACGTATGCAAATGCTAACTCCTGCAAATAGTGGGCTGGGCATGTACCAAAATTATAGAGGGAGGGGGAGGGTAAGGGGAGGGGGAGGGGAGGGGAGGGGAAGGGAAGGGGAGGGGAGGGGAGGGGGAGGGGAGGGGAGGGGGAGGGGAGGGGGAGGGGAGGGGGAGGGGGAGGGGAGGGGGAGGGTGGGGGATGGGAGGGGAGGGGGAGGGGGAGGGGAAGGGAGGGGAAGGGAAAGGAGGGGGAGGGAGGGGGAGGGGAGGGGATGGGAGAGGAGGGAGGGGAGGGGGAGGGAATTGATTTTCTCATACATTTCGTATTGAACTGCTATTTTAATAATTTCTCGAACTAAGAGGCCTTCCCTGAGGCGCGGTACGAAGTTCGCGGGGTCAACTATTGAATATAAACACGACACGACTTAATGTATTGCATGCATGCCTATAATCTTTACTATACTGAGGTAGCGCATTAGATGTCATTCTGTGGTAAACACTAGAAGGAGCACTTAACATAGGTAGTCAGAAACAAGTCCAAATCTAGGCTACCAATACAACGGTGCGCGAGATCTCAGTTCGGGGCGAACTACTAGTAGTATCACTATATTGTCCGAAATATAAATACGTCCTCTAGGTGGGTACTGACCAACGTTACGAGGTGTAATGTAACATTCGTATCGAGCGTGTTACGGAACAAGCATGTTCGCTGTGTTCTCAAATCGGCGTAACATGCTCGTCAAAACTCTGTGCTCCGCTTTCGCCGCCAGTTCAATCAAGATGGCTGACAGCGAGGATGTGTTGGTATCTTTGATTTTACTTAATTATTGTTTAATTCAAATTAAGAAGAATAAAAAACGTTACTGGATATCAAACTTATTTAAAAACAGAGGCGTATGTGGTGATTTTTCATTGATAGCAATATTAAAAACCAAATGATTATTGGACAGTATGAAAACGCTCGTGACCACTTGCCACAGCGTACTGTACTGACTGAACCGCGTAATGGTCAAAGGATTCGCCAAAAAAACGATAGGCGAGTGGAGCAGTACTGACTGCACGAATGCTCGCTGTGTATCATGTTACATTACACCTCGTAACGTTGGTCAGTACCCACCTTAATGACAATAATAGCGTGAAAAATTACCTTATGGCCTCCAACGATAAATACTATTGTCAGGGCAGCGTCCAGCAAAATGACTAAAGTACAAATCGTAAGCGTTATGATGCCCGACATATACGAGGATATGGGGTTACCCGCGTGTTGGACACTCCAGTAAAAGTATATCAGCTGGCCCACCACTCCCCAGAGCATTAGTGTACACAACACCTGAAAGTAGAAGTTTTAGGACTTTAGAATGGTTTTATTTACAAAATGAAATACACAATCACAAATCGTTTGTACTTAGCATTACTATGACCCCTGTAGTCGTATCATGAACTCTGAGCAATGTTAAAACAAGCTTAAAACATTCCTACTTGCTTTAGGAATGACATTCGCTGTCTTGTTTCAAGCTTGTTTTAACATTGCTTGTTCATGGTACGGCTACTGTGCCTATATTTGTTTATTATTCTTCAATGTTTTTTTTTCAATTTGCTATGATTTTAGTATTAAATGAAATTTCACGGTCTACGTCACACTGAAAATTCCGTTGCTGAACATCTGCGGTGCGGAACTTTTGTGTATTGTAACCATAAAGTATTCTGTAGTAGGTATTGTGCCCGAATATAATAATTTATACTTACGCAATTAAAAACAGTAAAATAGTAGCGTTACGCGGAAATGGAATCTCCGCTCGAGGGCTGTACCATAAACTCTTAGAGCAATGTTAATAAAAAAATATTTTAAAAAAACAAAAACCCGACTGCGTCAAAACTAAAAAGAAAAAAACAAGCCTGCAAAGAATTACTCACAGTCGGTACCCATTCATTTTATTACCAATCAAATCTTCCCAATGTTATGGGTCCCGACTGTGAGTAATTCTTTGCAGGCTTGTTTTTTTCTTTTTAGTTTTGACGCAGTCGGGTTTTTGTTTTTTTAAAATATTTTTTTATTTAACACTTTTTAGTTATGATAAAGTTGATTTTAAAATAGGTACCTTGATTAACTATTACCTACCCAACAAGAAATTAATAAACCAACTAAACTAAGTAATTTCGTATCGCCCTAATTATTTATTCAATTTTATTCATCAAATCCATCCAATCCAATTCCCCATCAGCCAATAATTCAATCCAATCCAATAATATCAAAAACTTTCGATAATGGCCAGCGACATCTAGTTGTGTTTTTGGTAATTAATGTAAATAAAAAATAATACTGAGGGTTGCGATGTTTGTAACTTCTGAACTACAAAACCGATGACCTTGAAATTTTTACAGAACATTTTAAAGTAGGTACATACCTACTTTCTAACAAAATTACCCTTCCTTTGCGTTGCGCAGTCGGGTAAAAAGAATCAATAAAATCGTACTATGTGTTAATGAATTACAACCAGATACCTACCTACTCATTTTGATTTTCATTTCCTCTCCCAAGGGAACCGTCTTGAATTTCAGTAAGTAAGTAGGTATAGTAATCAAAAGTATCCTATTTATACCTCGTAGTAGTATAGTATGTATGCACTCAAATAATACCAAGTTTCATTTAAATCCGTCCAGTAGTTTCGTTCGACCGAGACGTGATGCGCGGCCAAGATACACACAAACAGAATTTTAAACCGTTATATTTCCTAAGCTATTATTTAAAATGAAAAATAGTAAAAGAAACCTAACATTGATTTTTAAATACCTATTCAACGATACCCCACTTGACATAGTTCGTCAATTTTGAGTTTTTCAATTTTGACAATATGGCGTCTGGTTGTAACACTGGTTAATTTTGATTACTTTCATGTCTTTAGTGACACTCGCAAGGTTGAGACAAATCGATTGACGTTAGAATCATCAAAATCGGTCCACGCGTTTGGCCTCTAGAGTGCCACATAGAAACATCCATAGCGAGAATAATTATTAATCAACTTTAAACCGTTATTTTTCTTAAACTATTACTTAAAATGGTAAAAGAAACATAAAGTTGATTTTAAAATACCTATTCAACGATACCCCACTTGACATGGTGTGACGATTTTGATTTTTTTAATTTTGACATTAAGGCGTCTGGTGGTGGCACTGGTGAATTTTGATTACTGTCATGCCTTTAACAACACTCCCAAGGTTCAGACGAATCGATTGACGTAAGAATCATCAAAATCGGTCCACGCGTTTGGCCTCTAGAATGCCACATAGAAACATCCAAACATACATACATACATAGACTGATAAACACATTACCCTTCCTTTGCTTTGCGCAGTCGGGTAAAAAAAGCTTAAAACAGTCCTGCTTTAGGCTTGTTTTAACATTCCTAAAGCAGGACTGTTTTGAGCTTGTTTTAACATTACTTAAGAGTTCATGGTACGGCCCCAGTGTAACGTAGGCCTAAGGACTTGTGTCACCCTTTCCAAGGTTACTTTTACTGTGCTTTTACTAGGCAAGTAATACTCGCTAGTAAGTTCTTAAAAATGACAGCTGGCTATTGCTACTCTGAGCTAGTAAAGGTCAAATCAGACGGTTCATGTTTTGTTCATTTCCGTCATTCATTTTGTATATTTCACTCAAAGTGACACGTCTGAACATAAAATGAAAGAAAAGTGTCGTAGAAAACCCCAGCATTCATTCGAGTGGTCTTTCACTTGAGTAAACCGTCTGATTCCACCTTAAAAGCCGTGTGGTACTCTTCACTTTGACTGGAAGACATCGGGAGATTGTGAAACAAGCTTTAAAAATGTGAGTTAAGATTAGTGAACAAGGCTAATACTCTAATGGTTCATTTAGGCGAATTGAAAGATAGAAAAATTGACGTTGATGTCCTCTGTATAACTAATTATTCTTTAGCTGCATGTTTTAGTAGGAACTGCAAGAAAAGAGGAGGAGCGTGCATTATGGTGAAAAGTAATTATGAATGGAAAGAAATACCTGAAGTTAAAAGACTATCCTCAGTCAAGATATTTGAGTGTTGTGCGATTGAGCTAGTAGAATATAAGATTATAATTGTATGTGTGTATAGAATTCCAAAATACAAATATCTGAATATATTCTTTAATAAATTAGAAAAAAATTTGACATTAATATCTAAAATAAATAAAAACCGGTCAAGTGCGAGTCGAACTCGTACGCCGAGGGTTCCGTACCTAGCCATGGTGCCAATTAAGCTAGTCCGCTTAATTGTATGAGCGCCCATACAACTCGGAGGACTTTTAATAGGCGTCAACTATATATGTATGGGAACACCCTTTAATTTTCAACTTTTTTAATTTTTTGGAATTTTTCCTTTATTTGTGCTATAAGACCTTGCTTTTTGCCAAATTTCGTGATTCTAGGTCAACGTGAACTACCATTTAGGTTTTCGACCCAAAACCTCTAGGGTACATCCGCTTGACCTAGAATTGTCAATTTTGGGTACAAGCAAGGTCTTACAGCACAAATAAAGGAAAAATTCCGAAAAATAAAAAAAGTTGAAAATGAAGGTTAGTTTTGGTACTTAAAAGTTTTCACGAAAACCTAAATTTGCCTATATCTTTTTATAGTTTTGACTCAGGACCTTGATTTTTATACTCACAATAGGAACTATAGACCTCAGTACATGGTATAAATTTCAACTTGCTAGCTTTACCCGTTCCTGAGATAATCGATGGTGACACACGGACAGACGGACAGACGGACAGACAGACAGACGGACAGACGGACAGACGGACAGACAGACGGACAAGAAAGTGATCTTATAAGGGTTCCTTTTTTTACCTTTTAAGGTACGGAACCCTAACTAGGTGTAATATTCCTAAAGAACCCATATTAAAAATAAAAAATTATGATAATAATTATATTACAGAACCAACAGAAATTGCTAACTTATTTAACAACTACTTTATAGATCGTGTCAAACCAATATCAAACTCTGGTCAAAATGTGACGAAGAACATTTGTCGTTGTAAGAACTCAATGTTTATGTCGCCATGTTCATCTGACAGAGTTAATAAAATTATAAAAAATCTTAGAAATACTAGTAGTGTAGGCTATGACGGTATAATGACAAAAATAATAAAATCTGTAAATGACTATATATCTCCTCATCTCAGTTATTTAATAAATCTTAGTATAAGTACAGGCACGTTTCCTGAAGAGCTAAAAACAACTATTATAAAACCAATTTTTAAAAAAGAAAATAAAGAACAAATGGAATACTATAGACCTATCGCCTTAATACCGATATTTTCAATAATTTTTGAGAAATATTATTACATGGAAATAAATTCATATCTAGAAAAGAAAAACATCTTATGTCAAGAGCAAAATGGATTTCGACAAAATAAAACTATTAATTTAGCAATTTTTAATTTCTTAAATAATATTATCTGTAAGATTGACAATCGCACGCAAGTTTGCGCAATATTTTGTGACATGACCCAGGCATTCGACTACGTGGACCATAATATCTTACTTAGTAAATTGGAAGCCTATGGAATTAGAGGCAATATTTTAGATTTAATCAAATCGTATTTAACAGGTCGGCAACAACTCACAGAAATAAGTAGATTAAATAAAAAAACAAAATGTGAAGTTACATTTAAATCCTTGAAACGAATTATCAAATACGGCGTTTCACAGGGAAGCGTATTAGGTCCACTGCTATTTATATTATACATAAATGACTTACCAAAAGCATCGACTCAACCTATGACTTTATTTGCTGATGACAGCACTGTAACTATAGCTTGCAATGACATTAAATCCTATGAATCTGACATTAATAACTCAATAAATTCTATAATTTCATGGCTTGACGATAATAATTTAAAAATAAATCTTAAAAAAACTACTATAATGCATTTTTATCAAAGAGCACAAAACCTACCTAACATAAATATAATTTATAATAATGACAGTATAAGTAAAGTAAATACAGCACGGTTTTTAGGTCTTATAGTAGATAAAGGCCTAAATTGGAAAGGGCAAATAGAAGCACTAAGTAAGCGAATCACCAGCTTAACCTATGCTCTACATAGACTATCTACTATCGTCAATATGGATGCGTTATTGGTAGCCTACCATGGATTAGTAGAATCTTTACTTAGATACGGCATAATATTCTGGGGAAATTCCACTAATAAAAATAGAATCTTTAAAATGCAGAAAAGGTGTTTGAGAGCCATGTTTAAGATAAAGAATACAGATAGTTGCAAACCGTTGTTCACTAAACACAAAATTCTGACACTTCCGTCACTTTACATTTTAGAGGTAGCACTGTTTGTGAAAAATAATCCATCCTTATTTCAACGTTGGTCTGACATTGTGAGACGTAACAGACGTGATAACACCAAGCTTAGGTTACGCTCATCAAAAACAGCACTATTGCGGAAGAGTGTTTATTGTATGGCTCCCATTATTTACAATAAGATACCCAAATCCTACAAAGAAATGAATATAAATAAACTTATTTAAAATTAGATTCAAAAAAATGTTATTAGATAAATGTTATTATGATACAAATGATTTTTTTAAATGACTTTTAAATTTTGGCGCGCCTCTGTTCTTTTAATTTGCACACCGGTATCCACCGGTAAAACTTGTTGTGACTATACTAAAAAATATGACCTTGCATGCTATGTATGTGACTTACACAATGTTTTGAGCAAATAAATTAGGTATCTTTATCTTTATCTTTAAGAGTCTTACTCAACTCTTCAATATTCTGTGAAGGTCTTTATGGGGTAGGTAGTCAAAGATAAGTCCAAAAATACATAAAACATACCAGTTTCAAATATCCAGTAACCAAGAGTCCGTAACGCAGAGGAATGCAAAAGCAGCATCGCTTGAACTCAATACACTCCAGTCTCATTTTGATTGCACAAAACTATTAACTGATTCACACTGAAACTACTAGTAATATGACTTCTTTGTTAGGATGTACTGAATAAACGTCCGGGAGCGTCGACGATTGAGTTGTGTTTGAACTTGGTGATCTCTATTTAGTATAAATATAATTATGTGGTCCGTTTATCAGTAAACTTTAATCGTCTGCAGTGGGAATAGATAACGGGTTAAAACCAAGTTGGGAGTTTTTGTTTCGGTCACAAAATTATTCCCGTAGATTCCAATTTTGCGAATTACATTTGAAAAAAATATGTAACTGTTTTGCAGTGGGGAGAAATATTTTAAATAGATGAGATTTTATATTTTTAGCACTTTTCGGTACCTGTTCGATATTTAAAAAAGCATAAACAAGAAAGTGATTAAACCTGTACTCTTTTCAGAAAAAATTGTGGAAAAATTTTGCGTCGTTGACATACATTAAAGCAACATCGTCGTTGACATAGCTACGTTGCCCGCGTAGTGATGGTATATGATGATAATGATGAAAAGTAGCATAACGTTCATCAAGAATTAGTATGCATTTACAAAATATATGTAGTACTTAATGTATTCTATCAGTTATCATCAGTGTATTTCAGTGTTAATGAGTTGGTATATTTACAAAAATACTCTTTATTGCATGGCTAGAAATTTGTCTCTGAATTGTTGTTTGCATAAAACATTGATCGACAACATCAAGTTACTGCTCAATTCGTTGGTGAAATTGACAAATCTTAGAATTGATTTATATTTGAAAAGATATAAATCAATTCTAATTCTAATTAATTAATATAAATCAAATCAAATTAAATAATTTATTTCTCGATCATTACAGGTAGGTTACATAATAAACTTATCTACTTAATAATATTATGGTAATGGGCATGCTATGTATCATAATTAATTGAATAGGTACTTAAGTAATATTTAAGTATCTAATACACACTAATACATATCTAAGCATTATTTTATTTAGATGTAGGTAGAAAATAAGTTCAAGGTGTTCTAGCCCCCACACTAGGAATCTTAGAATTGATTTATATTTGAAAAGATACACACGTAAACATCAATAAAAATGTATTTTTATGTACATTTACACTACACCCATTACTTTATTGTAAAGGTTTTCCAAATAAATAAAGGTAGATATGTACTAGAAATATAAAAAAAAAATTATTAACTTCCAAGACTTATTCCTACGTTCATCATTGTCAAATTAAACTTCTTCTTCTTCTTCTTCTAGTGCCTCTCCATTACTGAAGGTTAGCTGTCATCCTGGCAAATTTTTCCTTGTCTAGTGCTAGCCTAAACAGATCTTGCGCTTTCTTGATTCCTGTCCAATCTCTTATACTGTGAAGCCAAGATGTTCTTCGTCTTCCAACCCCTCTTTTGCCAGGTATTTTACCCATTATGATAAGCTTGAGCAGATTGTAGCGCTCGTGTCGTAATATATGTCTTAAATACGATACTTTTCTCTGTTTAATAGTTTTCACGAGTTTTCAAATTAAACTAGCTTAACATAATTCCCATTTTTCTTCGATTGATCATTTTTTTCATTCACATTCTTAATCGTATCTACTCCTTCACTGGTCTTTTCGTTGGTAACTATAACTTCAACCCTCGGTTCACTCTTCACGGTTCCATCCTCGCAAAGTTCTTTGGCCATGGTGCATTCGCCTTCGACCGCATTATTCACAAATCTGAACGTGCAGTTGTTGTTAAGTTTGGCGATCTCACTCCTTGTTACAAGGATCATGTAGACTTGAAAACCTGGTGACAATAAATGTAATTTAAACAAATAGGAAGAAATGCAAAAGAGGTTTAAGAGGTCTTCGTTGTTGCGAGTGTTTTTTTTACACGAGGAATAAGCATAGCTCTTACGATATTCCATTGTAATGGGCTTGTTACTTATGTGTGATTGATGTGTGATGTCGTAAGATTTGGCTCGATTTCCTCCCCCCCCCCCCCCCCCCTAAAATGCTTACGTAATTAATGGACGCCGCCTTAGGCTATTTAAAATGTTGGTAACGTTTTCAAAGCTGCGGGAGAAAGCTAGTAATGTATAAAACTCACCAAGATTAATAAATCCAGTTATCAAACTAGCTCTTAAGGTGATAGCAGTTTTCAAAAGCCCCAAGCGACGCCCATAGGAGTATATTTGACGGCCTTCAAGCAGTACGAATAAAAGAAGAAACAACACAAATATTACTATTGAGTAATAGTAGTAGACCTTTATTAGATGCGGATCTTTCTGGAAAATAAAAAAAGTTTGATACAAAAAAACTGCAAACAGTGCGCACATAGTTTTGAGATGTCACGGCTGTATTTGCTATTTGGAAAAGAAACGGCGCGGCATTTAAATAAATCGGAAAGTTTGGGAGTACAGCGTACCTAGCTAAAATGGTCGCTAATGCAGATTCACAAATGATTTGCGTCGAGATTCTCGTATTAGAAATCACAAAGTTGACAATTCCGTACCGGCAATATCATCTTATTGTTTGACAGTTTTGTGGAGAATCGTAATGGCGGCTCCTCACTTGGCTTAGCGTATTCGTGAGGCGATATTGTTGTGTTTGCCTTCAAATAATCAAATATTTCAAATACCGTCAAATACGTCATCCACACATGGACTTGTACGGGCAAATTTGCTATTTGCGTTGTTTGCTATATTCGTGCAAATAAAGCAAATACAATCAAATAGACCGTCTACACATTGCTGTATTTGGACAAATAATGCAAATACACGAACACGATACGCCAAGTGAGGAGCCGCCATAAAATAAAATGGCCACCTATGAATTGGAATTGCACTAAGTGTCAATCAAATATTATTTATGTTTAATAATGATAATAAAACATACTAAATACTTCCTTAAAAACCAAATACTTATTTACAGAGTATTAGTAGTAATAATACGATGCAATATTAAATGAAAACCAACCGGGTTATTTTTTTTCGTGTGGCAATTTAAGGCCTAGCATGTGATTCTGCTGTGAATTGAATTGCGTACAATTCAGCTAACATTTGACGGTAATTAAAGATGAAATGCTTTAGCAATATCAATACAAATCACCCGTGAATCATATTATTGTGAATCTGCATTAGCGACCATTTTAGCTTTGCAGTTCGGCCGACGGATCTAGGCGTACGTGAAGTCAGGCTCTTCGCTGCGCAGTAGAAAATTTTGTATGAAAATGTTGCACTGCGCATCGAAACGGCCAACTTCACGTAGGTACGCCGAGATCCGTTGGCCCTACTGTATGATTGGATTGTTGTATGTATAATGTTTCAACACCTTAACCAGTGGAAACCAGAGCGAAGTCGCGGATGGAAGCTAGTAGAAGACAGAATACTTGTAATCTCTAATGAATAAAAATTAGATGATACCATTTCAAGGTTATTTATATATCAGTGTCAAACCCACCAGAATAGGTCCATTACTGAAATAATTACTAGAATATATATAATAATCCATTAAGTACTACCTAGAATAAAACTTAGATGATACCATTTCAAGGTAATTTATAATATCAGTGTCAAAACCATCAGAATAGGTCCATTACTAAAACTCGCAATTTTCAACACATTGGAACAAAAAAAAAATATAACCGACTTCATAAAATACATGCACTAAAAAGCGAAAAATAAGACTACAAACAGATTTATTTAATTTGTTATTTTATGTTTGTTATAATGTTGAAATCGGTGTGCATAAAATATAGTAGAGTAGGTAGTCATTGTTTTACTTAACACCGACTTCAACATTATAACAAACATAAAATAACAAATTAAATAAATCTGTTTGTAGTCTTATTTTTCGCTTTTTAGTGCATGTATTTTATGAAGTCGGTTATATTTTTTTTTTGAAAATTTTTTATTTTTTCATTTTTAGTGTTGTTTTTTTTTCCTTGTTTCTGTTTTTTTTTTTAATTTAGAAAGATGTTACTTTACTCATTGTGTTTCGCTCATCAAGCCCTTTTATTTGATACCCATATCACTACAAAATTCCATGGAACAGGTCCTGACTCCATCATCAGATCAGCTCGCTGTTACCATATTATTACATTGTAGTTGACACTTCACAGATATGCTGAGTTCCGAGTTTCAACTCAATCAGACTATTTATTGAGGAGTTCTGTTGAGCAACTCTTGACTCCATCATCAGATCAGCTCACTGACACCATATTATAACATTGTATTTGGAACTTGACAGATAAGGCGAGTTTCAACTCAATCGGCTTATTTACTGAGGAGTTCTGTTGAACAGCTTTTGACTCCATCATCAGATCAGCTTGCTGATACCATAATATTTCATTGTTCTCAAGAATCTATAAGTGCACAAAATTTCAGCCCGATAGTTCCACAAACACACAAAAAATTTGAGGGTTTCCCTCGATTTCCATGGGATCCCCTCATCAGATCCTGATTTGGTGAAAATGGGACCACCTCGGAAGTATACCCTTTGTAACTGGTAACGCCAACATTGATTCATTTTAGATTTACTCTTTTATAATATGAGGCAGTTTGAATTTCCCGCTCCTTTTCCCTAACCTGTATATGCAGCGCTCTTAGCACCGTTCAAGGACGTGAACATAGAACGGAAGAACGAGGGAATGATCGCTGACGTCTGTCAGTTCAACGAAGACTTTGCATACGGATGCACCTGTGCAACGGCTCTCGCCTTTGAACCGCCACCGCAAGACAATCCTCTTGTCTGATCACCCGCGAAGAGACGAGGATCATCTCGAGCCTTTCTCTGTACCTATCTTCAATACATTCCCGCACCGCCAAACGCACCCTTGTGTTTGACTACCCAGTGTAGTGAGAACATTTGTTTTCGAACATTCTCTGGTCGCGCGACCCCGCGAAGTGTAACTGTGCTGTGCGACATTCGAAGGAGATTGGATTCCTGCTGCGCGAGCCCGGCTCCCCTGGCTTGCTCCGGTGAGTGCTGCATGTCCTTCTCTTCCTTCCTCTACCGCCTCGATTGTCGTAACTGCCGTTCACCGTAATTTACACGTCCGTTTATCGAAGGTCGGTTCCGATACTTTTCGGGACTGAATTTGTTGTTGGCGCGACCATAGTGGTCCTTACGAGCTTGGATCTCTGATCCTTAAACCCTGGATCCTGCCAGCCGCCCTTATTAGGATTTTTATAGGCCCTAATAGGAGAAATATTCATCGTAAAAACTCATTTTGAGTGTACCGCATAGATCAACATTGTGTTGTTTTTTCTCATAAATAAGTGTTTATACATCCAGATAAACATATTAACTATTTATTATACTACGACGGTTACATCCTCAAGATCATAATATTTTTGACCATGTAGTTTCACTTCTCAATGTACTAGGGCATCACATAATTTTAGAGTACTGTAAAATCTGTAAAATTAAAGCATTAGTAACAAAATAATGACACTCTGGCATCCCTATCTGGCAACCCACTCGCTCGGCTCGCGCCAACTTCATTCGTTTCTTATGTGCGGGCATCGCAACATCGCAACATCGTTTACTTAATTTCACTCAATTATCAAAAAATATTACCTATAGATGCATACAACAAATAATACCGTAAAATATTTACGACAAATAATTTTTACATGTCGACAATTCACATTAAAAAATATGTGACTACCTTCATTTTATTTTTGTCTCAGGTTTATTGTTGTATTGTTTATCGTTGCATTGTGATATTTATTCATTATAATAAACGATCTAGATTACGTCTTAGTAATAACAATTTTGTCGTATTGCAATTTCAAAGTGCCAAAAACTGCCGGTTTTTTTTGTTTTCTTTGCACACAGGTCACCAACGATGTTGAAATACCTACCTGCGATATATGTATTACGCGACGAGCTCGCGTTTGATAATTATCGCTCAGTCTCGTGTCGTCACATTATGACGACCAATGACTTTAAAACAATAAAAAGGGCAGTCTGCAGATTGGATGGATATGTCTACCTGCCAACACAGGTCAAGGGTGTAAAAAACCTAGGTCCCCAGCGTTATACTGCGTGACGCGATCACGTTTGATATCGCTTAGTCCGGAATGACTTTAAAATAACAACAACTGCAAACTGCAGATTGTAAGTATGTCTACCTGTGCATACAAGTCAAGGAGGTGAAAAACCTACCTGCGTTATACTGCGTGACGCGATCACGTTTGATATCGCCCAAATGACTTTAAAACAATAAAAACGGCAGACTGCGGATTGGATGTATAATTATGTTTACCTGCCCACACAGGTTAAGGGTGTAAAAAACCTAGGTCCCCTGCGTTATACTGCGTGACGCGATCACGTTTGATATCGCTTAGTCCGTAATGACTTTAAAATAACGACAACTGCAAACTGCAGATTGTAAGTATGTCTGCCTGTGCATACAATTCAAGGAGATGAAAAACCTACCTATGTGACGCGATCATGTTTGATATCGCTTAGTCCGTAATGACTTTAAAATAACAACAACTGTAAACTACAGATTGTAAGTACCTGTGCATACAAGTCAAGGTGGTGGAAAATCTACCTATACTGGGTGACGCGATCCCGTTCAATATCGCTCAGTTTCGTGTCGTCGTGTGATGACGACCGATGACTTTAAAACAATAAAACTGCAAACTGCAGATCGTAAGTATATGATCGTAAGTATATGTCTATCTGTGCATAAAGGTCAAGGGTGATATATATCTACCCAGAATTATAGCGCAATGCGATCACGTTTGATTTCGCTTAGTCTCATGTCGTCACGTGATGACGACAAATGGTTTTAAAATAATAAAAACTGTGCAGATAGAAAGTATTATTATGTATACCTGCCCATACAGGTTAAGGGTGTTAAATACCTACCTACGTGATATTGTGTGACGCAAATACGTTTGATATCGTTCAGTCTTGTTTTATTACGTGATGACGATCAATGGTTTTAAAATAATAAAAACTGCAAACTGCAGATTGTAAGTATGTTTACCTGTAAGTATTGTGTCTATTGTAAGTATAAGTCACCAGGGTTAAATAACTACCTGCGTTATACTGCGTGACGTGAACACGTTCCTGTCGCTCAGTCTCATGTCTCATGATGACGACCAATGACTTTAAAACCAATAACAACTACAGACTGCACATTGTACAGGTTATATTACCTGACTTTTGTAACTTTGATGAAAGCGTAGTATGTCATCTACCACTCTCAGAGCGCGGCTATTACAATATCCGACTCCATCACCGTGAGCTCTACTTGATTTGTCATAGTCAGACCATGACAATCGGTTTATGCATTGTGTCTGAATAAAAATATAAAATTATTATGATTATTATTATTATCTATCTTTATAGGAGCTCTCTAAACGTTGGGGTCGGATTCTGGTGGAAGGTGACCGAGACCAAGAAAACCAATAAGACCTTGTAAAAAATACTTTAATATTTAAATATTCTATAAATATAAAGGCCTTCAGATTAAAAGGTATGACCTTAGCTTATTCTCTAGAACGAAGCAGTAGCAGGCAAACTGGAAAGCCATTCCAGAACTAAACCACCCAGACCATTCAGGTGGGGTGGACCGAAGAACAGATGCCAAATCAGAGGTAATCGTCTTAAGATGGGTACCCGTTCCAAGGGCGGAGACCACCGCCTGCCGCGAGCTCTTCCTGCACCAAGACTGAGTTCAGGACCCGCAAAACGCATAAGAGGTAAGTAATACTACTTCATGCTAACAATTTGCGCTATTTTATGCATAATTACTGCACACTCTGCTGTACCCAATGATCTTCTACTATACCTTATAAACTGAGGTAGATGTGTTGTGTTGTGCCCCGCTCCGCGTGGCGAACTAACTTCGGGCTGGATAGCTTGAGTCAACTCGGTCGCTCGTCACAGGCTGTCATTTGCGACTTGCTGATCACGTAATTGTGAAAATTATATTTATCTCGTTCTGACAACGAGGTTTTGTATTTCTCTGCTATCTTTTGGTTTCTTGAGTGATGTAATGTAAACGAAGCTGCGAATATTGTACCTACTTAGTTGTAAAACAATTTCGCCGCGTTTGAAAGCTTTTATAATGAGTTTAATTAATATAACGTCTCTGTTGGAAAAATATCATTAGCTGTACCTAGCTATGTGAATGGATTTAAAATCCCGTTTAATAGTAGACTTCCTGTACAAATGTTGGAACAAGCTAACCAAAAGTTTAGCAATACGGAGTTACTCGTAGAGCAGTTATGTTCAGCTACTCATAAGTTATAGTCATCAGAATCTGTGATTCTTACATAAAACATATTCCAGACAATTTTTATCTCAAACTTTTTTGACAAATTATTCGTGAAGGCACTTCTAGATTTAGTGTTAAGTCGATTTATCTTTCAGTCAATATTTTAAAGTAGTAGATACTTGCACCGCTGCTAAATTACTTATTAAAGACTGATTCATGGCTATGATAGACTTGCAAGATACATATGTTTTTTAGTACCCGGTCCATAAGGGCCTGTCATTTCTTATCTAAGAAACACGGACTGATTCTAGTCATTTATTAAAATGAAATTCAGTGCATAAATTATACTTATAATTGCCACGACAGAGTCAAGGAAACCTTCAAGATTAGGTTTTATTATTATTAATCAAAAACCTTTTTGAGTTCGAATTAGACTCTCGTACCTAACAGGTGCCTGAATTTGGCAGAATTTTAACACAAATAGAACACTTATCTTGTTAAAACTCGTTCACTAACCCTAAGGGATTTCACGAAATTTTTTCGTATTACTTTGCTCAGCTTGTCCTGCAGCTGCCCGTGGACGGCTATAGGTACGCTTCGAATCGGCTTGAAATTGAGAAATTTCTAGCTTCTTTGATTTAATGATTATGACTCCTACATGGTACACAACACACATATACCTACGAGTAGCTTATATCCAGATTTGTCTTTGTGGCGAAATTATATTTTAATTTCAAATAATCCTATTTATGGTAATAGATTTTTATGGATGCGCCTTTAAAGGATTGGGGCGTCTTAATTTTAACGGAGAACATGTAAACGGTTTCTAGGACTGCCGAGCCAGATACACTATCAACCTTTTAGAACTTAAAGCCGCTTCTATAGAATTACAGTGTTTCGCTGGCAAATCGATACAAAATAAATTTTGATCCGTAACGATAAAACGAACGCGATATGTAATTATGATGAGGAGGTGTCCAGTTTAAGCATTTAAACAATTTAAGTAGTAAGATCTAGTAGCGGCGGTATAGTGTAGCATATTCGAAAAATCCAAAATCAAAAAAGAAGCTGGACCAGGGATCCAGATGTTTTAAAATTATTATTGATACAATATGGAGTCTATCTCAAACAAGTTTGAATGATTTATGAAAATGATTTATTTGCCACTAGAATAAATATGTAAATGTCATAAGTTCGTCTCTTGAAACGAGATCCGTCCGCATTCGATATCGATGCCTTTACTCTAGACTGGAGTGTTTATTTGTTTCTACACATTACCTCCTTTTTTCATTCATTTTAATATACTTTAGTAAACTAAGCAATAATCGTGCTACTAGAATTGGTCGTCCCTTATTGGCCTAGCGGCCTTGGTACCATGGTACCCATTGTTCATAAAAATATATATATATATATCTCAAGGCAAACTAGTTTACATAATACCACATTAGGTACTCTTTTCAACTTTCAGACTCTGGCAGCGACACCCTAGTGTCATCGCTGTCATTGAGCAAGCCTACTCAAGACAAGCACTTTAAGCAAGTGCTATAAAATTGATATACCTATCATCTTTTTCTAAAAGTTCTTTAAAATAATAATAACTGTGATCCCACAAAATGGTGGCAATTTTTGCACCAAACTTTAAATTGACTGTTTAGAAGTTATATTCTATTTGTAATCGATTTTCTAGTTAGCGAATATAAATCTGGGTCAAATTATTCGATTTTGAATACTTGTCATTCAGCGCTTGCAATATTTGGTAAACGGATGAGTCAAGATGATAGAATAGAACTAAACTTTGTTTTTTCCAATAATGAAAATAATCTGAAATCTGAATCTTGTAGGTGCTTGATCATCTTTCGAAATTATTTCCTAAACAGATAAATTTTTTCTTACAAAACGATACATAATGCGAGTGTCTCGACAATAAGCCGATAGATAATGCAGATTTTGCCAGTCAAATAGTGGCGTCTATGCGTAACGGAGTCCCAATAGATATCTTATAACGAACCGACTCGTTTGGTCAGAAGTTCTACATTTGACCCAAAATGATGAGCGTGATGTATTTGGGTTTTTTGTAAAATATTTTAAGTATTCTATCGGTTTCACCAATATTTAAATAATTGAATATTTTAAATTGAATATTTATTTATTTGCAGATTCCATTTTTTTGTCAAAACATGCAATCGTAAGTTGATTGTAAGACATCATTAGGTATTAATGTACCTACCTGCTTTTGCGTTAACCGCTTATGTCGTTAAAGGTCGCTAAACATCTACATGGTCAAAAATATTATGATCTTGAGGATGTAACCGTCGTAGTATAATTGATGGTTAAACAAACTTACCAAGTGAAGTTTGGCCATAATTATACGAGACGGTTACATCCGAAGAGATCAAGAAGGTCCCACCCGAACCCATAAAGGCCCTTGCTACTTTAACGACATAAGTGTCTCTGAAGAAATGAAGTTGGCGCGAGCCGAGCGAGTGGGTTGCCAGATAGGGATGCCAGAGTGTCATTATTTTGTTACTAATGCTTTAATTTTACAGATTTTACAGTACTCTAAAATTATGTGATGCCCTAGTACATTGAGAAGTGAAACTACATGGTCAAAAATATTATGATCTCTTCGGATGTAACCGTCTCGTATAATTATGGCCAAACTTCACTTGGTAAGTTTGTTTAACCATCAAATTCATCTGTATTTCAGTACCTAAAATACGCTAAAATTGAATAAATTCGAGTTTTCATTTCATACAACTTTTTTATAAATTACCCTCAAATATAATTGTTGTCCCGCTGTGTAATAATTAGGTCAAAGTTGTAAAAGTACGCCATATTTGCTTGCGTATTTCGTATTGTTCAAACTCATTCATTCGTTTACGCATTCATTTGTTCAATCAATTTGTACATCTTCACTCATTTATTCATTTGTCAAGTATTCATTTGCAAAATTAAATTCATTCGTGTTAACTATTAACCGAACAAAATAGGAAGTCATTCTCCGCTTAAATTGTTTTCGTATAATAGTGACCTACTTAATTTGTTCGTATTATTGTGGTTTATCGTAACCGCGGATCAGCTGTTTGTTGAGAATTCATTGAACTTTCGTTATTCATTATGCCTAAACAAGCTAAGAAAACTTGTGAATCGGGTTCTGATTATGACGATGCAGAAGATACGCAGTTACTTACGCTACAAGCTAAACGTGAAACTATCTTTGAATATGTTCAAAAGATTTACGATCTTTCTTCGAACACCGATTTGAGGGAAAGTTTCCTTGACGAATCCTCACAAATAGATTCATTGCGCGATGAGTTCCGGCAGGTTCTGGATGATTATAATAGTCGATTATTGTCATCTAACCCGTCCGCTAAGCCTGACTTTAAGAGTCGCATTGCCTTTGAGTCTCTGTATGGTAGGATAAAGCGAGTACAGTCGCAGTGCTCGACGCATAGCGATAGTGTTCCGCTCAAGTCTAAGCCTAGACTGCCGCCGATTGAATTAGTCCAGTTCTCTGGTGACATTCGCGCGTGGCCTATGTTTTATGCCAGTTTTAAATCGACCGTTCATGATAATCCATCTCTCACTGATTCCGATAGATTATATTACCTGCTTGGGAAGCTAACCGGTAAAGCTCAGTCTATCTGCGCCGGGATATCTCCCTATCCGGAAAATTATAAGCTATTGTTACAAACGCTCATTGATAAATACGACGACAAGCGTACGTTAGTATCTACGTATTTAAACCAAATGTTTGAATTCAAACCCTTACAAAGCGCTTCGGCAAATAACTTCGATTTATTTACTGAAAAATTTTCTAGCGCAGTCGCCGCTTTAAAGAACCTAAAAATGGAGAATCTTACCGATTTAATTCTGATTCATATCGCTTTGCAGAAAATAGACCCTGAGACTGTCCGCGCGTTTGAGATTAAATACGCCACAAAAATACCTACTTTTGATAACTTAGTCGAATTTATTTCAAATCGAGCGAAAGTTTTAGAACGTACTGAGCCAACTCCATCGATCAATAAACGCCCGGTTAACGCTAATCGGCGTTCAAATACCGCTCCACCGTCGCCGAAGTATCAAACCTATTTGAGTACAACGGTAGAATCCGCCAAGTGTCTATGCGCTAATATCGTGCATCAGCATTTGTTCAAGTGCGCTGAGTTTAATAAAATGACTCCACAACAGCGTTATAAGTGTGTGAAGGATAACAATGCGTGTATTAACTGTCTTAGCTTAAAACATCGAGTCGCTAATTGCTCGTCTAAGTCAAATTGTCGCGTTTGCAAATTAAATCACCACACATTGTTACACTTCAACGAGTCATGCGCAGCTCGCGCCGAGTGCTCGGCACAAGCCGCTCCCGCTAATAATCAGCTGGTCGAGCAGCTCGCGGCCACTGCGCCCCCCACCAGCGCGCCCGCACACACCTCTCCGACCGTAGCCGCATCTACGTCGCGTTCAGATGTTACGTTGTGTGCATCTGTTAATTCAAAGCTGTATCAGTGTTCGAGTAATGCACTCACACATAACAAACAGTCCACGACTGTTCTGTTATCAACCGCTCAAGTCGTCGTATACGATAATAAAGGGAATTCTCATATAATTCGAGCGCTTCTAGACTCCGCCTCACAAAGTGACTTCATCACTAGTGAGTGTTGTGAGCGTCTAGGTATTCAGCCTGAAAATATGGACCGTACCATCGTAAAAGGGTTCGGTGGGGCTGAAAAGGTAGTGAATACTAGTCCGATAAATATTAAATTATTTTCTCGCTTCGACAACAAAATTAATTTCGATCTTTCGCCGCTTGTTGTTGATCGGATTACGGATCTACTACCTACCGCTGTGATCGACACTAGTCGTTTATCAAATCTAAATGATCTACCACTAGCTGACGAATCATATGGAGTACCTAGTAAGATAGACGCGTTAATAGGTGCTTCTCTCTTCCCGCATTTACTTCTCCCCGACGTTGTCCAGCGCGACACGTCGGCGCCGCGCGCTTTGCGCACTGTTTTCGGCTACGTAATTATGGGCTCCGTACCTACGTTACCTAGCCATCAAACCGCCCAGGCCTTGACATGTTGCCTCGCTCAAGAGCCTGCCGCTATTGACTCATTAGTCAGGCGTTTTTGGGAGCTCGAGGAGCTGCCCTCCGCATCGCCCGTTCAACATCCCTTTGATGTTGAATGTGAATTATTTTATAAGTCCACGACAACCCGCGATCCCGTTAGTGGTAGGTACACTGTTGCGTTGCCATTCAACGAGGATGTTTATTCCCTCGGGAATTCTTTTGAAAATGCCCGCAAGCGTTTCATATGCCTTGAAAGAAAGTTAGAAGCTTCGCCTAAACTTAGGTCGGCATATGATGACGTCATCAAAGATTATCTCGCCAAAGACTACGTCTCCCCCGCGTCTTACGATCCTTGCGATCCGACACCCATATACGTCATACCGCATCACGGGGTCGTGCGAGAAGATAAAACATCGACTAAGCTGCGCGTGGTCTTAGACGCCAGCGCGTCTACTTCTGGTGGCCGTAAATCATTAAATGATATTCTGCACTCAGGTCCGAATTTGCAAGGCGATTTATTTACAATATTGTTAAATTTCCGCTTACACGCGATCGCATTGACCGCGGACTGTCGCCAGCAGTTCTTGCAGATCATCATGCGCGAAGCCGACCGTCGTTATCAGTGTTTTCTTTATCACTTCGCTCCACAAGACCCACTCCAATTGTTTAGGTTCAACCGCGTCTGTTTCGGTTTGAAATCAAGTCCCTACCATGCATTGCGCACGGTGAGACAGTTAGTCGAAGACGACGGCGCTCGCTACCCTCTCGCTAGCAACTTCGCGTCTACGTCGCTCTTCATGGACGATATCGCTTTCTCGGTTCCCAGCGAACAAGAAGCGATTTCTGCGTCCCATCAATTGATTGACCTATTCAAAGGAGCGCAGTGGGATCTCATAAAATGGAACAGTAACAGTCGGGCTGTACTAGATAATCTTCCCGCTTCGCACAAACTCCCTACCGAGGTTGAGTTTGATAAGACCATGCAGCATAAAATACTAGGCCTGCATTGGTGTATCGATAATGACGCATTTTATTTCAAAATTTCTGTTCCCGCTGATGTGAAGTGCACTAAGCGCTCCATCCTCTCTACAGTCGCCCGACTGTGGGATATAATGGGCTTCGTGGCCCCCGCAGTCGTGTATGCCAAGCTACTCATTCAACAGCTTTGGCGTCTTAATTTCGATTGGGATGACACTCCTCCGCTACACATTGTAAAAATGTGGAAGCAGTTCTGCGATGAGTTACCGGCTCTTAACAATATACGCATCCCGCGTCACGTCGGCTTCTTCGACAACTGCACTCTCACTCTTCTATCCTTTTCGGACGCAAGTGAACATGCCTACGGTGCCGTTGTATATGCTCATGTGAGCGCCGCCTCCGGTAACAGTGTCCAGCTTGTCTGCGCGAAGTCCAAAGTCGCTCCTACTAAGCCTATATCTATAGCACGCTTAGAGCTCTGCGGCGTACTTCTCATGTCAAAACTGCTACGCATCGTTTTTGAAAATTACTCGCGTCATCTCCCAATCAAATTATTCGCTTTCACCGACTCTAAAGTCGTGTTATATTGGATTAAAAGTTCGCCACATCGGTGGCAAACCTTTGTTGCAAACCGCGTTGTTCAGATCACGGAAAATATTCCTGCTGACAACTTCTACCACGTCGCGGGTACTGAAAACCCTGCAGACGTTCTCTCACGTGGTACTACACCACAAAAATTAACCACGCACCCTCTGTGGCTCCACGGGCCCCAGTGGGCTACGTTAAATCCGTCTGAGTGGCCTCTCAAGCCTCTCGACAATCAATCCATTCCGAACATACCGGAAGAAAAAATTCTTACACACACTGTGTGCTCGCCTGTAAAGCATTGCGCTTTATATGAACTCGCTACCCGCGTCTCCTCATGGAGTAAGTTGCTTCGTATAACTGCATACATTTGCAGATTCGCAAAATTGTTATCCCGCCGCGACACTATTGCAGTGTCTGCTGTCGAATTGAATTTCGCTGAAAATAAAATTCTTCGCGCCCTGCAGAGTCAATACTTTGCAGAGGATTATTCTAATATTAAGAATAATCAACCTTGTTCGCAGGCTTTCAATCGCTTGAGGCCTTTTATTGAAAACGGTCTGATCCTCGTCGGAGGTCGACTCGTTAACTCCGCGCTGGACTACGCTCAAAAGCATCCAGTTATTTTACCGCGCAATGATCCCGTGGTGAACTTGATCATTGATTTCTATCATGTAAAGTATTTACACGCCGGACCAGAACTATTGATGTCGCTCCTTCGACAAAAGTTCTGGATCTTGTCCGCACGCCGCATTGTGAGACAGCGCGTCCACATGTGTAATAGGTGTTTTCGTTTAAAACCGCGTCCAACTTACCCGCTGATGGCTGACTTACCTGACTATCGTACGCGTCAGGCTGCTAAAGCTTTCACGCACGTAGGCTGTGATTATGCCGGTCCTTTGCCGTACGTTCCTGTGCGCCGTCGCGGCGTCCACAGCGAAAAGGCTTACCTGTGCATTTTCACTTGTCTTACGACTCGCGCCGTGCACATCGAAGTCGCCACCGACCTCAGCACTCCCAGTTTTCTCGCCGCACTGAAAAGGTTCCTCGCCCGCCGAGGACCGATTCAGAGGCCCTAGCCATATTACACGATCTATCGTCGCTGTAGAACGATCTATCGTCGCTGTAGAATAGAACACTTCAAAATGTATAGGAATTGACGTTCTGACCACGTGACTCATCTACTTGAAACGTCAAATCCTATACATTTTGAAGTGTTTCTATTCTACAGCGACGATAGATAGTGTAATATGGCTAGGGGGGCAGATCATGTACTCTGATAATGGTACATGTTTTAAGGGTGCTAACTCTTACCTCCGCGATCTATACAAGTTTGTCAATACTGAGTATCGCCCGAAGCTGGAGGAAGAGTACGCTGAGAGTCGGATAACTTGGAAATTTATCCCTCCCAACTCTCCACACTTTGGAGGCGCTTGGGAGAGCGTCGTGAAAGTCGTCAAAATGCATCTTTTCCGAGTTGTTGGACAGCAGCTTCTATCGTACGAAGAACTCTGTACTGTTCTCACTCAAATTGAGTGTCTCTTAAATTCACGCCCGCTGACAGTACTGAGTTCTGACCCCGCAGAGCCCTCGGCTCTTACGCCGAGCCATTTTTTGCATACCGCGCCTCTATTTTCTTTACCCGCGCCTGAAGTCAACTCTGACCCTGTCAGTTTACTTCACAGGCACTCGCTACTGGACAAATTAGTCCAGTCGTTTTGGAATCGTTGGAAGATGGAATATCTACACGGTCTTCAGGTTAGGCAGAAGTGGAACACGCAATCTTTTCCTATCACTCAGGGAACCATCGTGGTTGTTATGAATGATAATTCGCCGCCCCTTTCCTGGCCGCTCGCGATTGTAGAGAACGTCCATCCTTCTAAAGACGGCGTCGTGCGCGTTTGTACAGTTAGAACCGCCAAGGGAACTTACCTTCGCCCGGTCGTTCGTTTGTGTCCTATTCCAAGACAGTAAAATTTAACCGCACTCCGCATTAGTTTAAGTTAATTTTTAATACCGCTTCGCTTTAGTTAATGTAACGTAACTTATAAGCTTATCCCGCTTCGCCGTGACTCTACGGAAATATTATTTTACCGCGCGCATTGAGCGCTCCTAGAGTCATAGACTTATCTCTCTCTTTCGTCTTATTATCGCTTCTTTAATGGTGACCCATTAAGGGCGGGTGGAAATGGTAACGCCAACATTGATTCATTTTAGATTTACTCTTTTATAATATGAGGCAGTTTGAATTTCCCGCTCCTTTTCCCTAACCTGTATATGCAGCGCTCTTAGCACCGTTCAAGGACGTGAACATAGAACGGAAGAACGAGGGAATGATCGCTGACGTCTGTCAGTTCAACGAAGACTTTGCATACGGATGCACCTGTGCAACGGCTCTCGCCTTTGAACCGCCACCGCAAGACAATCCTCTTGTCTGATCACCCGCGAAGAGACGAGGATCATCTCGAGCCTTTCTCTGTACCTATCTTCAATACATTCCCGCACCGCCAAACGCACCCTTGTGTTTGACTACCCAGTGTAGTGAGAACATTTGTTTTCGAACATTCTCTGGTCGCGCGACCCCGCGAAGTGTAACTGTGCTGTGCGACATTCGAAGGAGATTGGATTCCTGCTGCGCGAGCCCGGCTCCCCTGGCTTGCTCCGGTGAGTGCTGCATGTCCTTCTCTTCCTTCCTCTACCGCCTCGATTGTCGTAACTGCCGTTCACCGTAATTTACACGTCCGTTTATCGAAGGTCGGTTCCGATACTTTTCGGGACTGAATTTGTTGTTGGCGCGACCAGTAACAAAAAAAGAATTATCAAAATCGGTCCACAATTGACGGAGAAATCGATGAACATAGGTACATAAAAAAAAAAAAAAAAAAAAATACATACAGCTGAAAATAGAACCTCCTCCTTTTTGGAAGTCGGTTAAAAAAGCACAAACTAAACTCAATAAAGAATGCTATCATTAATTACTCCAAATCCTCCAACACTCCGAATAATTAAAAACATTGTTGGCATCGAAACTATTTTCGTAATTCGCGTATTATTATAGTGTACATTGTCAGAAATATAAATACGTCCTCTAATGATAATAATAGCGTGAAAAATTACCTTATGGCCTCCAACGATTAATACTATGGTCAGGGCAGCGTCCAACAAAATGATGAGAGCACAAATCGTAAAGGGTATTAGGGTGGAAATATACGACGAAAAGGGGTGGTCCGAGTGTTGGTAACTCCAGAATAGATATGCCAGTTGGGCCACCACTTCCCAGAGCATTAGTACACACAACACCTGAAAGTATAAAATTTAGGACTTTAGGATTAGGATGGTTCTAAATGAAGTACTTACACAATCACAAATCGTTTATATTGGTACTTTGCATTAGTATGACCCCTGTGCCTATATTTAAAGAGCTGTTTTATTAGTACCTAGTGGGTTCGAATCCTGGATCATCAATGGATTTTTCGTTTTGAAAATTTTTTTATTCTTAAAAATGTTTATTTTTCGAATTGCTATGATTTTAGAGAATTAAATTTCACGGTCTACGTCACACTGAAAATTCCGTCGCCGAACATCCGCGGTGGGTGCTTCATCTACTTTGCCTGTACCGAGAATTCGAACTTTTGTGTATTGTTACCGTAAAGTATTCTTTAGTATTGTGCCCGAATATAGTAATTTATATGCAATGAAATACAGTAAAATAGTAGTGTCTCGCGGAAACGGAATCTCCTTTCAGGGGCCGTGCCATAAACTCTTAGAGCAATGTTAAAACAAGCTTGAAGCAGTCCTGCTTTAGGCTTGTTTCAACATTCCTAAAGCAGGACTGTTTTGAGCTTATTTTAACATTACTTAAGAGTAGGTACATGGTACGGCCCCAGTGTAACGTAGGCCTAAGGGCTTGTGTCACCCTTTCCAAGGTTACTTTTAGGCCGTTTGTCCACCGCCGCCGTCACCGAGACGTCAACGAGAACGAGACGACGCACAGTGGACGGAATTTCGAGCCTGCCTTTCATAGGATTTTTGAAAAATAAAATCCTTTTTTTTGATGTTTAAAGTATACAGTTTGGTTGTAAATGTCATAAAATGTAATAATCTAGTAGTCCCGTGGTTTTATTTTGTATAAACACCGTAAAATATGAGTTTGTACATTTAAAATGTATGGAAATGGAATTGG
The DNA here is from genome assembly GCA_958496255.1 of Camptogramma bilineatum. Lineage (NCBI taxonomy): Eukaryota > Metazoa > Arthropoda > Insecta > Lepidoptera > Geometridae > Camptogramma > Camptogramma bilineatum. The sequence goes on from OY292461.1 coordinate 13,308,445, forward strand.
TTTTCCCCATAACTTATTCTGGTCTTGCATTGTAAAGCTGGAACTTTCAGGTATTGTTGCCGAGCCTCTAAGGAAGCCATACAATCTTTGACCTTGATCCAGAGTTGTCCGTCAAAAGAGATATGAATTAATTAAAAAAGTACGTTTGGCCTATATTGTTATACGAGGTAAAGTATCGCAAATAATGAGATTAAAATTTTATTTTTGTCTAGTTTTGTTACCTGATGGATAATGAATGACTCTAAATAACTTTTGACCTTTACCAAGAACGTCCTTATTCATAACCTTTGAATTTATTGAAAATAAGTATTTTGAAAATATAGTCATGTTAATAATTGTTATAACAAAGCTGGAACTGTCAGGTATTGTTACCGAGCCCATAAGGAAGCCATATAAACTTTGAACTTGATCCAGAGAGTCCTGTTTAGGAGATATGAATTAGATAAAAATGCACGTTTGGCCGATATTTGTCATAGGTACGAGGTAAAGTCCCGCAAATAATGAGATTAAAATAATTAATGACTCTAAATAACTTTTGACCTTTACCAAAAACGTCCCTATTCAGAATGTATGATTTTATTGAAAATAAGTTCCTATTTTGAAAATATAGTCATGTTAATAATAGTGTTAACAAAGCTGGAACTGTCAGGTATTGTTACTGAGCCCATAAGGAAGCCATTATGTATGACATTTGAACTTGATCCAGATTGGTCAAAGATATGAATTGATTAAAAATGCATGTTTGGCCGATATTTGTCATAGGTACGAGGTAAAGTATCGCAAATAATAAGATTATTTTTTTAATTTTTGCCTAGTTTTGTTACCTGATGGATAAGGAATGACTCTAAATAACTTTTGACCTTTACCAAAAACGTCCCTATTCAGAACGTAAGAATTTTATTGAAAATAAATATTTTGAAAATATAGTCTTATTAATAATAGTTTCATCCAAACCTGAACATTGAATTGAATCACTATGAAGTCTTCAATTACCTACCTACTTATTTTTATAGTTTGACAGGCTAGTCACTGCCTGTACTCAATGTCCATTGTTCTTCCACAGATGTGGCCAAATATTTTAGTTTTGCTAATTAGGTTATTTGTTTGTCGGAAAATGGATACCTAGGTACCTACCTGAGAGCAGTTACCATTTTATTCTGCGAATTTTATTGTTTTTGTAGGCACGTTACCTATCTACATTATTCTAATTTGACAGGTTAGTCACTCACTACCAGTCCCCATTATCAATAATTATATTGTTCTTCCACAAGTGTGACCAAATATTTTTGTTTTGCTAATAAGGTTCTTTGTTTGTCATAAAATGGGTATTTACCTAACTATCTGAGATCAGGTAGGTACCATTTGTTCTGCAAATTTTATTGTTAATGTAGATAGTTTCCTAATTATCATGATAAGTCCTCCTGAAATTCGCTAACTGCTCTCAGGTAGGTACCTAGGTACCCATTTTCCGACAAACAAAGAACCTAATTAGCAAAACTAAAATATTTGGCCACATCTGTGGAAGAACAATGGACATTGAGGACAGGCAGTGACTAGCCTGTCAAACTATAAAAATAGGTAGGTAGGTAATTGAAGACTTCATAGTGATTCAATTCAATGTTCATGTTTTGATGAAACTATTATTAATAAGACTATATTTTAAAAATATTTATTTACATTAAATTCTTACGTTCTGAATAGGAACGTTTTTGGTAAAGGTCAAAAGTTATTTAGAGTCATTCCTAATCCATCAGGTAACAAAACTAGGCAAAAATTAAAAAAATAATCTTATTATTTGCGATACTTTACCTCGTACCTATGACAAATATCGGCCAAACATGCATTTTTAATCAATTCATATCTTTGACCAATCTGGATCAAGTTCAAATGTCATACATAATGGCTTCCTTATGGGCTCGGTAACAATACCTGACAATTCCAGCTTTGTTAAAACTATTATTAACATGACTATATTTTCAAAATCGGTATTTATTTTGAATAAATTCATACTTTTTGAATAGGGACGTTTTTGGTAAAGGTCAAAAGTTATTTAGAGTCATTAATTATCCATCAGGTAACAAAACTAGACAAAAATAAAATTTTAATCTCATTATTTGCGGTACTTTACCTCGTACCTATGACAAATATCGGCCAAACGTGCATTTTTATCTAATTCATATCTCCTAAACAGGACTCTCTGGATCAAGTTCAAAGTTTATATGGCTTCCTTATGGGCTCGGTAACAATACCTGACAGTTCCAGCTTTGTTATAACAATTATTAACATGACTATATTTTCAAAATACTTATTTTCAATAAATTCAAAGGTTATGAATAAGGACGTTCTTGGTAAAGGTCAAAAGTTATTTAGAGTCATTCATTATCCATCAGGTAACAAAACTAGACAAAAATAAAATTTTAATCTCATTATTTGCGATACTTTACCTCGTATAACAATATAGGCCAAACGTACTTTTTTAATTAATTCATATCTCTTTTGACGGACAACTCTGGATCAAGGTCAAAGATTGTATGGCTTCCTTAGAGGCTCGGCAACAATACCTGAAAGTTCCAGCTTTACAATGCAAGACCAGAATAAGTTATGGGGAAAACCAATTCCATTTCCATACATTTTAAATGTACAAACTCATATTTTACGGTGTTTATACAAAATAAAACCACGGGACTACTAGATTATTACATTTTATGACATTTACAAACAAACTGTATACTTTAAACATCAAAAAAAGAGGATTTTATTTTTTAAAAATCCTATGAAAGGCAGGCTCGAAATTCCGTCCACTGTGCGACGGCGCCGAGGTAGCGACCATACATTTACTATAGCCGCCTGTCCACCAGAAGACCGTCACGTCATCTTGATCTCAGCCAGAAATAATATAGTTCTCGCTGACGTCCCGGTGACGGCGGCGGTGGACAAACGGCCTTACTCGGCAAGTAGGTAATAAATTCTTAAAATGACAGCTGGTTATTGCTACTCTGCGAAAGCAAAAGGTGGGATCAGACGGTTCATGTTTTGTTCATTTCCGGCGTTCATTTTTCATATTTCACTCAAAGTGACACATCTGAACATAAAATGAAAGAAAAGTGTCATAGAAAACCCCAGCAGCATTCATTTGCGTGGTCTTTCACTCGAGTGAACCGTCTTATTCCACCTTAAAAGCTGTGTGGTACTCTTCACTTTAACTGGAAAACATCGGGAGATTGTGAAACAACTAAAAATGTGAGTTAGAGTCTTACTCAATTCTTTAAGATTCTGTAAAGGTATTTAAGGGGTAGTCAAAGATAAGTCCAAAAATACATTAATCATACCAGTTTCAAATATCCAGTAACCAAGAGTCCGTAACGCAGAGGAATGCAAAAGCAGCATCGCTTGAACTCAATACACTCCAGTCTCATTTTGATTGCACAAAACTATTAACTGATTCACACTGAAACTACTAGTAAAATGACTTCTTTGTTATGATGTTATGTTATAATACTTATGTAATAAATAAATAAAAAAATAAAAAAAATTGTTAGGATGTACTGAATAAACGTCCAGGAGCATCGACGATTCAGTTGTTTGTGAACTTGCTGATCTCTATTTAGTACTTATAATTATAATGTTAATGAGTAGGTACTCGTATATTTACAAAAATACTCTTTATTGCATGGCTAGAAATTTGTGTCTGTTGTTTGCATAAAACATTGATCGACAACATCAAGTTACTACCAATTTCGTTATTGAATTTGACACTAAATCTTGTAAATTTATTTTAATAGATATTACTCACGTATACATCAATTAAAATGGCTTTTCATGTACATTTACAATTATTGTATTACTTTATTGTAAAGGTTTTCCAAATAAATAAAGGTAATGTACTGAAAATATAAAAATATTAATTTATTAACTTCCAAGACTTATTCCTACGTTCATCACTGTCAAATTAAACTAGCTTAACATAATTCCCATTCTTCTTCGATTGATCATTTTTTTCATTCACATTCTTAATCGTATCTACTCCTTCACTACTCTTTTCGTTGGTAACTGTAATTTCAACCCCCGGTTCACTCTTCACGTAGGTTCCATCCTCGCAAAGTTCTTTGGCCATGGTGCATTCGCCTTCGACCGCATTATTCACAAATCTGAACGTGCAGTTGTTGTTAAGTTTGGCGATCTCACTCCTTGTTACAAGGATCATGTAGACTTGAAAACCTGGTGACAAGTAAATTTAATTAAAAATAAACAGGAAGAAAGACAAAAGAGGTTTAAGAGGTCTTCGTTATTGCGAGTGTTTTTTACGCGAGGAATAAGCATAGCGTGATTTAGCTTTAAACGATATTTCATTATAAAGGGCTTGGGACTTATGTTTTTATCTTTGACTTCTAAAAATTAGTTATAAGTAATAACATAATTATTTGAAAAAAAATCTTGTAGGTAAGTAATTGTTTTATAAAATGATAAAATTTGTTAAACTAAAGTCTTCCCTCGAATTTTCCGATATTGATATTTTTCTTTCTAATTAAACTACTTTCAGTTTCATGTTCTAAATCTCATTTAGAAATTACTCTTTCTAAATCTAATCGAATTTCCACTTGAAAATTGAATTTAGGAATGAGTTTTCTTGAAGGAAGTAGGTACCTAACATTTATTAAGTATGTGATTCTTCTAAAATTATAAATCTGAAAGTATGTTTGCTTGTGTTTAAAGTGTGACCGACTTCGAAGAAATTTAGAACACGTGTAGATCGTGACCTGATATAGGATTTCAATCACGTCATGCTGTATTGGTCTTTAGCGTGAACGAAATAAGAGCTTTCGGATTTAGGGACAATTTCATTTGTCGGTGTAGTTAATATATCATTGGTACTTAAGTATTATAGGTACAACAGATTCACCGCCATATTAGGCTATTTAAAATGTTGGTAACGTAATGATGCGAAACTGCGGGAGGAAGCTAGTCCTACTAATATTATAAAGGCGAAAGTCCATGTGTGTGTGTGTGAATGTTAGTTATCACGTATCACTATAAATACTAAACCGATTTAGATGAAATATGGAATTTAGATGGTTTAGGTTCTGGAATAACACATAGGCTACTTTTTATCCCGGAAAAATGTATGGTTCCCGTGGGATAAAAAATATTAATCCACGCGTGCGAAGATAGATAGATAGATAGAGAGGTAGATAGATAGATAGATAGATAACACTTTATTGTTTACCACAAAGAAACCTTAAATATAAATTATCTAAACATAGGTAAAAACAATTGGCGGCCTTATCGCTTAAAGCGATCTCTTCCAGGCGAAGCCGCGGGCGTTCAATACTAATGTATAAAACTCACCAAGATTAGTAAGTCCAGTTATCATACTAGCTCTTATGATCATAGCAGTATTTAAAATCCCCAAGCGTCGCACAAAGGAATATATTTGAAGGCCTTCAAGCAGTACGAACGAAAGAAGAAACAACACAAATATTACTATTGAGTAATAGTAGTAGACTTTCATTAGATGCGGATCTTTCTGAAAAATAAAAAAGTTTGATACAGAATACTGCAAAGTTTGTGAGTATGTTTGGACTTTTGTATGTTTGTGTTTCAATCACACCTTAACCAGTGGATCAAATAAAAAAATGGAATAGACAGTGGTTGCTAACCTTTTCAACCTTGTTACCCCTATGACGACATGTCAACGAAACACTCCACTACCCTCGTCTTTAAAATATTATGTTTTCATCCTAAAATTCCTCTCCTTTTGATTATAGGTATTTCAGCGATAGCACAATGTTTTCGAGTGTTTATTTGTTAGGTTACTAAATATTTTGTTCCCCCCCCCCCCCCCCCCCTCCAAAAACCATTTCAAGGCTATTTATATATCAGTGTCATAACCATCAGAATAAGTCCATTACTAAAACTAGCAATTTTCAACAGATTGGAACTAAAAGAACACAGACTAAACTCAATTAAAAAATGCTATGCTAACTAACTCCAAATCTTCCAACACTCTGAATAATTAATCTTCGAAACTATTTTCGTAATTCCCGTATTATTATAGTGACACTACCTTGTCAGAAATATAAATACGTCCTCTAATGATAATGATAGCGCTAAAAATTACCTTATGGCCTCCAACGATGAATACTATTGTTAGGGCAGCGTCCAGCAAAATGACTAGAGTACAAATCGTAAGCGTTATGATGCCCGACATATACGAGGATATAGGGTAACCCGTGTGTTGGATACTCCAGTAAAAAACTATCAGTTGGGCCACCACTCCCCAGAGCATTAGTGTACATAGCACCTGAAAGTAAGAAGTTTTAGGACTTTAGGATGGTTTTATTTACAAAATGAAATACACAATCACAAATCGTTTGTACTTACTCGTAGCATAACCCCTGTAGTCGTATCATGAACTCTGAGCAATGTTAAAATAAGCTTGAAGCAGTCCTGATTCAGGCTTGTTTCAAAATTCCTAAAGCAGGACTGTTTCGAGTTTGTTTAAACATTACTTAAGAGTTCATGGTACGGCCCTAGTGTAACGTAGGCCTAAGGGCTTGTGTCACCCTTTCCAAGGTTACTTTTACTGCTTTTACTCGGAAAGTAATAAGTACTCGCTAATAAATTCTTTCAAATGACAGCTGGTTATTGTGGGTCTTTAGTCGTTTCGCACCACGAACGGTTAGGACCGCGGTGTGAATCGCCCCAGAGCTCTTTTTAAATGGGTTCTTTCGCACCACGGTGGTGACAGCGGTGCGAATCGCCTAAAGTATCTCATTTGAAATGGGTCGATTCGGACCACAGGGCGAAATGACTCAATGTTCATTTTGCATTTGGGTTATTGGTTAGATTTAGAAAACCCCAGCATTCATTCGAGTGATCTTTCACTTGTAGAACCGTCTGATTCCACCTTAATGTGGCAGCGTGTGAGCCGAGTGGCTCTTCACTTTGCCTGGAAGACATCGGGAGATTGTGAAACAAGCAATCAAAATGTGAGTTAGAGTCTGACTCAACTCTTCAAGATTCTGTGAAGGTCTCTAAGGGGGTAGTCATAGATAAGTCCAAAAATACATAAAACATACCAGTTTCAAATATCCAGTAACCAAGAGTCCATAACGCAGAGGAATGCAAAAGCAGCATCGCTTGAACTCAATACACTCCAGTCTCATTTTGATTGCACAAAACTATTAACTGATTCACACTGAAACTACTAGTAGATACTTTTCTTTGTTAGGATGTTCTGAATAAACGTCCGGGAGCATCGACGATTGAGATGTGTTTGAACTTGATGATCTCTATTTATTATAAATATTATTATGTGGTCCGTTTATCAGTAAACTTTAAAGTGGGTGATCGACGGGCGAGCCTATACCGCGGTTTTAAAGACCGTCGGTTTTACTCGTGGCTCGTTGGTGCTGATCGACCAGCGAGTAAAACAGTCGTATCGTAGTCGAGTTGAGGTTAACATGTCTTGTTCGGAGTCGGAAGCTTTGTGATAACTTGGTACTTATAGCATACCATGAAATTAAGAAAAAAAAGCGAAAACGCACGGGAGTTTGGGTTAAAAGTTGGATTGAGAAAAGGCAAGCGTTATCGCACACACATTTAAAAAAAAAAAATTAATTAAATTAAATTAAATTAAGGGCCTGCCTGATCGACGGGCGGGTAAAACCGCGGCCTTAGGCCCTGATCGACGGGCGAGTAAAACCGCGGTCTTAAGGCTCGTCGGTAAAGCTTGCCGGTGTATCATTGCAATACCGCTGTTTTGTGAGTTGGCGAGCCTGGCTCGCGGCTCGTCATGTTTGCTTCATTATTTACTCAGCTCCATCAAATTCAAAATTGAAAACCTCAATTCGACTATGATACGACGGTTTTACTCGCTAGTCGATCAGCACCAACGAGCCACGAGTAAAACCGACGTTATTTAAAACCGCGGTATAGGCTCGTACGTCGATCACCTACTTTAATCGTCTGCAGTGGAAATAGATAACGGGTTAAAATCAAGTCGGGAGTTTTTGTTTTGGTCACAAAATTCCACAAAAGCTTCACAAAATTGCTGTAGATTCCACTTTTTTGCGAATTACATTTGAAAAATATGTAAGTAAGTACCTAACTGTTTCGCAGTGGGGAGAAATGTTTTAAATAAATGAGATTTTATTTTTTTTAACCTAATTTTTAACACTTTTCAGAATCTGTTCGATATTTATAAAAGCATAAACAAGAAAGTGATTAAACCTGGACTCCTTTCAGAAAAAATTGCGGAAAAATTTTGCGTCGTTGACATACCATTCTGCACTCAAACAAAACCATCTAACACTCCTCTTTTTTTGTCGGGTATTAAAAATATAGAGCAAAGAGCTCTTGTTTGCACACATAATAATATCCTCCACTTTTAAACATGTTTTAAACAAGATACCACACAGTTAAGGTTACATCATGTTTTTAAACTGTGAGATCAAAACTACAACTCAGTTGCTCTACAACGTATACTAAAGTGACCCTAATGACCGACAATACCATTTGTCCCTAGCGGACTTCAATCGGGACAAAATGACTTCTCATAAATATAAATGTTTGTTTGTCCTTTCGTAAACTTCAACTAGCCTAAACATTCTACAAATGGATCAAGTTAGCAAAACCGCTGAATTAGCTACTGAGTCATGTCAGTAACTTTACTTTCAATCTTCAATCATTATTTCAAAGAGAATCTGACTGATTGAAACATAGACGTAAAATTCCTCTATTCCCATCTGTTCTGTTGAGTAGTTCTGTCGGCAGAACTAATCATCCTTTGCCTTTGAATTTTGAAAAAAAAAATTGAATTCATAATAATTTTAAATATTATTTTACTCCACTCCGTGCGGTCTTGTGCATTCGTGGCCCATTCTTTTTTAAATTTGTCGAGTTCGTCGCGCCATCTTGTTCTTGGTCTGCCGCGTGGTCTCCGCTGTTGAGGGCGCCTTGGGGGGAGGCCTTTGCCCAGCAGTGGGACATAGATGGTTCGTAATAATAAAAATAATTATTATTATTATTATTTTACAATGTTCACAATATCCTAAGTACCTACCATTACACACTAAGTGCTTCGGAGGGCACGTTAATTGTCGGTCCCGGCTTTCAAGTCGTTAAGCCATGACGGAGGCCTATAAGCGGCCTAAAAACTCCGTTACCAGAGTTGGCCACTTGCTCATACGAACTTATTTTTTTACCATTTCAAGATGTTACCATTGAAACCTTATTTGTTAAAAGATATCGTAGGTAGAAAAAAAGAGGAATGCGGTAAAATCATGTAACAAATCAAACAAGATAATTATTTGCATAACTTTTACTTATTGGAGTAACTGCTGTACAATCACTTCTAAAGATGTAAAGCAAGATAGATTTATAAATATAAAAAAAAATATAGGTAGCTAAAAGGCAGGCCTAAATGAAAGTTTTGAAAGTGAAATAGGCCTAAAGGAGATTGTGTATGACGATCGAACCTCCTACATCGTTTTTATTATCAGGTTTTATTTAATTTTGATTAAGGTAAAGGCTCCTAATTCCGCGTTATTTTCACCAAAACTAGAAAGGACATAAAAAATTAAGCATTTACAATGCATTTTTGTGAAATTGGCTATTTTTATCAGAAACGTTATTGTTTTTACTCTTGAAATATACAAAAAGTTTGTTGTTTTAAATTTGATTTAGCATCTAAAATAATTTAAAATGTGAAAAAGTCGGAAGCTCCTAATTCCGATGTAAAAATTCTAATTCCGATGTATTTGGATCCTAATTCCGAGTGTACAAAATACAAAGGAGAACGGATGGAAGGAATGATACATGGTGTTCAAAAATTATCACATTTTATTATCAAACAGTACCTATTATTATTACCTATATTTACCTATATTTATATTTACCTATATTATTATTAGTATAGGAAAAATGCACGGTTCCCGTGGGATAAACCAAATAGTAGTCCACGCGGGCGAAGCCGCGGGCGTCAGCTAGTAATTCTATAAATCATCGGACCTGCTCACAAAATTTCACGAGAATTAGTTGAGAAATGCGACCTGTAGATGAGAACATACAGACGAACAGACATCCGAACAAACGAAAGCAATTTTGTCCAAGCTGAAGTAGAGACGCTGCGCTCGCTTTGCTCGCTCGGTCAATTATGTGAAACTATTGATAGACTTTATTTGTGTAAGTATTAATTTTATTCATAAACGTATCTTACTAAATATCTACATAGGTAGGTACCTACCTACATTGTAATGAAAGTTATTTTTGAGGGTAAATAATAGGATACTGATTATTTGTGTTTTTAAAATCATTCAAACTGAGTGACAAGCTGCGTAAAATAATGAACACTCTGTATGTTACTTGTGTCAATACATCGGAATTAGATTCTATGAGGATCTAATTCCGAGGTAAATACATCGGAATTGAAAATTTTCATACCAAACACATTTTCTAATTCCGAGGGTTAAAAAGTAAATGATTTTTCAAAAACACATAAACAATTTAATGCTTCAATGCAATACCTTCAAAAACATGTACAATTCTATTCAAGATTGTATCGAAATACGTCAAGAACTTAATTTTCTTACTACCCAAATTGATAATCTTTGATATGGTATAATTAGTAAATGCGAAGTCAAAACGTACCTCGGATTTAGATTTTAATGTGAATTGACATTTTATGTAGTCAAATCCAAAACAACAAGTGCGTAACTACAAAACCAGCTTAAAAAAATTCAAATAACACGAGGTCTACGAAATCGTAATTCCGCGGTATACATCGGAAATTAGGAACCACCTAAAATATTGGGCAGCTAATGCCGATGTATTTTCAAAACGTATTTTTAACTAATCTATGAAGAAAAATACAGAATTTTTAAGTGATTCCGCTTACAAATCGATACTTCGGGGCTCAAATGTCGTAAAGCACAAATCCAAGGTTTTCAGGAGGAGCAAAAAACAAAAAAATAAAAATGTTTTTCGTCATAACTCTCTCATTTTTAGCGCTACATAAAAATGTCCTAGGAACAAAGTCATCAGATTTTTCCATAGTTTCATAAAGTTATTTCAAAATTTGTCCTAGTCTAATATTTACGGAGATAGCATGTGCTTTACGACCAAAAAAATAAACAAAATGTTCCTTACGCCCCACTAAAATACAGCCTGAGCAAGAGCACAAGAGCGTAAAGCCCAACCTGTCGTTATATCGCAGTGAAACAGGGGAGTATATAACACTTGCATGAACATTTAAGGTTGTAAAGATGAATATTATAATGATTTATCTCAATTATTAAGTTTTTATCTTGAGTAAATTGATGACTTTTATTATAATTTGTTCGCAATTTTAGTCATGCATGATTGGGTAGCTTTTAAGATGTCAGATTAAGTACGATATTGAAAGAATTTAGGTAAATCACCTATTTTAAGAATTACAGAACATTTTATTTCACAATTTAGCGCAAAATACAAATGTTTTTGTAACTATTTACTAGACACGGGTCTTTATCGCGTAAAACTTATATTATCCAGACTGTTGCGAATGTTTTAGAACAGCCGTGGTCATGGGTAGACTGAAGTACTCGCTGCTACCTTCGTCGCAGTTGTGAGGTTAGTTTCTCCAACTACCCTCACTTTTGTTAACCGGATTCCATAACACCATAGTGGTGGATATCAAGAAGTACTAAAATTGTAACCGCGAAGACGGCTATAGACTCTCATAACCGTCTTATTCAGACAAGAATTGAGTATCCGGAAGTGTACAGCGATTCAGTCTAGGTAATAAAAGTAAAAATAAAGTAATAAAGTAGAAATAATCACTAGAACAACTAACAACAAAAACAGATATTTTTGTACAAATCTTTAGCAGTTATTAACTACACATTACACATAACTATTCACTAGATACTGGTCTTTATCGCGTAAAGCTTCAATTATCCAGACAATTTCAACTGTGTTAGAACAACCGTGGTCACGGATAGACTGAAGTACTCGCTGCTACGTGGATTTATTATAATTAGTTTGCAATTTTAGGTGCATGGCTAAAATTGCAAACATAATATTATAATAAAAGTTATCAATTTACTCAAGATAAAAACCTATTAATTGAGTTAAATCATAATTATGCTCTTGCTTAAAGTGAATTTTGCAGTGGGGTGTAAGGAACATCTATTTTTATTTTTTGGTCGTAAAGCACATGCTATCTTAGAGTTTTGTACCAAACTGGGCTATACAACCTAGGCCGTTGTGTGTTGTCAGTAACATGCTACTTACACCCTTCATTTTCAAATAGATTGTGTTTAGAGTGACCGAAATTATGGGTTGTATTTGTAATTTTTTTTTAATTTCGCAATTTTAATTATACAGTTCGATAGAGGATTAAAAACTGAATACGATGGTGTAAATAACTCAAAAAGCCCAAAATGTGCTTTACGACATTTGAGCCCCGAGGTATCGAAATATACTCCTTTCAATATTCCAACCTAAAGAAAAACACACACAGTACAAAATTAAAGACAAAATCACTATTTAGTAAACCGTAGTACTCACGTGCACAGGGTCCAAAATGTATGGAGCGACCGTTCGGCACAGCTGCTGGCACGAAACTAACCGATTTTTGTAAAAAGTAAACACACTAAAGCACTCCTTTGTTCGCGTAAGCACGACCAGATATATTATTAATTGAGAAATGTATCCTGCAGTTAAAAAGGGTTTGTAAATAGCTTGAAACTAACGATTTTCTATATACCTCGCAATTACCGTCCATTTTCAGAAACCATCGGAGTTAGGAGCCTTTACCTTAATTTCAATTTTTGAACAAACCACTGCTCTGCGTATACACATAACTATTTTAGGTAGGTAATATAATAAAACTAAATAGAGTCCTCAGGTAGATATGTTAGATTTTTTTCTGATCGTCAAGTTCTAAATCCGTACCATAAATGTGAGAGTGTTTATTTGTTTGTTTATTTGTCCTGCTTTCACGTCAAAACAGAGCGACGGATTGACGTGATTTTTTGTGTGGACATAGTTGGAGGGCTGGAGAGTAACATAGGCTACTTTTTATTATTCGGGTAGGTACCACGCGAGCGAAAGTAGGCAATAGGTACTTAATGAAAGAAAGTAGAGTCCTGTATGATAGATTTTTTTCTTATCAAGTTCATAACTAAAAAATAAATATTGTAAGTATACCTACTTAGCTACTTTTGGAGCTAGTATATTTTCAGCTTCAAAACTAGCGGCACATTTTTTACTAAAAATTACCTCACTAATTACAAGCTCGCTAGATTAAAGAGTAAAATTGTCACTATAATTATAACTCTCTAATTGTTTAGCATCGTTTCAACACGACCTCTAAATGATGAAGGACCATATCGTGACCATAATATGGTCATCTCAGTTAATATTCTAATTGGAAGCGATGAGTTATATACCTACCAGTCACGTAGAATCTGTAGACTTGAAATAGCATTTGTGCCTAATGTTAGAATGTTTCATAATGAATGTCGGCGCAGGCCAGATAGAAGAGACGGGGAGCAGAGATTTGTCTCTTCCGCGTCCCTTTCATACAAAATGTGACGGCGCCCCGTCCCTTCTGTATGTTTTGCGGCGCGACGCTTCTATACATTTTCTATGAAAGGGACGCGGAAGAGACATAATGTCTGCGACGCGTCCTCGTCTTACGTCTTTTCTGTATGTCCCGCGTATTAAGGGATTGGCGACAGCCGAATTGTTCATACGAACGTAATACCAAAATAATTTATTTGAGCATATTTTTATCACTTTATGTTATTATTTGGATAAAGGCAGTGTTTATCTAGGTTCCTGATAATCTTTTCTTCCAAAAAACTTACTATAGAACAAATGAAAAGAAAACATGCCATTTTTGGTGTACCTACATAGAAAGATTTCAATTCAATTTGCTTACATTTCTTTTTGGGTAAGTTTTTCGGAACAAAGGTGTAACAGGAACCTAGATAAATACCTACCTACTGTTTTAATCTAACAATATAAACTGATAAAAATATGCTTTCTTAAATGATTTCGGTATTACGTTTTTATGGAAATTCGCCTGTCGCAGGCCCCTTAAGACTGATGTGATGTCTATCGTGTCTAAAGATACAATCATGAATGTGCTTTTCTACATCTTTATTTTTAATCCACAATAGGGCTTTAAAATCAATACCACTGTTTTTAATAATCACACTTCACACTTATTATAAATGCGAAAGTATGGATGTTTGGATAGATGGATGGATGTATGCTCGACAACCACTGTACCTATTTGGCTGAAATTTAAAATAGATAGACAATGACCGGGAATAGGACACATAGGCTACTTTTTATCCGGGTACCACGCGAAGCCGCGGGCGGAAGCTAGTAAGAAATAATAGGATAGGGTGACTTAGCACCAGAGTAGGCGAATAAAACTGGAGAAGCATACTTAAACATTTTTTAGTATTGTTTTGATAGCATATCAATGAATTTAACTATATGGCAGGGTAGGTATATGCAACTAGAAATCCGTTATGTCTACCGTGCTAAACGTCACAATTGTTGGCCATAACCATCCCCGCCCTGAGTCCTCTGAAGCTAGTGCTGGATTTCTGCCGTGCTAGCTTAGCTTTGTGGACTTCCCTTAGCTTTAGAACCTCGCTCCTCACCAGCATCATCAGGTAAGATTGAAGACCTTGAAAAGAAGACAATTTATTTACACAAGGCTTTACTGTTCTCATCAAATTTTTGTGTCACCAATCGGAAAGTGGCTCCGTAACATCAGGGAGTGGACAGGCATAAAGACGGTGGAACAACTGTTCAGACTTGCGCTGGACAAGGAGAATTTTAAGAAGCTCACTGCCGACCTCCATTAATGCAGAGGCACTGAGAGAAGAAGAAAAATCGGAAAGTAGTACCTCGGAAAGTAGTATCGTAAAGGATGAATGGGGTTTTAAATGAGTTATTATGGTATTCTAAATTAAATCCTGGTCTGTGAGCAATGTGCGACGTATATTCAAGATAATTTAGACCTATACTACGCTATTATAGTTCCTGTTATCTTACTTGTGCTACCCACGGTTTTATTCGCATGTTGCATGTAGCATTTACTGATCAGTACAGTTAAAAAAAAAAACAAAGTGATAAACCAAGTGACGCGATTGGAACAAAACTACTGAAGAATATCAAAAACTTTTAGATTTTAAAACGAAAATATGAGAATTTAAAAAAAAAACAAGCATAGACGACCGTTCTAAAATACACTTAGGATAATGGCCACTTTTGCAGGAATTTCGAAAGGTTTCATTTAGGACTATTGGCTGCTGCCGCCTAAAGGCCTCCATGGCTTAACGAGTAAAAAGCAGGTACCAACATTCAACTTAACTCCATGATGGTAACATTTGTATGGACTTACAGATATGGCCAAGTCCAAAACCCAGGAGTGCATAATAGTTGATTTCCAGGACCCAGGCGTGGTGGAAGATCATGTCGTGCAGCAGCTGGAACCGCTCCATGCTGCAGGCCGTCAGTAGGATCACCAGCATAAATACTGCCAACATCGTAATGCTGTAGTAGAGGTATATTTCCAACATCTTGAGGTTCCTCTGGAAGAAGAAGGAACAAGAATTGTGACAGTATCATTCTTGATAGAGCAATGAAGCTTACTTCCAGAATGCGAACTAGATACTTGAATTTTATCACCCTTTTGAAAGTGAAAAGGACGGAATTTTTAGGCCGCTTAAAGGCCTCCGTCATGGCTTGACGATTTAAAAGCCGGGAGCGACAATTTAACGTGCCCTCCGAAGCACGGAAGCGCTCTGCTCGTAATGCCACTTGGGGCCACCCATCCAAATTGTGACCACGGACAGCGTTGCTTAACTTCAACAATCAAGAACGTCTCAGCAAGCTACGCCACGAGCACTTTGGAATTTTTCAGAAGATTAATTATACCTAACATAATAAAACCAACCTTATGCGCGGAGTAAATAAGGATCAAAGTGAACAGGAGGTCCATTAGCTCAGGGATAGTGGTGGTCACACATTGCAGGAATGTGACTGCGGTGTCATACGACTCGGGCACTCGGCTGAACAGACGGATCGAGAGGTAGATGAACGTTGTACTGATTAGAAGGGATATCACCTGAAAAAAGATAAGCTTCATGAACGTGAGAAATTTTTAAAGAAGGCTGTAGAAAAAAATGAAATATAACTGTGATCTCCAAGGCACAATAGACATTTCCCTCAGTGTTTTAGTCATTTAAGATCCTTTGAAGATGTCAAAGGGTAGACAGAGGTATGTCCAAATAGTTTACTACTCACTGGAAAAATTATGGCTTATTTAATTATGCTCCCACTCTCGCGATCACAGTAGGACCATAAAAAACTTTTAGAACTCAGAAGTTTTGTATGATCCCACTGGGATCACGAAGTGGGAATGGCATATTGAAATAAGCCAAAATTATGTTTTTCTTCATTTTAATAAAACTCATGTGTATTTTTACATTTTCTGTAGTGATATCCACCACTTCCACACTTGGTAATATTTATCAATGCGGGTTCGAATCCCGTCGGAATCGTAAATTTTGATAAGACTTTTTATTTTCAATGAAGTAGGATGTGTAGTCACACGAATCTACTGGATAAGGAATGAGTACATAAGAAGGTGGCTCCATCGAATGAAAATGAGAACCAATTCGCCGTCCCCAGAGAACAAAATGATAACTACAAAAACGTAACTTTTCAGGAGGAGCAAAAAACATGTTTTCGTTAATAACTTCACAAATACTGGACGTAGGCAAATGATTGTTAGCTTTATGCAATGCTGATTTTTTATGCATTCGGAATGTTTTAATGACACACGCGTAAGAAATGCCAAAATAGAGATATTTAAAAAATAAGAAGTTAGTCAAAATCAATCACCGTCTAAGTTCTATAATGTCGATTATCATTTTATTCCTCGTATTTTCTAGGCAAAACCTAATATTGTACCACTATTCTATCATGTTATTCGACGCTTTACCAGGGTGGAAGCGATTATGATAATAGTGTATTATACGAAATGCAAGGACGAGTTTTGACGAGAATAAAATGATAACATGCGGTTAACATTATCTAGACGAATATTTTTCACGAGAACATAATGATAATTATTGTTTGTCATATTAACAGGTGTAAATACAATTTGATAAGACTTTTTTTTTGTAACTTCAGGCATGGGTCGAATCGTGGAATAGTATTGTAATATTTTGTAACTTCGCGAATAATTGTATGAAAGTTACGAAAAAAATTGAGCAGATGTATTAGCACTCAAAGATTACAAATATGGCATAACACTAAAATTAAGATAATGGCAGTTATCATTTTGTTCCCCGGGGACGGCGAATTGGTTGGCGTGGCATCATAATGAGCATTTACTAAGAGGGCAGAATGTTAGAGGAATGTTAAAAATGAATATGACATAGGTGTATTAGATATAGATAAGAGAAAATATGGATGGATTGCGTGAAAAATGACATGAGAGGAGTGAGAAAGATCTACTCACCAGCTTAATATACCCCCAAATTAATAAGCCTTGGCGCACCGCGAAACAGAAGCAAAAACTCTCCAGATTTCGTTTCGCCATCCTGATGGCCTGAAGACCTGGGTACCTACTGTAAGCTGTACGTCTGTAACTGACGTCTTTAATCGATAACTTTTAGATAGATACTGATTGACCTTAAAACATGCAGTTACATTACGGTTTAAAGTTCAACTAAGCTTGCTTCTAACAGTCGTGTTCATACTAATTAGACCGAGAATCGCATTCGTTTGTTTCCACTATTTTAACATAGAAAATCATTTATATAACTAGCTGCTAACACACCTACCTATAAATATATTTACTATAGCATAAGAATCAAACAAACATACTTACATAATTTAGGTACAACTATTTAATAAAAAAAGTAAAAGTAAGTGTTTAATAAAAAAAAGCAATAATTATTTTAGTATAAACATTTACTAACCTAGAAACAGCTAAGGATATCTTAAGATATTATTAATACACTTTCGTAAAGACTATAAAGTTTAACAAGTAAAGATCACCGCAACATCATTATATTACTTATTACAATTACTTATTTTACTTTTAAAAGATCACTCCAGGTTTATTTTTATGTTAATAGGTACTTAAATAAAGTGAAAAAAAAGTTTTCATGAAGTACCCAATCAATTCGATAAAACACTAATTAAACATTTGATTAATGATAAAATTGTTTATTATTGTTAACTAGTTTTTAATTCCCTCTCACATGAGATAAACAGTGTGCAGACAAACAAAGTAAACCCGCTAGATAAGATTCTTAGTAAGTGTAGTGGGTGTTTTGTCACTGTAATACTGGAATTCACAGGGTTAATCCCATGTGACACAGTCCCGCTATACATTTATCATCAAATTGTTCGTATCCTACATAAACATCCATGGGCGTAGCTATACCAAACTTTGTTATGGGGGGTCCAAGAAAATACAAAGATCTTTGTTATGGGGGGGAGGGGGGTTCAAGGTTTCCAAAATACAAAGATTGACCAGGTTTCCCTGAACGTAAGGAGGTTCAAATGTTCAAAGGTTCTAAATTTTTTTCTTCCGGGGTCCGGACAACCTAACCCGCCCCGCCCCTCCCCCCCCCCCCCTTATATCGATACTGCATTGCGCTATCAAAATCACGGGTTTCGATGCTGCATCGACTTCCTGCGTTTGGACGTAGTATCGGAATCGCGCGTTTTAGCAACTGTTGCGATCGCCGATTGTCGCGTGTGTGCGGTATTGAATGTTGGTCGCTGCATTTTGCTTTTGAAAAGCGACTAAATCGCCGATCACCGATGCTAAAAGTAGCATGTCTGCTAGAGCCCTTTCTAACTAATGACAACTTTCAGACGATCCATCCATAATTTCTTTGGTCTACCTCTAGAGATTATATGACTCACAACTCAATACCCCTAAAAGATGCGATCATAATACATTATTATCAGTCAGTTAAAACTGAAATATCGAGCCTATTGTTGTAGAAATGCAATTTATAAACAAAATGTTGTAGATATGCAATTTATAAATAACAATAATAATAGTAGGTACTTATTAGTATTTACAACCTTAAGCGTCCAAGTTATAAAATAAAAATTAAAAAAAAAAGAAAAAATCTAATGATAATTATTATTACGGGATTTTATCGCGTACCTTTTATTTATTTTGTTTCCCGACGTTTCGAACACGTTGCAGCGTTCGTGGTCACGGGATGACTGAAGTACTGGAGCTACCGCCGAGAATTGAGAGTAGGATCCACGACTACCCCCGATTCGTCTTCAGAACCAGAAAAGTCCTCGTTCACACTACGACACACAACACTGACGGTGTCAGGCTGACGTACAGTCGGACCACCACGAACACACTTATTAATTATAGGATTCCACGCAGACGAGAGATGGCAAAGAACGCCATTATTATAAGAGGATAGTTCGAGAGGTGATCGAGATCAAAAAACACCGACATTTTAATCGTGATGGTGGTTATCGTCTCTCGTCTGCGTGGAATCCTAGTATAATTAATAAGTGTGTTCGTGGTGGTCCGACTGTACGTCAGCCTGACACCGTCAGCACAGAATACTAGTACTACGTACAGAAGGGTCACTTCGCGAGTAAATTTGTTTAAATAGAGACTCTCGCGGCGAAGCTTTAAAGTGCAATTCAACTCGCCTATGGGCCTATTACCTATAGAGATATTTGCCTAAACATTCCCATCCTGCTCTAACGCGTAACTGTGTCACTGTCTGGCGCGGTGTGACGCGACTCGTAAGGGTTGTCGACTTTTCGCTTGCGACAACACAAATAAATTCATTTATTTTATCTGTCACAAAAACAGTACCTACCTACTTAAGTTTTGAAATAAGTAGGCCTAAATATAATTTAATCTACCGTTACCACAGAATAAATAATAGTAAGTAGGTACTACGTATTGTACGTAGGTAGGTACATTATTATCTCGTTCGTTTTGTAAACAATTGCATTTCAAAATATCTATACCTTTATACCTACCTAATTTTGTGGAATGTTAATGTCCATTCATTGCTTTTCCTTTTGTTTAGACACCCGTAGACACAGCAGTATCTTTTATACGGACTAGATCGTTTAGACATCGTGCAAAAATCACAAGAAACGATGTATACGAGATCACGATAATTACGCACAATGCGTCTAATCCGCAAGCCGAGCGAGCGGCAAGTGGCAACCTATGTCGCGCGCCGCCTGAGGCGGCGCGCATCCGATAAATACCTAAAGTGAGAAGTGAGACAGGCCTGCCGTCAGTGTTGTGTGTCGTAGTGTGAACGAGGACTTTTCTGGTTCTGAAGACGAATTGGGGGTAGTCGTGGATCCTACTCTCAATTCTCGGCGGTAGCTCCAGTACTTCAGTCATCCCGTGACCACGAACGCTGCAACGTGTTCGAAACGTCGGGAAACAAAATAAATAAAAGGTACGCGATAAAATCCCGTAATAATAATTATCATTATGTTAACAAATCGCGAAAGTTTAACAAGAAAAAATCTATACTTACTTAGATAAAATATAATAATGTACCCTACCTACAAATAAAAACACATTTTTTTATCGTAATAAATAAAATTATCTTAATCACTTAATAAACAAGTAGGTAGGTAAAAATTACCAAAATGTAGGTACCTACATGCGATCATAATATTATTGTTCTTGACTGACAAACAAGCTCATTTGTTATAAAGGTTGTTTACCATCCTCCCACTTTTCAAAAACAAGCAAATACTACGAAACTGTGTTTTTTATTGATAATTTTACATTAGGTACCTATTATTCGTATTTCTAAAGAGGGTTGCACTGTTATTCATCTTGTGAAGAGGGTTAAATTAAAGCTTTTTACATTATTTTAAATGATATAACAGTAGACTTTTGAAACTTTTGTGACTTATACTAAACCTAATAATAAGATATGGGAATAAGTTTTCTATTTATAAAATGATTTTCAACACAAGCTTTTACTGGTTAAGAGTGAGCTGATTCAAATGAGCCCAAACATGGATGTTCTACTGTTATTCACTGAGAAGTTCCATTGAACAGCTCCTGACTCCATTATCAGATCAGCTCGCTGTCACCATATTACATTGTAGTTGGAACTTGACAGATATGCCTTTCGACTCAATCGGCGTACTTACTGAGGAGTTCTCCTAAACAGTTCCTAACTCACGAATATTTTGAAAGTGTAGCAATATAACTTAGAGGGGGTTTCGCCCGTCTCCAAAGATGGGTGGTTCCAGCAACACCTCGGACATGTGGTTCACGTAGCTGAACTGCCCTTGTTGGTACTTCAGCTTCTGCAGCTCTGCTCTCACTAGCAGGAGGAGGTAGGCTTGGAATACTGGAAAAACAAATAAATAAATAAATAAATAATGCTGGACATTTCACACAGCATCATGTAGCCCCAAGCTAAGCAGAGCTTGTGTTATGGGAACCACATGACTGATATACTACTTAAATACATTTTTTTTTTGTAAATATATACATAATATACATAGAAAACACCCAGACCCGAGACAAATATTTGCAGATCATACAAACATTTGTCCCGCGGCGGGGATCGAACCCGCAACCTCCTGCGTTACAAGCGGGCCTTCACCCACTGCGCCACAGAGGTGGTCAAGTTTTTTATAGATGGATATTTTTAAACTGTTTGTAATTTTTCATAATTGGACATTAGTCGTGCAAAGGTTTTATTTATATAAAAAACTAGCTGCTGCCTGCGGCTTCCCTCGCGTGGTACCTGGATAAAAAGTAGCCTATGTTACTCTCCAGCCCTCCATCTATCTCCACACAAAAAATCATGTCAATCCGTCGCTCTGTTTTGACGTGAAAGCAGGACAAATAAACAAACAAATAAACACATTTTTACATTTATAATATGGGTTCGGATGTACGGATAACTCGACAGTGTTAAAATTGTAGTATTATACGGTGGCTTTAATGAAAAATTAAGTAAATCAACGTAGTGGTCCAAAGGATTTCCTCTATGGGAGTTTTGAACTTAAAAATTACTTGAAAACGAGGTCTATTGAGTCATGTAATTAAACCCAGTGGCTGAAAATTATCTAACAGCATATTCCTAAATCAGTAGATCAAGGTATTAGTAACTACAAGCTTGTAGGTACCTACGTTAGTTTAATAATGATGAATAGGTATGCCGTCAACATTACCATTAAACTGCCCACATTTTTCATACTTAACAAAATTATACATAAATTGAACAATTTGAAGTTCCTATATAATTCTACTTCCTCCTAACACTAAACTATTATCAGCTAGCTATGATTTCATCAAAATGTATCATCTTTTACTGCTGATCCATAAGCTGATGTTGTCTAGTAGTTGGGAGTTAAGAAAAAATCTCATAAAAATGAGTAATTTTATTTCCTAATTCTCCTTCTAGGCTACTTTTGTAGTTTTATTTTCATTAAAAACATTTGTTCATACTATTACTTTTAAAATTAAAATTATCAAATCGGTTTAGGCATTTTCAAGTTCTGCGTTTTCCAACACACACCGGCCTGATGGATAAAAACTGTAAACATTATAATGAAGGTGTCGTTAGATTCATCTTGATTTTGAGAGAGACGGCTGCAAAGAAAGTAATAAAGGGATAGAGACTCAATTTTGTTTTAAATTAGTTTTTGGGTAAAAAATTCAACGCACTCTGGTACTTTATTTTTTAAAAATCATTGCTAATATTAGATATCTTACCAAAACCAATTAAAGCAAGACAGAACTCCAAGTAGTCAAAGTAGAAGTCGTTGAACTGGTTCTCAAAGCGGACCACCACGAAAGACAGACAGGTCGCCACTGTCGTCATTATTCCATAGTAGTAAAACACACGGATAAGGCGAGTTTGTTTCTGAAATCAAATAGATTTCTGGCTCAATGGATCACATTGCCTTTATTCTGCGAGAGTTTTGGAAAAAAACGGACGGAAAACTTATAGCATTTGGAAACAAGTGTCTATCAGGATGTTACTTACAGTGTGAGCTCCGATCAGAAGAATCACGTTGAAAATGATCTCAAGGGAGTATAGAACGTAGGGCAGCCACATCTGCGTATACATCCCGACGCCACGGTACATTGTCATGGTGTGGGATGTGATGGGGTAGCCGAAGTCTAGCCACGCTTCGAGGCTCATGATTAAACCAGTAAATAACTGTAATGGAACACATCGTTAGGATACTAGTTCAACATCTCAGAGCCGTGTTGGCCCAGTTGGTAACCTCGACTTTCGATCCGATCGTGGGTTCGAACCCTGGCCGTGCATCAATGGATTTTTCGTTTCGGAAAATTAATATGCGCTCCAAACAGTGAAGGAAAACACCGTGAAGAAACCCGCGGCTTAGTCAGCCCCACCGTATTGACTTTCCTGTGGATATGGCTGGTTAAGCTAAGAGGATGGTGTAGGTGCTGGGCAAGCCTTCCCCATCTCAACATTGTCCCAGGCACTACAGTGTCCCGTTAAGTGTAGGCAAAAAGATTGCCTTCTGACACTGTATAAATCATCTAGTAAAGATGTAAAGGCCTGAGTTTTTGTTTACTTATCTATAGGTACTTCCATTGACTGTCATCATCTATTTAGTAATAATGACTTTCGTCCCTTCGTATTACATGTCCATCCCACGCATACAGTAATTTGTAAATAATAATAGAAACAGCCAATAAACTTGGACGTGCCTCGCAGAATACCTCCAAAAGATCTTTGAATATTTAAAGATCAGAGTACATGGTTGTCACTCTTGGTTGTAAGATTGTTTACAGGCAAACTAAATTATTCATTTAGTAAGTAAATATGTTTTTTTTAAATACCTACCTTTAAAGTGCTGTTGATGCTGGGCAAAAGTATGTTTAATCAACACAAAAACTTACCAAGTTCAAATATCCAAAAACAAGTATTCCATGGCGTAAAGGTATACACAAACAACATCGCTTACAATCCGGGATTTCAAAATGCATTTTAACTTTTTTGAATCAAAATTTTTGGGCACGATTAAAAAAAAGCGATCTTTTTACAACAAACAACAAAACTACGACATTTTTTTTATCACTGTTCGAATTTCAAACTTTGATTTCAATATTCGAATTACAAAGACGTTTAGTTTTGTAATTTTGTTTATGGTTATAATAGCTTTGACACGATTGTTGGTTTTTAATTTGAATATTTTTACAAGAAATAGAGTAGTAAGACACAAAGATAAGAAATACTGCCGCGTGAACGCTGTGATGTGTTCTGTTTCACCGTACGTTCTTAAGAGGGATCGGACCAACTATTCTATCTGAATGCCCGATGCAATTATCTTATTTAGCCGTCTACGTGGAAACCACATTGTGTCATGAACTTTATTGTGAGTCTGTTGGTCATTCATTTTTGAGAGTATCTTTTAACTTGAAAAATGACAATCTTGAAATTTGTTTAGAGGTCGTTGAAGGTCAAATGTATGACAGAGGATTCTACAGATTTATATGGCGCCACATATTTAAACTATTCCTAAATTGATCGCTGTTCAGTTAAGTATCCTAAAATAAGATATGTTCGGTCAAAGAAAAAAACTAAATTGGAACAAGTAAGTAGGTATTATAAATAGTAAGAACGGGTTAAAATAATATCTAATAACCCAGGAACTAGGATTTCCTGTGTCGTGGTTATCAGAAACTATACGAGTAGGTACCATGGTTTAGTAGGTAATATTTATTATAATCAAATCATTTATTTTGCGAAACAAGGATTAAATAATAGATGACAGTAATACGAGAAAACGTTTGTAGGGTAAATTGAAGAATTAGGAATTCTTGCACATGTTTTTATTATACAATTAAGTAATAAAAAGATTATTTACATAAAACGATAAGTCACAAAAGTTTAAATAATTTAACTCTACGACAACAATCGTGTGCTACGATTTTCGTAGCACTCTACGCTACGATAAAATTATAAAATTTACCTTATCATTTTTATTGTTTGTAATAATTGAGTTTTATAAATAACAGTACTTAAATAATCTTTATTTTATCCAAGATAGAACAACTGTACAATATTTAATGTTGGACTTACAAAATAAATGTGAAAGAGTAACAAACAAAGAAACTGATATTCATATTTATAATATTACTGTTATAGTAATATAATTTAGAAAAGCAATACGATCAATATAAATGATTGTAAAATCACTTGCGCTTTCTGCAAAATGTTCATTCAACTAAAAATTAGTTTAAAACTTCAGTCTCGAACTTCAAACCACTGCAGGGTTGTTGTGTATCCCATTGGGTTCCTTCACCTCTCCATTGACGATCTGATGAAGCTGGTTGTCATATACATGAGGACCAGACATTTCCAGTTTTTTGATCAGACTCCATACCAATGTTAGAAGGTATAGTTGTAGACCTGAAAAAAAAACGCAAATTAACTAAGTATCTTCTCTTGCTAGGAACTGCTTACTTACTTATAGAAATATAAGAATAAGCCATGTCTTCCTCTATTACCTACTCATCTTTGTTGGTTATGATTAAACAGTGATAAACTATGACTATCAAAATTTGCAGTACAGCCAATTTTACAATTATGAATCATGGCTTTTCTAAGACATGAAAACAAGGAAAATGTCTACTTATGTTTTTTCATTACGAACTAAAACAAGAATAAACACGAAAACAGCAAGTCTGTACCAACATCCCAGCTCAACTTCATAATGAGGAACAAGGTAAGCAATTGAGATAAAATGGTGCGAGGATAATTTAAGGATAACGTCATTTTTGCGTTCAGTTCCTTGGCACGTGACTCGCTCAAAACATTTCAGTTGAATGTTAAATCTAAATCCTATATAGCCTATTGTATATCGAACAAAAGCCTCAAAGAATTTCAAATTCAAAAAGATTAGAGAGATTATCCACCGTTCTTTAGGGATACAGTCGTAACCATGGTTTTCTTCGTTTAATACTTACAAAGGCCGGAGAATGCGAAGATGCAGGACTCTATAAAACTGGGTATAAATCTGATCTCCAAATCGGCTAAGTCCAGTAATTGTATCATTTTCTCCGCCACATACGTCGACATTGTGTAGTAGTAGTACGCTTTCAGGTACGCCACTATTTTCTGTGAAGAGAAACTGGATTTAAGGCAATAATGTTTTTAAATACATGCCTATAACGTCGAAGTTCCAAAGATCTAAGACTTGTCGAAGAACAAGCGAAATGAAGTTGGGATGGGCAGAAAACGTCTGGTAGGATGATCGGTATCCGGTTCCCACATTAGGTTTCTATGTGTTGTTGGTAATGTCGGTATCACAAACTATGAGAACCATAAAACCTCAACCACAGAACATATAGTTAAACACTCCACAACACTCTGACCTAGAGAAAATCTGCAAGGTACTGCTGTGGGCTAAAAACTGGCATTAAGACGTGATAATGTTGGTATCCTCAATCATTTATTCAAAGAACTCAGGTGCGAAGAACCTATGCAGTTTAAAAATTTCATTACGTTCATAGAAAATTCGCTGAATATTGAAAAACTAAATACTAAATGCGTGCTGCTTTGACAGCCTACGCCTGTACGTACTCTTCGATACCTTGCAACGGGTTCTAATAACTGTACGGTTTCACTTCGTTACAGTACGGCCAACGGATCTCGGCGTACGTGAAGTGGGCCGTTTCGATGCGCAGTGCAACTTTTTCATACAAAATGTTCTACTGCGCAGCGAAAAGCCTAACTTCACGATCGCCAAGATCCGTCGGCCCAACTGTACTTGCTCATCAAGATGAAACTTTTGTTTGCAAGCAAAATAAACGCCAAGTTTTCGACGAAAGCCAAAAGTCTTTATGTTTTATATGTTTTTCAGCCTTTTATTCAGAATTAGGAAACTGAATTGGTAGAGTAAAATTATTCTTACCTTGTGAGCTCCATAGATAAGAAGACCGTCAAAGATGAGATCGGAACAGAAGATAGCCAGGCAGATTTCTGCCGGTAAGTATAGTGGTCTGATGAAGTCCAGCCATTGGACTTTAACGGCGTAGTTGACGACATAACTGTACATGCCGATCATAAAGGCAGTGAATAACTGTAAACAAAGGGAGTCTGAGGTTTGGAGGGATGATTTCCACATAAAAGGAGATACTGCATATACTAAGGGTATTCAAACATATTGGTATGGAGATATCAATATTTTAACAAGGTTTTGTTTTTAAATTTTGTTAAAGAACCTTAGACTTAAAGGTCATAGCTCATCGCCTCGGTATTCTTTATATGGAATTCTGTGGACCAACGCTCACTACAACGTGGTACAACTTCGAAACGTCACCGGATCGCCGCACCGCAATCCAAAAGTGAATGCACAAGTGAACGCCGAAAAAGACTGGTCAGCTATGACCTTTAAACGTAAGCAATTAATTACTTACCTATATATAGAGTAATCTGATTATATTTTGGGTGACTCGAATGCACATCCGTTTGAGTTTTATAGTGATGGACTTATTAATTTCAGTAAATGTAAGTAATTATGTTTCAAAGTTTTTTAATAAGAAATATTTATTTTCAAAGTATACTTACAATATGGATATACCCGAAAGTCAGCACCCCTCTTCTCAAGGGCATGCAAAAACAGCATCTTCTTAACTGAGGCCATTCACAATACATTTTGACACAAGGAAATTCAGCAAAATAAGAAGTATAAACTTGTGCTAAAATAAAGTTATTTTGATACCAATGCAAGGTAAGTTTGGACACAAGGACTAGCTGCGAAGACTATACAGTTATACACTGGTGATTCAATCCACAAGCAGTCGCATTTATCTAATGAACAACAACGAATCTTATTGTGTCGTCTCGTTTGGTTGGGTATGAAGAAAAAGAAGGAGGTAAGGCTTGCTCGAATTGATAATCACATGGTTTGTTTGTGAATAAGAGTGGGAGGTCTTTTTTCCCAACTGCCTGCTAAGGAGGATTATGTTTTTTGAGTGTATGTATGTATGTATGTATGTAATTTTGGTGTCGCTCTACAGCGTAAACAGCTCGATGGATTGGTGTCATTCGATTTGGCTTGGTTGTGGCTTTAAAAATTCCGTCAGAATAATGAGAGAGATTTTTTTTAAAGCATAATTTTGATTACGGTAACCTACTTTTTATACCAATAGATTTAATATAAAACTTTTATAGGTAAAATTGAAAAATTTAATTATTTTTGAATATTTTTATTTTAAAATTTACAAATAATATATCACAATACTAGCGGAAGCCCGCGGCTTCGCCCGCGTGGACTACTATTTTTCTTATCCCACGGGAACCCTGCAATTTTTCGGGATAAAAAGTAGCCTATGTCCTATTCCCGGTTATTATCTATCTACATTCCAAATTTCATCAAAATCGGTGTAGTAGTTGTGGAGATACGTGGCAACAAACATTCACACACACACACGGACTTTCGCCTTTATAATATTAGTATGATATGATTAACATTAACAATAAATTATATAATCTAAATAACTTAACCTTCTCATCATTCTCCTGCCCTTATCTCACGCTACAACAAACGCGACAAAAATCACGTGCTACGCCTTTCGTAGCACGCTACGATTAGCAAAATACTAAGTCTCATTTACGATCATTTTTTGTTTATAAGTAATAATTAATTGAAGTTTAAAATAATCGTAACTTAAACTTTATTTCATCGAGAGGTTATCATTTTCTAACGATACATTTTCAATAATAATAAACATAAGTATTTAATAAATAAAAATAAATTAAAAATCACTTGCGCTATTTGTCTACAAAACATTCATTCACCAAAAAGTTAGTTCATAATTCAGTCTCAAACTTCTGTGGGTACCACTGTAGGGTTGTTGTATATCCCGTTGGGTTCCTTCACCTCTCCATTGACGATCTGATGAAGCTGGTTGTCAAAAACATGAGGACCAGACCTTTGCAGTTTTTTAATCAGACTCCTTACCAATATAAGAAGGTATAGTTGTAGACCTGAAAAAAAAACGCTCTTTAGCTAGGAATTGCCAATTTATGAACGAGTAGACACGCGAGGGATACAGAACAAATAGACCCACCAGCATTGTAAAGTTAGTAGGAAATCATTGGATTTGACTGGAACAGGATGAGTGGCATTAAAATGAAGGACTACTTATATACTCAGCAGTTTTTGACAGTCAGGATTTGAGCTGAATTGCATTGATTGCCGCATTGATTCTTTATTTTGGCACAAGTTGGAAACAAACTTTAATAAGATTACTTATTAATTAAAATCTTAAATCTCTCAGGAGTTTAGTGAAATGTTAGTATTGACCCAACAAAATCAACAGTAATTTCTCTAAACTACGACTACTTAAATCTTCGGTACAGTTATCCAATTTTACAATTATGAGTCATGGCTTTGCGTTCAGTTCCTTGGCTTAGCACGTGACTCAGTCAAAACATTTCAGTTGAATAAATAAAAATAATAAAATAAATTTTGCTGGATATTTGACACAGCGCCATCTAGCCCCAAATTAAGCACAGCTTGTACTATGGGAACCAGATAACTGATAGAATACCTTATCTACTTTTTATTTTTTGTATTGTGCAGCGCTGGTGAATTGCTACGCGCGTACAGACAAGATTGTATAAAATGTACAACCGACCGGTCAGCGCGTACCGTACATGCTGACCGTCGGTTGAGCACTAAATACAGCCTGTTTAGGATAGTCAGAGGCATGTTCATCAATATGTGCCACATGGTCAGTTTTTTTATCACAGGTTGCAAGCCTATCGTACTTAAAATAAGTTATCAATACTTACCTGATACTGACTTCTGCAAAATATCAGCATGCACTTACCTACCAAAAATGTGTTGGACGTGCCTGTGACTAACCCTTTAAACATCTTTAAATAATTTTATATTAAAAAGATCACAGAGAAAATGTCTACCGCTCGGGATACAGTATTTATTTACAATGTTTTTCTTCGTTAAATACTTACAAAGGCCTAAGAATGAGATAATGCAGGAATCTATAAATGTGGCAATGAATTTGGTCTCCAAATCGACTAAGTCCAGTAATTGTATCAGGGTCACCGCCACATACGTCATCATTGTGTAGCAGTAGTACGCTTTTAGGTATGCCAATGCTTTCTGTGAAGAGAGACTGGATTGAAGACCATAATAGTATTATAAAAATGGAAAAGTAGAAAGTGGGTTAAAAACTGGATATTAGGACGTAGACGAAGATAATGTTGGTGTCCTCAATCATCTTAAAGAACTCAGGTGCGAAGAACCTATACAGTTTAAAATTTCATAAGAATGAATAAAGAAAACTTGAGTAAATTCTCCCGAAAGTTGAAAAACAATTTTTTTATGTTTTTGCTCATTTTTTTATTTTGTATTTTTCAGCCTTTCAGAATCAGGATACCTACTGAGTTGGCAGAGCAGAGTTTATTTATTTATCAAACCAAATCCACAGCTCTTAGTAGTAACAAATCGACTTATGTCTCTTACCTTATGAGCTCCATAGATAAGAAGACCGTCAAAGATGAGTTCTCCACAGAAGAAAGCCAGGCAGATTTCTGCCGGTAAGTATAGTGGTCTGATGTAGACCAGCCATTGGACTCCCAAGGCGTGGTGGACGGCATAGCTATACGTGACGATCATAAAGGCAGTGTATAACTGTAAAGAAATAGAATAATATTTTATCTGTTGCACAAAGGTCTCCGTTAAAAGTCTGAAAAGATTTTCACATAAAGGGAGATACCTACATTTACGAAGGTTAAACAAACATATATTATGCAGATATCAATGTTTTAATTTAACAAGCTTTCGTTATTAAATTTTGCTAAAGTACTTTAAACGTATGCAAACAATAAAATATTTATGAAGTAATCTACTAATCTGCTGCTATATTTTGGGTGTTTTTAACGCACATCCGTTTGAATTTTTTAGTGTTGAACTTAAATGTAATGTAATCATGTTTTGACAAAGTTTTTTAATAGGAGATATTTATTTTCAAAGTGTACTTACAATATGGATATATCCGAAAGTCAGCACCCCTCTTCTCAAGGGCATGCAAAAGCAGAATCTTCTTAACTGAGGCCATTCACAATACATTTTGACACAAGGAAATTCAGCAAAATAAGAAGTATAAACTTGTGTTAAAATAAGGTTATTTTGATACCGATGCAAGGTAAATTTGAACACAAGTAGTGACTAGCTGTGAGGACTGTACACTGGTGATTCAAACCACAAGCAGTCGCATTAATCTAATGGACAACAACGAATCTTTTATTGAGTCGTCTCGTTTGGTTGGGCGTGAAGAAGAAGAAGGAGGTACGGCTTCCTCAAATTAATAATCACATCCTATGTGTATGGTTTGTTTGTGAATAGGAGTGGGAGGTATTTTTGCCTAACTGTCCGCTAAGGAGGGTTATGTTTTTCAAGTGCAAGTATGTATATAAGTATATTTATTTCAGTAGCTCGATGGATTACGTAGAGGTGTCATAGATTTGTCTTGGTTGTGGGAGTGTTATAATAGGCTTTAAAAATGCATTAACACGAGCTCAAAGCGGTGAAGAATACGACGGAATTATTATCATTATTGTTATATTATTGTAAAATTTAAATAATTGCACGCCCATAAAGGGTAGATTACATTGAACCTAAAAAATCTGTAACACCTCTTTAGACATGTAATTATGCAATAAATATACTTTGACTTTGACTTTGACTTTAAATAACATAGGAAAGCCGCGGCTTAGTCAACCCCACACGTATTGACCATGTCTTTCCTGTGGATATGGCCGGTTAAGCTGAGAGCATAGTATAGGTGCCGTGGTATAAGCCTACTCCATCTCAAACAATGTCCCAGGCACTACAGAGTTCCGTCAAGTGTAAGCAAAAATTGCCTCCTGACACTGTATAAATCATCTAGTAAAGTTGTAACGTTCTAAGTTTTAAAAATCCCGTCAGAATAGTGAGAGAGAAAACTGTTTTTATAAAGCATAATTTGGTTACTAACCTACTTTTTATACCAATACGATAAAATAATACTTATACGAAAAAAAAAATTTCTAGGGTAAATTGAAAAATTAGGTATTTTGTACATATTTTTATTATAAAGTTTACAAATAATATATCACAATATTTACAGTTAACGCTAATTATAAAATCTAAATAACTTAACTTCTCTACTACAAAAATCACGTGCTACGATTTTCGTAGCACGCTACGATGCAATTCTAAGTTTCATTTACCTGATCATTTATTGCTTATAATAATTAATTAAAGTTTATAAATAACCGTAACTTGAACTTTATTTTATCGGGAGGTTATCATTTTTAAACGATTAACATTTTCGACAATGATTTACATATTTTCCATTAAATAACATCAGATA
The DNA here is from genome assembly GCA_958496255.1 of Camptogramma bilineatum. Lineage (NCBI taxonomy): Eukaryota > Metazoa > Arthropoda > Insecta > Lepidoptera > Geometridae > Camptogramma > Camptogramma bilineatum. Next base: position 13,340,888 of record OY292461.1, read on the forward strand.
AATTGTTTCATAACTAAACGTGACACTAATTTACAATCTTTGGTAAATATATTTGGTCTCAAGATTATTAAATTCTATTTACTTCTAAAGACAAGGTGTTGATGAAGCATTTTTACTGGTTAACACTTAGTTAAGTACCAAATGCAGATAACAAGTAATGATTACACACCTTCAATATTATCTAAATTCAATTTTTCTACATCGAAGAAATAAGTTCTAAAAAGTACCCATAATATCGATAATATCTTGCTTTTAAGTTCACCAAATTTTTTTTGTAAAAATAATGATCTAAGAAATTAATAAAATTATTGAGCTTTTGCTCGGGGCTTCCCCGCGTCATTGTAGATTCCTGTTTTGTACCCCTGAATATACTTTGATACAGAATTAAATAATAACTGTGAAAGAGTAACAAAAACAGTAACTCATATAATTAGGACAAGTAATTCGATCAATTTAAATTAATGTAAAAATCACTTGCGCTTTTTGTCTGCAAAATGTTCATTCACCAAAAAGTTAGTTCATAATTCAGTCTCAAACTTCAGTAGGTACCACTGTAGGGTTGTTGTATATCCCGTTGGGTTCCTTCACCTCTCCATTGACGATCTGATGAAGCTGGTTGTCATATACATGAGGACCAGACATTTCCAGTTTTATGATCAGACTCCTTACCAATGTTATAAGGTATAGTTGTATACCTGAAAGAAAAATAAAATTGAGCATCTAACCAGGCCTGTCTCACTTCTCACTTTAGGTATTTATCGGACGCGCGCCGCCTCGGGGGGCGCGCGACATAGGTTGCCACTTGCCGCTCGCTCGGCTTGCGGACTAGACGCGTTGTGCGTAATTATCGTGATCTCGTATACATCGTTTCTTGTGATTTTTGCACGATAACTAAACGATCTAATCCGTATAAAAGATACTGCTGTGTCTACGGGTGTCTAAACAAAAGGAAAAGCAATGAATGGACATTAACATTCCACAAAATTCCGGAAGATATTGAAAGGTTGGTAGGTACCTACTAAGCTTTTCTATAATTTGTTGTAAGTACCTATTTAAATAAATCATCAATAAATACCTAGGTAGGTACTTACTTTTACTCTGTAACTGTAGGTGCATAATGAAAACGAGATTTTATAGGTACCTACCTATTCGATTCCTTTTTGATTGAATAGGTACCTGTTTACAAATAAACAAATATACTACACCTACAAAACTACCTACCTACAAAACTGTAGGTAGGTAGGTACCTACAGTTTTGTTTATTTACATATGTACTTACCTAAAAGTAACTTATCCATTAAGTAGGTTAGTAACCTACTTACCTAATATAATAATTTTAAGTGTTTAGAAGTTACATTACATTCATAGAGCCATGTTGGTCGAAGTGATTAGTACCTCAACTTTCGAGACGAAGGTCGTGGGTTCGAGTCCTGGCCGTGCATTAAATTGCAAATGTGATTGCAAACCTAACATTAAAAGGGTGATTATCGGATAACGGCTCCCGGTCTAGTTGTGTGATGATGATGATTGTGTGTGTCTGATCGATGTCTAGGTAGGTATGAAGGTATAGATATTTTGAAATGCAATTGTTTACAAAACGAACGAGATAATAATGTATCTACCTACTTCACCTACCTACGTACAATACGTAGTACCTACTTACTACTATTTATTCTGTGGTAACGGTAGATTAAATTATATTTAGTCCTACTTATTTTAGAACTTAAGTAGGTACTGTTTTTGTGACAGATAAAATAAATTAATTTATTTGTGTTGTCGCAAGCGAAAATTCGACAACCCTTACGAGTCGCGTCACACCGCGCCAGACAGTGACACAGTTACGCATTAGAGCAGGATGGGAATGTTTAGGCAAATATCTCGATAGGTAATAGGCCCATAGGCGAGTTGAATTGCACTTTATAGCTTCGCCGCGAGAGTCTCTATTTAAACAAATTTACTCGCGAAGTGACCCTTCTGTACGTAGTACTAGTATTCTGTGATCTAACTAGGAATTGATACCACTTGGTCATAAATTAATAAAGGTCATTCATTTTGGGCCAAAAAGCCAAAGTGCCCGCCCAACAAAAAAAAGGGTAAGGCCAATTGGCCACGTTTCGGAAGTCAATCCGAGTACGTATTTTGGTTGAGGCACCAAGTCTCTAAAACCATAATTTCAGTTGATTTTTTTTTACGCAGAAAAATCTGCAATGCAATTCAGACCATCTCGGAATGTATTCCGAATTCAGTGACGTTTATTCGCTAAAAAAACATCAACTTTCCGAAGAAAATCGAATCGGATACATTTTCGAAAATCTGAAACGCACTGCTGATTTCCAATTTTTTTTTTCTTAAAAAAGCTAACTGATAAAAATTACAAAAAAATAGCAAACGCCTAACTTCACCACTGCCTAGAACGTTGACCGTTTCGTAGGAGCTTTTTTTTTTATTTTCCCTTTGGGGCCCAACCATGTATAAATCTGACCTTCTTTCGGTTATTATACGTGACCGTGTGGTGGCCATGCGAGGCTATCAGAATAAGTAGACCACCACCCAGATGGTCTGGCACAGGATTGAAAAGTGACGAAAAGGAGGCCTTTATCAGAAGTGGGTGGATATGGGCTTATTAAATAGATAAATAGGAATTGATTGAATACCTACCGCATTAATTATTTGTATCGCAACAAACTTTCGAAATACAAATACCTACTTACATAATTTTGAAATAAAGACAAGGGTCTTTAAAGGTGGAATTAGAGGGTTCACTCAAGTGAAAAATCACTCGAATGAAAGCTGGGGCTTTCTATGGCACTTTTCTTTCATTTTATGTTCAGATGTGTAGTGACACATCTGAACATAAAATGAAAGAAAAGTAAGTTGAGTGAAAGATGCCGAATGAAGAACAGAAACGAACGAAAAGTGAACCGTCCGATCTGACCTTAATGTATTGCCCTTGTGCTCGTCTGGGTTTTAAAATCACAAACAATTACTTATCCAATTTTTAACTATGAATTATGGCTTTTCTTCTTAGAAATAATAAATTCGTAAAAGTAAGGAAAATGGGTTTATTTTGTTTGCAAAAAGACCTAAAACAAAAATAAACACGAAGACAGCGAGTCTTACCTATCCAACAACTTCATAATGAGGAACAAGGCAAGCAATTGAGATAAAATGGCGCGAGGATAATAGGATAACGTCATTTTTGCGTTTTCGCTAGTTTATAAAATCAGAGTTGAAAGAGAAATCTAAACCCTAAGCCTATTTGATTCCACTACAGAAACGCTTCTCTTCTTTTACTTCATTTATTGCGGTCCAAAGATTCAACTGGCTAGTTTTTGGAACATAAATACATAAAACTAATGCATTCTTCTTGTAAGAGCAAATTTCACAGATTACCGCATCGCTATGAACCTGACATACATCTTTCGCCTAATTCCCTAACGTGCCCTTGTGCCCCGTGCCCCCCTAGAGATTAAAAAAAAAATTTAGCCAAATGCAAAGAAATCATCCACTCACATGACTTGCTTGACCGATCAAACATTTGGACGTGGTCATTGGTCAAGGCACATTAAACTCATTAATTAAAATTCATACTTTTCCCATCATACACCCAGGGATACAGTCGTAAACATGTACTTTTTACCCGACTGCACAAAGCAAAGGAAGGGTAATGTGTTTATCAGTCTATGTTTGTACGTTAAATATGTTCGTATGTTTGGATGTTTCTGTGTGTCGTTCTAGAGGCCAAACGCGTGGACCGATTTTGATGATTCTTATAGGGCCTCCAGACTCTCGAGAGAAGGCTCGGCGAGAAGTCTCGCCCGAGACTTCGCGAAGAACAAACAAGCTATCCACACTCTCAATTTTTCTCAGTCGTGATCTGTTGCTTATCCGGTATGGACGTCGATTTTGAAACTGCGGCTGGTTTGGCTCTGTGTGCCATTGCATACTGTAACTTTGTGAATGTTGTAACTAAAAATAATGTTAAAAAAAATAAAATACTTAATGTAAAAAACTTTTATCTTAGTAGTTTCGATATTTAGCATCCCATAAAATAGGCTCAGATTGAAAAAAATCGATAAATTTCAACTCTATTTATTATTCCACATTTTTACGAAAGAAAATTCTCGAAAAAAACAAACAATATGGATGTCTGCCCACCGCCGCTCATTAATCTGCAATGAGACAAAACGTGAGTGTAGGACCCTTCTCTTTTCTCGCCCGAGAAATCCTTTGGCTCGGCCAAAAATACCGACACCGATCGGAGAACAGGCGAGCCAGAGAACGAGAAGGCGAGAAGCTCTTCACACTCACGCTTCTCGGGTGTTCTCGGGGGTTCTCTACGAGAGTCTGGAGGCCCTTTTACGTCAATCGATTTGCCTCAACCTTGCGAGTGTCACTAAAGACATGACAGTATAAGTCAGTAAGTATAATGAGCAATACAACTATAGGTAATCAAATTTACCAGTGCCAGAACTAGATGCCATATGGTTCAAAATAAAAAAATGAAAATTGACGAACTATGTATGTCAAGTGGGGTATCCAAAGACGGGGTATCGATGAATAGGTATATAAAAATAAATGTTAGGTTTTTTACCATTTTTCATTGTAAATAATAGTTTAGGAAATATAACGGGTTAAAGTAATTAACAACCATTCTTGCTAATTTGCCTACCAAAGTATAAGAAAAAATAAATAAATCATAATAATCATCATCACCTAATAATATAATCATAACTGAAAAGTGTAAAATAAAAAAATAAGTAAGTAGGTACTTATTTAAAAAACCCAACTGCGTAAAAACTTAATTTAAAACTAAAAATAAAACCCCGTAAAATACCCGTTCATTTTACCAATCAAATCTTCACAATCTTATGATGGGTCCCGACTGTGAGTCATTCTTTGCAAGCTTGTTTTTATTCTTTTTAGGTTAAATTAAGTTTTTACGCAGTTAGATTTGTTTTTTTTTTAACTTTTTTATTCGTTTGAATACTTACAAAGGCCTGATATTGCGAAGATGCACACCTCTATAGCACTCGCTACGTATCTCATTTCCAATTTGGCAACATCCACTATTTGCATCACGATCACAGCCACACACGTCGTTATTGTGTAGTAATAATACGCTTTCACGTACGCCAACATTTTCTGTGAAGAGAGTCTGGATTGAAGGCAATAATACATATCCCAATAAAAATACATACGTGTCCGGGTATTTATCACGTTTTTTTTTTTTTTTTTTTTTTTTCAGTAGCCCAAACTGTCCCACTGCTGGGCAAAGGCCTCCCCCGCAACCTTCCACTCTTCGCGATCTTCTGCGGTTTTTTGCCAATTTTTCTTAAAGGCGTCCAGGTCATTTATCACGTAAATTACTTACCTTATTCTTCCCGCGACCACGGCTGGTGCAATCCAGTCGAAACGTCGTCGGGCAAAATAATAAGGTAATTTACATGATAAATACCCGGATACATTTATGTATTTATAATGAGTTCTGATCGCGAAAGGTTAAAAAATACCTACATAGGTAATCCCGCCACCATTCATCACTACCTTTCGTCCGTAGTGTTACCAACATTTTAAATCTATTACTTAGGTATATGCAATTTGACCATGGTGAGATCAACAAGAGTCTAAAGAGTCTAAATTAAGAATTTTAAAATACCTACCTATTTCAATATTATAAACTGAGCAATTTTCTGCACTCTCGAGGTGCATTTCTGTTCATAACTCCAAAGATCCTGTGCAAATCCTCACCAAATTATTGTGGCACTAATCGGAAAGGATACCCTTTCAAACAAAAAAAGATTTTTTCAAATCGGCACAGGCGTCTTCGAGTAGGTAGGTAATTGGTAAACATAGGTACCTACACATAAAAAAAAACAAAAAAAGATTCCGACGAATCGAGAACCTCCTACTTTTTTTGAAGTCGTACAACGGGTGAATTCGGGCTGCGAATTATGACTATGATGACATGAAATTCCAGTCCACTATCTACACTTATACTTACCACAGAACATAAAATACTAAATTATTTAGCTTACCTACTGCTTACTCTAATGGTTTGTCTCAGCCATTTATTCAGAATCAGGGTGCTGAAGTAGCCTGAGCTTCTTACCTTGTGAGCTCCATAGATAAGAAGACCGTCAAAGATGAGTTCGCAACAGAAGAAAGCCAGGCATATTTCTGCCGGCAAGTATAGCGGTCTGCCGTAAACCAGCCACTGCGCTTCAGCAGCGTAGTTGACGGCATAGCTGTACATACCGATCATAAATGCGCTGAAGAACTGTAAAGAACCAGAATCATAATATTAACTGTTGTACAAAGGGAGAGAGTTTATTAGAGAAGTTTACAAAGATATTTTAAGAAAATACAAATAATCACATGTCTCTTTCTCGCTTTTCTTTTAGGTAAGCAGAGATCATTGATTCTTAAAGGATTATAAAAAAAAAACATAACTGTATTCCCAAGGTGCAGTAGACGTATTCTTTCAGATCTTGATGCATTTTTAGATACTCTAAGAATGTCTAAGGGGGTAGTCAGAGGTATGAATACATTATTTGGTACATGCCCACATTTTTCAGCGCGAGCGAGCCGATTCAAATGAGCCTAAACATTACATAATACAGTTATTCACTGCTGAGCTCCTGACACCATCATCAGATCAGCTCGCTGTTATCATTATTATTGCATTGCATAAGTGAGACAAATTCCAGCTCCATCGGTTGAGGATAACTGCTTCAAAAATCAGTTGCAAGAGTCCCCCCGCTCAAACATACATAGCAAGTTAAATAAAAGCTTGTAAAAATGACATACAAGTTGCTTGATTACCTACTCATAATCACTCTATCAGGACTCTATACTCCTGTACCATATATAAAGTGATATGACATTGTTGTATACTACACATATCTATATCTGAAAAGGCTGATGTAGTTCTAAATAAAAATATTATAATAAAGCGGAAAAGGTTGTTAGTTTGAACGCGCTAATCACTGAAACAACTTAAACCTACCAGTCGGATTTGAAAAATATTTCTGCATTTGATAGAGGAAGGTCATAGGCTACTTTTCATCGACATCATCCTCACCATATACCATCGAACTATTACTTCACGGGTAACGCTGCGAGGGCGCAGATAGTACCTATGTTATATCCCAGATATATATTGGTTATTAGATACCTATAGATATTGATATTTTTGTGGGAATGTGTGTAAATCACACTTCGGTAGCTAGTTCGTCTTTTTTTTGTTTTAGTAAGTTTGCATTGTTTGACCAGTTGTTGAGATACTGAATAATTCTTTAGATAGGTGGAAGTTGTGAGAAGATTTTATATAAATACTAGCTGCTGCCCGCGGCTTCGCTCGCGTGGTACCCGGATAAAAAGTAGCCTATGTTAGGCTCCGGCCCTCCACCTATCTCCACACAAAAAATCACGTCAATCTGTCACTCCGTTTTGACGTGATTCCACGACAAATAAACAAACAAACAAACACACTTTCACATTTATAATAGGGGTACGGATTTAATTAAATTGAAGTGGTACTTTAGACTATACGCAAGCAATTAATTACTTACGTGTGAAGTATCCTTCACTTAATTATCAACCTTATCCGTTGACCTATCACCTCATGAAGAGTGGAAAGAGCTCACATTTGTATATATCTCATAAAAATAATTATTGATGCAAATAATTGGTCTTCAAACATAGTTACTATTTGAATTATAAAACTCTACCAACAAAATCGGAAGCAATTGGGTAGACCTAATATGTCTCTATCTTTACGTAGATTGCAATTTTAAAACAGCAGTGCGATTCAGACCTTCTCGGAATGTATTTCGAACTCGGAAAGTAACGTTACATTGCTAAAAAAACGTCAACTTTCCGACTGAATTCATCGAATCGGATGCTAATTCGGGAGTCTGAATCAGTATGCTGAAGTACTTTACTCTGAAAGTTGTGATGTTATGAGTTCAAATCCCAGATGAGTATAGAATAATTTCTTGTTTCTTATTATTTATGTGTCAAAGTGTTTAACATGAGCTTAAACGGCGAAGGAAAACATCAAGAAAAAATCAGTACTTATTACTTAAATTCAATTCAATTCAATGGGCTTGTGCTGCGAAGTGCTGGCCACTAGCAATATGTGGATATAATGACATGTGCTAAACTTGTGTTGACTCTGATTACCCCTCGAGTCTAATAATTTCAAAAATCTAAATCTGAGTAGAGATATCTACGGAACATGGAAACACAATCGAGAACTAACCACTTAGTTACGTTTGAAATTAATAAAAAAATGCTGTGATAATGTAAGGTCAATAACAACGTCTTTGCAGTTTGAATAATCATTGTTGAAGATTAAGTTTTTATCGAGAAAGATATTTCTAAAAAGTATACTTACAATATGGATATATCCAAAAGTCAGGACCCCTCTTCTCAAGGGCATGCAAAAGCAGCATCTTCCCAACTGAGGCCAGTCACAATACATTTTGACACACGAGGAGTTCAGCAAAACAAGTCTGTTCGCACAAGGTAATTTTGATACGCGAGGTACCTAATTTTGTATGGACACAAGCAGTGGCTAGCTGTGAGAACTGTACACTGGTGATTCAGTCCACAAGCGGTCGCATTTATCTAATGGACAACAACGATGCTTATATTGTGTCGTCTCGTTTGGATGGATTATTAAGAAGGGGGTACGGCTTGCTCAAATTGATAATCTCATTATGTACTATACGCCCGTGGCTTCGCCCGCGTGGACTACTACTTTTTTATCCCACGGGAAACATGCAATTTTTCGGGATAAAAAGTAGCCTATGTCAATCTCCAGCCCTCCAACTATATCCACACCAAAAATCACGTCAATCCGTCTCTCTGTTTTGCCGTGAAAGCAGGACAAACAAACAAACAAACACACTTTCAAATCAATGTAATTATATAAAGCGGAAGAGTTTTTTTTTGTTTGAACGCGCTAATCTTAAGAACTATCAGTCCGATTTGAAAAATTTTTTCTGCATTGATAGCTAAACTCTTGAGAAAGGTTATAGGCTACTTTTCATCATCATCATCATCACCATATAAAAAAAAAAATAAAAAAAAAATATACCTACCATCACTACGGGGGCAACGCCGCGAGGTATGGTTTGTTTGTGAATGGGAGTTAGAGGTCTTTTTGGCTAATGATAATAACTGAAAAATGAAAAGTATAATTCTTTGTTAGCAAAGTCAAATAATGTGAAAATAAATAAATGGTGTCACATACTTTGTCCTGATGACACGTTAGGTTCTTTGTGTCTTGGGTATCAGAAACTACGAGTATCATGGTACATCTTATGATGCAATAATTTATCCCGGTTTGAGAATCAAACCCGTCTCATTCTCTCACGTTCCCATCGCATCACCGAGGTCGTCAATTAGTTTTATTTTTATAGCTTCTATAAATCAAAATAAAATGCCGTAATCATACATTTACCCATAATAAAATATAATAAGTAATAAGCATTTTTATAATTTATAATCATTTATTTATTTCAAAGCTTTAAGCTTTAAAAATGTTTAGAAACGTACTTTTACCTAAAATATTAGTAGACAAATTCACAGTTAGTTAAAACGTTACCTCCCATCAATCAGTAGGTACCTACTTATTAGCACCAACTATAATCCTTTAGTCCTGTTTTTAACTATAGAAATATTTTCAGTAAAAATTGTTTGATACGAAGTCCTCAACTGAATCAATCGCTAAAGAGCATTCGGAAATCCTGTCCAGTCCTTTCAATGCTCACTTAGACCTTTATTACGTTAGAGTTAGAGTTCAAAATGCTTCATTAATTCCACTCTAGCTTGGACTCTTTATTTGTATGAAGATAGAGTTCATAATTTTCACATAAATGAATTATAATTATGTGTTTACAAACAAAGTGATAGCAGATAAAGATTGACCTCTGGGAAAATCGCAGAAGTTGAATATGACCTACCTACTTGGACTACTTATTTCTATTTTTTTAAACTAGGTAGGTACCTACTGAATGAATGACAGGATGACTGGTAGATAATGCTTCAGCATCCTCTTTGCACAATTTGTTGTGTGAAAGTGTTAATTAAATTAATTAATTTAGTTAAACTAACTATTGGCTGTGATTACTATTGAACTATTTGAACTGTGAGCAGGGGCGGTCGCAGACTTTGATTTTGGTACCAGTCAGTGGTAGTTTTGGCCCACAGTCTGTGGGCCAAAACCACCACTGATTGGAGCCCTGAGACAGTGAGCCGGCGCGGTAGACCACGCAAGCGATAGCGAGACGAGCTAAACACCTTCAGTGACTAGCAGTGGCAAGCAATGGCGTTAGACCGAACTAACTGGAAAACTCGAGGGGAGGCCTTTGCCCAGCTGTGGGATAGTGTAGGCTAAAAACAACAACAACAACTATTAAGTTTGTTATCCAATTTGTCATCTTAAGAGCCTACTGAGGTGAATTTGTCAAAATAGAGGTTTACCGTTTTAAAGATTTTCATAAAGCAAATCGTATTAAGATAGTGAAAAACATACTCTAAGTACTACCAATGAACTGATCTACACTGTGGGCTATTTCATATTTCAATATTTTATGTATTTTTTTAGTAAATTACTGGACAAAGTACACAAAATATGAGCGCGGGGTTTTAAGCCTGACCGAACACTAAATTACTCAATTGAATTAAAAAATACGAAAACAACAACTTCAATATTTTATCTATCCTGTGCTCTATTTTTTTTTTCGTAGGTGTAGCTATATTCAACACATTATAGGCAAGAAAGTTGAAGATAAAACTCTCCATACATTTTTTCTATGGAGTAGCTACTATGAATAAAAGGACGATTCATTGCCAAAAATCGTCAGACGGCCGCGGCCATTGGAGCTGGGAGCACGTTACATTGCGTAAATACTATTAGCTAAGCTGTGGCAGAGCCAGTGACGTCACGTGACTGTGTTCTTACATGAGAAGCGGTCGCGTAAACGTGCTATGTCATATTTTCGATAAAATCAGATTACAGTATGTAAGGCATCTTTTGATAAAGATTTTGCCTGGCATAAAAAATGGACTATTTTCTATCAGCATAGGTACCTAAGTAGTATGAAACTACACGCACTTTCACACTGGAAGTTGTTACTTCGTTTTGTTGTCTTTAATTTAATAAAACAATTATTTATACTGAGCACTTGTACTTTTTTATTACATCACAAAAATAATAAATACTACAATGGCACAGAAATTGGGCAGAGTTACCCCTAGCTCAGTCACTGAACGACTGTCCGTTGTGAACAGCAACAGGCCTTTTTATATCCCCGCTTGCTACAACTTCAAACTTGTTTTTATGACGTTAGAATCGAATCAGCAACTTGTTAACGACTCGAGTCGTTTAATAATTGAAATATGATGTTACAGTCGGCCATCCGTCACTAAACGAGTCCACTCGTTCAGTCACTGTTGTTGTTTTTATTTTAACAAGACATCATAGTAATCAGGAATAATAAATTATAATCTAAATAATCTTAACTAGTGAATAATCAAGATCTTCAATTGATTACATACATACATAAGTACCTACTTAATATTATCTATGATGTGACAATTTATGTAGCCATAATCATTAAAAAAAATCAAAATCTTGATCCAATTTACAATTTCTTAATTCATCATAAATATAACTAGTATTCCGTAATACTTAATCGATAAAAACATATAATCAAAATCTTTATAATAATAAAATTCACAAAAAAAAATATTCCTAGTAACTTATCTAGAGTAAGCGCGTCCTCGCACTTACGAGTTAAATCTAATCGCTCAGTTCGAGTCTTTACAAAGATCATACTTCGATAGGTATTGAATCAACATCTAATTTATGTAACACTATCACTAGCATTAATTTATCATTTGGTTTGGTTTTAAACGTGAGTGCCTTTTAATTTTGCAGACCTTTTTTTTTTTTATTTTATTTTATTATTATTATTGTTTTTTTTGTAATTTCATTTTAGTTTTATCATTTAATCTAAGGATAAAGATTTTAAGTTTTTCCTATGTAGATTCCTCAGATGACTCATTGTCACTCGAGGTGTCACCCGTTGGATCGTTGTCAAAACTTAACCAGGGAAATACTTTATCGATTGACACGGTACCTTCGTAGCGTCTACCTTTTCTAGTTAAGGGAGTGTCCTCGATAATGAAACGTTCATGAGGCAAGATTTTTTTGATCCTATAGGGTCCTTGATATTTAGGTTCAAGTTTTTTTGACTGGCCAGCGCCCCCTGGTAGTGCCCTGGCTACTCTAACAAGATCACCTTCTATATATTTTCGACTCTTTTTTCTATGCTTATCAAACCGTTCTTTACTTCGTTCTTGGTCTTTGTCCAACATAACCTTGGCCTGATCTCTGATTTCATCCAGACTTCCATCAATCATACCACTCCCTAAATCATCAATTACGTCACGTAAGGACGCCTGCGAAGTGTTTGTGACTTTCCTGCCGAATAGTAATTCCGTTGGTGATTTCTTAGTTGTTTCGTGTACTGTTGAATTGATTCCTACTTGAACGTCTTGAACATATTGGTCCCATTTGTCTGGACTCTGACCGTGTGACATAGTGCTAAGAGCTGACAAGATTGTGCGATTATATCGCTCAACTTGCCCGTTGGCTCGTGGGGTAGCAGTCGAGTTCAAGATATGTTTAATTCCTAGTTTCTGTGCAAACACTTTAAACTTCTTGCTGGTGAAGCTGGTACCTCTATCCGTTATTAGCCGTGTAGGGGTTCCGAAGTAACTAAAATAATTTTTGAACACCTTTATACTTTCCTTAGATCTTGTGCTGCGGACTGGAGTCAGGTTGACATATTTTGTAAAGGAATCGACGATGACAAGAAGATACGAGTTTTTACGTTTACTACGTACGAATGGTCCTAGGTGATCCGCATGGACTGTGTGGAACGGGACTTCAATTTTAGGAATGGGATGTAGTTCCCCTTCCTTCGCTCCAGAGGGGGTTTTGTGGTGAGCGCATTCCATGCAGGCTGATACGTATTTCTTTGTGAATCGGCGCATTTTTGGGAACCAGAAATATGAGCGCAGACGCTGGAGCGTTTTCTCGAACCCAAAATGACCTACATCATCGTGATTAGCCTTTAGCAACTGCCAGCGGACTCCTCTAGGAACCACCCAGCGCATGGTGTTTTCATCGATTAAACGAAACACTCGTCCATTTTTAAGCTTGTAGTCTTTGTATATATTAGCGATTTTAGCTGTTGTGGTGTCTGATAAGACCTCTTTAATCATCTTTATTTCTGGGTCGCTAGACTGAACCGTTGTAACCCAGTCATCAGTGTTCACTGTGAGGATATCAAGTGTATGCGGTTTATCTCCTTTGTCATCGATAGGACTTCTGCTAAGCGCATCGACGTGCGACATTTTGTCACCTGGTTGATATTCGATCTCGCAATCGTATTCTAGAAACTGAATCCACCATCTGGAGATACGCGGAATAAGGTCCCTTTTGGTGAACGTTGAACGTAGGGCGTTGCAGTCAGTGATGATTGTGAACTTGATACCGAGTAAGTATACTCGGAACTTACTTAGCGAGCTTACTACCGCTAACGTCTCAAGTTCGTAAGAGTGTAGCTTTTGTTCGTCGATTGTGGTTTGGCGACTAAAATAGGCTATAGGGCGCCAGGGATTGGGTTGGATACGCTGAAGTAGTATGCCTGCAAGGCCCAACTTACTTGCATCTGTATGCAATTGTGTCTCGGCTTTGTGGTCATAAAGAGCGAGCACAGGTCGTTCAATCAGGCATTGTTTTAAGGTTGTGAATGCTTTTTCTTGGTCTGGATTCCATTCCCAAGGAGCGTCCTTCTTTAGAAGGCCTGTCAAAGGTCGAGCTATTGTCGCAAAATCCTTAACAAACCTACGGAAGAAACTAGCTAACCCTATAAACCTTCTTACCTCATGCTGGTTTGTCGGGGAGGGAAACTTCGATACGGCTTGTATTTTAAGTATACCAGGCTTGATTCCATCTCTGCTTATCTCGAATCCTAGGAAATCAATTTTTTTCTGAAAGAAGTAACATTTTTGCATCTTGAGAGTAAGACCACTCTGCTGTAAGGCCTTAAATACCTCTTCTAGACGAGTCAGGCCTTCCTCAAAGGAGGATGCCGGTATCAGAATGTCATCCATGTAAATGATAACGTATTTCAATTTACCTAAGACTTTGTGCATAATCCTCTGGAATACCGCTGGTGAGTTTGCCAACCCAAATGGCATACGTGTATATTCGTACTGGCCATCTGGAGTGACAAACGCTGTTTTCTCTATTGACTCTTCTGCGATGGGAATTTGGTGGTAACCAGACGCTAGATCCAGTGAAGTAAATACAGTTTGACCGGATAGCTGGTCTAGTAGGTCTTCAATTAACGGAAGAGGGTAGTGATCGCGTTTTGTTTTACTGTTGAGTGCGCGATAGTCCACGCAAAGTCGCTTTTCCCCAGTCTTCTTTTGCACTAAGACAATAGGACTGGCGTACGGTGAGTTAGACTCGCGGACGATGCCGCACTCGATCATTTCATCTATCATACCCTGGGCCAGTTTTCGCTCAGAATGAGACATTCGGTAAGGTCTGTACACTACTGGTTCGGAGTCCTTGAGTTTAATAACCATTTCCGCCTCAGTCGTGTACCCTAGATCACGCAAGCCTGTTGAAAAGCAAGTTGAAAATTGAGACAATAGATCCTTTAATCTCTGTTCTTCATCTAAAGACAATTCATCTCCATAGTTAATAGTGTCACGTTCTTTGCTCTCGCTGGTTGCAACAGTTACATTGAGGACGTGTTTAATTGCGTCAAAGTACTTAGACCTAGTGACTAGTGTCCCCTTTTTAATCGTTATAGGGTTTGCCCCTAGGTTTTGCACAAGCAATAGACAAGTCCCTGCATTGAGTTTATATTCACCTGGTAGTAGGAAGTACTCATTGCCTATGCAGCCCCTTACCGAACCGTCGACGTAGATGTTGCCAGTATATTTATTGCAAGTGGTGACTTTGACTGCTTTCAATTCTCCTATTTTAATGATCTCGTCTGTCTCAGCCTCTAATGGCAATTTGGTCTCATCGCATTGATCTCCTCGTTCAATTTTCAATTCTGTAGCCGTCTTTATAATCCGTACATTCGGTCGTTCTGTAAAGGTGTGTCCCAGCAGTACAGCGATGTTTATTAGGTGGTCGTCAACCACAAGAACATCTACATTCCTTTCGATGACACCTTGCACTTCAAGAGTTACCTGAACCTTTCCAAGGGGCATGTATGGTATGTTTCCCAGTCCACGCAAGAGTGGTCCGCTAACATGGGACCAATGCAAACCGAGATTCTTGGCGTCAGTTTCACGAACTAAGGTGGCTTCACTACCGAGGTCGACGTGACAAGCAGCTGGTTTTCCATTGATGTGAACCACGATATTATATTTATTACCTGGATTGTCTTTTAAACTATTATTTGAAGCGTTCTTGACGTGGTTGGACTCAGGTTCGATGGGTTCCATCTCGCTGTGAGCAAAAACCCTTAAAACGGTTTTGTCCTTTGATTCGGGCTTATCGTTCACGTTTTTCTTGGGGCATTCTGCTATTGTATGTCCGATTAGGCGACAATAATTGCACTTAATAATCGGTTTTGGGCATCTTGAACATGGGTGGCCTTTCTCTTTGCAGTTGAAACATATAACACTATCAGGGAATTGGCGTCGCTTTGTTGGGTTTAATAATTCATCTGTTTTGTCAGTCTGTTTAGTCGTGCTGTTATTAGGGAATCTTTTACTAGGCCTATTATCTCTTGTCTGTACTTTTATTGTTTTGAAGAATGGTAGAATCTGTTCTGGTTTTGTAAAATTAGCTGCTTGAGCACCTACTCTTACCCCTCTATCATCCACCCCATGAATTAAACAGTCTATCGCTTCTTTACCGAAAATTTTGCAGCGGTTTAACAAATTTATTTTTGAAAAGTAATACAATTCAAGAGATTCTCCAAAGCGAGCTCTCTTGTTTAGCATTTCCGTTAATAGATCTGCATAATTTTCGGTAGCAGGGAAGGATTCTGCGAGAAGAATTTTCCATTCGTGCCAAGTTCTTTTAAGAGTTGGTAACCCTTGGTACCACACCTTGGCATGTCCAGTTAGTTTTGGCAGAGCATAGTGGATGGTCTGCGTATCATTCCATTTATATATCTCAGCGCACTCATCAACTTTGCTCAGCCAAATATTAATAGGTTGTTCTTTGCTAAGGGGGTCAAAATCTGGCACTACGTTGTTAAGGATAGGGAAACTATTACGTTCATTATTTTGTGATTTTACTGCTTTTAAGAATTCTTCAAAAAACTTAGATGTTGAGACAAACCTGGACCTTTCGGCCTCATCGTCCCTCCGTGGGCTCCGTCCGTCCCTCCGTAGGCTCCGTCCGTCCCTCCGTGGGCTCCGTCTCCAATTGTGGAGCTCGTCATACATCCTGGTTCCGGAGTCACTTCTATGACCATGGGGAACAAGTTCTCCAAGTCGCTTGCGATTATCATAGTCACGTTCCTTTTGTAATTGGTTTTCCAGAATGCGAAAGCGTTGCCTCTCTAGCTCCAGCTCTTCCCTTAGCTTTTCCGCATCCGAAGCATGACTACGACTACAGCTTCGTCTGCGTTCCCGTGCATCATCACGATGTAGTTGATTCCTAATAGACGCCGGTCCTGTATCTAGCATACTACGGCTGCGGCTTCGGGTACGTCTCTGCGCGTGATCCAAATTGCGGTGTCTGCTACGGCTTCGTGTACGACTCGGCGTGCGATCCAGCTTCCGGTATCTGCTGCGGGATTCATCGTCGAGTGGTGATGGTCTGATGTGGCTGCGGCTACGACTGCGTTCAACGGTGTAGATGTTTCTTGTAGGGCTATGTTCATAGCGGTTTCTCGAAGTATAACAATTTGTATTTGGATAACGAATTTGTTGGTTACTAGCGGTGGTCTCCTCTGCATGTGAGTGGTGCACGTCAGCGGCAACAGTCACTCTTTGAAGGATAGGGCTCGTTGGAGGATTGTGCCGCACCTCCCTTTCTTCGTCATCAGCATCCATCTTTTATGTGGGCTCGTGGTTGTTATCCCGGTTCTGAGATATGAAACTACACGCACTTTCACACTGGAAGTTGTTACTTCGTTTTGTTGTCTTTAATTTAATAAAACAATTATTTATACTGAGCACTTGTACTTTTTTATTACATCACAAAAATAATAAATACTACAATGGCACAGAAATTGGGCAGAGTTACCCCTAGCTCAGTCACTGAACGACTGTCCGTTGTGAACAGCAACAGGCCTTTTTATATCCCCGCTTGCTACAACTTCAAACTTGTTTTTATGACGTTAGAATCGAATCAGCAACTTGTTAACGACTCGAGTCGTTTAATAATTGAAATATGATGTTACAGTAGTAAGTAAGTGCCTATAGGTAAGTATACGTACGGAAGCATGCACATCCACATAGAAAGCTTTACAATCATTTTATGTTTTTATCATCTGGATTAAGTGATGATGATGCTGATGATGATGATTGTGGGGGTTGGCCTACAGTGGGTGGTGGAGGTGGAAATGATAACTCGGTGGTGATGGTAGTGGACTGTATTTCTTTGTTCTTATAGTAGGTACACCGCTGGATTCCTATTCTGCTACTGCTTGTTGACTTTTTCTTGGTTGATGTGTTGCTGTACTGAGCTCTCGAGTTGAACTGAATACCTATAATAAAAATAGCTCCTGTATTTATACAAAATGACATCGATTAATAACCAATCAGAATATTGCTACCAAAAATTCCTCCAATTAAACAGTCGGACTTAATTTCCATACCGAGGTTATAAATATTGGCTACGCGAACTATAGGTACCTCATTATTCTTTCGACCGTCGCGTAGCAACCATCTTAAAATAGCATATTTCAGCCGTAAAACTAATTATATCTAGGTATCTCGATATAATCAAACATAAGTCTAAGTTTACATAGGTCATCATAAAAAACAGGCTAAAAACTTCAGACTTCCAAATAAAAACACAACATAAGTTTATACAATTCAAAATAATTAACCAGGCTAAAAACTTCAGACTTCCAAATAAAAACACAACATAAGTTTATACAATTCAAAATAATTAACCAGGCTAAAAACTTCAGACT
This sequence comes from Camptogramma bilineatum, assembly GCA_958496255.1. Taxonomy (NCBI): domain Eukaryota; kingdom Metazoa; phylum Arthropoda; class Insecta; order Lepidoptera; family Geometridae; genus Camptogramma; species Camptogramma bilineatum. Next base: position 13,359,097 of record OY292461.1, read on the forward strand.
TCCAAATAAAAACACAACATAAGTTTATACAATTCAAAATAATTAACCAGGCTAAAAACTTCAGACTTCCAAATAAAAACACAACATAAGTTTATACAATTCAAAATAATTAACCAGGCTAAAAACTTCAGACTTCCAAATAAAAACACAACATAAGTTTATACAATTCAAAATAATTAACCAGGCTAAAAACTTCAGACTTCCAAATAAAAACACAACATAAGTTTATACAATTCAAAATAATTAACCAGGCTAAAAACCTTAGACTTCAAATAAAACACACTAAGTCTAAGTTTATACAATTAAATTACCTAACCAGGCTAAAAACTTTAAACTATACGAAGTTGTCCGTAACAATGATGCTGATGATGATGATGCTGATGATGATGATCGTGGAACTTTTTATTGATATGGGTATCAAATGAAAGATTTTGATGAGCGAAACACAATCATCATCGTCATCGTCATATCTTTATCTTTTCATATCGTCATGACTTCATAACTTCGTGACTTCGTATCTTCGTAACTTCGTAACTTCGTGACTTCGTGACTTCGTGACTTCGTAACTTCGTTTCTTCGTGACTTCGTATCTTCGTAACTTCGCAACTTCGCAACTTCGTATCTTCGCAACTTCGTATCTTCGTATCTTCGTATCTTCTTATCTTCGTAACTTCGCAACTTCGCATCTTAGCAACTTCGTATCTTCGTATCTTCATAACTTCGTAACTTCGCAACTTCGCAACTTCACAACTTCGTATCTTCGTAACTTCGCATCTTCGTAACTTCGTATCTTCATGACTTCGTAACTTCGTATCTTCTTACCTTCGTATCTTCGCAACTTCGCAACTTCGTATCTTCGTAACTTCGTATCTTCAAAACTTCGTAACTTCGTTTCGTACCTTCGTAACTTCGTACCTTCGTAACTTCGTATCTTTGCAACTTCGCAACTTCGCATCTTCGCATCTTCGCATCTTCGTTTCTTCGTAACTTCATAACTTCGCAACTTCACAACTTCGCAACTTCGTATCTTCGTAACTTCGTATCTTCAAAACTTCGTAACTTAGTATCTTCGTAACTTCGTTTCGTACCTTCGTAACTTCGTATCTTTGCAACTTCGCAACTTCGTATCTTCGTATCTTTGTATCTTCGTATCTTCGCAACTTCGCAACTTCGTATCTTCATAACTTCGCAACTTCGCAACTTCACAACTTCGTATCTTCGTAACTTCGCATCTTCGTAACTTCGTAACTTCGTAACTTCGTAACTTCGTATCTTCGCAACTTCGCAACTTCGTATCTTCACAACTTCGCAACTTCGCAACTTCACAACTTCGTATCTTCGTAACTTCGCATCTTCGTAACTTCGTAACTTCACAACTTTGTATCTTCGTAACTTCGCATCTTCGTAACTTCGTAACTTCGTAACTTCACAACTTCGTAACTTCGTATCTTCGTAACTTCGCAACTTCGCACCTTCGTATCTAGAAGTTACGACGTTGCGAAGCTACGAAGATACGAAGATACGAATTTACGAAGATGTGAAGATACGAAGTTGCGAAGTTACGAAGTTACGAAGATACGAAGATACGAAGATACGAAGATACGAATTTGCGAAGTTGCGAAGTTACGAAGTTACGAAGATACGAAGTTGCGAAGATGCGAAGTTGATAAGTTACGAAGATACGAAGATATGAAGATACGAAGTTGCGAAGATATGAAGATACGAAGTTGCGAAGTTACGAAGTTACGAAGTTACGAAGATACGAATTTGCGAAGTTGCGAAGTTACGAAGTTGCGAAGGTGTGAAGTTACGAAGATACGAAGTTTTTCATTTGGTCATAACTTCATATCTTCGTTCCTTCGTAACTTCGTGATTTCGTATTTTCGTGACTTCGTGACTTCGTAACTTCGTATCTTCGTATCTTCAAAACTTCGTAACTTCGTAACTTCGCAACTTCGCAACTTCACAACTTCGCAACTTCGTATCTTCATATTTTCTAGATACGAAGGTGCGAAGTTGCGAAGATACGAAGTTACGAAGTTGCGAAGCTACGAAGATATGAAGTTACGAAGATATGAAGATACGAAGTTGCGAAGTTACGAAGTTACGAAGATACGAAGATACGAAGTTACGAAGATACGAATTTGCGAAGTTGCGAAGTTACGAAGTTGTGAAGTTACGAAGTTACAAAGATACGAAGTTTCGAAGATGCGAAGTTGATAAGTTACGAAGATACGAAGTTATGAAGATACGAAGTTGCGAAGTTACGAAGATAGGAAGATAGGAAGATACGAAGTTACGAAGTTACGAAGTTACGAAGTTGCGAAGTTACGAAGATGCGAAGATGTGAAGTTGCGAAGTTACGAAGACACACACACACACACGCTGCACACACATACCACGAAAGTGCTTGGTTGTATGTAACTATTTTTATTCTTATTGTTATTTACTTTTCTCTAAAACCTATACTACCTAGTGACTAGACATTATTTACCTAACACACGGGAATTACTCACGTAAAATTATCGTCGATTTGGTTTAGATTTGAAAGTGAAATAGTACCTAGTGACTGTCGTAATATATGTTTTACTCTAAAAAATGTAAAATCCGTCATTGGCTGTAAGAAACATAAATAAGTCGATTTATTACTACTAAGAGCTGTGGATTTTGTCTAATAAATAAATAAATAAATAAATAAATAAGATGCGAAGTTTTTTCAAATCTGACTTGTAGAATATCGCGTTCAAACAAACAAACAAACTCTTTCGCTTTACAGAATTGGTATTAGATTGGTATAGATGTCAATACAAAATCGTTATGAAGTTATAAATTTTAAAACGTAAAAAATGTTTGCCGAAACTTTGACCGCTTTGTGTCAGAGCGGCCCGCACTGCGTGGCGCTTTCAATGTGTGCGTTCTACGCACACAAGCTTGAGCGCTACGTTTCCCGCCCGTAAATACCTAAAACTGACGAGCGGCATAGCGTCGGAGCCCTCTTAACAAGCGTCAAACGACCCGAAAGACAAAAAACGTTTGTCTTCATGTAATACTTAATCAGAGGCGTAAAATACAGAACGGATTATTATCCGTTCCTCTGGGTACCTACTAAAAATGCGATATCGGTCGGTAAAAACCTATGTTTTGCATATCAGAGAATACATAATATTCCGCAGTGTTTTGTATTTTTTAATCATTTTTTTTTTAATTGGTTTATCATTAACATTAAAACATACATAACACTTAAACCACTGAGGTTTGTATTTAATTTTGAGCTAGGTAGGTAGGTACCTACCTATCTTATTTTGCAACGAACCAAATTAACCATTGAGGATCATTTCAAAGGATCTCCGGCAGGCAGATAAAGTCGCTGGTATAATGACTTGCTAATCTTTAACGCGCTCAGTGCCAGCGAGACAGATGTGCTGCGGGCGCACTCCGCAGCGCTAAAAAGGCCGCTATAGCAGAATCACAAGAGGAATTGCAATATAATGCTGTAGGTAGGTACTTGTCACTCTCAGTCAATAAAAAGAGACGCCATTATAGTTCAATTCCTGTTGTGATTTTGCTCTATCGGCCTTTTTAGCTCCGCTGTTCTCTAAAAAAGAGAGCTACAGAGCAGAGGCAGGGAATGTGTTACCTAAATAAGATCACGACTGTAAAACCATAATTATGTTTCAATGAACCAAATATAAACACTATACACCGTTTATTTTTGGTCAGTTTAAAGCCGGTGCCTACGTAATCTATATCGATAACCTTACTCAAAAATAATAATAAAAATGAGATCTATTTTTTTGCAATTAATAATATCACGAAACATAGGCAGGATAAATCACGGAGATACGTGCTCTGTGCTCAGCTGTTGCTACGGCGTAGAGTCTATGCTACGTCGTAGTCATACATACATACCTAGGTCATTAGCTCTGCGCGCCTACGACACCTTACCAAGTGTTTTCCTCACTTTTGTTAATCTTTTCAACTATTTAGTTTCGTATGAAATACTTATCAAATTCAAAAACTAAACCAACGACACGAATACGATTAAGCAATACAAGCAGTGGGTGCTGGCTTTAAACTGACCCAGAATTAACGGTGTATAACACACGGGAATTATTACTCACGTAAAAATATCGTCGATTTAGATCCCGACCGACAATGTTTCAATTCATCCGGAGAATCTTCATCTGGGTAAGGAGGGAGTTGCGGCAAGCTTACCTACTCCTCGCGGTCGCGTCTCACACTACCTAAACTCTCAACTTTTTACTTTTACCAAACTAAACTAATTTAATTTACTTAGCTACTTTGATTTTAGTTTTGGAGTTCTACAGGTTCATCGTGGTATAGGGGAACCTGTTGAACCTCGGCCACACGATCTTATTTAATTTTTTTTGTCTATAAAGATTGGAATTAGGTTTACCAAATATGGACACATGTAAAGATACACTATTTGACTACATATTTATGAAATAAATTTTGTATTTTTAATGATACTTTAGAAGATAAAGAGGTTTGAACAAAAAATGGGATTTTGTCGAAGGTACAACACACCAGATATACCTTGGTCACTGCAAGATGTACCTTGACCTTACCAGTCTTTTTTCATGAAAATATCATGTTATCGAATCAATTATCACTTTATTTTTAAATTAATGGAAAGAACATTTATAAGGTATATACTTTAGATAAAAAATAATAATAATTTACATTTTTATCTTAAGTTATGCTAAGATAATAAAAATAACAATAAGTTCTAAAAAATTCTGTGATCTTAAGATCATTATCGCGTCCTATTATAATAATTTATCAACAAAAATCCAAATACTTAACAGCTTTTAGGACAAGATAGACTTCTCTCTTTATATGAACCTTCTTCGGTGTTTTTTTTTTCTGTTTGATATCTTGATACAAATTTGTACGTGAGGCCCTGTCCAAAGTACAAAGCAAATATGGTGGCAAAGGTACAACATTGCCTCATTTTAAATTAACAAATTTTTAAAATGCACTTTGAGTTCGATTTGGGTCGATATTTCTATGCCTATCTAAAGTCCATTTCACCTATATTTGATTGCATGAAATGGTTATCTTGTAAGTATGTACTGTTATATATAAATTAACTTAAAGTAAAGTTAAAAATACCCTCTTTTTGAGCACTTTTTTATATTTTTAATTCGCACGCCTCACTCACTCCACGCTGGTTTTTCGATTCTAGCTTCATGTTGGTGTTGACCAATGACGATTATAATGCCACAGACAAAAACAAAAAAACTCGCACAGATTACGAGATAAGCCTTGGTGGCCGAGGGATATCAATGGACGAGGTTCAACAGGTTCCCCTACAGTTACTACATGGAGATTCTAGAATGTTACGGTGAATCAGATCCTCGCAAACCGCGCTACTGACTACTAAGGTTACAGCAAAACACGCAAACAGTTCCGCAGCAGTGGGCGGGGCTTAACAACTGAGCCGCAACCGCAAGTGAGGAACCTGAAAGCCTCAAGAAATAAGATCCGGAGTGGACAATAAATTTGGCCTGCACCGAACCATATTTGGCTTATGAATATGGTTCGGTGCAGGCCAAATTTATTGCGGACTCTCTCGGACGGAAGAGTCCGGGAGTAGTAGGTACTTTGGATTTGGTCCGCTCCGGGCTAAATTCGAGCGTGTGGACGGTCGGACGGCGGACCGGACAAACTAAAGGGGGTGATCGACGGGCGAGCCTATACCGCGGTTTTAAAGACCGTCGGTTTTACTCGTGGCTCGTTGGTGCTGATCGACCAGCGAGTAAAACAGTCGTATCGTAGTCGAATTGAGGTTTTTAATTTTGACTTTGATGGAGCTGAGTAAAAAATAAAGCAAACATGACGAGCCGCGAGCCAGGCTCGCCAACTCATAAAACCGCGGTATTGCAATGATACACCGGCGAGCTTTACCGACGAGCCATAAAGACCGCGGTTTTACTCGCCCGTCGATCAGGGCCTTAAAACTTACTTTTGAAGGCGCACAGCTGTACAACAAACTACCCTCTGATATAAAAAATGTACCTAAACCGATTTAGCTCATCTAAATACAATCTTGCTCAGCATATTATTAAAAATTACTCTCTCCTCAACAAATGAAATGAGTTAGCTAGGTACAATACCTAAGTAAGTTAAACTTGAACGACAAACTGTTAAATACCTACCTACAAGAAAGCATTGTTCTCATGTAAGTGACACATTTTTGTCTTATTGAGAATAAAATATATTAAACCTTTAAACCTTTAAAAGCAACTGTCCGGTTCGGTCCGGTCCGATAGTCTATTGCGAGTGAGCGGATTTGGTCGGTGCAGTTAGATATTGTTCCAAAATGCACGCTGAAAGAGGATTGCTTTCATGTTATTTGCGTTAACCTACTGCAGCGGCAAGCCCCATGGGAATGCATGACTCACTATCTCCAAATTATCACCTATCTTCTTCCGTCTCTTTCTAATCAAAAGTTCGTTGGTCATTCGTTATCTCTCAGGACACTATCAGTATCAGACGATAAACGTTTAGTATTCATTCGTTCGCCAGCTTGTTTTGGCCCCAAAATATTTCTAAATATTTCCTTTAACTTAAATATATTTATTTGTTATTGCTGTAAAAATGGGTTTCGAATTTCCAAGAATAACAAAGTGTTGTTTTTGTGTGCCATTGCGGTTGGCGTCGCTGATGATAGGGTATTTTGCGATAGTGAGTAACATCCTATTTTTTACTGTTATGATACCTACCAGGAATAAGCTAGATAAGCGTGGCATGGCATTCCCGTCAGATTAACTCAGAATTTACCATTATTAGTAATTATCAGTCGAGCCATTAGTGTAATACCTTCATAGGTGATATTTAACTTAACTTTCAATCAAGAATAAAGAACTGTGGGATAGGTACCTAAGGACGTTAGACTTACCCCTATCCTACTCCTACTAATATAATAAATTCTATAGGTATAATTGTGAGTATGTTTGGATGTTTATTATTATTATTATTATTAATATCTTTATTTCAGGCAACTTATCTAAGTAACAAGATGTTAAAATACTTAATATAAGGCCCATAGAATATATACCTTACAGACTAACATATATACAATTATATCTTAAAATACTAAGAACACGTTTTTTCTGCGACGTGAGACGCAATCGCGGTGTCAGCACTACGATTCTGGGGCAGTCGACCGATGAACCGTCGAAATTTGACTCCTGCAGGCCAGTATGGACCGATTCATAGAGCATAATTATAATATTCTAAATCTAAAATGTTGGCACAATCCAAGAGAAGTTGTGGGCGGAAGCTAATTCATTGTCAAGTAGGTACACCCAGTGAATGTCTCTTGTCACTTTCGTGTCAGTCAATGAAAATAGGAAAATAGATAATTTCACACAGCAATAATAGCCCCAAACTAAGCAATGATTTAGCATTCATTTGCGTTTTAAAATAACGGCTTATTCTTATGCCCAATAATAAATAGGTAAGTTGGAACCCCATCCTCGTTTTGTTTGGAGGAGAGCGCGAGATTGATAGTCTTATTTTTTATCTACCTATGACTATTAATAGAAAATAAAAAAAGTTCCTCTTATTTTTCAGATAGGGTCCTGTCTGATCCTAGCTGCAGTGTCCTTTTATATTTACAAAGTATCTGAGTATGTGGCCTCTACGAAGGACAAACCAAACCCAGAACATACTCCTGAAGAGATCTCCAAAGTGGCTCTGGGCTTGTACCTGTCTTTTGGTTATTACATGCTGGTGTTCCTTTACAATCTTGTGATTCATGTTCTCCTGGTAATCGGAGTTCATAATGTAAGTAAATAGCTAGGTAGTTCCTACCTAACTGCCTTAGTAAGAGCAGTTTAGCACAGGATGTATGAGTAGGTACCTACCTACCCACCTATGAGTATGAGCGATTCAAGCGATGAGTCAATGTTCATTTATCAAAAGACCAGTCAAATTATTGTGAATTCTAACTTAGCCTAAGTTGAATCGATTTTAGATTACCTAAGTAGGTACTACTTTCCGCCTGCAGTGGTACCTAACCTACCTACTTAGTAGATACCGTACCCATGGTACCTACCTAGGTACGTATCTGGGTAGGTAGGTAGGTACCTATACCTACCCCTCTCTTAGGCACTACTGCTTGGCACTACCTTACTAGTAGTGTGAAGGGAAATTTTACTTTTCCGTGCCACTACTATTTTCGATCGAGCGAGCGAAGCGAGCGAAGATCTTAGTGGTAAGTTGGGCGATTTTGCTTTGTATGTTTGTATGTTTGTATGTTTGTATGTATGTTTCACGAATTGTTGTTCGCGCATAACTGTCGAACCGTTCATCCAATCTGCATGAAACTTGGTAGGTCAATAGGTTGTAGTAAGGAAATTTACGGTGGAGCATATGAGCTTAATCGATGAAGGGGTTGTGAAGATATTAGGTTCCCAAGGGGGTAATTTTTTTTTAAAGTTACACAAATATATTGAGTGGGGTGTCAAACGAAAGGGCTTATTTTGTACATTCCAAAATGGTTTTTATTTTTAATCTAGGATATATAATTTTTGAAATACGACCAAAGAACAAAAACTACGAAACCAGAGCTGCAAGAGCTCCCGTTTCATAGAGTTTCGATGTCTTCGTAGCTCATTGACTGGTCGGTCTTAAAAAGAGAGTGGCATCGTTGCGGTTTGGTTTGCAATGATTTTAGATGCTACTTGATTTATTTTCGTGATAAAAATAAATTTGATAAAGAATGAAAATAATTGGGGTAAAAAAAGTTAAGTAAACAAATATATTGAGTGGGGTGTCAAATGAAAGGTCTTTATTTTTACATTCCAAAATAGTTATTATTTTTATTCTAGGACGTATACTTTTAGAAATACGACGAGAATTCATAAAAAATATGAAGTAAATGAAAAATTAGACACGACATTATGTATTGCATGCATGCAAGTATTTTTTACCATGAAGAGCTAGCGCAATAGGCATACTCAGCAGTAGTAGCACTTGAAATTATAGGGGTAGTCAGAAGAAAGTCCAAATGTAAGCCATCTACGGTGCGCGAGATCTCAGTTCGGGGCGAACTACTAGTTATTGACTGAGCATAATTTAAAATCTCCCGTGGACCTTATTACCGATGGCACTAGGTACCACCTAATACTACCTTACCTACCTATTTTTAAATATTTTTTACTGATTCCAGAGCAAGCCAAAATTACTGAGGATCTACCTAAATACGGCATATTTCCTGTTCGCGCTAGCAGTGGCGCTGGTTGTCGTTACTTGTGTTTTCATGGGTTTCGTGGCTACCATCCCAATGCTGAAATGGTCCCGTAAGTAATCGACCGATCCGACAGTCTGTAGAGTAGTCCGGGCGGATGGTACGACGGACTATGTAGGTACTCTACAGACGGTCGGTTATGGTTCAGAGCAGACAATAATGGTCTGCTCCGAACCATAACCGAACCATAAGCAGATATTGCATTGCACTGATGCAAGCAATTAGTATTATATCATATTATATGTAAAATATCTGGGAGTAAAATTAAAAAGAAAAAAAAACTTTCAGTGGCTGAGATTCAAACTTACAGCCTTCGGCTAGAAGGCGGACCGAGCGGACACCCTATCCACTCAGCCACTTTAGTCTCAACAAATTGCGTGAAATTACGAACTTTATCTTTTTGCGTGAAAATGCCGAGAAAACGAATTTTCCCAGTTATAAGACCTAGATCGATTTTTCGCCCCCGTAAAACCACAAATTTCATCGAAATCGTTAGAGCCGTTTTCGAGAACGTGAATACAAACAAACAAACATACAAACAAACAAACAAATATTGCTCGTTTAATAGAATAGGATTCAAAAGAAAATTGATTATCTACCTACCTATAACCGGATGTCTGATTTGTCCTTAATTTCACACTCACACACACCCAATCTGCTAAAAACTGCAACTAACAAAAAATCGAAAACCTTAGCATTTGATTGATAAAATATTTTTGGATAATTTTATTTTGCAATTTACCTAGATTCTAGATTACACAATAGGTACCTACTAGGTACTAGCTAAATTATTGAGTGTTACGAAAATGACGAATTTAGACTTCCGGTTTTTTCAATTTCCTGAAGATCCAAAAGTTCATCTGCTTGCAAGTTGGGTAGTACCTACTAGATGTAATTGATAGATTACGCTGTAGGTAATATTAAATACCTATCCAAGAAGATTCTAAACTATAAATATCACAAATTTTGTCATTTTCAGTTGCGTTAGTACTCCTATTTATCAATAGATGGCGTTATCTACTGGTACCTACCTTATTTCACAGAAAAATCACCCAAGAGTGCAAGCAATGTGATTCCTTACTTCAACATTGAAATGAAAACCCATATTAATTTTGTTGCAGTTGTCCTAGCATTTTGCATAGTTGTAGTCCGCAGCACGTGCCAGGACATGGAAGAACAGCTAAAGCCACGCTCCTTCGAAATGCAAAATTTGTACATGCCTCCTCCTCATCAGGCAATGGTGGCGTAGTTTTTTTTATTTTGCTAAGGTACCTAGGTAGTTCATAAAAATAAATGTTGAAAATTATACTAAGGTACGTATACGTACTTACCTAGATGTTTTTTTATTCCTTGTTTGTCTTTGTCTCTATTATTTTATTCTGTAGGTAGGTAGGACTTGTCACTAGAAACATTTATACATAATGGATTCCTCTGGCAGGTAGATAAAGGTACCTACGTATGTATATTTTCTTTATAGTAAGTGTAGTACGTATGTATTTTATCTAATGTAGTTTGTAAACACCACACCGTATCGTAGCTTAGACCTACACTTAAATATAAATTAAAATAGGTACTTTTTAAAGTGGCGCGTAATCCGCGTCGAACGCGCCGAATTCTTGAAGATTCGTTATTTCGTTCGGTCGAATCGGATGATTCGGCGAGGACAGGATGCGCGAGGTTTCAAATAGGTAAATACGTTTTCTAAAATTCGATTCATTTGGCGCGAATATTGTGTGCGGCCACGTGACGAACCCTCTTAATAGAAACCATGCACCTCCATTTAGAGAAAACTTTTTTAATTTATTTTGAGCTTAGCTAGCAATACTTTCTTTCTACCCCCGACTTCGAGCATATGATATTCATAGCATAAATGCTCGAAGTCGAAGGGCTAAGTCGGGGGTCTTTCATGAAAGACCCCCGACTTAGCCCGACTAAATAAAAAAAATTACACTACAATATAATCTGTGGATTTATCTGTGGTCTGTGGCTGGAGGAACCATAGATAATAGAATTCCTCCTCGAACAACGACGATTCTTTGTCTATGGTGTGAACTAGGGATGTGCGATCTTTTTATTTGATCCGATTTTTAGGATCGTAATGGATCGTAAAGTTTCAATCGGATCGCATTAGTATCGATCCGATTTTCAAAAGATCGAATGAAATAAAACAATATAATTTTCGACTCCGGGGGGTATTACTTTGTACATGTCATTTGTTTAAGTTTTTTTCTCTAAGTATTTTTGTGTATGGTCCGACACAAAATAATAGAAATAAATGATAAATTATCTTCTAAAAGTAAATTATTACTTCTGACTGACGTCTTCGGCACCTGTACCCTAATAAGCTCTTTATTCACGGTCGTTCAGTTGTTCTGGTGTGTAGAAACAAAGAACATACAAACTTGCATAAATATTATTGTTCAAACCTTATTTGGACAATTACCTAGTATTTTGTTTAATTAGTTTTTTACCTAGCCTAGTTCTGCGATAGCAGCGCTGCGTCTATCGCACTTCAGTGCTGACGCTGACTCTACCCACGATCTGAAAAATCGCTTGATTCAAGTATGCAAGTGATCCGATCTTCTAAAAGGATCGGATCGGACGGACTGGCGCATCCCTAGTGTAAACTGAACATCGTAAACCGTGATGTTGAAGCGTAGATTTTTCACCAATTTTTGCAAGTTTTCCTTGCATTTCTGAGTAAAAACAATGCTATTTTTCTGAATCGCTATCACAGTCTAACTATTTATCAAATATGTCAAGCAAAAGCGCACCAAGCACTAACATTGCTACACAAAACCAGGTTTGTTTTCTGATGTGATCGCCCGTCTACAAAATGGAATATTACTAATGATTTTGAATGACCAAGTGTATTTATCTTTGTGATTAAAGTTTTTGCCTAAAACATAGTCTTTTATTTTCACCTGATTGTATTTTCAGCTTGTGCAATGGATAAACGATGCTGGTATGTCCGAGGGCGTGAAAAAGGTGAATTTGTTGAGAAAAATCATAGAAGTACTGTTACACCAAGGAGCCCAGTTCATACCTCTGTATATCCAGAATATATTGAGCTTCGGGGGGGATAAATCTAACGATGTGAAGAAGCAAGTCATTGTATTTATTGAAGAGATTAGGTGAGTTGGGAACTTTGTAGAAATAATTTTAGGTTAGTATGCTGTCTATGAGATTCTGGGTCAACGGGCTAGCAAAAAGCACAGTTATTATAAATCAGCTAAGTATCTGAAGAACTAATGCAGGTTGCAAATTTGCCTAAACATGTTGACCCAATGATGCCGAGTGAATGCCAGTGTAGACAGCATATTTGCCTTGCCATCGCTCGCCTAGCTGGCCGAGTGAATACAAGTTTGAATAGGCGAAAATTCTGATGACGGCATGTAGAGTAGGTGTATATAATTCCATACATTCACAATACCTAACATTTTAATAGCTTATGAAGTAGGTAACTAGTCATTCTTGAAGTATGTAGGTACCTACTTATGATAGACTAAGGACAAGTTGAAAGTAGCAGATGACATCTGCAGAAGTTGAAAACATTCAAAAACACCAACGCCCTTTAAAATACAGAATTACCATTCTATTCAATTAGGTACCTACAGTAAAAATAGTAAATAACTAAATTTCTTAAAATTCTAGTAAACAACATCCAGATCACCTGCCTAATGTAATCGGGCAACTGCAACTGCTCGTCATGGACTCTGTGATAGCAGTTCAGAAGCGGGCGATCCAAGCTGCCAGTATAGTGTATAGAAACACCTTGCAGTGGATATGCAAGGGGAAGGCGGAGGCTGAGATGCAAGTTGTGTGGGAACATTTGGGTGAGATCAAGGTATGTTGCTGTTTGTTTATTACATCTACAAGTACATTGGCGGGCCGGCCCCTGCTGGCCTTGGCAGGTAGGGTTCCTACTTGCCGCTCGGCTCGCGCTAGCCGCGTCGCGCGTAATACCTACGCGACAAGTAGACAAGACAACCCTTCCACGTTACTCCGCGCCAGACAGTAACAGAGTAAGCGTTAGCAAGAGAGGCAAATGTATAGGTGAATATTGCACTAGGCACTAAGTGCTTATGTGAGCTGAATTGCACTTTGTTGCGTCGCAGCAAGAGTCGTTATTTAAATAAATGTTTTAAGTTAAGTACTTACAATAGTTCATAAATGAAAGCATTCAAACTTACTTTGGTACTTTGAGTAGGTAGTTAATATTAGTAATAATATTTTAAATATTTTCTCCACAGCTTATTGTCCTAAACATGATAGACAATGACAATGAAGGCATCCGAACCCACTCTGTCAAGTTTCTCGAAGAGGTTGTGCTGCTACAAAGCCCCGGGGAGACAACTGATGGTGACTTCAGTCTTGACAGCCTGCCTACCCACCTGCCTTTTATACAACGGGACTTGCTTGAAGAGGAATCTGAGTGAGTTTTTATTCTTCTTCTTTCTTCTTTTGTACTATCCATAGTAATAAAGCTGAAGAGTTTGTTTGAATACATTAATCTCTAAAACTTGCTCATTTCTTGAGGAATGTTATAGGCTATTAGGTTATAGACTGGCCTCTTAGCTCAGTCAGTAGTAGGTCTGCCTTCTGCGCTGTAGGGCGTGGGTTCGATTCCCATTCAGGACAAACATTTGTGTTATGCGTCTGGGTGTTATAAAAAGTACTTATAATAGAACCGTTTTCCCCCCAAAGGGAAGAAAACGATTATTTAGGTTTCAAGCCGAAGCTTGACCCACATTGAGATCAACACCATTGAATATCGTGCTAGATACGTTCCGTTTCACTTAGTTCTATAGGAAACCGATAGATGTCGCTGTCTCGGCACGCGCTTGCGCGTCATCAGCGCCGGCTATCTTGCGAAGCCAGTACGCTGTGATAAAACCGTCAAGGGTTTAAGATTGTGTGGGTCAAGCTTCGGCTTGAAACCTAAATAATCGTTTTCTTCCCTTTGGGGGGAAAACGGTTCTATTTAGGTGTTCGAAGCCTTCGCTTGACCCACATTGAGACGTGTTTACATTCTGACGGTGCTGATAAAGTGTACTGTGTTAGTGTTGCCAGGTGTGTTATGCCATATTTCGGGACAGCAGGTTCCAAAAAGCGGGACTTTGTGCTATAATTCGGGACGACAAAAAAAAAAACAAGCGTTGTATAATCAAAGTTTAATATTTATGTAATAAGTACCTATCTGGAAAATTATAAAGGGTGTAACAAATTTTTGGGCATTTCAGGGTAGCTACCTTTTTTCTTGTAGTTAGAAAGTTTTGTTCCTAAGAAATTATTGGTTTACTAGCTGTGCCCCGCGGTGTTACCCGCGGCGGGAGCTGATTTTTTTTTTGAGAAATGCAACATGCGACACTTGATTTTGATAACGGTGCTCTAAGAAAAAGATGGATGTTTGTCGGTTCCTAACATTAAATTCTTTTTCTCGCAAAATACTCATGCAAGTAATATGCGAGCGAAGCGAGCGGAACTTTTTCAGACAAATTTAACACGTGACACTTGATTTTGCTAACGGTTCTCTAAGAAAAAGATGGATGGTTGTCGGTTCCTAACAGTAAATTAATTTGCTTGTAAAATATTCATGAAAGTAATACGCGAGCGAAGCGAGCGGAAATTTTTCAGACAAATTTAACACGTGACACTTGATTTTGCTAACAGTGCTCTAAGAAAAAGATGGATGGTTGTCGGTTCATAATAGTAAATTAATTTACTCGTAAAATACTTATGAAAGTAATATGCAAGTGAAGCGAGCGGAAATGTTTTAGACAAATTTAACATGTGACACTTGATTTTGCTAACGGTGCTCTAAGAAAAAGATGGATGGTTGTCGATTCCTAACATTGAATTATTTTGCTCGCAAAATACTCATGAAAGTAATATGCGAGCGAAGCGAGTTTCCCCTGCTCGCGAAGCGAGTGGAATTTTTTTAGACAAATTAAACACGTGACACTTGATTTTGCTAACGGTTCTCTAAGAAAAAGATGGATGGTTGTCGGTTCCTAACAGTAAATTAATTTGCTCGTAAAATATTCATGAAAGTAATACGCGAGCGAAGCGAGCGGAAATTTTTCAGACAAATTCAACACGTGACACTTGATTTTGCTAACGGTTCTCTAAGAAAAAGATGGATGGTTGTCGGTTCCTAACAGTAAATTAATTTGCTCGTAAAATATTCATGAAAGTAATACGCGAGCGAAGCGAGCAGAAATTTTTCAGACAAATTTAACACGTGACACTTGATTTTGCTAACGGTTCTCTAAGAAAAAGATGGATGGTTGTCGGTTCCTAACAGTAAATTAATTTGCTCGTAAAATA
This sequence comes from Camptogramma bilineatum, assembly GCA_958496255.1. Taxonomy (NCBI): domain Eukaryota; kingdom Metazoa; phylum Arthropoda; class Insecta; order Lepidoptera; family Geometridae; genus Camptogramma; species Camptogramma bilineatum. The sequence goes on from OY292461.1 coordinate 13,374,707, forward strand.
TTCATGAAAGTAATACGCGAGCGAAGCGAGCGGAAATTTTTCAGACAAATTTAACACGTGACACTTGATTTTGCTAACGGTGCTCTAAGAAAAAGATGGATGGTTGTCGGTTCATAACAGTAAATTAATTTACTCGTAAAATACTCATGAAAGTAATATGCAAGTGAAGCGAGCGAAAATGTTTTAGACAAATTTAACATGTGACACTTGATTTTGTTAACGGTGCTCTAAGAAAAAGATAGATGGTTGTCGGTTCCTAACATTGAATTATTTTGCTCGCAAAATACTCATGAAAGTAATATGCGAGCGAAGCGAGTTTCCCCTGCTCGCGAAGCGAGTGGAATTTTTTTAGACAAATTTAACACGTGACACTTGATTTTGCTAACGGTGCTCTAAGAAAAAGATGGATGGTTGTCGGTTCCTAACAGTAAATTAATTTGCTCGTAAAATATTCATGAAAGTAATACGCGAGCGAAGCGAGCGGAAATTTTTTAGACAAATTTAACACGTGACACTTGATTTTGCTAACGGTGCTCTAGTAAAAAGATGGATGGTTGTCGGTTCCTAACAGTAAATTAATTTGCTTAATAAAAATATGCTTAAAAAATCTGTTTTATTATACCATCCATATAGTGTGGATAATAAGGATCAATTTCTGAGAAGAAACTGGCATGGCAAAGCAAGTGAGCGCGCGTGAAACAGGACAGCTTTATAGCTCTCTCTCTATCGCCCTGTGACTGCGACATATAGTACTCAAGAAACAAGTTGTCCTCTTAGCGAACCACGTGAAAAGGATGCTCAATACGCAATTCATAGGCCAAAGAGCGAGATAGATCCATACGTCACGAACAACTTGTTTGTCTCGTATTATAACTCTGCGTACTGCTTGTACTGTGTTCAAACGTGTAAACTAGTTCGGTGATTTTTTGATTCCCAAAAAGCGGGACATTTGGCGTCCCGCGCAAGGGTCGCGCGGGACGTGTCCCTAGACCCCTGAAAAGCGGGACGTCCCGCGAAATTCGGGACACCTGGTAACACTGTGATCATTGAATCATGAGAGAGAGACAGAGATTTATTTAAAGACACTTCTCTTTATTCAACACATTAACAGAATTTAATGTTTAATAACAATAACTTTAACTATAAGAAAGTAAAAAAATATATATATATATATTACTATCCATAAGTATACAACATAATGATATCCTCTTTTGATATTGACTCTTAATTTCCTAATCATAATCAATCACAATCTAGATTGGTGAAAAACTCTGCAATACAGGGTTATTATTTGTGTTTGAATTTGGCATTATTTCTCTGAAATAATGATTAAACACAGTGGTTTGGGATTGCCAGTTTCCCCGTTTAAGGATCTGATCTATGGTTTCGCATTTATTGATTATACTAAAGGAGGCTACAGCTGCTCTTAAGCTTCCTGCTGAGCTTGTGATTCCCGCTTCTTCTAGTAAGGTACGAATCCATCCCGCTATTACAGTGCGTGATGCTGGTCTTACTCTGCCTCTTGTGGTAATAAATAGGTTTGTTAGATTATTTTGATTTCGTTGCCTCTGATGAGATAATCTAATTAGGGTACGTACCCACGTAATTATGTTAAGTTTTGGGTTTTCATTCTCTGTGATTTTCCATCCTGATTGGAGATGAGTGGTAGAGTCGGTTTTGGAGCCGTATTTGGGCCAAAATACTATTTCTGTTCCCATATCAACCAAAGCGTTCGGACTAGTGTCCAGTAATGTAAGGTCATGTACTCGCCTTCCAGAGGCCAGTAAAAGCAGGACTGCGACGTGTCTAGACACTTGGAATAAACTTTCGGCATTGATATTGTATTTAGTAATATGATCGATAAGTTTGTTTACGTTCCAAATGGGCGGTCTCGTTATTTTTGGTTTAGATTTTAGATGAATGTATGCCCTTAAGGATATGTTTCACCAGAGGGTGGTTGTTTATATAGTCAGCATTTAGAGGACAAGCAAACTTAATTACCACTGATTTGTGGACATTTATGGTTTTAGGTGCTAGTTTAGTTTCGGTATGGAGATAACATAGGAACTGAGCTACGTTTTCTGGCAATGGGTTACATATTGGAAGGTTTTTCTTACAACACCATTTTTGCCATCTTATCCAAGCTGACTTGTATGTTTTTCGAGTTGATAAGCGCCATGAGGATTCTAAAATATCAATGTTGCCTTGTGACCATTCTTTCACGAGTGAGGTCCAGCCTGTATTTTCCAGACCTGCAATTGTAAGTTCCCGGTTGCAGGTGGCGGTTTGTTGGTTCGAAGGTCGATCAGATGTCTTTCTAGATTCTCTATTATGAGTGGTTTCCCTGCTGCTCTCCGTTTCAGATCGCTTTGCCAAAAGGTTTTCTGCCAGTTCGGGGCTACTAGGATGTAAGTGCCCGTACATGTGTCTAGATGATGAAGAACTCGAGGTATCAAACCTGGGGGTGGAAATGCGTAGCCCAGGTCGAAGATCCATGGTTTGCTGAATGCGTCTATGAAGAGGGCTTTTTGATCCCGTGCATCCTCTGACACATAAGTTTTGAGAATTGCTGATCGTTCCGAGGCGAATAGGTCCACTTGTGGTGTCCCGAACGTATTGAAAATCAGTTGTACCGCGTCGTTGCTGAGTCTCCATTCTGGTAAGTGATTGAACCTCGACAGGCTGTCTGCAATTCCGTTGTAACGCCCTGGGAGGTAACGAGCTGTTAGGTGTATCTTGTACTTGTCCAGTAGGGCAAAGATTTTGAACGTCATGCCCAGTAATCTTAGTGACTTTGTCCCCCCCTGTTTTGTTATGTAGGCAACTACGGTTTTGTTGTCCGTTTGCAGCATTATTGACAGTCCCATTAATTCTCGTCCTTTTTTGATAAGTACTTTGTACAGGGCCCACAATTCTTTTTGGTTGCTGTGCCATTTTTCCTGTTTGCGATTCCATCTTCCTTTGAGGTGCCAAGAGTTTACAGTTGCACCCCATCCGGTGTCTGCGGCATCTGTTATTATGAAAACTGTGGGACTCGGGTAAAAGATTTTTGACTTCGTGTCGATGTGGTCTAACCACCAGGTCATCTCTTTGATGACATTGTTTGGAATCGGGTATTTTGCAAAAGGCTTGCTTTGTGGTAGACGATTTGCTTCTATTTGGATCATTCTGCAGTGTAGCCTTCCAGTATGGACTAAGAATGTCGCAAAGTTGAGTCTTCCCAATATAGCTTTTGCTGTTTTCCAGCACCAGCATTTTCGTTTGATTAACAACTTTAGGGTTCTTTGTACCTGTAGGGTCTTGTCCTGAGGAAGTGATTTTGTATTTTCCTGGGTATCCCAGTTTACTCCCAGAAACTCTATTTGTTTGTTGGGGCTGATATGCGTCTTTTTGTAGTTTATGCACCACCCTAACTCTTGGAGATGATGGATAAGGAATTCTGCCTGATGCTGAAGAGTTAACGGGTCTTGGTGTGCCACTAGGAAATCGTCTAGATAAACAACTATTCTCAGCCCTCGTTCCCTGAAAAAGTTTGCCACCCAGTTAGTTATTTTGGCAAATGCATTTGGTGCGGTAGCAAGACCAAAGGGTAGGCATGTCATTTCATAGCACTGTCCTTGGTAGGAAAGCGTCAGGAATTTATGATGAGGTTTCACTATTGAAATGTGATAGTATGCCTGTGATAAATCAATTTTAATCATATAATCGTTTGGTTTTAAGAATGAGGGTACTCTAAATATATTCAACAACCGAAATTTATGCGGTTTAAGGTACTTATTTAAGTTTTTTAAATTGAAAATTGCTCTAGAAGTGTTATCGGCTTTCTTGCGAAGAAACATTTGAGATATAAAACCCCTTGCAGCAGAACTCTTAACGATTGCTCCTGAATTCTGCAGATCTTGTAGTGACTTAGTCATCTCAGACGACACTTTAGTTTGGAATCGTCTGGTATTGCCTGGTGATAGGTCAACTAACGTGGGTTTAGAGCAAAACGGGATGCGATAGCCTTCTATTATTGATAAGACTGATTTTGGGGCCCCCCTTTTTTCCCAAAACCATAATTTATCCTTTACCTGTCCTGCTCGAAATTTACTTTTTGTTTTGTCCTTTTGTGTAAGCTTGACGTTGTGCTTGTTTTGGTGGAGCCGTTTCTGCTCTTTTGTAGTATGTTCTAGGCGGTTGCCTTCGAAATCTGTCAGATTTTTGAAGGTGCTTTTGCCCTGCGTTACTTGCTTTGTTGGCTTCCTTTGATCGTGTAGCCACGTTTTGTTTATGGGGGGCTTTTCTTGCGTTGTCAAGAAAAAGCTTATTCACACCTCCTTGCTCTTTAATAAGTTCGGACAACTTGGGTTCTGCAAAAAGATGTGTTGATGACGGAGGAATGTTATGAAGCGTTTCCTGCAAATACTTATTGCGAGATTTGTATATGGATCGCCTTTGTTGTATGGTTTCCGCACGTTTTCCGCACACGTACTGCAGTAGTGCATCCGAGGTTTTTCGAAAGTCAGATTCGGGGGCAAGGAATTTTTTGCCAATGAAAGGTTTCATTTCTGCGGAGCTACCATCAAAAATTTCTTGGAAATGTTGGCGCTGTTTGAGAAGCCCATGCGTTACTGCTCCTAGGCAAAGATCCATTTTTTCTAAAGTAGAAACTTGTTGCCACGGCGGTGTCACACTAGATAAATGACTGTTTATTTTGAGGTTCGAAAATACCGGCGTTGCTTGGAATTTTTTCTGTACATCGGCGTATCTTATTGTGTTCCAATTTTCGGAATCTAACCTCTGACATTCTATACCTTGTTTGGCTAACGCAGGTGAGGCATGTGCAAACTTCGGTTCTGTTTCAATTGTCAACGGGTCAAAATTATACAGAATCTCCATGTCCTTATTCGTTTCTTCTGCAGTAATATTCGCATTGAATTGTGGTGCTTTCCAGGGCAGTATTTCTTCGTCTTGAGCATTTTCTTGTGAGCTGGATACTGTTTCGAAGGACTCATTCAAACTGTTGGGAGCATCCTCTTGGGAATGGCTTTGATCGATGGTTTGACCAACCATTTGGTGTCTAAGTTCGTTCACGCTCTCAGTCTGCTTAGCAGACATCTCAATGAGTTGGCTGAACATTTCATTTTGTCTTTTAAATATATCCAAGAACATATCGTCTCTATTCGGTCGTTTTTCTAGCGGTTGTTCTGGTGTCAACACGGGGGTGTAAGTCCTTTTCCTACTAGGCGTCGAGGAATTTGGCGTAACAGGGCCTTCTTTCAGTGCTGATGATGCTTCGTGTCTTGAAATAAGCAGAGGCTTTAGGCGCTTGACTGTATCTGTGAACTTGATGTAGTATTTGCCTGCGTGCATTTTCTCCATAGTTGCATGGGGAGCGTAAATTATGGCACGGCCTAAGGGCCAATTTATAAGCTTCCTCTTAATGAATTTGAATTTCCTCTCGCTTATTGACGTAGCGTTTTTGTCGAAAGCTTTTATTAAATCGACTGTAGGTACTGCAAAGCGTAGCCGACACTCTGTATCAGATGTTATATTTTCGCCAAATAGTTCTTGGAACGGGGGTAAAATGACCTCCCATGACTTCCAGTCACTGGGGTAGTGTGTGTCGAGTACCTCAACTAGATTGTTACGAAATTGAGAATCTTCGTCTGGAGGGTCAGCTTTAATTATATCTTCGTATGTAGTAACGAGATGCGTCATGTTTACTCTGAAAGCAAACGAGAATGTCAGTTAGAAGACGTGACATTGTACAGCCGACATGGCGGCTAGGTAGACGACCTAACGACTGAGCCGACACGGCGGTTTATTGGTCAGACTCTGGCGGCTGATCGGTCAGCCTACCTGACGGCTAATTAGCCAGTCCACGTGACGGCTGCCAGTGCGACGGCTGCCAGTGCGACGGCTGATACGTGAAGGCTGAGCAGCCGACGACGTGTTTTTATAGTGCCGAGCGGCCGATGCTAAATCATCATTACGGCTATTTAGCCTACGCGACAAGCGTTGACATGATGTTGCGGTTTTTAGTGTCTTCTATGAGGGTAGTTTTGAAAAAAAAAACTTCTCTATTCGGACAACTAATAAAAGGATTCCGCATCTAGTTTTACAGGAAAACTAGACCCCAGCCGTCCGGAGAGCGGGCTGTAGCATCAATAAAAATATAAAGGAGTATAGCGAACCTGGAATTTTCTTCGGAGTTAGGTTCGCACGTCCAACTTGCACGATGTTCAAAAGCGTACTGGCTTCGCAAGATAGCCGGCGCTGATGACGCGCAAGCGCGTGCCGAGACAGCGACATCTATCGGTTTCCTATAGAACTAAGTGAAACGGAACGTATCTAGCACGATATTCAATGGTGTTAATCTCAATGTGGGTCAAGCGAAGGCTTCGAACACCTAAATAAGTACCTACCTACGTATTTACAAAAATTATAAAAGTATTATATCGGTTATCTGGTTCCACAAGCTTTGCTTGCTTACTTTGGTGGCTAGATCGCACTGTGAGAAAATTCCCACCAATATGGAGGGACCTTGAGGAGCTACTTTCGTGGTGACACTATGTTTTTTCTTATTTCCAGGCACATCTTCAATCTGATAGTTAACTTCCACAATTCCCAGCATATTTCTAGCGTGAACTTGATGGCTTGTATGACCACACTCTGCTTACTCGCCAAATTCAGACCCAAGTACATGACAAGAGTCATACAAGCTTTAGGAGACCTCCACACCACATTACCACCTACGCTCACCCAGTCTCAAGTAAACTCCGTCAGAAAGCATCTCAAAATGCTCCTGATCAATCTGATCAAGCATCCATCGTCCAATGACCATATGCCTCAACTAACTCAGTTACTACTCGATATCGGTATGACAACTTCTGAAATAAACAAGGCTCTACCTAAAGAGAAGAGGAATAAACGACTGGGAGAGCTCAAAGTTAGTGATATTCCTTCGAAACGCTTTAGGATTGATTCCCCGCAAAGTAACAGTCAAGGAAGTGATAGCAACAGTCGTAGTGAGCTAATCAGTGAGAGGGTTGAGGTGAGCCGTGAAACTACTCGGGAAAGACCTGAACCGATTTTAGATGATGACAGCAATCACTCTACAACCAAATCAGTCAGACCCGAAGACCGACCTGTTTCCGAAGACACGTTCTTCGAAGGACTCAATAATGTTGACTTGGTAGTAAATCTAGTCATGTCTACATTAGTAACTGGATTACCGAAAGAAATGCCGCCAACTTTCTTAACTCTATACAAACCCATTCCTAACTCTGGGAGTAAGGTACAGAAGAGAAGTCTGGCTAAAATGATCATGAGTCTGATACAGAATGAGCTGGAATCGGTTGGCCCTGCGCCGTTGCCAGTTCAACCTCCTTCTATCCCCTTGCTTTCACAACCAGAACCAACACTTCCCCAACCTTCATTATCAGACATCGCAGCTAAAATCCCAATGATAAAGGACGAAGATGAAGAAAAACTAACGCTCAAAAATGCCGTAGCGAAACTCCAAGAAACATCTAAAGCGGAACGACAGATCGAAAGCGCTGTGTCTAATGCTGTATCGAAACTCATGGAGGAAACTAGAGCTGATCATTTGAAAGAGGAAGAGAGAAGAAATAAGGAAAAGGAGAAGTTAATACCCCCTCAAACACCTACCGTCCCGAAGTTGAAACAGAAGGTTAAACTGCTGAAGTTGCAAGAGATTACTCGCCCAATACCGAAGGAAATAAAAGAGAAGATGGTGTTGCAAGCGGTGGATAGGATCCTACGCGCTGAGAAGGAAAGCTCGATCGGTGGAGCGGAGCAAATCCGAGCGAAGTTCATAACAATCTTCGCATCAAGTTACACGCCAGAAATTCGCGATCTTGTCCTGAACTACATCCTCGATGACCCTGTTAATAGGATCGAGTTAGCGTTGAACTGGTTGTATGAAGAGTATGCATTCATGCAAGGATTTAATCGTCATCCAGTGACGCTGCAACCTAAAGTTCATGAAAAACACGATCAGAATTACAGCCAATTGCTATGCGCGTTGATAACGCAGATATGCGAAAGAGGGGATCCTGTTATGGAAGCGTCTAAAGATGTACTTCTTAGGAAGATTTATTCTGAATGTCCCGTAGTGACTGATGAAGCTATAGATTATTTAAAACATCTGGTTACTGAAGAGAAGATGGCGACAGTTGCAATGGAGATTTTGGAAGAGATTTGTATCATGAGGCCGCCGCGGTCTCACAAGTACGTGTCGGCTTTGGTGTGTCATGTCTGTGAGTATTAAAATTTAGTTAGTAGTGATATAAAAGTCGTGTTGGTCGATTTGGTGGATCCGAAGGTCGTGGGTTCGAATCCTGGCCGTGCAATAATGGATTTTTTGTTTCGAAAAAAATATATGCGAATTAACATGAGCTCTAAACGGTGAAGGAAGACATCGCGGAAACCCGCGGCTTAGTCAGCCCCACACGTATTGACCATGTCTTTCCTGTGGATATGGCCGGTTAAGCTGAGAGGATGGTATAGGTGCTGGGCCTACTCCATCTTAATAGTTGTCTCATGCACTACAGTGTCCCGTTAAGAGTAGGCAAAGATTGCCCATGATACCTTTATCTTTAGGTGTCCCCTTTCTTTGAATAAAATGTTGAAGCTGAGATGATGCTTTTGGATGCTTAACAAGACAAATCTACTCCTTATCCTCCTTACGTTCCAGGATAAAATATGTAGCCCTGACACTCATCTAGATTAGTTTTAAAGACCAAAGTTTTTTGGGTAATGATCTAATGATACTAGCGGTCACCCTTTTATCATCGACCACGCTCAATAACATTTAAGTTTAATCTCAACCTTTTCTCAACATTTACAGTGAGCCACCAAGAAGAAATCCGCGACGCAGCGATCAAATCAGTCGTCAAAATCTACAAACGCTCTACAGACGCTACCCGTAAGGTGATAGAGAAACAATCCCGTCTGTACCTAGGGTTTATAGCACTAGCCATGCCACCGCCGGAAGTCCTAGGATCTAGAACTGGGTATAGGATGCCCTGGACTGATAATCTGTACAAGCTGTGCTTGAATTTGATCATGACACTGCTTGAGGAGAATGAAGGTAAGATTTTGTTAGTGTTTTTAAACTTTGCGCTCACATTATTTAACACACGGGAATTACTCACGTAAAAATATCGTCGATTTAGATACCGATACTGATTGATAGCTAAACTCTTGAGGATGTTTATAAGTGACTTTTCATCATCATCATCATAAACCATCACCAGGGGGTCAACGCCCGATGTTATAAAAAAAATTACTTGGTACTTATAATAAATGTAAGATTACTAGAAAAATAAGTCAATATAAAATTAGAGTAGCATGCTCAGACGTTCTTGACTGAACGTTGAAGTTGAGCAGCGTTGTGCGCGGTCACAATTTGGATGGGTGACCGCAAGAGGTATTACGAGCTGAGCGCTTGCGTGCTTCGGAGGGCACGTTAAATTGTCGGTCCCGGCTTTTAAGTCGTTAAGCCATGATACAGGCCTTTAGGCGGCAAGTCTGCAGACATGCCTTAAACTTAAAAACCGTAAACTTATGTACGCTTATCTTGAACTTAAAACCGTAAACTTATTTACTTAACATAAAATTGTTTAAAAAAACTTCTGTCAATGTTTCCAGACCTGATAATCGAGGTCGCCCGTGTATACGGCTGCTGTGACCCGGAAGCCAAGCGCGTAGTGCTCCGTTCCGTGGAGACTCCGGTCCGTGCCGCGTTGGCTCGCGGCGGGCACACGGCCGCAGGGCTCCGCCCCGCCTTCGCAGCCCTACTGGACGAGTGTCCGAGGGGCGCCGAGACGCTGCTCACTCGCTTCGTGCATATCTTCACTGAGAAATGTGAGTATTTGCTTTAAACAATGATGACGAATGAAGGCGTTCGACCGCGGAAAACACATGCATGTCTCCGCCGCAAAAAATAACATTTTCAAGTGATGCACTTACCAGCAAAAGCATTTATGTTTATGTGTAACAAGGAGTTGACCAAGGCGTTGACCAAGGAGTTGACCAAGGAGTTGACCAAGGAGTTGACCAAGGAGTTGACCGAGTGGTGACTGAGACGAGAACACCGTAATCATCCGTAGGATCTTAGGTTACACGTGGTTAACACTAATGAAGGCCTGTGTCCAGCAGTGGGTACAAAATGATGATGATGATGTACCTACTAGATTCAAAAGTTGTGTGTATGTATTTTTGTATGTGAATACGGCTCTAACTTTTTCAAATACTGAACGGATTAGGTTGAATTTTGGAAATAAAATATACTAAAGTATATACTTTTGTTTCTCGACTTTGCCCGTGCGTGACATGACAGGAAGACGCTAAAACCATCTATAACGAAACTTGCTAAAGCATCAACCTAAAGACTAATCACAAATAAACCAATTCTATATAATAATTGTTAAACTCACTACTGGTATTCCTTACAGCGCCACCGACGCCGGAGTTGGTGTCAAAGATCCGCGACCTCTATGCGACCAGAGTGTCCGACGTTAGGTTCCTGATTCCTGTACTCACTGGATTGACCAAGAAAGAGGTAAGTTTGATTTACACAAGTCAAGCATTTGTTCTATGTCATTATATAGATATAGTTTAGTTTTCATCTCAGTAAACATCTGCCCCTTGACCAAAATCGGTCTCAAACTCTCAAAATATGACAGTTCGGTGACCACGCAAGTAGCTCTGTCACTCACATCTCAAGGAGACCAAACGCGACAAAAGATACCTACGCTATCGTTTTGACATTTTGAGACCAATTTGAGGTTTGAGACAAGATAGACAATCAGCCTGCTGAAAATGTCTTGAATGAATAGAAATAGAACTTTATTTATTTGATTAAATATAGTATACAGTACATACAAATATAAAATGAAACCTTCTCTCCTGGAAAAGCGAATGAATCAATGAATTGTTTATATAGCGCTTACTAATTATATTCTTGAAAATGTTACTATACCTACCTATATGTACCTTACTGAAATATGTATATAAAAAATATTTTTTCAAAAATTAATAGGTGTTGCTTAGACTTTTTACCCGGCTGACTGTCAAGTCACCCGGGTTATGTAGATCGCGCGTTTCTATGTATGTGGGTTCGTTCGTTCGTTCGTATGTAAGTAATATTCTTTATTACCACGTTTCTCCTAAACGGCTGGATGGATTTTGATGAATGAGGTATCGTTAGAATCGTCTCCATCTCGATTGTGCTCTAGGATACTTTTTATTTCGATAAATCAAATAGTGCGGCTAAAAAATGCAACAATGTGTGAATTTTCAAAATGAAAATCACGCTATCATATCAAAATCCATGTCAAAATCAAGAGGTTGGTGGACTGATATCAAATATATTTTTTTTTTAAATCTAACATGACATCTTCGAAGACTAAATCGAGTCTCAAAATTTTTGAAAATCTATTTTTCGCCCTAAACAGAATTGCTAACCAAAACGCATACTAAAACTTTATATTTAGTCACACGCAACGTTTAGAACAAACTGCATCGAAATAGGTTCAGCCATTTAGGAGATATCTCATATTTAAGAAATAACTTACGCATTTAATTTCAAACTCACAGAGCCATCTGTGTGTCAACTGTGACAACAACGTTTAGGAAAATGCGCACGGCATCGAACCCTAGATACCTACATAATAATAAAATTGTAATTTAATTTTGTTTTGTGATTGATAAGATAATGCTGTTTCCAACTTTTCAGTTCAGCCGGGTTTTTTTATTTTTGAATAAATTGCTTGTTTGATGTGTGTATATTATTTCGCGGAGCCTACGTTCAACGAGACAAATAATTTGTGCGAGCACGATATTTTTGTCGCGTTCGGTCTCGTTGAGATGAGAGTGACAGAGCTACTGCGCGGTCACTAAACTGGTGGATGTATGTTTGCTCGGAATAGTGTGAACGTAACATTATATTATATTGAAAGTCAAAGTACTATGGACGTTTTAATTATAATACCTATCTAGTGTCGCCGATATTTATCATTTTATGAAGTTTAAAATAGCCGCCATGTGAATCTATAGTTTAACTGATTAAGAATAAAATATGTTTTGCTTTAGATATTAGCAGCTTTGCCGAAATTCATAAAGTTAAACCCAGCCGTGGTGAAGGAGGTTTTCAACAAGCTACTCGGATTGCAGAACCCTGATGAACAATCTCCAGGTAATATTTCATTAAAAATCTACATTATGTAATGCTACTACTGCAAAGTATCAGCTTTTATAGTTAGCAAAAAAAGCGATGAACATTTTAAGTTTCAATTTTTTATAAATCTACTGAACCCGTGGAGTTATTATTAAAAGTTTAGCTAATATTAAATGCTTTGCCCTGCTCTATTACTAATTTTAAACAAAAGTTACCGATTTCGGACATAACGTGAAGAAAAAGTGATTTGTGTTTGTAGTTGTAGGTACTTGACCACATTTTGAGCAATACATTTCATTTTCATTAATTTCATTTCATTTGAAAAACTCAAAATGTTCATCGATTTTTGTCGCTTAACTGTACCAAATTTCGACTATTGGGTCGACGGGTGTCGGAATGCACCAAATGTGTATGCCTGTATAGTCTTACCTCTCACTTTGAAGTAATTTAGATATTGTTCTCTGTATGCAAATAGATTTTTTTTTACTTAAATATAAGTATACTTTTACTTATAAGTAGTATATCGATCATGTAGTTCCTATAACACAAGCTCTGCTTGCTTCGCGGATAGATGCTGTATGAAATTTCTAGCATTATTCATTCATTTATTTTATTTACTGGCATTTGCCTTTGTACAAAGAACGCCCTTGTGCATATTTTTTTAAATCAACGAACTATTTTGTTTATTAATATTTTGTTCTGTCGTATTTCAGTGTGTATAATATGTGAGTACAATTAAGTAATCGCTTGCTTTACTGTGATTGATTTATTGTTTTTGTTATTTGCTTGCAATAAGGAATGGAAGGTGAGATTTTGGTTGGGACCAATAATTATTAAGTAAAAGTTATATTATTAAAATTAGACCACTAGCACTAGGCTCCCTAGATGGCTACTAAATCTGTTGCCGTCTCTTTTCATTGACATTAGAGTGACAAAACACTTTTAAAATCGTTGCCAAAATGTCATATTTGAAATATGTTTTTTAATTAATTTAAGTTCTGTTTTTTAATTAATTTAAAAACGTTTTGTTTCTACTCTAGGGGGTTTAAATACAGCGGGACTTAAATGGCCGATATAGCAGATTCACAAATAGGAATTGCAATATAAGCCGTTCTTGTCACTCTCAGTCTATGAAAAGAGACGGCCTATAGTTCAATTCCTATTGTGATATAACTTGTTAAACTTTCGCGATTTGTTAACATAATGATAATTATTATTACGGGATTTTATCGCGTACCTTTTATTTATTTTGTTTCCCGACGTTTCGAACACGTTGCAGCGTTCGTGGTCTTAATCGTGATGGTGGTTATCGTCTCTCGTCTGCGTGGAATCCTATAATTAATAAGTGTGTTCGTGGTGGTCCGACTGTACATCAGCCTGACACCGTCAGTGTTGTGTGTCGTAGTGTGAACGAGGACTTTTCTGGTTCTGAAGACGAATTGGGGGTAGTCGTGGATCCTACTCTCAATTCTCGGCGGTAGCTCCAGTACTTCAGTCATCCCGTGACCACGAACGCTGCAACGTGTTCGAAACGTCGGGAAACAAAATAAATAAAAGGTACGCGATAAAATCCCGTAATAATAATTATCATTATCCTATTGTGATTCTGCTACAGCGGCCTTTTTAACCCCACAGGGCTAATATTGTAACATTTAATATGCACACTTAAATCTTTTGTTTGTTGACACAGGGAACGCGTGGGTTCATTAGGGGGCGTCCATTAATTACATGAGGTGATTTTTGCGATTTTTCTACGTGGTTTCAAGAATGATGAACCAACATGTTCATGTGATTTTAAATAAAATCGTCGGCATTTCACTTTTCTTGCGAGAAAAAAAAATTACGTGATATTTGCCGAGAGCACTCTCCCCCACGTGAGATTGGGTGAGATTTGGCTCGAAGTTTCCCCCCTAAAAGCCTCACGTAATGAATGGATGCCCCCTTGTTATAAGACTGGTCAATTTATTTAAATCCGTTGAATTTTCAGTTTCGCCTGACGAGCTGCTCACAGAATTGCATCTGATAGATCCGAGTAAAGCGGACTTAAAGTTCATCATCAAGGCAACGGCTATTTGCTTTGGGGAGAAGCATATTTTCACGCAAGATGTGAGTTTTGTACTGACTAGCCTCTCAGCTTTATTAGGAAGCCACTTGCTCATACGAAAAAAGAAGATTAGGTAGCAATGGGTGACGACCTCTGTGGCGCAGTGGGTGAAGGCCCGCCTGTGAAGGAGGTTGCGGGTTCGATCCCCGCTGCGGGACAAATGTTTGTGTGATCCGCAAATATTTGTCTCGGGGTCTGGGTGTTTTCTATGTACAAATTATTTATAAGGATTATAAGGATTTTACCAAACTGGATTAAGTTTTATCTAGAGATTAAACCACAGATTAAACTGCTGTTTGTTTGAATATTTTGACATTGTAAAGTTGACATCTTATAACCAGTATAATTTGAATGCACCTAATAATGTTCGGTTGCGCTTTCTAAACAATTGTATTTCGAATTCTGTCGGCTAACGAAATAACTACTCTGGGAGTAAGATGACATTTTGGTCGAATCCGGCCTTAAACAAACAATATTGATGATGTTTCGTTTCGTATTGCAGGTGGTATCAGCAGTTCTGCAGAGGTTGACCGAAGAGCCCGAGATCCCAGTTCTGATGATGAGGAGTGTCCTCCAAGCTTTGACCCTCTACCCCTCACTGGGACCTCTGGCGCTCAACATACTCCAGTTGCTTATCGAGAAAGAGGTAATTGTTGGGGAGATTTGATTGAATGTTTGCTTTGAGTTCTTGTAGAGAATTATGAGTGTTCCGAAAAAGGTATACCTCGGCAAAAAGGTCCGCCTAATAAAAACTTATTTATGTTGATTACTAAAAACATTGTTTTGTTGACCTCTCAGAGGCCTTATTACTTTAGTAAAAATTGAATTTTCATATAGGGTGCCTTCAAAAATTTCCGATTTCCTAGTGCACCTTGAACACAAAAAGTTTTCGGAACACTGAAGTATGACACACTAGCTTCGCCGCCTGAGTCCGCCTAGGTCTTCCCCTTCCGATGGTCCCATTCACACCACCCATTCTTTCATTCATCCCCTTACATTATCGAACCATCCCTAGCATATAATTCATATCGAATCTTAATAACAGAGTATTTGTTATCCAGGTTTGGCAGAACAAAGTGGCCTGGGAGGGCTGGCTCAAGTGTTGTGAGCGGCTCCTTCCTGAGTCTGCCGGCCTGTTGACCGCGTTACCCGCCGCCCCGCGCGCCGCCGCCGCCGCCGCGCCGCGTCTGCACGCCGCGCTGCACCAGGTAACGTTTGTATTAGACGCTGCCGCATGCGTATTCCCTATTGCGTTAGTAACCACTTTAAGCTGGACGTTTCAATTACAAGCAATAGGTACTTAACCCAACTGTTTGAGCATTTCTAAATGCTCGAAGCGTGGCAGGTATAATTAAATCTTGTAAGTAGTATAATTATTTTTTTTATAAAGTCATTCCTTAATTAGCAATATTAAATTATAATAAATAACCGTATAAGTCATTCCTCAAATAGCAATTTAATTTTAATAAATATATTTTATAATAGTTGTATGATGTAAAAATACAATGTATTGTTTTATATTCATAACATAACTGCTAGCGTGTGTACTTTGTGCTACCACGGAAGACCAGCGCTATGGTAAACTATCTACTGTAGCTTATGCTGAGTGGAGGCCTTTTTATTAACTCATTTAGTTTAATAACATGTACCTAAGTAGTAACGTTCCTACTTAAGTTAGTACTATAGTCGTATGGCTCATTATACGGACTAAAATTGAAGAAAAAATTGAGGAAAAAATGTCATTTTTCCTTCTATTTTGATTAATTTTGATGTTTTATGTCAAAATTGAAGGAAAAATGACATTTTTTCCTTCAATTTTGGTCCGTATAATGAGCAATACGACTATACATACAAATAATGTTCTTTTTTTATTCTTATTCTGTTTGTTCCTCAGACGGATCCTCAATACATCCCTCTGTCCGACACTCCGCCGGCGCCCGTACCAGTAATAAATCCTCTGGAGCCGCTACCACCAGGGATGGAGTGAAAGATAAGGATATACACTTCTATATCCAACAGTTTAAATAGATTCCCCCTTACTTATGAAAGATGATTCAAATTCAAATATCATTTATTCAGTAAGGACTGCTATAACCACTTTGAAACGTCTTAAGAGCTAGGTGATTCTACTCCTGCTCTTTCGCGACCAACACTGTGAGTGAAGAATCAGGGCAACAATACTCTGTTTAAAGTTGAACACTGGTTAAACAACGTCCTGCCTCTATTCGTCACTATACACAAATAAAGACAGGACTTTGTTTAACCAGTGTTCAAATTTAAACATCTTTCATAAGTAAGACCCATTATGTCCGATATATATTTAAACAATATCCCAATCGACTTTAAGTCGATCAAGCCGTAGAAAGGAACGTAACGATGCCCGTTTTGTAGTTCTTAAAATTAGCTTGTGTTTAAAAAAATGCAATATCATAGTTCCCGCACATAATCCCGAATTACGTTTAGTTTGTTTCATGTAATTTGAATAATATTAAATAAAATAATTTACAAGAAGACCGTAAAAGTTTTATAAGTGCAGTCTGTTTATTACTTTCTAAAAGTAAACTACTACCCGCTATTTATTGGTAAGTACTAAAAGCTTAAAAACACAAACTGTTTTAGAATAAAGTAAAATTCGAGTAGGAATTGGAATAATCTGTAATTTCAATATAATAATAAAAGTTCAACGCAAATAAACCAAAAAAAAAATGCGGCATCAATTTCATGTAAAAAAATAATGTGTCGTAGTGTATTTATTTTATTACTTGTATATAAAAACTACTTTTATGAATACTCTGTATGAATTGTGAGGATACGTTATTTCTTTGAATAAAAACATAAAATATTAATACGATTTTTATTACAATCAATAGTGTTAATATTAATTCAAATTAAAGTATTCAGTTTTCGCCGATATTGCTTTGAGAATGTTTTCTGTGTTGTAAGGTGCATCTGAAATAAGAAAATTCATTTTAATACAAGGTTTTGTAATATTTTAATAATTTATCTTTAACAAACGTTTCTAATGCCGCTTAGGGAGTGGCGACACTGCGTTTTCTGCAGCGCGTTTTTGAGCTGCGCGTTCGCAGCGCGTTTGTTTCCAATTTCCTTACACAACCGGGAGGGGGGCAGCGCGTTCGCAACGGGTTGGTATCGATACAAACGCGCTGCAAAAAACACAGTGTGTCCACTTCCTTATACACGCTGGCCCAGGCACGCCTTGCCTCTCTCTCGCTCTCGCCTTGCATCGATTCGCCTTCTCGCTCCTCTTGTTACTTAAAGGTTGAAAGAACGTGTGTCTGCTCCTATTTTTAAAATCCAGATTATGTGTTAAGAGAACCCTAGTGTCTAGTCAAACCTAACATAGGCTTTAAGACACTATTTAACAGTCAAATGTATTGTGTTGATGAATAAAATATCTATCTATCTATCTTGTACAAGCAGAGGTAGAGAATAATGCTTAGAGCAATTTACTATTAGCGTTATTTTCGCGCTTTTAACTCTCGTTTTGGCACAAAACGTGTTAGTATCTGTAATGATATTCGTGACCATTCTTAACACTTCCAGTGCCACAGACGCACATGGTAAACAGGCTGCAAGCGGTGCTGCGGCCCTCTCCACCTCCGAAGATGACAGTGAAAACGTTAAACGATTAAATTCTTTATAACGTTACTAGCTGCTACCCGCGGCTTCGCTCGCGTGGTACCCGGATAAAAAGTAGCCTATGCTACTCTCCAGCCCTCCAACTATCACCACACAAAAAATCACGTCAATCCGTCGCTCTGTTTTGACGTGAAAGCAGGACAAATAAACACACTTTCGCATTTATAATATGGGTACGGATGTGGTTGGTTGTTGGTTGCTTTATACTTACCCACATGAAGCCACTCGTTGTCGGTATAGCCGAACTCCTTCCGAGCGTTAGCGATAGCGTTGTTTAGCGCAAACGTGGCTGCTATTGATAGCACGAACGCAGGCTCGCCTGTAGCTGGTAAATAACAGACAATTCTTTGATATTTTGTACTAATGTTGGCCTCATGCCTCAATTTTTTTTAATTTAAATGCCGTAGGTTCGACTTCTATGGAAATGACTTCAACAAAATGTGGAGATGTGCCACATATGACTAGCCTCAGATCAGTTGGTAGTAGTTCTGCTTTCTACGCTGCAAGTTGTGGGTTCGATTCCCACCCAGGACAAACATTTGTGTGATGAACATAGATGTTTGTTCTGTGTACAACACGCAGAAGTTAACTAGGCACCTCGCTCTATGATGTCATAGAGAAGAAAACGTCTTTTTGAGGGAAAGCACATTCCACGCAGGTGCCAAGTTCATTTTTGCGTGTTGTATCTATGGTTGTTATAAAGTATTATAAGTTTGTATTCACAAAATATAAGTAGGGTAAAACCCCCAATTATTGGCCCTTTAAGGATCTTGATGTACTTAAATCATGATAACTGTCTTTGTTATGTGTGGCGAACAAAAAAAAGTTGTCAAAATGATAGAATGAAAGTTAATTGATGTTTTTAATACATGGGAAACGTACTTAAACATAGTTTTGTATTTATTTTTTTGCGGTTTATTTAAAAACATGATTTTACCAATTATGGGCATACTTTGACTAATTACTGGCATAAGTTGGACCAATTTATTGGCCCTTTTAACTGTTAAGTAAATTGAAAGAAATCGCTTAAAGAGAGCTTAAAATATATTCGTAAAGACTTATTTATTATTTTTCTTCATTCTTGTCATCAAACTCAGTCTAAAAATTCTCTATTTTAGCTATAGTGCAGCTGAGATGCAGTATTTTGTTTTGCTTGGTTTCGTTAATTGTCTGTTATAACATTAACATAGTCACTATTATTTTCTTCTTTTCGTCTTGTTTTTCATTCGGATTACAGTCTTCTTTTTGTGAGTTAAGGTTATTTCCACAGTATCTAACTTTTTAGGTAACACAAGTTTCGTTACACTTGTTTACCTACTCTTTTGTTGTTTCCTTCCTAATTTCTGTTGTTTGGCTGATATTGTTGAAATTCCTCTTTTTCTTGTTTGATTCGTTAGTTAGACCAATTATTAGCAGACTTATGCTCAAACATTGGCCTAGTGTCGATAATTGGTCTACTCATAGAAATCTCAGAAATACCAATTATTGACATCACTGCCAATAACATGGACATCAACTAATTTTGCTGTACCAAATGTTGGCACCGCAATAAAATAACAAAAACAATGCAATTCTTAAAAATTGGTGCTCAGGAAGCTCGAATAATATGTGTTGAAATGATTTAAAAACTATAGCAAAGTAAAACCCCCTGTTATACTTAGATTCGATAAAATTAAGAAAGCTCTTACCTTAGCAAAAACATAGATTCTCACTGCTCAAATCGAGACATTTTATTAATGTTGTTGTACCGACGCCCCTATGTTTATTTTTCGTTATTTGGTTTGTCAATATTGTAGCTAATGATTGTTTTCATCGATATCGATAAGTTGAAGCACTGTGAGATTCGGTTGTTTCTTAATAAATAGGATAAATCAAAGGTGTGACAATAAATGGTGGGGGGCCAAAATTAGGGTCGTTTACCCTAATTAAAAGTATTCTATCAGTTAGCTGATTCCAGTACCTACAAGCTTTGCTTAGGGCTAGATGGCGCTATGTGAAATGTCCACCAATATTTATTTATTATTTATTTCATGTATTTGGACGTGTCTGTAAAGGTTCTTGAATGCCCAAATATCTGAGAGAATGTCTACCGCGGACCGCGTCTAGCTGATTCAGTCGTGACTATTATTCATTTTGTCTTCCATATCGTCAACGTCGAACTTACCTTTTGATCTCAAAACCCCAACAGGATTTGGTGAGTTTCTCCTAAAACTGACCCGGAAGTCTGCGGGAATGTCCTTGATTCCTGGCGGCTTGTACGTCCACGTTCTATTCGTTAGTAGCTTCCCGTTCTCGTCGTAGATCAAGTTCTCAGAACTCCATAGTCCAAGGCCCATGACGAATGCTCCTTCGATCTGGAAGAAATAGCAGTCTGGTTTAATCTCTTCAGGGCATCTAATCGAAGCGACGCGTGATCCCAAGTCTGGCACTTTTTTGGCTCAACATTTCAGCATTGCCATCCAGCGCGGTAATGCTGCCAGTGTCTTGGGCACGCTTCCTTCTGACAGTGGCTTGGATCAGTTGAGCTACCTATAGATCGTTTCCAATGATCCTTAGGTGGCTCAACTGGTTCTTTTTGTATTTTATACTTATATGTAAATATGTAGTAGTTTAGTTTCTGTAAATAAATATAATTTTCACCTCAGCAGCTCGAAATGGAATCCTTTGCTGCGAGAAACCAGTGTGCAAAATCGCATTTTGCACACTGGTTTCAGTGAGGAAAAGTGATTTGAAATTCGAATGTCGTCGATTGACACGTGATAGTGCATGGCGGTCAATCGCTAGCCTGTCTATGAAAAAAAAACAAATAACGCACCTTTTAAAAATAAAATAGCGGGAATTTGTTTCTGTTACGCTAGTTATTTGTTGAAAATTCATAAAACAATAAAGATGAGTGAAACCAGTGGCGAATACACTAATTTATCTCCAGAGAGAAGAGTTGAGACAAAAAGTGATTGTGATGAACAAAGTTCCCTTCCTGAGAAGCACGTAGGTAAGTTCTGAACAAAACAGAAACTTTTAATTTCCAAACCAACAATAACTGTTACTTATGTTATTTTAATTTCTGAAAAAATGCGTTATTTTTAAATAGATTTAAATGAATAGGTACCTATTATGGATTAGTTGCTTCATTATGTACAAAGTTGTAAGTATCTTTTATTTGTAGGTTAATGTTCTCGCTGCTGAGGTGAAAAATTTTGTGTGCTACACGAGACCAAAGTTTTTCACATCTCGTGCCTTTGAATTCCTCGCTAGACTCGGGATTCTAACGTAGAATCACTCGCTACGCTCGTGATTCAATTCTTAGAATCCCTCGTTCGCTCGGGATTCAAAATCAGCACTCGAGATAAACATCAACTTTGCTCTCTTGTTGCACAAATAACTATTGTATCTCTAAGGTTGTAACTGCCCCCTGATTGCGTAACTTTGATATCAAACAAAATTGATCTCAAACTGTCAAATACGATGCGGCGTTTCGCGAGCAAACAGACATTTAACGACAGAAATATGATTAGAGCGAGCACGAAGTAGCTCTATCGCTCTCATTTCAAGGAGATCGAACGCGACAGAAGATAATTGGCCCGTTGAATGTCTGTTTGCACGCGAGCGTCTAAACCAACCATAACAGTTACGCGGCCACGCAAGTAGCTTTGTCACTCTCAACCCAACGAGATTCAACGCGACAAAAGACTCGTGACGCAGACGAGATTACATGTGTGAATAACTAAATTCTATTGGTTCTCTAAACACTCCTCTCGTCTCCGCTTTGGTAGAATCTCAGCCATATAGAATATATTATGTTGTTTCTGAGCACCAGCTCATCGGCCTTGAATCATATATGATAGATAAAAGACCTCTTAGAAACTGCGAGATAGTTACCTGTCCCACATCAATATCAGGGCTGATACTAATGCCTGTGTCTTCTATAATATCAGCTCTTGCCAGTTGGTAGGTCCCCGTCAGTACATCGAGTTCCACCTCTACCGCGCATACTCCAAACACAGTGTAGTTTTGTAGGTTGTCCAACGGAGAGGTCATGTAGGACGCTTGTAAATTTATGCCTTTGAAAAGAGATAAACAAATATTGCACGATGTTGAAGTTAAATTCATAATCTCCCTTAAATGCATTTCCTATTATCCTGTGCGTCTTGGATCCAGTTCTTTTCAGTTCATTGTTGCTATTGCTGTAAATATAGCAATAGCAACAATGTGATCACCGAATCTGGCAGTCCCCTGCCCAATTTAATTTTAGTTTGTTAATACGGTCTCCAATATCCTCTACCTTTTTTCTACGCCGGATTTCCGTATTACGTACTCGATCTATTAAATTCATAACGATAAGTTATCTAAGAAGTCTGACATAAGTCATCATACGTTTTGGTACGTGCCCACATTTTGCAAACTGTTAATCAATACTCTTGCAAGTCCTGTAATACCTTTATTAAAAGCCGCTTTGACCACCTCCTCCCACGTGGGTTTCTCCATATCCTTCTTCACTGGTTCCAACCTCCTCAGCAGTTCCTCACAGGCCTTGATAGTCGCGTGAGCCACGCAGTCGCTGGTTATACTCCCGTTTGTGACCATAGCATTGACTGATGTAAAGTTGTCTGTATACCTTACTGATACCTGGAATAGATGTTTTGTATGACTTCTGACCTTCGTCATGGTTTACCTAGGTACTTGAGAACTGTAGAGGTATTATGAACCCTCTTAAAGACCAATTCCATGCTGACAATGTAGAAGTTTTTTCTCGCACTAATGTGAGTTTTTATAAGCTTTTATGCTCGTGTCAAATCTTGCAAATCTATACTAATCTATCTTTGTTTGAACGCCCCAATCTCAGAAACTACCAATCAGATTTGAAAAATGAAATGATTTCTGCATGTGGTAGCTAAACTCTTGAAGGCTACGTTTCATCATCATCACCAAAAACCATCACTACGGGGGCAACGTAAACAACGTAGTGAATTTTAAAGCAGTTATCCTCAACCGATTTGTTACTGTCGTATTCAAAAACATAAGACCCCACGTACCTAAGGGATAAAAGCGTCTCAAAACATGTTTATTTGTATGTAACGTTGTACAAATTAACATTTTTGACAATACCTTCTCCAGAGGAACCTTGAGTGTGTACGCGCAGACTTGCGCTACTTTAGTGTTGATGCCTTGACCCATCTCGATGCCGCCATGAGCCATGCAGATGGTACCGTCGCACGATGGTCCCGAATTTAGTGCTCCATACACATAGAAACCGAAACTCGATTTTTTAATTTTTTTTTATTGGGGATTGTTCTAGTACACTATTCTTATTCAAATATGTAGGTACAGTCACCATAGCAAGCTTCATGACGGAATAAAAAAATATTTAGTTTTTTTTTGTATGGAGGAGAACACATAAATTGGATTATCTCTCGACTCTTAGAAACTCAAGGGCTGCCGCTTATAGAGGGTGTACATCCACACGAGGCCGTCCTCATAAGCTACCAACCTTGCACGGCTGGGCACGGTTTTGGCGCCCAGAGCAAACTGAATATTCGAAAATTTGCCAACTACACCAAAACTAGAATTTCGTAAATGTTTGCGTGGTAGATTGTTCTAATTCACTATTTTTATCTAACTATGTAGGTACAGTCACCATAGTAAGCTTTACGTAAGAAAAAAAAAATATTTAATCTTTTTTTGGGTATAGATGAAAACACTTAATTTGGATTTTCTCTCGACTCATAGAAACTCAAAGGCTGCCGCTTATACATGGTGTACACACACATGAGGCTGTCCTCATAAGCTACCAATCTTGCACGTCTGGGCACGGTTTTGGCCAAAAAACGAATAATTCGAAAATTTTACAGCAATACCGAAACCAAGATTTCAAAAAAGTTTGCATGGGGGATTGCTCTGATACACGATTTTTATCTAAAAATGTAGGTACAGTCACCATAGCAAGCTTTATGACGGAATAAAAAAATATTTAGTTATTTTTGTATGGAGCAAAACACTTAAATTGGATTATCTCTCGACTCTTAGAAACTCAAGGGCTGCCGCTTATACAGGGTGTACACCCACATAAGGCCATCCTCATAAGCTACCAATCTTGCACGGCTGGGCACGGTTTTGGCGCCCAGAGCAAACTGAATATTCGAAAATTTGCCAACTACACCAAAACTAGAATTTCGTAAATGTTTGCGTGGTAGATTGTTCTAATTCACTATTTTTATCGAACTATGTAGGTACAGTCACCATAGTAAGCTTTACGTAAGAAAAAAAAAATATTTTGTCATTTTTTGTGAATGGATGAAAACACTTAATTCGGATTTTCTCTCGACTCATAGAAACTCAAGGGCTGCCGCTTATACAGGGTATACACACACATAAGGCTGTCCTCATAAGCTACCAATCTTGCACGTCTGGGCACGGTTTTGGTCAAAAAACTAATAATTCGAAAATTTTACAGCAATAACGAAACCAAGATTTCAAAAAAGTTTGCATGGGGGATTGCTCTGATACACGATTTTTATCTAAAAATGTAGGTACAGTCACCATAGCAAGCTTCATGACGGAATAAAAAAATATTTAGTTATTTTTTGTATGGAGGAAAACACTTAAATTGCATTATCTCTCGACTCTTAGAAACTCAAGAGCTGCCGCTTATACAGGGTGTACACCCACATGAGGCCGTCCTCATAAGCTACCAATCTTGCATGGCTGGGCATGATTTTGGCGCCCAGAGCAAACTGAATATTCGAAAATTTGTCAACTACACCAAAACTAGAATTTCGTAAATGTTTGCATGGGGGATTGCATGGGAGATTGCTTTAATACATTATTCTTATCTAAATATGTAGGTACAGTCACGACAGCAAGCTTTGAATTTTTCTTTCGGTGTAGTTTATAGATTTTCAAATAATCATTTGGCTCTAGGTGCCAAAACCGTGCCCAGCCGTGCGAGATTGGTAGCTTGTGAGGACGGCCTCATGTGGGTGTACACTCTGTATAAGCGGCAGTTCTTGAGTTTCTAAGAGTCGAGAGATAATCCAATTTAAGTGTTACCCTCCACACAAAAATAGAACTAAATAGTTTTTTTTTCTGTCATGAAGTTTGTTATGGTGACTGTACCTACATTTTTACATAAAAATCGTGTATTAGAGCAATCCCCTATACAAACTTTTTTAAAATCTTGGTTTCGGTATTGCTGTAAAATTTTTTAATTATTTGTATTTTGGCTCTGGGTGCCAAAACCGTGCCCAGACGTGCAAGATTGGTAACTTATAAGGACAGCCTCATGTGTGTGTATACCCTGTATAAGCGGCAGCCCTTGAGTTTCTATGAGTCGAGAGAAAATCCGAATTAAGTGTTTTCATCCATTCACAAAAAATGACAAAATATTTTTTTTTCTTACGCAAAGCTTACTATGGTGACTGGACCTACATAGTTAGATACAAAAAGTGAATTAGAACAATCTACCATGCAAACATTTACGAAATTCTAGTTTTGGTGTAGTTGACAAATTTTCGAATATTCAGTTTGCTCTGGGCGCCAAAACCGTGCCCAGCCGTGCAAGATTGGTAGCTTATGAGGATGGCCTTATGTGGGTGTCTACCCTGTATAAGCGGCAGCCCTTGAGCTTCTAAGAGTCGAGAGATAATCCAATTTAAGTGTTTTGCTCCATACAAAAATAACTAAATATTTTTTTATTCCGTCATAAAGCTTGCTATGGTGACTGTACCTACATTTTTAGATAAAAATCGTGTATCAGAGCAATCCCCCATGCAAACTTTTTTGAAATCTTGGTTTCGGTATTGCTGTAAAATTTTCGAATTATTCGTTTTTTGGCCAAAACCATGCCCAGACGTGCAAGATTGGTAGCTTATGAGGACAGCCTCATGTGTGTGTACACCCTGTATAAGCGGCAGCCTTTGAGTTTCTATGAGTCGAGAGAAAATCCAAATTAAGTGTTTTCATCTAAACACAAAAAAAGATTAAATATTTTTTTTTTCTTACGTAAAGCTTACTATGGTGACTGTACCTACATAGTTAGATACAAATAGTGAATTAGAACAATCTACCACGCAAACATTTACGAAATTCTAGTTTTGGTGTAGTTGGAAAATTTTCGAATATTCAGTTTGCTCTGGGCGCCAAAACCGTGCCCAGCTGTGCAAGGTTGGTAGCTTATGAGGACGGCCTCGTGTGGATGTACACCCTCTATAAGCGGCAGCCCTTGAGTTTCTAAGAGTCGAGAGATAATCCAATTTATGTGTTCTCCTCCATACAAAAAAAAACTAAATATTTTTTTATTCCGTCATGAAGCTTGCTATGGTGACTGTACCTACATATTTGAATAAGAATAGTGTACTAGAACAATCCCCAATAAAAAAAAATTAAAAAATCGAGTTTCGGTTTCTATGTGTATGGAGCACTAAATTCGGGACCATCGTGCGTCGGCGTGGTGGACCGAGATGGTCACTGGGTAGTTCCAGGAAAAGACTAGAGAACAGAATACGGATATAAATAGAAAGCAACTGCCGCATGCATGAAAGATCATCACTTGAAAATGGTTCTACAGATTTGGCTGATTTTTTTAATTGTATCATTTGTTTTGTACTACCAGTTTAACTACTCAGTAGTACTACTACTGATCCACCGCGGCGCTCGTGACTTAGTTTGCTTAGACGTTCTCGACAGATCGTTGAATTCAAGCAACATTTTGAGCGGTCACAATTTGGATGAGTGACTGCAAGTAGCATTAAAACCGCGATGGCATGGATGTCGGTACCGGCTTTTAAGTCGTTAAGCCATGACGGAGGCCTTCAGGCAGCCTAAAAACTCTGTCACCAGAGCTAGTTAGCTCATACGAACTTAGTAGAAGGCAAGTATCTGACTCCCATGATCAGCGAATGTCTTCATCTATTGGTAGCTGTGATTTGATTAATTCAATGGTTTTAATTTTCATGAAAAAAGTTACTTACTGATAGGATATGCCATCAAAGATAATGCCAAAGACTTTTTCTTCCAAGCATTGTCTTCATTAAACTTCTGTATCTCAGTGTTTCTCTGTTCAAAATCACAGTCCTTCTTAAAACTAGCTACGACTTCTTTCATTGCATCATTCTTGGTAGATATATGCATTAGCCTTATATCTACCGGGTCCTTTTTCGTTGCGAAAGCTATTCTTTCCATCATGTGTTCTATCGTAGAGATTGCTTCAGTTGATCCTGTAATAAAAGTTTTCAAAGTAATAATGTGAAGGAAAAAAACAAGAAGTTTTATATGTAAAGTTAGAATTCTCTTATAACTCAACATTTTTTGAAGTTATAATATATGTTAGGTTCATTGAGTGCTTAGATGAATGTTTTAACTGTCTTTTTCATCAGCAAGGTGAAGCTAAATTTCACTGTTTTTAGCTGTTAAGTAAGCTTTCAAATCTTAGTGATGTGATTTGACTTTCGTTGTGTTTTTTACGTTTTTTGCTTGTTTGTGTTAAATACTTAGAATACCTGTTATGGACTTGCAATCAAATACATCGAAAAGAGATAAGTTTGTGTAACGTAGTCGTGATTATGTCGCTTTTTTCATTTCGTTTCTTTCGGTACATCGAATCTTACTTACCAGGTGCTCTACACCAGGTCATGCTAGCCTTGTCTGTCAGCACACTATACCCTTCGATCTTCCACCGAGATGTTTCATACAAAGTGCTCAGCATCTCACTGAAGTCACCCGCAGAATCGTTGAAGCAATATCCGCTGTCACTGTAGTAAGTTAAATTGAGGTATTGGATTACACCTGCATCGTTAATGCCAATCTGAAATAATGATTACTAGGTATACGAGTATAATAACTAGGTACCTACTTATAAGTATTTTTTTTACTTTAAATATTCCAAGTTTCATCCAAATCGGTCCACCGGTTACGAAATATGATTGAAACACAAACTTCAAAACTAAAACAAGACAAAAGACGAGAAATTTTAATGTACCTCATAGTCCATCTCACACTGTTGTCTTTTTCCTATAGCGAGCATATTGTCTATAATTGGCATTACAAGTGAAGCTGTTCTGTTCAACTTGTATGCCACTACAGCACATGCGCAGGCAATGAGGGAAGATCTTGAGCCTTTGCCTCCATATCCTCCACCCAAACGAGGAACTATCACCTCCACACTGAAAAATAACATGAACATATTATCTTGAATCTACTGAAGCTTTTAGTAAGTATACTTGATGTTTATATTTTCATATATTTTTTAGATTGTAGTAAAATATATTTTATTTTTTAAGTTTTCATCATCAGCAAATCTATCATCGTGATGACTACAAAAAACAGTTCATTCAATTTATTAAAAAACAAAAATGAGCTGAAACAAAATGTTCGCTACCCCAGGGCTCTCTTTTCGGTCCCTTTTTCTTTACGCCCTTATGTATTGTTGAGAGTACTGACCGATTATGATCAATGCCTAATGCATTTCCAACAGCAACATTAACCAGATCCACCCATTGTGTAGCTGATCTTACAGTCACACCTCTAGAGTTATTGGTTACGATACAGCTCTGAGTTTCCATAGTGTAGTGGTACTGTGAGGGAATCGTGAAACGTCCTTTGATGGTTTTGGTTACGTCTGATCCTCGTTCAGTTGGATTGACTGTTACTTCTTTGCGAACCTGAAGAATACCGATATGGTGGTTACATACATACATAAAATGACGCCTCTCCCAAATGGGTAGGGCAGAGACCATGGATTTCCACCTACGATCTTATGATAACTATCTTTTGCCTCAATCACTCTTATTACATTACACTTAGAGTGTTTTTTATTCTGTATCTGTAAAGTTTTTTTGCCTGTCTTATTAACTTACCCTCCACTCTTTGTCCGGAGCAACCAAAGCGTCTCTCACGTTCAAGACTAGTTTATCGCCGCTTTTGTTGTATTTAACCTTCACCAGTTTGGCAGCAGATAGAGCAAGCTTCCTTGTCACTGCTGCTATCATTCCGATGGGCTGTCCGTAGTAGTAAATAGTGGAAGCGAGGATCTCTTCATCATTATTGATCCATGGTACATCTACAGATGTGAACGAGTTCTTTCCTGGTATGTCTTTGGCCGTGTAGAATGCAACAACTCCAGGAAGTTTCTGTGGGAATTGTTTGTCTTTTAAATATGTTTGTACTTATATTGATTTTGTATGGCACAGTAAAGGAGACTGTTTTTTTTTATATGGGGAGTGGTCTATGAACCAATAGCGATACTGTAGTGGTATTTCTGTGGGGATACCTCAACTACATCCTTGTGCAAGGGGGCATCAAAATCCAACCCGGCAGTTTTGAGAAAAATAATACTTTAGAATTCACATTTCTTGCAAAAATGTTTTTATTTTAGAAACGTTTTGAACGATTATTGTGGTTAGTGTCTGTAAAGTTCGGACTACAATGTAATAATATGGTGACAGCGACATGATCTGATGATGGAGTCAGGAGCTATTCAACAGAACTCCTCAATAAATAAGCCGATTGAGTTGAAACTTGGCATGTCTATCAAGTTTTAACTACAATGTAATAATATGGTAACAACGAGCTAATCTGATGATGAAGTCAGGAGCTGTTCAACAGAACTCCTCAATAAATAAGCCGATTGAGTTGAAACTCGGCGAGTCTGTCAAATTTCAACTACAATGTAATAATATGGTAACAACGAGCTGATCTGATGATGGAGTCAGGAGCTTTTCAACAGAACTCCTCAATAAATAAGCTGATTGAGTTGAAACTCGGCATGTCTGTCAAGTTTTAACTACAATGTTATAATATGGTGACAACGAACTGATCTGATCATGGAGTCAGGAGCTGTCCAACAGAACTCCTCAATAAATAAGCCGATTGAGTTGAAACTTGGCATGCCTGTCAAGTTTTAACTACAATGTAATAATATGGTAACAACGAGCTGATCTGATGATGGAGTCAGGAGCTGTACAACAGAACTCCTCAATAAATAAGCCGATTGAGTTGAAACTCGGCATGCCTGTCAAGTTTCAACTACAATGTAATAATATGGTAACAACGAGCTGATCTGATGATGGAGTCAGGAGCTGTTCAACAGAACTCCTCAATAAATAAGCCAATTGAGTTGAAACTCGGCATGCCTGTCAAGTTTCAACTACAATGTAATAATATGGTGACAACGCGAAACTGCAACTAATAGGGACTGCAAACTCGAAAACTATAAAAATAATAATGCTAGTGTACTTAAATGAGTAGACAACTACAGAGAAACAGTCGTCTAACATAGGCTTTTATAATAGCCTAACTTTTATGATGCTCAGAAAACGAGAGCAAAATTGATAATGACAATTGATAGTGATCAGTCATTGTACATGCATGTAAAAAATGTAACAACTGCGAAAGAATTGTGGGAAAAACTACAGCAATTATTTGATGACAACGGCTTTTCGAGAAGAATAAGTCTGCTATGGAATTTAACAAATTAATATTTTTATTATTATTTATTTAATTTAATTTAACTATTGTGTAGAATTATTGTATTGCATAGATGGATGTTTGTGATTATTTGAAATATTGGGGGTGCCGAATTATATCTTTATAATAATCCTTATTTTACTAGTAAGCTAGTAACCGCATTTATTGGCATGATTTTGTTTATCAGTGTTTGTAACTAGAATGTTGCGTTTTCTAAGACAATGTCAATAAATTATAAATTCACTTGTTCTTATGTACATGTCGCAGGCAACTGGTTGAATTAGCCATTCAGTTAAATGCCTAGCCATTTCATTGAGCGCCGCCATTCAATTAAATGACTGACCTTCGTTTAGGCGGAGTGTTGAACACTACGTTCCACACTACGGCTAAACGAAGGTCAGTCATTTAATTGAATGGCGGCGCTCAATGAAATGGCTAGGCGTTGAACACTACGTCCCACACTACGGCTAAACGAAGGTCAGCCATTTAATTGAATGGCGGCGCTCAATGAAATGGCTAGGCATTTAACTGAATGGCTAATTCAACCAGTTGCCTGCGACATGTACATAAGAACAAGTGAATTTATAATTTATTGACATTGGCTTAGAAAACGCAACATTCTAGTTACAAACACTGATAAACAAAATCATGCCAATAAATGCGGTTACTAGCTTACTAGTAAAATAAGGATTATTATAAAGATATAATTCAGCACCCCCAATATTTCAAATAATCACAAACATCCATCTATGCAATACAATAATTCTACACAATAGTTAAATTAAATTAAATAAATAATAATAAAAATATTAATTTGTTAAATTCCATAGCAGACTTATTCTTCTCGAAAAGCCGTTGTCATCAAATAATTGCTGTAGTTTTTCCCACAATTCTTTCGCAGTTGTTACATTTTTTACATGCATGTACAATGACTGATCACTATCAATTGTCATTATCAATTTTGCTCTCGTTTTCTGATCATCATAAAAGTTAGGCTAT
This sequence comes from Camptogramma bilineatum, assembly GCA_958496255.1. Lineage (NCBI taxonomy): Eukaryota > Metazoa > Arthropoda > Insecta > Lepidoptera > Geometridae > Camptogramma > Camptogramma bilineatum. The sequence continues at coordinate 13,406,119 of OY292461.1, forward strand.
TATAAAAGCCGACTTTTTAGACGACTGTTTCTCTGTAGTTGTCTACTCATTTAAGTACACTAGCATTATTATTTTAATAGTTTTCGAGTTTGCAGTCCCTATTAGTTGCAGTTTCGCGTTGTCACCATATTATTACATTGTAGTTGAAACTTGACAGGCATGCCGAGTTTCAACTCAATTGGCTTATTTATTGAGGAGTTCTGTTGAACAGCTCCTGACTCCATCATCAGATCAGCTCGTTGTTACCATATTATTACATTGTAGTTGAAACTTGACAGGCATGCCGAGTTTCAACTCAATCGGCTTATTTATTGAGGAGTTTTGTTGAACAGCTCCTGACTCCATCATCAGATCAGCTCGTTGTTACCATATTATTACATTGTAGTTGAAACTTGACAGGCATGCCGAGTTTCAACTCAATCGGCTTATTTATTGAGGAGTTCTGTTGAACAGCTCCTGACTCCATCATCAGATCAGCTCGTTGTCACCATATTATTACATTGTAGTTGAAACTTGACAGGCATGCCGAGTTTCAACTCAATCGGCTTATTTATTGAGGAGTTCTGTTGAACAGCTCCTGACTCCATGATCAGATCAGCTCGCTGTCACCATATTATTACATTGTAGTTCGAACTTTACAGACACTAACCACAATAACCGTTCAAAACGTTTCTAAAATAAAAACATTTTGCAAGAAATGTGAATTCTAAAGTATTATTTTTCTCAAAACTGCCGGGTTGGATTTTGATGCCCCCTTGCACAAGGATGTAGTTGAGGTATCCCCACAGAAATACCATAGCAGTATGGCTATTGGTTCATAGACCACTTAAAAACAGTCTCCTTTAAAATTTTATGGCATCTATTAATAAACTCAGCTCAACTTCTGTTAAAGTTGCGCCACGGATTTAACTATTGCCATCCTTTTTTGTTAGACAGTGACAAAAAAGGATGGCAATAGTTAAATCCGTGGTGCAACTTTGACAGAAGTTGAGCGGAGTTTATTAATAGAGGCCTAAAAAGTTCGTGGAGGGCTCTACAATTAAACTCTATTCGATCTAAAATTTTCTTACTTAAAGCATATTGTTTATTTTTTTTTACCTTCTCGTGTCCTACTGCTGGGCAAAGGACTTCGCCATTGATTACCAAGGCTTGCGCTCCAATGCTTTGGTCGCCCATTTAATTCAATACTTTCAAAATGTCAGTAAAATAAAACCAAACCAAAGTGCTGGAACGAAAACCTATGGCTTTGGTAGGTATGTAGACCCTTTTAAGTAGCTAAATGAATTTCTAATGATTGATTATGGATAGATTTCATTTTTCATCTTTTCTTATTTTGAATACCAAAGCTATCTTGAAAATTGCAATACTATTTACTGATGCTTACTAAAGCGTCGCTTGCGTCGATGCTCTCGATATCTCCTTTGCATATTTCAGACAGCACAAAGGCCACATGTACTGTGTTCGGTTCTGTGGTCACATCACACGAATAATCGGCTTCTCCGGAACACTGTAACAAACATTAAAAGTACTTTATATTTATGTTTTTAATCGGGTGAGCAAAGTTATGGTCCTTTTAAGTAAGGACGTACTTCTTGTAGCAAAACATTGCGAAATATCTGTTCGAACGCTTTGTTAAAAAGAAAAGTAGATAGGTAAAAGTGAATTGAAAATAGTACATAGGTACGTATTTGGATGTAGGGATTACAAGGGCAATACATGCTTGGATAAGTGTAAAATAGTGAACCATTTGAACTGGTAATTTTATTAACACAACAAAAACCCCAGTCTAAATAAAATTTAAACCACAAGGTCATTTAATTTTTAACAGAGCTCTTTTTTAATATATTTTATAGATAGGTATACTTATGGTAAAGTAATGGTTTATATTACATGGACTGTTAGCCAAAGAGCTGTTTACCATAATATTTACATGATAAACCAAGCTGCGTGCTCGTTGTGATCTCTCTCAATGCTAAGTGTCTATTCTCAGAATGGATATCTAAGTGACCACTGGCACTGGTAATATTAACAACTGTTTCTATTCTTGAAAGAATCACAACGATAATCGTGGAAATTATCGTGGCTTAGCTTAAATTAAAGTACCTTCCTACGTTGTTAATTTGAGCTGGTACCATTAATTATAATTCATTATTTGGGCCATATTATTGTTATACATATGTATTTCATTTGGGGCTCGAAGGCATCCCGTCTATAATCGGGAGTGAGAACCCAAAAGTGAAATCCGGTTTGATCGAAAACATACTAAAGGGGTAGTTCAGTACGAATTAAACTCTGCGTGACTTCTTCAGTGATTATATCATTTATTACACTTTGTTGGTTACACTTTTTAACTTTTCCGCACTTGTTACTCCGTTCAACGCTCAACCAAGACTGACTGCCGCTCCCGAGACATCGGCCGATCACCCCACTACGATGAAGTCGGCTGTGATTGGCCGACACCTCCGATTGGCCGACGTCTCTGATTGGCTTTTACAAACTTAGTCAAATACTTCCTCATTTAAATATTTTAAAAGAAATTAATACATCCGGTAATATAAACCGAACTTATTATTAATATATTTTAACAGTAGAAAAATAACTTAATTAAATTATCCTACTCATCCAGAATGCATGGTAATTTTAACGATGTAGGTACCTAGAAAAACCTAACAATACTTTTTATATTAAACGATAAAAATGCGATGCTTTCAACGAATCCTACTTTAACTTACGACGAGAACATAGAGTTAAAAATACGTACCTGGGTCAATGCTTCGAGCTTAGGCACAGGTTTGTTCAAAGGCCATAAGGTTTTATCCGTGTCAAAGGTCTGTGTTCCCTTAGACACTTCACGTTTAAGTAGATATCCGCCGGATTTGTATCTAGGATTGACTGTCGGGGACAATGATAAAATCGCCTGAAACAAAGCCTTTTTTAGAGAAAAACTTACACAAAAATGGAGACATTGAATCGACAACATCCTACTTTTTTCGAATCCGGTTAAATTGTGGCGTAAGCTTATAATCACGTACAACATTGTTCTACAAGCTCTACAAGCTTGTTAATCGTTAGAAAATAGTTTTTAAATTTTGTTTTATTTAGTTTTAAGGACGTAATTACATTTTTGATGCATTCGAATTTGGGTATTTGAGACCAAAACAATTGAAGCCGCTTTACGCTCGATTTTTTATTGACTAACTAATTTTGGTACTTGAAAGTTTAGTATGGGTAGGTAAAGTAATTAAATTAAATTAGGTGTTTGCAATAGCATTTGGTGTAATGTATCTTCTATCTGCCTATTCTATTTATATTATTCTACTAATAAATAATAAAACTGCAGAAGGTCGAAGCTATTTTATTTGAGGGTAGCCTATTAAACGTTCTATAAGCTAAAACAGGGGGTCTAAAGTGGCCACTTTTGATGAAAAATCAGATGTTTCATAGTGTTTCATAGATGTTTCATCTATCATCAGATCTAACATCAGATTTTTCATCAAATGCTTCATAAATTCAAATTCAGAATAAATAAAAAATTACTCAAATAAAACAATAATATGTAATAACTTTTATAAAAGTACTTTTTATGTAATTATTTTATCAAAGTGTTAGTATGTATTATCAAAATAAAAAATCAAATTCAATAAGATTATGTAAATACGTTGCACTTTTCTGGCCTACCATTTGGCAGCATAATATAAATTATTTTACAATTGGTTTTTTTCTCGTTTAATAATAAATTGTCCACATTAAACCATTCCACGACTATGGAGGTAGCACTGCAGAGCTAAAATGGTCGCTAATGCAGATTCACAATAATATGATTCACGGGTGATTTGTATTGATATTGCTAAAGCAATTCATCTTTAATTACCGTCAAATGTTAGCTGAATTATACGCAATTCACGCAATTCAATTCACAGCAGAATCACATGCTAGGCCTTAAATTGCCACACGAAAAAAAAATAACCCGGTTGGTTTTCATTTAATATTTCATCGTATTATTACTACTAATACTCTGTAAATAAGTATTTGGTTTTTAAGTAAGTATTTACTATGTTTTATTATCATTATTAAACATAAATCATATTTGATTGACACTTAGTGCAATTCCAATTCATAGATGGCCATTTTATTTTACGATTCTCCACAAAACTGTCAAACAATAAGATGATATTGCCGGTACGGAATTGTCAACTTTGTGATTTCTAAAACGAGAATCTCGACGCAAATCATTTGTGAATCTGCATTAGCGACCTTTTTAGCTACGCTGTTTACTTCGTCAATGTAAATAACTGCTAACTTGGTCTTCATCGATATTTTATAACAGGTAAAACAGTTGATTTAGGTACATACACCATCGATCGTCAGCTTTCTCTTTTTGGGTAATTTCTGAAAGCAAAGAATTTGAAATAAAACCTTATTAAAAACTCTGTAAAGCTATAAGTTTTGTACGATTCGGTTGCCATCGAAACAAAACAATGCATTAACGATAATTAAGCCGATACAACTACAACACTAGATAGTAGAAGAAATTGAAGATGAAAATTTTTATCAAAATTTGTGATTCCGACGGGATTCAAACCCGCACTGATACAAGCGATCCTCCTTAAGCCTTAATTCCAAAATGAGTGTCATTTTCGTAATCACTACCCTCAAAAACCCCGATAATGATAATTGGATATTAATTTTCCATAAAAAGTGACATCCGCCGTCTTTAATTCCAAAATGAGTGTCAAATTCATAATCACCACCCTCAAAAACCCCGATTATCATTATAATTATAGATTTTCATAAAACTGTAACATCCGCCATCTTTTATGGGAGTCATGGTGATGATGATGATTGTAGTAACCTACCACACAGGTACCTAAGTACTTTTTCAAATCTAATTCTGGCTATGCACTTACTTTTATTTTCTGTCCAAAAAAGTATCAATATAATTCACTCGCACTATAAAACACACACGATACAATTACTTTAGAACCTTGTCGTTCCAAATAAATTTTCAAAATTTTGATACATCCGTGCTTCCATTGCCGCGTCTTGACGCGGAATGACGAGCAGAACTGCAGAAATGAAATCTGTCTGCGTTTTGTCAGTTTTCCTTTGAAAAATGTATGGAGAAATTCTAGTGCATTTTCTGCCGTCTATTCTTTCTCATAAATAAAAATGTAATTTATTTGGAAACAAAATAATCAGAAATTATTATAGAAGACTCTAAAAGCTACAATATGGTATTATAATTTTGTTCAAATATGCAGCGGGATTGGCTATTTATGTACCTAATCAGACCCCATTTTTCGGTATTTTCAGCGATTCTTGCAATGGTAAAAACATGTTTTTATGAAAATTTTGTATGGAACTGCCCAGTTTTTATTTAAAATTTTTAGAGATACCTAAAAACCGTTGATATTTGTTGTTACGTCCTTAAATAGGTACCTACTTGTTGATTAAACAAGTTCGCTGGTGATTTCTTATCGGTTAGTCACCTATTTGTTTCCAAAACAAACGCAATCAGTTTACAGCTGATTTTAAAACGGTTGAAGAGCAAAAATTATCCTGTTTTGTATGTTGACTCTGTTGGTAATGCTTCAAATTGTGTTTCTGAATTAAATAACACGACATATGCTAGAATGCTCATTGCAAACAATTCAAATATCCAAACATTTAAAACAGTTCGAAAAACCCTTACTTTGTAAAATAGTCCCAACGCAAGCATCTTTCTACATTCAGGAGATGGCTCTGGCGGAGCCTCAACTGGCATCAGTTCTTCTTTCAAACTGACTAAAGCTTTCTGCAGAGTTTTGTCATCGAACAGCTCTTCACCAACAATAACATTGATTGTGTTCTTAGCTGTTACAAATGTAGGACTTATATTTCCGAAGACGATGTTGGCAGATATCACTTTGTTTGAGGTATCTACTTTGAAAAGGAATCCTGCGTTAACTATGGCATGTGCGTTTTGAGCCCTTGGCATTATCTGAAAGAAGTGATTTATCATTGAATTCCATTGTCAAATTGCTTGAGATTGTTCTTGAGACATACATACATACATACATACATAAAATCACGCCTCTTTCCCACAGGGGTAGGCAGAGACCACGGACTTCCACTTGCTACGATCCTGACACACCTCTTTCGCCTCATTCACTCTCATCACATTTTTCTACCTATAATTTATTTTATATTTAAGTAATTTAATACTTGTACTACGTAATTTATTTTTGTTTCTTGAGACAAAACTTGTATAATTCTATTTAATTTTTATTTATGTCCCGTTACCTTGTAAGTCCTCAACAAACTTGACTCTGCCATCGGGGGTAGCCTCACATCAATTATCAGCATGTTCTTCAAATCTGTCTTCATAAAATTTTGCATACTCAACTCAGTTTTGCACTGTTTATCGTTAACTGGAAAATTCATTTATCATTACTTTTAATTCAGGTTTTATAAATTTGAATTCTGCGATGATGATTCTTACCTAAAGTTACGACAGCTCCCACTGTTTCTAGTAAAAGAAAGACATCTGACGAGAAATCATTGTGCATATTCTTCAGGGCTAAATTCCCACCAATCGTGCCAACCTGAAATAACATCAACAAAATAACATCAACAAAAGAATCAAAATTTTCTTTAAAATGCGTAAGGTGGAGTGCCGTAATTGCAACTAAAAAAAGTGGAGTCCTAACTTCATCGCTTGATAATTCTATATTTTGTATCAGAAATGTATTTTTTTAAAGATCTGTTCTATAGTAAATTTTATGTAGATTTATATCATTGTTATGAATAGAGTAAAGCGATAAAGAATAAAATTCTATTGCATAAATTCATGACAGAGGGAGCAATAGTTGCAATTACCCGTTTTTGCGGGTAATTGCAACTACATGTTTTAACTTCTTATTTTTCTATGGCGCTTACTACTGGAAAATACAGAACACATGCCTTGAATATCGTTCTTTCGATTTATATAGCTATGCCCTTGCTACTAATGTCAAATTTTGCGCGAAAACACTTTTCAGCAAAGAATCCGGTAATGGGGATCAATCACTAAACGAAATATTGGGTTTCTAAGTATGAGGGCGTATACTCTTTAGCATTCTGAGCATTCTGTTTTTTAAATAATTAAAATCCATCAATAAATGACGAAGTTATTCAAGTTTTCTTTTCGGCCATTTCAAAACGCGCGCTCGGAGCTTCGCGCTGCGTCTGACGTCACCAGGCGCCCGCGGCTCGGTCTACTAGTACAAAATCGCTAGTTAATTTCAAACTAGCTTCCGCCCGCGGCTTCGCTCGCGCGGCACCTGGATAAAAAGTAGCTTATGTTCTATTTCAGGTCAAGAACTATCTATGTTTTAAATTTCAGCCAAATCAGTTCAGTGGTTGTCGAATTATAGAGGCACAAACATAAATCCAAATATCCAAACTTTTGCATTTTTAATATTAACTAGCTTCCGCCCGCGGCTTTATTCGCGTAGTACCCAGATAAAAAGTAGCCTATGTCCTATTCCTGGTCATTATCTATCTATATTTAAAATTTCAACCAAATTGGTTTAGTGGTTGTTGAGTTATAGAGGAACAAACATCATCCATCCAAACATCCAAACTTTCGCATTTATAATATTAGTGTGATTAGTGTGATAGTATGATTAGTGTGATGAGAAAGTGTGATAGTGCGATTTGAAAACCAAGTTTAGGAAGGTAGGTAATGTATGTGATTATTTTGACTCGAACATACAAATTATTAATTAGGTAGGTATTACGATTAGGTAAGTAGTAAGTAGGTAGGTAGGTACCTACTTAAAAATAATTTTCGCCTTTAAACTTTTTACTGAATAGGTATTTTAGGTAGGTACCGGTACTTACCGAAAACAATAACAAACAAAACTAACAATCAGGAGTCGAATCACACTAATATTAACTTTACCTACCTAAATTATTTACCTACCTACTTAAATTATTACCTACATAAATTATTTTTAAGTAGGTACCTACCTACTTACTACTTACCTAGGTAGGTACCTACTTAAAAATAATTTTCGCCTTTAAACTTTTTAGTGAATAGGTATTTTTTATACATACTTTTTATCGTAATACCTAAAATTAATAATTTGTATGTACGAGTCAAAATAATCACATACCTACCTACCTAAACTTGGTTTTCAAATCACACTATCACACTTTCACAATATTTTCCTTCACCGTTTAGAGCTCGTGTTAAAGCGCATACCTACTTAGGTACCTACTTATACATTTTTCGAAACGAAAAATCCATTGATGCACGGCTGGGTTTCAACCCACAACCTTCGGATTGAAAGTCGAGGCACTAGCGCACTCGGCCAACACTGCTTCTCTACCTCTGACTACCCGCTTAGACTTTTTCAACGGATCTAAAAATTCCTAAAAGATCTGATAGAATATGTCTACTGTGCCTTGGGAATACAGTCGTAATCATATTTCATATTTAAAAATAAAAATGAAATCATTTATAACTTTTTTAAATCTACAAATCTGTATAAGTACTTACTTAACAAAAAACGTGAATGACCTCGAAAGTTTGGATGTTTGGATGTATGTTTGTTCCTCTATAACTCGACAACTACTGAACCGATTTGGCTGAAATTTAAAATATAGTTAGGTAATGAGCGGGAATAGGACATAGGCTACTTTTTATCCAGGTGCCACGCGAGCGATGCCGCGGTCGGAAATTAGTTTGAAAATAACTAGGGATTTTGTACTAGTGGAGCGAGCCGCGGGCGCCTGGTGACGTCACAGCCAGTCGCGGCCTTCTCGCGAGCGTTTTTTAGATTGGTGCACTAAAATCTCTGTAACTCGGTCATTTTTGATCCGATTAAAAAACCAAAAACACAGTATTTTTTGTTTTTTTTGTATCTACAAATCTGCATACTCAACTAAAATCGTGAGTCTTCCTCATTGCAACTATTTTACTACAAATAGTGATGGGAACCTTATCGTGATTTTTATCGACTCGATGTTTATTTTAATCACAGTAATCTTTTAGTTATGAAACAGCCTCTTTTACTCTTATCTTTAAAGTCTTCAATTATCTTTTACTAATTATTTTTTCTAACTTTATTTCAATCGCAATAAGTAATATTTTAAAAGTTAAACAGCCTTTTTATATTCGTTTCACATATTGAACGGCTTTGGAAAGGGCTCCGCTAGCGCCAACATAATGAAGGGACTCAATCACTCAAACTAATTGCTAAATACTCATAGCATAGTATGGAAGTAGATAGTATCCCTTTCAATAAAATATTACGTATCGACATAGTCATCGTCATTGTTACATCACTGGGTTTTACAAACTTCATACAAAACCGGTCGTTAAATTGCAACTGTCAAAAAAGAAACAAAATAGTTACAATTACAAGACTATGCACTTTTTGTCTGGCAAATGTAACTACATCCATAACTCTGAGTAGATTTATCGTAGAATACAACAAACACATAAAAAACAACTTACTGTGTCTTATAATCACTCTCACTGTGAACACACCGGCGAAAAACCACGAAAAACAATGTTTTTCAATAAATTACGAAGAGCGTCCGAGCGGCGTCACTTCCGAAAAATTGGCAGTTTTACAAAAAGCCCTGTCATTTGCTTAGTTTTGGTCCTATCAACACCATCTATATTTTTAGACTGAGACTTTTAGAAGAAGTTCAATACCACATCTATCGATGTTCAAAAAAGTGATCCTAGAGGGAGTTATTGACTCCAGTTGCAATTACCGGACAGTTGCAATTACGGCACTCCACCTTACAAAAACATTTTTTTTTGTCTAAACAATGTCAACATACTAACATTTCTAACTGGAACATGTGCAACTAAATCCAAATGCTTGTAAAACTCTTCTAAGTATCGAAAGTCACTGTTGGTGGTCCACCGTTGACAGGTCTTCATCAGATCTGTGAGGGTCATACCAGCTCCTACGATGAGATTTTCATCAGGAAGGTCCTCCTTCATTGACGATATAGACGATATGTCGATCATAACACTAGGCTCTGATTGTATTGGATATACTCCTGAAAGGAAAAAAAAGTTAAGACCACATTTTAATTTGAACTATTTATTTGAAAAAGTGGGGAGTAGAAGTAAACTACCTTGTCCAGTATTTCCAGCGACAAATCTGTAGCTGCTTGTTCCGGCTCGAGAGAGTATCTGAAAAAGACACAGTTTTTACCATAGTCTATTTTTTAGACTATCTACTGAATATTTTATTATATTTTTTATTGTATTGTTTCGTCTTCTTTTGATATTGATGTAAGTATGTGTTTGTGTGCTTATGTAGTGAATAAAGAAATGTCTATGAAATATTGGTTTCAAAATTTTTCTCTCAAGGTTAACGACTTTGTAGTCCTTCTTTTTGAATAGGTTTGGTAGTTATTATTTCGTTTCCTGTCTTTACTTTTTAAGTCTACTAACCTGAAAAACATCAGCCACAGTATACGCTTTGTACCACCTTCCTGATTGAAGTGGCACATCTTTTAGAGGCTGGATGTCATTTTCTACAATACACCAATCATTTTCTTCTTTACACTGAGACTTGTCTACGCACTTCTTACGGCATTTAGATTTGTTGAGGTCTTCTATATCCTGAAAAAAGACGTCCTTGATGATAGTGATTGACCTATTTTATACATTTTAATTAGGTAACAGTATAATAGCGCCCTACGTTGGCCAAATCATATTATTGGCCTTTATCTTCGCCAATGTTGTGGCAAAGTAGCCAAGGAGTATCAACATGTGGCCATAACTCTTACAACCCTTTGATCTTTTTTGAAAAACACACACACACTACACGGATTTCGTACCAATGCACGGGCCATCAGTACTATACAGTACTAATACACGATATCCATAAGGCATACACGAAACATACATACACATACATTGACGAAAATATTCAACAAACGTGATTGTAGGTAGCGGGTACCTACCTAATATTTTTTTTGTAATTTACATTTGAAATCTGGTTTTTGTGCTGGATTAGTTATTATCATCAGCACCTAAGAATCTGCGTATGCTGAGCGATAAGGATAGCGACAGCTCGGCTGCGTCCGACCTTTTTCATACATTTTGTACAAATAATAATAATAATAATAATATATTTTATTTCGGACAACTTGGTCCATATGTTACAAAACATTTCATGCACATAATACAATACCTACATAAAACACATAATAATTAAAAATAAACAATAAATAGTATTAAGTATTAATTAATTAATTCTATGTAGGTAGTACACCTACATAGAATCAATTAATCAAATAGACTTGTTCAGCCTTTGGGTTTATCAGGGCCGACACCCAGTGTTTCTGCAGCAGACTGTCAAACCTGCCGGCCAGCGCCCCAAGTATATTGTTGGAACTACCTAGTATTCTGCGTTTAATGGATGCTATTTTATTTCGCATTATAGCGTGGAAGTCGTTCACATGGGCGTCGGCAAACATGCCTGACGCGCTGCAGAATCTAGGTAGTCCCAACAGCACTCTGAACATATTATTATAGAGGACCCGTAGGGAGCTGAAGGTATTCTTGGTGTAGCTTGCCCACAGACCGCCTGTGTAAAAAGATTGACAGAAAGATTTAAAAAGAGTAATTTTTACTTCACCAGTACAATGCGCGAACCTGCGGGCCAGCATGTTACCACGAACCGCCAGCGCCCTACGTTCCCTCTCTATGTCACAATCATCATTTAAATCAGTAGTGATCATATGACCCAAATATTTAAACTTCGCACAATTTAACAAAGCTTCGCACACTTGTTTTGTCGCAGAGTCGCGACGACGGGTTGTGGCCGAGGTCATTAAACCTAGTTGTAAACCATCGTCAATCCTTACTTCAGTAAAAGATGAACGTTCTGTAGTACACATGTATGTTCAAATTAGCGTGCCCAAAATAAAAATGTCATTTCTAAAATTAGAATAAAGTCAGATTAGAGGTCATCGTTTTTACGCATTATGTGTCTATATTGTTGGGCAAAGGCCAATATCCATTGGTACCGATAAGTTCTACTTACCAGCACCTTATTCTTCAACTCAGGATCTAGATCAGTAGCGAAGCTCTTGAATGCATCAAGGATAGGTCGGTAGCCGGTGCATCGGCAGATGTTACCACCAAACGAGTTCTCCACTTGCTTCATCGTAAGGCTGGTTGTTGTTTTGTAGAGACTGTTTAAAAAAAGAGAAAATTGAGCGTCAAAGTTGTAAATGTAGGCATAGAAGAATCAGTAGGCGGTCTGTCTCAAGACTTGTATAGACCTCATATAACTCAAATGGCACTTATTTCTGCTCGCCATAGTCCGATGAAGCTATCACTATTATGGGGTCGGGGCAACTGTATTGTCCTTCCATTCAGTGTCGTCATTAGGCTTTTAGCCGCCCGGTTCGAGCTTCTATATCTACGCCTTTAAAAATTTTTTGTGGTCCTGCTCCCTGATTCAGACCTTTTCGGAATGTATTCTGAATTTGGAAAGAGACGTGTCTTCGCTGAAAACACGTCATTTTTCCGACTGAAATCATCGAATCGGATGCTAATTCGGAAATCAGCATGCTGGTCTGGTATGGTCTGCGCCCCTCCAGGGTCTGCGCCCTGTGCTTGGGCACCGTGGGCACCGCCCTTGTTACGGCACTGCTTAGGTACATTTCCCTTTATCAACCGTCACCTCAGTTCTCGCTCCTTTCACTCACTTACGAATTCTTTCGATAAAAATCCTCACCTGTACATGTTCATGATCATCCCCGGAGTGCAATACCCGCACTGTGTTCCGTTGAAGTCGGCCAGGCGTTGCTGGATGGCGTGGTAACCGTCTCGACGGTTCCCGACACCTTCGATGGTGGTGATGTCCCATTTGTGACAGGAGAGGATGTGTACTAGACACTAAAAATGATAAAAGAGTAAGTTTAAAGTTGTTTTACAATGTTTTTGTTGTTTTACAATCGATTTTTTAACCGACTTCAAAAAAAGGAGGAGGTTCTCAATTCGTCGGAATCTTTTTACCCGACTACGGCGAAGCAAAAAGGAGGGTTATGAGTTTGTTATAAAACTTGTTGGTTGTCAATTGTGCAACAAGGGTTACAACCGTCCCAGATCGAGTGTCGAAAGTAGTGCAGACCATGACATTCCAACGACTATTCAGTCGTCAATCAACAAGTATGTCGATTCTTCTGATATACTTTATTGTTATGATTGTAGGGTGTATTTTGGCGTGGAAATTTCCCCCCTTGTTCCGTAGGGGAATGGGTACAATGTGCGCAACCTAGTGTGACCTTATAAATTGAAGAATACAGAGCATTGTGTAGCTAGCCAAAATTACATCACACTATTCAGTGAATACCGGCGAGATGTATCTAATTTTGTAAGTATAACACATCATAGTGTTATACAAAAGATTAGATACCTACCTACTAAGTATAATAAACTTATTTGAATAAGCATTTAAAAGCATATCACGTATTTGTGGAAATAAATAACTGCCTAAAAAAACAGTGTAAGACAATCTCCTAAATCTTAATTTTAAGTTGTTTCTGTATGTAAGTATATTATAAATCAGTTCATTTAATTAAAACAACTTATAGATAGTTACAGATCTTATTTATGTAGGTATTCTACGGTCCATATTAATAAATACCTTACAACTTACATACATAAAACATAATAACTACCTACCTAATTATGTTATGTTATGACGTTGCTGCCTCTCTAAGTATAATGTGATCAAAGAGACACATAGTCCGCGTGCAGAGTAAGATAGCATGTTCTGGCTCTATAGTAATGTTTGTTGTCTTATTTTGTTGTATTTGGCTCTATGAGCTGAAAATTTTGCCGACCCCAGGTCTAGTACACTTCTAACGGATCTTAGCATTCGTGAAATTACGCGGTTTCGATGGGCAGTGCAACTTTTTATACAAAATTTTCTATTGCGCAGCGAAAAGCTTAACATCACGAATGCCTAGATCCATTGTGACAACTGTAGTAGGTATTGAAACTCACAGAGTTGACAGCGAACACATTCTTCTCAGCCGTGGTGGGGTTGGTGCGCGACACGGAGACCACGCAGGCGCCGCAGCCGCCCTCGTGGCACATCGCCTTTGTGCCATGGAGCTGAAGGTACTGCCTCAGGTAGTCGTTTAGAGAGGTTTCAGGGCCCACCTCGGATCCCGCTGCAAATAAATAACAATAAATAAATAATAGAGGTGTGTCAGGATCGTAGCAAGTGGAAGTCCGTGGTCTCTGCCTACCCCTGTGGGAAAGAGGCGTGATTTTATGTATGTATGTATGTAAATAAATAATATTGACATTTTCCACTGCCGAACCTCATGGAGTTAGCTCAGGTAGTTTTGGAAGGTGTACTTAGATATAATAATTGTACAATAAATTAATTAAGTAAGTATAGTGTTAATATAACGTCGCTTTGGCTGCATGCTGTTATGATGTTATGTTATAATATGTAATAAATAACATCGACAACTACGTAGACAATCTAACAAACATTCTCACCCACAGCTATGAACACTCTTGCCCCCTCGCGACACCAACAGGGGGACCAAACCGCCGTTGGTGGAATCCCGAACTGCAGAGACTACGATGCAAAGTAAGGAAATCCTTCAACAGAGCTATAAACACTAGACAAACCAGAGATTGGGAAAAGTACCAAACGATAAAAGAAACCTTTAAAAAACGAATACGCTTACGGAGGCTGGAATGCTGGAAGCGTTTCTGTACTAACATTGAAAACACCAACCAGGCCGCCAAAATAAAAGGCATTCTATCGAGTGACCCTGAACGAACAATCGGACACCTCAAAAAACCCGACAACACCTATACAAAAACAGACGAAGAAACCAGCGAACTACTGCTGGCGACTCACTTTCCTGGCTGCCAAATATCAGCATCCCTTGAGTGGATGTTGCACAGCGACAGGACGGCAAACAACCAAGACTGGAACGTAGCCCAAAACCTTGTCACCAGAGAAAAGGTTATCTGGGCAATCGATAGCTTCCTTCCCTTCAAATCACCAGGACTGGACGGAATATTCCCAGGCCTGCTGAGATGGTGTAGTGCGCTACTAGTCGACCACCTAGTGAGCATTTTTAGAGGATGCATAGCACATCGCTACATACCCAAGAAATGGAGGGAAGTGAAGGTAGTATTTCTACCGAAACCAGGCAGGAGCGACTATACACTGGCAAAATCATTCCGGCCAATCAGTCTAACGTCGTTCCTTCTTAAGACCCTTGAGCGGTTATGTGATCAGGAAATCAGAGGTAACACTCTCCTACACAAACCGCTACACCCCAACCAACACGCCTATAGTCCAGGCAAATCGACAGAATCCGCTCTCCATTGCGTAGTCTCCCGAATTGGAGGTGGATTATCCGCAAAACAATCTACACTAGGCGCATTCATAGATATCGAAGGTGCGTTTGACAAAACAACATTTAGCAGCATAAACCAGGCACTAGAAAGGTATGGGGTCGCGCCAACGCTAGCAGACTGGATAAACAACATGCTCAAATATAGAGCAATACAACTAACAGTAAACAAGACGACAAGAGGAATTGTTGCAAGAGGCTGCCCCCAAGGTGGAGTACTCTCACCCTTACTCTGGAACATAGTAGTCGACGAACTCATCCGCAAACTTAATGGCAATGGACTCGTCACCGTAGGCTACGCTGACGATCTTGCCATCCTAGCGACTGGCTGTTTCGAGAGTACACTATGCGACACAATGAAAACAGCCTTAAAAATAGTTGAAACATGGTGCACCAGCCATGGACTATCAGTAAACCCCACCAAAACTGAACTCATAATGTTTACACAAAAGAGAAACCTGGGCAACTTAAGACTCCCCAAACTTCTCAACACTGAGCTCAAACTAACACAAGAAGTCAAGTACCTCGGAGTCATACTGGACAGTAAATTGCTATGGAATAAACACCTTGACTACAAACTACAAAGAGCATGCATAACCTTCTTCCAATGCAACAGAATGCTCGGAAAAACATGGGGGTTAACACCAAAAATAACCAAATGGCTATATACAGCTGTAATAAGACCAACACTGACATACGGTGCTATTGTTTGGTGGAAACGAACTGAACTCAACACTGCGATTACCAAACTACAACGCTTCCAGAGACTAGCATGCTCTGCAATAACTGGCTGCATGAGGACAACACCGACAGCGGCCATGGAGATCATTCTGGGCCTTATCCCACTCGACCTGTATATACAACAGGAAGCGACACTGGCTGCTATCAGACTCAAACATTTGAACCTATGGGGGAGTACAATGAGCTCTCATGCATGTATTCTGGATAGAGCCACATCACACGAACCGCTTATATGCGCCCCGTGTGACAAGATCCCCAGACAATCAACATCCCAGAAACACTACAAAATACAGACACATGAAAACCAAAGAGATCAGTCAGGTAACAACGAAGTCCGGGTCTATACTGACGGATCAAAAACAAACCAGGGAACAGGCGCCGGAGTACACTCCCTGGATCTCAACATCAACATATCAATGACACTAGGCGCACACAGTTCCATTTTCCAATGTGAATGTGTGGCCATAACCGAAGCTGCCACAGCTATCAAACGGAGAGGGATAGAAGACTACAGCATACGGATACTCTCCGATAGCACAGCAACCCTCAGAGCACTGGAGAGCCAAAAGTGCAACTCCAAGCTCATATACGAATGTCACCTTGCCCTTGAGAGTATCGCCGCAAAGAACAGAGTGACTCTACAATGGATCAAGGGACACAGTGGATCACTGGGAAACGACGCCGCAGATGAACTAGCCAGGAGGGGCTCGGAAACACAATTGGTAGGCCCAGCCCCATTCCTGCCCCTGCCGTTCTCCCAGCTACGCACTTGGATACGACAACACACCCAAAACCTTCATAACGATCGATGGATACGGGCGACGGACTGCAGACAGTCCAGAGCAGCGGTACCAGCGGCTACACCACGACTGACACGTCGCCTGATAAATCTCCATAGAAAAGACCTCAAAATAATCATAGGGACGCTGACAGGACACTGCCCCCTCAACAAACATCTGTACAACATCGGCATCACGGACAGCCCACTCTGCAGAGGATGTCTAACCGAAGAAGAATCAGCAGCCCACGTAGTCCTGGAATGCGTGGGCGTAGCAGCACAACGGCAGCAAATCCTCAACACTCCGAGGTCGCTCCTCGAGGCCTGCGAAGACCCCAGGAATCTTCTGCGCTTCTGGGAGGAGCTAGGCTGGCTCCATATCTAGTGAGCCAGGTCATCCCCACGCAAAAAGGACCACATTTGAGTCTAATTGCGGAAAAGGGAGTCCCCATACATACATACATACATGTAATAAATAAATAATAAATAAATAAATAAATAATCGGCACTGATTCCAACGCCGATTCATGTCAGAATTGGCGTTGGAATAAGTGTCGTAAAAAACGTTACCTTTCCGAAGAAAATCGTCGAATCGGATGCATTTTCGGAAGTCTGAAACGCACTGCAGGACCAAAAATAGGGCGTAGTTATAGAAGTTCACACCGGGGTGCATATTATATCTACCTAATTACGGCACTGGTTTGAATGGAAGTTAACAGTACCTACCTATCATTATTCTGATAATGTTCTGTTAATATGGTGTTCAATAAATGCTGGAGTTAACATTTTAATGGAAGTGAGCAATCCGTACTTGACAGATTGTAATCTTATTGCCGATTCTATCTCACTCACAATATAGGTGTTTATCAAAAAAATATTTCAAAAAAATTAATTTAATAAGAGCTCTAGGTAGGTACTAGGTGAATAAACAATAGGTAATTATAATTTTAAAATAGGAGTTGGTACCTACCTACCTACTTACCTAAACTCAACCTGCTAAATAAAGAAGCAGAGCAAAACTCAAAGTCTAAAAAAGAACAATGTTGAACTCGCGACGGATAAAAATCAACAAAAACTATAATGTCAACAAAAAACTTGAAAGGTGAGAAACTAGAGTTTTTCTAAAGGCTATGATAGCTCCAGTGCACTCAAGTGGGGCACTTAAACTTGAGTATACGTACTTCCAGATAAATAATGGGCATCGGCTAATTTCGTGTTTTCCGAATATGACCGACGGCATCTGGCAGTATTGGTATAATATAAGCTCTATATGATTCCACAAAACAGAATGTGATAGAAGTGCACGTCATTAGCTGCGCAGCTCGCACGGCTTGCAACTAATTTGGTTTTCTTAAAAATGACATTAATACCTACTTACCTATTTATTTGTTTGCGATAAAGTTGAAATTGTGAGTATTAATTTGCATTTCCAAATTACTTTTTATCAATCGTTATTAGATAATCGTTGTAATTTATACGATTGTTTCCGATGCTTTCCGATTGGTGCCCATTATTTATCTGGTAGTACTGTACTTATGAAAATTATGTAGGTAACTATAGCAATAGGTAACTTAAGTTTTTCAACAAATGCATATAGCTAAGAATATTAATCAGCAGTGCAAGCACCGTTCTTTTCGATCGCTAAATTTGACATTATAATCGTGAAAATTCGATAAAATGGGATCATATCGTCCGATATGATCCCATTTTATCGAATTTTCAGACGATATGATCCCATTTTATCGAATTTTCACGATTATAATGTCAAATTTAGCGATCGAAAAGAACGGTGCTTGCACTGCTGGAGTGGGTAATGGCTGGATTGTTTGATAATGCATAACAAGAAAAAATATTGTTTGAATTAAAATACTTAGGCAAGTAATTACCTATATAAAAATTGAAGAGTTACGTATGACAGATTACACTTCAGACACAACTATAAATAACAATCCAAACAACCTCATTAATCCAAAGCCGGTATACCTCATTATCATATTCATAACAAACAAATTAAAACTAATTCAAAATCAAAACAAAACGAAAAGTATTCGACTATCAGGAATAACTGCCTATTAATAAATATATATATATTTGGAAGCAACTTCTCGGAGTTATATATTATACAAATACTTACACAAGCTATAAGCCACTCCATTGATCGTGAAATTTATTTTATCCATAACAAAATGCACAACTCAACGCACGTCCATACGTCCGGGGTACCGACGCCGACTAAATGCCTCTATATTGGTACACTACAGCTGTAGTGTAGAGCGGCTATGCGAAAAATCAAAACATAGAGCTACATGTATGCTTCAAGATAAATAATGCGCATCGGCTAATCTTGTTAATTAGTATTACCTACGCGATTTTATCGCGTACCTTTTATTTATTTTCTTTTCCCGACGTTTCAAACACGTTACTCCAGTACTTCAGTCATCCCGTGACCACGAACGCTGCAACGTGTTCGAAATGTCGGGAAAAGAAAATAAATAAAAGGTACACGATAAAATCCTGTAATAATAATAATTAATCATTATGTTAACAAATCGCGAAAGTTAAACAAGTTATAATTTCTTGTTTTCCGAATATGACCGACATCGACAGCATCTAGCTATAGTCGTATTGCTCATTATACGCACTAAAATTGAAGGAAAAAATGTCATTTTTCCTTCAATTTTGATTAGTTTTGATACGTTTTATGTCAAAATTGAAGGAAAAATGACATTTTTTCCTTCACTTTAGTCCGTATAATGAGCAATACGACTATAGGCAGTATAATAATACATATAAATACCTAAACATAATGCGACAGAAGTGCACGTTTTTATCTGCGCAACTCGCACGGCTTGCAACTAATTTGCTTTTCTCAAAAATGACATTGATATTTATTTGTTTGCGATAAAGTTGAAATTGTGAGTAATTTGCATTTCCAAATTACTTCTTGACAATCGTTTTTGTAATTTTAAACCATTGTTTCCGTTGTTTTCCGATACCCATTATTTATCTGGTAATACTGTACTATTGTACGAGTAGTTCAATAGCTACAACTATTATTTTTACTGCCTGTTCACACGTTTGAACACACAATCGGATACAGGATACTACTGCATACGTTTTTATGTATCTTTTATTTGTCCTAAAAAAAAAGATTCCGACGAACTGAGAACCTCCTCCTTTTTTCGAAGTCGGTTAAAAAGTGATGTAGAGGCTTCTGTGTTGCCCTCGACTTTCGATCCGAAGGTGCTGGGTTCGAATCCTGGCCGTGCATCAATGGATTTTTCGTTTCGAAAATTTAGATGCGCATTAACACGAGCTCTAAACGGGGAAGGAAAACATCGTGAGGAAACCCGCGGCTTAGTCAGCCCCACACGTATTGACCATGTCATTCCTGAGGATGGTGTGGGTGCTGGGCAAGCTACTCCATCTCAATAATGTCCCAGGCACTACAGTGTCGTTAAGTGTAGGCAAAGATTGCCCCCTGACACTGTATAAATAATCTAGTAAAGATGTAGAAAATGAATTTCGAATCTTATGCAGGCACATTAGACAAATAAAGAAAGAGAGACCGTTATTAATCCCTTTCTGAAAATCTTAGGAGAGCAAAACGCCAGACTATGTTTAGATTAGAACTGAGTCGAGTAGGTATTGGGAATAGGTGATTCACATCACAATTCAAATAAATTACTATGGTGGGTTTCAGTTTTAATTATATTTTTAAGCATTTTTGCGGTAGGTACTATGCCAAGTTAAATGCATATGTACTTACTAATAACAAAAAATTGGTTAACTTACCTATAGTTATTTTTTCATAGTTACATTTACGAAAAAATAACACACGAAACTACTTAAACATTATTTTATGAAATATTTACATAACATTATAAAATAAATACTTACAATAAATGTATTGAATTATTTAATTTTAAACAGTGGACATTATTTAAAACATTGGAGCCTTTGGCAAGACAATTTTGGTAAAAAATACAGCAAGAAATGTAATAAGTAATATCAATTAAAAGTAACAAAATAGAGCGTAAATGCGATAAATAACATGAGTTCGACTAAAAAACTGACACTTATTAGTAGGTAATTAGAACTTAACTTACTAACTAAAAACTAACTTCCATAACTAAATAATTCTTAGATTTCCTATTTATTTAATTCCAATGCCTTCCTGTTGCTTTTAAAATTATTGGCGATTATTCCCTTGGACACTGTTTAATTAAATTATCAATTATTATCACTACTGACCGCTTTTATTTCATTCACGCTAAATACCAAATCAGAATGACATGGAAAGTAACATTTCTAAAAGTACCTTGTTTTGCGTCGTTTTAATCGATCAAAGATAATTTTATTCAGAATCCTGTACTAATTCTACCCAACATTTTACTGAAATTCAGTAACTAAAATATTGTAAATAAACTATTTGTACCCAAATAACTTAGACATGTCAGTCAGGCTGTCGTTTTGTTTTGGTCTTTAGCGTGAACTAAATAAGAGCTACCGGTTTTGGGTGAACTAGGTAAATATGCGGCGGCCTCGAGGCAGACCACTTGCCCGATGGTCAGACGACATTGTGAGGGCGGTAGGAGAGCAATGGATCCGGCACAAAACCACCAGGAGTGGCGTGATAGAGACCTTTACCCAGCAGTGGGTGTTACAGGCTGCTTAGATAGATAGATAGGTAAATAAGAGCTAAGTACTGGTTTTAGTTTTAATTAAATTAGTCAAGGGAATCAACGCCATTGTCTGATTTATTAAGTACTAGCCACCCGCGGCTTTCGTTGCGTGATAACATTTTAAATGGCATAAATTTAAGCTATATCAATATCTACACATAGAAAAACACCCATGCCCGAGACAAGTATTTAAAGATCATACAAAAATTTGCCTCGAGGCGGGAATCGAACCTGCAACCTTCTGTGTTTTAAGCAGGCCACCTACTGCGCCACAGTGGCCGTAAAATATGTACTTACAGTACTACCAGATAAATAATGCGTATAGGAAAACATTCGGAAACAATCGTATAAAATTACAAAAACGACTGACAAAAAGTAATTTGGAAATGAAAATTACTCACAATTTCAATTTTATCGCAAACAATTAAATTGTTATTTTCAAGAAAAGCAAATTAGTTGCAAGCTGTGTGAGCTGCGCAGCTAACGACGTGCACTTTTGTCCATCGAGCTTTTGCTTTTGTCACATTCTGTTTTGTGGAATCATACAGAGCTTTTAGAAATACTGCCTAGATGCTGTTGGTCATATTCGGAAAACACGAAATTAACCGATGCGCATTATTTATCTGGAAGTACTGTACTTAAATAACTTTTGAAATCCGTGCTATTGTTTTTTTGTATTGTCAGTCAAACAAAACATCGTCGCTCTCATATCCCTAATGTCAATTGAAACATAAAATCATCTAATTCGTGAGCTCACTTTTCCTCGAAGACAATGTTTGCTGTTGGTTTTTACGTACTTATAAGTATTCAAGTTTTTCTATGTTTTGAGCGTAAGGCTGGAATTACACTAGTAAGTTTTTACGTAAGTTTTACTCATGTAAGTGACAATGCCAAGGAAAAGCTACTCACAGGGAGTTACTTACACTCTCTGTGAGTAGGTTACGCTAAGTGTAAGTCCAGCCTTACTTAATTATATTTTAGCACAATGATGGCAATGTTTTTAAATCTATGTGGGGTTGCTATTATTCTGTTTGCTTGTGAATGCCAAATAGTAGTTCCTGATGATGAAGAAGAAGAGAACGTTGAGCACTGCAAAAAAATAATAAAATAAAATTAACTTAACGTCAAAAAAGGTGAAAGTTTCCTATTCTATTAAACGAGCAATATTTGTTTGTTTGTCTGTACTTACGTTTTCGAAAACGGCTTTAACTTTTTCGATAAAATTTGCGGCACGGGGGTTTAAAGGGGCAAAAAATCGATCTAGCTTGGTCTCATAGCTGGAAAAATGCGTTTTCTCGACATTTTCGCGCAAAAAACCAGTGCAATGTGGTTCTTAATTTCAACAGTATTTGTTTAGACCAAAGTGGCCGAGTGGATTGGATGTCCGCCTTTCAGCCGAAAGCTTCGAGTTCGAATCTCAGCCAGGGAAAGTTAGTTTTTTCTTTTTCTTATTTGCACCCGAGCATAACTCGGTCGCCCAGATATTGTCCATTATAAGCAGTTATTCAGTAGGGCCGTTTAAAGCACATTAAAATGAAAAATTAATGTATCCCCAAGGTGCGGTAGACATTATTTCAGCTATCTCTCAGCTTTTTACATAGGACATACCTCTGACTACTCCTTTAGACATCTTCAAATGATCTTAAAATGCCTAAAAAAAAAGATCTGGGTCTACCGCGCCTGGGGATACAGTCGTGATCAAATTTCATTTCATCATTTCAGCCGTTGGACGTCCACTGTTGGACATAGGCCTCCCTCAAAAATTTCCATGTGTTGCGGTTGGAAGCGGCCTGCATCTACCGCCGACCTGCAGTTTTTACAAGGTCGTCTGTCCATCTTGTCGTCTATTTTTCATTTACTTACAGATAATAAGAATCATGCCCACGAAACCCCCCGCCCCAACTTCCCCGGGCTGTGTGAACAGGTTGACGAAGAATGACAAGACGAATAGCACGGTCAGCACCATGTTGAATATCAGGTACGTCTTTATGAAGCCAACACGACCCTGAAAAACACATCACACTATTATAAAAGCGAATTTTTGCATGGCTGGATGTATGTTCCTCTATAACTCGACAACCAGTAAACCGATTTGGCTGAAATTTGAAATATAGATAGATAATGGCCGGGAATAGGACATAGGCTTTTACGCTTACTTTTTATCCCGGAAAATTTGCACGGTTCCCGTGGGATAAAAAAAATAGTAGTCCACGCGGGTGAAGCCGCGGGCGTCCACCAGTTTATTTATACGTAGAAAAACACCCAGACTCGAGCCAAAATATATTTCCAAGTAAAATTGCTTTTTTGACCAAGACTACTAAGTCTTGGTCAAAAAAGCAAGAAATTTTATGGACGATCTCGACGCTTTTAAGGATTGGTGAGAACTTTCGAAAAATACAGAGATGATTGGGGCTGAAGCGGGACGAGTCATTGATTGTTAGTATTTTGATTATTGTCGGCCTGTTAGATAACAATGTTGTCAGGAGTCTATGCTAATTTTGTTCTGGATTTTTTACTATACCTACTATCAAATCTTTCAAACTAAAATCATAGGTTTACCAAAGGCAGGTTCGGATAAAAGTGTAAAGTAAATATTATGTATCGTCATCATCATCAGCCCTTATCATCCCAATGCTGGGTTTGGCACCTCTCTTCGTTTCTGCCTTCCGCCCCTGTCTAGCAAATCTGCAAAACGACCTGCGGCTTTAACTATGTCGTCGACCTATAAATGTATAAGTACTTAATTGAAAAATATTTTTCCAAAAGAAATTAAATTATGTAGAATATTGTTTGCCAATTCCCAAGAAATTAAGGGAAAATTTGTTTTACAAATAAACAATCAACTATTTTTTCATACAATAGATTTCAACGCGCACATTTTGCTACGAATGCCACTAGTGGTCAATTAATGGTCATCCATACAACTTTATCTATGCACGCTGCAACACTATTACATTGTCAGCGGGTCTAAAAAGGCCACTATAGCTGAATCATAATTATGAATTATTATACGCCGTCTCTTTTCATAGACATGAAAAAAACATACACCTACGAATTATTTTATGATTTTAGGTATATATTTGCGCATACGAGCTCTAAACGTCGAAGGAAAACATCGTGTGGGACAGCTAGCTTTCTAATAGCGTCGATGGGCTTTTAACCTGTCACGTATAAAATGCTTCTTCTGCAAAATGTGGGCAGTAGGTACCAAATATGTGTTTGGACCCTCTAACTAGCTCCATCAACATCTTCAAAGATAAATGTCTAATGATCTGAGAGAATCCTCCGCGCTTTGGGTAACCGTGGACTAAAATTAAGTCCATGGTAATACTACGATCCTTTTTCAGTTTATTTTGAAACGAATATTATGAAGCGCTCGTGGCGCAGCTTGGCTTAGGCGTTCTTGATTGATCATTGAAGTTAGGCAGCGTTGTGCGCGGTCACAATTTGGATGGGTAACCGCAAGTGGCATTACGATCGCTTCCGTGCTTCTCTTCGGAGGGCACGTTAAATTGTCGGTCCCGGCTTTTAAGTGGCCTAAAACCTCCATCACCAGAGTTGGCCACTAGCTCATACGAACTTACTTTTATTTCAGTTTATATATTTTTTTAAATTAAGTGGCCAGGCGTGGTGATGACCGGTGGAGTAGAGTGCTTACCGATTGGTGGCCTAGAGAGGGGTACAGGAGTGTAGGTCGTCCACCGGCAAGATGGGTCGACGACATAGTTAAAACCTCAGGTCGTACATGGGCTAGATTGGCGCGAGACAGGGACGAATGGCAGAAACGAAGAGAGGCCTATACCCAGCAGTGGGACGAGAAAGGCTGATGATGATGATGATGATGATGATGAAGCAGTCCAGCAATCCATACCTTAAACAATCCGACGAGAAGAAGGACCGAGAATACGACAATGATTAAAGTGGTGATGATGCCAACTGCCACGTATCCTGAAGGAGAGTTCTGGAGCCTCTCCTTTATGTAGTCTGGTTGGATGATGAAGCTCATCAACGTCGTAAGCCATAGGATCTGAAATGCATAGTTGAAAAACATTAGGTAGCTGTCATAACATTTTATAAAAAAAACGTGTTAACACTAAAAATGTAAAATGAATTGATTTTATTATTGTAGTCAACAAAGTCAAGCTTTGGTACAGTGTGCACAATGGATCCAGGCATTCGTGAAGTTAGCCGTTTCGCTGCGCAGTAGAAAATGTTGTATGAAAAAGTTACACTGCGCATCGAAACGGCTAACTTCACGAATGCCTAGATCCAGTGCGTACTGTAAGTTGTGTAGTATTGTTAGACAAAATAATTTTAATAAAATTGCGTTTTTATGTTATTCAGTATTCAGTTCGGAAATTAATTTAAAAAAATGTATCAAATAAATAAATAAAATGAGGTTAAATGAGAAACCCAAGGAAGTTATATACCTAGTTACGTAGGTATATAACTTCCTTGGAGAAACCACAGCCTTCCATTTTATATTTTATCTCTATAAGATTTTTTTTTTATAAGATGACAAAGCGGGCAGGGTCAATACCATAGATTAAGTATCGTCGTCGCAACGTCATCGTTCCTCCTGGTCAAAACGTAGTAATAGCTTTCTGTGGTCAAAACAAGAAGATTCTAAACTACGTAACTGGAGTTCTAACTGACATTTAATGTACAAAGGATTTTGAACCTTATCACGACTACACAACGATCTATTATCATTTAATCTTGGTTATAAGGATTGTTGGTCTTTCTTGGGTGCTTTGTCTCTTTCACACAGTTGCAAAAAGAAAGAGACACACCGCCCAAGTTTTATTTCTCAAGCGGACCTTGTTTTTTGTCTCAGTCAGCGTTCCAGGTACGTAGTATAGAAATTCCTTGAGGACGAGTAGTTTCCAAGATATGGCCGTTTGAAGTTTGACAGCTGTCACTTCAAAGATTCAAGATTCAAAATTTGAGTTTTCAGATTCAAGAATCAAGATTCAAGATTCAAGAATCAAAATGAAGGATCAAAATTGTATCAGTATTTTAATTCAAAAATCATGCCCTGAAACATCACGTGAATCAGAAAATGATGGAAAAGGCCCCTTAGGGACTAAGAATGTTTAGTTTATGGTCACCCTTTAGAAAGAGACACGCCGCCCAAGTTTTATCTCTCAAGCGGACCTTGTTTTCTGTCTCAGTCAGCATTCCAGGTACGTAGTATAGAAATTCCTTGGGTCAAAACCAGAATTTTATATCTATGGTCAAAACATTGAGAAGTTGTCACATTATAGATTTTATTTCGCTGAAATCTAAAATCATTTTAGTTTTGAGCGAAATTGGGTTAATTTAGGTAATGTTCCACTCTTTTGATACATTATAAAATCAAAGGTTTCACCAATCGTATGTTTGGACTTGCCTCTGATTGCTGTAGACATTTTCAAAAACTGCCTGAAGATTAGACCAAGTCTATCATTATCTAGGATCATCCGTAGGCCTGTGTACCTAATACCCAACAAAAGGTAAGTACTTACAAGTTGAACGAGCGCAGCGAGGATGCTGACCAGCTTGTTGGCCAGGATCTTGCCTAGTCCGCTGTCCAGACGAAGGTCGAGGCAGTAGCACACCATTTTGGACCTAGGTACTGTAAAATACAAACATTTTATCTTACTAATATTAATTGGTCCTTCCGTCGCAAGGGGAAGACCTAGGCGCACATTTCTGGACCAAATTGGCGAATTATTGGAAAAGGCCAGGTCTGGTGATGGAGTTTTTAGGCAGCCTTAAGACTCCGTCATGGCTTAACGACTTAAAAGCCGGGACCGACAATTTAACGTGCCCTCCGAAGCATGGAAGCGCTCAGCTCGTAATGCCACTTGCGGTCACCCATCCAAATTGTTGTCCACAACGTTGCCTTACTTCAACGATCAATCAAGAACGTCTATGCAAGCTAAAGCATGAGCGCTATACAAATACAATGTTATGATGGAGTAGGTAAGCTTGTCCAGCATCCTCCTAACCATAACTTTCCTCTCTTTTGGTCAGGGATAATATTTCAATCTTTCCTGTGCAAACCTTTCCACAGGAAAAATTGAAATATTATCCCTAAATATTATCCTAAACTAAATAAGTATTATCAGGGATAATATTTCAATCTTTCCTGTGGCAACCTCTCTACAGGAAAGATTGAAATATTATCCCTGAACAACAAAATAAGCTTTATTAGGTACTATGTCAATTTTAACGAGAAGATACAGTCAGCAACAAAAATCGATAAACATTTTGAGTTTTTCAAGTCACTTTTCCTTCATGTGACGTGCGAAATTGATAACTTTTGTTTAAAATCACACTAATAATAGGTCTTTACCTATGAAATTGCCGTTTTTCGGTACTGGTCATTTCAAATCAAAATATTTTTGGTTTGGCTACGAATTATAATTTCAAATTAATTTTATATTAAAAACATGGGATTCTTTTTTCAAAGCTAGTCATTTGTTTATTGATTAGCATTATGATTTCATCGCATTTGAATCTTTTTCGTCTTCATGGATACGTTAAAAAATCGAGTAATTATGGAATATGAGTACCGTCGTGACAGCAACGCGCCACAAGTGGCACGCAACATCAACGGCGTTTACGGAGCGAACACTACAAACGAACGAACCACCTGTTATTGGTTTGCCAGCTTCCATTCTGGAAATTTCGACCTGAAAATGAACCCCGTACTCATCCGAAAACTTTGGTTGACAATGACGAATTAAAGGCGATTGTGAAGTTCATCACAGCTTCTTAACAAACGGGATAAGCATTACTGCAAATGTGTAATTTGAATAACTGAACACAATGTTGGAGAAGCTTGCAATCTCCAATCAGCTTTGATCAATCGCTCGTCACCGCTGCTCCTGCACGACAACGCGCGACCTCATACTGCATAGTAGACGGTCTCCAAGTTACAAGAGCTAGGCTGGAAGCTCTCTGTCATCTACCGTACTCACCAGACCTTGCGCCTGTAGACTTCTAGTTTTTCCAGAATTTGGATAACTTCTTGGTGGTAAAAAAATTGAATTCCCGATAGGCAGTACAAAATGCCTTTGAAGAATTTGTTGCCTCCTGTCCAGCTGATTTCTTCAAGAATGGCATAATAAACTGCCACGGCATTGGCAAAGATCTATCGATTGCATGGGTGATTACTTTGATTAATAGAAATAAAAAATATAGAAAAAAAAATGACGTTAACTTTTTTCATAGAAAACGGCAATTTCATAGGTAAAGACCTAATATTTAAATGTGAAAGTTTGCAAGTTTGGTTGTATGTTTGTTCCTCTATAAGTCAACCACCGAACCGCTTTAACTGAAAAATATTAATAGATAATGATCTGGAATAGGTTACTTTTTATCCGGGTACCACTCGAGCGAAGCCGCGGGTGGAAGCTAGTTAATAATAAAGCAAGGCAAACCGTGTTAAAATTTTGATTATAATTATAACTCCACGGGTTCAGTAGATATTTAAAACTCAAAATGTTCATCGATTTTTGTCACTGACTGTACCGTGTAAGATGAATAGAATATTAGTTCAGTAAGGTACCTAGATGTGACTGATACAGTACGCACGATCTAGGCATTTAGGAAGTTAGCCGTTTCGATGCGCTATGTATCCTACCTATCTTTTTCATCCTAAATGTTCTACTGCGCAACGAAACGGCTAACTTCACGAATGCCTAGATCCATCGTACTTACTTTTTTTTGTACCTACTTATGTTTTATTTTGTATTTCCTCTTATAAATATAGAATCGTCCCATGACATAAGTCAGCCATAGACTCACATTAAGTTTAATGTTTACCTTGTTAGTTGTAAGTTTAAAAGAACTTTTAAACTTCCAAGTTTTCTGTCACTTTATTTCACTCAATATTTATTTTTTCGATTCTTCACCGCTATTTCACTATGTAAAAACAAAATAAATAATTTAACACACGCCTTTTCCTTAGCGGACTTGCGCGAATACTGAATTAAAACATACCAAAGTCAGTAACCGCCTCAATATACAATGGGCAAAAACCTTTAGAGCGGTATGTAAAGTTGATATTCGTTGAAATTATCAAGCGAATATAACTCTTAAGGTGTACGCAAAATATGTTTTGGAGCGCAAATGCTTAGTGGTTGGGTTGACTATCATGTTTGATTTACGCGGGAAACCCAGAGAGCAAAATGTTGATTCTGCTCTAAGTTTAACTTTGTGTTAAGTACATAAGTTTGTATATTATAAAATTTTATACTAATTCCTGTGCAAGTGTTCTGTGTTCCTGTGAACCATGCTAGCGTGATTCACTTTTTTGACTGATATGATAACCACTCTTTAAAATGTATTTCCTTTATTTCGTAGATTAAAAAAAAACAGCTAGTCCATGTGGCACTTACAAGTCAAACAATAAAAAAGAGGCAAAATAAAAAAAATTAAAACCGACTTCAATGTTCCTCTCTCGAGGTGCATTTCTGTTCATCACTCCGAAGATCCTCGTCAGATCTTCACCAAATTTTTATGAGATTACATTGGGAGTATTATAGTAAGTGTAGGTAGGTTCCCTTTCAAACAAAAAAATAATAATTTCTATCTAATCTAATATAAATCGATCTAAGTAGGTACAATTTTTATTGACGGAGATGTCAAATTCAAAATCGACTCATTTTTCGCGAGTCACACACAATCCGTGATTGTGTGACCAAGAAGATTCTAAACTACGTAACTGGAGTTCTTACTGACATTTAATGTACAAAGGATTTTGAACCTTATCACGACTACACAACGATCTATTATCATTTAATCTTGGTTATAAGGATTGTTGGTCTTGTTGAGAGGCTTTCTTGGGTGCTTTGTCTCTTTCACACTCGTTGTTGGATTAGTAGTGTGCCCATGTCATTTAAATTTCAGGATATTTTTACCTTATCGCGCTCGACAAAATCAGCGCTTGATTTCGATCCATGGTTTCGATCCTTGAATTAGATCCTTGAATTAGATCCTTGATTTTGATCCTTGATTTTGATTTCGATCCTTGATTTCGATCCTTGGATTCGATCTTGGATTTCGATCCTGGATTTCGATCCTTGATTCTTGAATTTTGAACCTTGAATCTGAAATCTTGAATCTTGAATCTTTGAAGTGACAGCTTTCAAACTTCAAATGACCATATCTCGGGAACTACTCGTCCTAGACTCCCCGTTCCCAGTTCAAATGAAAGCTAAGACCAAGATCTTCATTTGAAGTGACAGCTGTCAAACTTCAAACGGCCATATCTTGGAAACTACTTGTCCTAGACTCCCCGTTCCCAGTTCAAATGAAAGCTATGACCAAGATCTTCATTTGCAGTGACAGCTGTCAAACTTCAAATGGCCATATCTCGGGAACTACTCGTCCTAGACTCCCCGTTCTCAGTTCAAATGAAAGCTATGACCAAGATCTTCATTTGAAGTGACAGCTGTCAAACTTCAAACGGCCATATCTTGGAAACTACTCCTCCTAGACTCCCCGTTCCCAGTTCAAATGAAAGCTATGACCAAGATCTTCATTTGAAGTGACAGCTGTCAAACTTCAAACCGCCATATCTCGAAAACTACTTGTCCTAGACTCCCCGTTCTCAGTTCAAATGAAAGCTATGACCAAGATCTTCATTTGCAGTGACAGCTGTCAAACTTCAAATGGCCATATCTCGGGAACTACTCGTCCTAGACTCCCCGTTCTCAGTTCAAATGAAAGCTATGACCAAGATCTTCATTTGAAGTGACAGCTGTCAAACTTCAAACCGCCATATCTCGAAAACTACTTGTCCTAGACTCCCCGTTCTCAGTTCAAATGAAAGCTATGACCAAGATCTTCATTTGCAGTGACAGCTGTCAAACTTCAAATGGCCATATCTCGGGAACTACTCGTCCTAGACTCCCCGTTCTCAGTTCAAATGAAAGCTATGACCAAGATCTTCATTTGCAGTGACAGCTGTCAAACTTCAAATGGCCATATCTCGGGAACTACTCGTCCTAGACTCCCCGTTCTCAGTTCAAATGAAAGCTATGACCAAGATCTTCATTTGAAGTGACAGCTGTCAAACTTCAAACGGCCATATCTTGGAAACTACTCGTCCTAGACTCCCCGTTCTTAGTTCAAATGAAAGCTATGACTAAGATCTACATTTCAGATGACAGATGTCATTTTGACAGCTGTCACTTTAAATGTAGATCTTGGTCATAGCTTTCATTTGAACTGAGAACGGGGAGTCTAGGACAAGTAGTTTTCGAGATATGGCGGTTTGAAGTTTGACAGCTGTCACTTCAAATGAAGATCTTGGTCATAGCTTTCATTTGAACTGAGAACGGGGAGTCTAGGACGAGTAGTTCCCGAGATATGGCCATTTGAAGTTTGACAGCTGTCACTTCAAATGAAGATCTTGGTCATAGCTTTCATTTGAACTGGGAACGGGGAGTCTAGGACGAGTAGTTTCCAAGATATGGCCGTTTGAAGTTTGACAGCTGTCACTTCAAATGAAGATCTTGGTCTTAGCTTTCATTTGAACTGGGAACGGGGAGTCTAGGACGAGTAGTTCCCGAGATATGGTCATTTGAAGTTTGACAGCTGTCACTTTAAAGATTCAAGATTCAAGATTTCAGTTTTCAGATTCAAGAATCAAGATTCAAGATTCAAGAATCAAAATGAAGGATCAAAATTGTATCAGTATTTTAATTCAAAAATCATGCCCTGAAACATCACGTAAATCAGAAAATGATGGAAAAGGCCCCATAAGGACTAGGAATGTTTAGTTTATGGTCACCCTTTAGAAAGAGACACGCCGCCCAAGTTTTATCTCTCAAGCGGACCTTGTTTTCTGTCTCAGTCAGCATTCCAGGTACGTAGTATAGAAATTCCTTGTGTGTGACACAACCAAGGAATTTGTATAGATACTAAACGTAACTGGAAGGTTCACTGAGACAGAAAACGCGGTTCGCTTGAGAGAAACTTGGGCAGTGGGTCTCTTTCTAAAGGGCGACCATAATTTATGAACTAAACATTCCTAATCCTTAGTGAAAATCCTGAAATTTAAAAGACATGGGCACACTACTAATCCAACAATGAGTGTGAAAGGGACAAAGCTACCACGAAGTCCTCTCAACGAGACTGACAGTCCTTATAACCCAGATTGAATTATAATAGAACGTTGCTTAGTCGTGTTAAGGTTCAAAAGTCGAGTGAACCATCCGGTTACGTTAGTATAAAAAATCCTTACACACAACTCAAAAATTACCTACGCTCGTTTGGCTGAGCCCTTACATTTACACGGCTTTACACTAGGTACTCACAATGGGCGTTTTTCCATCAGCCCGGCACGGCACCTGCACCGGCGCCGGTGACGCAAAAATGTATGAAAATGTACGGCTCGCTTTTCCACTTGCCGGCACCGGCACCGGTGGTGGGGACGCAAAAATGTATGAAAATGTACGGCTCGCTTTTCCACTTGCCGGCGCCGGCACCGGTGGTGGGGACGCAAAAATGTATGAAAATGTACGGCTCGCTTTTCCACTTGCCGGCGCCGGCACCGGTGGTGGGGACGCAAAAATGTATGAAAATGTACGGCTCGCTTTTCCACTTGCCGGCGCCGGCACCGGTGGTGGGGACGCAAAAATGTATGAAAATGTACGGCTCGCTTTTCCACTTGCCGGCGCCGGCACCGGTGGTGGGGACGCAAAAATGTATGAAAATGTACGGCTCGCTTTTCCACTTGCCGGCACCGGCACCGGTGGTGGGGACGCAAAAATGTATGAAAATGTACGGCTCGCTTTTCCACTTGCCGGCGCCGGCACCGGCAGATTTTCATACATTTTTGCATCCCCACCACCGGTGCCGGTGCCGGTGCCGGTGCCGTGCCGGCTAATGGAAAAATGCCCAATGGATCTAGGCTTTCGTGAAGTTATATCACTATACTTAGCCGTTTCGATGCGCAGCGCAGCTTTTTCATTCAAAATTTTCTACCGCGCAGCGAAACGGCTATAACTACACGAATGCCTAGATCCATTGTGAGAAGTGTAGGTACTTACGCGCAAAGCAAAATACTCAGTTCACAGACTGGTGTAGAGTCGAAGCGACCGATGGACGTGACGCATTATTTACTTATGTAGGATTTTGAACTCTATCAATTATTATGTAGCATACAAAATTGAAATAAACAAACTCTAAATGTGAACAGAGTCAACTTGAATGGGCAGGGTATTGCGTTGGATGGATAGCTTTACGTCTCGCTTCAACTTTATGCCAATGTGACTTGAACATTATTATACACATGGTAAGCCAAGGTCAGACCCTTTTTTTTGCAGTGAGCTCACTCCTATCATTTGAATGCTTGTTATACAGCTATTGTTACTCTTCTATTCTCATCCTGCGGGGCTAAAAAGGCCTTTATAGCATAATATGAACTTGACTAGGTATATTATTATGACGTCTCTTTTTCTATACAAGAAAACAACTTTAATTTGATTCATAAAAGCAACTGCGTTAACGGCCATTTTAGCCTCCCTGAGATAGATTGATATAATTTTAAATAGGTTATTATATATTTTTATTGGTTTAATTTCCTGTAAAACCCATGCACCTATTGCCCATTCCAACTTCACTATATTTCTACAATTAATATAAATAAATAATAAATTCCGAACGCCTCATAGTTTAGTTCGTCGCCGAATATGTTTATCGAATATGACACGCTCTTTGGCTCTGTATATAAATAAATGTACTTACCTACTAAAAAAATGCAGGCACTTCAAAGTTTACAAGAGCTTTCTAAGAAATGTCACTGGGTTAGTTAAAGGGGGTGATACATTGACGTCTCTTTTTCTATACAAGAAAACAACTTTAATTTGATTCATAAAAGCAACTGCGTTAACGGCCATTTTAGCCTCCCTGAGATAGATTGATATAATTTTAAATAGGTTATTATATATTTTTATTGGTTTAATTTCCTGTAAAACCCATGCACCTATTGCCCATTCCAACTTCACTATATTTCTACAATTAATATAAATAAATAATAAATTCCGAACGCCTCATAGTTTAGTTCGTCGCCGAATATGTTTATCGAATATGACACGCTCTTTGGCTCTGTATATAAATAAATGTACTTACCTACTAAAAAAATGCAGGCACTTCAAAGTTTACAAGAGCTTTCTAAGAAATGTCACTGGGTTAGTTAAAGGGGGTGATACATTGACGAGCCGGTGCGCTGACCAACGACACTGTAGAAAGTAAGTTCGTATGAGCAAGTGGCCAACTCTGCGTAGCTAAAATGGTCGCTAATGCAGATTCACAAATGATTTGCGTCGAGATTCTCGTATTAGAAATCACAAAGTTGACAATTCCGTACCGGCAATATCATCTTATTGTTTGACAGTTTTGTGGAGAATCGTAAAATAAAATGGCCACCTATGAATTGGAATTGCACTAAGTGTCAATCAAATATTATTTATTTATAATATTTTTTAATAATGATAATAAAACATAGGTACTAAATACTTACTTAAAAACCAAATACTTATTTACAGAGTATTAGTAGTACTTAATAATACGATGCAATATTAAATGAAAACCAACTGGGTTATTTTTTTTTTCGTGTGGCAATTTAAGGCCTAGCATGTGATTCTGCTGTGAATTGAATTGCGTACAATTCAGCTAACATTTGACGGTAATTAAAGATGAAATGCTATAGCAATATCAATACAAATCACCGATGTCTTAACTGTGAAAAAACGCACACATTTTTGCATCATGGCAAACAAAAGATACGTAGATTCTTGCCTTTTTCTCATGTGCAAAGCTCTCCTTTGTGTAAATTGTAAAATGATTTTTTATTTTCAAATGTAAATACCCAAGTGTGGATAACACTATAACAAATAAAAAATTATAGAATTAGCAAAAGCGACATCTCTCGTCATTTGATCCTGAATGTAACTTCGGGCAATGAGCAGTGAGTTAACTTAGCAGTTATCCTGTAGATGGCGCTCATCGATGCTATAATCGATAGTATGGTCTTATCATGATTTTCAACTCTGGCGTCAGAGGTTCCGTGGCCGAATGGTTAGGGCACTCCGGCTAAAGGAGGATCGCTTGTATCATTACGGGTTCGAATCCCGTCGGAATTGAAAATTTTGATAAGATTTTTCATTTTCAAATGTATTAATGGGTAGGTATGAGAATTTCTTCCATGTGTTGCTGGAATGTGTCCAAAATAAAAGTTAGAAACGACGTTTGTTTCGTAATAAGTTTTATAGATGGTTTGTGAAGTGTTTTATTTTTTCAAGCGTTTTTTTATACAAGTTGGGTTTTTTGAAAAGAAATTAATGATTTAAAAAACACATAAGTACCTACTTACTATTATGCTTGAAAAATAGATTGCTTACCTAATCGTTCCTCATATTATATCGTTAAAATTTAGCGACGTTTAGCGGTCACAATTTGAATGGATGCTTGTTAGAGGCATAATACTAAGCGCTTCCTCCGATGTTATACCTTGATACTGTCGGTCCCGGCTTTTATTTCTTTTTTATTCGTTAGGTACTATGATGGCGGCTTTCATTCGGCTTAAAAACGCCGTCATTGGTTATTAGCTCATACGAACTTTTTTAATGGTCTTACCAGCGGTATTACTCACCAATGGAACACCCCTATAAGTACTTTACCAACCTTTATTAATCTCGATAAGGATTTAGCAACACAGACTGCTTTATTTAACAACACTTGAGCACTACAGAGACGAATTAAGGTTACACCTCATAATAATAATAATATTTTTTTTGGGCATAACAAAAATTATACCTACTTACCTACTTAAATATTATACTCGTGTCCCATACATAAAAGCTTCACTAGATCACTATCACTTCACTATCACTATCACTACATAGTATTAAAAAAGTCGCTTTCCGCTGTCTGTCCCTGTGTGTTTAGATCTTTAAAACTACGCAACGGATTTTGATGCGATTTTTTTTAATAGAAAGAGTGATTCAAGAGGAAGGGTTATTTGTATAATACATGGATAATATAGTAGAGGAACACTGATTATTTTAGAGGTTTCTAATGTGAAGTGTGATGTGACTCGTACGAAGCCGTGCGGGGCGGGTTGCTAGGAAGTTAATATAATAAAAATACTAGTATCCGTACTAAACAATATCCATCCAGCCATCCTCAACTTAAATTAATAGGATAAACCTAATCGATCGAGCGAGCAAAGCGTAGTCTATGACAGTGATCCGCAAAGTGTGTGCCGCGTGGTCATCAGTTGGTGTGCCTCGGAAAAATAAGGTTACCTATCTTAGTTAAGTTACTCCAAAAGTCCAAACTCTGACCGCATGCTCTATTAAACAAGCTCATGTTTCACATTAAAAAAATATTTTTTTTATTTATGGTGCACCTCCAGCATTTTCCGATTTCCGTACCTTGAACACAAAAAGTTTGCGGTACACTGGTCTAAGACGCAGCAGCTTTCCACTCGTGAAATAATTTTCACCAGTTGTTCTAGTTTGTTTGTTTTTTACCGGAACTTTTAATCTAAATGTTTAACGAGAAACCTATTTTGTTTTGCTCACAATCCATACATTTATTTTTCTGAGTCTTTTAAAACATGATATAAGTTAATAAGTCATTTTCGTGTATGCAACTCTGTCCAATTTGACTCTGTGTATCGCTATAGTAATTTCGTTTTTTTTATTGTAAAATAGTTTACTAGCTGCTGCCCGCGGCTTCGCTCGAGTGGTACCCGAAAAAAAGTAGCCTATGTTACTCTCCAGCCCTCCAACTATCTCCACACAAAAAAATCACGTCAATCCGTCGCTCTGTTTTGACGTGAAAGCAGGACAAATAAACACACTTTCACATTTAAAATATGGGTACGGATTTCACTTAGGTATTTCATTTGCATGCCTTTTATTAATTTAACGGAATATTTTATTCAATTGTTTGACAACTTTTAACTTAGTTCCTATTTTTTTTGTTTGAAAATCTGCATTTTTTGATGCATGCTGTTGTCAATAAATACTACTTACCTTTAATTAACTTTTTTCATAAATTTATTCAGTAGATCACCAATAAGTAAATAAATGAATAACTGTTAGTTTCCCATTTAATATACCTACCTGCATTTTTAAAACCGGTATTTCCTTAATATAAACCTGTTAACAGTAAGGCCGTATTGTTTACATAAATTATGACACTCAACACAAACGTATAAAAAGAAAAGAGACGTAACGCTCTAGGGTTGTTACGTAGCTGAAATATTTTTCTTATTCCCCTATTTTAAGTTAAATGCTTCAGGCGTGACTTTAAAATTATAAAATATCTAGTACTCCACCAATCACTCCCAAAAAAAAATTCTCAAGATAGAAAATGAACGTAATTTTTTAGTTTTCACACTGAGCAGCGGGTCTGAAAAAGACGCTAAAGCTGAAATATAATATGATCTGTATTATTTGCCGTCTCTTTTAATAGACATGAGAGTGACAAGAAAAAAACATAAAACTAAAGTAAACATACATTATCTAGGTAGATAGATAATACTACCAGTATTGATAAATGGGCTCTGGTACTGAAGTAAGAGTATTTACAATATTTTGATGTTTTTAGTTCACATGTGTATTGGGTACCTATAGTCACCAGAACAAAATAATTACAAACAAGTAGGTATACAATTACAGTTCAAAATATTTAAAAAATCTCTATCGTTAAAATTTCATCCCGTGTGTAAATAAAATCACCTTTTTTTTTGTCATGGAATTTCAAATTTCATTTCAAATCATTTCAATTCAAATTTGTGGAAAAAATTTGATTTTATTTTGTAAAATAGAACACAGTCTTGCAAAGATAGCCTCCTAACACTGTATAAATCATCTAGTAAAAAAGTAAAAGATGAAAAGGCCTAAGTTAAGCTACCCAAAATAAAGATCAAAAATTTACTACTAAAGTCATAAGTTTTTTAGACACGGGATTTTATCGCGTGATTTACCTTATTTTTCCCGACGTTTCGGCTATGTTGCAATAGCCGTGGTCGCGGGCAGACTGGAGTATGTTTTCAAGGTCCATTGTGAATCGGCGGTATTATCCAAAACTACCCTCACTGATCTTCAGATTCCGGATCGGCTGCATTTACACCGCAACACACTACACTAACCGTATCTTGACACCGGAAAGTCACATTACGACGTGCACTGCATTTACTAATAACAGGATTCCATGATGACGGGAGCCTGAATCCATCCTCGCGATTGAAATTCGGATATTTCTTGATTTCAATTGCCTCACGAATTATTCGCTTGTAATACTGGCGTTCGTTGGCAAGAATCTTGGGATCGTGAAGTTCAATCCAGTGATTAGGCCCGGAATCCACTAGGTGCTCTGCTATCGCCGACTTATTTACCTGGCGGTTCTTAACTGCTGCTATGTGCTCCTTTATGCGTTCGGCTATAGTATATATATAGTTCGGATATAGTATAATAAGGTAAATCACGCGATAAAATCCCGTGTCTAAAAAACTTTTCAATATGAATAGTGATCGCGAAAGTTTAAAAAAGACTAAAGTCATAAGAGTTTCAAATAGAAATGTTCTCTCAAACTGTGCCACTCACTTCTTTAACTGTGTACTACACTACCACTCGAACAAAACCGAACGCGATACAGTAAAAGGAATAAAAACGCATTTTAGACTACGCTATTATAATATAGCATAGGTATAGCACATAGTTCATAGCACAACAATATCGCGCAGTATACATTTTTATAGTAAGCCAATAATATCGCGCATTTGCGACAACAACGTGTTATCTCCTCATGAAATCAATGAAGAGATAACACGTTGTCGCAAATGCGCGATATATCGTACAGTAAAGTGTGAATGTGTCTATAATGAAAATTTTCGTGCTGAGGGTGATGGAACCCACCCAGGGCTGACCAGGTGCTCTGGGTGGGTTCTATCAATTTACCTGAGCATTTTAATTTTGATTTTAATTTTAATTTAATTATAATTTTAATGTGTTCTGTCTAATTTTATATGGATTAATTATTCTGAAATAAAATGTTTTCTTATAATAATTGTATGGTGCGCGATATTGTGCTATGAACTATATGCTATCATTATTATAGCATAGTCTGAAATGCGCTTAGTGTCAGCCCTAACTGATGATTTGTCAAAAGCTTACAGGAACGGCAGGAACTAGTCACATTACAGGGCGTAAGGCGATCGGGTGTGAACTGTGACGTGAAGGCCTACAATGTGCGTCTCTGATAAATTCTTCTTCTGTGTGCCTTTGGATTGGGGCTGCCTCATCCTGGGATGCATCACTTTTGTAAGTACCTAGTACTTTAAAAAAACATTCTATAAAACAATTGTAATAATTTCTAAAAATACTTACTTATAAATATTATTATCAACGGGATAATTACTATGATTAGTTTTCTTGCTTCTCGATATTTCGACGCAGTGGCATGCGCTATGATCACGGGATAACTATATTAATTTAACCATCTTTAACCATGTTTAACCATGTAACCATGATAGTTTCAAAAGTTATATCTAAAACTAAGTACTCGTAGGATGCATTTTATATTTCACATGATTTATCAATTTTATTTTAAAGTTTTACTCGGTTGTATGAGACTAATAGATAATCCTAA
This sequence comes from Camptogramma bilineatum, assembly GCA_958496255.1. Lineage (NCBI taxonomy): Eukaryota > Metazoa > Arthropoda > Insecta > Lepidoptera > Geometridae > Camptogramma > Camptogramma bilineatum. The sequence continues at coordinate 13,446,385 of OY292461.1, forward strand.
TCCTACTAATATATATAATATTATAAACGCGAAAGTCCGTGTGTGTGTGTGTATGTGTGTGTGTGTGTGTGTGTGTGTGTTGTGTGTGAATGTTGCCACGTATCTCCATAACTACTTAACCGATTTTGATGAAGTTTGGAATGTAGATAGATGATAACCGGAAATAGGACATAGGCTACTTTTTATCCCGAAAAATTGCACGGTTCCCGTGGGATAAAAAAAATAGTATTCCACGCGGGCGAAGCCGCGGGCGTCCGCTAGTGTTAAATAAATATCCTATACTTAATGTTAAGTTAAAAGGCATTTCTTAACTATGTAAAAATAACCCCAAAGTTTAAACGCCTAAGCGTCGTTTTAGCCTGAAGAGAAGGGGATTCCCCGAATCAAGTAATCATTCTACAGTTATCGTCTATTGCAATGGCATAAAAAGAAAAAAGCTAAGAGAATTTTTGAACGACTTACTGATATTTTTGATCGTGATTATAAATGATAGATCAATGTAATTTATTTGTATTGTTTTGTTTGTAAAATAAAATTAATTGCCCTAAATTTTAACGTGAAATCGTACTAATATTAGAAATATGAAAGTTTATGAGTACCTACGTATGTTTGTGTTTCAATAACTTCTTAACCAGGTGGACCAATTTAGATGAAACTTGGAATATTATGTATCGTTGGCACATGGCTAACACATAAATATACTTCTCTTCTTCTTTGATTTAGGGATTGCCCCTTGTCGGCATAACTGATCCCTCCTTCTCCATGAAGCTCTTTCGGTCAGCCTCCTTGACCTCTCTATACTTATAAGGAGATACAAAACAAAAGTTTTCACAATGACTCTAAAAATTCGTGAAGTTAGACTTTCCGCTGCGCAGTAGAAAAATAAAAAAGTTGCACTGCGCATCGAAACGGCTAACTTCGCGAATGCCAAGATCCGTTGGAAGAAGTTTAAAAATATCGTCTATTAAAAAGAAAACATATTACAAACAATGTAAGTAACTTTGAATTATTGATCGACTTAAAAGTTGGACGTTTCGCGTCATGGACGTTTTACTTAGACTTACTGCTCGTTAGACGTTTCGCACTGTTGGACGTTTTGCTACTTAGACCTTCTGTAGGCTGATTCTGTAAACTCACTTCGAACGTCGGAGCGCTGAATCCGCTGTGAGATTTCAAATATCGTATTCGAAATTTGAATCTTACTACAAACATTTACAATACATTCTTGGGTATTTAGTGAGCTCGGTCACTTGAGTGAATTCGAAGTGAGTCTTGTACAGAATGACTCTGCTGATCGTAAAGGAAATAAAATACATGAGAAACGTAAGCTTTATGAAAATAGTTGGTGCTTGTAGTTTTGCTACATAAATAATACTATAATGGCACATAAGCACATAATTACGCCTACATTTATTTATTTATTTCATTCATTTATTTATTTATTTACATAATACATAATACATAATGTAGTTACATAACATAGCCTTCGCCGTATCAAGTTTATTATGCTAAGAACTCTTTATTTAAATAAACACACACACACTCACGCCCTGTATCCCGAAGCGAAGTACCTATACATTCATTCAGTTTTTTTAGGTATTTAAAATGCATGTATGTTATCTCAGAGAACTTATGAGCATTTTTGGGCCAAGTGTGATTGTATGAGTACAATAGGATCCAATCCTGGCCATGCAACAATGGATTTTTCGTATCGAAAAATGTATATGCGCACTAACACGAGCTCTAAACGGTGAAGGAAAACATTTCAACAACCCGCACCTTAGTCAGCCCCACACGAATTGACCATGTCTTTCCTGTGGATATGGCCGGTTAAGCTGAGAGGATGGTTTAGGTGCTGGGCAAGCCTACTCAACATTGTCCCAGGCCTACAGTTATGTTAATTTGACTTTTTGTACACCACCGTTTTTTTGTTTATCCAAACGAATCCAAAGCTTGTCGGAAAGAGATCGCTTTAAGCGATAAAGCCGCCCATTGTACTTTTATTTTTGATATAATCTGTTACTAGCTGCTGCCCGCGGCTTCGCTCGCGTGGTACCCGGATAAAAAGTAGCCTATGTTACTCTCTAGCCCTCCAACTATCTCCACACAAAAAATCACGTCAATCCGTCGCTCTGTTTTGACGTGAAAGTAGGACAATTAAACAAACAAATAAACACACTTTCACATTTATAATATGGGTAATATGGCTGTTCTTTTGTGTACACTAAAGCGTTTCTATTCTTTTCAACAAAAAACTTATTGTAATTTCAGATTCTAGGAGCCGCGATGGGTGGATGCTCCATCACGCTCCTGGTCATGGAGCACAGTGAGCCGGGCCGCGGTCTGGTCTACCTCGAAGGTTTCCCAGAGCTGGTGCTGAACTCGGCCTCCGCCAACATCCTGCTGACGACGACGGTGATGCTGGCGCTGCTGTGGATGCTGTTCTCTGTGATGCTGCTGGTTGGGATTAGGAAGGTAACCCCATCCTACTAATCACATCACATCACACGATCACACTATTACAGATGGGCCGACGGATCTAGGCGTTCGTGAAGTCAGGCTTTTCGCTGCGCAGTAGAAAATTTTGTATGAAAAAGTTGCACTGCGCATCGAAACGGCTAACTTCACGAACGCCGAGATCCGTTGGCTGTAGGTACTGTACCATCCTACCAATCACACTTATATTAGACTAGCAGCGCCCTCGCTGCGTTGCCGTCGTAGTGATGGTATATTGTGATGAAGATGACGATGATGCCTATAGCCTAACCTTTCTCAAGAGTTTAGCTGTCAAATGCAGAAATAATTTTTCAAATCAGACTGGTAGTTCCTGACATTAGCGCGTTCAAACAAAAAAAACTCTTCCGCTTTATATAATTAGTAGAGAAATGCGAAAGTTAGGAAGTTTGGATGGATGGATGGATGTTTGTTCCTCTACAACTGGACAACCACTCAACCGATTTGGCTGAAATTTAATATATTAATAGTTAATGATTAGGAATAGGACACAGGCTACTTTGTATCCCATAATGAGTTCCCATGGAATAATATACCACGCGGGCGAAGCCGCGAGCGTCCGCTAGTCCGCTAGTCCGCTAGTACTCTTTCACGCAAAAACTACTGAACGGATTTTAATGAAACTTGGAATACATAGTTTATGGCCTGGAATAACACATAGGCTACTTTTTATTCGGGTAGGTACATGAGCGAAGCAACTGTGCTTTCTTAATTAAATTTTTATTTTTTTTATTTAATTTTTTGCAACTGTGCTTTCTTAATTTATTTTTATTTTTTATTTTCAGAACAAATCGAGCTACATTCTTTGGTACTTCTCATTTGGCACTATCCTGACGATCCTGTGCATGCTCAGCGCTTTGCTGGTGCTGATTGAAGACCATTGGATCGTTGCTCTTGTCAAGATGATCGCATCATGTGAGTACCTTTTCATCATCATAATCATCATTTCAGGATATTTCCACCGTCTTCTTTCGAGTCGATTTATCCACAATTTTAGACCAGGGAGGTCTAAAGTGGCCACTTTTGAAGAAACATCAGATTTTTCATCTAATAAAACATCTAATTTTTCATCAAATGCTTCATATTATATGAAGCATAATATATGAAGCATCTATTCTTCATATAGGTACTTATGCTTCATAGCATCTATGAAACATCTGAAAATTTTGATGAAAAATTAGATGTTTTATCAGATTCGACTGGCTCCACACTGGAACTTGACTATTTAGATTTTAAGCGGATGGATCACCGAAAAGAAAGCTAGGCCCCATACCGTGTTTGTTGCCCTGGTTCTTCACGGTGTTGGTCGCGAAAGAACAGGAGTAGAATCACCTAGCTCTTAAGACGTTTCAAAGTGGTCATAACGGTCCTACTGAATAAATGATATTTGATTTTGATTTTGATTTTGAGATGTTTGATTTGATGAAAAATCTGATGTTTCATCAAAAGTGGCCACTTTAGCTCCGCAGGTCGAATAATGACTTGGATGTGGCCTTATTGGAGCCTGTCATGAGGCCTTTCATTGTGCAGGTGCTGGGGCATGATGGGCACACAAGCACGTGTGGCATAGTCTGAACCGAACACATTTTGCAGAAGTATAGCATTTCATAGGAGACGGTTGCAAAGCCCATCGCTCTTAGAAAACTAACTGTTTCCACACGATGTTTTCCTTCACCGTTTAGAGCTTGAGTTGTCATAGTTATAGCAATTCATATTAGACGGTTGCAAGCCCATCGACGCTATTAGAAAACTAATTGGTTTCAACACGATGTTTTCCTTCACCGTTTAGTTAGAGCTTGAGTTGTGTTGCCCTTATAATTTTTTCGAAACGAAGAATCCACTGATGCACATGTGCCTCCTGGGCACTAAACGCATTAAATACACAAAATAGAGATTATGAAACATTTTAATGGTCTATAAATAAAATATTAATATTAATTAAATAATAAACTATTTTTATCTAAATTCAAAATTTTCCTTATTGCAGTTATCTACATACATTGCCTGTCCGTGGTACACACAACTTACGACCTTATGCTGACGACGACAGTGTTCAAATTTGCAACGCGATCGTCGGATCAGACTATACTTGTAGAATCATCAGAGGAATTATAACTGAAATACATATTAATTACCTCCACTGGTGTTTCAAACTAGTCTGTAAAATTCTCCGCGCGTCTGAAAGCGCTCCAGTGGTCCTAGCATGCGCAACGTGACAACGTTTCTGGGCGTTAGAGCAGAATCACTACAGGAATTGCAATATATGCCGTTCTTGTCACTCTGTCTATGAAAAGAGACGGCATTATAGTTCAATTCTTATTGTGATTCTTCTATAGCGACCTTTTGAACCCCGCTGCTCTAATATATTAGGCCTTACTTATAATATACACCGTTTATTTTTGGTCAGTTTAAAGCCGGCGCCTACGTAATCTATATCGATAACCTTACTCAAAAATAATAATAAAAATGAGATCTATTTTTTTGCAATTAATAATATCACGAAACATAGGCAGGATAAATCACGAAGATACGTGCTCTGTGCTCAGCTGTTGCTACGGCGTAGAGTCTATGCTACGTCGTAGTCATACATACATACCTAGGTCATTAGCTCTGCGCGCCTACGACACCTTACCACAGATTACTAATTACTAACAGATGCCTGACTCCGGGAAAACGTTTATTTAAATAGCGAATCTATCATCAATACTACAAAGTTCAATTCAGCTCGCACAAGCACTTCATGCCTACTCGTTTTTATACCTAAACTTGGTGCCTCATTCTAACTCTGTCTGTCGGCGTAACTCTGTCCCTGTCTTCTATCTGGCGTGGTACTCAGGGTTGCTTCTCGCGACATAATATTTATTAGGTATTATTATTTATCTTTTAGTAAAATTGATCTACCGTTATGCAGGTAGGTACCTACATAATTATCTCTATTCTAAAGGTCAAATCACAATCTCAAAGGTAGGTATCTACCTACACTAGGTGAGTAGATTACGAAGAAAGCAAAATAGGTAGGTACCTACCTAATGGATCCTTGCTCCTTGCTCTTTATTGTACGGAATTAGGAGTACCTACTATACCTAAGTTTGTGAATGTAGGTAGGTAGTCAGTGTTCCTAAAAAATGACGCTGAGCAAATCAAAACGTATTACCTACCTAGGTAGGTAGGTAGGTACCTACCTATTAGCTTTCAATCTTTTTAGTATGTAACTTTAGTACCTAGGTACCTACCCAAACAACACAAAAGTATTTCACTTTCAAAACTTTCGTGAGTTGTACTAGACATTATTTAACCCAGATGAAGATTCTCCGGAATCCGGATGCATCGAAACATTGTCGGTATCTAAATCGACGAAATTTTTACGTGAGTAGGTAATTCCCGTGTGTCAAATAATGTCTAACACAAAAGTAGGTATTAAAAAACATACCTACTACATCTATAATAACCTATAATACGAGGTAGGTAATAAGTACCTAATAATAAATGATAAAAGTAAGTAAGTACTTCTTACCTTTCCATGTCATTGGGAAGAGAGAAAAACGAGAGATCCCGATCGCTGTCATTATTTCCACAGCCAAATACGATAGAGTAATTTTTTGGTATCATTTTATAAATATTCCGGCCGAGCCAGCCGAGCGAGCGCGGCGGCGGCGTGGCGCGGCGTGGCGCGGCGGCGCGTGACACTCCACTGAGCTCGGCCCGCCCGGTGGGCCCGCCAATGTACTTGTAGCTTTGTACCGAAAGCGCGGAGTGCGCTATCTGTTAGTAATTAGTAATCTGTGACCTTACCAAGTGTTTTCCTCATTTTTGTTAATCTTTTCAACTATTTAGTTTCGTATGAAATACTTATCAAATTCAAAAACTAAACCAACGACACGAATACGATTAAGCAATACAAGCATAGGGTGCTGGCTTTAAACTGACCCAGAATTAACGGTGTATAGGTTGATCTATCGAGATAAATCGTTTCTCGGCTCGAGAAAGTTTGTCACGTTGTGCATGCTAGGCCCAGTAGTGGTTAAGTTTGCGCTTTTGAAGCATGTAAAGCCGACCAAAAAAAAACGTTGTAAAGTACGTTAAGTACGCTGTAAGGAATACTGTCTTAATGTAATACCTAATAGTGTTGAGGTTGTAAACACTATAAACGGGATATTGACCATGATTTTTGGATTTTTGAGTTTCCCGATATTTCGGCACAGTTGCATGCGCAATGATCAAGGTAAACTAAAGTTTTTAGCGAGTTTGTGGGTAATCATAATCAGTTTAAATGTTTACAATGTTTACAACCATGATAGTTTCAGAAGTGTTAAGGTTGTTTTTAAGAAAGCTCAACGTAAGAAAACTCAAGCCTACTCCATGTCAAAAAGTGTCTCAGGCACTGCAGTGTTCCGTTAAGTGTAGGCAAAGATTGCCTCCTGGCCTTTAGGCGGCCTAAAAAATGCGTCACCAGAGTTGGCCACTTGCTCATACGAACTTACCTACTTACTTACTGTATTCTAGTACCAAAAGACATGAAGGCTTAAGTTTTTTTATTATAGTAGGTATCAGATTATCACTGATATGCCAAAATGTACATAATACATAATAACTGACATGACTAATATGACTATTCCAAAATGGATCTTATAAATGTGAGTTTGGGTTCAATTTCTATAATTTCCTACGTGAGTAACCCTCAGGCTTTTCTGTCGAAAATAAACTTTATCTTTATGGTCATTTATTTGATAAAATAAGAATATAGACTTTAAGATGTTTTTTATTTGAAACAGTATTTAATTAAAGATACTTATAATTTTTGTATAAACAACATTTACCTACTCCTTTTATAAGATATATGGTATATTTCATAACAACAATAAGCTTATCAATTATCATATTACAACAATTATTTACTTACTTAAAATTATTTTCATCTGCTGTGCGGTTACTGAGGTCAATTAAATGGACGCAAACCTTCGTGAATTATACGAATATTATCCATTTTGTATGGAAAAAAGTACAAAAGCATTTGCGAATATTTAGAGTTCGCATATTCGCGCGAATATGAGTGGAATTACATTAAGCTTTATTTAATTAATTAACACTATTTGTAAAACGAGCCGTGTTGGCCGAGTGTGTTACTACCTCGACTTTCGATCCGAAGGTCCTGGGTTCGAATCCCGGACGTGCATCAGTGGATTTTTCATTTTGGATAATGTATTGACCATGTCTTTCCTGTGGATTTGGCCGGGAGGATCTCAACAATGTCCCAGGCACTACTGTGTCCCGTTAAGTGTAGGCAAAGATTGCCTCCAGAGTCCTGAGTTTAAAGTTGAAAGTTTAAATCATCTAGTAAAAGATGTAAAGCCCTAAGTTATATGTTAAACGATGACAGCATTTTAAGGACTGTCAAATTGAATTGTGTTTATAAGAATTTACAAAAGATTAAACTACCTATAAAAGTTATACATTACAACTTTATATGTATGTTGTACCTACAAAATGTACATAATTATAGAATTCACTTCGTCTATTTGAAAAAAAAAACTTTCATCATTTGAAAGGTACCTACAATATTCCAGGTACCAACGAGTAGAATCTGTCTTTATGAGAACATAGGGTTTTAATGACCAGAGTACATTATTATCTGAGAAAAGTCGGAACTCCTAGTGTTATAAATAATTGACTTTTCAAAACATGCTGCTTTGCTTGAATTGGTCAGATGCGGTCTCGAAGCAGTAAATAAACGCAGTTTACTTTCAAGCAAACTTTTATATTCTTCTGGTCTAGACTTCTTCGCGCATGTTTAGCTGCTTGTAAAAACTGTGACTCAGAAGACCCACGTAAACGTTTATTCCTGAAAATATACAAAAGTCAAAAAATTGTTAAATCACCAGATAAGAGTAGCTAGGTAATTGTACTATAAGTAACTCGAATTACTTTCCAAGAACTCGTTGAAATGGTAGAAAAAGGTGATAGAATTTTTTATCGTGGTATAAGGGCAGAATGATGATGATGATGATGACACTGCTGTTGGGAATATAAGTACATACTTACCAATGTAAATCAGTTCTGTACACACCGTCCCCGCGTCGAAGTTCCAGATATTTAGGAAGAAGATAGACAGTGATAGGATGAAAAACACCACCCACATGATGAAGTAGGATTTGATGATGCCCGCTTTTTCCTGGAAAACAATAGTTTTTAAATAGCAATTGTTATTGTACTGATAGATTTCTACGGCAAATTAATAAGATCTGACATTCTTTCAGTTTTATTCAAGTCAATATTGTATTAAGTAGGTACTAAGATTTTTGAATGTTTTTTGTATTTTTAAACATCGAAACATACATTTTAATGCAGTAATCGTATAAGTAAGTGAGTGGACATACTGCGTTTTTTTGCAGCGCGTTTGTATTGATACGCGCTGCGAACGCGCTGGTCATAAACGCGCTTCAAAAAACGCGATACAAACGCGCGTTTGTATTGATACAGACGCGATGCAAACCCGCGTTTGTATCGATAGAAATGCGCAGCTCAAAAACGCGTTGCAGAAAACGCAATGTGGCCACTCCCTTAAATTAGAAAGTTGAGCAGCTTACCGCAATAACTCCATACACGAACAGCACATCGAAGCAGAACTTAGCCAGGAACATCACAATGAGGATGATGCTCATCACGTACAGTCCGGTGAGGCCCGCCTGCATCTCCAGGTCGTCCAGGTCCTTGAACTCCGTCTCCTCCACGTTCACCATGGACGCTTCCACGCTCATCATCACTAGCAGAGTGAAGGATAGCACCTGGAACCAAGAATTCATTAAGTAAACAAAGCCCCCCTAGCCATATTACCTACAAGTGCGATACCGAATCTCTTTCTATAATGCTAATTCTTTGTTCTGACACTTCTGATCACCTGACTAAAGGTGGATTCACGTTACACCGGGCCGGGGCACAGTCAAACAGTATGGTATACTTTTTGTATGAAGTCATCGAAGTCATTCATTCACCCCGGCCGGGGCCCGGCCGTGGCCCGGCCCGGTGTAACGTGAATCCACCTCGTCGACTTTATCCCAGAAATGTAAATTTATACGAACACACACAAATAAATAAAGTAAATTTCGCGATAAAATCCCGTGTCCATAAAAATTTTCAATATGAATAGTGATCGCGAAAGTTTAAATAAGCTTCATGAAATTACGTCTGGCACCTTTTTTAGTTTACGAGAGTTGACTTTTTACACCTTATATTATTGACTCACCGCATTCAGACATCCTATAATGATATTCCCTGTCTTCAAGTCAAACACAAAACAACACGTCTCTAGTTGAGGAAGCCCCATGCTTTCTGAAATGAAACATTTCTTATTGAACTCTTTCAACTGAAAGTATAGTGACTTTACAAATGGCGCTTTTTACGTTTCTATTTGATAAAATTTTCTTCAATTCGTGCTTGAAAAAACAAATAGAAATCCCGGACTGTTAGGTACCTACTTATAAAGTTAGAAATAACATTTTATTCAGATAACAAACAGTGACAATTCAAAAAAAAACCAAAACGTTTTAAATGCAAAAATACGAAACATGATCCCGGCTGTAGCCCAAAGGTGCGGTAGACGTAGTCACAGATCTCTTAGGCATGCATTCAAGAACCTTTGCAGATGTCTAAGGGGTATCCAGAGGCACGTCCAAGAAAAAAAATTGTTCCTCAAATTGGCGCGTATTGTAGGTACCTTTGTTTTAAATAAGTCGAGAGACTATCATTGCATTATGTGGCAAGAAATATAGTGGGAGCCTGTGTTATCTGGCACAAAGCAGCAGGCGGGATTTTATGAAAAAAAAAAAACACTTCTCACGGCTGTATTTCCAAGGCATTTTTGGATTACAGATCTTTAGACATACTTAGTTGATTTTATGTAAGTACCTAATACTAAAAACTTACCTTCTAAAAACTATCACAAACGTACAAAATAAGGAGCACGAACCGTCGAGAATTTGAACGGTGACTGCTGTATATGGAAGCAGAATCCTAGCGAGTGGAGTCAAAGATAGTAACGACAGAGCCGTCACACAGAGATGTTACCTACATTTCTCACTAATTTACATTCTTCATTCGTTTTGATGACTAATCTCGTTATCAACCTCAAATGGTGTCCAGTAACTGGCCACTTCAATGGCAATTCGTGCACTCCATAAGGTATTGTAGAGTGCATGACCAGGGACCTGACGGGCATTCTAGCAAGTGTGGCATGTTAAAAATAGATGTTATAAAAGTTTTAAGTGTGGCATGGTTTGTACCGAGACGTGACTTACCACATTTACGTGCGAACCAACTCGCCAAAATACCCCATTTAGACTCCCTCGCCAGAGTTGGCCTCTTGCTTATACGAACTTACTTTTTATCTGCACACGTACCCGTACCCTGAGTTAGCCTGTTTACAGACTTCCAAACGGGCCAGGAGGTAATTCTTCTACAGGTGAAACGAAGTCAGGGGGTGGTGCATCCATTTTGTTCTATAAACGAGCACCGCGTAGATTTTCCGAGAAGGTACTGTGAAACGCATGATGCTTGTGCGACGTTCAGTTGGCTTTCAGTTGTCACTCTTGCATTGAACAGAGTGTCTGCTATTTGTCTCCTCCTCCTGTCTGAGTTCTCTCGCCGTACAGCAGGTGGAGCTATACCAGAGAGAGAAAGCATTGAAAGAGGATAGAGAATTTACATTCTCTACTACGCTGACCGTTACGTTGTCCTGCCCAAATTTTGAGTTGAATTCAAAAAACCTTTTTTTGACTACTAATAGAATTTAAAAAAGAATTAGATAACTAAATCGGTCCAGCCGCATGACCAGTCTCAAGTCATGCGCTTATTATAGCAGTTCATTTTTTTTTAGGTAAGTAAGTATATGTACAGGGTGGAAAAAATGAATGGGCCCCGGAGGGAAACTACTTTAAATCCTTAAGATACAGTATTATACTCAAAGGAAACATTCCTTTATTTTTAAAAAGAAACAAAACTGCATTCAAAGATTTTGTGAAATTCACTTGCCTCACCCGGAATCGAACCAACTAAAAATTAAAAAACAAACCTCGCTCTATTTAATACCACTAATCGATAGGATTAATGTCAGGATAAAATCTTTATAACACACATTTGGTTTTAGAAATAAAAAAAATCATGAAATCTAAAATAAAATTTTTTTCATTAGTTTTTATTATTTCACCATTCGCGAGAAAACTTTTTAGACGGTATTTGTCTATCTGAGGTGAGATTCAGACTTCCAAAAATGCATCCGATTCGATGATTTTCTGCGAAAAGTTGACGGTTTTTCAGCGAAAAAACGTTATTTTCCGAATTCGGAATACATTCCGAGAAAGTCTGAATCACACTACTGGACACTTTTCACCATTCCACTCTAGAGCTAAATTGCAATTAAAGCCCTTATGTACTAAATATTAGATTTCATGGATTTATTGTACGACAGACGAGTGTAAGACCTCATGTTTATTTGAGAAGTTTTATCTTTAGTATTGAATGTATCGACTAGTGGAATAAAATAGTGAGTGTTTAATTTTTGAATTTTTAGCTGGTTCGATTCCTGGGTGAAGCAAGCGAATTTTAGAAAATCGTTGAATGCAGTTATGTTTCTTTTAAAAAATGAAGGAATGTTTCCTTTAAGTAAAATACTGTATCTTAAGGATTTAAAGTAGTTTCCCTCCAGGGCCCATTCATTTTTTCCACCCTGTAGATGCCGCTAAAAATAATCATGTCCATCATCCCCTAAACGTCATTAATACATCAACTGCTACTAAAAACATTCATTTATGACGTCATAGCTACGTCATTGTTGCATTGTCAACACGCAAATTAATATTTCAAAGGTAATCTAACACGAAATAAAGACACAGTTACCTACGCAGTGGGTAGGTACTTTTTATATTCTGGTTCTTCTTCGCACGCCACTCTTTGGCTTTTATGTGGCGTCTATGAGTCTACTGTTTCAATCAATATTATATTTTCGTCACATCTGAAGATGTGAACTTAAGACTGACCCAGTGGCCGACTACTAGGTAGGTACAAAGCCATGTAGGCACGTTGGAAGTTCTATCTAAGCTAAACCTAGGACTATAAAATAATCTGATGATGAATCTTAGGATCCAAGGGACTTGCAAAGATATTGTTAATCAATTGTAGGCTGGCTTGTTTCCCCATCTCTAAAGTAAAGTGTTGATTAGTTACTCGGTAAGTAGAAGACATATTTGGTTTGCGTCCGATGATGTTGAAGCTCTGTGTGCTTGGTATTCCTCGCCTTATGTGGTATTTAGCTTTCTTGGAACCTAACTCGGAGATGGTAGCAAGCGCTTATTGACGCTTGGATGGGTAACCAGCTGAGCGCTTCCGTGCTTCGGAGGGCACCTTGAATTGTCGGTCCAGTGCTTTAGGAGGCTTATACAAAGGTTAGAACTCTACGCACACCCAAAACGAAAAAATCCGTCATCAGAGTTAGAGTCCGTCAGCACTCAAGTCCTACGGCAAAAGCGGGAACTAATTGTGCTGTTTAGTATAATATGCTCTTTTAGTCACGGTCGCTGGTGTTCTGGTGTGTAGAAATAAAGAACATACAAACTTGCATAAATATTATTGTTCAAGCCTTACCTATTTGGACAATCACACTAATCACACTAATCACACTAATCACACTATCACACTAATCACACTAATATTATAAATGCGAAAGTTTGGATGTTTGGATGTTTGGATGTTTGGATGTTTGTATGTTTGGATGGATGTTTGTTTGTTCCTCTATAACTCAACAACCACTGAACCGATTTGGCTGAAATTTGAAACATAGATAGATAATGACCGGGAATAGGACATAGGCTACTTTTTATTCCGAAAAAATGCACGGTTCCCGTGGGATAAACAAAATAGTAGTCCACGCGGGCGAAGCCGCGGGCGTCAGCTATGACTCCCACGAATAATGACCGGGAATAGGACATAAGGTACTTTTTATCCCATAAATGGGTTCCCATGGGATAGCAACGGGGTAAAACGTTCCTACGAAAAACACACTTTCACGCTAAATATATCGAACAGATTTGGATAATATTTTTAAAACACTAATATCAAACTAATCACACTATCACACTAATATTATAAATGCGAAAGTTTGGATGTTTGGATCCATCTTTTTCTAAGAGAACCGTTAGCAAAACCAAAGTGTCCCATGTTTTTGTCTAAAAAATTTCTGCTCGCTTCGCGAGCTGGGGAAGCTCGCTACGCTCGCATGTTACTTTTACTATATTACAAACAAATTAATTTACTGTTAGGAACCGACAAAATCAAGTGTCACATGTTAAATTTGTCTAAAAAAATTCCGCTCGCTTCGCGAGCTGGGGAAGCTCGCTTCGCTCGCTAACCTCGATGTTCGCTTCGCTCGCATATTACTTTGATGAGTATTTTACGAACAAATTAATTTACTGTTAGGAACCAACAACCATCCATCTTTTTCTTAGAGCACCGATAGCAAAATCGAGTGTCACATGTTAAATTTGTCTAAAAAATTTCCGCTCGCTTCGCGAGCTGGGGAAGCTCGCTTCGCTCGCATGTTACTTTTACTATTTTACAAACAAATTAATTTACTGTTAGAAACCGACAACCATCCATCTTTTTCTTAGAGAAAAAAATGACTGAAAAAAATGACCTGAAACGTGGTCTACGGTAAATTTATTTAATAGAACCTATTTTAAAAGGACTTGCCGACTCGATAACTTCCCCTTTTTTTGGAACTTGGTTAAAAATTACCCGAACGCGTACGAAGTCGCGGGTAACAGCTAGTTAGTAATAAGTACTTTACCTAACCTAGTTCTGCGATAGCAGCGCTGCGTCTATCGGACTTCAGTGCTGACGCCGACTCTAGCCACTAATTCATACGAACATCAAAAAAGTTAGCAATCACTTTTAAAAGTTGAAATATTTTTTGATTCCTAAAAATATTTTAAAAATGTCTTCTTCTCGTTTAAAAACATTAATTTAGAATAAAAAAAACATAGTAGGTACCTACTTAAGTATTCTTTTTATTTGTTTCTTTGTATAAAAACGAAGTTAATGGTTTTCAACATTTTAAAAACACTTAAAGTAGGTAGGTGTGTTGTTTTCAAAATGATCGCAAACTTTATAGACGCATGCGGTTGCGGGTTCGATCCCCGCCGCGGGACAAATGTTTGTATGATCTACAAAATATCTGTCTCGGGTCTGGGTGTTTTTTATGTATAATATACAGGGTGTGGCAAATTCTTGGTCGCTGAAGGGTAGCTATAGCTACCTTTTCTCTTGCAGTTAGAAAGTTATTCTTAGGAAACTATTTTTTATTTTGCAGAAAAAAATAATTGCATTTTTGAATTTAAAAAAAACACACAACTGGCCAAAAAATTGCATCTTTAAAAAAAAAAGTTGGTCTTAATTGACTCTATTTCCCACCAGAAACACTTTTCCCAAAGTAACTTACAATCAAACCGTAAGTTTTTGCAATAATTCAAAAAATCACATTCCATACCTTTTCTATGAAATAAGGAGTTGTAAACATTACAGTGCCACTTATTCGATCGTTCTTAATTTTAATTCGTAACTGCTTCGGCATGCTGGAAGGCAGGCCTTGTGCAAGATTTTTTCCAATACAACTGCAGGTCTGATAGACCCATACACCCTCTCACTCTGATCCTCGACCCAAGCACAGAACACAATTACTCCAGGAGGATCCAAGTCTGTGTGAAATGTGTGAATGAGCTAATGTAGCATCACTTCCCTCCCTTCCATTCAACTTCCATTATTTAGTCTGTGGTCGCCGAGCGCGACGGACGCGTTCCTTGCAATACTATATCGGATTGCTAAATAAAAACGTAAGTTTTTGTTTACACTTATTTTAGTACATAGTGCTAATCGAAGAAAGTGAAGGTTAGAAAACCATGTTTTATTTAGTGAAACAAGAAGTAGATATGTACTAGACTCGTGGAAGGGTTATAAAAGGTTTTATGTGATGTTTTTCCTTATTCAGTTAAATTAATTGAAGTGACCTAAGTTCTTGTTTACATCACGTCTACGCTTATAAAATCTAATATCTATGTAAAGCTTTACATATTTTACACAACAACCATTTCTATCACTTTTTAAACCATCTTCCACTATTTCAAAGTATTCATCGTAAAAAAACGATTTTTGTTGGAACGAGTCCGAGTTAGCGACTTTACGTGTGAAACAAAATATCCCAGCATGCCCCATCAACTCTCCCTAGAAGTACCTAATAGTTTTCTGTGGTTTTGTGTGGAATAATACCTAGGTACTGTGTATTTTAGCCGAAACGTCGGGATAAATAAGGTAAATTACGCGATAAAATCCCGTGTCCATAAAACTTTTCAATACCTAGGTACTGGTAGATTTGTTTATTTTGTGCGAGTATTACGATCTGTGATTACGAATAATAACAATGCCGCGAACTAGAAGATAATAATCTTTCCCAGCGAAGCCGTAATGCAATTAGGCAACGGAAAATTGCGAGTCAATTAACTAATGAAGAACGAGAAGTAGGGCCTTCTAGGGCCAGTCTATGATTTATTAAACTATTATCTATGTCGCGAAAGTGTTTTCTTATAGGTATATAGGTACACACGTTGGGCCAAGGTCGCATTGCCTCTTTATCGCTCTCGCCTTGAATCGATTCGCCTTCTCGCTCGCATTCGCCTAAGCTGGCCTAGGCTGGCCCAACATTTGTACGTGACATAGTATAGTGCAGTCGTCGAGCTTATCGCAAAGATTAACATAGGTATTCGAAGTGCAAGAAGAAATGGTTCAAGTATTGATTTGAATCGAGCAGCGGGGCGACACGAAGTTTGTGGGGACAGCTAGTAAATCATAAAGTAAATCATAAAATAACCTAAACTCAACGTTATCCTTAAAGAACATAATCTAAAATCGATCGTAGTTAAATTGCCAGCGGGCTTGAAAGGTCACTATTGCAGAATTGTATTAAAGGAATTGAACTATTGCCATCTCTTTTCATTGACTGAGAGTGAAAAGAGACGGCATTATTAGTTCATTTCTAAGTGTGATTCAGCTTTTAGGTCCGCAGGTATCATTTTCTTGTGATCCCTATCTCGGTCAATATAACTATATCGAGGTGAAACGATTCCAAATCGCTAGAATTCTTCAAAACCAATTTCAAACGTATTTCTTTGTTTCAGAATCAAGATGTCGTTGGGAAGTTTCAATAAATGCTGCCTTTGCTTTGATTTGAGGACGGGAAGGGGAAGTTTTGTGATCGCGTATTCAATATTGGTAAGTATTATAGGAAGATGCCAAACGCATGCCAAAACTTGGGTTAGGTGCATCACTACATACACCAAAACACACACATAGCTCCATTTTTACTGTTGCCAATAAACTAGGATAGAGAGAGTACAGTAAACTGTTGTGCGAGCGAGACAGCAATGGCAAACAAATAAAATAAAGTTATGGTTAATCTACGAAATATTAAAAGTATAAATCAGTTTTTAAAAATCAACACTTTCCATTAGTTTGGCGCATGTAGCTTCTTCTCAGAAATTGATCCTTATTATCTACACTATCGGATGGTATAATAATACAAAAAGTTTTTGTAACCAACAGGTTCGACTCCTGGCCAGGAAAATGATTATTTTTAAAATGTAATTATGCAGTTTTACTTTTTATCAAAATCGCTTATGAGACTCCTTTGAGTGTTTTTCGCTATTGCTTATAGTTTCAGATTTGGCCATAGAGGCAAAAACTCAACCTTTATAACTCGGTCCTGGCTGAGTGAAGTTGTATACTGTTCTCACAGATTTTTTTTATTATAAGTACTCCTAAGATTTTATCGATCGAGCGAGCGAAGCGAGCGAAGATCTTAGTGGCAAGTTAGGCGATTTTGCTTTCTATGTTTGTATGTTTGTATGTTTGTATATTTGTATGTTTCATTTTTATGTTCTCGCATAACTATCGAACCGCTTATCCAATCTGTATGAAACTTGATAGGTCAATAGGTTGTGCTATGGAAATTTGCTGTGGAGCGTATGAGCGTAATCGATGAAGGGGTTGTAAAGATATGGGGTTCCCAAGGGGGTAATTTTTTTTCAAAGTTACCCAAATATATTGAGTGGGGTGTCATATGAAAGTACTCAATTTATACATTCCAAAATGGTTTTTAGTTTTCTTCTAGGTTTTATAGTTTTTTAAATACAGAGAAAAAGAAAAATGATGAAAACCAATTAACGGATGTATGGAGAGAGCTCCCGTTTCATAGAGTTTCGATGTATTCGGAGGTCTGGTTAACAGACAAAGAGTGTGGCATCGTTGTGGTTTGGTTTGCAATGATTTTAGTTGCTTCTTGATATTTTTCCTTGAGATTGAAAATAAAAGCCGTGTTGGCCGAGTGGAAGAGTGCTCGATTTTCGATTCATAGGTCGTAAGTTCGAACCCTGGCCGTGCTCATCAATGGATTTTTCGATTAGAAAAATTTAAATGCGCATTAACACGAGCTCTAAACGGTGAAAGAAAACATCGTGAGGAAACCAGTTAACGTTCTAATAGCGGCGATGGGCTTGCAACCTGTCACGTATGCAAATGCTAACTCCTGCAAATAGTGGGCTGGGCATGTACCAAAATTATAGAGGGAGACGGAGGGGGAGGGGGAGACGGAGGGGGAGGAGGAGACGGAGGGGGAGGGGGAGGGGAGGGGTGGGGGGAGGTGTGGGGGGGGGAGAGGGAGGGTCGGGGGAGGGGAGGGAGGGGGAGGGAATTGATTTTCTCATACATTTTGTATTGAACTGCTATTTTAATAATTTCTCGAAATAAGAGGCCTTCCCTGAGGCGCGGTACGAAGTTCGCGGGGTCAACTATTGAATATAAACATGACACGACTTAATGTATTGCATGCATGCCTATAATCTTTACCATACTGAGGTAGTGCATTAGATATCATTGTGTGGTAAACACTAGAAGGAGCACTTAACGTAGGTATAGGGGTAGTCAGAAACAAGTCCAAATCTAGGCTATCAACACAACGGTGCGCGAGATCTCAGTTCGGGGCGAACTACTAGTATTTTAATGTTTGGTTGATGGCCGCGCGAAACAAAAAAGGCACCACTTTCCGGCATAGGCTTTTATAGTTCGTAGCATGAGGTGCGCGTTGAAATCTTTTCTTTGATATTTCATGTTTAACCTTCGAGCATATAGAACTTTTTAACACGAGTTTAATTGGTATGTATTATGAAGTTTTTTTTTTGTTGGTACGATGCTCACGATCTAATTATAATCAAATCTTCTCCAAAGTTAAACAGAGTCAAGTCCAAAGTTTGTCATTTGTTAATAAAACAAAATGTCTTTGCAAATACATTTCACAAAACCAGCATGGATTCACTTTGATCGATATTTTGTGATTGAAAATTACTGTTTTTAGGGTTCCGTACCTTAAAAGGTAAAAAAAGGAACCCTTATAAGATCACTTTCTCGTCCGTCTGTCTGTCTGTCTGTCCGTCTGTCTGTCTGTCCGTCTGTCTGTCCGTCTGTCCGTGTGTCACCATCGATTATCTCAGGAATGGGTAGAGCTAGCAAGTTGAAATTTATACCATATACTAAAGTCTATAGTCTCTATTGTGAGTATAAAAATCAAGGACCTGAGTCAACACTATAAAAAGATATAGGCAAATTTAGATTTTCGTGAAAACTTGCGAGTACCAAAACTTACCTTAATTATCAACTTTTTTTTATTTTTCGGAATTTTTCCTTTACTTGTGCTGGAAGACCTTGATTGTAACCAAAATTGAAAATTCTAGGTCAACCGGAAGTACCCTAGAGGTTTTGGGTCGAAAACCTAAATGGTAGTTCCCGTTGGCCTAGAATAACGAAATTTGGCAAAAAGCAAGGTCTTATAGCACAAATAAAGGAAAAATTCCAAAAAGTTAAAAAAATAGAAAATTAAAGGGTGTTCCCATACATACATAGTTGACGCCAATTAAAATTGTCCTCCGAGTTGTATGGGTGCTCATACAATTAAGCGGACTAGCTTAATTGGCACCATGGCTAGGTACGGAACCCTCGGCATACGAGTTCGACTCGCACTTGACCGGTTTTTAGGGTTCCGTACCTTAAAAGGTAAAAAAAGGAACCCTTATAAGATCACTTTCTTGTCCGTCTGTCTGTCCGTCTGTCTGTCCGTCTGTCCGTCTGTCCGTCTGTCCGTGTGTCACCATCGATTATCTCAGGAACGGGTAGAGCTAGCAAGTTGAAATTTATACCATATACTGAAGTTTATAGTCCCTATTGTGACTGTAAAAATCAAGGTCCTGAGTCAACACTATAAAAAGATATAGGCAAATTTAGGTTTTTGTGAAAACTTGTAAGTACCAAAACTTACCTTAATTATCAACTTTTTTTATTTTTCGGAATTTTTCCTTTACCTGTGCTGTAAGACCTTGCTTGTAACCAAAATTGACAATTCTAGGTCAACCGGAAGTACCCTAGAGGTTTTGAAAACCTAAATGGTAGTTCCCATTGACCTAGAATCACGAAATTTGGCAAAAAGCAAGGTCTTATAGCACAAATAAAGGAAAAATTCAAAAAAAATAAAAAAGTTGAAAATTAAAGGGTGTTCCCATACATACATTGTTGACGCCAATTAAGATTGTCCTCTGAATTGTATGGGCGCTCATACAAATAAGCGGGCTACAATAACATAATGGGTAGGTACGGAACCCTCGGCGTACGAGTTCTACTCGCACTTGACTGGTTTTTATTTTTTGTAAGATTAACTATTTTTGTTTAATTTCATTTGATGGCTATATTTTACAGGAATCTAACACTAAAATTATAAATATTGTGCTCCGCAGCTCGATTCAAACTTCTCGGAACGCATCCGATTCGAAGATTTTCTTCGAAAAGGGTTGAATCACGCCTCTGGTCAGATAATTTGGAAAACAAAATTCATTAATAGTAGTTTATGTTTTGATAAAACATAAACTAGATCAGTTGGCAAATCGTTGGTAACGATTTTAATCTGTTCTTCTAATAATCTTTTATATTCAAGTTTAGTAATTTAAAAATATGTCATAGATTGGTTTTAGAAATAATAATGCATTATTTAAAATTAAAAACACCAATTTCGTTATTAACCTCGACCAAAATTGTGATGAAAACTTTTTTTTTAGGTTAAAAAATTGGCTCGTTGATTCACGTTACACCGGGCCGTAACATTATGGTATACATTTTGTATGAAGTAATTCATGTCTGACCGGGCGCCGGCCGTGCCCCGGCCGTGCCCCGGCCCGGTGTAACGTGAATCAACCTTTAACCTGGTTTTAACATCTATCTTTCAGATCTGGCACTTATTACAGCTAGTTCTATGCTGCCTTCACCTTGCCGGAATAAAAGTAGCTCTGTCAGAGCATCATGCGATGCTGGTGTTCAGTCACTTGGAGTTCTTCAAACTGATCTTAGGTTTTGAGATCTTGATACTGGTTTTTGAGGTGCTCATCACTATATCTCTGCTCTATGGACTGCATAAGGTAAAATTCCTCTATAGTTTCAGCGAATTTTTTAAGTGAAACGAAATAATGATTCAACTGTACCTAGTACCCAAGGCGCGGTAATTTTCTCAGATATTTAAGCATTTAAGATGCACGTGTATTCTCGGTTTCAATGTAATATTATGGAAACAGCGAGCTCTGATGATGGAGTCAAGAGCTGTTCAACAGAACACCTCAGTAAAAGGGCCGATAGAGTTGAAACTCCAATTCCGACTACAATGTAATCAGGTTTCTTCTTCTTCTTATAGTGCCTCTCCAGTTATTGAAGGTCGGCGGCCTCTTAAACTCTTCCTCGTTTTGGGCTATTCTAAATAGGTCTTCAGCTTTTTTGATGCATGTCCACTGCCTTATATTTCACAGCCAGGACAGTTTTCTCCTACTACCTAGTAATCAGGTTACAGAGAGCTTATCTGACAGTTTCATTGAACAGCTCCTGAATCCATCAGGATTCAGGAGCTGTTCAATGAAACTGTTCAGAGAATATCTGTGTTTGGGCTCATCAATTCACCGTTATCCAGTGTTTTAAACTATTTTTTTTAATAATTACCATTCAATTTCAGAAAATCCAAGATCAAGTGCAGATGTTCTACGTGGGTGGTTTCGTGTTGGAAGTGCTGAGGCTGATCATTCTGACTATGATCTTAATGCGCTACTGGCATACCATGACCGAGATATACGAAGCATGGCAATGGTTCACCTTCACAGTCGAGATGTTAAGCCATGGTAAGTTTTAAGGAGGAAAACTTAGGCTTGTTTCACTCTTCAGCGTGTCGCCGGTCGCGTCCGCGAGTTGATCATTCACAGCACAGAGAAATTAATGTTGACCATTCACAGCACAGAGAAATGTGCTGTGAATGGTCAACTCGCGGACGCGATCGGCGACACGCTGAAGAGTGAAACAAGATATACTTTTGGTGTGTGTAATGTTGTGTTCCTGCGGTGAGTAAGGTTGCCAGAGCTCTGAAGAAGCGCTGTCGTGACAGCTGGTGGATCAGTCTTGTCCATTGTGTTGTCGGCACAGTGATTCCTCTTTTAAAGGGTCAACAGCGCGAGTGTGACTCCTCTGGTGTCACAGGCGTCCATATGCTACACATTAGGAACATATTCGGAAAATACGAAAATAACCGAGATCCATTATGAAGCTTGTACTGTATTAAACTGACATTTTTGTTTGTTTCAGTGGTCTACTTCTACTTCTTATGTGCCTTAAGGAGCTACTACTTCCAAATGAGAAAAGAAGAAACCAATCAAAGGTGGAATGTATTCGCGGACTCTCTAGTTCAGCTACAAGTCAACAAATGATGAATACGGAAAAAGTTCACTTGTTGTTTGAATTATGAATGAATTTTGTAAGGGAACGAAAAAATGTACTTACAATTTTGTCGCTAAAAGCGATAAGAAGATTTATCTATGGCTAGCACCCGTATTTATAGACGAGCAATTACTTGCTGCTAAGTAATTTCTCAATGAAGTTATTACTTGAGGATGGAATTCTTCATAATAAAATCTTATTCTATAGCCGAGTAATGTCATGTCAAAATCAAACGCAAAATGGTCGAGTTCTCAATGGTACAAGAAAATGGTGACTATTATGGTGCGTTTAAACGACGCGGGATATCACGCCTACGAGCCTACGCGAGCCGAGCCGTCTGTGGAGGCGCGGCTCGGCTAGAGCCGAGCCGAGCGTAGCTGTTTAAACGGCGCGTGGCGCGCCGAGTCACGAGCCGAGCCAGGCTCGGCTCGCGTATTGGCGCGCCGTTTAAACGCCCCATTACTTGACCAAGAAATCTAATTTTTGACAGTTCTAACTTCAAACTATAAAATAAAAATAATTACTTTTACTAAAGTTATCACCTTTACTTGTTTACGGGTGTTAGACCATTGGTCTAAGATCTATGGATAAAAATCTCACAAAATATTATAGTGTTGAACGCTTAAAAACATTTATTGTCAATAAGTAAGCACTACTCATATATTTATAAGTTTACTTGTTACACAAGTTTTGTTCGTCATAATTTCCTATTATTTAAAATTTTATCAGCCAATCCTATTTACTTCTGAAGATTATTACAATAAAATATTTATTAAAATTATTACAACATACAAATAAGATAAAGCGCATAGACAGGCCTTAAAGTTTACCTCGTTTATTGTTATGTTGTCATATTTTTATTATAATTTATTTATTCCTATTTATTAAGTATCTGATAATAAATAATAATTATGTTTTAAGTAAGTATTTATAATTATATATTTGTTACAGAATTTATTGTAGTTGCTCTACATAAAAGTCGCAAACATTTGCTAAAGTTTTTGGTCACATTGTATTAAAATTAAACATAGGTAAGTATATTAGAGGAGATGTTAATTAATTAATACACGGCCAGCTGCTTTATGCTTGTTGTTTTATTTCTATATCAACTATGGTTACAATGTTTAGACTTACGAAACTTAGGGCTGATTTTCAATACCTAGACAACTTTTATCTGAGGAAATAAATATGCGATTTGACAGATATTGTATTGAAGATATGCGAGAAAATATGTCATAACGCCATATTTATTCCTCAGATAAAAGTTATTTATCGATTGAAAAATTAGCCCTTATTTGACTTAATTATTATTGGAAACTACTACGCACACACTTTGACTTTCTTAACACCATCAGAAGAGGGGAACGGAGGAAAGAACGGAACGAATACTATACTCTAGCCAAAACCAATGTACAATATTTACTAACATTGCACTGACAGATCAATCAGCTGATAGCAGGAATAGACCAATCACAGAAAACTGAAATTCATTGCGATTGGCCATATTGAATCAGTGCCAATCATATTTAATATCAGTTAATAACTATATAAATTACTTATATACTTAAATAAATTTTCAAAGAAAAAGTAACATTTTTCTTAGTAAAATGTGTTGTTTTCAAAGTGATCGCAAACTCTTTAGAGACGCATGAGGTTGCGGGTTCGATCCCCGCCGCGGGATAAATGTACAATTATCTGTCTTGGGTCTGGCTGTTTTTTATGTATAATATGTAGGTATTTATTTACAAAAAAGTATGTAAGTAGTATATCAATCATGTGGTTCGCACAAGTTAACACAAGCTCTGCTTACTTTGGGGCTACATGATGCTGTGTGAAATCTCCAGCATTAATAATTTATTTTATTTATTTAGGTACTTACCTACTTACTTATTTTTTAATGTGTGTTCATAGATACAATATTATTGTAGCGACATCTACCTGTCACTAGATGAACTACATAGACATGCTACGCACTACGAGCTTACTACGAGCTTCAGCGAAGATGGCGCCAGGCAACATCAGAATTCCTAGATCGCACAAGTGCACGCCGATTCGCCGATCAGGTTATATACAACTATCAGACATCAACTGTAGGTCGAAAGACCACGGGCAAGTGGGCCAGATGGGCCGGCCCGTTGTAAAGGAACCACCTACTCTGCCTTTGGGGAACGATTCCACCCTGTTCCCCAAAATTATAATGTTCCTGATAGAACGACCTAACGTATGAAATATATAATATATATTTCATAAGTTAGATGTCAAGCTTTGATTGACCTGTATATGTATATATCACAGCTGTCAAGTAATAACGGTCATTGATTGGCGAATACCTTCTTTCCTCTCAACTTGAAACTGCTCCGCTGATTTCCCCATTCAACTTGCTCTTGGACGACAGAGATGTACCTAGTGTACTTAAGTAGGATTGTGCGATTACGTGTTAAAACGCTACGATCTCAAGATGTTAATGTTTTTGACAGCACTGCCGTAAACCCTTGTACCATAAATTTCATCGAAATCGTTAGAGCCGTTTTCGAAAACGTGAGTACAAACAAACAAATATTGCTCGTTTAATAGTATAGGATAAATAATTCTGGACATTTCACACAGCATCATATACTTAACCCCAAAGTAGGGAACTACACGACTGACAGATACTCTACCATACTTGCATACTTTTTTTTTGTAAATAAGTACTTAAATACATAGATACAATTTACGTAAAAAATATTTGCAGATCATACAAGTATTTGCCTCGCGGCTAGAATCGAACCAGCAACCTTCATTGTTTTGGGTGTGCCTCCGGCCACGAGGTTCAGCAGACTTTCTCGGAATGCATTTTGAACTTGGAAAGTGACGTTAATTTCTTCGCTGAAAAAACGTCAATCTCCGATTGAAATCATCGAATCGGATGATAATTCGGAAGTCTGAAATCCTCGATCCAAGTCTGTGTGAATGAGCTAATGTAGCATCACTTCCCCCCTTCCATTCAACTTCCATTATTTAGTCTGTGGTCGCCGAGCGCGACGGACGCGTTTCTTGTGATACTATCGGATTGCTAAATAAAAACGTAAGTATTTGTTTATAACTAGTTTTACACCTCATTTATAAATGTATTGGTGTTTTTAGTAACTTATCGAAGAAAGTGAAGGTTAGAAAACCATGTTTTAGTCCAACGAAATGTACCTGACTCGTGGAAGGTTGTAAAAGGTTTTATGTGAAGTTTTTCCCTATTCAGTTAAATGAATTGAAGTGACCTACGTTCTTGTTTACATCACATTACGTATTGTGGAAATTCCATTATTGTGAAATGTATTGAAATGCTCTAATATATACCAATACTTACTATTAATTATAAGTATTAGGTATCTATCTTACTAATATTGTAAATGTGAAAGTTTGGATGGATGTTTGTTACATTGCTCTTACGCAAAAACTACTGAACAGATTTCGCTAAAACTTGAAATATTATGTATACATAGGTTTATGACCTGGAATAACTCAAAGGCTACTTTTTATCCGAGTAAGACTTAAAATAAATAAATGTTTAAACTTCGTAATCGCGTCAATTATGCATGGCATTAACAGCCAAAAATAGGTAGGTACTATAGGTATAACCCGTTGAATGCTAAAGTCTTTAATTTTATTTAAGCATATTACCACTATTATAACTATGGCCTTCAATTCATGGAGTTAAAACGCGCGCAAAATTACAACCATTGTATGAGAGAGCAAGTGCTACTGTTGTAGGTGGTGCTTACTACCTACATTAATAACTGTTACTGTAGAAAGTTGATTTATAGTTATTTTGTAATTTATATTTGCTGTGTGTGGTCCTTCATAGAATTTGTAGAGGCACGATCTCAAGATTTATACCTATTTCAAAAGATATATTATCTGCTGTGTGTGTGGTGCGCTTGAGTCTTGTCTATGTCCAGATTTATTTTTCAGATAAAAATAGAAAAAATCTCAAAGTAATGTACCATTTATTAAAATGTTCACTCTAATGATACAATTATGCAAACGAAGAGATTTCATTGTAAACAAAACTGGAATGCTTCGTTCACAAAAAACTTGCAAGACAACTCTACTGTAATGAAATCGTAATTAGGGTTCCGTAGTCATAAGAAAAGAACTTCTCTTTTCTTCATGTGTCTGTCAAGACCCTTTTTCTTTGCCATTGTGAAATTTTAATGTTAATTTTTTATTTTGTGTAAGTACTTACTTAGTCTTCGATCCTCTTTCAACCTGTCAAAAATAAAAATAAGCAAGAAGGAAGATCTCACACTACAAATACAGGAGAAAATTGAAAGTTGAACATCACATAAGTAAATAATATTTCTTGAATACAAACTTACATTTGCAGTTGGAGAATTGAGTGTATTGTAAACTGATGTATGAAAGAACATTTATTTTAACTAAAAAGTTAAGTTTGTACTTTGATCTCACTAAAAAAACCCTCGGTGTCTCGGTGCAGCTCGCACTTGGCTATTTTTATGAGTAGAATGATGTAGTGCTAAAAAAATTGCTCGTGCTCAAAGAATCGAAGTAGTAAACAGTTATTGTACTTATATTATATAGGTATGCTCCGTAAGTAGACGTGAATAGAAATCTGATAGGCAGCCATGTGTGTGTGAGGCGTATTATTTTGAACTGTTTTCCTTAAACGAGTTGTATTATTTACTAGCTTCCGCCCGCGGCTTCTCTCAAGTGATCCCTACCTACCCGGATAAAAGGCCTATGTGTTATTCCAGGTCATAAACTACGTACCTACTTATACTTATTCCGAGGTCATTAAAACCTGTTCTGTAGTTCAATAGTTTGATTCTTAGTACGTTTGGTTCTTGACAATCTCATGTCTATAAAAAGAGACGGCATATAGTGCAATTCAGATTATGTTTTAGCCCCGAAGATGATGTGGCCGACCATTTCATGAAATGGTTGAATTTCATTATTATAAAATTCAACGGAAAATGTCAATCAATTCTAAAATCAATTCTAAGTAGGGTAAACCACCCAGTGGCCAGCCCCGCACCAGTACTCAGCCTTTACAGACTTTGTTTCCATATAAATAGTGTTTAAATTGGTTTACACCTTTAAATTAACGTTCAATCGAATCCATGTCTTTTTATTGGCTAATATGCAAACCTACGAACCAATAGCATATCAGGCTGAGGAGCTACACTTGTTCATTTGCACTGCCACTAGAGACACGACTCGAAGCGTCGCATTTTCAATTTTTTTCTTAGGAAACGTGTTCTAGTTTTCGGTAAGTTTTTGCGTGTTTTTGCTGTAAATTGTGGTGGATTTTTTTACTGTGTGACAATAAAATGTTTATTTTGTTATAAAATTAACTTTTTCATGCATTTTATTTGTTTAATTGGTGTAATTTAGGTGGCCTACGACTGGGTTTTGAATTTTCAAGGGAGATCCAGTACTCAGCCATAAGTGGCTGACCACTGGTTTTTTGGTGATTAGTGTATTTTACCAGTAGTCAGCCGCGTACAAATGTAGTTGCATGTCAGGGGCTGACCAATAGGTCTACAAATTCAGTAGTCAGCCTTTAGTCATGTTGCACAAAATAGCACCTTAAAGCCTTTTCATTAGAGTTAAATTTATGCACGGTTATTTTAGCATGAAAATCATTTGTTTTATAACAGCAAGAGACACAAAATATAAAATACATATAAATTAATGTCATAAAAATATTAACAAAATAACAAATATAAAACTTAATAATATGCAAAAACTGTGAAAAGGATTTGACTACCCTAGCGACACAGAAATTAATGACAGAAGAAATATTCAATATGGCAATTTACCCTGCATGGTATCATTTAAAATGTACTACTGAATTCGCTGAGGACATTTAAATAATATTTTGTCCCCATAAATATTATGAAAATTCACATAATAAAGAATTTATATACCAAAATGCAAGAATAAGTGAGAGGCTGACTACTGGGTAAGACATGGCTGACTTGTGGAGAAATGAGGCTGACTACTGGTAAAAAGTGCCATAATTTATTTAATGTTGATTTTATCTATTATTATAATATAAATACAATGGTTTGTTATTTATTTAAGCAAATATAATAAACAACCTTTCGGATACTATCGATTGTTTTTATTCATAGTGTCTAATATTTAAAATACAGTTGAATGAAATTTTAGTTTTCACTAAAAGGCTGACCACTGGGTGTTTTACCCTACTCGCCATGACCGACAGATCAAATAAGTTTAATTTAGGTACTTATAATTTTGGTTTTAACTGTTACACCTTCCGCTAAAGGAAACCAGTTGGTTTGAGAAAGTTTGAGAAAAAAAAAACATTACGCCACTTTTCTTAAATAAGGGCCACAAAAATCCCCACAACAGTTCAAGACACGTATTATAAATCATAAAATAACCTAAACTCAACTTTATCCTTAAAGAACATAATCTAAAATCGATTGTAGCTTATTACCAGCTATAATTTTCCTGTTATCTCTATCTCGGACAATATAACTTATGTCGAGGTGATAAGATTCAAAGTCGCTAGAAATTTTCGAAATAAATTTCAAAAGTATTTTCCTTGTTTCAGAATCAAGATGTTGGGAAGTTTCAATAAATGCTGCTATTGCATTGATTTGAGGACGGGAAGTTTTATGATTGCTTATTTATTATTGGTAAGTAACA
Organism: Camptogramma bilineatum; assembly: GCA_958496255.1. Classification (NCBI taxonomy): domain Eukaryota; kingdom Metazoa; phylum Arthropoda; class Insecta; order Lepidoptera; family Geometridae; genus Camptogramma; species Camptogramma bilineatum. The sequence continues at coordinate 13,475,455 of OY292461.1, forward strand.
TTAACGAAGTTATAACCTCTATGAGTCTACCGTGTTGGCCGAGGTCGTGGGTTCGAATCCTGGCAGCGCATCAATGGATTTTTCGTTTCGAAAAATTTATATGCGCATTAACACGAGCTATAAACGGTGAAGGAAAACTTCGTGTAGAAACCCGTGGCTTAGTCAAGCCCACATGTATTGACCACGTCCACAAGTACGTATTTCCTGTGGATATGGCTGGATAAGCGGAGAGGGTGGTTTAGGTGCTGGGCAAGCCTACCTACTCAATCTCAGAATTGTCCCAAGCACTGCAGTGTGTAGACAAAAATTTCCTCCTGACAATAAATAAATAAATCATCTAGTAAAAGATGTAAAGGCCTCAGTTTAACCACATTATAATAGTACTACATACAGAAAGTTAACTTTACGAAAAAAATTTATAAAAATAGCGACTCTTGCTGCGACGCAACAAAGTGCAATTCAACTCGCATAAGCGCTTATTGCCTAGCGAGAAATTCACCTAAACACTGCCGCTCTGATTTAACCTCTATGTTGTTATCTTTCAGGTGGGGCGCGTAATACAGCTGGTTCTAAGCAGCTTTCGCCTTGCCGGAATAAACATAGCTATGTCAGACCATCATGCGATGCTGATCTACCACGACTTGGGGTTTTTCAAGCTGATTTACAGTTTTGGGATCTTAATAATGGTTTTTGAACTGCTCATCAATATAGCTCTACTCAATGGACTGCATAAGGTAAAACTCTTCTTTAGTTTCAGCGAAATTTTGAAGTGAAATGAAGTAATGATTCGACTGTACGAGTATCTATACCTACCCCAATAAGCGATAGATATTTTCTCGGAACTTTCACTAAGAAATTCTCGGTTACAATGCAATATTATGGAAATAGCGAGCTCTGAGGATGGAGTTAAGAGCTGTTCAACAGAACTCCTCAGTAAATGGGCCGATTGAGTTGAAACTGTCAAGTTCCGACTACAATGTATGGCTGAGACTCCACCAAAGCGGAAATGTGTGAGATGTGTTTTAAACAACCAATAGAATTTCGTTATTCAAATATGTCATCTCGTCTTTTAGTGGAGTCTCAGCCTAATAATAGGTGACAGCGAGCTAATTTGATTCAGGAGCTGTCCAATGGAACTCTTCAGAGAATATCCGTGTTTGGGCCAGTTTGGCTTATTTGAATCAGATCACCGTTATCCAGTGTGTTAAATTTTTTTTCATTATAATTACATACTATAATATAGTCTAACAATTAACCGTATAAGGTCTTTGCAATTACCATTATATTTTCAGAAAATCCAAGATCAAGTGCAGATGTTCTACGTGGGTGGTTTCGTGTTTGAAGTGCTGAGGCTGATCATTCTGGCTATGATCTTATTGCGCTACTCTCACATTATGGGAAAGTTGTACGGAGCATATCAATGGTTCACCTTCACAGTCGAGATTTCAAGCCATGGTAAGTTCAACCTACATGTCCGACCGCCCCGGCGAGAAAACGACCTATCGACTATTTTTTTGCCTATGAAACGTACAATAGATATATATTCCGTATAAACAAAGGAGATGCTTAAATTAATAGTAAATCGCTGACTGTTCATACTGCCGGCGAGGACTCTCTTTACTAGTGTGTCGCTGGGCGACAAGAGATATCAAAGATAATACTCGCTCAGCGATGCTAGCTGAACTCATCGAGAGGCACAGTAGCGGTCGTTTCTGTCGCCGCGAGCGCGAGTAATCGCCCGCCGCACTCGCACACTCGTTTATAGCCCAGCGACAGAACTTTCGGAACACACACTCACTTCTCGCTGCTCGTCAACTCGTTTATAGTTTCTAGTTCTACTCGTTACTCGTTCATCGCCGGCGTTTGGACAGGTGCTTTTAAGAGGAAAACTTAGACGGACATACTTATGGTGTATGTGGTGTTGTGTTCCTGAGGTGAGTTAAGGTTGCCAGAGCTCTGCGAGGAAACACAGCGGTGACAGCTTGTGGACCGTCTTGTCCATTGTGTTGTCGGTGCAGTGATTCCTCTTTTAAAGGGTCAGCAGCGCGAGTGTGACTCCTCTGGACACCAGAGGAGAGGACCCTGTGATAACTGGCGTCCATAGGCTACGGTAACTGTTTACCATCAGGTGGGCCGTATGCTTGTCTGCTATCTTAGTTGTATAAAAAAAACTTGTACCTACTCATGTGACATTCTAGAGAAAGACATTAAAATGACAACGGTCTGCTGTCTCTCTCTGATCTCGGTCTCCGACTTAACAACCCAAATTAACAATAATAATTAAACTGTTATTTTTTTTGTTTCAGTTGTCTACTTCTACTTCCTATTAGCCATAAGGAGCTACTACTTCCAAATGAGAAAAGAAGAAACCAATAAAATGTGGAATGTATTCGCGGACTCTTTAGTTCAGCTGCAAATCAACAAATGATAAATTCGAAAAAAAAAAAATCACTTGTCGTTCGAATTATGAATATGAATTTTGTAAGGGAACGAATTTAAAAAAAAATGTACAATTGTTTTATCGCTAAAAGCGATAAGAGGATTTATATATGGATAAAAATCTCACAAAATATTATAGTGTTGAACGCTTGTTGAGGTACTTAAATATATTTAATTGCCTCAATGTTTTATGATGTATGGAACCTAGTTATCTTAACTGAAAAAAATATGTCTAATTTACCGGTGTCTTGTTTAAGGGATCGGCGACAGGCGAACTGTCCATACAAATGCACAATGCAAATAATATTTAGGTACAACGTACAACACAACAGGACACGCTGTTTTGTATATTTGATTGAAACGATATCAGTCAATATAACTTGTTAAACTCGCGATTTATTAACATAATGAATAATCCAGTTCTTCAGTCATCCCGTGACCACGAACGCTGCAACGTGTTCGAAACGTCGGGAAACAAAATAAGGTACGCGATAAAATCCCGTACCTAATAATAATTATCATGATATCAGTCAATTTTATTATACACAAACTACGAGTATTTCTTCAAGATTGCACAAATAGTTTGTGTAAAATATTAAAAAGCTCGATTAGCTTTGACACAATGTGTGGGTCAAATCTTTTACGAAAAAATTTAAGCGTAAAGTACGAAAATTGTGACTTACTTTGCCAATAGGTAAGCATTTACTCTTAGAAATGTATTATAATTTATATTTACTTATACTCAAGTTTACTTGTTACACAAGTTTTGTTCGTCAATGATTTAAAATTGTATCATCCAATCGGACTCATTTACTTGTGAAAAATATTACAATAAGATATTTAAGTATTAAAATATTATATTAGGTACTTAAGTATAGTTTTTCACAAATAAAATAAAGCGCATAGACGGGCCTTTATGTCTACCTCGTTTATTGTTAAACGGTCATATTTATTACCAATCTGATGTTACATAATAATTATGTTTAATTTATTATTACTTATATTAATAACATAATTTTTGTTGCTCTACATAAATGCCGCTAGCATAAGTGCTCAATTTTTTGGTCAAATTGTATTAAAATTAAAATTAATTAAACATACTTACCTACTTACCAACTTATTTTTTTAAGAATAAAAACATTATTTTTAATGTATTTACTTAAGTTTGATACTAACAGGGAAGAATCCTACTAATATTATAAAGGCGAAAGTCCGTGTGTGTGTGTGTGTGAATGTTTGTTACCACGTATCTCCATAACTACTGAACCGATTTTGATGAAATTTGGAATGTAGATAAATAATGTCTGGGAATAGGACATAGGCTACTTTTTATCTCGAAAAAATGCAAAAAAAAATAGTAGTCCATGCGGGCGAAGCCGCGGGCGACCGCTAGTATACATATATTGTAATAAAGTGAGTTGATCAACTTCTTGATTGTATCATTCGAAATAGAAAATGCCCCTAGAATTATCATATAGCAATCGTCTAAGGTGCTTGTTTGGTATAATACTCCTCTTATAAGTAATTTTAGGAGCCAAGAAAAAAAAAATTTGGAGTGACAATGTACTTTGTATGATATAATTAATTGTCTATATTTGTTAGCGACCAAGATCGGTCTCAACAGGTTGCCAGCTCATCGACGCTATTAGAAAGCTCACGATGTTTGAAAAAAAAACTCGAGGGGCTAAAAACAATACAGTTGTAAAAACAATACACTGTTTGAAGATCTATCAAGATCTATCAAAACGGCCGAGAGGTCGCAGTCCCATGCGCTGGACCGACCAAATCCGCACCATCCTCAACACTCAGCTCCACGACGCCATCCATGTCGCATCGGATAGGACGAGATGGAAAAATCTAGTATCGGAGAAAATCTTAATGAGAGGTTATGAAGAAATGAGGAAACGAGGAATAGAGAGAGATCAAAACGGTTAAAATAACATCCAAAATAATTATATCTACGCCCCCAAGCTACGCCCCCTTACATTGAGCCTTCGATCATATACCATTGAGCCAAATTCAGGATTTTAGGTACAAAGATTTGTCAAGTTTGGCATAGTTCAATGTCAGACAGTCTTTATTTGGTTTCTATCAGATTTTAGGCAATTTCTTATCTCGCCAACAATGTCTCGATTCAAATCCAGTTTGAAATTTTTGGGACGATTAGTACTGGTTTTCTAACTTTCCCTAAGAGGAAGTGAGGGTAGGATCTCGTTACCTATTAAAAACTATCGTAGTATTCGTAGTAAGTAAGTATCTTTTTAAATATCATTGGTAGTATCATTTTCAGGGGCGGCTGCAAAAAAAAAGTAAGTGACTACCTACACAGGTTTTCTGTTTGAGTAGGTATAAAAAACCCTGTGGGCTTAAAAAGGTCGCTATAGCAGAATCACAATATGAATTGAATTGTATGCCGTCTCTTTTCATTGACTTTGCACAGAAGTGTTTATTCCTACTTCTGTGACTGAGAGTGACCTTTTTAAGCCCGCTGTTATTTTTTCAATTCAAAATTAGTACGAAAATATTACAAGCAAAACGAATCATTTCTAAAGTTGTTCCTGTTACATTATTGTAAGTGGGCGCAGAGAACAAAGGAAGGATATATACATACATAGGTATAACATAGTATGATATAACAAACTAGCCGCGATGCCGATGCCGTGAAGGTCAAAATTGGGTATAGAAACTGGTTTTGGCAAAGCAGATTCGCGTTTTTGTATTTTGCATTGTTTATGTTTAGGCGATTTTTAAAAATGTGTTTTGACTACCAATTAAAATACCTAAACTAGATGTTGTTTTAAAATAATTGACAGATACGAATGGATGGGTCTGGGGACTTATTCGTCAACTCGTCCCACTTGAAACTAGTCCCATGGGACGAGTTGGCGAAGTTCAAAATAAATAATATTTTCATTCGTCAACTCGCCCGATCATTTAATCGCTTCTGATTAGGGCCCTAATCAACATAAAGTACACTCACGGAAAAAAGTGTTATGCGTAAATTGAAAACTAAACTCGGTACGGTATTATGTTTTATTATCATAAATGATTATTTTTATTGGATTTTTAACGAATATATATACCTACTTACCTAAGTACCTACTAAAAAGTTCTAAACCTAAACTATTTTTTTGAACAAACAGCATTATATTATGGGTTGTTGTAAATCATAATCATAAATCATAATGCAAAAATTATGACGAGCCCATAGGTAGCGTTAAGCCGATTATTTACAATAGGTTAGGCAGTAAAAATTGCACGATGGTGTTGCGCTCTATTTTAGAAGAATCATTATGTGCCTTTTGTTTTAAAAACGGTCAACTTTGACTACTAATGCCTTGAATGGTGTCTAATGGCCCAAGTTAGTTTGAAACTAAACGCTATTATATTGCTGTTAGGGAACTATCAGATCGTCACGTCAATGTTTTGGCAACAAAGGTGATGATGAAAGATGTTTTTGCACCTTAATCCTTTCATCATAAGCCTTCTTAGGATTTTTATTTCATAGAAGCTGCTGCTTCGGAAGTCAAGTAAATTGTCGGTTCTGGCAGTCACTAAGCCATGACGGAGGTTTTCAGGTGGCTTAAAAAACCAATTTTATCAATACGAAACTCCGTTTGCTACTAGCATTTACGAGCATGTTCAATTAGTGCAAAGCAAGGTAATTGATTCAACGGTGGCATGCTTAAAAATCATCATCATCATCATCATCAGCCTATAGCAGTCCACTGCTGGACATAGGCCTCCCCTAATGCGCGCCATCGCGCCCTGTCTTCAGCTTGACGCATCCAACTTGTACCGGCAGCCTTTCGCAGATCGTCATGCTTAAAAAATTTAAATACTAAGCTAGATAAGCGTGGCATGGCATTCCCGTCAGATTAACTCAGAATTTACCATTATTAGTAATTATCAGTCGAGCCATTAGTGTAATACCTTCATAGGTGATATTTAACTTAACTTTCAATCAAGAATAAAGAACTGTGGGATAGGTACCTAAGGACGTTAGACTTACCCCTATCCTACTCCTACTAATATAATAAATTCTATAGGTATAATTGTGAGTATGTTTGGATGTTTATTATTATTATTATTATTAATATCTTTATTTCAGGCAACTTATCTAAGTAACAAGATGTTAAAATACTTAATATAAGGCCCATAGAATATATACCTTACAGACTAACATATATACAATTATATCTTAAAATACTAAGAACACGTTTTTTCTGCGACGTGAGACGCAATCGCGGTGTCAGCACTACGATTCTGGGGCAGTCGACCGATGAACCGTCGAAATTTGACTCCTGCAGGCCAGTATGGACCGATTCATAGAGCATAATTATAATATTCTAAATCTAAAATGTTGGCACAATCCAAGAGAAGTTGTGGGCGGAAGCTAATTCATTGTCAAGTAGGTACACCCAGTGAATGTCTCTTGTCACTTTCGTGTCAGTCAATGAAAATAGGAAAATAGATAATTTCACACAGCAATAATAGCCCCAAACTAAGCAATGATTTAGCATTCATTTGCGTTTTAAAATAACGGCTTATTCTTATGCCCAATAATAAATAGGTAAGTTGGAACCCCATCCTCGTTTTGTTTGGAGGAGAGCGCGAGATTGATAGTCTTATTTTTTATCTACCTATGACTATTAATAGAAAATAAAAAAAGTTCCTCTTATTTTTCAGATAGGGTCCTGTCTGATCCTAGCTGCAGTGTCCTTTTATATTTACAAAGTATCTGAGTATGTGGCCTCTACGAAGGACAAACCAAACCCAGAACATACTCCTGAAGAGATCTCCAAAGTGGCTCTGGGCTTGTACCTGTCTTTTGGTTATTACATGCTGGTGTTCCTTTACAATCTTGTGATTCATGTTCTCCTGGTAATCGGAGTTCATAATGTAAGTAAATAGCTAGGTAGTTCCTACCTAACTGCCTTAGTAAGAGCAGTTTAGCACAGGATGTATGAGTAGGTACCTACCTACCCACCTATGAGTATGAGCGATTCAAGCGATGAGTCAATGTTCATTTATCAAAAGACCAGTCAAATTATTGTGAATTCTAACTTAGCCTAAGTTGAATCGATTTTAGATTACCTAAGTAGGTACTACTTTCCGCCTGCAGTGGTACCTAACCTACCTACTTAGTAGATACCGTACCCATGGTACCTACCTAGGTACGTATCTGGGTAGGTAGGTAGGTACCTATACCTACCCCTCTCTTAGGCACTACTGCTTGGCACTACCTTACTAGTAGTGTGAAGGGAAATTTTACTTTTCCGTGCCACTACTATTTTCGATCGAGCGAGCGAAGCGAGCGAAGATCTTAGTGGTAAGTTGGGCGATTTTGCTTTGTATGTTTGTATGTTTGTATGTTTGTATGTATGTTTCACGAATTGTTGTTCGCGCATAACTGTCGAACCGTTCATCCAATCTGCATGAAACTTGGTAGGTCAATAGGTTGTAGTAAGGAAATTTACGGTGGAGCATATGAGCTTAATCGATGAAGGGGTTGTGAAGATATTAGGTTCCCAAGGGGGTAATTTTTTTTTAAAGTTACACAAATATATTGAGTGGGGTGTCAAACGAAAGGGCTTATTTTGTACATTCCAAAATGGTTTTTATTTTTAATCTAGGATATATAATTTTTGAAATACGACCAAAGAACAAAAACTACGAAACCAGAGCTGCAAGAGCTCCCGTTTCATAGAGTTTCGATGTCTTCGTAGCTCATTGACTGGTCGGTCTTAAAAAGAGAGTGGCATCGTTGCGGTTTGGTTTGCAATGATTTTAGATGCTACTTGATTTATTTTCGTGATAAAAATAAATTTGATAAAGAATGAAAATAATTGGGGTAAAAAAAGTTAAGTAAACAAATATATTGAGTGGGGTGTCAAATGAAAGGTCTTTATTTTTACATTCCAAAATAGTTATTATTTTTATTCTAGGACGTATACTTTTAGAAATACGACGAGAATTCATAAAAAATATGAAGTAAATGAAAAATTAGACACGACATTATGTATTGCATGCATGCAAGTATTTTTTACCATGAAGAGCTAGCGCAATAGGCATACTCAGCAGTAGTAGCACTTGAAATTATAGGGGTAGTCAGAAGAAAGTCCAAATGTAAGCCATCTACGGTGCGCGAGATCTCAGTTCGGGGCGAACTACTAGTTATTGACTGAGCATAATTTAAAATCTCCCGTGGACCTTATTACCGATGGCACTAGGTACCACCTAATACTACCTTACCTACCTATTTTTAAATATTTTTTACTGATTCCAGAGCAAGCCAAAATTACTGAGGATCTACCTAAATACGGCATATTTCCTGTTCGCGCTAGCAGTGGCGCTGGTTGTCGTTACTTGTGTTTTCATGGGTTTCGTGGCTACCATCCCAATGCTGAAATGGTCCCGTAAGTAATCGACCGATCCGACAGTCTGTAGAGTAGTCCGGGCGGATGGTACGACGGACTATGTAGGTACTCTACAGACGGTCGGTTATGGTTCAGAGCAGACAATAATGGTCTGCTCCGAACCATAACCGAACCATAAGCAGATATTGCATTGCACTGATGCAAGCAATTAGTATTATATCATATTATATGTAAAATATCTGGGAGTAAAATTAAAAAGAAAAAAAAACTTTCAGTGGCTGAGATTCAAACTTACAGCCTTCGGCTAGAAGGCGGACCGAGCGGACACCCTATCCACTCAGCCACTTTAGTCTCAACAAATTGCGTGAAATTACGAACTTTATCTTTTTGCGTGAAAATGCCGAGAAAACGAATTTTCCCAGTTATAAGACCTAGATCGATTTTTCGCCCCCGTAAAACCACAAATTTCATCGAAATCGTTAGAGCCGTTTTCGAGAACGTGAATACAAACAAACAAACATACAAACAAACAAACAAATATTGCTCGTTTAATAGAATAGGATTCAAAAGAAAATTGATTATCTACCTACCTATAACCGGATGTCTGATTTGTCCTTAATTTCACACTCACACACACCCAATCTGCTAAAAACTGCAACTAACAAAAAATCGAAAACCTTAGCATTTGATTGATAAAATATTTTTGGATAATTTTATTTTGCAATTTACCTAGATTCTAGATTACACAATAGGTACCTACTAGGTACTAGCTAAATTATTGAGTGTTACGAAAATGACGAATTTAGACTTCCGGTTTTTTCAATTTCCTGAAGATCCAAAAGTTCATCTGCTTGCAAGTTGGGTAGTACCTACTAGATGTAATTGATAGATTACGCTGTAGGTAATATTAAATACCTATCCAAGAAGATTCTAAACTATAAATATCACAAATTTTGTCATTTTCAGTTGCGTTAGTACTCCTATTTATCAATAGATGGCGTTATCTACTGGTACCTACCTTATTTCACAGAAAAATCACCCAAGAGTGCAAGCAATGTGATTCCTTACTTCAACATTGAAATGAAAACCCATATTAATTTTGTTGCAGTTGTCCTAGCATTTTGCATAGTTGTAGTCCGCAGCACGTGCCAGGACATGGAAGAACAGCTAAAGCCACGCTCCTTCGAAATGCAAAATTTGTACATGCCTCCTCCTCATCAGGCAATGGTGGCGTAGTTTTTTTTATTTTGCTAAGGTACCTAGGTAGTTCATAAAAATAAATGTTGAAAATTATACTAAGGTACGTATACGTACTTACCTAGATGTTTTTTTATTCCTTGTTTGTCTTTGTCTCTATTATTTTATTCTGTAGGTAGGTAGGACTTGTCACTAGAAACATTTATACATAATGGATTCCTCTGGCAGGTAGATAAAGGTACCTACGTATGTATATTTTCTTTATAGTAAGTGTAGTACGTATGTATTTTATCTAATGTAGTTTGTAAACACCACACCGTATCGTAGCTTAGACCTACACTTAAATATAAATTAAAATAGGTACTTTTTAAAGTGGCGCGTAATCCGCGTCGAACGCGCCGAATTCTTGAAGATTCGTTATTTCGTTCGGTCGAATCGGATGATTCGGCGAGGACAGGATGCGCGAGGTTTCAAATAGGTAAATACGTTTTCTAAAATTCGATTCATTTGGCGCGAATATTGTGTGCGGCCACGTGACGAACCCTCTTAATAGAAACCATGCACCTCCATTTAGAGAAAACTTTTTTAATTTATTTTGAGCTTAGCTAGCAATACTTTCTTTCTACCCCCGACTTCGAGCATATGATATTCATAGCATAAATGCTCGAAGTCGAAGGGCTAAGTCGGGGGTCTTTCATGAAAGACCCCCGACTTAGCCCGACTAAATAAAAAAAATTACACTACAATATAATCTGTGGATTTATCTGTGGTCTGTGGCTGGAGGAACCATAGATAATAGAATTCCTCCTCGAACAACGACGATTCTTTGTCTATGGTGTGAACTAGGGATGTGCGATCTTTTTATTTGATCCGATTTTTAGGATCGTAATGGATCGTAAAGTTTCAATCGGATCGCATTAGTATCGATCCGATTTTCAAAAGATCGAATGAAATAAAACAATATAATTTTCGACTCCGGGGGGTATTACTTTGTACATGTCATTTGTTTAAGTTTTTTTCTCTAAGTATTTTTGTGTATGGTCCGACACAAAATAATAGAAATAAATGATAAATTATCTTCTAAAAGTAAATTATTACTTCTGACTGACGTCTTCGGCACCTGTACCCTAATAAGCTCTTTATTCACGGTCGTTCAGTTGTTCTGGTGTGTAGAAACAAAGAACATACAAACTTGCATAAATATTATTGTTCAAACCTTATTTGGACAATTACCTAGTATTTTGTTTAATTAGTTTTTTACCTAGCCTAGTTCTGCGATAGCAGCGCTGCGTCTATCGCACTTCAGTGCTGACGCTGACTCTACCCACGATCTGAAAAATCGCTTGATTCAAGTATGCAAGTGATCCGATCTTCTAAAAGGATCGGATCGGACGGACTGGCGCATCCCTAGTGTAAACTGAACATCGTAAACCGTGATGTTGAAGCGTAGATTTTTCACCAATTTTTGCAAGTTTTCCTTGCATTTCTGAGTAAAAACAATGCTATTTTTCTGAATCGCTATCACAGTCTAACTATTTATCAAATATGTCAAGCAAAAGCGCACCAAGCACTAACATTGCTACACAAAACCAGGTTTGTTTTCTGATGTGATCGCCCGTCTACAAAATGGAATATTACTGGGCAAAAACGCGCAAATCTGTACACTTTCTCAAAATTGTGGTTAGATTTTTTTTTATGGAATTTCATTGAAATGTTTATTTATTTGCTATCTATAATTATTATTCTATCTAAAAACGAAAAAGTTTTCTTGTAAAATTGTTATTTTAGGAGAAATTAGCAAGTTTAGTACTGTAGGGAGAAATTGTAATCCAATTCGTTACCGCTGGTTTTTTGTTTTTTGTGATAGTAAAACTCAAAATTATTTTATTAATTTATTTAGTAAAGAAAGAGGATATGTTTTTAATTATTAAATATATAAAATCAGTTTGTTATCTTAGAAATACACGAGTTTTATCTACTTTTCCTTTCCAGTGCGTTACCTATGCTCTAAAATGGCCTTTAAAGTTTTAATAAAATTCCCAAAATTGACTATTTTCTTAATTAACTATTTAAATTTTGAGTATTTTGAGAAACCACATCATTTTGCTAAACAATGTCTACACTTATTTTAAACTTTTTAATACAAACTTAACATTTTTGTAACTTGGATTTGGGGGACAGACATCTAAGGTTAGGTTTACATAGCGCTAAATTCTAAATCTTTTTGAATTTTTATTTACTAGCTATGAAATCGTTGAAATTAATAATTTTAGAAGTAAACTAGAACTTGTGAAAATTAGTCTTAACTAAGTAAAGTAACTAAGCTTAATAATTTGTTTCGTCACAAAAAAAAATATTTTTGAACAGTGGTACCTACTGATATTTAACCACTTTTTCTTCGGAACATAGGTCTAAAACGAATAATTTTGATACCTATGGTGGCCGTAGGTTTACCAAAATAATTCATATTTTGACCTCTTTTCAAAAAAAAGTCGTTTAATATCAAACACTAAGTAGGTAGATACGTATCCGAAAAAAAAAAAACAAATTTTGCTCATTTTATTTAACTTGATAACTCATTATCAAAATCAGTTTAGTAGATAGATATGAATGAGATACAATGAAAGATTTCGCTTACAATTTACCTACCTACATGCACACAGTACAATATCTGCTAAAAACAATACCTTCTTTTGCCTTCGCACAGTAGGGTTATAATGGGTAAATAATAATAGATAAAATATAGTGTACGCTATGTAAACCTTGCTTTACGTGATTACCAGCTCTATGGTATCGAATCGGAAGTAACGAACTTAGGTACTTGTTCACAAAAATATGAATTATCTCAACTTGCTGATATTTATCACACGATTTTTCACACTAAGTTAATCTTGGATAGTTTATTTCAGTTCTGAAATAAAAATATGCATTGGAAATACGTTTTAAACATAAAAAAAAAATTGAATACTCACCGGACAGTGCCCGAAAAAACGCAACCTCTCACTGACGCCGAAAATCAAACAATTATTTTGAATATTTTGACTTAAAAACTATAGACATCCCCTATACTTTTACGTCTGTCTCGTTGCAATGTTGTTGTTTAAGTAAAAAAATAACTACCCCTTGGAACAAAAAAACTGTAAAATCATTCGAAAACGCGGTAACGGAATCCGGACATGTCCAGTTGGCCCAAATCCCGGGGACAGGCTTAAATATTACTTATTTAGTAGAAATTCTGGCTTTTGCAGCAAATTGTGCATTTAGAACCCTAGGTAACCCACTAAACTTCAAATGTATAGCTAAAAGTTTGCCAGTCTAGTGGAATTATTTTTAACCAAACGCTGCTAAAGGTCGGATTTTGATTAGGGGACAGTACTACAGGCTAAAATTGCGATTTTTTAAACTTAATTTTCTATATCATAATGTTGTTTTAAGCGTTACATTTTAATAAATATGGCATGCCAATTTCACCATGAATCAGATAATGTGGTTACAACTCCTGTAAAACTTATACAGAGCTGTGTAGCAGTCAATTTTACCTGGGGACACCTCGAAAATGCCAATGTACAGATTCTCGCGTTTTTGCCCTACTAATGATTTTGAATGACCAAGTGTATTTATCTTTGTGATTAAAGTTTTTGCCTAAAACATAGTCTTTTATTTTCACCTGATTGTATTTTCAGCTTGTGCAATGGATAAACGATGCTGGTATGTCCGAGGGCGTGAAAAAGGTGAATTTGTTGAGAAAAATCATAGAAGTACTGTTACACCAAGGAGCCCAGTTCATACCTCTGTATATCCAGAATATATTGAGCTTCGGGGGGGATAAATCTAACGATGTGAAGAAGCAAGTCATTGTATTTATTGAAGAGATTAGGTGAGTTGGGAACTTTGTAGAAATAATTTTAGGTTAGTATGCTGTCTATGAGATTCTGGGTCAACGGGCTAGCAAAAAGCACAGTTATTATAAATCAGCTAAGTATCTGAAGAACTAATGCAGGTTGCAAATTTGCCTAAACATGTTGACCCAATGATGCCGAGTGAATGCCAGTGTAGACAGCATATTTGCCTTGCCATCGCTCGCCTAGCTGGCCGAGTGAATACAAGTTTGAATAGGCGAAAATTCTGATGACGGCATGTAGAGTAGGTGTATATAATTCCATACATTCACAATACCTAACATTTTAATAGCTTATGAAGTAGGTAACTAGTCATTCTTGAAGTATGTAGGTACCTACTTATGATAGACTAAGGACAAGTTGAAAGTAGCAGATGACATCTGCAGAAGTTGAAAACATTCAAAAACACCAACGCCCTTTAAAATACAGAATTACCATTCTATTCAATTAGGTACCTACAGTAAAAATAGTAAATAACTAAATTTCTTAAAATTCTAGTAAACAACATCCAGATCACCTGCCTAATGTAATCGGGCAACTGCAACTGCTCGTCATGGACTCTGTGATAGCAGTTCAGAAGCGGGCGATCCAAGCTGCCAGTATAGTGTATAGAAACACCTTGCAGTGGATATGCAAGGGGAAGGCGGAGGCTGAGATGCAAGTTGTGTGGGAACATTTGGGTGAGATCAAGGTATGTTGCTGTTTGTTTATTACATCTACAAGTACATTGGCGGGCCGGCCCCTGCTGGCCTTGGCAGGTAGGGTTCCTACTTGCCGCTCGGCTCGCGCTAGCCGCGTCGCGCGTAATACCTACGCGACAAGTAGACAAGACAACCCTTCCACGTTACTCCGCGCCAGACAGTAACAGAGTAAGCGTTAGCAAGAGAGGCAAATGTATAGGTGAATATTGCACTAGGCACTAAGTGCTTATGTGAGCTGAATTGCACTTTGTTGCGTCGCAGCAAGAGTCGTTATTTAAATAAATGTTTTAAGTTAAGTACTTACAATAGTTCATAAATGAAAGCATTCAAACTTACTTTGGTACTTTGAGTAGGTAGTTAATATTAGTAATAATATTTTAAATATTTTCTCCACAGCTTATTGTCCTAAACATGATAGACAATGACAATGAAGGCATCCGAACCCACTCTGTCAAGTTTCTCGAAGAGGTTGTGCTGCTACAAAGCCCCGGGGAGACAACTGATGGTGACTTCAGTCTTGACAGCCTGCCTACCCACCTGCCTTTTATACAACGGGACTTGCTTGAAGAGGAATCTGAGTGAGTTTTTATTCTTCTTCTTTCTTCTTTTGTACTATCCATAGTAATAAAGCTGAAGAGTTTGTTTGAATACATTAATCTCTAAAACTTGCTCATTTCTTGAGGAATGTTATAGGCTATTAGGTTATAGACTGGCCTCTTAGCTCAGTCAGTAGTAGGTCTGCCTTCTGCGCTGTAGGGCGTGGGTTCGATTCCCATTCAGGACAAACATTTGTGTTATGCGTCTGGGTGTTATAAAAAGTACTTATAATAGAACCGTTTTCCCCCCAAAGGGAAGAAAACGATTATTTAGGTTTCAAGCCGAAGCTTGACCCACATTGAGATCAACACCATTGAATATCGTGCTAGATACGTTCCGTTTCACTTAGTTCTATAGGAAACCGATAGATGTCGCTGTCTCGGCACGCGCTTGCGCGTCATCAGCGCCGGCTATCTTGCGAAGCCAGTACGCTGTGATAAAACCGTCAAGGGTTTAAGATTGTGTGGGTCAAGCTTCGGCTTGAAACCTAAATAATCGTTTTCTTCCCTTTGGGGGGAAAACGGTTCTATTTAGGTGTTCGAAGCCTTCGCTTGACCCACATTGAGACGTGTTTACATTCTGACGGTGCTGATAAAGTGTACTGTGTTAGTGTTGCCAGGTGTGTTATGCCATATTTCGGGACAGCAGGTTCCAAAAAGCGGGACTTTGTGCTATAATTCGGGACGACAAAAAAAAAAACAAGCGTTGTATAATCAAAGTTTAATATTTATGTAATAAGTACCTATCTGGAAAATTATAAAGGGTGTAACAAATTTTTGGGCATTTCAGGGTAGCTACCTTTTTTCTTGTAGTTAGAAAGTTTTGTTCCTAAGAAATTATTGGTTTACTAGCTGTGCCCCGCGGTGTTACCCGCGGCGGGAGCTGATTTTTTTTTTGAGAAATGCAACATGCGACACTTGATTTTGATAACGGTGCTCTAAGAAAAAGATGGATGTTTGTCGGTTCCTAACATTAAATTCTTTTTCTCGCAAAATACTCATGCAAGTAATATGCGAGCGAAGCGAGCGGAACTTTTTCAGACAAATTTAACACGTGACACTTGATTTTGCTAACGGTTCTCTAAGAAAAAGATGGATGGTTGTCGGTTCCTAACAGTAAATTAATTTGCTTGTAAAATATTCATGAAAGTAATACGCGAGCGAAGCGAGCGGAAATTTTTCAGACAAATTTAACACGTGACACTTGATTTTGCTAACAGTGCTCTAAGAAAAAGATGGATGGTTGTCGGTTCATAATAGTAAATTAATTTACTCGTAAAATACTTATGAAAGTAATATGCAAGTGAAGCGAGCGGAAATGTTTTAGACAAATTTAACATGTGACACTTGATTTTGCTAACGGTGCTCTAAGAAAAAGATGGATGGTTGTCGATTCCTAACATTGAATTATTTTGCTCGCAAAATACTCATGAAAGTAATATGCGAGCGAAGCGAGTTTCCCCTGCTCGCGAAGCGAGTGGAATTTTTTTAGACAAATTAAACACGTGACACTTGATTTTGCTAACGGTTCTCTAAGAAAAAGATGGATGGTTGTCGGTTCCTAACAGTAAATTAATTTGCTCGTAAAATATTCATGAAAGTAATACGCGAGCGAAGCGAGCGGAAATTTTTCAGACAAATTCAACACGTGACACTTGATTTTGCTAACGGTTCTCTAAGAAAAAGATGGATGGTTGTCGGTTCCTAACAGTAAATTAATTTGCTCGTAAAATATTCATGAAAGTAATACGCGAGCGAAGCGAGCAGAAATTTTTCAGACAAATTTAACACGTGACACTTGATTTTGCTAACGGTTCTCTAAGAAAAAGATGGATGGTTGTCGGTTCCTAACAGTAAATTAATTTGCTCGTAAAATATTCATGAAAGTAATACGCGAGCGAAGCGAGCGGAAATTTTTCAGACAAATTTAACACGTGACACTTGATTTTGCTAACGGTGCTCTAAGAAAAAGATGGATGGTTGTCGGTTCATAACAGTAAATTAATTTACTCGTAAAATACTCATGAAAGTAATATGCAAGTGAAGCGAGCGAAAATGTTTTAGACAAATTTAACATGTGACACTTGATTTTGTTAACGGTGCTCTAAGAAAAAGATAGATGGTTGTCGGTTCCTAACATTGAATTATTTTGCTCGCAAAATACTCATGAAAGTAATATGCGAGCGAAGCGAGTTTCCCCTGCTCGCGAAGCGAGTGGAATTTTTTTAGACAAATTTAACACGTGACACTTGATTTTGCTAACGGTGCTCTAAGAAAAAGATGGATGGTTGTCGGTTCCTAACAGTAAATTAATTTGCTCGTAAAATATTCATGAAAGTAATACGCGAGCGAAGCGAGCGGAAATTTTTTAGACAAATTTAACACGTGACACTTGATTTTGCTAACGGTGCTCTAGTAAAAAGATGGATGGTTGTCGGTTCCTAACAGTAAATTAATTTGCTTAATAAAAATATGCTTAAAAAATCTGTTTTATTATACCATCCATATAGTGTGGATAATAAGGATCAATTTCTGAGAAGAAACTGGCATGGCAAAGCAAGTGAGCGCGCGTGAAACAGGACAGCTTTATAGCTCTCTCTCTATCGCCCTGTGACTGCGACATATAGTACTCAAGAAACAAGTTGTCCTCTTAGCGAACCACGTGAAAAGGATGCTCAATACGCAATTCATAGGCCAAAGAGCGAGATAGATCCATACGTCACGAACAACTTGTTTGTCTCGTATTATAACTCTGCGTACTGCTTGTACTGTGTTCAAACGTGTAAACTAGTTCGGTGATTTTTTGATTCCCAAAAAGCGGGACATTTGGCGTCCCGCGCAAGGGTCGCGCGGGACGTGTCCCTAGACCCCTGAAAAGCGGGACGTCCCGCGAAATTCGGGACACCTGGTAACACTGTGATCATTGAATCATGAGAGAGAGACAGAGATTTATTTAAAGACACTTCTCTTTATTCAACACATTAACAGAATTTAATGTTTAATAACAATAACTTTAACTATAAGAAAGTAAAAAAATATATATATATATATTACTATCCATAAGTATACAACATAATGATATCCTCTTTTGATATTGACTCTTAATTTCCTAATCATAATCAATCACAATCTAGATTGGTGAAAAACTCTGCAATACAGGGTTATTATTTGTGTTTGAATTTGGCATTATTTCTCTGAAATAATGATTAAACACAGTGGTTTGGGATTGCCAGTTTCCCCGTTTAAGGATCTGATCTATGGTTTCGCATTTATTGATTATACTAAAGGAGGCTACAGCTGCTCTTAAGCTTCCTGCTGAGCTTGTGATTCCCGCTTCTTCTAGTAAGGTACGAATCCATCCCGCTATTACAGTGCGTGATGCTGGTCTTACTCTGCCTCTTGTGGTAATAAATAGGTTTGTTAGATTATTTTGATTTCGTTGCCTCTGATGAGATAATCTAATTAGGGTACGTACCCACGTAATTATGTTAAGTTTTGGGTTTTCATTCTCTGTGATTTTCCATCCTGATTGGAGATGAGTGGTAGAGTCGGTTTTGGAGCCGTATTTGGGCCAAAATACTATTTCTGTTCCCATATCAACCAAAGCGTTCGGACTAGTGTCCAGTAATGTAAGGTCATGTACTCGCCTTCCAGAGGCCAGTAAAAGCAGGACTGCGACGTGTCTAGACACTTGGAATAAACTTTCGGCATTGATATTGTATTTAGTAATATGATCGATAAGTTTGTTTACGTTCCAAATGGGCGGTCTCGTTATTTTTGGTTTAGATTTTAGATGAATGTATGCCCTTAAGGATATGTTTCACCAGAGGGTGGTTGTTTATATAGTCAGCATTTAGAGGACAAGCAAACTTAATTACCACTGATTTGTGGACATTTATGGTTTTAGGTGCTAGTTTAGTTTCGGTATGGAGATAACATAGGAACTGAGCTACGTTTTCTGGCAATGGGTTACATATTGGAAGGTTTTTCTTACAACACCATTTTTGCCATCTTATCCAAGCTGACTTGTATGTTTTTCGAGTTGATAAGCGCCATGAGGATTCTAAAATATCAATGTTGCCTTGTGACCATTCTTTCACGAGTGAGGTCCAGCCTGTATTTTCCAGACCTGCAATTGTAAGTTCCCGGTTGCAGGTGGCGGTTTGTTGGTTCGAAGGTCGATCAGATGTCTTTCTAGATTCTCTATTATGAGTGGTTTCCCTGCTGCTCTCCGTTTCAGATCGCTTTGCCAAAAGGTTTTCTGCCAGTTCGGGGCTACTAGGATGTAAGTGCCCGTACATGTGTCTAGATGATGAAGAACTCGAGGTATCAAACCTGGGGGTGGAAATGCGTAGCCCAGGTCGAAGATCCATGGTTTGCTGAATGCGTCTATGAAGAGGGCTTTTTGATCCCGTGCATCCTCTGACACATAAGTTTTGAGAATTGCTGATCGTTCCGAGGCGAATAGGTCCACTTGTGGTGTCCCGAACGTATTGAAAATCAGTTGTACCGCGTCGTTGCTGAGTCTCCATTCTGGTAAGTGATTGAACCTCGACAGGCTGTCTGCAATTCCGTTGTAACGCCCTGGGAGGTAACGAGCTGTTAGGTGTATCTTGTACTTGTCCAGTAGGGCAAAGATTTTGAACGTCATGCCCAGTAATCTTAGTGACTTTGTCCCCCCCTGTTTTGTTATGTAGGCAACTACGGTTTTGTTGTCCGTTTGCAGCATTATTGACAGTCCCATTAATTCTCGTCCTTTTTTGATAAGTACTTTGTACAGGGCCCACAATTCTTTTTGGTTGCTGTGCCATTTTTCCTGTTTGCGATTCCATCTTCCTTTGAGGTGCCAAGAGTTTACAGTTGCACCCCATCCGGTGTCTGCGGCATCTGTTATTATGAAAACTGTGGGACTCGGGTAAAAGATTTTTGACTTCGTGTCGATGTGGTCTAACCACCAGGTCATCTCTTTGATGACATTGTTTGGAATCGGGTATTTTGCAAAAGGCTTGCTTTGTGGTAGACGATTTGCTTCTATTTGGATCATTCTGCAGTGTAGCCTTCCAGTATGGACTAAGAATGTCGCAAAGTTGAGTCTTCCCAATATAGCTTTTGCTGTTTTCCAGCACCAGCATTTTCGTTTGATTAACAACTTTAGGGTTCTTTGTACCTGTAGGGTCTTGTCCTGAGGAAGTGATTTTGTATTTTCCTGGGTATCCCAGTTTACTCCCAGAAACTCTATTTGTTTGTTGGGGCTGATATGCGTCTTTTTGTAGTTTATGCACCACCCTAACTCTTGGAGATGATGGATAAGGAATTCTGCCTGATGCTGAAGAGTTAACGGGTCTTGGTGTGCCACTAGGAAATCGTCTAGATAAACAACTATTCTCAGCCCTCGTTCCCTGAAAAAGTTTGCCACCCAGTTAGTTATTTTGGCAAATGCATTTGGTGCGGTAGCAAGACCAAAGGGTAGGCATGTCATTTCATAGCACTGTCCTTGGTAGGAAAGCGTCAGGAATTTATGATGAGGTTTCACTATTGAAATGTGATAGTATGCCTGTGATAAATCAATTTTAATCATATAATCGTTTGGTTTTAAGAATGAGGGTACTCTAAATATATTCAACAACCGAAATTTATGCGGTTTAAGGTACTTATTTAAGTTTTTTAAATTGAAAATTGCTCTAGAAGTGTTATCGGCTTTCTTGCGAAGAAACATTTGAGATATAAAACCCCTTGCAGCAGAACTCTTAACGATTGCTCCTGAATTCTGCAGATCTTGTAGTGACTTAGTCATCTCAGACGACACTTTAGTTTGGAATCGTCTGGTATTGCCTGGTGATAGGTCAACTAACGTGGGTTTAGAGCAAAACGGGATGCGATAGCCTTCTATTATTGATAAGACTGATTTTGGGGCCCCCCTTTTTTCCCAAAACCATAATTTATCCTTTACCTGTCCTGCTCGAAATTTACTTTTTGTTTTGTCCTTTTGTGTAAGCTTGACGTTGTGCTTGTTTTGGTGGAGCCGTTTCTGCTCTTTTGTAGTATGTTCTAGGCGGTTGCCTTCGAAATCTGTCAGATTTTTGAAGGTGCTTTTGCCCTGCGTTACTTGCTTTGTTGGCTTCCTTTGATCGTGTAGCCACGTTTTGTTTATGGGGGGCTTTTCTTGCGTTGTCAAGAAAAAGCTTATTCACACCTCCTTGCTCTTTAATAAGTTCGGACAACTTGGGTTCTGCAAAAAGATGTGTTGATGACGGAGGAATGTTATGAAGCGTTTCCTGCAAATACTTATTGCGAGATTTGTATATGGATCGCCTTTGTTGTATGGTTTCCGCACGTTTTCCGCACACGTACTGCAGTAGTGCATCCGAGGTTTTTCGAAAGTCAGATTCGGGGGCAAGGAATTTTTTGCCAATGAAAGGTTTCATTTCTGCGGAGCTACCATCAAAAATTTCTTGGAAATGTTGGCGCTGTTTGAGAAGCCCATGCGTTACTGCTCCTAGGCAAAGATCCATTTTTTCTAAAGTAGAAACTTGTTGCCACGGCGGTGTCACACTAGATAAATGACTGTTTATTTTGAGGTTCGAAAATACCGGCGTTGCTTGGAATTTTTTCTGTACATCGGCGTATCTTATTGTGTTCCAATTTTCGGAATCTAACCTCTGACATTCTATACCTTGTTTGGCTAACGCAGGTGAGGCATGTGCAAACTTCGGTTCTGTTTCAATTGTCAACGGGTCAAAATTATACAGAATCTCCATGTCCTTATTCGTTTCTTCTGCAGTAATATTCGCATTGAATTGTGGTGCTTTCCAGGGCAGTATTTCTTCGTCTTGAGCATTTTCTTGTGAGCTGGATACTGTTTCGAAGGACTCATTCAAACTGTTGGGAGCATCCTCTTGGGAATGGCTTTGATCGATGGTTTGACCAACCATTTGGTGTCTAAGTTCGTTCACGCTCTCAGTCTGCTTAGCAGACATCTCAATGAGTTGGCTGAACATTTCATTTTGTCTTTTAAATATATCCAAGAACATATCGTCTCTATTCGGTCGTTTTTCTAGCGGTTGTTCTGGTGTCAACACGGGGGTGTAAGTCCTTTTCCTACTAGGCGTCGAGGAATTTGGCGTAACAGGGCCTTCTTTCAGTGCTGATGATGCTTCGTGTCTTGAAATAAGCAGAGGCTTTAGGCGCTTGACTGTATCTGTGAACTTGATGTAGTATTTGCCTGCGTGCATTTTCTCCATAGTTGCATGGGGAGCGTAAATTATGGCACGGCCTAAGGGCCAATTTATAAGCTTCCTCTTAATGAATTTGAATTTCCTCTCGCTTATTGACGTAGCGTTTTTGTCGAAAGCTTTTATTAAATCGACTGTAGGTACTGCAAAGCGTAGCCGACACTCTGTATCAGATGTTATATTTTCGCCAAATAGTTCTTGGAACGGGGGTAAAATGACCTCCCATGACTTCCAGTCACTGGGGTAGTGTGTGTCGAGTACCTCAACTAGATTGTTACGAAATTGAGAATCTTCGTCTGGAGGGTCAGCTTTAATTATATCTTCGTATGTAGTAACGAGATGCGTCATGTTTACTCTGAAAGCAAACGAGAATGTCAGTTAGAAGACGTGACATTGTACAGCCGACATGGCGGCTAGGTAGACGACCTAACGACTGAGCCGACACGGCGGTTTATTGGTCAGACTCTGGCGGCTGATCGGTCAGCCTACCTGACGGCTAATTAGCCAGTCCACGTGACGGCTGCCAGTGCGACGGCTGCCAGTGCGACGGCTGATACGTGAAGGCTGAGCAGCCGACGACGTGTTTTTATAGTGCCGAGCGGCCGATGCTAAATCATCATTACGGCTATTTAGCCTACGCGACAAGCGTTGACATGATGTTGCGGTTTTTAGTGTCTTCTATGAGGGTAGTTTTGAAAAAAAAAACTTCTCTATTCGGACAACTAATAAAAGGATTCCGCATCTAGTTTTACAGGAAAACTAGACCCCAGCCGTCCGGAGAGCGGGCTGTAGCATCAATAAAAATATAAAGGAGTATAGCGAACCTGGAATTTTCTTCGGAGTTAGGTTCGCACGTCCAACTTGCACGATGTTCAAAAGCGTACTGGCTTCGCAAGATAGCCGGCGCTGATGACGCGCAAGCGCGTGCCGAGACAGCGACATCTATCGGTTTCCTATAGAACTAAGTGAAACGGAACGTATCTAGCACGATATTCAATGGTGTTAATCTCAATGTGGGTCAAGCGAAGGCTTCGAACACCTAAATAAGTACCTACCTACGTATTTACAAAAATTATAAAAGTATTATATCGGTTATCTGGTTCCACAAGCTTTGCTTGCTTACTTTGGTGGCTAGATCGCACTGTGAGAAAATTCCCACCAATATGGAGGGACCTTGAGGAGCTACTTTCGTGGTGACACTATGTTTTTTCTTATTTCCAGGCACATCTTCAATCTGATAGTTAACTTCCACAATTCCCAGCATATTTCTAGCGTGAACTTGATGGCTTGTATGACCACACTCTGCTTACTCGCCAAATTCAGACCCAAGTACATGACAAGAGTCATACAAGCTTTAGGAGACCTCCACACCACATTACCACCTACGCTCACCCAGTCTCAAGTAAACTCCGTCAGAAAGCATCTCAAAATGCTCCTGATCAATCTGATCAAGCATCCATCGTCCAATGACCATATGCCTCAACTAACTCAGTTACTACTCGATATCGGTATGACAACTTCTGAAATAAACAAGGCTCTACCTAAAGAGAAGAGGAATAAACGACTGGGAGAGCTCAAAGTTAGTGATATTCCTTCGAAACGCTTTAGGATTGATTCCCCGCAAAGTAACAGTCAAGGAAGTGATAGCAACAGTCGTAGTGAGCTAATCAGTGAGAGGGTTGAGGTGAGCCGTGAAACTACTCGGGAAAGACCTGAACCGATTTTAGATGATGACAGCAATCACTCTACAACCAAATCAGTCAGACCCGAAGACCGACCTGTTTCCGAAGACACGTTCTTCGAAGGACTCAATAATGTTGACTTGGTAGTAAATCTAGTCATGTCTACATTAGTAACTGGATTACCGAAAGAAATGCCGCCAACTTTCTTAACTCTATACAAACCCATTCCTAACTCTGGGAGTAAGGTACAGAAGAGAAGTCTGGCTAAAATGATCATGAGTCTGATACAGAATGAGCTGGAATCGGTTGGCCCTGCGCCGTTGCCAGTTCAACCTCCTTCTATCCCCTTGCTTTCACAACCAGAACCAACACTTCCCCAACCTTCATTATCAGACATCGCAGCTAAAATCCCAATGATAAAGGACGAAGATGAAGAAAAACTAACGCTCAAAAATGCCGTAGCGAAACTCCAAGAAACATCTAAAGCGGAACGACAGATCGAAAGCGCTGTGTCTAATGCTGTATCGAAACTCATGGAGGAAACTAGAGCTGATCATTTGAAAGAGGAAGAGAGAAGAAATAAGGAAAAGGAGAAGTTAATACCCCCTCAAACACCTACCGTCCCGAAGTTGAAACAGAAGGTTAAACTGCTGAAGTTGCAAGAGATTACTCGCCCAATACCGAAGGAAATAAAAGAGAAGATGGTGTTGCAAGCGGTGGATAGGATCCTACGCGCTGAGAAGGAAAGCTCGATCGGTGGAGCGGAGCAAATCCGAGCGAAGTTCATAACAATCTTCGCATCAAGTTACACGCCAGAAATTCGCGATCTTGTCCTGAACTACATCCTCGATGACCCTGTTAATAGGATCGAGTTAGCGTTGAACTGGTTGTATGAAGAGTATGCATTCATGCAAGGATTTAATCGTCATCCAGTGACGCTGCAACCTAAAGTTCATGAAAAACACGATCAGAATTACAGCCAATTGCTATGCGCGTTGATAACGCAGATATGCGAAAGAGGGGATCCTGTTATGGAAGCGTCTAAAGATGTACTTCTTAGGAAGATTTATTCTGAATGTCCCGTAGTGACTGATGAAGCTATAGATTATTTAAAACATCTGGTTACTGAAGAGAAGATGGCGACAGTTGCAATGGAGATTTTGGAAGAGATTTGTATCATGAGGCCGCCGCGGTCTCACAAGTACGTGTCGGCTTTGGTGTGTCATGTCTGTGAGTATTAAAATTTAGTTAGTAGTGATATAAAAGTCGTGTTGGTCGATTTGGTGGATCCGAAGGTCGTGGGTTCGAATCCTGGCCGTGCAATAATGGATTTTTTGTTTCGAAAAAAATATATGCGAATTAACATGAGCTCTAAACGGTGAAGGAAGACATCGCGGAAACCCGCGGCTTAGTCAGCCCCACACGTATTGACCATGTCTTTCCTGTGGATATGGCCGGTTAAGCTGAGAGGATGGTATAGGTGCTGGGCCTACTCCATCTTAATAGTTGTCTCATGCACTACAGTGTCCCGTTAAGAGTAGGCAAAGATTGCCCATGATACCTTTATCTTTAGGTGTCCCCTTTCTTTGAATAAAATGTTGAAGCTGAGATGATGCTTTTGGATGCTTAACAAGACAAATCTACTCCTTATCCTCCTTACGTTCCAGGATAAAATATGTAGCCCTGACACTCATCTAGATTAGTTTTAAAGACCAAAGTTTTTTGGGTAATGATCTAATGATACTAGCGGTCACCCTTTTATCATCGACCACGCTCAATAACATTTAAGTTTAATCTCAACCTTTTCTCAACATTTACAGTGAGCCACCAAGAAGAAATCCGCGACGCAGCGATCAAATCAGTCGTCAAAATCTACAAACGCTCTACAGACGCTACCCGTAAGGTGATAGAGAAACAATCCCGTCTGTACCTAGGGTTTATAGCACTAGCCATGCCACCGCCGGAAGTCCTAGGATCTAGAACTGGGTATAGGATGCCCTGGACTGATAATCTGTACAAGCTGTGCTTGAATTTGATCATGACACTGCTTGAGGAGAATGAAGGTAAGATTTTGTTAGTGTTTTTAAACTTTGCGCTCACATTATTTAACACACGGGAATTACTCACGTAAAAATATCGTCGATTTAGATACCGATACTGATTGATAGCTAAACTCTTGAGGATGTTTATAAGTGACTTTTCATCATCATCATCATAAACCATCACCAGGGGGTCAACGCCCGATGTTATAAAAAAAATTACTTGGTACTTATAATAAATGTAAGATTACTAGAAAAATAAGTCAATATAAAATTAGAGTAGCATGCTCAGACGTTCTTGACTGAACGTTGAAGTTGAGCAGCGTTGTGCGCGGTCACAATTTGGATGGGTGACCGCAAGAGGTATTACGAGCTGAGCGCTTGCGTGCTTCGGAGGGCACGTTAAATTGTCGGTCCCGGCTTTTAAGTCGTTAAGCCATGATACAGGCCTTTAGGCGGCAAGTCTGCAGACATGCCTTAAACTTAAAAACCGTAAACTTATGTACGCTTATCTTGAACTTAAAACCGTAAACTTATTTACTTAACATAAAATTGTTTAAAAAAACTTCTGTCAATGTTTCCAGACCTGATAATCGAGGTCGCCCGTGTATACGGCTGCTGTGACCCGGAAGCCAAGCGCGTAGTGCTCCGTTCCGTGGAGACTCCGGTCCGTGCCGCGTTGGCTCGCGGCGGGCACACGGCCGCAGGGCTCCGCCCCGCCTTCGCAGCCCTACTGGACGAGTGTCCGAGGGGCGCCGAGACGCTGCTCACTCGCTTCGTGCATATCTTCACTGAGAAATGTGAGTATTTGCTTTAAACAATGATGACGAATGAAGGCGTTCGACCGCGGAAAACACATGCATGTCTCCGCCGCAAAAAATAACATTTTCAAGTGATGCACTTACCAGCAAAAGCATTTATGTTTATGTGTAACAAGGAGTTGACCAAGGCGTTGACCAAGGAGTTGACCAAGGAGTTGACCAAGGAGTTGACCAAGGAGTTGACCGAGTGGTGACTGAGACGAGAACACCGTAATCATCCGTAGGATCTTAGGTTACACGTGGTTAACACTAATGAAGGCCTGTGTCCAGCAGTGGGTACAAAATGATGATGATGATGTACCTACTAGATTCAAAAGTTGTGTGTATGTATTTTTGTATGTGAATACGGCTCTAACTTTTTCAAATACTGAACGGATTAGGTTGAATTTTGGAAATAAAATATACTAAAGTATATACTTTTGTTTCTCGACTTTGCCCGTGCGTGACATGACAGGAAGACGCTAAAACCATCTATAACGAAACTTGCTAAAGCATCAACCTAAAGACTAATCACAAATAAACCAATTCTATATAATAATTGTTAAACTCACTACTGGTATTCCTTACAGCGCCACCGACGCCGGAGTTGGTGTCAAAGATCCGCGACCTCTATGCGACCAGAGTGTCCGACGTTAGGTTCCTGATTCCTGTACTCACTGGATTGACCAAGAAAGAGGTAAGTTTGATTTACACAAGTCAAGCATTTGTTCTATGTCATTATATAGATATAGTTTAGTTTTCATCTCAGTAAACATCTGCCCCTTGACCAAAATCGGTCTCAAACTCTCAAAATATGACAGTTCGGTGACCACGCAAGTAGCTCTGTCACTCACATCTCAAGGAGACCAAACGCGACAAAAGATACCTACGCTATCGTTTTGACATTTTGAGACCAATTTGAGGTTTGAGACAAGATAGACAATCAGCCTGCTGAAAATGTCTTGAATGAATAGAAATAGAACTTTATTTATTTGATTAAATATAGTATACAGTACATACAAATATAAAATGAAACCTTCTCTCCTGGAAAAGCGAATGAATCAATGAATTGTTTATATAGCGCTTACTAATTATATTCTTGAAAATGTTACTATACCTACCTATATGTACCTTACTGAAATATGTATATAAAAAATATTTTTTCAAAAATTAATAGGTGTTGCTTAGACTTTTTACCCGGCTGACTGTCAAGTCACCCGGGTTATGTAGATCGCGCGTTTCTATGTATGTGGGTTCGTTCGTTCGTTCGTATGTAAGTAATATTCTTTATTACCACGTTTCTCCTAAACGGCTGGATGGATTTTGATGAATGAGGTATCGTTAGAATCGTCTCCATCTCGATTGTGCTCTAGGATACTTTTTATTTCGATAAATCAAATAGTGCGGCTAAAAAATGCAACAATGTGTGAATTTTCAAAATGAAAATCACGCTATCATATCAAAATCCATGTCAAAATCAAGAGGTTGGTGGACTGATATCAAATATATTTTTTTTTTAAATCTAACATGACATCTTCGAAGACTAAATCGAGTCTCAAAATTTTTGAAAATCTATTTTTCGCCCTAAACAGAATTGCTAACCAAAACGCATACTAAAACTTTATATTTAGTCACACGCAACGTTTAGAACAAACTGCATCGAAATAGGTTCAGCCATTTAGGAGATATCTCATATTTAAGAAATAACTTACGCATTTAATTTCAAACTCACAGAGCCATCTGTGTGTCAACTGTGACAACAACGTTTAGGAAAATGCGCACGGCATCGAACCCTAGATACCTACATAATAATAAAATTGTAATTTAATTTTGTTTTGTGATTGATAAGATAATGCTGTTTCCAACTTTTCAGTTCAGCCGGGTTTTTTTATTTTTGAATAAATTGCTTGTTTGATGTGTGTATATTATTTCGCGGAGCCTACGTTCAACGAGACAAATAATTTGTGCGAGCACGATATTTTTGTCGCGTTCGGTCTCGTTGAGATGAGAGTGACAGAGCTACTGCGCGGTCACTAAACTGGTGGATGTATGTTTGCTCGGAATAGTGTGAACGTAACATTATATTATATTGAAAGTCAAAGTACTATGGACGTTTTAATTATAATACCTATCTAGTGTCGCCGATATTTATCATTTTATGAAGTTTAAAATAGCCGCCATGTGAATCTATAGTTTAACTGATTAAGAATAAAATATGTTTTGCTTTAGATATTAGCAGCTTTGCCGAAATTCATAAAGTTAAACCCAGCCGTGGTGAAGGAGGTTTTCAACAAGCTACTCGGATTGCAGAACCCTGATGAACAATCTCCAGGTAATATTTCATTAAAAATCTACATTATGTAATGCTACTACTGCAAAGTATCAGCTTTTATAGTTAGCAAAAAAAGCGATGAACATTTTAAGTTTCAATTTTTTATAAATCTACTGAACCCGTGGAGTTATTATTAAAAGTTTAGCTAATATTAAATGCTTTGCCCTGCTCTATTACTAATTTTAAACAAAAGTTACCGATTTCGGACATAACGTGAAGAAAAAGTGATTTGTGTTTGTAGTTGTAGGTACTTGACCACATTTTGAGCAATACATTTCATTTTCATTAATTTCATTTCATTTGAAAAACTCAAAATGTTCATCGATTTTTGTCGCTTAACTGTACCAAATTTCGACTATTGGGTCGACGGGTGTCGGAATGCACCAAATGTGTATGCCTGTATAGTCTTACCTCTCACTTTGAAGTAATTTAGATATTGTTCTCTGTATGCAAATAGATTTTTTTTTACTTAAATATAAGTATACTTTTACTTATAAGTAGTATATCGATCATGTAGTTCCTATAACACAAGCTCTGCTTGCTTCGCGGATAGATGCTGTATGAAATTTCTAGCATTATTCATTCATTTATTTTATTTACTGGCATTTGCCTTTGTACAAAGAACGCCCTTGTGCATATTTTTTTAAATCAACGAACTATTTTGTTTATTAATATTTTGTTCTGTCGTATTTCAGTGTGTATAATATGTGAGTACAATTAAGTAATCGCTTGCTTTACTGTGATTGATTTATTGTTTTTGTTATTTGCTTGCAATAAGGAATGGAAGGTGAGATTTTGGTTGGGACCAATAATTATTAAGTAAAAGTTATATTATTAAAATTAGACCACTAGCACTAGGCTCCCTAGATGGCTACTAAATCTGTTGCCGTCTCTTTTCATTGACATTAGAGTGACAAAACACTTTTAAAATCGTTGCCAAAATGTCATATTTGAAATATGTTTTTTAATTAATTTAAGTTCTGTTTTTTAATTAATTTAAAAACGTTTTGTTTCTACTCTAGGGGGTTTAAATACAGCGGGACTTAAATGGCCGATATAGCAGATTCACAAATAGGAATTGCAATATAAGCCGTTCTTGTCACTCTCAGTCTATGAAAAGAGACGGCCTATAGTTCAATTCCTATTGTGATATAACTTGTTAAACTTTCGCGATTTGTTAACATAATGATAATTATTATTACGGGATTTTATCGCGTACCTTTTATTTATTTTGTTTCCCGACGTTTCGAACACGTTGCAGCGTTCGTGGTCTTAATCGTGATGGTGGTTATCGTCTCTCGTCTGCGTGGAATCCTATAATTAATAAGTGTGTTCGTGGTGGTCCGACTGTACATCAGCCTGACACCGTCAGTGTTGTGTGTCGTAGTGTGAACGAGGACTTTTCTGGTTCTGAAGACGAATTGGGGGTAGTCGTGGATCCTACTCTCAATTCTCGGCGGTAGCTCCAGTACTTCAGTCATCCCGTGACCACGAACGCTGCAACGTGTTCGAAACGTCGGGAAACAAAATAAATAAAAGGTACGCGATAAAATCCCGTAATAATAATTATCATTATCCTATTGTGATTCTGCTACAGCGGCCTTTTTAACCCCACAGGGCTAATATTGTAACATTTAATATGCACACTTAAATCTTTTGTTTGTTGACACAGGGAACGCGTGGGTTCATTAGGGGGCGTCCATTAATTACATGAGGTGATTTTTGCGATTTTTCTACGTGGTTTCAAGAATGATGAACCAACATGTTCATGTGATTTTAAATAAAATCGTCGGCATTTCACTTTTCTTGCGAGAAAAAAAAATTACGTGATATTTGCCGAGAGCACTCTCCCCCACGTGAGATTGGGTGAGATTTGGCTCGAAGTTTCCCCCCTAAAAGCCTCACGTAATGAATGGATGCCCCCTTGTTATAAGACTGGTCAATTTATTTAAATCCGTTGAATTTTCAGTTTCGCCTGACGAGCTGCTCACAGAATTGCATCTGATAGATCCGAGTAAAGCGGACTTAAAGTTCATCATCAAGGCAACGGCTATTTGCTTTGGGGAGAAGCATATTTTCACGCAAGATGTGAGTTTTGTACTGACTAGCCTCTCAGCTTTATTAGGAAGCCACTTGCTCATACGAAAAAAGAAGATTAGGTAGCAATGGGTGACGACCTCTGTGGCGCAGTGGGTGAAGGCCCGCCTGTGAAGGAGGTTGCGGGTTCGATCCCCGCTGCGGGACAAATGTTTGTGTGATCCGCAAATATTTGTCTCGGGGTCTGGGTGTTTTCTATGTACAAATTATTTATAAGGATTATAAGGATTTTACCAAACTGGATTAAGTTTTATCTAGAGATTAAACCACAGATTAAACTGCTGTTTGTTTGAATATTTTGACATTGTAAAGTTGACATCTTATAACCAGTATAATTTGAATGCACCTAATAATGTTCGGTTGCGCTTTCTAAACAATTGTATTTCGAATTCTGTCGGCTAACGAAATAACTACTCTGGGAGTAAGATGACATTTTGGTCGAATCCGGCCTTAAACAAACAATATTGATGATGTTTCGTTTCGTATTGCAGGTGGTATCAGCAGTTCTGCAGAGGTTGACCGAAGAGCCCGAGATCCCAGTTCTGATGATGAGGAGTGTCCTCCAAGCTTTGACCCTCTACCCCTCACTGGGACCTCTGGCGCTCAACATACTCCAGTTGCTTATCGAGAAAGAGGTAATTGTTGGGGAGATTTGATTGAATGTTTGCTTTGAGTTCTTGTAGAGAATTATGAGTGTTCCGAAAAAGGTATACCTCGGCAAAAAGGTCCGCCTAATAAAAACTTATTTATGTTGATTACTAAAAACATTGTTTTGTTGACCTCTCAGAGGCCTTATTACTTTAGTAAAAATTGAATTTTCATATAGGGTGCCTTCAAAAATTTCCGATTTCCTAGTGCACCTTGAACACAAAAAGTTTTCGGAACACTGAAGTATGACACACTAGCTTCGCCGCCTGAGTCCGCCTAGGTCTTCCCCTTCCGATGGTCCCATTCACACCACCCATTCTTTCATTCATCCCCTTACATTATCGAACCATCCCTAGCATATAATTCATATCGAATCTTAATAACAGAGTATTTGTTATCCAGGTTTGGCAGAACAAAGTGGCCTGGGAGGGCTGGCTCAAGTGTTGTGAGCGGCTCCTTCCTGAGTCTGCCGGCCTGTTGACCGCGTTACCCGCCGCCCCGCGCGCCGCCGCCGCCGCCGCGCCGCGTCTGCACGCCGCGCTGCACCAGGTAACGTTTGTATTAGACGCTGCCGCATGCGTATTCCCTATTGCGTTAGTAACCACTTTAAGCTGGACGTTTCAATTACAAGCAATAGGTACTTAACCCAACTGTTTGAGCATTTCTAAATGCTCGAAGCGTGGCAGGTATAATTAAATCTTGTAAGTAGTATAATTATTTTTTTTATAAAGTCATTCCTTAATTAGCAATATTAAATTATAATAAATAACCGTATAAGTCATTCCTCAAATAGCAATTTAATTTTAATAAATATATTTTATAATAGTTGTATGATGTAAAAATACAATGTATTGTTTTATATTCATAACATAACTGCTAGCGTGTGTACTTTGTGCTACCACGGAAGACCAGCGCTATGGTAAACTATCTACTGTAGCTTATGCTGAGTGGAGGCCTTTTTATTAACTCATTTAGTTTAATAACATGTACCTAAGTAGTAACGTTCCTACTTAAGTTAGTACTATAGTCGTATGGCTCATTATACGGACTAAAATTGAAGAAAAAATTGAGGAAAAAATGTCATTTTTCCTTCTATTTTGATTAATTTTGATGTTTTATGTCAAAATTGAAGGAAAAATGACATTTTTTCCTTCAATTTTGGTCCGTATAATGAGCAATACGACTATACATACAAATAATGTTCTTTTTTTATTCTTATTCTGTTTGTTCCTCAGACGGATCCTCAATACATCCCTCTGTCCGACACTCCGCCGGCGCCCGTACCAGTAATAAATCCTCTGGAGCCGCTACCACCAGGGATGGAGTGAAAGATAAGGATATACACTTCTATATCCAACAGTTTAAATAGATTCCCCCTTACTTATGAAAGATGATTCAAATTCAAATATCATTTATTCAGTAAGGACTGCTATAACCACTTTGAAACGTCTTAAGAGCTAGGTGATTCTACTCCTGCTCTTTCGCGACCAACACTGTGAGTGAAGAATCAGGGCAACAATACTCTGTTTAAAGTTGAACACTGGTTAAACAACGTCCTGCCTCTATTCGTCACTATACACAAATAAAGACAGGACTTTGTTTAACCAGTGTTCAAATTTAAACATCTTTCATAAGTAAGACCCATTATGTCCGATATATATTTAAACAATATCCCAATCGACTTTAAGTCGATCAAGCCGTAGAAAGGAACGTAACGATGCCCGTTTTGTAGTTCTTAAAATTAGCTTGTGTTTAAAAAAATGCAATATCATAGTTCCCGCACATAATCCCGAATTACGTTTAGTTTGTTTCATGTAATTTGAATAATATTAAATAAAATAATTTACAAGAAGACCGTAAAAGTTTTATAAGTGCAGTCTGTTTATTACTTTCTAAAAGTAAACTACTACCCGCTATTTATTGGTAAGTACTAAAAGCTTAAAAACACAAACTGTTTTAGAATAAAGTAAAATTCGAGTAGGAATTGGAATAATCTGTAATTTCAATATAATAATAAAAGTTCAACGCAAATAAACCAAAAAAAAAATGCGGCATCAATTTCATGTAAAAAAATAATGTGTCGTAGTGTATTTATTTTATTACTTGTATATAAAAACTACTTTTATGAATACTCTGTATGAATTGTGAGGATACGTTATTTCTTTGAATAAAAACATAAAATATTAATACGATTTTTATTACAATCAATAGTGTTAATATTAATTCAAATTAAAGTATTCAGTTTTCGCCGATATTGCTTTGAGAATGTTTTCTGTGTTGTAAGGTGCATCTGAAATAAGAAAATTCATTTTAATACAAGGTTTTGTAATATTTTAATAATTTATCTTTAACAAACGTTTCTAATGCCGCTTAGGGAGTGGCGACACTGCGTTTTCTGCAGCGCGTTTTTGAGCTGCGCGTTCGCAGCGCGTTTGTTTCCAATTTCCTTACACAACCGGGAGGGGGGCAGCGCGTTCGCAACGGGTTGGTATCGATACAAACGCGCTGCAAAAAACACAGTGTGTCCACTTCCTTATACACGCTGGCCCAGGCACGCCTTGCCTCTCTCTCGCTCTCGCCTTGCATCGATTCGCCTTCTCGCTCCTCTTGTTACTTAAAGGTTGAAAGAACGTGTGTCTGCTCCTATTTTTAAAATCCAGATTATGTGTTAAGAGAACCCTAGTGTCTAGTCAAACCTAACATAGGCTTTAAGACACTATTTAACAGTCAAATGTATTGTGTTGATGAATAAAATATCTATCTATCTATCTTGTACAAGCAGAGGTAGAGAATAATGCTTAGAGCAATTTACTATTAGCGTTATTTTCGCGCTTTTAACTCTCGTTTTGGCACAAAACGTGTTAGTATCTGTAATGATATTCGTGACCATTCTTAACACTTCCAGTGCCACAGACGCACATGGTAAACAGGCTGCAAGCGGTGCTGCGGCCCTCTCCACCTCCGAAGATGACAGTGAAAACGTTAAACGATTAAATTCTTTATAACGTTACTAGCTGCTACCCGCGGCTTCGCTCGCGTGGTACCCGGATAAAAAGTAGCCTATGCTACTCTCCAGCCCTCCAACTATCACCACACAAAAAATCACGTCAATCCGTCGCTCTGTTTTGACGTGAAAGCAGGACAAATAAACACACTTTCGCATTTATAATATGGGTACGGATGTGGTTGGTTGTTGGTTGCTTTATACTTACCCACATGAAGCCACTCGTTGTCGGTATAGCCGAACTCCTTCCGAGCGTTAGCGATAGCGTTGTTTAGCGCAAACGTGGCTGCTATTGATAGCACGAACGCAGGCTCGCCTGTAGCTGGTAAATAACAGACAATTCTTTGATATTTTGTACTAATGTTGGCCTCATGCCTCAATTTTTTTTAATTTAAATGCCGTAGGTTCGACTTCTATGGAAATGACTTCAACAAAATGTGGAGATGTGCCACATATGACTAGCCTCAGATCAGTTGGTAGTAGTTCTGCTTTCTACGCTGCAAGTTGTGGGTTCGATTCCCACCCAGGACAAACATTTGTGTGATGAACATAGATGTTTGTTCTGTGTACAACACGCAGAAGTTAACTAGGCACCTCGCTCTATGATGTCATAGAGAAGAAAACGTCTTTTTGAGGGAAAGCACATTCCACGCAGGTGCCAAGTTCATTTTTGCGTGTTGTATCTATGGTTGTTATAAAGTATTATAAGTTTGTATTCACAAAATATAAGTAGGGTAAAACCCCCAATTATTGGCCCTTTAAGGATCTTGATGTACTTAAATCATGATAACTGTCTTTGTTATGTGTGGCGAACAAAAAAAAGTTGTCAAAATGATAGAATGAAAGTTAATTGATGTTTTTAATACATGGGAAACGTACTTAAACATAGTTTTGTATTTATTTTTTTGCGGTTTATTTAAAAACATGATTTTACCAATTATGGGCATACTTTGACTAATTACTGGCATAAGTTGGACCAATTTATTGGCCCTTTTAACTGTTAAGTAAATTGAAAGAAATCGCTTAAAGAGAGCTTAAAATATATTCGTAAAGACTTATTTATTATTTTTCTTCATTCTTGTCATCAAACTCAGTCTAAAAATTCTCTATTTTAGCTATAGTGCAGCTGAGATGCAGTATTTTGTTTTGCTTGGTTTCGTTAATTGTCTGTTATAACATTAACATAGTCACTATTATTTTCTTCTTTTCGTCTTGTTTTTCATTCGGATTACAGTCTTCTTTTTGTGAGTTAAGGTTATTTCCACAGTATCTAACTTTTTAGGTAACACAAGTTTCGTTACACTTGTTTACCTACTCTTTTGTTGTTTCCTTCCTAATTTCTGTTGTTTGGCTGATATTGTTGAAATTCCTCTTTTTCTTGTTTGATTCGTTAGTTAGA
The DNA here is from genome assembly GCA_958496255.1 of Camptogramma bilineatum. NCBI lineage: Eukaryota > Metazoa > Arthropoda > Insecta > Lepidoptera > Geometridae > Camptogramma > Camptogramma bilineatum. The sequence continues at coordinate 13,511,900 of OY292461.1, forward strand.
CCAATTATTAGCAGACTTATGCTCAAACATTGGCCTAGTGTCGATAATTGGTCTACTCATAGAAATCTCAGAAATACCAATTATTGACATCACTGCCAATAACATGGACATCAACTAATTTTGCTGTACCAAATGTTGGCACCGCAATAAAATAACAAAAACAATGCAATTCTTAAAAATTGGTGCTCAGGAAGCTCGAATAATATGTGTTGAAATGATTTAAAAACTATAGCAAAGTAAAACCCCCTGTTATACTTAGATTCGATAAAATTAAGAAAGCTCTTACCTTAGCAAAAACATAGATTCTCACTGCTCAAATCGAGACATTTTATTAATGTTGTTGTACCGACGCCCCTATGTTTATTTTTCGTTATTTGGTTTGTCAATATTGTAGCTAATGATTGTTTTCATCGATATCGATAAGTTGAAGCACTGTGAGATTCGGTTGTTTCTTAATAAATAGGATAAATCAAAGGTGTGACAATAAATGGTGGGGGGCCAAAATTAGGGTCGTTTACCCTAATTAAAAGTATTCTATCAGTTAGCTGATTCCAGTACCTACAAGCTTTGCTTAGGGCTAGATGGCGCTATGTGAAATGTCCACCAATATTTATTTATTATTTATTTCATGTATTTGGACGTGTCTGTAAAGGTTCTTGAATGCCCAAATATCTGAGAGAATGTCTACCGCGGACCGCGTCTAGCTGATTCAGTCGTGACTATTATTCATTTTGTCTTCCATATCGTCAACGTCGAACTTACCTTTTGATCTCAAAACCCCAACAGGATTTGGTGAGTTTCTCCTAAAACTGACCCGGAAGTCTGCGGGAATGTCCTTGATTCCTGGCGGCTTGTACGTCCACGTTCTATTCGTTAGTAGCTTCCCGTTCTCGTCGTAGATCAAGTTCTCAGAACTCCATAGTCCAAGGCCCATGACGAATGCTCCTTCGATCTGGAAGAAATAGCAGTCTGGTTTAATCTCTTCAGGGCATCTAATCGAAGCGACGCGTGATCCCAAGTCTGGCACTTTTTTGGCTCAACATTTCAGCATTGCCATCCAGCGCGGTAATGCTGCCAGTGTCTTGGGCACGCTTCCTTCTGACAGTGGCTTGGATCAGTTGAGCTACCTATAGATCGTTTCCAATGATCCTTAGGTGGCTCAACTGGTTCTTTTTGTATTTTATACTTATATGTAAATATGTAGTAGTTTAGTTTCTGTAAATAAATATAATTTTCACCTCAGCAGCTCGAAATGGAATCCTTTGCTGCGAGAAACCAGTGTGCAAAATCGCATTTTGCACACTGGTTTCAGTGAGGAAAAGTGATTTGAAATTCGAATGTCGTCGATTGACACGTGATAGTGCATGGCGGTCAATCGCTAGCCTGTCTATGAAAAAAAAACAAATAACGCACCTTTTAAAAATAAAATAGCGGGAATTTGTTTCTGTTACGCTAGTTATTTGTTGAAAATTCATAAAACAATAAAGATGAGTGAAACCAGTGGCGAATACACTAATTTATCTCCAGAGAGAAGAGTTGAGACAAAAAGTGATTGTGATGAACAAAGTTCCCTTCCTGAGAAGCACGTAGGTAAGTTCTGAACAAAACAGAAACTTTTAATTTCCAAACCAACAATAACTGTTACTTATGTTATTTTAATTTCTGAAAAAATGCGTTATTTTTAAATAGATTTAAATGAATAGGTACCTATTATGGATTAGTTGCTTCATTATGTACAAAGTTGTAAGTATCTTTTATTTGTAGGTTAATGTTCTCGCTGCTGAGGTGAAAAATTTTGTGTGCTACACGAGACCAAAGTTTTTCACATCTCGTGCCTTTGAATTCCTCGCTAGACTCGGGATTCTAACGTAGAATCACTCGCTACGCTCGTGATTCAATTCTTAGAATCCCTCGTTCGCTCGGGATTCAAAATCAGCACTCGAGATAAACATCAACTTTGCTCTCTTGTTGCACAAATAACTATTGTATCTCTAAGGTTGTAACTGCCCCCTGATTGCGTAACTTTGATATCAAACAAAATTGATCTCAAACTGTCAAATACGATGCGGCGTTTCGCGAGCAAACAGACATTTAACGACAGAAATATGATTAGAGCGAGCACGAAGTAGCTCTATCGCTCTCATTTCAAGGAGATCGAACGCGACAGAAGATAATTGGCCCGTTGAATGTCTGTTTGCACGCGAGCGTCTAAACCAACCATAACAGTTACGCGGCCACGCAAGTAGCTTTGTCACTCTCAACCCAACGAGATTCAACGCGACAAAAGACTCGTGACGCAGACGAGATTACATGTGTGAATAACTAAATTCTATTGGTTCTCTAAACACTCCTCTCGTCTCCGCTTTGGTAGAATCTCAGCCATATAGAATATATTATGTTGTTTCTGAGCACCAGCTCATCGGCCTTGAATCATATATGATAGATAAAAGACCTCTTAGAAACTGCGAGATAGTTACCTGTCCCACATCAATATCAGGGCTGATACTAATGCCTGTGTCTTCTATAATATCAGCTCTTGCCAGTTGGTAGGTCCCCGTCAGTACATCGAGTTCCACCTCTACCGCGCATACTCCAAACACAGTGTAGTTTTGTAGGTTGTCCAACGGAGAGGTCATGTAGGACGCTTGTAAATTTATGCCTTTGAAAAGAGATAAACAAATATTGCACGATGTTGAAGTTAAATTCATAATCTCCCTTAAATGCATTTCCTATTATCCTGTGCGTCTTGGATCCAGTTCTTTTCAGTTCATTGTTGCTATTGCTGTAAATATAGCAATAGCAACAATGTGATCACCGAATCTGGCAGTCCCCTGCCCAATTTAATTTTAGTTTGTTAATACGGTCTCCAATATCCTCTACCTTTTTTCTACGCCGGATTTCCGTATTACGTACTCGATCTATTAAATTCATAACGATAAGTTATCTAAGAAGTCTGACATAAGTCATCATACGTTTTGGTACGTGCCCACATTTTGCAAACTGTTAATCAATACTCTTGCAAGTCCTGTAATACCTTTATTAAAAGCCGCTTTGACCACCTCCTCCCACGTGGGTTTCTCCATATCCTTCTTCACTGGTTCCAACCTCCTCAGCAGTTCCTCACAGGCCTTGATAGTCGCGTGAGCCACGCAGTCGCTGGTTATACTCCCGTTTGTGACCATAGCATTGACTGATGTAAAGTTGTCTGTATACCTTACTGATACCTGGAATAGATGTTTTGTATGACTTCTGACCTTCGTCATGGTTTACCTAGGTACTTGAGAACTGTAGAGGTATTATGAACCCTCTTAAAGACCAATTCCATGCTGACAATGTAGAAGTTTTTTCTCGCACTAATGTGAGTTTTTATAAGCTTTTATGCTCGTGTCAAATCTTGCAAATCTATACTAATCTATCTTTGTTTGAACGCCCCAATCTCAGAAACTACCAATCAGATTTGAAAAATGAAATGATTTCTGCATGTGGTAGCTAAACTCTTGAAGGCTACGTTTCATCATCATCACCAAAAACCATCACTACGGGGGCAACGTAAACAACGTAGTGAATTTTAAAGCAGTTATCCTCAACCGATTTGTTACTGTCGTATTCAAAAACATAAGACCCCACGTACCTAAGGGATAAAAGCGTCTCAAAACATGTTTATTTGTATGTAACGTTGTACAAATTAACATTTTTGACAATACCTTCTCCAGAGGAACCTTGAGTGTGTACGCGCAGACTTGCGCTACTTTAGTGTTGATGCCTTGACCCATCTCGATGCCGCCATGAGCCATGCAGATGGTACCGTCGCACGATGGTCCCGAATTTAGTGCTCCATACACATAGAAACCGAAACTCGATTTTTTAATTTTTTTTTATTGGGGATTGTTCTAGTACACTATTCTTATTCAAATATGTAGGTACAGTCACCATAGCAAGCTTCATGACGGAATAAAAAAATATTTAGTTTTTTTTTGTATGGAGGAGAACACATAAATTGGATTATCTCTCGACTCTTAGAAACTCAAGGGCTGCCGCTTATAGAGGGTGTACATCCACACGAGGCCGTCCTCATAAGCTACCAACCTTGCACGGCTGGGCACGGTTTTGGCGCCCAGAGCAAACTGAATATTCGAAAATTTGCCAACTACACCAAAACTAGAATTTCGTAAATGTTTGCGTGGTAGATTGTTCTAATTCACTATTTTTATCTAACTATGTAGGTACAGTCACCATAGTAAGCTTTACGTAAGAAAAAAAAAATATTTAATCTTTTTTTGGGTATAGATGAAAACACTTAATTTGGATTTTCTCTCGACTCATAGAAACTCAAAGGCTGCCGCTTATACATGGTGTACACACACATGAGGCTGTCCTCATAAGCTACCAATCTTGCACGTCTGGGCACGGTTTTGGCCAAAAAACGAATAATTCGAAAATTTTACAGCAATACCGAAACCAAGATTTCAAAAAAGTTTGCATGGGGGATTGCTCTGATACACGATTTTTATCTAAAAATGTAGGTACAGTCACCATAGCAAGCTTTATGACGGAATAAAAAAATATTTAGTTATTTTTGTATGGAGCAAAACACTTAAATTGGATTATCTCTCGACTCTTAGAAACTCAAGGGCTGCCGCTTATACAGGGTGTACACCCACATAAGGCCATCCTCATAAGCTACCAATCTTGCACGGCTGGGCACGGTTTTGGCGCCCAGAGCAAACTGAATATTCGAAAATTTGCCAACTACACCAAAACTAGAATTTCGTAAATGTTTGCGTGGTAGATTGTTCTAATTCACTATTTTTATCGAACTATGTAGGTACAGTCACCATAGTAAGCTTTACGTAAGAAAAAAAAAATATTTTGTCATTTTTTGTGAATGGATGAAAACACTTAATTCGGATTTTCTCTCGACTCATAGAAACTCAAGGGCTGCCGCTTATACAGGGTATACACACACATAAGGCTGTCCTCATAAGCTACCAATCTTGCACGTCTGGGCACGGTTTTGGTCAAAAAACTAATAATTCGAAAATTTTACAGCAATAACGAAACCAAGATTTCAAAAAAGTTTGCATGGGGGATTGCTCTGATACACGATTTTTATCTAAAAATGTAGGTACAGTCACCATAGCAAGCTTCATGACGGAATAAAAAAATATTTAGTTATTTTTTGTATGGAGGAAAACACTTAAATTGCATTATCTCTCGACTCTTAGAAACTCAAGAGCTGCCGCTTATACAGGGTGTACACCCACATGAGGCCGTCCTCATAAGCTACCAATCTTGCATGGCTGGGCATGATTTTGGCGCCCAGAGCAAACTGAATATTCGAAAATTTGTCAACTACACCAAAACTAGAATTTCGTAAATGTTTGCATGGGGGATTGCATGGGAGATTGCTTTAATACATTATTCTTATCTAAATATGTAGGTACAGTCACGACAGCAAGCTTTGAATTTTTCTTTCGGTGTAGTTTATAGATTTTCAAATAATCATTTGGCTCTAGGTGCCAAAACCGTGCCCAGCCGTGCGAGATTGGTAGCTTGTGAGGACGGCCTCATGTGGGTGTACACTCTGTATAAGCGGCAGTTCTTGAGTTTCTAAGAGTCGAGAGATAATCCAATTTAAGTGTTACCCTCCACACAAAAATAGAACTAAATAGTTTTTTTTTCTGTCATGAAGTTTGTTATGGTGACTGTACCTACATTTTTACATAAAAATCGTGTATTAGAGCAATCCCCTATACAAACTTTTTTAAAATCTTGGTTTCGGTATTGCTGTAAAATTTTTTAATTATTTGTATTTTGGCTCTGGGTGCCAAAACCGTGCCCAGACGTGCAAGATTGGTAACTTATAAGGACAGCCTCATGTGTGTGTATACCCTGTATAAGCGGCAGCCCTTGAGTTTCTATGAGTCGAGAGAAAATCCGAATTAAGTGTTTTCATCCATTCACAAAAAATGACAAAATATTTTTTTTTCTTACGCAAAGCTTACTATGGTGACTGGACCTACATAGTTAGATACAAAAAGTGAATTAGAACAATCTACCATGCAAACATTTACGAAATTCTAGTTTTGGTGTAGTTGACAAATTTTCGAATATTCAGTTTGCTCTGGGCGCCAAAACCGTGCCCAGCCGTGCAAGATTGGTAGCTTATGAGGATGGCCTTATGTGGGTGTCTACCCTGTATAAGCGGCAGCCCTTGAGCTTCTAAGAGTCGAGAGATAATCCAATTTAAGTGTTTTGCTCCATACAAAAATAACTAAATATTTTTTTATTCCGTCATAAAGCTTGCTATGGTGACTGTACCTACATTTTTAGATAAAAATCGTGTATCAGAGCAATCCCCCATGCAAACTTTTTTGAAATCTTGGTTTCGGTATTGCTGTAAAATTTTCGAATTATTCGTTTTTTGGCCAAAACCATGCCCAGACGTGCAAGATTGGTAGCTTATGAGGACAGCCTCATGTGTGTGTACACCCTGTATAAGCGGCAGCCTTTGAGTTTCTATGAGTCGAGAGAAAATCCAAATTAAGTGTTTTCATCTAAACACAAAAAAAGATTAAATATTTTTTTTTTCTTACGTAAAGCTTACTATGGTGACTGTACCTACATAGTTAGATACAAATAGTGAATTAGAACAATCTACCACGCAAACATTTACGAAATTCTAGTTTTGGTGTAGTTGGAAAATTTTCGAATATTCAGTTTGCTCTGGGCGCCAAAACCGTGCCCAGCTGTGCAAGGTTGGTAGCTTATGAGGACGGCCTCGTGTGGATGTACACCCTCTATAAGCGGCAGCCCTTGAGTTTCTAAGAGTCGAGAGATAATCCAATTTATGTGTTCTCCTCCATACAAAAAAAAACTAAATATTTTTTTATTCCGTCATGAAGCTTGCTATGGTGACTGTACCTACATATTTGAATAAGAATAGTGTACTAGAACAATCCCCAATAAAAAAAAATTAAAAAATCGAGTTTCGGTTTCTATGTGTATGGAGCACTAAATTCGGGACCATCGTGCGTCGGCGTGGTGGACCGAGATGGTCACTGGGTAGTTCCAGGAAAAGACTAGAGAACAGAATACGGATATAAATAGAAAGCAACTGCCGCATGCATGAAAGATCATCACTTGAAAATGGTTCTACAGATTTGGCTGATTTTTTTAATTGTATCATTTGTTTTGTACTACCAGTTTAACTACTCAGTAGTACTACTACTGATCCACCGCGGCGCTCGTGACTTAGTTTGCTTAGACGTTCTCGACAGATCGTTGAATTCAAGCAACATTTTGAGCGGTCACAATTTGGATGAGTGACTGCAAGTAGCATTAAAACCGCGATGGCATGGATGTCGGTACCGGCTTTTAAGTCGTTAAGCCATGACGGAGGCCTTCAGGCAGCCTAAAAACTCTGTCACCAGAGCTAGTTAGCTCATACGAACTTAGTAGAAGGCAAGTATCTGACTCCCATGATCAGCGAATGTCTTCATCTATTGGTAGCTGTGATTTGATTAATTCAATGGTTTTAATTTTCATGAAAAAAGTTACTTACTGATAGGATATGCCATCAAAGATAATGCCAAAGACTTTTTCTTCCAAGCATTGTCTTCATTAAACTTCTGTATCTCAGTGTTTCTCTGTTCAAAATCACAGTCCTTCTTAAAACTAGCTACGACTTCTTTCATTGCATCATTCTTGGTAGATATATGCATTAGCCTTATATCTACCGGGTCCTTTTTCGTTGCGAAAGCTATTCTTTCCATCATGTGTTCTATCGTAGAGATTGCTTCAGTTGATCCTGTAATAAAAGTTTTCAAAGTAATAATGTGAAGGAAAAAAACAAGAAGTTTTATATGTAAAGTTAGAATTCTCTTATAACTCAACATTTTTTGAAGTTATAATATATGTTAGGTTCATTGAGTGCTTAGATGAATGTTTTAACTGTCTTTTTCATCAGCAAGGTGAAGCTAAATTTCACTGTTTTTAGCTGTTAAGTAAGCTTTCAAATCTTAGTGATGTGATTTGACTTTCGTTGTGTTTTTTACGTTTTTTGCTTGTTTGTGTTAAATACTTAGAATACCTGTTATGGACTTGCAATCAAATACATCGAAAAGAGATAAGTTTGTGTAACGTAGTCGTGATTATGTCGCTTTTTTCATTTCGTTTCTTTCGGTACATCGAATCTTACTTACCAGGTGCTCTACACCAGGTCATGCTAGCCTTGTCTGTCAGCACACTATACCCTTCGATCTTCCACCGAGATGTTTCATACAAAGTGCTCAGCATCTCACTGAAGTCACCCGCAGAATCGTTGAAGCAATATCCGCTGTCACTGTAGTAAGTTAAATTGAGGTATTGGATTACACCTGCATCGTTAATGCCAATCTGAAATAATGATTACTAGGTATACGAGTATAATAACTAGGTACCTACTTATAAGTATTTTTTTTACTTTAAATATTCCAAGTTTCATCCAAATCGGTCCACCGGTTACGAAATATGATTGAAACACAAACTTCAAAACTAAAACAAGACAAAAGACGAGAAATTTTAATGTACCTCATAGTCCATCTCACACTGTTGTCTTTTTCCTATAGCGAGCATATTGTCTATAATTGGCATTACAAGTGAAGCTGTTCTGTTCAACTTGTATGCCACTACAGCACATGCGCAGGCAATGAGGGAAGATCTTGAGCCTTTGCCTCCATATCCTCCACCCAAACGAGGAACTATCACCTCCACACTGAAAAATAACATGAACATATTATCTTGAATCTACTGAAGCTTTTAGTAAGTATACTTGATGTTTATATTTTCATATATTTTTTAGATTGTAGTAAAATATATTTTATTTTTTAAGTTTTCATCATCAGCAAATCTATCATCGTGATGACTACAAAAAACAGTTCATTCAATTTATTAAAAAACAAAAATGAGCTGAAACAAAATGTTCGCTACCCCAGGGCTCTCTTTTCGGTCCCTTTTTCTTTACGCCCTTATGTATTGTTGAGAGTACTGACCGATTATGATCAATGCCTAATGCATTTCCAACAGCAACATTAACCAGATCCACCCATTGTGTAGCTGATCTTACAGTCACACCTCTAGAGTTATTGGTTACGATACAGCTCTGAGTTTCCATAGTGTAGTGGTACTGTGAGGGAATCGTGAAACGTCCTTTGATGGTTTTGGTTACGTCTGATCCTCGTTCAGTTGGATTGACTGTTACTTCTTTGCGAACCTGAAGAATACCGATATGGTGGTTACATACATACATAAAATGACGCCTCTCCCAAATGGGTAGGGCAGAGACCATGGATTTCCACCTACGATCTTATGATAACTATCTTTTGCCTCAATCACTCTTATTACATTACACTTAGAGTGTTTTTTATTCTGTATCTGTAAAGTTTTTTTGCCTGTCTTATTAACTTACCCTCCACTCTTTGTCCGGAGCAACCAAAGCGTCTCTCACGTTCAAGACTAGTTTATCGCCGCTTTTGTTGTATTTAACCTTCACCAGTTTGGCAGCAGATAGAGCAAGCTTCCTTGTCACTGCTGCTATCATTCCGATGGGCTGTCCGTAGTAGTAAATAGTGGAAGCGAGGATCTCTTCATCATTATTGATCCATGGTACATCTACAGATGTGAACGAGTTCTTTCCTGGTATGTCTTTGGCCGTGTAGAATGCAACAACTCCAGGAAGTTTCTGTGGGAATTGTTTGTCTTTTAAATATGTTTGTACTTATATTGATTTTGTATGGCACAGTAAAGGAGACTGTTTTTTTTTATATGGGGAGTGGTCTATGAACCAATAGCGATACTGTAGTGGTATTTCTGTGGGGATACCTCAACTACATCCTTGTGCAAGGGGGCATCAAAATCCAACCCGGCAGTTTTGAGAAAAATAATACTTTAGAATTCACATTTCTTGCAAAAATGTTTTTATTTTAGAAACGTTTTGAACGATTATTGTGGTTAGTGTCTGTAAAGTTCGGACTACAATGTAATAATATGGTGACAGCGACATGATCTGATGATGGAGTCAGGAGCTATTCAACAGAACTCCTCAATAAATAAGCCGATTGAGTTGAAACTTGGCATGTCTATCAAGTTTTAACTACAATGTAATAATATGGTAACAACGAGCTAATCTGATGATGAAGTCAGGAGCTGTTCAACAGAACTCCTCAATAAATAAGCCGATTGAGTTGAAACTCGGCGAGTCTGTCAAATTTCAACTACAATGTAATAATATGGTAACAACGAGCTGATCTGATGATGGAGTCAGGAGCTTTTCAACAGAACTCCTCAATAAATAAGCTGATTGAGTTGAAACTCGGCATGTCTGTCAAGTTTTAACTACAATGTTATAATATGGTGACAACGAACTGATCTGATCATGGAGTCAGGAGCTGTCCAACAGAACTCCTCAATAAATAAGCCGATTGAGTTGAAACTTGGCATGCCTGTCAAGTTTTAACTACAATGTAATAATATGGTAACAACGAGCTGATCTGATGATGGAGTCAGGAGCTGTACAACAGAACTCCTCAATAAATAAGCCGATTGAGTTGAAACTCGGCATGCCTGTCAAGTTTCAACTACAATGTAATAATATGGTAACAACGAGCTGATCTGATGATGGAGTCAGGAGCTGTTCAACAGAACTCCTCAATAAATAAGCCAATTGAGTTGAAACTCGGCATGCCTGTCAAGTTTCAACTACAATGTAATAATATGGTGACAACGCGAAACTGCAACTAATAGGGACTGCAAACTCGAAAACTATAAAAATAATAATGCTAGTGTACTTAAATGAGTAGACAACTACAGAGAAACAGTCGTCTAACATAGGCTTTTATAATAGCCTAACTTTTATGATGCTCAGAAAACGAGAGCAAAATTGATAATGACAATTGATAGTGATCAGTCATTGTACATGCATGTAAAAAATGTAACAACTGCGAAAGAATTGTGGGAAAAACTACAGCAATTATTTGATGACAACGGCTTTTCGAGAAGAATAAGTCTGCTATGGAATTTAACAAATTAATATTTTTATTATTATTTATTTAATTTAATTTAACTATTGTGTAGAATTATTGTATTGCATAGATGGATGTTTGTGATTATTTGAAATATTGGGGGTGCCGAATTATATCTTTATAATAATCCTTATTTTACTAGTAAGCTAGTAACCGCATTTATTGGCATGATTTTGTTTATCAGTGTTTGTAACTAGAATGTTGCGTTTTCTAAGACAATGTCAATAAATTATAAATTCACTTGTTCTTATGTACATGTCGCAGGCAACTGGTTGAATTAGCCATTCAGTTAAATGCCTAGCCATTTCATTGAGCGCCGCCATTCAATTAAATGACTGACCTTCGTTTAGGCGGAGTGTTGAACACTACGTTCCACACTACGGCTAAACGAAGGTCAGTCATTTAATTGAATGGCGGCGCTCAATGAAATGGCTAGGCGTTGAACACTACGTCCCACACTACGGCTAAACGAAGGTCAGCCATTTAATTGAATGGCGGCGCTCAATGAAATGGCTAGGCATTTAACTGAATGGCTAATTCAACCAGTTGCCTGCGACATGTACATAAGAACAAGTGAATTTATAATTTATTGACATTGGCTTAGAAAACGCAACATTCTAGTTACAAACACTGATAAACAAAATCATGCCAATAAATGCGGTTACTAGCTTACTAGTAAAATAAGGATTATTATAAAGATATAATTCAGCACCCCCAATATTTCAAATAATCACAAACATCCATCTATGCAATACAATAATTCTACACAATAGTTAAATTAAATTAAATAAATAATAATAAAAATATTAATTTGTTAAATTCCATAGCAGACTTATTCTTCTCGAAAAGCCGTTGTCATCAAATAATTGCTGTAGTTTTTCCCACAATTCTTTCGCAGTTGTTACATTTTTTACATGCATGTACAATGACTGATCACTATCAATTGTCATTATCAATTTTGCTCTCGTTTTCTGATCATCATAAAAGTTAGGCTATTATAAAAGCCGACTTTTTAGACGACTGTTTCTCTGTAGTTGTCTACTCATTTAAGTACACTAGCATTATTATTTTAATAGTTTTCGAGTTTGCAGTCCCTATTAGTTGCAGTTTCGCGTTGTCACCATATTATTACATTGTAGTTGAAACTTGACAGGCATGCCGAGTTTCAACTCAATTGGCTTATTTATTGAGGAGTTCTGTTGAACAGCTCCTGACTCCATCATCAGATCAGCTCGTTGTTACCATATTATTACATTGTAGTTGAAACTTGACAGGCATGCCGAGTTTCAACTCAATCGGCTTATTTATTGAGGAGTTTTGTTGAACAGCTCCTGACTCCATCATCAGATCAGCTCGTTGTTACCATATTATTACATTGTAGTTGAAACTTGACAGGCATGCCGAGTTTCAACTCAATCGGCTTATTTATTGAGGAGTTCTGTTGAACAGCTCCTGACTCCATCATCAGATCAGCTCGTTGTCACCATATTATTACATTGTAGTTGAAACTTGACAGGCATGCCGAGTTTCAACTCAATCGGCTTATTTATTGAGGAGTTCTGTTGAACAGCTCCTGACTCCATGATCAGATCAGCTCGCTGTCACCATATTATTACATTGTAGTTCGAACTTTACAGACACTAACCACAATAACCGTTCAAAACGTTTCTAAAATAAAAACATTTTGCAAGAAATGTGAATTCTAAAGTATTATTTTTCTCAAAACTGCCGGGTTGGATTTTGATGCCCCCTTGCACAAGGATGTAGTTGAGGTATCCCCACAGAAATACCATAGCAGTATGGCTATTGGTTCATAGACCACTTAAAAACAGTCTCCTTTAAAATTTTATGGCATCTATTAATAAACTCAGCTCAACTTCTGTTAAAGTTGCGCCACGGATTTAACTATTGCCATCCTTTTTTGTTAGACAGTGACAAAAAAGGATGGCAATAGTTAAATCCGTGGTGCAACTTTGACAGAAGTTGAGCGGAGTTTATTAATAGAGGCCTAAAAAGTTCGTGGAGGGCTCTACAATTAAACTCTATTCGATCTAAAATTTTCTTACTTAAAGCATATTGTTTATTTTTTTTTACCTTCTCGTGTCCTACTGCTGGGCAAAGGACTTCGCCATTGATTACCAAGGCTTGCGCTCCAATGCTTTGGTCGCCCATTTAATTCAATACTTTCAAAATGTCAGTAAAATAAAACCAAACCAAAGTGCTGGAACGAAAACCTATGGCTTTGGTAGGTATGTAGACCCTTTTAAGTAGCTAAATGAATTTCTAATGATTGATTATGGATAGATTTCATTTTTCATCTTTTCTTATTTTGAATACCAAAGCTATCTTGAAAATTGCAATACTATTTACTGATGCTTACTAAAGCGTCGCTTGCGTCGATGCTCTCGATATCTCCTTTGCATATTTCAGACAGCACAAAGGCCACATGTACTGTGTTCGGTTCTGTGGTCACATCACACGAATAATCGGCTTCTCCGGAACACTGTAACAAACATTAAAAGTACTTTATATTTATGTTTTTAATCGGGTGAGCAAAGTTATGGTCCTTTTAAGTAAGGACGTACTTCTTGTAGCAAAACATTGCGAAATATCTGTTCGAACGCTTTGTTAAAAAGAAAAGTAGATAGGTAAAAGTGAATTGAAAATAGTACATAGGTACGTATTTGGATGTAGGGATTACAAGGGCAATACATGCTTGGATAAGTGTAAAATAGTGAACCATTTGAACTGGTAATTTTATTAACACAACAAAAACCCCAGTCTAAATAAAATTTAAACCACAAGGTCATTTAATTTTTAACAGAGCTCTTTTTTAATATATTTTATAGATAGGTATACTTATGGTAAAGTAATGGTTTATATTACATGGACTGTTAGCCAAAGAGCTGTTTACCATAATATTTACATGATAAACCAAGCTGCGTGCTCGTTGTGATCTCTCTCAATGCTAAGTGTCTATTCTCAGAATGGATATCTAAGTGACCACTGGCACTGGTAATATTAACAACTGTTTCTATTCTTGAAAGAATCACAACGATAATCGTGGAAATTATCGTGGCTTAGCTTAAATTAAAGTACCTTCCTACGTTGTTAATTTGAGCTGGTACCATTAATTATAATTCATTATTTGGGCCATATTATTGTTATACATATGTATTTCATTTGGGGCTCGAAGGCATCCCGTCTATAATCGGGAGTGAGAACCCAAAAGTGAAATCCGGTTTGATCGAAAACATACTAAAGGGGTAGTTCAGTACGAATTAAACTCTGCGTGACTTCTTCAGTGATTATATCATTTATTACACTTTGTTGGTTACACTTTTTAACTTTTCCGCACTTGTTACTCCGTTCAACGCTCAACCAAGACTGACTGCCGCTCCCGAGACATCGGCCGATCACCCCACTACGATGAAGTCGGCTGTGATTGGCCGACACCTCCGATTGGCCGACGTCTCTGATTGGCTTTTACAAACTTAGTCAAATACTTCCTCATTTAAATATTTTAAAAGAAATTAATACATCCGGTAATATAAACCGAACTTATTATTAATATATTTTAACAGTAGAAAAATAACTTAATTAAATTATCCTACTCATCCAGAATGCATGGTAATTTTAACGATGTAGGTACCTAGAAAAACCTAACAATACTTTTTATATTAAACGATAAAAATGCGATGCTTTCAACGAATCCTACTTTAACTTACGACGAGAACATAGAGTTAAAAATACGTACCTGGGTCAATGCTTCGAGCTTAGGCACAGGTTTGTTCAAAGGCCATAAGGTTTTATCCGTGTCAAAGGTCTGTGTTCCCTTAGACACTTCACGTTTAAGTAGATATCCGCCGGATTTGTATCTAGGATTGACTGTCGGGGACAATGATAAAATCGCCTGAAACAAAGCCTTTTTTAGAGAAAAACTTACACAAAAATGGAGACATTGAATCGACAACATCCTACTTTTTTCGAATCCGGTTAAATTGTGGCGTAAGCTTATAATCACGTACAACATTGTTCTACAAGCTCTACAAGCTTGTTAATCGTTAGAAAATAGTTTTTAAATTTTGTTTTATTTAGTTTTAAGGACGTAATTACATTTTTGATGCATTCGAATTTGGGTATTTGAGACCAAAACAATTGAAGCCGCTTTACGCTCGATTTTTTATTGACTAACTAATTTTGGTACTTGAAAGTTTAGTATGGGTAGGTAAAGTAATTAAATTAAATTAGGTGTTTGCAATAGCATTTGGTGTAATGTATCTTCTATCTGCCTATTCTATTTATATTATTCTACTAATAAATAATAAAACTGCAGAAGGTCGAAGCTATTTTATTTGAGGGTAGCCTATTAAACGTTCTATAAGCTAAAACAGGGGGTCTAAAGTGGCCACTTTTGATGAAAAATCAGATGTTTCATAGTGTTTCATAGATGTTTCATCTATCATCAGATCTAACATCAGATTTTTCATCAAATGCTTCATAAATTCAAATTCAGAATAAATAAAAAATTACTCAAATAAAACAATAATATGTAATAACTTTTATAAAAGTACTTTTTATGTAATTATTTTATCAAAGTGTTAGTATGTATTATCAAAATAAAAAATCAAATTCAATAAGATTATGTAAATACGTTGCACTTTTCTGGCCTACCATTTGGCAGCATAATATAAATTATTTTACAATTGGTTTTTTTCTCGTTTAATAATAAATTGTCCACATTAAACCATTCCACGACTATGGAGGTAGCACTGCAGAGCTAAAATGGTCGCTAATGCAGATTCACAATAATATGATTCACGGGTGATTTGTATTGATATTGCTAAAGCAATTCATCTTTAATTACCGTCAAATGTTAGCTGAATTATACGCAATTCACGCAATTCAATTCACAGCAGAATCACATGCTAGGCCTTAAATTGCCACACGAAAAAAAAATAACCCGGTTGGTTTTCATTTAATATTTCATCGTATTATTACTACTAATACTCTGTAAATAAGTATTTGGTTTTTAAGTAAGTATTTACTATGTTTTATTATCATTATTAAACATAAATCATATTTGATTGACACTTAGTGCAATTCCAATTCATAGATGGCCATTTTATTTTACGATTCTCCACAAAACTGTCAAACAATAAGATGATATTGCCGGTACGGAATTGTCAACTTTGTGATTTCTAAAACGAGAATCTCGACGCAAATCATTTGTGAATCTGCATTAGCGACCTTTTTAGCTACGCTGTTTACTTCGTCAATGTAAATAACTGCTAACTTGGTCTTCATCGATATTTTATAACAGGTAAAACAGTTGATTTAGGTACATACACCATCGATCGTCAGCTTTCTCTTTTTGGGTAATTTCTGAAAGCAAAGAATTTGAAATAAAACCTTATTAAAAACTCTGTAAAGCTATAAGTTTTGTACGATTCGGTTGCCATCGAAACAAAACAATGCATTAACGATAATTAAGCCGATACAACTACAACACTAGATAGTAGAAGAAATTGAAGATGAAAATTTTTATCAAAATTTGTGATTCCGACGGGATTCAAACCCGCACTGATACAAGCGATCCTCCTTAAGCCTTAATTCCAAAATGAGTGTCATTTTCGTAATCACTACCCTCAAAAACCCCGATAATGATAATTGGATATTAATTTTCCATAAAAAGTGACATCCGCCGTCTTTAATTCCAAAATGAGTGTCAAATTCATAATCACCACCCTCAAAAACCCCGATTATCATTATAATTATAGATTTTCATAAAACTGTAACATCCGCCATCTTTTATGGGAGTCATGGTGATGATGATGATTGTAGTAACCTACCACACAGGTACCTAAGTACTTTTTCAAATCTAATTCTGGCTATGCACTTACTTTTATTTTCTGTCCAAAAAAGTATCAATATAATTCACTCGCACTATAAAACACACACGATACAATTACTTTAGAACCTTGTCGTTCCAAATAAATTTTCAAAATTTTGATACATCCGTGCTTCCATTGCCGCGTCTTGACGCGGAATGACGAGCAGAACTGCAGAAATGAAATCTGTCTGCGTTTTGTCAGTTTTCCTTTGAAAAATGTATGGAGAAATTCTAGTGCATTTTCTGCCGTCTATTCTTTCTCATAAATAAAAATGTAATTTATTTGGAAACAAAATAATCAGAAATTATTATAGAAGACTCTAAAAGCTACAATATGGTATTATAATTTTGTTCAAATATGCAGCGGGATTGGCTATTTATGTACCTAATCAGACCCCATTTTTCGGTATTTTCAGCGATTCTTGCAATGGTAAAAACATGTTTTTATGAAAATTTTGTATGGAACTGCCCAGTTTTTATTTAAAATTTTTAGAGATACCTAAAAACCGTTGATATTTGTTGTTACGTCCTTAAATAGGTACCTACTTGTTGATTAAACAAGTTCGCTGGTGATTTCTTATCGGTTAGTCACCTATTTGTTTCCAAAACAAACGCAATCAGTTTACAGCTGATTTTAAAACGGTTGAAGAGCAAAAATTATCCTGTTTTGTATGTTGACTCTGTTGGTAATGCTTCAAATTGTGTTTCTGAATTAAATAACACGACATATGCTAGAATGCTCATTGCAAACAATTCAAATATCCAAACATTTAAAACAGTTCGAAAAACCCTTACTTTGTAAAATAGTCCCAACGCAAGCATCTTTCTACATTCAGGAGATGGCTCTGGCGGAGCCTCAACTGGCATCAGTTCTTCTTTCAAACTGACTAAAGCTTTCTGCAGAGTTTTGTCATCGAACAGCTCTTCACCAACAATAACATTGATTGTGTTCTTAGCTGTTACAAATGTAGGACTTATATTTCCGAAGACGATGTTGGCAGATATCACTTTGTTTGAGGTATCTACTTTGAAAAGGAATCCTGCGTTAACTATGGCATGTGCGTTTTGAGCCCTTGGCATTATCTGAAAGAAGTGATTTATCATTGAATTCCATTGTCAAATTGCTTGAGATTGTTCTTGAGACATACATACATACATACATACATAAAATCACGCCTCTTTCCCACAGGGGTAGGCAGAGACCACGGACTTCCACTTGCTACGATCCTGACACACCTCTTTCGCCTCATTCACTCTCATCACATTTTTCTACCTATAATTTATTTTATATTTAAGTAATTTAATACTTGTACTACGTAATTTATTTTTGTTTCTTGAGACAAAACTTGTATAATTCTATTTAATTTTTATTTATGTCCCGTTACCTTGTAAGTCCTCAACAAACTTGACTCTGCCATCGGGGGTAGCCTCACATCAATTATCAGCATGTTCTTCAAATCTGTCTTCATAAAATTTTGCATACTCAACTCAGTTTTGCACTGTTTATCGTTAACTGGAAAATTCATTTATCATTACTTTTAATTCAGGTTTTATAAATTTGAATTCTGCGATGATGATTCTTACCTAAAGTTACGACAGCTCCCACTGTTTCTAGTAAAAGAAAGACATCTGACGAGAAATCATTGTGCATATTCTTCAGGGCTAAATTCCCACCAATCGTGCCAACCTGAAATAACATCAACAAAATAACATCAACAAAAGAATCAAAATTTTCTTTAAAATGCGTAAG
The DNA here is from genome assembly GCA_958496255.1 of Camptogramma bilineatum. Taxonomy (NCBI): domain Eukaryota; kingdom Metazoa; phylum Arthropoda; class Insecta; order Lepidoptera; family Geometridae; genus Camptogramma; species Camptogramma bilineatum. The sequence continues at coordinate 13,530,603 of OY292461.1, forward strand.
GTGGAGTGCCGTAATTGCAACTAAAAAAAGTGGAGTCCTAACTTCATCGCTTGATAATTCTATATTTTGTATCAGAAATGTATTTTTTTAAAGATCTGTTCTATAGTAAATTTTATGTAGATTTATATCATTGTTATGAATAGAGTAAAGCGATAAAGAATAAAATTCTATTGCATAAATTCATGACAGAGGGAGCAATAGTTGCAATTACCCGTTTTTGCGGGTAATTGCAACTACATGTTTTAACTTCTTATTTTTCTATGGCGCTTACTACTGGAAAATACAGAACACATGCCTTGAATATCGTTCTTTCGATTTATATAGCTATGCCCTTGCTACTAATGTCAAATTTTGCGCGAAAACACTTTTCAGCAAAGAATCCGGTAATGGGGATCAATCACTAAACGAAATATTGGGTTTCTAAGTATGAGGGCGTATACTCTTTAGCATTCTGAGCATTCTGTTTTTTAAATAATTAAAATCCATCAATAAATGACGAAGTTATTCAAGTTTTCTTTTCGGCCATTTCAAAACGCGCGCTCGGAGCTTCGCGCTGCGTCTGACGTCACCAGGCGCCCGCGGCTCGGTCTACTAGTACAAAATCGCTAGTTAATTTCAAACTAGCTTCCGCCCGCGGCTTCGCTCGCGCGGCACCTGGATAAAAAGTAGCTTATGTTCTATTTCAGGTCAAGAACTATCTATGTTTTAAATTTCAGCCAAATCAGTTCAGTGGTTGTCGAATTATAGAGGCACAAACATAAATCCAAATATCCAAACTTTTGCATTTTTAATATTAACTAGCTTCCGCCCGCGGCTTTATTCGCGTAGTACCCAGATAAAAAGTAGCCTATGTCCTATTCCTGGTCATTATCTATCTATATTTAAAATTTCAACCAAATTGGTTTAGTGGTTGTTGAGTTATAGAGGAACAAACATCATCCATCCAAACATCCAAACTTTCGCATTTATAATATTAGTGTGATTAGTGTGATAGTATGATTAGTGTGATGAGAAAGTGTGATAGTGCGATTTGAAAACCAAGTTTAGGAAGGTAGGTAATGTATGTGATTATTTTGACTCGAACATACAAATTATTAATTAGGTAGGTATTACGATTAGGTAAGTAGTAAGTAGGTAGGTAGGTACCTACTTAAAAATAATTTTCGCCTTTAAACTTTTTACTGAATAGGTATTTTAGGTAGGTACCGGTACTTACCGAAAACAATAACAAACAAAACTAACAATCAGGAGTCGAATCACACTAATATTAACTTTACCTACCTAAATTATTTACCTACCTACTTAAATTATTACCTACATAAATTATTTTTAAGTAGGTACCTACCTACTTACTACTTACCTAGGTAGGTACCTACTTAAAAATAATTTTCGCCTTTAAACTTTTTAGTGAATAGGTATTTTTTATACATACTTTTTATCGTAATACCTAAAATTAATAATTTGTATGTACGAGTCAAAATAATCACATACCTACCTACCTAAACTTGGTTTTCAAATCACACTATCACACTTTCACAATATTTTCCTTCACCGTTTAGAGCTCGTGTTAAAGCGCATACCTACTTAGGTACCTACTTATACATTTTTCGAAACGAAAAATCCATTGATGCACGGCTGGGTTTCAACCCACAACCTTCGGATTGAAAGTCGAGGCACTAGCGCACTCGGCCAACACTGCTTCTCTACCTCTGACTACCCGCTTAGACTTTTTCAACGGATCTAAAAATTCCTAAAAGATCTGATAGAATATGTCTACTGTGCCTTGGGAATACAGTCGTAATCATATTTCATATTTAAAAATAAAAATGAAATCATTTATAACTTTTTTAAATCTACAAATCTGTATAAGTACTTACTTAACAAAAAACGTGAATGACCTCGAAAGTTTGGATGTTTGGATGTATGTTTGTTCCTCTATAACTCGACAACTACTGAACCGATTTGGCTGAAATTTAAAATATAGTTAGGTAATGAGCGGGAATAGGACATAGGCTACTTTTTATCCAGGTGCCACGCGAGCGATGCCGCGGTCGGAAATTAGTTTGAAAATAACTAGGGATTTTGTACTAGTGGAGCGAGCCGCGGGCGCCTGGTGACGTCACAGCCAGTCGCGGCCTTCTCGCGAGCGTTTTTTAGATTGGTGCACTAAAATCTCTGTAACTCGGTCATTTTTGATCCGATTAAAAAACCAAAAACACAGTATTTTTTGTTTTTTTTGTATCTACAAATCTGCATACTCAACTAAAATCGTGAGTCTTCCTCATTGCAACTATTTTACTACAAATAGTGATGGGAACCTTATCGTGATTTTTATCGACTCGATGTTTATTTTAATCACAGTAATCTTTTAGTTATGAAACAGCCTCTTTTACTCTTATCTTTAAAGTCTTCAATTATCTTTTACTAATTATTTTTTCTAACTTTATTTCAATCGCAATAAGTAATATTTTAAAAGTTAAACAGCCTTTTTATATTCGTTTCACATATTGAACGGCTTTGGAAAGGGCTCCGCTAGCGCCAACATAATGAAGGGACTCAATCACTCAAACTAATTGCTAAATACTCATAGCATAGTATGGAAGTAGATAGTATCCCTTTCAATAAAATATTACGTATCGACATAGTCATCGTCATTGTTACATCACTGGGTTTTACAAACTTCATACAAAACCGGTCGTTAAATTGCAACTGTCAAAAAAGAAACAAAATAGTTACAATTACAAGACTATGCACTTTTTGTCTGGCAAATGTAACTACATCCATAACTCTGAGTAGATTTATCGTAGAATACAACAAACACATAAAAAACAACTTACTGTGTCTTATAATCACTCTCACTGTGAACACACCGGCGAAAAACCACGAAAAACAATGTTTTTCAATAAATTACGAAGAGCGTCCGAGCGGCGTCACTTCCGAAAAATTGGCAGTTTTACAAAAAGCCCTGTCATTTGCTTAGTTTTGGTCCTATCAACACCATCTATATTTTTAGACTGAGACTTTTAGAAGAAGTTCAATACCACATCTATCGATGTTCAAAAAAGTGATCCTAGAGGGAGTTATTGACTCCAGTTGCAATTACCGGACAGTTGCAATTACGGCACTCCACCTTACAAAAACATTTTTTTTTGTCTAAACAATGTCAACATACTAACATTTCTAACTGGAACATGTGCAACTAAATCCAAATGCTTGTAAAACTCTTCTAAGTATCGAAAGTCACTGTTGGTGGTCCACCGTTGACAGGTCTTCATCAGATCTGTGAGGGTCATACCAGCTCCTACGATGAGATTTTCATCAGGAAGGTCCTCCTTCATTGACGATATAGACGATATGTCGATCATAACACTAGGCTCTGATTGTATTGGATATACTCCTGAAAGGAAAAAAAAGTTAAGACCACATTTTAATTTGAACTATTTATTTGAAAAAGTGGGGAGTAGAAGTAAACTACCTTGTCCAGTATTTCCAGCGACAAATCTGTAGCTGCTTGTTCCGGCTCGAGAGAGTATCTGAAAAAGACACAGTTTTTACCATAGTCTATTTTTTAGACTATCTACTGAATATTTTATTATATTTTTTATTGTATTGTTTCGTCTTCTTTTGATATTGATGTAAGTATGTGTTTGTGTGCTTATGTAGTGAATAAAGAAATGTCTATGAAATATTGGTTTCAAAATTTTTCTCTCAAGGTTAACGACTTTGTAGTCCTTCTTTTTGAATAGGTTTGGTAGTTATTATTTCGTTTCCTGTCTTTACTTTTTAAGTCTACTAACCTGAAAAACATCAGCCACAGTATACGCTTTGTACCACCTTCCTGATTGAAGTGGCACATCTTTTAGAGGCTGGATGTCATTTTCTACAATACACCAATCATTTTCTTCTTTACACTGAGACTTGTCTACGCACTTCTTACGGCATTTAGATTTGTTGAGGTCTTCTATATCCTGAAAAAAGACGTCCTTGATGATAGTGATTGACCTATTTTATACATTTTAATTAGGTAACAGTATAATAGCGCCCTACGTTGGCCAAATCATATTATTGGCCTTTATCTTCGCCAATGTTGTGGCAAAGTAGCCAAGGAGTATCAACATGTGGCCATAACTCTTACAACCCTTTGATCTTTTTTGAAAAACACACACACACTACACGGATTTCGTACCAATGCACGGGCCATCAGTACTATACAGTACTAATACACGATATCCATAAGGCATACACGAAACATACATACACATACATTGACGAAAATATTCAACAAACGTGATTGTAGGTAGCGGGTACCTACCTAATATTTTTTTTGTAATTTACATTTGAAATCTGGTTTTTGTGCTGGATTAGTTATTATCATCAGCACCTAAGAATCTGCGTATGCTGAGCGATAAGGATAGCGACAGCTCGGCTGCGTCCGACCTTTTTCATACATTTTGTACAAATAATAATAATAATAATAATATATTTTATTTCGGACAACTTGGTCCATATGTTACAAAACATTTCATGCACATAATACAATACCTACATAAAACACATAATAATTAAAAATAAACAATAAATAGTATTAAGTATTAATTAATTAATTCTATGTAGGTAGTACACCTACATAGAATCAATTAATCAAATAGACTTGTTCAGCCTTTGGGTTTATCAGGGCCGACACCCAGTGTTTCTGCAGCAGACTGTCAAACCTGCCGGCCAGCGCCCCAAGTATATTGTTGGAACTACCTAGTATTCTGCGTTTAATGGATGCTATTTTATTTCGCATTATAGCGTGGAAGTCGTTCACATGGGCGTCGGCAAACATGCCTGACGCGCTGCAGAATCTAGGTAGTCCCAACAGCACTCTGAACATATTATTATAGAGGACCCGTAGGGAGCTGAAGGTATTCTTGGTGTAGCTTGCCCACAGACCGCCTGTGTAAAAAGATTGACAGAAAGATTTAAAAAGAGTAATTTTTACTTCACCAGTACAATGCGCGAACCTGCGGGCCAGCATGTTACCACGAACCGCCAGCGCCCTACGTTCCCTCTCTATGTCACAATCATCATTTAAATCAGTAGTGATCATATGACCCAAATATTTAAACTTCGCACAATTTAACAAAGCTTCGCACACTTGTTTTGTCGCAGAGTCGCGACGACGGGTTGTGGCCGAGGTCATTAAACCTAGTTGTAAACCATCGTCAATCCTTACTTCAGTAAAAGATGAACGTTCTGTAGTACACATGTATGTTCAAATTAGCGTGCCCAAAATAAAAATGTCATTTCTAAAATTAGAATAAAGTCAGATTAGAGGTCATCGTTTTTACGCATTATGTGTCTATATTGTTGGGCAAAGGCCAATATCCATTGGTACCGATAAGTTCTACTTACCAGCACCTTATTCTTCAACTCAGGATCTAGATCAGTAGCGAAGCTCTTGAATGCATCAAGGATAGGTCGGTAGCCGGTGCATCGGCAGATGTTACCACCAAACGAGTTCTCCACTTGCTTCATCGTAAGGCTGGTTGTTGTTTTGTAGAGACTGTTTAAAAAAAGAGAAAATTGAGCGTCAAAGTTGTAAATGTAGGCATAGAAGAATCAGTAGGCGGTCTGTCTCAAGACTTGTATAGACCTCATATAACTCAAATGGCACTTATTTCTGCTCGCCATAGTCCGATGAAGCTATCACTATTATGGGGTCGGGGCAACTGTATTGTCCTTCCATTCAGTGTCGTCATTAGGCTTTTAGCCGCCCGGTTCGAGCTTCTATATCTACGCCTTTAAAAATTTTTTGTGGTCCTGCTCCCTGATTCAGACCTTTTCGGAATGTATTCTGAATTTGGAAAGAGACGTGTCTTCGCTGAAAACACGTCATTTTTCCGACTGAAATCATCGAATCGGATGCTAATTCGGAAATCAGCATGCTGGTCTGGTATGGTCTGCGCCCCTCCAGGGTCTGCGCCCTGTGCTTGGGCACCGTGGGCACCGCCCTTGTTACGGCACTGCTTAGGTACATTTCCCTTTATCAACCGTCACCTCAGTTCTCGCTCCTTTCACTCACTTACGAATTCTTTCGATAAAAATCCTCACCTGTACATGTTCATGATCATCCCCGGAGTGCAATACCCGCACTGTGTTCCGTTGAAGTCGGCCAGGCGTTGCTGGATGGCGTGGTAACCGTCTCGACGGTTCCCGACACCTTCGATGGTGGTGATGTCCCATTTGTGACAGGAGAGGATGTGTACTAGACACTAAAAATGATAAAAGAGTAAGTTTAAAGTTGTTTTACAATGTTTTTGTTGTTTTACAATCGATTTTTTAACCGACTTCAAAAAAAGGAGGAGGTTCTCAATTCGTCGGAATCTTTTTACCCGACTACGGCGAAGCAAAAAGGAGGGTTATGAGTTTGTTATAAAACTTGTTGGTTGTCAATTGTGCAACAAGGGTTACAACCGTCCCAGATCGAGTGTCGAAAGTAGTGCAGACCATGACATTCCAACGACTATTCAGTCGTCAATCAACAAGTATGTCGATTCTTCTGATATACTTTATTGTTATGATTGTAGGGTGTATTTTGGCGTGGAAATTTCCCCCCTTGTTCCGTAGGGGAATGGGTACAATGTGCGCAACCTAGTGTGACCTTATAAATTGAAGAATACAGAGCATTGTGTAGCTAGCCAAAATTACATCACACTATTCAGTGAATACCGGCGAGATGTATCTAATTTTGTAAGTATAACACATCATAGTGTTATACAAAAGATTAGATACCTACCTACTAAGTATAATAAACTTATTTGAATAAGCATTTAAAAGCATATCACGTATTTGTGGAAATAAATAACTGCCTAAAAAAACAGTGTAAGACAATCTCCTAAATCTTAATTTTAAGTTGTTTCTGTATGTAAGTATATTATAAATCAGTTCATTTAATTAAAACAACTTATAGATAGTTACAGATCTTATTTATGTAGGTATTCTACGGTCCATATTAATAAATACCTTACAACTTACATACATAAAACATAATAACTACCTACCTAATTATGTTATGTTATGACGTTGCTGCCTCTCTAAGTATAATGTGATCAAAGAGACACATAGTCCGCGTGCAGAGTAAGATAGCATGTTCTGGCTCTATAGTAATGTTTGTTGTCTTATTTTGTTGTATTTGGCTCTATGAGCTGAAAATTTTGCCGACCCCAGGTCTAGTACACTTCTAACGGATCTTAGCATTCGTGAAATTACGCGGTTTCGATGGGCAGTGCAACTTTTTATACAAAATTTTCTATTGCGCAGCGAAAAGCTTAACATCACGAATGCCTAGATCCATTGTGACAACTGTAGTAGGTATTGAAACTCACAGAGTTGACAGCGAACACATTCTTCTCAGCCGTGGTGGGGTTGGTGCGCGACACGGAGACCACGCAGGCGCCGCAGCCGCCCTCGTGGCACATCGCCTTTGTGCCATGGAGCTGAAGGTACTGCCTCAGGTAGTCGTTTAGAGAGGTTTCAGGGCCCACCTCGGATCCCGCTGCAAATAAATAACAATAAATAAATAATAGAGGTGTGTCAGGATCGTAGCAAGTGGAAGTCCGTGGTCTCTGCCTACCCCTGTGGGAAAGAGGCGTGATTTTATGTATGTATGTATGTAAATAAATAATATTGACATTTTCCACTGCCGAACCTCATGGAGTTAGCTCAGGTAGTTTTGGAAGGTGTACTTAGATATAATAATTGTACAATAAATTAATTAAGTAAGTATAGTGTTAATATAACGTCGCTTTGGCTGCATGCTGTTATGATGTTATGTTATAATATGTAATAAATAACATCGACAACTACGTAGACAATCTAACAAACATTCTCACCCACAGCTATGAACACTCTTGCCCCCTCGCGACACCAACAGGGGGACCAAACCGCCGTTGGTGGAATCCCGAACTGCAGAGACTACGATGCAAAGTAAGGAAATCCTTCAACAGAGCTATAAACACTAGACAAACCAGAGATTGGGAAAAGTACCAAACGATAAAAGAAACCTTTAAAAAACGAATACGCTTACGGAGGCTGGAATGCTGGAAGCGTTTCTGTACTAACATTGAAAACACCAACCAGGCCGCCAAAATAAAAGGCATTCTATCGAGTGACCCTGAACGAACAATCGGACACCTCAAAAAACCCGACAACACCTATACAAAAACAGACGAAGAAACCAGCGAACTACTGCTGGCGACTCACTTTCCTGGCTGCCAAATATCAGCATCCCTTGAGTGGATGTTGCACAGCGACAGGACGGCAAACAACCAAGACTGGAACGTAGCCCAAAACCTTGTCACCAGAGAAAAGGTTATCTGGGCAATCGATAGCTTCCTTCCCTTCAAATCACCAGGACTGGACGGAATATTCCCAGGCCTGCTGAGATGGTGTAGTGCGCTACTAGTCGACCACCTAGTGAGCATTTTTAGAGGATGCATAGCACATCGCTACATACCCAAGAAATGGAGGGAAGTGAAGGTAGTATTTCTACCGAAACCAGGCAGGAGCGACTATACACTGGCAAAATCATTCCGGCCAATCAGTCTAACGTCGTTCCTTCTTAAGACCCTTGAGCGGTTATGTGATCAGGAAATCAGAGGTAACACTCTCCTACACAAACCGCTACACCCCAACCAACACGCCTATAGTCCAGGCAAATCGACAGAATCCGCTCTCCATTGCGTAGTCTCCCGAATTGGAGGTGGATTATCCGCAAAACAATCTACACTAGGCGCATTCATAGATATCGAAGGTGCGTTTGACAAAACAACATTTAGCAGCATAAACCAGGCACTAGAAAGGTATGGGGTCGCGCCAACGCTAGCAGACTGGATAAACAACATGCTCAAATATAGAGCAATACAACTAACAGTAAACAAGACGACAAGAGGAATTGTTGCAAGAGGCTGCCCCCAAGGTGGAGTACTCTCACCCTTACTCTGGAACATAGTAGTCGACGAACTCATCCGCAAACTTAATGGCAATGGACTCGTCACCGTAGGCTACGCTGACGATCTTGCCATCCTAGCGACTGGCTGTTTCGAGAGTACACTATGCGACACAATGAAAACAGCCTTAAAAATAGTTGAAACATGGTGCACCAGCCATGGACTATCAGTAAACCCCACCAAAACTGAACTCATAATGTTTACACAAAAGAGAAACCTGGGCAACTTAAGACTCCCCAAACTTCTCAACACTGAGCTCAAACTAACACAAGAAGTCAAGTACCTCGGAGTCATACTGGACAGTAAATTGCTATGGAATAAACACCTTGACTACAAACTACAAAGAGCATGCATAACCTTCTTCCAATGCAACAGAATGCTCGGAAAAACATGGGGGTTAACACCAAAAATAACCAAATGGCTATATACAGCTGTAATAAGACCAACACTGACATACGGTGCTATTGTTTGGTGGAAACGAACTGAACTCAACACTGCGATTACCAAACTACAACGCTTCCAGAGACTAGCATGCTCTGCAATAACTGGCTGCATGAGGACAACACCGACAGCGGCCATGGAGATCATTCTGGGCCTTATCCCACTCGACCTGTATATACAACAGGAAGCGACACTGGCTGCTATCAGACTCAAACATTTGAACCTATGGGGGAGTACAATGAGCTCTCATGCATGTATTCTGGATAGAGCCACATCACACGAACCGCTTATATGCGCCCCGTGTGACAAGATCCCCAGACAATCAACATCCCAGAAACACTACAAAATACAGACACATGAAAACCAAAGAGATCAGTCAGGTAACAACGAAGTCCGGGTCTATACTGACGGATCAAAAACAAACCAGGGAACAGGCGCCGGAGTACACTCCCTGGATCTCAACATCAACATATCAATGACACTAGGCGCACACAGTTCCATTTTCCAATGTGAATGTGTGGCCATAACCGAAGCTGCCACAGCTATCAAACGGAGAGGGATAGAAGACTACAGCATACGGATACTCTCCGATAGCACAGCAACCCTCAGAGCACTGGAGAGCCAAAAGTGCAACTCCAAGCTCATATACGAATGTCACCTTGCCCTTGAGAGTATCGCCGCAAAGAACAGAGTGACTCTACAATGGATCAAGGGACACAGTGGATCACTGGGAAACGACGCCGCAGATGAACTAGCCAGGAGGGGCTCGGAAACACAATTGGTAGGCCCAGCCCCATTCCTGCCCCTGCCGTTCTCCCAGCTACGCACTTGGATACGACAACACACCCAAAACCTTCATAACGATCGATGGATACGGGCGACGGACTGCAGACAGTCCAGAGCAGCGGTACCAGCGGCTACACCACGACTGACACGTCGCCTGATAAATCTCCATAGAAAAGACCTCAAAATAATCATAGGGACGCTGACAGGACACTGCCCCCTCAACAAACATCTGTACAACATCGGCATCACGGACAGCCCACTCTGCAGAGGATGTCTAACCGAAGAAGAATCAGCAGCCCACGTAGTCCTGGAATGCGTGGGCGTAGCAGCACAACGGCAGCAAATCCTCAACACTCCGAGGTCGCTCCTCGAGGCCTGCGAAGACCCCAGGAATCTTCTGCGCTTCTGGGAGGAGCTAGGCTGGCTCCATATCTAGTGAGCCAGGTCATCCCCACGCAAAAAGGACCACATTTGAGTCTAATTGCGGAAAAGGGAGTCCCCATACATACATACATACATGTAATAAATAAATAATAAATAAATAAATAAATAATCGGCACTGATTCCAACGCCGATTCATGTCAGAATTGGCGTTGGAATAAGTGTCGTAAAAAACGTTACCTTTCCGAAGAAAATCGTCGAATCGGATGCATTTTCGGAAGTCTGAAACGCACTGCAGGACCAAAAATAGGGCGTAGTTATAGAAGTTCACACCGGGGTGCATATTATATCTACCTAATTACGGCACTGGTTTGAATGGAAGTTAACAGTACCTACCTATCATTATTCTGATAATGTTCTGTTAATATGGTGTTCAATAAATGCTGGAGTTAACATTTTAATGGAAGTGAGCAATCCGTACTTGACAGATTGTAATCTTATTGCCGATTCTATCTCACTCACAATATAGGTGTTTATCAAAAAAATATTTCAAAAAAATTAATTTAATAAGAGCTCTAGGTAGGTACTAGGTGAATAAACAATAGGTAATTATAATTTTAAAATAGGAGTTGGTACCTACCTACCTACTTACCTAAACTCAACCTGCTAAATAAAGAAGCAGAGCAAAACTCAAAGTCTAAAAAAGAACAATGTTGAACTCGCGACGGATAAAAATCAACAAAAACTATAATGTCAACAAAAAACTTGAAAGGTGAGAAACTAGAGTTTTTCTAAAGGCTATGATAGCTCCAGTGCACTCAAGTGGGGCACTTAAACTTGAGTATACGTACTTCCAGATAAATAATGGGCATCGGCTAATTTCGTGTTTTCCGAATATGACCGACGGCATCTGGCAGTATTGGTATAATATAAGCTCTATATGATTCCACAAAACAGAATGTGATAGAAGTGCACGTCATTAGCTGCGCAGCTCGCACGGCTTGCAACTAATTTGGTTTTCTTAAAAATGACATTAATACCTACTTACCTATTTATTTGTTTGCGATAAAGTTGAAATTGTGAGTATTAATTTGCATTTCCAAATTACTTTTTATCAATCGTTATTAGATAATCGTTGTAATTTATACGATTGTTTCCGATGCTTTCCGATTGGTGCCCATTATTTATCTGGTAGTACTGTACTTATGAAAATTATGTAGGTAACTATAGCAATAGGTAACTTAAGTTTTTCAACAAATGCATATAGCTAAGAATATTAATCAGCAGTGCAAGCACCGTTCTTTTCGATCGCTAAATTTGACATTATAATCGTGAAAATTCGATAAAATGGGATCATATCGTCCGATATGATCCCATTTTATCGAATTTTCAGACGATATGATCCCATTTTATCGAATTTTCACGATTATAATGTCAAATTTAGCGATCGAAAAGAACGGTGCTTGCACTGCTGGAGTGGGTAATGGCTGGATTGTTTGATAATGCATAACAAGAAAAAATATTGTTTGAATTAAAATACTTAGGCAAGTAATTACCTATATAAAAATTGAAGAGTTACGTATGACAGATTACACTTCAGACACAACTATAAATAACAATCCAAACAACCTCATTAATCCAAAGCCGGTATACCTCATTATCATATTCATAACAAACAAATTAAAACTAATTCAAAATCAAAACAAAACGAAAAGTATTCGACTATCAGGAATAACTGCCTATTCATAAATATATATAGATTTGGTAGTAACTTCTCGGAGTTATATATTATACAAATACTTACACAAGCTATAAGCCACTCCATTGATCGTGAAATTTATTTTATCCATAACAAAATGCACAACTCAACGCACGTCCATACGTCCGGGGTACCGACGCCGACTAAATGCCTCTATCTATATTGGTACACTACAGCTGTAGTGTAGAGGGGCTATGCGAAAAATCAAAACATAGAGCTACATGTATGCTTCAAGATAAATAATGCGCATCGGCTAATTTCTTGTTAATTAGTATTAACTACGGGATTGTATCGCGTACCTTTTATTTATTTTCTTTTCCCGACGTTTCAAACACGTTACTCCAGTACTTCAGTCATCCCGTGACCACGAACGCTGCAACGTGTTCGAAATGTCGGGAAAAGAAAATAAATAAAAGGTACACGATAAAATCCTGTAATAATAATAATTAATCATTATGTTAACAAATCGCGAAAGTTAAACAAGTTATAATTTCTTGTTTTCCGAATATGACCGACATCGACAGCATCTAGCTAGGCAGTATAATAATACATATAAATACCTAAACATAATGCGACAGAAGTGCACGTTTTTATCTGCGCAACTCGCACGGCTTGCAACTAATTTGCTTTTCTCAAAAATGACATTGATATTTATTTGTTTGCGATAAAGTTGAAATTGTGAGTAATTTGCATTTCCAAATTACTTCTTGACAATCGTTTTTGTAATTTTAAACCATTGTTTCCGTTGTTTTGCGATACCCATTATTTATCTGGTAGTACTGTACTATTGTACGAGTAGTTCAATGGCTACAACTATTATTTTTACTGCCTGTTCACACGTTTGAACACACAATCGGATACTGGATACTACTGCATACGTTTTTATGTATCTTTTATTTGTCCTAAAAGTGATGTAGAGGCTTCTGTGTTGCCCTCGACTTTCGATCCGAAGGTGCTGGGTTCGAATCCTGGCCGTGCATCAATGGATTTTTCATTTCGAAAATGTATATGCGCATTAACACGAGCTCTAAACGAGGAAGGAAAACATCGTGAGAAAACCCGTGGCTTTGTCAGCCCCACAAGCATTGACCATGTCATTCCTGTGGATATGGCCGGTTAAGCTGAGAGGATGCAAAGATTGCCTCCTGACACTGTATAAATAATCTAGTAAAGATGTAGAAAATGAATTTCGAATCTTATGCAGGCACATTAGACAAATAAAGAAAGAGAGACCGTTATTAATCCCTTTCTGAAAATCTTAGGAGAGCAAAACGCCAGACTATGTTTAGATTAGAACTGAGTCGAGTAGGTATTGGGAATAGGTGATTCACATCACAATTCAAATAAATTACTATGGTGGGTTTAAGTTTTAATTATATTTTTAAGCATTTTTGCTGTAGGTACTATGCCAAGTTAAATGCAAATGTACTTACTAATAACAAAAAATTGGTTAACTTACCTATAGTTATTTTTTCATAAATGTATTAACATTTACGAAAAAATAACACACGAAACTACTTAAACATTATTTTATGAAATATTTACATAACATTATAAAATAAATACTTACAATAAATGTATTGAATTATTTAATTTTAAACAGTGGACATTATTTAAAACATTGGAGCCTTTGGCAAGACAATTTTGGTAAAAAATACAGCAAGAAATGTAATAAGTAATATCAATTAAAAGTAACAAAATAGAGCGTAAATGCGATAAATAACATGAGTTCGCTTAAAAATCTGACACTTATTAGTAGGTAATTAGAACTTAACTTACTAACTAAAAACTAACTTCCATAACTAAATAATTCTTAGATTTCCTATTTATTTAATTCCAATGCCTTCCTGTTGTTTTTAAAATTATTGGCGATTATTCCCTTGGACACTGTTTAATTAAATTATCAATTATTATCACTACTGACCGCTTTTATTTCATTCACGCTAAATACCAAATCAGAATGACATGGAAAGTAACATTTCTAAAAGTACCTTGTTTTGCGTCGTTTTAATCGATCAAAGATAATTTTATTCAGAATCCTGTACTAATTCTACCCAACATTTTACTGAAATTCAGTAACTAAAATATTGTAAATAAACTATTTGTACCCAAATAACTTAGACATGTCAGTCAGGCTGTCGTTTTGTTTTGGTCTTTAGCGTGAACTAAATAAGAGCTACCGGTTTTGGGTGAACTAGGTAAATATGCGGCGGCCTCGAGGCAGACCACTTGCCCGATGGTCAGACGACATTGTGAGGGCGGTAGGAGAGCAATGGATCCGGCACAAAACCACCAGGAGTGGCGTGATAGAGACCTTTACCCAGCAGTGGGTGTTACAGGCTGCTTAGATAGATAGATAGGTAAATAAGAGCTAAGTACTGGTTTTAGTTTTAATTAAATTAGTCAAGGGAATCAACGCCATTGTCTGATTTATTAAGTACTAGCCACCCGCGGCTTTCGTTGCGTGATAACATTTTAAATGGCATAAATTTAAGCTATATCAATATCTACACATAGAAAAACACCCATGCCCGAGACAAGTATTTAAAGATCATACAAAAATTTGCCTCGAGGCGGGAATCGAACCTGCAACCTTCTGTGTTTTAAGCAGGCCACCTACTGCGCCACAGTGGCCGTAAAATATGTACTTACAGTACTACCAGATAAATAATGCGTATAGGAAAACATTCGGAAACAATCGTATAAAATTACAAAAACGACTGACAAAAAGTAATTTGGAAATGAAAATTACTCACAATTTCAATTTTATCGCAAACAATTAAATTGTTATTTTCAAGAAAAGCAAATTAGTTGCAAGCTGTGTGAGCTGCGCAGCTAACGACGTGCACTTTTGTCCATCGAGCTTTTGCTTTTGTCACATTCTGTTTTGTGGAATCATACAGAGCTTTTAGAAATACTGCCTAGATGCTGTTGGTCATATTCGGAAAACACGAAATTAACCGATGCGCATTATTTATCTGGAAGTACTGTACTTAAATAACTTTTGAAATCCGTGCTATTGTTTTTTTGTATTGTCAGTCAAACAAAACATCGTCGCTCTCATATCCCTAATGTCAATTGAAACATAAAATCATCTAATTCGTGAGCTCACTTTTCCTCGAAGACAATGTTTGCTGTTGGTTTTTACGTACTTATAAGTATTCAAGTTTTTCTATGTTTTGAGCGTAAGGCTGGAATTACACTAGTAAGTTTTTACGTAAGTTTTACTCATGTAAGTGACAATGCCAAGGAAAAGCTACTCACAGGGAGTTACTTACACTCTCTGTGAGTAGGTTACGCTAAGTGTAAGTCCAGCCTTACTTAATTATATTTTAGCACAATGATGGCAATGTTTTTAAATCTATGTGGGGTTGCTATTATTCTGTTTGCTTGTGAATGCCAAATAGTAGTTCCTGATGATGAAGAAGAAGAGAACTCAACGTTACTGCAAAAAAATAATAAAATAAAATTAACTTAACGTCAAAAAAGGTGAAAGTTTCCTATTCTATTAAACGAGCAATATTTGTTTGTTTGTCTGTACTTACGTTTTCGAAAACGGCTTTAACTTTTTCGATAAAATTTGCGGCACGGGGGTTTAAAGGGGCAAAAAATCGATCTAGCTTGGTCTCATAGCTGGAAAAATGCGTTTTCTCGACATTTTCGCGCAAAAAACCAGTGCAATGTGGTTCTTAATTTCAACAGTATTTGTTTAGACCAAAGTGGCCGAGTGGATTGGATGTCCGCCTTTCAGCCGAAAGCTTCGAGTTCGAATCTCAGCCAGGGAAAGTTAGTTGTTATAAGTTTTTTCTTTTTCTTATTTGCACTCGGTCGCCCAGCTGAGCTAAAATGGTCGCTAATGCAGATTCACGAATGATTTGCGTCGAGATGCTCGTATTAGAAATCACTAAGTTGACAATTCCGTACCGGCAATATCATCTTATTGTTTGACAGTTTTGTGGAGAATCGTAAAATAAAATGGCCACCTATGAATTGGAATTGCACTAAGTGTCAATCAAATATTATTTAATGTTTATTATTGTTATTAAAACATACTAAATACTTATTTAAAAATCAAATTCTTATTTACAGAGTATTAGTAGTAATAAAACGATGCAATATTAAATGAAAACCAACCGGGTTATTTTTTTTCGTGTGGCAATTTAAGGCCTAGCATGTGATTCTGCTATGAATTGAATTCCGTACAATTCAGCTAACATTTGACGTACATAAAGAGGAATTGCTTTCGCTGAATATCAATACGAATCTCCCGTGAATCAGATGATTGTGAATCTGCAATAGCGACCATTCTAGCTCCGCAGATATTGTCCATTATAAGCAGTTATTCAGTAGGGCCGTTTAAAGCACATTAAAATGAAAAATTAATGCATCCCCAAGGTGCAGTAGACATTATTTCAGCTATCTCTCAGCTTTTTAGATAGGACATACCTCTGACTACTCCTTTAGACATCTTCAAATGATCTTAAAATGCCAAAAAAAAAAAAAGATCTGGGTCTACCGCGCCTAGGGATACAGTCGTGATAATTTTTCATTTCATCATCTCAGCCGTTGGACGTCCACTGTTGGACATAGGCCTCCCTCAAAAACCATGTGTTGCGGTTGGAAGCGGCCTGCATCCACCGCTGACCTGCAGTTTTTACAAGGTCGTCTGTCCATCTTGTCGTCCATTTTTCATTTACTTACAGATAATAAGGACCATGCCCACGAAACCCCCCGCCCCAACTTCCCCGGGCTGTGTGAACAGGTTGACGAAGAATGACAAGACGAATAGCACGGTCAGCACCATGTTGAATATCAGGTACGTCTTTATGAAGCCAACACGACCCTAGAAAAACACATCACACTAATATTATAAATGCGAATCGATTTACCAATAAACCATCAAGTACTTTTTCATACAATAGATTTCAACGCGCACATTTCGCTACGAATATCACTAGTGATCATGAATATCACTAAGTAAGACATGAGCTTGTTTAGTTGAGCATATGCGGTCCAAATTCAGAGTAGCTTAACTGAGATGACCAACTAATGACCACGGTACACCAGTGTGCCGCGGCACACCCTTTGTGGAATACGGACGTATAGAATGCTTCTTCTGCAAAATGTGGGCATGTAGTACCAAATATGTGTTTGGACCCTCTAGCTACTAGCTCCTTAAACATCTTCAAAGATTAATGTCTAATGATCTGAGAGAATCCTCCGCGCTTTGGGTAACCATGGACTAAAATTAAGTCCATGGTAATATGATCCTATTTCAGTTTATTTTGAAACGAATATTATGAAGCGCTCGTGGCGCAGCTTGGCTTAGACATTCTTGATTGATCGTTGAAGTTAAGCAGCGTTGTGCGCGGTCACAATTTGGATGGGTGACCGCAAGTGGCATTACGATCGCTTCCGTGCTTCTCTTCGGAGGGCACGTTAAATTGTCGGTCCCGTCTTGTAAGACATGGCTTTAGGCGGCCTAAAAACTCCATCACGAGAGTTGGCCACTATCTCGTGAAAACTTACTTCTATTTCAGTTTATTTAATTTTTTTGAATAAAGTAATCCAACAATCCATACCTTAAACAATCCGACGAGAAGAAGGACCGAGAATGCGACAATGATTAAAGTGGTGATGATGCTAACTGCCACGTATCCTGAAGGAGAATTCTGGAGCCTCTCCTTTATGTAGTCTGGTTGGATGATGAAGCTCATCAACGTCGTAAGCCATAGGATCTGAAATGCATAGTTGAAAAACATTAGGTAGGTAGGTAGCTGTCATAACATTTGATAAAAAAAACGTGTTAACACCAGTGAACGCATAGTTAACACTAAAAATGTAAAATGAATTGATTTTATTATTGTAGTCAACAAAGTCAAGCTTTGGTACAGTGTGCACAATGGATCCAGGCATTCGTGAAGTTAGCCGTTTCGCTGCGCAGTAGAAAATGTTGTATGAAAAAGTTACACTGCGCATAGAAACGGCTAACTTCACGAATGCCTAGATCCAGTGCGTACTGTAAGTTGTGTAGTATTGTTAGACAAAATAATTTTAATAATTGCGTTTTTATGTTATTCAGTTCGGAAATTAATTTAAAAAAATGTATCAAATAAATAAATAAAATGAGGTTAAATGAGAAACCCAAGGAAGTTATATACCTAGTTACGTAGGTATATAACTTCCTTGGAGAAACCACAGCCTTCCATTTTATATTTTATCTCTATAAGATTTTTTTTTATAAGATGACAAAGCGGGCAGGGTCAATATCATAGATTATAGTCGTATTGCTCTTGCTCATTATACGGACTAAAAGTGAAGGAAAAAATGTCATTTTTCCTTCAATTTTGACATAAAACGTATCAAAACTAATCAAAATTGAAGGAAAAATGACATTTTTTCCTTCAATTTTAGTCCGTATAATGAGCAATACGACTATAAAGCTGGAAACAAACTATCGGACGCGGCTTACGGACGCGGCAGACAGCCGCGACTGAATAGGTATCTGGATATAGAACGAATATAGAACTGTGCACATTATCTGACGAAAGTCGCGGACGCGTCCTTGGACCTTCAGACGTCCGAAGGCAATCTGGCCCGCTGGGTGTTCGGACAGTGTGCACACTTATCAGTCGCGGCTGTCAGCCGCGTCCGTCAGCCGCGTCCGATAATTTGTTCCCAGCTTAAGTATCGTCGTCGTTCCTCCTGGTCAAAACGTAGTAATAGCTCTCTGTGGTCAAAACCAGAATTTTATATCTATGGTCAAAACATTGAGAAGTTGTCACCATAGGTTGTCACATTATAGATTTTATTTCGCTGAAATCTAAAATCATTTTAGTTTTGAGCGAAATTGGGTTAATTTAGGTAATGTTCCACTCTTTTGATACATTATAAAATCAAAGGTTTCATCAATCGTATGTTTGGACTTGCCTCTGATTGCTGTAGACATTTTCAAAAACTGCCTGAAGATTAGACCAAGTCTGTCATTATCTAGGATCATCCGTAGGCCTGTGTACCTAATATCCAACAAAAGGTAAGTACTTACAAGTTGAACGAGCGCAGCGAGGATGCTGACCAGCTTGTTGGCCAGGATCTTGCCTAGTCCGCTGTCCCCACGAAGGTCGAGGCAGTAGCACACCATTTTGGACCTAGGTACTGTAAAATACAAACATTTTATCTTACTTATATTAATTGGTCCTTCCGTCGCAAGGGGAAGACCTAGGCGCACATTTCTGGACCAAATTGGCGAATTATTGGAAAAGGCCAGGTCTGGTGATGGAGTTTTTAAGCAGCCTTAAGACTCCGTCATGGCTTAACGACTTAAAAGCCGGGACCGACAATTTAACGTGCCCTCCGAAGCATGGAAGCGCTCAGCTCGTAATGCCACTTGCGGTCACCCATCCAAATTGTTGTCCACAACGTTGCCTTACTTCAACGATCAATCAAGAACGTCTATGCAAGCTAAAGCATGAGCGCTATACAAATACAATGTTATGATGGAGTAGGTAAGCTTGTCCAGCATCCTCCTAACCATAACTTTCCTCTCTGTTTGGTCAGGGATAATATTTCAATCTTTCCTGTGCAAACCTTTCCACAGGAAAAATTGAAATATTATCCTTAAATATTATCCTAAACTAAATATTATCAGGGATAATATTTCAATCTTTCCTGTGGCAACCTCTCTACAGGAAAGATTGAAATATTATCCCTGAACAACAAAATAAGCTTTATTAGGTAGGTACTATTATGTCAATTTTAACGAGAAGATACAGTCAGCAACAAAAATCGAGAAACATTTTATCAAGTAACTTTTCCTTCATGTTATGTGCGAAATTGATAACTTTTGTTTAAAATCACACTAATATTTTTAATGTGAATGTTTGGATGTTTGGGTGTATGTTTGTTCCTCTGTAACTAAACAACCACCGAACCGATTTAGCTGAAAAATATAAATAGATAATGACCTGGAATAGGTTACTTTTTATCCGGGTACCACGCGAGCGAAGCCGTGGGTGGAAGCTAGTTAATAATAAAGCAAGGCAAAGCGTGCTAAAATTTTGATTTAGTAGGTAGGTACCTAGGTAGGTACTTATAATTATAACTCGACGGGTTCAGTAGATATTTAAAACTCAAAATGTTCATCGATTTTGTCACTGACTCTACCGTGTAAGATGAATAGAATATAAGTTCAGTAAGGTACCTAGATGTGACTGATACAGTACGAACGACCAATCTAGGCATTTGTGAAGTTAGCCGTTTCGATGCGCAGTGTATCCTACCTATCTTTTTCATACTAAATGTTCTACTGCGCAACGAAACGGCTAACTTCACGAATGCCTAGATCCATCGTACCTACGTACTTTTTTTGTACCTAGGTACTTAGGTATGTTTTATTTCGTTTTTCCTCTAACAGAACCTTAGAATCGTCCCATGACAGTCAGCCATAGACTCACTTACAGTAAAAAAGTTTACCTTGTTAGTTTAAAGTTTAAACTTTTAAACTTTTCCAAGTTTTCTGTCACTTGATTTCACTCAATATTTATGTTTTAGATTCTTCACCGCTGTTTCAATATGTAAAAACAAAATAAATAATATAACACACGCCTTTTCCTTAGTGGACTTGCGCGAATACTGAATTAAAACATACCAAAGTCAGTAACCGGTAACCGCCTCAAAGTACAGTAGGCAAAAACCTTTTGCCAATTATTATTAAAGAGCGGTAAGTAAGGTTGATATTCGTTGAACTTTGCAAGCGAATATGACTCTTAAAGTTTCCGCAAAATGTGTTTTGGAGCGCAAATGCTTAGTGGTTGACTATCATGTTTGATTTACGCGGGAAACCCAGAGAGCAAAATGTTTATTCTGCTATAAATGTAACTTTGGTATTATTATAGTAACCTAAGTAAGTATAGGTTTTTACCTGGGTTGTATTTACCCATAGGTAGGTATTATAAAATTTTATATGTAGGTACTAATTTCTGTGCAAGTGTTCTGTGTATGAACCATATTCACTTTTTTGACTGATCACCACACTTTAAAATTTATCTCCTTTATTTCGTAGATTTAAAAAAAAATACCAGCTAGTCCATGTGGCACGTACAATAAAAAAGTAACAAAATAAAAAAATAAAAAACCGATTTCAATGTTCTCGAGGCGCATTTCTGTTCATCGCTCCGAAAATCCTCATTAGATCTTCACCAATTTTTTTTACATTGGGAGTTTGGGAGTATTATAGTAAGTAAGTATAGGAATGTTCCCTTTCAAACAAAAAAATAATAATTTAAATCGAACCACAATATTGACGGAGATATCAAATTCAAAATCGACTCATTTTACGCGACTCACAAGTCACAACTCAAAAAATTACGCTCTTTTGGCTGAGCCCTTACATTTACACGGCCTTATTACACTACTCACAATGGATCTAGGCATTCGTGAAGTTACTTAGCCGTTTCGATGCGCAGCGCAGCTTTTTCATACGAAATTTTCTACTGCGCAGCGAAACGGCTATAACTGGACGAATGCCTAGATCCATTGTGAGAACTTGAGAAGTGTACTTACGCGCAAAGCAAAATACTCAGTTCACAGACGAAGCTACCGATGGACGTGACGCATTGAGTATTTATTTATGATATTGAACTCTATCTATTATTAAGTAGCATACAAAATTGAAATAAACAAACTCTAAATGTGAACACTCGACCGGAATTGAGTCAACTTGAATGGGTAGGGTATTGCGTTGGATGGATAGCTTTACGTCTCGCTTCAACTTTATGCCAATGTGAATTGAACATTATTATAGGTACAATGGTTAGCCAAGGTCAGACCCTTTTTTTGCAATGAGCTCACTGCTATCATTTGAATGCTTGTTATACAGCTATTATTACTCTTTTATTCTCATCCTGCGGGGCTAAAAAGGCCTATATAGCATAATTATGAATTTCACTATATCATTATGCCGTCTCTTTATATAAACAAGAAAACAACTTTAATTTGATTCATAAAAACTACTGCGATAACGGCCATTTTAGCGTCCCTGAGATAGATTGATATAATTTTAAATATGTTATTATATTTAATTGGTTTAATTTCCTGTAAAACCTATACACCTATAGCCCATTCCAACTTCACTATAGTTCTACAATTATTACATTCCGAACGTCTCACAGTTTTGTTCGTCGCCGAATGTGTTTGTCGAATATGACACGCTCTTTGGCTCTGTATATAAATAAATGTACCTACTAACAAAAATGCAGGCACTTCAAAGTTTACAAGAGCTTTCTAAGAAATGTCACTGGGGGTGATACATTGACGAGCCGGTGCCGCGGTGCGCCAGCTACATAACGGTCTTCTTATCGTGTCGATGCCACATGGTTAAATTAATTTTGAATAAAAGGTTGCCACCTCAACTGCCCTTTCTGTGGCACCGTTGAGGTCCTCCTTTGTGCAGGTTTTTGGGCACAAGGGCACACCAACAGGTGTGTCAAGAATTGTGCTGAAGCACCGCAGTCACAATGTGCTAGGCTAGGGTCCCTAAATCCCCATGCACACTGTTAGCTCTACAGCGGCCAACTTGGGTGTAAAGTCGTTTTAAAGACTTTCACATGGGCCACGGCAGGGCGTGTCCTGGTGGTCATTTACGGTGTCATTGACAGTTACTTCATTGATATCTTGATAAATACGTTCCTTGCTTTGAGTGACTGCTTGTAAATTTTATCATCTTCAAAGAGTGAGCTCACACATCAATCAGTGTTATCTACGTGGCTACGTGGCTACGTGTCAACAGAAAGTAATGATGCTGTAATTGATTTGGGAGAAAAGAAGAACAACAGTTGACTGTCGACTGTGAAAAAACGCACACATTTTTGCATCATGGCAAACAAAAGATAGGTACCTACATAGATTCTTGCCTTTTTCTCATATGCAAAGCTCTTCATTGTGTAAATTGTATAATGGGTATAAATGTGTTCCATGTGTTGTTGAAATGTGTCCGAAATAAAAGTTAGAAATGACGTTTGTTTTGTAGGTAACAAGTTTTATAGATAGTTTGTGAAGTATTTTATTTTTTCAAGCGTTTTTTTATACAAGTTGGATTTTTTGAAAAGAAATTAATGATTAAAAAAAAAACGTTATGCTCGAAAAACAGGTTTCTTCGTCGTTCTTCATATATCTTTAAAGTTTAACGACGTTTTAAGCGGTCACAAGTTGAATGGATGCTTGCTAGAGGCATAACACTAAGCGCTTCCTCCGATGTTATTTATTATTGTTACCTTGATACTGTCGGTCTCGGCTTTTTTTATTTTTATTTTAGTCGTTACTATGATGGAGGCTTCATTCGGCTTAAAAACACCGTCATTAGTAGTTACTAGCTCATACGAACTTATTTAATGATCTTACCAGCGGTATTTCTCACCAATGGAACACCCCTTTAAGTACTTGCCAACCATTATTAATCTCGATAAGGATTTAGCAACACAGACTGCTTTATTTAACAACACTTGAGCACTACAGAGACGAATTAAGGTTACACCTCATAATAATAATAAGTAATTTTTTTTTTTGGGCAACAACAAAAATTATACCTACTTACTTAAATATTATACACGTGTCCCATACATAAAAGCTTCACTAGATCACTATCACTTCACTATCACTACATAGTATAAAACAAAGTCGCTTCCCGCTGTCTGTCCCTATGTGTGCTTAGATCTTTAAAACTACGCAACGGATTTTGATGCGGTTTTTTTTAATAAATATAGTGATTCAAGAGGAAGGATTATTTGTATAATACATGCATAATATAGTAGAGCAACACTGATCATTTTAGAGGTTTCTAATGTGAAGTGTGATGTAACTCGTACGAAGCCGTGCGGAGCGGGTTGCTAGTAAGTTAATATACTTAATAAAATAAAAATCCGTAGTAACAAACATCCATCCAGCCATCCTCAACATAAATTAGTAGGATAAACCTATCGAGCGAGCGAAGCGTAGTCTATGACAGTGATCCGCAAAGTGTGTGCCGTGGCACACTGGTGTACCGTGGTCATCAGTTGGTGTGCCTCGGAAAAATAAGGTTAAGTACCTATCTTAGTTAAGTTACTCCAAAGGTCCAAACTCGGACCGCATGCTCTAGGTACTAAACAAGCTCATATTTCACATTAAAAAAATATATTTTTTATATATGGTGTACCTCCGGCATTTTCCGATTTCCGTACCTTGAACACAAAAAGTTTGCGGTACACTGATCTAAGACACAGCAGCTTTCCACTCGTGAAATAATTTTCACGTTGTTCCATTTTGTTTGTTTTTTACCTCAACCTTTAATCTAATTGTTTAACGAGAACCTATTTTGTTTTGCTCACAATCCATACATTTATTTTTCTGTGTCTTTTAAAACATGATATAAGTCATTCTCGTGTATGCAACTCTGTCCAATTTGACTCTGTGTATCGCTATAGTAATTTCGTTTTTTTATTGTAATATAATTTACTAGCTGCTGCCCGCGGCTTTGCTCGAGTGATACCCGGATAAAAAGTAGCCTATGTTACTGTCCAGCCTTTCAACTATCTCCACACAAAAAATCACGTCAATCCGTCGCTCTGTTTTGACGTGAAAGCAAGACAAATAAACAAACAAATAAACACACTTTCACATTTATAATAAGGGTACGGATTATAATATGGGTAGGTACGAATTTCACTTAGGTACATATTTCATTTGCATAGGTACCTTTTATTAATTTAACGGAACATTTTATTCAATTATTTGACAACTTTTAAATTGTTTCCAATTTTTTTTGTTTGAAAATCTGTTTTTTTTGTTGGATGCTGTTGTCAATAAATACTACCTTTAATTAAGTTTTTTCATAATTTTTTTCAGTGCTATTAAATGTGTGATTCGTGTACTTAACACCAATAAGTAAATAAATAATTCACTGTTAGTTTCCCATTAAATATATCTACATATTTTAAACCGGTATTTCCTTAATATAAACCTGTTAACAGTACATAAGGCCGTATTGTTTACATAAATTATGACACTCAACACAAACGTAATATAAAAAGAAAAGAGACGTAACGCTCTAGGGTTGTTACGTTGCTGACATATTTTACTTATTTCCCTATTTTAAGTTAAATGTTTCAGGCATGATTTTAAAAATCAATAAAATTAAACAAGCAATTTATTCAAAAATAAAAAAACCCGGCTGAACTGAAAAGTTGGAAACAGCATTATCTTATCAATCACAAAACAAAGTTAAATTACAATTTTATTATTATGTAGGTATCTAGATGCCGTGCGCATTTTCCTAAACGTTGTTGTCACAGTTGACACACAGATGGCTCTGTGAGTACCTAAATTAAATGCGTAAGTTATTTCTTAAATATGAGATCAGATAAGTTACCCAAAATAAAGATCAAAAGTTTACTACTAAAGTCATAAGAGTTTCAAATAGAAATGTTCTCTCAGACTGTGCCACTCACTTCTTTAACTGTGTACTACCTCTCGAAGCAAACCGAACGCGATACAGTAAAAGGAGTAAAAACGCATTTTAGACTACGCTATTATATAATTATAGCACATAGCACATAGTTCATAGCACAACAATATCGCGCACCATACATTTATATAGTAAGCCAATAATATATCGTAGGTACAGTAAAGTATTGTTGTGCTATGAACTACTAGATGTGCCCCGCGGTGTTACCCGCGGTAGGAGCCGATTTTTCCCCCTTTTCACTCCTTTAGGGGTTGAGTTTACAAAATTTGATTAGCCTGTGCGTTGTTCCTGAACTTAAATATTATCCATTTCAAATTTCACCAAAATCGGTTTAGTAGTTATGGAGATACGTGGTAACAAACATTCACACACACACACGGACTTTCACCTTTATTATATTAGTAGGATATGCTATAATATTATGGCACAGTCTGAAATGCGCTTAGTGTCAGCCCTAACTGATGATTTGTCAAAAGCTTACAGGAAAGGCGGGAACTAGTCACATTACAGGGCGTAAGGCGATCGGGTGTGAACTGTGACGTGAAGGGCCTACAATGTGCTTCTCTGATAAATTCTTCTTCTGTGTGCCTTTGGATTGGGGCTGTCTCATCCTGGGATGCATCACTTTCGTAAGTACCTAGGTATCTACTTTAAAAATCATTCCTCTTTATATTAACTAATTGTAATAATTTCTAAAATTATTGATAAATATTATCAACGGGATAATTACCTACTATGATTAGTTTTCTTGCTTCCCGATATTTCGACGCAGTGGCATGCGCTATGATCACGGGATAACTACATTATGTACGTACATATATTTAACCATGTAACCATGATAGTTTCAAAAGTTTTATGTAGGTAATATCTAACATTAATTAGAATGCATTTTAGCCCCCCAGATATACCTAAATTATGTTTTATCAATTTTATTTAAGTTTTAATCGGTGGTATGCGAGTGATAAGTATGCTAAATAAATACCTTTACTTAATGTTAAGTTAAAAGGCCTTTCCTAACCATGTTTAAATAACGCCTAAGCGTCGTTTTAGCCTGAAGAGAAGGGGATTCCCCGAATAAAGTAATCATTCTACAGTTATCGTCTATTGCATTGGCACAAAAAGAAACAAGCTATAGTCGTATTGCTCATTATACGGACTAAAAGTGAAGGAAAAAATGTCATTTTTCCTTCAATTTTGATTAGTTTTGATGCGTTTTATGTCAAAATTGAAGGAAAAATGACATTTTTTCCTTCACTTTAGTCCGTATAATGAGCAATACGACTATAAGAGAATTTTGGAACGACTTACTGATATTTTTGATCGTGATTATAAATGATAGATCAATGTAATTTATTTGTACTGTTTTATTTGTAAAATAAAATTAATTGCCCTAAATTTTAACGTGAAATCGTACTAATATTAGAAATATGAAAGTTTAGTTGTGAGTAGGTACGTTTGTTTGTGTTTCAATAATCTCTTAACCAGGTGGACCAATTTAGATGAAACTTGAAATATTATGTAAGTATCATTGGCACATCGCTAACACATAAATATACTTCTCTTCTTCTTTGATTTAGGGATTGCCCCTTGTCGGCATAACTGATCCCTCCTTCTCCATGAAGCTCTTTCGGTCAGCCTCCTTGACCTCTCTATACTTATAAGGAGATACAAAACAAAAGTTTTCACAATGACTCTAAACATTCGTGAAGTTAGACTTTTCGCTGCGCAGTAGAAAAATAAAAAAGTTGCACTGCGCATCGAAACGGCTAACTTCACGAATGCCAAGATCCGTTAGAAGAAGTTTAAAAATATCGTCTATTATAGAAGAAAACATTACAAACAATGTATGAAAGAAACTTTGAAATACCGATCGACTTAAAAGTTGGACGTTTTGCGACACGGACGTTTTGCTTATTAGACTTACTGCTCATTAGACGTTTCGCACTGTTGGACGTTTTGCTACTTAGACTTGATCGTAAAGGAAATAAAATACCTAGAGAAACGTTAGCTTTATGAAAATAGTTGTAATCATAATAATCATAATATATTTATTGCGAATCAAAGGTAAACAGATGATAGGTAGAAAATATGTAGGTACAGCCTTGAGTCTGCTTCTCAGCATGCAAAAAACAAATTTAAATGGAAGTCACTTCTAGTTGGTGCTTGTAGTTTTGCTACATAAACAATATTATAGTGGCACATAAACACAGATTTACGCCTACATAATGTAGTTACATAACATAGCCTTCGCCGTATCAAGTTTATTATTCTAAGAACTCTTTATTAATTACAATAAACACACACACACATAGGGTCACGCCCTGTATCCCGAAGCGAAGTCGGTACCTATACATTCAGTTTTTTTTTAGGTACCTACTTATTCAAAATCCTTGTATGTTATAATCTGAGATTGTTTGCCGAGTGTTATTGTACGAGTACCTCGACTTTCGATCCGAAGATCGTGAGATCCAATCCTGGCCGTGCAACAATGGATTCTTCGTTTCGAAAAATGTATATGCGCATTAACACGAGCTCTAAACGGTGAAGGAAAACATCGTGAGGAAACCCGCGCCTTAGTCAGCCCCATACGTATTGACCATGTCTTTCTTCTGGATATGGCCGGTTAAGCTGAGAGGATGTAGGTGCTGGGCAAGCCTACTCCATCTCAACATTGTCCCAGGCCTACAGTTAAGTTAATTTGACTTTTTGTACACCGCCGTTTTATTTTTTCTGCAATTACTACATTCTATCCAAATGAATCCAAAGCTTGTCGGAAAGAGATCGCTTTAAGCGATAAAGCCGCCCATTGTAATTTTTATTTTTAATATATCTGTAACTAGCTGCTGCCCGCGGCTTCGCTCGCGTGGTACCCGGATAAAAAGTAGCCTATGTTAGGGAGTGTACACATTGCGTTTTTTGCAGCGCGTTTGTATCGATACAAACGCGATTCGAACGCGATGCGAACGCGCAGCCCCCCGCGCAGCCCCTCCCGGTTCGCTTTTGTATGGAAAAAAACGCGTTGCGAACGCGCGTTTGTATCGATACAAACGCGCAGCTCATAAATGCGCTGCAGAAAACGCAATGTGTACACTCCCTTACTCTCCAGCCTTCCTACTATCTCCACACAAAAAATCACGTCAATCCGTCGCTCTGTTTCGACGTGAAAGCAGGACAAATAAACAAACAAATAAACACACTTTCACATTTATGATATGGGTAATATGGCTGTTCTTTTGTGTACACTAAAGCGTTTCTATTCTTTTCAACAAAAAACTTATTTTAATTTCAGATTCTAGGAGCCGCGATGGGTGGATGCTCCATCACGCTCCTGGTCATGGAGCACAGTGAGCCAGGCCGCGGTCTGATCTACCTTGAAGGTTTCCCAGAGCTGGTGCTGAACTCGGCCTCCGCCAACATCCTGCTGACGACGACGGTGATGCTGGCGGTGCTGTGGATGCTGTTCTCTGTGATGCTGCTGGTTGGGATTAGGAAGGTAACCCCATCCTACCAATCACACTTATTTTAGACTAGCAGCGCCCTCGCGGCGTTGCCCTCGTAGTGATGGTATATGGCGATGAAGATGACGATGATGCCTATAGCCTATAACCTTTCTCTAGATTTGAGAGAGAGAGTTTAGCTATCAAAATGCAGAAATAATTTTTCAAATCAGACTGGTAGTTCCTGAGATAAGCGCGTTCAAACAAAAAAAACTCTTCCGCTTTATATAATTAGTAGAGAAATGCGAAAGTTAGGATGTTTGGATGGATGGATGGATGTTTGTTCCTCTACAACTGGACAACCACTCAACCGATTTGGCTGCAATTTAATATATTAATAGTTAATGATTAGGAATAGGACACAGGCTACTTTGTATCCCATAATGAGTTCCCATGGGATAATATAACACGCGGGCGAAGCCGCGAGCGTCCGCTAGTCCGCTAGTACTCTTTCACGCAAAAACTACTGAACGGATTTTAATGAAACTTGGAATAGTATATATAGTTTATGACCTGGAATAACACATAGCCTACTTTTTATTGGGGTAGGTACACGAGCGAAGCAACTGTGCTTTCTTAATTAAATTTTTATTTTTTTATTTAACTTTTTGCAACTGTGCTTTCTTAATTTTTTTTTAATTAATTATTTTTTTTAATTTTCAGAACAAATCGAGCTACGTCCTTTGGTACTTCTCATTCGGCACTATCCTGACGATCCTGTGCATGCTCAGCGCTTTGCTGGTGCTGATTGAAGACCATTGGATCGTTGCTCTTGTCAAGATGATCGCATCATGTGAGTACTTTTTCGTCATCATCATCATCATTTCAAGCCATTTCCACCTTCTTCTTTCGAGTCGATGTACCTATCCACAATTTTAGACCAGGGGGTCTAAAGTGGCCACTTTTGTTGAAACATCAGATTTTTCATCTACTTAATAAAACATCTGATAAAACATCTAATTTTTCATCAAATGTTTCATAGATGCTTCTTAGTATGAAGCATAATATATGAAGCATCTATTCTTCATATACTTATGCTTCATAGTATCTATGAAACATTTGATGAAAAATTAGATGTTTTATCAGATGATTTATTAAGTACCTAGATGAAAAATCTGATGTTTCATCAAAAGTGTCCATTTTAGCTCCGCAGGTCTAAATGGCTCGAATGACTTGGATGTGGCCTTATTGGAGCCTGTCATGAAGCCTTTCATTGTGCAGGTGCTGGGGCATGATGGGCACACAAGCACGTGTGGCATAGTCTGAACCGAACACATTTTGCAGAAGAATAGCATTTCATAGGAGACGGTTGCAAGGCCCATCGCTCTTAGAAAACTAACTGTTTCCACACGATGTTTTCCTTCACCGTTTAGAGCTTGAGTTGTCATAGTTATAGCAATTCATATTAGACGGTTGCAAGCCCATCGACGCTATTAGAAAACTAACTGGTTTCCACACGATGTTTTCCTTCACCGTTTAGAGCTTGAGTTGTGTTGCCCTTATCATTTTTTTGTGGGCACTAAACGTGTTAAATTCACGAAATAGAGATTATGAAACATTTAAATGGTCCTTATATAAAATATTAATTAAATAATAAACTATTTTTATCTAAATTCAAAATTTTCCTTATTGCAGTGATCTACATACATTGCCTCTCCGTGGTCCACACAACTTACGACCTTATGCTGACGACGACAGTGTTCAAATTTGCAACGCGGCGATCGTCGGATGAGACTATACTTGTAGAATCATCAGAGGAATTATAACTGAAATACATATTAATTACCTCCACTGGTGTTTCAAACAGGGGCGTATACATATATAGCTTTGTTAAGGGGGGGGGTCCAAAGGTTCCAATATACAAAGATCTTTGTTAAGGGGGGGGGGGGGGGGGTCCAAGGGTTCCAAAATACAAAAACTGACTAGGTTTCCTCCGAACTTAATGGGCTAAGGGGGGGTCCGGACCCCCCTAAACCCCCCCTTATATACGTCCATGGATTCAAACTAGTATGTATAGTGCTCCGCGCATCTGTAAGCGCTCCAGTGGGCCTAGCATGCGCAACCTGAAAACTTTTCTGACCATCGGGGCTAAAAAGGCCGCTATAGCAGAATCAAAATAGGAATATAACTATATGCCGTCTCTTTTCCATAGACTGAGAGTGACAAGAACGGCATATATTGCAATTATGCGGCATATATTGCGCGAGCGAGAAGGCATTTTTGTCCAAGCTGAAGCAGAGACGCTTCGCTCGCTTGGTCAATTAGAGCAGCGGGGTTAAAAAGGCCATTGTACGAGAATCACGGTAGGAATTGAACTATATGCTATGCCGTCTCTGTTCATAGACTGAGAGTGACTATAAGAACGGCATAGTTATTGCAATTCCTATTATGATTCTGCTATAGCGGCCTTATTGGCCCCGCAGGTTGATCATTCGAGATAAATCGTTTCTCGGCTCGAGAAAATTTGTCACGTTGCGCATGCTAGGCCCAGTAGTGGAAGGTGGGCATATACGCTACGATAAATCGTTACGATCAGACTGTACCGTTCGAACGGTACCGATAAATCGCTACTTGTATGTTATAAAACTGTACTTACAGTTTTCAGTACAATTTTCAGAAACAGAAACTGTACCGTTCGAACGGTACAGTCTGATCGTAACGATTTATCGTAGCGTATATGCCCACCATTACGTTCGCGCTTTTGAAGCATGTATAACCGCTACTAAATAACATGGAAACAGGATTTAGAGCGTTTGTCCACCGCCGCCGTCTCCGGGACGTCAACGAGAACGATATTATTTCTGGCTGATATCAAGATGACGTGACGGTCTTCTGGTGGACAGGCGGCTATAGTAAATGTATGGTCTACCTCGGCGCCGTCATCTCGTTCTCGTTGACGTCCCGGTGACGGCGGCGGTGGACAAACGGCCTTAAGCTGACCAAAAAAAGACGTTGTAAAGTATGTTAAGTACCTACGCTGTAAGGAATACTGTGCTAATTTTATACCTACCTAATAGTGTTAAGGTTGTTTTTAAGAAAGCTCAACGTAAGAAAACTCAAGCCTACTCCATGTTAAAAAGTGTCTCAGGCACTACAGTGTCCCGTTAAGTGTAGGCAAAGATTGCCTCCTGGCCTTTAGGCGGCCTAAAAACTCCGTCACTTGAGTTGGTCACTTGCTCATACGAACTTACTGTATTCTAATACCTAAAGACGTAAAGGCCTATGTTTTTTTATTATACTATCAGATATGCCAAAATGTACATACATAATACATAATAACTGACATTACTATTATGACTACCTATTCCAAAATGAATCTAATAAAATGTGAGTTTGGGTTCGATTTCTATAATTTCCGACGTGGGTAACCCTCAGGTTTTTCTGTCGAAAATAAACTGTATTTTTATGGTCATTGATTTGATAAAATAAGAATATAGACTTAAAGATGTTTTTTATTTGAAACAGTATTTAATTAAAGATACTTATAATTTTTGTATAAACAACATTTACCTACTCCTTTTATAAGATAACAATATGGTATATTTATAACAACAATAAGCTTATCATACAACAATTAAGTACTTATAATTAATTAATTACTTTCATCTGCTGTGCGGTTACTGAGGTCAATTAAATGGACGCAAACCTTCGTGCATTATACGAACATTTTCCATTTTGTATGGAAAAAAGAACAAAAGCATTTGCGAATATTCAGAGTTCGTACATTAGTGCGAATAATTAGTGGCATTACACTAAGCTTTAGAGCGCTTGTAGACGTCCGTTTATTTCGCCGGACAACGGACCGTCAATAAACGGATATCCAAACGGCGTAAATTATTATTGTTCGCCGGACTGATATCCGACGCGTGTACACACATTCATATCGCGCCATACACCACCTCGAATCCAGTCAAAGACACGGTCCGTTATCCGGCGAAAAAAACGGACGTCTACAAGCGCTCATATTGAATAATTCAATTAATTAAAACTATTTGTAAAACGAGCCGTGTTGGCCGAGTGTGTTACTACCTCGATCTGTCTTCTTGAGAATCTATCTTTATGAGAATCTGTCTTTTTGAGAATCTGTCTTTTTGAGAATCTGTCTTTTTGAGAACAAAGGATCCGAAGGTCCTGGGTTCGAATCCCTGACGTGCATCAGTGGATTTCTCATTTTGAAAAATGTATAATACTTAATATGCATTAACACGTCTCTCTTCAAATTAACACGTTTCAAGGAATACATCGTGAGGTGAGGAAACCCGCGGCTTAGTCAGCCCCACACGTAGTGACCATGTCTTTCCTGTGGATACGGGAGGATCTCAACAATGTCCCAGGCACTACTGTGTCTCGTTCTCAACAATGTCCCAGGCACTACTGTGTCCCGTTAAGAGTAGGCAAAGATTGCCTCCCGAGTCCTTACACTGTATAAATCATCTAGTAAAAGATGTAAAGCCCTAAGTTATATGACGAAAGGACGACATCATTTTAAGGACTGTCAACTTGAATTGTGTTTATAAGAATGTACAAAAGATTAAACTATAAAAGTTATACATTACAACTTTATATGTATGTTGTACCTACAAAATGTACCTACATAATTATAGAATTCACTTCATCTAATTAGAAAAAAAATACTTTCATCATTTGAAAGGTACAATATTCCAAGTAGGTTTTACCAACGAGTAGAATCTATCTTTATGAGAATCTGTCTTTTTGAGAACAAAGGGTTTTAATAACCTGCCCCCCTAGCCATATTACACGATCTATCGTCGCTGTAGAACGATCTATCGTCGCTGTAGAATAGAACACTTCAAAATGTATAGGAATTGACGTTCTGACCACGTGACTCATCTACTTGAAACGTCAATTCCTATACATTTTGAAGTATTCTATTCTATCGCGACGATAGATAGTGTAATATGGCTAGGGCCCCAGAGTAGGTACATTATTATCTGAGAAAAATCGGAACTCCTAGTGTAATAAATAATTGACTTTTCAAAACTTGCTGCTTTGCTTGAATTGGTCAGATACGGCCTCGAAACAGTAAATAAACGCAGTTTACTTTCAAGCAAACTTTTATATTCTTCTGGTCTAGACTTCTTCGCGCATGTTGAGCTGCCTGTAAAAACTGTGACTCAGAAGACCCACGTATACGTTTATGCCTGAAAATATACAAAAGTCAAAAATTATTAAATCACCAGATAGCTAGGTAATTCTACTTCGAATTACTTCCCAAGAACTCTTTGAAATGGTAGAAAAAGGTGATAGAATTTTTTATCGTGGTATAAGGGCAGAATGATGATGATGATGACACTGCTGTTGGGAATATAAGTACATACTTACCAATGTAAATCAGTTCTGTACACACCGTCCCCGCGTCGAAGTTCCAGATATTTAGGAAGAAGATAGACAGTGATAGGATGAAAAACACCACCCACATGATGAAGTAGGATTTGATGATACCCGCTTTTTCCTGAAAAATAAAATTTAAACAACAATAATTGTTATTGTACTGATAGATTTCTACGGCAAATCAATAATATCTGACATATCTTCAGTTTCATAAGCTCAGATGAATTAAATTTACGGAGCCTCATTCAGGCGGTTCTCCCACTGCAATGCACCCCGCAGCGGTGTGCGTGGCTGCAGATTTTAACATTGTATGCAAGTTTCTCAATTTGTATAGAAAACACGCATAGTACAACGCATCGACGTGCGGGATTTGCAATGGGAAAATCTGCAGCTGCACACCGCTCCGGGGTGCGTTGCCAGTGTGAGCACCGCCTAGTCAATGTTGTATTATTATCTAAGCTTTTGAAAGTTTTTTGATTTTTTAAACATCGATACATTACCTACAATTCAAAGCGAATCCGTACCCATATTAAATGTGAAAGTGTGTTTATTTGTTTGTTTATTTGTCCTGCTTTCACGTCAAAACAGAGGGACGACGGATTGACGTGATTTTTTGTGTGCGGAGATAGTTGGAGGGCTTGAGAGTAACATAGGCTACTTTAGTCTTTTTTAAACTTTCGCGATCACTATTCATATCAAATTCATATTGAAAAGTTTTATGGACACGGGATTTTATCGCGTGATTTACCTTATTTATCCCGACGTTTCGGCTATGTTACAATAGGCTACTTTATAACCGGGTACCACGCGAGCCAAGCCGCGGGCAGCAGAAAGTACAATATAAGTAAGATTAGTTGAGCAGCTTACCGCAATAACTCCATACACGAACAGCACATCGAAGCAGAACTTAGCCAGGAACATCACAATGAGGATGATGCTCATCACGTACAGTCCTGTGAGGCCCGCCTGCATCTCCAGGTCATCCAGGTCCTTGAACTCCGTCTCCTCCACGTTCACCATGGACGCTTCCACGCTCATCATCACTAGAAGGGTGAAGGATAGCACCTGGAACCAACAATTCATTAAGTAAACATAAACATCCCCCCATATTACAAGTGCTTCGTATCGAATCTCTTTTTAACTGAACTTCAAAAAAATAAGTAGATTCTCAAAGAATCTTTTTTTTGTGCTTTTTTGTTGGATGTAGGTATGTTCACCGATTACTCGAAGACGCCTGGACCGATTTGGAAAATTATTTTTTGGTTTAAAGGGGTTTTTCTTATCGGTGCAACAAAAATTTGGATCTTCGGAGTTATGAACGAGAGCAGAAAATTGGTCAGTTTATAACATTGAAGTCGGTTTTTTATTAAATTTTTAATTTAGCCACTTGTTTGTCAGGATTACGGCCGTAAGGTTGCGGAGTTCATTTTTTAATTTTTAGGCATAGTTTGGACTTGGAGTGAAAAATCATAAACTTGGTATTTTTTAAACCGCAGTCGGGTTTTTTAGTTTTTTTATAAACTGCCTCTAGCTAGTTTACGAGAGTTGTCTTTTTACACCTTATAGGTATTATTGACTCACCGCATTCAGACATCCTATAATGATATTTCCTGTCTTCAAGTCAAACACAAAACAACACGTCTCTAGTTGAGGAAGCCCCATGTTTTCTGAAATGAAAAATTTCCTTTCGAACTCTTTCAACTGAAAGTATAGTGGCGATATAAATGGCGCTTTGTACGTCTCTATTTGATAAAATTTTCTTCATTTCGTGCTCAATGTTAACTATTACCTACAAAGTTAGAAATACAATTTTAATCAGATAACAAAAAGTGAAAATGGGTCAATCTTCAGAATCAGCGCACCTGGTTGATCGCTATGGCGCCCCTTAAATATCGATATTATTGCTTTTCTGCCCCTTCAGGGGCCAATTTGAAAATATGCTTATTTAGACACCTCCTTCTCGAAATAATAATACAGAAAAGCAATAATATCGATATTTAAAAAGCACCATAGCGATCAACCAAATACCTACGCTGATTCTAAAGATTGACCCAAATAAAAAAAAAATGATTTAAAATGATCACGGCTGTAGCCCAAAGGTGCGGTAGATATTGTCACTGATCTCTGCATGCATTCAAGAACCTATGCAGATATCTAAGGGGTAGCCAGAGGCACGTCTAAAATTAAAATAATGTTATAACTTCCCAAAAAAATTATTGCTCCTCAAGTGCATAAGGTTTTCATCATTGCATTACCTACCTATATTAGACAAAGAATATAGTATGGGAGTCCTTGTTTTCTGGTACAAAGCAGCAGGCGGGATTTTATGAAAAAAAAATAACAAGGCTCACGGCTGTATTCCCAAGGCACAGTAAACTTTAGGATTAGAGATCTTTAAACATAGTTGATTTTATGTAGGTACATAATAGTAAAAAACTTACCTTCTAAAAACTATCACAAACGTACAAAATAAGGAGCACGAACCGTCGGGAATTTGAACGGTGACTGCTGTGTATGGAAGCAGAATCCTAGCGAGTGGAGTCAAAGATAGTAACGACAGATCCGTCACACTGTATGTTACCTACATTTCTCACGAATTTACATTCTTCTTCTTTCGTGTTGATGACTAATCTCGTTATCAACCTCAAATGGTAGGTATCCAGTAACTGGCCACTTCAATGGCGGTTCAACAAAAATTCGTGCACTCAGTAGGTCTTGTAGAGTGCATGACCAGGGACCTGACGGGCATTCTAGCAAGTGTGACATGGTTTGTACCATGTCACACTTGCTAGAATGCCCGTCAGGTCCTGACACCGACGTGACTTACATTACCAGAGAGAAAAAGCATTGAAAGAGGATAGAGAATTTACATTCTCTACTACACCGACCCAACATACTCGTACCTACGTTGTCCTGCCCAAATTTTGAGTTGAATTAAAAAAAAACCCTTGTTATGACTACTAAGAGAATTTAAAAAAGAATTAACTAAATCGGTCCAGCCGCATGACCAGTCTCAAGTCATGCGCTTATAGTAGCAGTTCATTTTATTTTAGGTAAGTAAGTAAATATAGATGCTGCTAAAAATAATCATGACCATCATCCCCAAAACGTCAACATCAATTGCCACTATAAAAACATCCATTTATGACGTCATAGCTACGTCATTGTTGCATTGTCAACACGCAAATTAATATTTCAAAGGTATCCTGACAAGAAATAAAGATATAAAAGATGACACAGTGTGTAGGTACTTTTTATATTCTGGTTCTTCTTCGCACGTCACTCTTTGGCTTTTATGTGGCGTCTATGAGTCTACTGTTTCAATCAATATTATATTTTCGTCACATCTCGAGATGTGAACTTAAGACTGACCCAGTGGCCGACTACTACAAAGCCATGTAGGCATGTTATAAGTTCTATCTAAGCTAAACCTAGGACTATAAAATAATCTGATGATGAATAGATCCAAGGGACTTGCAAAGATATTGTTGATCAATTGTAGGCTGGCTTGTTTTCCCATCTCAAAAGTAAAGTGTTGATTAGTTACTCGGTAAGTAAAAGACCTATTTGGTTTGCGTCCGATGATGATGAAGCTCTGTGCTTGGTATTCCTCGCCTTATGTGGCACTAGCTGACGCCCGCGGCTTCGCCCGCGTGGTCTACTATTTTGTTTATCCCACGGAAACCGTGCACTTTTTCGAAATAAAAAGTAGCCTATGTCCTATTCTCGGTCATTATTTATCTATGTTTCAAATTTCAGCCAAATCGGTTCAGTGGTTGTTGAGTTATATAGGAACAAACATACATCCAAACAAACATCCAAACTTTCGCATTTATAATATTTCGCATTTATAATATTAATAATAATAATAATAAATAATGTGATAGTGTGATTTAGCTTTCTTGGAACCTAACTCGCAGAGGGTAACAAGCGCTTAGTGACGCTTGGATGGGTGACCAGCTGAGCGCTTCCGTGCTTCGGAGGGCACCTTGAATTGTCGGTCCAGTGCTTGAGGTGGCTTATACAAAGTTTAGAACTCTATCACACACTCAAAATGAAAAACTCATCAGAGCTAGCCACTAATTAATACGAACATACATACATCAAAAAAAGTTTGCGATCACTTATAGGTACAAGTTGAAATATTTTTTGATTCCTAAAAATATTTTAAAAATGTCTTCTTCTCGTTTAAAAACATTAATTTGGAATGAAAAAAACACAGTTTCCTTTGTTTTGAAAAATACTTAAATGGCATACCCATTTAAGTAAGTATTTTTATGTTTTTTTCAAAGTGATGGCAAACTTTTTTAGACGCATGCGATTGCGGGTTCGATCGAGTTCGTAAAGTGCGATGTAACAATAAAAGACGAACAAATAGATCTCGTGGACACCACTACATTTTTAGGCATAACCTTAGATAGTAAGCTTCAATGGGGTCCGCACATAGATGGATTGTCGAAGAGACTCAGTTCTGCAGCATACGCCGTCAAAAAAATACGTCTATACACGGACGTAGACACCTACTGCTCGGCTAGTCTACTTCAGCTACTTTCACAGCGTCATGTCTTACGGCATTTTGTTGTGGGGGAGTGCTGCAGATATTAATACCGTGTTTGTGCTGTAGAAGAGGGCTGTTCGAGCAATTTATAGTATGGGCCCCAGGGAGTCACTTAGAAATAAGTTTAAAGAAATATTTATAATGACTATGCCTTGTCAGTTTATCTATGAAAACCTTATGTATGTTCGCAAAAATATTAAACTATTTAAGAAAAAAAGCGATAATCATGATGTAAATACCAGAAACAAAGATAAACTCGCTGTTCCCACAATTAGGCTTGATAAAGTTAGTAAATCATTTAAAGGGCAATGCGTACGCTTCTATAACAAAGTCCCAGGCGAATTGCAAAACTTATCAATTAACAAATTTAAAAAATCAATTAAACGTCATCTCTATAAAAAAGCGTACTAAGTATAAAATATCAGATTACCTACTTGGATGACAAAAACGCCTGGGACTGAACATGCTCCAACTCCGTTTATTTATATTAAAATCATAAAATATTGTATCAAAACCATATCAAACAATTGACGTGTCAAAGTGATCAACCTACATGATCTTATTGAATAAATCATCTTGAGTTTTGAGTTTTGATCCCCGCCGCGGGACAAATGTTTGTATATTCTACAAAATATCTGTCTCGGGTCTGGGTATTTTTTATGTATAATTAACGTGACCATTTATTTTTTGTGTCAAAGCGGGACTCTTACTGAATTTTGTAGGTACAGCGTGGAGGGGGGGAATAGCGACTAAAAAATTAAGTCCCCGTCGACTGTAAATAAAAAAAAAAAAATATATTTTCACGACAAAAATTAGCTTGTTTTTTTTTCTTTTTTTAATAAAAAGCTTGTTTCTGCCGATTTACCGATAGAAATTGATACTTTCATCAAAATCGGTTTAGGCGTAAAAAGGTAACAGACAGACAGTTATAATTACTACTTTAGCATTTATACCTTGGGTGAATCGAGTGCAATGAAGTTGATTTAGTACCTACCTAGGTAAGAAAGGTTTGTTTGCGAAAGGTGGGGACAGCGGGACCGCGAGCCTCAAAGCGGGACAGTCCCGCCCAAAGCGGGACGTATGGTCACGTTATGTATAAATACAAGGTGTGGCAAATTCTTGGTCGCTGAAGGGTAGCTATAGCTATCTTTTCTCTTGTAGTTAGAAAGTTATGTTCTTAGGAAACTATTTTTTTATTTTGAAGAATAAAATAATTGCATTTTTGAATTTTTGAAAAAAGTTACACCCCACTAAAAGTTACATTACAACCTACAGCTGGCCAAAAAATTGCATCTGTCAAAAAAAACATGTTGGTCTTTATTGACTCTATTTCCCACCAGAAACACTTTTCCCAAAGTAACTTACCAAATCATAGGTTTTTGCAATGATTCAAAAAATCACATTGCATACATTTTCTATGAAAGTAGGAGTTGTAACAAACATTACAGTTCCACTTATTCGATTGTTCTTAATTTTAATTCGTAACTGCTTCGGCATACTGGGAGGCGGGCCTTGTCCAAGATTTTTTCCAATACAACTGCAGGTCTGATAGACCCATACATCCTCTCACTCTGATTCTCGACCCAAGCACAGAACACAATTACTCCAGAAGGATCCAAGTCTGTGTGAAATGTGTGAATGAGCTAATGTAGCATCACTTCCCTCCCTTCCATTCAACTTCCATTATTTAGTCTGTGGTCGCCGAGCGCGACGGACGCGTTCCTTGCAATACTATATCGGATTGCTAAATAAAAACGTAAGTTTTTGTTTACACTTATTTTAGTACATAGTGCTAATCGAAGAAAGTGAAGGTTAGAAAACCATGTTTTATTTAGTGCAACAAGAAGTAGATATGTACCAGACTCGTGGAAGGGTTATAAAAGGTTTTATGTGATGTTTTTCCTTATTCAGTTAAATTAATTGAAGTGACCTAAGTTCTTGTTTACATCACGTCTACGCTAATAAAATCTAATATCTATGTAAAGCTTTACATATTTTACACAACAACCATTTCTATCACTTTTTTTAACCATCTTCTATCTACTATTTCAAAGTATTCATCGTAAAAAAACGATTTTTGTTGGAACGAGTCCGAGTTAGCGACTTTACGTGTGAAACAAAATATCCCAGCATGCCCCGTCAACTCTCCCTAGAAGTACCTAATAGTTTTCTGTGGTTTTGTGTGGAATAATACCTAGGTACTGTGTGTTTTAGCCGAAACGTCGGGATAAATAAGGTAAATTACGCGATAAAATCCCGTGTCCATAAAACTTTTCAATACCTAGGTACTAGTAGATTTGTTTATTTTGTGCGAGTATTACGATCTGTGATTAGATTACGATTAATAACAATGCCGCGAACTAGAAGATAATAATCTTTCCCAGCGAAGCCGTAATGCAATTAGGCAACGGAAAATTGCGAGTCAATTAACTAATGAAGAACGAGAAGTAGGGCCTTCTAGGGCCAGTCTATGATTTATTAAACTATTATCTATGTCGAGAAAGTGTTTTCTTATAGGTATATAGGTACACACGTTGGGCCAGGGTCGCATTGCCTCTTTATCGCTCTCGCCTTGAATCGATTCGCCTTCTCGCTCGCATTCGCCTAAGCTGGCCTAGGCTGGCCCAACATTTGTACGTGACATAGTATAGTGCAGTCGTCGAGCTTATCGCAAAGATCAACATAGAGATAACCTTCGAAGTGCAAGAAGAAATGGTTCAAGTATTGATTTGAATCGAGCAGCGGGGCGACACGAAGTTTGTGGGGACAGCTAGTAAATCATAAAGTAAATCATAAAATAACCTAAACTCAACGTTATCCTTAAAGAACATAATCTAAAATCGATCGTAGTTAAATTGCCAGCGGGCTTGAAAGGTCACTATTGCAGAATTGTATTAAA
Source organism: Camptogramma bilineatum (assembly GCA_958496255.1). Classification (NCBI taxonomy): domain Eukaryota; kingdom Metazoa; phylum Arthropoda; class Insecta; order Lepidoptera; family Geometridae; genus Camptogramma; species Camptogramma bilineatum. The sequence continues at coordinate 13,572,767 of OY292461.1, forward strand.
GGAATTGAACTATTGCCATCTCTTTTCATTGACTGAGAGTGAAAAGAGACGGCATTATTAATTCATTTCTAAGTGTGATTCAGCTTTTAGGTCCGCAGGTATCATTTTCTTGTGATCCCTATCTCGGTCAATATAACTATATCGAGGTGAAACGATTCCAAATCGCTAGAATTCTTCAAAACCAATTTCAAACGTATTTCTTTGTTTCAGAATCAAGATGTCGTTGGGAAGTTTCAATAAATGCTGCCTTTGCTTTGATTTGAGGACGGGAAGGGGAAGTTTTGTGATCGCGTATTCAATATTGGTAAGTATTATAGGAAGATGCCAAACGCATGCCAAAACTTGGGTTAGGTGCATCACTACATACACCAAAACACACACATAGCTCCATTTTTACTGTTGCCAATAAACTAGGATAGAGAGAGTACAGTAAACTGTTGTGCGAGCGAGACAGCAATGGCAAACAAATAAAAAAAGTTATGGTTAATCTACGAAATATTAAAAGTATAAATCAGTTTTTAAAAATCAACACTTTCCATTAGTTTGGCGCATGTAGCTTCTTCTCAGAAATTGATCCTTATTATCTACACTATCGGATGGTATAATAATACAAAAAGTTTTTGTAACCAACAGGTTCGACTCCTGGCCAGGAAAATGATTATTTTTAAAATGTAATTATGCAGTTTTACTTTTTATCAAAATCGCTTATGAGACTCCTTTGAGTGTTTTTCGCTATTGCTTATAGTTTCAGATTTGGCCCTAGAGGCAAAAACTCAACCTGTATAACTCGGTCCTGGCTGAGTGAAGTTGTATACTGTTCTCACAGATTTTTTTTATTATAAGTACTCCTAAGAGTTTATATTTTAATGTTTGGTTGATGGCCGCGCGAAACAAAAAAGGCACCACTTTCCGGCATAGGCTTTTATAGTTCGTAGCATGAGGTGCGCGTTGAAATCTTTTGTTTGATATTTCATTTTTAACCTTCGAGCGTATAGAACTTTTTAACACGAGTTTAATTGGTATGTATTATGAAGTTTTTTTTTGTTGGTACGATACTCACGATCTAATTATAATCAAATCTTCTCCAAAGTTAAACAGAGTCAAGTCCAAAGTTTGTCATTTGTTAATAAAACAAAATGTCTTTGCAAATACATTTCACAAAACCAGCATGGATTCACTTTGATATTTTGTGATTGAAAATTACTGTTTTTAGGGTTCCGTACCTTAAAAGGTAAAAAAAGGAACCCTTATAAGATCACTTTCTTGTACGTCTGTCTGTCTGTCTCTGTCCGTCTGTCTGTCTGTCCGTCTGTCTGTCCGTCTGTCCGTGTGTCACCATCGATTATCTCAGGAACGGGTAGAGCTAGCAAGTTGAAATTTATACCATATACTAAAGTCTATAGTCCCTATTGTGAGTATAAAAATCAAGGACCTGAGTCAACACTATAAAAAGATATAGGCAAATTTAGATTTTCGTGAAAACTTGCGAGTACCAAAACTTACCTTAATTATCAACTTTTTTTTATTTTTCGGAATTTTTCCTTTAGTTGTGCTGGAAGACCTTGATTGTAACCAAAATTGAAAATTCTAGGTCAACCGGAAGTACCCTAGAGGTTTTGGGTCGAAAACCTAAATGGTAGTTCCCGTTGGCCTAGAATAACGAAATTTGGCAAAAAGCAAGGTCTTATAGCACAAATAAAGGAAAAATTCCAAAAAGTTAAAAAAGTAGAAAATTAAAGGGTGTTCCCATACATACATAGTTGACGCCAATTAAAATTATCCTCCGAGTTGTATGGGTGCTCATACAATTAAGCGGACTAGCTTAATTGGCACCATGCCTAGGTACGGAACCCTCGGCATACGAGTTCGACTCGCACTTGACCGGTTTTTAGGGTTCCGTACCTTAAAAGGTAAAAAAAGGAACCCTTATAAGATCACTTTCTTGTCCGTCTGTCTGTCCGTCTGTCTGTCCGTCTGTCCGTCTGTCCGTCTGTCCGTGTGTCACCATCGATTATCTCAGGAACGGGTAGAGCTAGCAAGTTGAAATTTATACCATATACTGAGGTTTATAGTCCCTATTGTGACTGTAAAAATCAAGGTCCTGAGTCAACACTATAAAAAGATATAGGCAAATTTAGGTTTTTGTGAAAACTTGTAAGTACCAAAACTTACCTTAATTATCAACTTTTTTTATTTTTCGGAATTTTTCCTTTACTTATGCTGTAAGGCCTTGCTTGTAACCAAAATTGACAATTCTAGGTCAACCGGAAGTACCCTAGAGGTTTTGGGTCGAAAACCTAAATGGTAGTTCCCATTGACCTAGAATCACGAAATTTGGCAAAAAGCAAGGTCTTATAGCACAAATAAAGGAAAAATTCCAAAAAAATAAAAAAGTTGAAAATTAAAGGGTGTTCCCATACATACATAGTTGACGCCAATTAAGATTGTCCTCTGAATTGTATGGGCGCTCATACAAATAAGCGGGCTACAATAACATAATGGGTAGGTACGGAACCCTAGGCGTACGAGTTCTACTCGCACTTGACTGGTTTTTATTTTTTGTAAGATTAACTATTTTTGTTTAATTTCATTTGATGGCTATATATTTTACAGGAATCTAACACTAAAATTATAAATATTGTGCTCCGCAGCTCGATTCAAACTTCTCGGAACGCATCCGATTCGAAGATTTTCTTCGAAAAGGGTTGAATCACGCCTCTGGTCAGATAATTTGGAAAACAAAATTCATTAATAGTAGTTTATGTTTTGATAAAACATAAACTAGATCAGTTGGCAAATCGTTGGTAACGATTTTAATCTGTTCTTCTAATGATCTTTTATATTCAAGTTTAGTAATTTAAAAATATGTCATAGATTGGTTTTAGAAATAATAATGCATTATTTAAAATTAAAAACACCAATTTCGTTATTAACCTCGACCAAAATTGTGATGAAAACTTTTTTTTTTAGGTTAAAAAATTGGCTCTATTAAGGTTGATTCACGTTACACCGGGCCGTAACATTATGGTATACATTTTGTATGAAGTAATTCATGTCTGACCGGGCGCCGGCCGTGCCCCGGCCGTGCCCCGGCCGTGCCCCGGCCCGGTGTAACGTGAATCAACCTTTAACCTGGTTTTAACATCTATCTTTCAGATCTGGCACTTATTACAGCTAGTTCTATGCTGCCTTCACCTTGCCGGCATAAAAGTAGCTCTGTCAGAGCATCATGCGATGCTGGTGTTCAGTCACTTGGAGTTCTTCAAACTGATCTTAGGTTTTGAGATCTTGATACTGGTTTTTGAGGTGCTCATCACTATATCTCTGCTCTATGGACTGCATAAGGTAAAATTCCTCTATAGTTTCAGCGAATTTTTGAAGTGAAACGAAATAATGATTCAACTGTACCTAGTACCCAATGCGCGGTAATTTTCTCAGATATTTAAGCATTTAAGATGCACGTGTATTCTCGGTTTCAATGTAATATTATGGAAACAGCGAGCTCTGATGATGGAGTCAAGAGCTGTTCAACAGAACACCTCAGTAAAAGGCCGATAGAGTTGAAACTCCAATTCCGACTACAATGTAATAAGGTGACAGAGAGCTTGTCTGATGATGGATTCAGGGGCTGTTCAATGAAACTCTTCAGAGAACATCCGTGTTTCGGCTCATTTGATCACCGCTATCCAGTGTTTAAAAATATATTTTTAAACAATTTTTATTCTATTTTCAGAAAATCCAAGATCAAGTGCAGATGTTCTACGTGGGTGCTTTCGTGTTGGAAGTGCTGAGGCTGATCATTCTGACTATGATCTTAATGCGCTACTGGCATACCATGGCCGAGATATACGAAGCATGGCAATGGTTCACCTTCACAGTCGAGATGTTAAGCCATGGTAAGTTTTAAGGAGGAAAACTTAGGCTTGTTTCACTCTTCAGCGTGTCACCGGTCGCGTCCGCGAGTTGATCATTCACAGCACAGAGAAATGTGCTGTGAATGGTCAACTCGCAGACGCGACCGGCGACACGCTGAAGAGTGAAACAAGCCTTAAGCAGATATACTTTTGGTGTGTGCGGTATTGTGTTCCTGCGGTGAGTAAGGTTGCCAGAGCTCTGTGAGGAAGCGCTGTCGTGACAGCTGGTGGATCAGTCTTGTCCATTGTGTTGTCGGCGCAGTCATTCCTCTTTTAAAGGGTCAGCAGCGCGAGTGTGACTCCTCTGGTGTAACAGGCGTCCATATGTTACATGTTCGGAACATATTCGGAAAATACGAAAATAACCGAGATCCATTATAAAGCTTGAAGTAGGTACTGTATTAAACTGAATTTTTTGTTTGTTTCAGTGGTCTACTTCTACTTCTTATGTGCCTTAAGGAGCTACTACTTCCAAATGAGAAAAGAAGAAACCAATCAAAGGTGGAATGTATTCGCGGACTCTCTAGTTCAGCTACAAGTCAACAAATGATGAATACGGAAAAAGTTCACTTGTTGTTTGAATTATGAATGAATTTTGTAAGGGAACGAAAAAATGTACTTACAATTTTGTCGCTAAAAGCGATAAGAAGATTTATCTATGGCTAGCACCCGTATTTATAGACGAGCAATTACTTGCTGCTAAGTAATTTCTCAATGAAGTTATTACTTGAGGATGGAATTCTTCATAATAAAATCTCATTCTATAGCCGAGTAATGTCATGTCAAAATCAAACGCAAAATGGTCGAGTTCTCAATGGTACAAGAAAATGGTGACTATTATGGTGCGTTTAAACGACGCGGGATATCACGCCTACGAGCCTACGCGAGCCGAGCCGTCTGTGGAGGCGCGGCTCGGCTAGAGCCGAGCCGAGCGTAGCTGTTTAAACGGCGCGTGGCGCGCCGAGTCACGAGCCGAGCCAGGCTCGGCTCGCGTATTGGCGCGCCGTTTAAACGCCCCATTACTTGACCAAGAAATCTAATTTTTGACAGTTCTAACTTCAAACTATAAAATAAAAATAATTACTTTTACTAAAGTTATCACCTTTACTTGTTTACGGGTGTTAGACCATTGGTCTAAGATCTATGGATAAAAATCTCACAAAATATTATAGTGTTGAACGCTTAAAAACATTTAGTGTCAATAAGTAAGCACTACTCATATATTTATAAGTTTACTTGTTACACAAGTTTTGTTCGTCATAATTTCCTATTATTTAAAATTTTATCAGCCAATCCTATTTACTTCTGAAGATTATTACAATAAAATATTTATTAAAATTATTACAACATACAAATAAGATAAAGCGCATAGACAGGCCTTAAAGTTTACCTCGTTTATTGTTATGTTGTCATATTTTTATTATAATTTATTTATTCCTATTTATTAAGTATCTGATAATAAATAATAATTATGTTTTAAGTAAGTATTTATAATTATATATTTGTTACAGAATTTATTGTAGTTGCTCTACATAAAAGTCGCAAACATTTGCTAAAGTTTTTGGTCACATTGTATTAAAATTAAACATAGGTAAGTATATTAGAGGAGATGTTAATTAATTAATACACGGCCAGCTGCTTTATGCTTGTTGTTTTATTTCTATACCAACTATGGTTACAATGTTTAGACTTACGAAACTTAGGGCTGATTTTCAATACCTAGATAACTTTTATCTGAGGAAATAAATATGCGATTTGACAGATATTGTATTGAAGATATGCGAGAAAATATGTCATAACGCCATATTTATTCCTCAGATAAAAGTTATTTATCGATTGAAAAATTAACCCTTTCCAGTTTCCAATAATAATTAAGTCAAATGACTTAATTATTATTGGAAACTACTACGCACACACTTTGACTTTCTTAACACCATCAGAAGAGGGGAACGGAGGAAAGAACGGAACGAATACTATACTCTAGCCAAAACCAATGTACAATATTTACTAACATTGCACTGACAGATCAATCAGCTGATAGCAGGAATAGACCAATCACAGAAAACTGAAATTCATTGCGATTGGCCATATTGAATCAGTGCCAATCATATTTAATCTCAGTTAATAACTATATAAATTACTTATATACTTAAATAAATTTTCAAAGAAAAAGTAACATTTTTCTTAGTAAAATGTGTTGTTTTCAAAGTGATCGCAAACTCTTTAGAGACGCATGAGGTTGCGGGTTCGATCCCCGCGGGATAAATGCAATACAATTATCTGTCTTGGGTCTGGCTGTTTTTTATGTATAATATGTAGGTATTTATTTACAAAAAAGTATGTAAGTAGTATATCAATCATGTGGTTCCCACAAGTTAACACAAGCTCTGCTTACTTTGGGGCTACAACTACATGATGCTGTGTGAAATCTCCAGCATTAATTATTTATTTTATTTATTTAGGTACTTACTTATTTTTTAATGTGTGTACATAGATACAATATTATAATGTTCCTGATAGAACGACCTAACTTATGAAATATATAATATATGATTGACCTGTATATAATCACAGCTGTCAAGTGTAATAACGGTCATTGATTGGCGAATACTTTCTTTCCTCTTAACTTGAAACTGCTCCGCTGATTTCCCCATTCAACATGCTCTTGGACGACAGAGATGTACCTAGTGTACTTAGGTAGGATTGTGCGATTACCGGTTAAAACGCTACGGCTACGATCTCAAGATGTTAATATTTTTGACAGCACCCCCAGCAAGGGTTTACACCCTTGTACCGTAAATTTCATCGAAATCGTTAGAGTCGTTTTCGAGAACGTGAGTACAAACAAACAAATATTGCTCGTTTATTAGTATAGGATAAATAATTCTGGACATTTCACACAGCATCATATAACCCCAAAGTAGGGAACTACATGACTGACAGATACTTTACCATACTTACATACTTTTTTTTTAAAATAAGTACAGAAAGCGTCATTAATTGGTATCCCCCTAGTAAGAGATCGATTTGCAAGCCGTTGATCTCAACTTTTGTAAAAACTTTAACATCCTTGCTTACTTATGGATATCTAATTTCGCTCGAGTACGAGCCGATGCAATAGCGGTTATAATATCTGACTGAAATCCAAGGTTGAAATGAAAAGGTATTTGTTCAAATCAATAGGGGGATACCGATTGATGACGCTGACTGTACATATAGATACAATTTACGTAGAAAATATTTGCAGATCATAAAAGTATTTGCCTCGCGGCTAGAATTGAACCAGCAACCTTCAGTGTTTCAGGCGGGCCTCCACCCATCCAAGATTTTTTTCAAGAAAACTGCAGCACTGCGGTTCAGCAGACCTTCTCCGAATGCATTTCGAACTCGGAAAGTGACGTTAATTTCTTCGCTGAAAAAACGTCAACTTTCCGATTGAAATCATCGAATCGGATGATAATTCGGAAGTCTGAATCAGCAGGTCTGATAGACCCATACTCTTCTGATCCTCGATCCAAGTCTGTGTGAATGAGCTAATGTAGCATCACTTCCCCCCTTCCATTCAACTTCCATTATTTAGTCTGTGGTCGCCGAACGCGACAGACGCGTTTCTTGTGATACTATCGGATTGCTAAATAAAAACGTAAGTTTTTGTTTAAGTACAACTAGTTTTACCACTGTTTTACGCCTCATTTATAAATGTATTGGAGTTTTTAGTAACTTATCGAAGAAAATGAAGGTTAGAAAACCATCTTTTAGTCCAACGAAATGTACCTGACTCGTGGAAGGTTGTAAAAGGTTTTATGTGAAGTTTTCCCTATTCAGTTAAATGAATTGAAGTGACCTAAGTTCTTGTTTACATCACATTACGTATTGTGGAAATTCCGTTATTGTGAAATGCATTGAAATGCTCTAACATATACCAATACTATTAATTATAAGTTATATCTATCTTACTAATATTTTAAATGTGAAAGTTTGGATGGATGTTTGTTACATTGCTCTTTTACGCAAAAACTACTGAACAGATTTCGCTAAAACTTGGAACATATGTATACATAGGTTTATGACCTGGAATAACTCAAAGGCTACTTTTTATCCGAGTAAGACCCTCGCGAGCGAAGCCGCGGGTGGATACTACTCTAAATAAATAGGTACATTTTTAAACATCGTAATCGCTTCAATCATGGCATTAACAGTCAAAAATAGGTACTTACCTGCTGAATGCTAGTCTTTAATTTTATTTATGCCAATTACCATTATAAGTAACTATGGCCCTCAATTCATGGAGTTAAAACGCGCGCAAAATTACAACCATTGTATGAGAGAGTACCTACCTACTGTTGGAGGTGGTGCTTACTACATTAATAACTGTTACTGTAGAAAGTTGATTTATAGTTATTTTGTAATTTATATTTGCTGTGTGTGGTCCTTCATAGAATTTGTAGAGGCGCGATTTCAAGATTTATATTTCAAAAGATATATTATCTGCTGTGTGTGTGGTGCGCTTGAGTCTTGTGTATGTCTATGTCCAGATTTATTTTTCAGATAAAAATAAAAAAAATCTCAAAATAATGTACCATTTATTAAAATGTTCACTCTAATGATACAATTATGCAAACGAAGAGGTTTCATTGTAAACAAAATTGGAATGCTTCGTTCACAAAAAACTTGCAAGACAACTCTACTGTAATGAAATCGTAATTAGGGTTCCGTAGTCATAAGAAAAGAACTTCTCTTTTCTTCATGTGTCTGTCAAGACCCTTTTTCTTTGCCATTGTGAAATTTTAATGTTAATTTTTTATTTTATGTAAGTACTTACGAGGGTCGTTTGATAAGTTCTTGGCCTTGACAAGAAAAAATGGTTTTTTAATCTATGAATTATTTTATATTTCAACATAATCATTTTTCAGGGCTACATACCAAGCCCCACTGTTTTCTACCTTTTAAAACCTTTCTAAAAATTCGATTGCTCCAACCCTTAAAAATGAGCCTTATTTTCAGCAGTAAACTCATCGTGAGAGCAATTTTATTAAAATCTGAGTCAATTTTTGATGTTTGTTTACAACAAATCGTTGCTTGATACTAAATCTTACGAATAAAATAGAGAAAGAGGCAATTCGTACCTTACTTTATGAAATTTTGCTATGGCGGGTACGCAAGTGCGTATTTGTGTTTATTGTCAATTGTGAGCAAACGCGGCAGCCATATTTCGGAAAGCATTTAATGTCTAAATGGGTTGTTAAAATATTTAACTCCCATTTAATTAAGATGTCCATAGACTCAGTAATCTAACGCACTTTTACTCTCCGGTCGGTTATTACTAAACCATAGATTTTTTAATTAATTTCTGAATTGGGGGCATCATTTGAACGACCAGGACGGTCTTCAGCAATAATGCTTGTAAGGTCACATTTTTATTCAGCTGTCCAATATTTTATGGTTTTTAACAATGCAACAGAGTCCTAAGTATATTGTAGAAAACTAAATTTTATTCTTATCACTCTTTTTCTATTTCAAAAACAAGTAGTTTATCACCAATCGGTGTTCGATTTTTACCAGTTTTGTAAAATCACAAAAGTAGGTTTGTTTAAATGGCTGTCATTTAAAAACTAAACCATCTAGAAAGTTCAGAATTTGACAGTATTACTGAAAAAAAGATAAGTTGGCGAAAAATAACACATTTTTAATATCAGCAGTGTTATATCTAACTTAGGCCAAGTACTTATCAAACAGCCCTCGTACTTAGTCTTCGATCCTCTTTCAACCTGTCAAAAATAAAAATAAGCAAGAAGGAAGATCTCACACTACAAATACAGGAGAAAATTGAAAGTTGAACATCACATAAGTAAATAATATTTCTTGAATACAAACTTACATTTGCAGTTGGAGAATTGAGTGTATTGTAAATTGATGTAAGTATGAAAGAGCATTTAATTTTTTTAAGCTTATACTTCAATCTAACAAAACAAAGCTAAACCCTTGGCGTCGGTGCAGCTCGCGCTTGGCTACTTTTATGAGTAGAATGATGTAGTGCTAAAAAAATTGCTCGTGCTCAAAGAATCGAAGTAGTAAACAGTTATTATATTATGCTCTGTAAGTAGACGTGAATAGAAATCTGATAGGCAGCCATGTGTGTGTGAGGCGTATTATTTTGAACTGTTTTCCTTAAACGAGTTGTATTATTTACTAGATTCCGCCCGCGGCTTCGCTCGCATGGTACCTATCTACCTACCCGGACAAAAGGCCTATGTGTCATAAACTACGTATTACTACTTATATATATTCCAAGTTCGTTAAAACCTATTCAGTAGTTCAATAGGTAAGAGTACCTAACAAACATCCATCAATTCATCCATCCTCACAAACTTTCAAAAATTAGTAGGATTTAAATTATACATTTTAGATTAAAAAAAAGGCGGTACCTACGCAGTTCGTCGGGTCAGCTAAAACATAAATATGAAACAAAGTATTGAAAAAATACATTAGTTACTTATTTAGGTTAAAAATTATCTACGCAGTCAGGTTTTTTGTTTTTTATAATACTTACCTGTTCCTAGCTACTTTATGTAATTTCATCGCCGTTCTAGTTATCAATCTTAGTTATAATTACCATTTCATGAAATGGTTGACTTTCATGATACGGAAAATGATCAATTCTAAGTACTCGCCACGAAAGATCAAATAAGTTTTATTAACAATCGCGTGGTACCTGGATAAAAAGTAGCCTATGTTACTCTCCAGCCCTCCAACTATCTCCACACAAAAATACACGTCAATCCGTCGCTCTGTTTTGACGTGAAAGCAGGACAAATAAACTAATAAATAAACACACTTATAATGGGTACGGATTTTGGTTTTAACTATTACACCTTCCGCTAAAGAAAACCAGTTGCGCAAAAAAAACATTACGCTACCTACTTTTGAAAGGAAGGGCCTCAAAAATCCCCACAACGGTTCAAGACACTTATTATAAATCATAAAATAACCTAAACTCAACTTTATCCATAAAGAACATAATCTAAAATCGATTGTAGCTTATTACCAGCTATAATTTTCCTGTTATCTCTATCTCGGTCAATATAACTTATGTCGAGGAGATAAGATTCAAAGTCGCTAGAAAAGTTTTAGAAATCAATTTCAAAAGTATTTTCCTTGTTTCAGAATCAAGATGTTGGGAAGTTTCAATAAATGCTGCCTCTGCATTGATTTGAGGACGGGAAGTTTTATGATCGCTTATTTATTATTGGTAAGTATTATATTATTGCCAAATACAAAATTTTAGCTACTAAGTAAAAATAAAATTAATGTTTGTACTTAAGTAGGTAAGTAGGTACTTATATTTTGTCATCTTCACGGTAAAGTCTTCTGTCTAAGGACTTCTCAAAATTTTCTTTTCCAGATCTAATAGGTAAGTACCTACTAAATTTTTTTATGAAAAACTCCCGATATTATATCTATAAGTACTAATAATTATAAAGAGGTAAAGTTTGTATGTAGGAGGTAAACTCCGAAATTACTCATCCGATTTCAAAAATTCTTTCGACAGTATTTACTTAATTATGTTTTCAAAAGGGGAAACATCATAGATTATTTTTACACACACAGACTTGTAACGAATACTAACTATGGATTTAATAACTTAAGATATTTTTATACTTGAAAGTATGTGTTTTTTTATTTAAAAATTATTGAAATAAAACAGGGAAGGCATTATCATTAACTTAATTTTGTTAATGCGTAGCTAGTTCGTAGCACGAGGTGCGCGTTGAAATCTTTTGTATGAGATTTGGTTTCGATCCCCGCCGTGGGAGAAATGTTTGTATGATCTGCAAATATTTGTCTCTGGTCTGGGTGTTTTCTATGTATAATATGTATGTATTAACAAAAAAAAGTATATAAGTAGTATATCAGCCATGTGGTTCCCACACAAGCTCTGCTTAGCTTGGGGCTACATGATGCTGTGTGAAATGTCCAGCATTATTTATTATTATTTCATATTGACTACGAGTTTTATTGTATACTCACACTCTCACAGATATAGACTCACAGTCTTTATCTATCAAATCTTCTCCAAAGGGAGATAAGTCCAAAGTCTGTCCTTTGTTAATGAAACATGATTCTTTGCAAATACGTTTCACAATAACATCAGCATGGATTTTACTTTGATCTATATTTTGGGCAATGTTACCTAAGTTATAACCTCTATGAGTCTACCGTGTTGGCCGAGGTCGTGGGTTCGAATCCTGGTAGCGCATCAATGGATTTTTCGTTTCGAAAAATTTATATGCGCATTAACACGAGCTATAAACGGTGAAGGAAAACATCGTGTAGAAACCCGTGGCTTAGTCAAGCCCACACGTATTGACCACGTCCACAACCAGGTCTTTCCTGTGGATATGGCCGGATAAGCGGAGAGGGTGGTTTAGGTGCTGGGCAAGCCTACCTCAATCTCAGTATTGTCTCAGGCACTACAGTGTGTAGGCAAAAATTTCCTCCTGACAATAAATAAATAAATCATCTAGTAAAAGATGTAAAGGCCTCAGTTTAACCACATAATAATAGTACTACATACAGAAAGTTAACTTTATGAAAAAAAATTATAAAAATAGCGACTCTTGCTGCGACGCAACAAAGTGAAATTCAACTCGCATAAGCGCTTATTGCCTAGCGAGAAATTCACCTAAACACTGCCGCTCTGGTTTAACCTCTATGTTGTTTCTTTCAGGTGGGGCGCATAATACAGCTGGTTCTAAGCAGCTTTCGCCTTGCCGGAATAAACATAGCTATGTCAGACCATCATGCGATGCTGATCTACCACGACTTAGGGTTTTTCAAGCTGATTTACAGTTTTGGGATCTTAATAATGGTTTTTGAGCTGCTCATCAATATAGCTCTGCTCAATGGACTGCATAAGGTAAAATTCCTCTTTAGTTTCAGTGAAATTTTGAAGTGAAATGAAGTAATGATTCGACTTTACGAGTACCTATATAGAAATTCTCGGTTTCAATGCAATATTATGGAAATAGCGAGCTCTGAGGATGGAGTTAAGAGCTGTTCAACAGAACTCCTCAGTAAATGGGCCGATTGAGTTGAAACTGTCAAGTTCCGACTACAATGTATGGCTGAGACTCCACCAAAGCGGAAATGTGTGAGATGTGTTTTAAACAACCAATAGAATTTCGTTATTCAAATATGTCATCTCGTCTTTTAGTGGAGTCTCAGCCTAACAATAGGTGACAGCGAGCTAATTTGATTCAGGAGCTGCCCAATGGAACTCTTCAGAGAATATCCGTGTTTGGGCCAGTTTGGCTTATTTGAATCAGATCACCGTTATCCAGTGTGTTAAATTTTTTTTCATTATACCTAATTACATACTATAATATAGTCTAACAATTAACCGTATAAGGTCTTTGCAATTACCATTATATTTTCAGAAAATCCAAGATCAAGTGCAGATGTTCTACGTGGGTGGTTTCGTGTTTGAAGTGCTGAGGCTGATCATTCTGGCTATGATCTTATTGCGCTACTGTCACATTATGGGAAAGTTGTACGGAGCATATCAATGGTTCACCTTCACAGTCGAGATTTCAAGCCATGGTAAGTTCAACCTACCTGTCCGACCGCCCCGGCGAGAAAACGACTATCGACTATTTCGCCTATGAAACGTACAATAGATATATATATATATTCCGTATAAACAAAGGAGATTCTTAAATTAATAGTTAATCACTGACTGTTCACACTGCGAGGACTCTCTTTACTAGTGTGTCGCTGGGCGACAAGAGATATCAAAGATAATACTCGCTCAGCGATGCTAGCTGAACTCATCGAGAGGCACAGTAGCGGTCGTTTCTGTCGCCGCGAGCGCAAGTAATCGCCCGCCACACTCACACACTCGTTTAAGCTGTGTCCCCAGTAGGCAAACTGTGAGCGGCCGACTGAGTTTGCGGCGTATCGGTTTAGTATACCATTCCATATATTTGAAATGGAGTGTCCACAGTTTGCTAGTTTTGCGCTCACTGTACGCAGTTTGCAGCGTAACGCTGCAAACTAGCAAACTGTGGACACTCCATTTCAAATATGGAAGAGCGTACTAAACCGATACGCCGCAAACTCAGTCGGCCGCTCACAGTTTGTCTACTGGGGACACAGCCTTATAGCCCAGCGACAGAACTATCGGAACTACACACTCGCTTCTCGCTGCTCGTCAACTCGTTTATAGTTTCTAGTTCTACTCGTTACTCGTTCATCGCCGGCGTTTGGACAGGTGCTTTAAAGAGGAAAACTTAGACGGACATACTTATGGTGTAGGTATGTGGTGTTGTGTTCCTGCGGTGAGTTAAGGTTGCCAGAGCTCTGTGAGGAAACACTGCGGTGACAGCTTATGGACCGTCTTGTCCATTATGTTGTCGGTGCAGTGATTCCTCTTTTAAAGGGTCAGCAGCGCGAGTGTGACTCCTCTGGACACCAGAGGAGACGAGGACCCTGTGACAACCGGCGTCCATAGGCTACGGTAACCGTTTACCATCAGGTGGGCCGTATGCTTGTCTGCTATCTTAGTAGTATAAAAAAACTTGTACCTACTCATGTGACATTCTAGAGAAAGGCATTAAAATGACAACGGTCGGCTGTCTCTGTCTCTGATCTTGGTCGCAAATAAATCATTTCATTTCATTTCATTTCTCCGACTTAACAACCCAAATTAACAATAATAATTAAACTGTTATTTTTGTTTGTTTCAGTGGTCTACTTCTACTTCCTATTAGCCATAAGGAGCTACTACTTCCAAATGAGAAAAGAAGAAACCAATAAAATGTGGAATGTATTCGCGGACTCTTTAGTTCAGCTGCAAATCAACAAATGATAAATTCGAAAAAAATATCACTTGTCGTTCGAATTATGAATATGAATTTTGTAAGGGAACGAATTTAAAAAAAAAATTACAATTGTTTTATCGCTAAAAGCCAGGGGTATGCCATAAGCTCGAACCGCAAATGTGCAAAAAGTAACGGGGGACGAGCTAAACACGCATTGGTGCATTCAAATCTCCCGCCTAATCATCCCGCACACCATTGGTTCATAATCATACAAAACGCACACAATTATGAAATGGGCGTGGTTACTGCGTGTTACGCAGTGTTTAGACGCACACTATGATAAATCTCTAGTGATGGGCATTCGATGAATGAACGATGAATGAATGAATGAAATTAGCGTTTTTTAAAGCGTCTGTGTAGGTAATACTATTTTCATAGTCTGCCTTTTTTATCCGACTATGGCGAAGCCCAAAAGGTATGTGTTTGACCTGTGGACATACATACCCAAAAGGTATATTTTATGTCCACTCATAACTACTCAACGGCTCAACCGATTTTGATAAATGATACGTCATTAGATTCGTATTGATGACATGAGTGTCACTGAGCACATAATTACAATTATTTAAAAAATCAAAATGGCAGATTTGATTGTTTAAAAAAAATCAGTGATACGAATCACACAAAACTCAAAACAAAGACCACAAAATGTATGCTTAAAATCCTTTAATTCACTCTGGAACACTGTCAGATAGAAAATACCTACCCTCAGTTTGATTCACTCGGACTGAAAATAAAAAACCGGTCAAGTGCGAGTCGAACTCGTGCGCCAAGGATTCCGTAACTATACCGCCATTATACTGCCATAATAAAATTTGTATCATTTTTATTGGTAGCTAAGTGATATTTGGGCAAATTTAGATTTTTGCGAAAACTTGTAAATACCATTTACCTTAATTTTCAACATTTTTTATTTTTTATTTATTTGTTCTGTAATATTTTTGTAACCTTGCTGATGGTATCATAATAATACAAAATTGAAACATGGGCAAATAATGTTTCAATTTTAGATTTTTATATCGCTATAATGTAGGTACCTAATCTAAAAGATATTAATTTTTAAAAACGTTAGTAGGCGGCCGAGACTTAGAAACGACCAAAAAACATTTTGACTTGTTAACAATATAACGATGAACTCCGGCTGCATTCACGAAAACGTGTGTAGAAGCACGATCGGCCTAAGCGTTCGTTTCGTTATCACGTAAAATTATCGTCCGTAAACCGACTTTACAGACAACCATTTTTTTTCATATTATTGACTTTTCTTGTAGATCTCGTAAAAATAAACATTTTTTAAAGTTTAATTTTTTTTGTCCGACTTGTAATTTTTGAGAAAATCGATGATTGATGTGCGAGTGACTCAGTTAATTTAATTAATTTCTCGAAAACTAACAGTCCAATAAAAAAATGTTTCTTACAAAAAACCTTTGTTTTTGTTCATACTTTAAATTAAGATCGAGAAAAAGGTATGTTAATTGAATAACAGCTATGTCAAAATTTTATTAAGTGTTTGCCTTGTAAATGCACCAGTGCCTACTAATCGCTGCACAGCCTTTTAAACACCCCGACCGATATCGTTTAAATTTCAATTACTTTTGTACAATAGGTAATATACATCGCGTTTTGAAATAATTTTATGTTTATTCTATCATTCATTCGGTCAATTTCATTCAACTTGTCCCCGCACTACGCCTCAAGAAATAGTCGCCAATCTGTCAAATCTAGTAGTTCATCTAAATCAAAATTACACAAAATTGCAAACACAAATGACAAAAATAGCACTTATAATGTGATAGGAAATACCGTGTCCCCGTAAGTTTGTTGTCGCTGATCGCCTTTTACACAAAAATACTGCACAATTCACCATATTCACGGAGCTCTACTCGCGACACGAAACGTCAACATTATGGCCGTGGATGCGAGTGAAGTACTTTTATTTAACGTGTATGGCCGAGGGGCCTGGATGGTCACAGAGGGGTAAGCCTATATGAGAATATCGATGCCATCTCCATTCTATAAGCTCGAAGCTAAAAGCGATAAGAGGATTTATCTATGGATAAAAATCTCACAAAATATAATAGTGTTGAACGCTTGTTGAGGTACTTAAATATATTTAATTGCCTCAATGTTTATATGATGTATGGAACCTAGTTATCTTAACTGAAAAAAATATGTCTAATTTACCGGTGTCTTGTTTAAGGGATCGGCGACAGGCGAACTGTCCATACAAATGCACAATGCAAATGATATGTAGGTACAACGTACAACACAACAGGACACGCTGTTTTGTATATTTGACGACCTCTGTGGCGCAGTGGGTGAAGGCCCGCCTGTGACGCAAGAGGTTGCGGGTTCGATCCCCGCCGCGGGACAAATGTTTGTATGATCTGCAAATATTTGTCTCGGGTCTGGGTGTTTTCTATGTATATTATGTATGTATTTACAAAAAAAAAATGTATATAAGTAGTATATCAGTCATGTGGTTGCCATAACACAAGCTCTGCTTAGCTTGGGACTACATGATGCTGTGTGAAATGTCCAGCAATATTTATTTATTTATTTATTTATTTATTTATTGAAACGATATCAGTCAATTTTATTATACTTACACAAACGATTTCTTCAAGATTGCACAAATAGTTTGTGTAAAATATTAAAAAGCTCGATTAGCTTTGACACAATGTGTGGGTCAAACCTTTTACAGTAAAATTTAAGCGTAAAGTACGAAAATTGTGACTTACTTTGCCAATAGGTAAGCATTTACTCTTAGAAATGTATTATAAGTTATATTTACTCATACTCAAGTTTACTTGTTACACAAGTTTTGTTCGTCGTATGATTTAAAATTGTATCATCCAATCGGACACATTTACTTGTGAAAAATATTACAATAAGATATTTATTAAAATATTATATTATGTAGGTATAGTTTTTCACAAATAAAATAAAGCGCATAGACGGGCCTTTAAGTCTACCTCGTTTATTGTTAAACGGTCATATTTATTATCAATCTGATGTTACATAATAATTATGTTTAATTTATTATTACTTATATTAATTACATAATTTATTGTTGTTGCTCTACATAAATGCCGCTAGCATAAGTGCTCAAGTTTTTGGTCAAATTGTATTAAAATTATCATACTTACCAACTTATTTTTTAAGAATAAAAACATTTTTTTTTAATGTGTAGGTATTTACTAAAGTTTTATAAGTACTAACTGGGAAGAATATACTTATATTGTAATAAAGTGAGTTGATCACCTTTTTGATTGTATCATTCGAAATAGAAAATGCCCCTAGAATTATCATAATAGCAATCGTATAAGGTGCTTGTTTGGTATAGTACTCCTCTTATAATTTTAGGAGCCAAGAAAAATAAAATTTTTGAGTGACAATGTATATTGTATGATATAGGTAGGTAATTAAAAGTCTATCTTTGTTAGCGACCAAGATCGGTCTCAACAGGTTGCAAGCCCATCGACGCTATTAGAAAACTCACGATGTTTGAAAAAAAAACTCGAGAGGCTAAAATCAATAGGTACCTACAGTTGTAAAAACAATACACTGTTTGAAGATCTATCAAGATCTATCAAAACGGCCGAGAGGTCGCAGTGCCATGCGCTGGACCGACCAAATCCGCACCATCCTCGACACTCAGCTCCACGACGCCATCCATGTCGCATCAGATAGGACGAGATGGAAAAATCTAGTATCGGAGAAAATCTTAATGAGAGGTTATGAAGAAATGAGGAAACGAGGAATAGAGAGGATCAAAACGGTTAAAATAACATCCAAAATAATTATATCTACGCCCCCAAGCTACGCCCCCTTACATTGAGCCTTCGATCATATACCATTGAGCCAAATTCAGGATTTTAGGTACAAAGATTTGTCAAGTTTGGCATAGTTCAATGTCAGACAGTCTCTATTTGGTTTCTATCAGATTTTAGCCAATTTTTTATCTCGCCAATGTCGCGATTCAAATCCAGTTTGAAATTTTTGGGACGATTAGTACTGGTTTTCTAACTTCCCTAAGAGGAAGTGAGGGAAGGAACTCGTTACTAAAAACTATCGTAGTAGGTATCCGTAGTATCATTTTCGTTGGGGCAACTGCAAAAAAGATGTAGGTATTTACACATTAGTTTTCTTTTTGATTAAATAAGCATTAAAAAAAAACGTTTTTTTTTTAATTCAAAATTAATACGAAAACATTACACAAGCATTATTCTTTGTTCCTGTTATACGGGTTTTGTTTTCGGGATTCAGTTCGGTTCAGTTCAGCTTATACGTACCTAGTACGCTACTGTCAAGTTCAGCCACAGCAGCCCTAGTAATAAAGGAGGAAGAATAGAAGCGAGAAGTCTCTCATTTATTCAGGCTCTCCAATCCCAGCAATAGCAAATGTACACCCGTACATTTATGTGTATTGTAAGTGGGCGCAGAGAACAAAGCAATGATATATACATCTAACATAGTATGATTTAACATACTAGCCGCGATGCCGATGCCGTCAAGGTTAAAATTGGGTATAGAAACTGGTTTTGGCAAAGCAGATTCGCGTTTTTGTATTTTGCATTGTTTATGTTTAGGCGATTTTTAAAATGAGTTTTGACTACCAATTAAAATACCTAAACTAGATGTTGTTTTAAAATAATTGACAATACGAATGTATGGGTCTTGGTGTTTTTCTATGTACTCGTATATTAAGGTAGTATATCAATCAATCATGCAGTTCCCATAACACAAGCTCTGCTTTCTTTAGGGCATGATGTTCTATGTAAAATATCCAACATTATTTATTTATTTAAGACAATGATCATAGTGTATGATAATTATTTGTGTAAATGCAGTTGTTTAGGAAGTTACGTTAATTAAAAAAAATTGTTAAGTCAAATTTTGTTTGACGTGAAATCACCTTGAAGTGACCATTAGAAATGCATTATCGATGTATGTAGACGCGAATGAAAAGGATAAAGAATAAGAGGAAGTTTGAAAGTGGAGCTAAAGGTGGAATCAGACAGTTCACTCAAGTGAAAGTAGAGTGAATGCTGGGAGTGAATCCTTTAAATATACTATTCGGCCAATCGCCTCTCAACATAAACATTGTTTAAACTATTCGCCCTGTCAGTATTTGTCACGTAGGCATCTAACAGAAAAGGATAACATTACTTATTAGGTAGGTACCTACTTATCAAGTTGAGAGGAGTTTAGTAGTAGGTACAGATAGCTATCACCATCACTATGACTATTGACTACATTGTAAAAAACAAAGTTGCTTCCCGTTCCCGCTGTCTGTCCCTATGTGTGCTTAGATCTTTAAAACTACGCAACGGATTTAGATGCGGTTTTTTTAATAGATAGAGTAATTCAAGAGGAAGGTTTATACTCGTATGTATAAAACATGCATAATATAGTACAGAAACACTGATAATTTTAGAGGGTTCTAATGTGGTGTGTAAAACACACCTGTAAAGCTGCAGCGGTGATCAAAAGCATAAAGGTAATGCTAAATTTTAAAAAAAGTGAGCACCCAAAAATGCTACGGAGTTGAATGTTATTGGTGAAAACACTTCTATTTTTGTTAAGAATATCAATTGAGTTGATTATTTTTGACCTACTCTTGAACTTTATTTGCCTAGTCAATAATCTTTTGTCGAATTTGATTTTGAACTTCGACCCGAGTAGGTTAAACTAGATAACACAAGTTAAACATCTAAACTTGTAATTGTTTTCAGTGTAACCTATACGGTTTAGTAGTGTATTAGGAAATTTTGATAAATTTTGAGACCATTTGGATGAGTGATCGCTAGTGGTATTACCAGGCCTGTCTCACTTCTCACTTTAGGTATTTATCGGACGCGCGCCGCCTCGGGCGGCGCGCGACATAGGTTGCCACTTGCCGCTCGCTCGGCTTGCGGACTAGACGCATTGTGCGTAATTATCGTGATCTCGTATACATCGTTTCCTGTGATTTTTGCACGATAACTAAACGATCTAATCCGTATAAAAGATACTGCTGTGTCTACGGGTGTCTAAACAAAAGGAAAAGCAATGAATGGACATTAAATTCCGGAAGATATTGAAAGGTTGGTAGGTACCTACTAAGCTTTTCTATAATTTGTTGTAAGTACCTATTTAAATAAATCATCAATAAATACTTAGGTAGGTACTTACTTTTACTCTGTAACTGTAGGTGCATAATGAAAACGAGATTTTATAGGTACCTATTCGATTCCTTTTTGATTGAATAGGTACCTGTTTACAAATAAACAAACATAATACACCTACAAAACTACCTACCTACAAAACTGTAGGTAGGTAGGTACCTACAGTTTTGTTTATTTACATATGTACCTAAAAGTAACTTATCCATTAAGTAGGTACCTAACCTACTTAATATAATAATTGTAAGTGTTTAGAAGTTAAATTACATTCATAGAGCCATGTTGGTCGAAGTGATTAGTACCTCAACTTTCGAGACGAAGGTCGTGGGTTCGAGTCCTGGCCGTGCATTAAATTGCAGATGTGATTGCAAACCTAACATTAAAAGGGTGATTATCGTATAACGGCTCCCGGTCTAGTTGTGTGATGATGATGATTGTGTGTGTCTGATCGATGTCTAGGTAGGTATGAAGGTATAGATATTTTGAAATGCAATTGTTTACAAAACGAACGAGATAATAATGTATCTACCTACTTCACCTACCTACGTACAATACGTAGTACCTACTTACTACAATTTATTCTGTGGTAACGGTAGATTAAATTATATTTAGGCCTACTTATTTTAGAACTTAAGTAGGTACTGTTTTTGTGACAGATAAAATAAATTAATTTATTTGTGTTGTCGCAAGCGAAAATTCGACAACCCTTACGAGTCGCGTCACACCGCGCCAGACAGTGACACAGTTACGCATTAGAGCAGGATGGGAATGTTTAGGCAAATATCTCGATAGGTAATAGGCCCATAGGCGAGTTGAATTGCACTTTATAGCTTCGCCGCGAGAGTCTCTATTTAAACAAATTTACTCGCGAAGTGACCCTTCTGTACGTAGTACTAGTATTCTGTGGTATTACAGTTGTTCTATCTCACGAAGTCCATTTGGTCTTAATTGTGTGTGTAGATGCACATGCACGTTGTTTCTGTGTGCGTGGGCTGATTCTGAGCGCTCCCGAGCGAGCTCACAGAAACAACGTGCATATTATGAACACACACAGGACTTCGTGAGATAGAACAACTGCTAAGCGTTTCCGTGCTTCGGAGAGAACGTTAAATTGTCGGTCCCGGTTTCATGAAGGGGGCCTTAGGGTGGTCTAAAAATTCCTTCACCAGAGCTAGCCACAAATATGAACAGACATAGGTACTTAGGCCTTTACATCTTTTACTAGATGATTTTTATACAGTCTCAAGAGGTAATATTTGCCTACACTTAACGAGACACTGTAATGCCTGGGACAATGTTGAGATGGAGTAGGCTTGCCCAGCACCTACACCATCCTCTCAGCTTAACCAGCCATATCCATCGGAAAGACTTGGTCAATACGTGTGGGGCTGACTAAGCCGTGGGATTCCTCACGATGTTTTCCGTCACCGTTCAGAGCTCGTGTTAATGCGCATATAATTTAAAAATCCATTGATGCACGGCCAAGATTCGTACCCACGACCTTCGGATCGAAAGGCGAGGTACTAATCCCCTCGGCCAACACGGCTCATGAACATACATAGCTGTGTGTGTATATATATCAACACAATGTTATAATACAGTTGGATGAAATAAAATCACAACATCTATTCTATTTCAGTCGATGGTGAAGGTTGGGCGGGCCCAAGCACTATCGATTCTGGTCATAATAGTAAACAAATAAGCGAACACCAAGACTGTAGGTGTCTATACTATAGATAGATACAGAGATACTATAGATACTGAGATATTATGGATACAGAGATACTATAGTTTTTGTATTCACTATAGATTCTATAGTGAATACAAAAACTCCGTTACCAAAGTGAACTATGAGCGATATACCTACTAACTTTTTACATTGTAGTAACAAAAAATATCTACATAATATTTGTTCAACTGGCTAGTTGCATATAGGTACACTTATAGGTAGGTAGGTACACTTATTATCTCAAGAAACAGTATTGTTTATACGAAGCATAGGTACCTAATATGTTTTAAACGTAAGGTCATTTGATGCTGATTATTGAACGTTTTGGGTAGTAAGTACTTCTTCTTCGTTATATTATTCACAGATTAGGTAGAGATACATATTATTAGCAGACCCGCAGTGGTATTCGGACTTCCGAAAATGTATACGATTCGAAGATTTTCTTCGGAAAGTTAAGGTTTTATAGCGAAGCGTTACTTTCCGATGTTACTGATCCGATGCATTTTCGGAAGTCTGAATCGCACTGCAGCATGGCTATTTTGACTCACACGTAAAGTCGCTAACTCGGATTCCTTCGTACAAAAATTGATTTTTTACGATGAATAAGTACTTTGAAATTGTAGAAGATGGTTGAAAAAAGTGATAGATATTTATATTGTGTAAAATATTCAAAGTAATTCTGCATTCTATAACTCTAATATTGTTCGTAAAAAATCTATTTGTAGGAAGAAATCCGAGTTAGCGACTTTAGGTAGGTAGTGTGAGTCAAAATAGCCCTGCAGATCAGCCAAATCATCCAGTTTTTATTTGATTCGATGGCGTAGAAACCATGCGAGCGAAGGTTATTTTAGTTGGAGTAGGTTTGCCCAGCACTTAAAAGATTATCTCACAAAGAATTTACCATATCATCTAATAAACATGGTCGTAAGCGCTTAGAGCTTAATGGTAAGCGTCCACAGGCCCGCATCGCACGCAGCGGACGGATCGCATCAAACGGATTATCTGTGTGTGTGTGTGTGTGGACGCACTTATATGAGTTTCTATACAAATAATACTACGATCCGTTGCGTGCGATGCGTCCGAAGCGTACGATACCGACATGTGGACGCTTACCATAAAAAGCCATGGTTTTCCTCGCATAATTTTCTTTCACCGTTTTTACAAGCTCGAGTGCATATCTACCTGCAGTTTTGAAAGGAAGTGATTTTTGATGCTGATGGAAACTATTCTTTTTTTTCTGTTTTCATCTTGTTGTCTCTCTTTCTTAGGCACTCAGTAGTTATGTGGCCTTCTAGTTTTAGCAGCTAGAAAATTGTATTGTTGTTGTTGTTGAGAAGCGCTCGTGGTGTAGCGTAGCGACGTTCTTGATAGTGACTTTCAGTCCTTACCCTATTACCTACACCCCTATTTTGTAACACACGGTAAGTCGCTAATTCGGATTCGTTAAAACAAATTGTTTTTTTACGAACAACATTAAAGTTATTTAGTGCAAAATTACTTCACATATTTTACACAACAAACATGTCTATCACTTTTTTCAACCATCTTCTACCATTTCAAAGTATTCATCGTAAAAAACAATTTTTGTTTGAACGAATCCGAGCTAGCAACTTACCGTGTGTTACAAAATAGGGGTGCTGATAACGATAATCTTCAACGTTTTTTGTCACGAAATGCGAAACTCATATTTCGAAAGTAATTTACAGGGTATTTAATGGCTGATTTGTTTAAAATCTGCATAGAAATTAAGATAACAAAACGCACTGATACTTTACGAGTGTTATTTCCTTCTTTTTTACCAAGCCAGATGTGGGAGCCCAGTTGTTCTCAACCTTTGATCGCACAATTTTCTACAGAATGGTTTATTTAACTTTGGATCTAATCTTAACAATGTTTTCAAAACCCAATGAAGTTACAACCTGTCAATGTGATTGGAACTTTTGAATTCAGGTCAGATGTCAAAGCTAAGTCGGAGATTCCGCCAGTCTAAGTCACTCAGTGCTAGATGATTAGCGTAGGTATACTTATGACTATTTAGTCCAACAAAACCTACCGCCGAATTCCGGCCACATACTACCTATTATGATTTCTATTTGGGTACTTCCTAGCACTCAAACCTGTACGACTAAGGCTGGATTTGACCCCTCTCTCTCTCTCTCATAAGCATCATTCCCATCTGATGGTGGGGTCTGCTTTCCTTGTCATCGTCTTCCACTTCACACACACTTACACTTAGGTGATGGCCCAAATGTTGAGAACCTCAGAAATCACATCTGGCATGACTTTGAATGGCCAAAAGATTCAATGGATTCTAAAACTGCAAACTGATCATAAATACTACTTTTTGCCTTTGTTCAATATAGTCGGGAAGATTGTGGAATTTTTTGGGAATCTCTAGAATACGGAGACGTGGGAATTTTATCCAAAAGTTCGGGGGTTAGAATAGATTGTTGATGTTTTCAGTGGTTATATTTGATGGGCATGATCACAAGTGGCATTAAAAGCTGAGAGCTTCCGTGCTTCGGAGGGCACGTTAAATTGTCGGTCCCGGCTTTTAAGGCGTAAAGCCATGACAAGCCTAAAAACTCCGTCACCAGAGTTAACTACTAGCTCATAGAAACTTAGAAAAGGAATAATTATTTTTAGTCTTTGATTCGAACCTAAGTCTAGGGACTTTCCCTTTCAAACAAAACGACTCTTGAAACATTAAAGACTAGCTTCCGCCCGCGGCCTTTCCCGCGAGGTACCTACGTAACATAAAGCTTATGTTCATCTTGAAAGTTCATTCTAAATACTACTGAAAGAATTTTTAAAATCTGATGAGTAGTTTTGATGATTACCTCTTACATACAAACAAACTTTTACCTCTTTATAATATTAGTATTGATAAAAGAAAACAAGCATTCTATATTAGTTAATCATGACCATTATTCATTGCACTTCAAGAGGCGTAAGTACTTAAGTACTTACTTAGTACTTAGGTCTAAAATAGTTGTACCTAGAATAAGATTAGGTTATCATGAGTGCCGGATTCAAACAAAGTCATTTCTGTACTTTCTAAAAGTGAATTTTGTGATTCATTGAACCTACATACTTATCTAATTGAATTACGCCCGTATATTTATAGACAAGCAATTAGCACCCGTATTTATAAACAAGCAAAAGTAATTACTCTAGTAAAAGTAATTACTCTAGTAATGATTTTTATTCTACAGTTTAGCAATTGCTTGAAGTTAGAACTGTCAAGAGTTAGAATTCTTCGCCAGGTAATAGTCACCATTTTCTTTACTTCAGCATTAACACCCTATTTATAAACAAGTAAAAGTGATTACTTTAGTAAAAGTAATTAGGTACTCTAGTCATGATTTTATTGTACAGTTTAAAATTAGCTTGAAATTAGAACTGTCAAAAGTTAGAATTCTTCGCCAAGTAATAGTCACTATTTTCTTTACTTGAGCTTTGGGCACTCAACCATTTTGCGTTTCATTAGAAATGAAAAATCTTACCAAAATTTTCAATTCCGACGGGATTCGAACCCGCAATGATACAAACAATCCTCCTTTAGCCGGAGTGCCTTACCATTCGGCCACGGAATCCTTATTACTTATTAAGATTTTTCATTTCTAATGAAATAATACCAAAGTGTGGTTTAACACTAAAAATTAAAAACATTTTGCGTTTGATTTTGACATACATTACTCGGCTATAGAATAAGATATTATAATGAAGAATTCTATCATCAAATAATTATTTCATTAAGAAATTACTTAGCAGCAAGTAATTGCTTGTATATATATACGGGTGTAGGTACTTGCTGTTAAGTAATAGAAAATAACTTTTAACAGTTTTCACTTCAAACAACAGAATGAAAATTATTACTAGAGTAATTACTTTTACTAAAGTAATGACTTTTACTTGTTTATAAATACGGGTGTTAGATTTGATTGTGCAAAGATAAAGAATCAAGACCGTGTTTATTAGAATAGAATAGAAAATCGTTTATTTTGTGTAAGTAGGTATAACTAAAAGACAAATTCGAAAAACTTATACCTAACTTAACTTATTTTTGTTCCGAAATAAATATTATTGTATTGTATTATTGTATTTATAACACGGATTGGGCCTAGATTTCCTTTCCCATCTTCGTAAAATATCCACTTTTAACAATTAGGTATTTCTGCATAGATAGCTGAACTCTTGAGAAAGGTTATAGGCTACTTTTCATCATCATCACCACCATCACCATCACTACGGGGGCAACGCCGCGAGGGCGCTGCTAGTAAAATTATAATATTAGTCATGTTTAGTAGGTACTACAATAATGTTTTCAGTCATGTAGCTCTTTATCGTTAGGGGATTTTTCGACTTAGGTATTAGGTACTGTGAGTTTATCAATGCAAAGAAAATGGAGTACCCCTCATTAGGTAATTAGAGGAGACTCGACTAGTGCAGACACCGACGAAAGCATCTAACAGTTTTAAAAGCTCTGTCTCAAGTTTACTAACATTGTCCGAGGCACCACAGCGAAGCTAAAGTGGCCAATTTTGACGAAACATCAGATTTTTCATCTAATGAAACATCTGATAAAACTTCAAATTTTTCATCAAGTGTTTTATCAAATTTGATGAAAAATTTTATGTTTCATCAAAAGTGGCCACTTTAGACCCCCAGCTTTGCGTTGACTGTATTATTAGTACACAATACATTAGTAAATTGATAAAAAACCAATTAAGATAATTGATAACAAGATCATTGGTTTCCTATTTGCCAATTAATTAGAAACCAATAATGTTTTCCTCACTGTATCTGCCTAGCGGTGGTGATATTAAAAAGCCTAATTACCTACTTACTGGGATCTACTTTGCGTTTTAGGATAGATTAAAAAAAAGTGATAGATTTATGAATCAAGCAAGCCTCTTGGAAAGAAGTTTATTTTTCGTGAGGTGGGCGAAGCCGCGGGTGTTCAACTAGTAACGTTTATTTTACTTCATGTGGATTAAGAGGATTTACACGTAACAAGAATAATTTGGTAGCTTTTGTATTTTTAGAAGACAGAAGTTATTGGTCAATAAAACCAAGTCTCCCCAATAACTACATAAAGTGCTACCTATAAACAAAAGCTAACCCGTTGGACGCTGAAGCGAACAGCGAAGCGCGCCCAGTCTTCTGAGGCGAGGAGTGAGAAGTGCTCGTGTAACCAGTTCATTCTATTTTTACCAAAAAATGTAAGTCACATATAATTTTTATTCATACTTTTTATGTGCAATGATTTTTTTATTGGTGCTTCACTTTTTTTCCAATTTTTTTTTTTATTTTCTGTGTCCTTCACGCGATGGCGTCATTTAGACAACCGCTTTTAAAATTCAAGGTTATAAAACCGAATTTTGAGACGCACGCTGCGTTGGCTGTGGATAATTCGACAAAATAGACGCGCTATTTTGTAGCGTCTTTGAAAACTTGAAATATTTTAGATAATAAAATAGTAGGTATCTAGATATTTTTAAATTGTTTTACGGTAGTTTAACATTCTATAACCTCTAAATGAGCTTCATTGAGTATCCAGTTTGGCTTGTTTTTTGTTTTCATTTGATAACATTAAGTTTACCTACTTACCTAATCTATCTCCAAACAAAAATGAAAAATATTTTGCTCATCTTAAAAATACTTAGTACTAATACGAACACGTTTGTAACATAATTTTTATTTTTCTTCTTTCAAGAATACGCAAATTACACTAGCGTAGAATAAAAATACGATTGTAATTAAAAACTAAATGACTTTTGGGCGCGCAGCATGATGTCATGTCGCCATGTCGCGATATACAAAAGAAAAAAATAGTTTCTGTCATATAATTTATTATCTGTCATATAATTTATTACCCACGTTTTTAACAACCAGACCAAGGTTTAATATTGGATTTCTTTTCCCAGCAGTGGGATAGATGTTAAAAACACCAACAGTTAACACACGAACCTACTTTGAGTTGATATGAACGTTCAATTTAGTTAATCTGTAAGTTCTATCATATTTTAATGAAATATACTGTCTGACCCGGCGACATTCATACCGCCCGCGCCTCAGTGTCATCAAAGAATCCGTTCAATACAAAATGTATGAAAAAAAAAATTTTCGTGAATATTTCCGTTTTAATTGGAATTCTACTAATCTGGACGGAAACAAATCCAAAAAACAAACAAAAAAAAACAAATCCATAAAAATTGGTTCAGCCGTTCGGTTCGGTATCGGTTTAGTTAGTACTACCGATGCAAGAAAAAACGAAAAATTCATTTTTTTTTTGTGTTAAGTACTTACCTACATATTAATAATTAGTAGATTAGTAGATAAGCTGCCCGATTGTGTTTTTATAGAATGGACATTAGCTAGACCTTATCCTACCATAAACCTTTTAGGAATCCAATGAAAAAAC
This sequence comes from Camptogramma bilineatum, assembly GCA_958496255.1. Lineage (NCBI taxonomy): Eukaryota > Metazoa > Arthropoda > Insecta > Lepidoptera > Geometridae > Camptogramma > Camptogramma bilineatum. The sequence goes on from OY292461.1 coordinate 13,601,884, forward strand.
TATAAATATTTACATCAGACATTCAATTGAATCTAAATACTATACAAATACAAAATTATTTAATGTCCCATCAATAACACACAATGCAATAGCATCCACCACATGTCGGGACCATCTGGGTGACCAAATGACAAAAAATACCAAAGCATCAATAAATATTAGTTAAGCTATGCCACATCCCGGACACGAAATTTCTATGCAAAAGCGGCGTCTAACTAACTATATTTACACTACACAATGTCAGTTTTGTACACAGTACTAGTACCAGTATTCTGTGACAGTACCTATGGTTGTCACCGTATGATTATATTGGTCTCGGTCTCGTCTATGCGTCTGCGCGTGTGGCGCGTTCCGTGCTCAAAGTCAGCTCCTCGCCAGCTCAAACTTACAGTGTCCATTCTATACATAGTATTATTATCTGTTCTGTTGCTATACTTTAATATGAAAATATTACGAACACATACCTACATCAGAGGTTACGTATTAAACAATTTGCTGATAGCATACATCACAAATGTATTCCGTAAGATTTATGACACCAAGAGAACAAAATAATTCATACCAGTCAATCCGGTTCCAAGATTTTATTGGGGTTCCAAATAATGCAGTTGTAATAATCAGTTTACGTCAGAACGCCACCGCGAACGGACACGCGTTACTTGTTTCTAATCTACTTCTACCTACCCTCAATCGGAAAATTAACTAACTAATTTTAATTACTAAATCTAAAATATGGTTATCAAGAAGTGTGCTAAATGTAAAAAAAACATTACCAAAAAAGCTCCTGGATTGGAATGCAGCAGGTGTGATAAAATAGTGCACGCCGATCCTGTGTGTTCGAAGTTATCAAATAAACAATTGAATACCCTCCGTAATTCTCCTGGTATAGAATGGAGTTGCGAAGACTGCTTGCGAAACGTCTCTCGAAGGTCGTCTTTCATGATTCCTGAAGAGGACGGCGATGATGAAGACTGCGAGTCTGGATCCGGCGAGAATGCTCAATTAATAGACGCCAAAAAACTGGTACAAGATATCAGCAGAGAGGTAAAGAAGACCTTCCGCGAGGAGATCGGTAGTCTGGAGAACTCTCTCGAATACCTAAGTGACCAGCTAACCACCATGGAGCAGTCAATAAAAAAACAAGATAGCAAAATCAAAGATCTTGAGAATAAAAACCAAGATTTAATTAATAAAAACAAGAATCTTGAACTGAGAGTAACTGTTTTAGAGCAAGGGCTCAAGGATTTCGAGCAAAAATCTCTCACGACATCTCTGGAGGTAGCTGGGCTACCAGAAACCTCACCTGAAGAGCTAGGAAAAATCGTGGGAACAGTGGCCTCAAAATTGAACACGGATGAGAAAGATGTGCAATCATCGCAGCGCTTACCAGGCAGCAAGGACAAACCTGGTTCAATTCTTGTGGAGCTGAAATCGAAGGTGATCCAACAGCAGTGGATAGATGCTGGCAAGGAGATGTGTCTTACTGTTGGAATGCTAGTGCCGAATGTCCCGAAGGAGAAGGCCGACGGCCGCGTCTACATCAGGGAAGCCTTAACTAAGTTCCAAAAAACGCTGTTGTATAGTGCCAAAGCTAAGTTATTACATAAGTCTTGTCAGTTTGTATGGTGTAAGAACGGTAAAGTTTGTGCCAGGAAGACTGGCAATAGCAAGATACACTATATACGCACAATGCACGATATTGTTGAGGTTGAAAAACAATACTCAGTCCAGGTTGAAAAAAATCCAAAAGGATCAACCCCCTTGTAAACGGCATCAGTAAAAGGTTGTTAGTAGTTATATACCTAGTTTTAATTAGTTGTAGATACCTGTCACAATTATGGGTACTAAAGTGAAAGAATTATATAATTGCACTTCTACTAATCACTTTTTCCGTCAATTGCCACCAAAAAGTAGTCTTAGTCTATCATGTTTACATTTTAATATTAGGTCACTTATAAAAAACTTTACTCAACTACAACAAGTCGTTCATAATTGTGTATTTCCTCTAGATTTAATAGTTCTAACCGAAGTAGGAATCTCTGATAACCTTCTTAGATATTTTATTTAAGTAAAACTGATGTACTAGCGTAAACTAGTGTAGTGTCAAGACAAACCTTAGTGGTTTTTAGATACTATGTATTATTTTAAGATTTATTTTTTGTTAAAACGGTAAATAAATGAAAAAAAAAAAAAAAAAAAAAATGATGCCGAGGCCAATTCAGGCGGAGTTTTTAAGTGTTTTTTTTTTTTGTTGAAGACATGTCTTCAAAATCTCACCCGGTATTATAACTTGCACAAAAAAATTGACGAAGACATGTCTTTAAAATTCCTGCAGATATTATTAACCTTGCACATTTTTTTTTTTATTTCGATAAAATGAGCACTCTTTCAATTTACAAAAATAAGAGATTTTGAGAGAATGTCTGCTAGGGATAGTCCTGGGGGTTTAAAAAGGTCGCCATAGCTAAATTACAATGGGAATTGAACTGTATGCCGTCTCTTTTCACTCTCAGTCAATGAAAAGAGAGTCTGTCCGACTGTCCGTCGTTCCGGATGGAATGTTTAACTATCCGGCTTTCTCTGAATGTATTCCGAATTCCAAGGCCTATGTCCAGAAGTGGACTGCTATAGGCTGATGATGATGATGATGATGATGATTCCGAATTCGGAAAGTAACGTTTCTTCACTGAAAAACTATTCGAAGAATAAACCAGTCTATGAAAAGAGACGGCATCTATTACAATTCATTATGATTCGGCTAAAGGTGCCTTTTTGGACCCGCTGAGGTCTTGGTCACTGGTTTCAATTGCACTAGGTATCTGTCTGCATCGGATCCGGTCCATTATGACCCTCACTGACTGGCAGAATTGATTGTAGGTGGCTTTGTGATCATTAGCCCTAAATGTTACGACGATCAATTTTTCGAAATTGTGTCTCGTCTTCTCATTATATGAGCCACGACGGAGGCCTTTAGGCGGCCTAAAAACTCCGTCACCAGAGTTGGCCACTTGCTCATACGAACTTACTGATTATGTGCGTTCTTCAATAGGTAGGTATGCGTTGTCGACTCATGTATGGTCGACAGTTAAGTTTTTGTATCCACGGAGTTTTCAGCATTCGCATCACTGTTCACTCAATGCTCAATTTTTACTTCCTTAGTACAGAAGCCATAATTATTATCCAAGTATCTTATCCATACCCATATTATAAATGTGAAAGTGTGTTTGTTTGTCTGTTTGTCCTGCTTTCACGTCAAAACGGAGAAACGGATAGACGTGATTTTTTATGTGGAGATAGTTGGAGGGCTGGAGAGTGACATAGGCTACTTTTTATCCCGAAAAAAAAAATGCATGTTTCCCGTGGGATAAAGAAGTAGTAGTCCACGCGGGCGAAGCCGCAGGCGTCCGCTAGTTACTTTATATGTACCTATACGTAAGAAAAATCAATAAAATTTAAATTATGCTCAATTATAATTTTTATAGATGAACGATTGCACAAAACAACAGAAAATCGTGTTGTAATAATTATTTCTTATTATAATTCTATCAATCAAATGTTATCAACAAAATTATTTGCTGTATCGTGACTAAAGGTCATAACTGACCAGTCAACTCTGCATCCGCACCGCGCCGCATCGCTTTGTGCGTTTAGGTAAGTACTCTTTGCATAGAATTCTATGGACCAATGCTGACTCCATCAACTCAAATATTCAAATTATTCGGCTCAAATATATGAGGTCACTATCCTTGTGAATCGAACAGACGCCATTTTACACGAAAATGTCAAGCAAAACAATTCAGTTAAAATAGGTCACTAACATAGCAGTATATTTTAGTCCGTTGGTACAATTAGCACCAGCTTTGATGAACACAATTAGGGATCACATAAAATTCTCACCATGATGTCATTTGGCCATACATCGGGGTCAACCAAGCGACCTATTTCATGGGAAACACAATGGTATTTGTGAATGCGAACGCCTACGCGGTCTAGTCAGTTAGATAAATCTATTTAATCCAATAAAGGATCCTCAAAATAGTTTTTTTTTTTAAACTGACCTGCGGAGCTAAAGTGGCTACTTTTGATGAAACATCCGATTTTTCATCTAATAAAACATTTGATGAAAAATTACTTACATGTTTTACCAGAATTTTTGTTGGATAAAAATCTGATGTTACATCAAAAGTGGCCACTTTAGACCCCCTGATTAGCGCTTGTCCTCCAAAACTCGAATCAAATATCCTACAGAAAAAAATCTTTGTTTGAATTTGAACCGTACATTTGACTCGTAGATTCTGTCGGCCGTAAATTCAGTGCAAAAATGATTTTTTAAAACAACTTATAATTTTTTAGCTTATTATTTTATGAATGAATGCTATAAGTACCTAACTTACTTCATCAGCAAAATAGAGTAAGTATCTGCGAATAAAATAGAGTACCGCCTTTGCCCGGGTCATGTCTGTATAATTTTCTTGCATTTTTTAAATTCAGTCACTCCTTGATGACATTTAAATGGATTGCAATCGTAATACAAATAAATACCATGCCAAATCTTTGCGTCAAGTTTGTATTTTCATGTAGAAAATTTAATTTTTTTCAGTTTCAATTTCATTATTGTTTTTATCTATAAACCGGTGTAGGTGTAGATATATGACGCTATTTTGGCATACCTACCTACTTGATCTGCTTTGGTGGCATGAGCTTTTAGAGCAATGTCAAAACAAGGTGAAAACCATTCCTGCCTTAGGCTTGTTTTGTCATTGTTTTGGTCGGAAAACAATCTTATTTTATTCCTGCCTTGGTCTTAACGCAGGATTGCAGCAGGACATGCGCAGTCCTGCATCTAGTCGATGTCATGTCACCAAAACATCCCTGCGTACACTGATTTTAGCTACCGTGTCTTTGTCAAAGCGTGGGAAGTACCAAATATGTATTTGGCTGATTTCATTCATTCAAAGGATCGCCTAAAGATTTTAAAGCGTGTCTACCGCGCCTCGGGAATACAGTCGTGATCATTTTATTTAAAATAACTAATTAAAACACAAGTTATTTTCACCATAAAAAAACAATGGAAAAAATTAAATATCTGTCGAAAAATAACAAAAAATAAAACCACGGTTAGGGGAGTGGGTACTCAGTAAAAAAAGCAAAGTTATTCAGGTCAACATAAACTGCTTTTACTTTATGAGTGTACAAGGGAGTGTTGTTTTATGTGCCCAATGTGCCCATGTAGGTCACCCTGATGTGCCGACAATATTCAACAAGTTTCGGCGTTGCCGAATCGCCGCCCCTTATGGCGACGCCGACGAGACTTAAGTTCCATTGTTCTTGCTCGTTGATTTAATGAATGATTAAATTATATGTGGAAGGACCAACGTCTGGCATACCGATCCGCTAATGTAGGTAACCTACCAGCTCTCAGAAACAAGAACAAACTCTTTATTTTGGACACATGCATGAAAATAAAGCGGTTCGCGCATTCTGTCTTTATTCTTAGCCTTAGCTACTAATCATTTAAAATTATTTGTAGTGAAAATAATATCATCATCATCATCATCAACAGCCAATAGTATCCCACTGTTGGTTGTATGCCTTTCCTTGTCTACCTACTCCATTCACTCCGGTATCAAGCCTCACGCATCCAAAATGAATAGAAACAGAATAGAAATAATATATTTTTTCTAAAAAGATTTCTTTCAAAAGTGGTATTCGAATGTTTAATAGTTTTCCAAATATTGTTTAGAACTCCGAAGCGTTTCAGAGATACAAGACTGTTTCCGTGTACACGGAACATAAAAATAGATGACCTGTCTAGAGAATATTTAGCAATCTGTTGTTAAAACATAACTGATATTTATATAAGTCGTGCCTGGGAATTAAATGTGGGATATGTAGGTAGTTCCTAGGGGAACAGACGCCTTATACCTAGGGCTGTCGAGCGTAAACTATACGGAATCCTTATAATAATAAATATAAACTTTATTTCAGGCAACTTAAAAATAGTACAGATGGTAAAAACTATAATTCTAAGGCCCATAGAAATAAATACTTACCTTAAACCTAAAAATACGCTTTATCTATCTATCTATCTATCTAAATAAATATTATTAAAACTTAATCTAGGTCAGTTATATACTTATTATACTTAGGTAGGTACCTACAATCATTGTGGCCTAGAATAAGAATAGCATATTGAAAATATTGGTACCACGAGAGTGAAACTCGGGCGGGGATATCCATCATAAAAATATGATCACAACTGACCCCAAGACACCACAGAGATACTTTGAATAAGTCTAAGAGGGCAAGGGCATATAAAAACACCATATATATTTGGCACCTATCCATACCTAGTCTCCTTTCCCAACGATACTACTCTACACTCAAAAATCAAAAATATTACTCCATTATACATATTTTCGTGCCCACAGCAAACAAGAATATTTTTTTCTCTTGTGTCGATGGAAAGAAACGGCAACAAAAATAGATTTAGGTAATAAAAACTAGCTTATTATGAAAAACAAGATTAAAAAGACTCTGTCCTACTAATATTATAAATGTAGTTTGTATTTTAGAATTTTTGTTACTTCTTCATTCTGAAACGGTTTGGAAATTGTGGAATGGAAATTTATAATCTATAGGTACTAATCTATATCTATCTATACTAATCTATATCTATCTATACTAATCTATATCTATCTATACTAATCTATATCTATACTAATGATATAAAGCGGAAGCTTTTGTTTGTTTGAACGCGCTAATCTCAGAAACTACCAGTCGGATTTGAAAAATTATTTCTGCATTTGATAGCTAAACTCGTGAGGCAGGTTATAGGCTACTTTTCATCATCATTACCATTATACCATCACTACGGGGGCAACGCCGCGAGGGCGCTGCTAGTAATTTATAACGTGGAGTAATACAAGCTATGTTTTCCTGTGACTTTTCCAGTTGGATGTCAGAAATTAATAATGCACGGTTTCTATATTCAACGAACCATAGCAATATTGTTATCTATCAAAAAATTACTTTAGGTACAGTCAGCGTCATCAATCGGTATCCCCCTATTGATTTTAACAAGGACCCTTTTCATTTCAACTTTGGATTTCAGTCGGATTTGCTAGTATACTTATGGATATCTAACTTCACTCGAGTTCCTATACTAGCAAATCCGCTGAAATCCAAAGTTGAAATGAATAGGGTTCTTGTTAAAATCAATAGGGGGATACCGATTGATGACGCTGACTGTACTTACATTTTTTGACATAGGTACCTACTAGTACAATTGCTATGACTATAAGCCTACGGTCAGTCGTTAGTTGAAACCCGACATAAAATAACACTTACCGAATCTTTTATAAATAACCATTAAACAGCGGGTGACACCACGGGGTGCAGCTTCTAACAAATGGAAGATTGTGACCTATTTCACTTTCACTATCATCATTATCATCAACATCATCATCATCATCATCCGCAGCCCAACTTAAACCACTGCTGGGTTTATACCCAGCAGTGGGCCTCCCTTAGTTTGTGCCGCCACGATCCTGCACCAGTCCGATTCATCGTTTGCCCGCGACTTTATCAATGTCATCTACCCATCTTGCTGCAACATTTCTGTACCATTTCTGGCCACCACTCAGTTATGGCTCTACCTTACTCCACGTGCCATCACCGCACCTCGCCATTTGTGTTCCTCTCTTTTACTATCTACAGTGTTATCGTTTCTAACGATTACCTAGCTATGAGCGTGACGTAGGTATTTTCATTCAAGGTTTTATTTAGTAGTGATTAAACACACATGGAGCACATTGAACTCAATTTTGGCTTAAAAATATAAATATTTACATTCCCACACGTGGCAACCCTACTAACGGGCGGGGCGCCACATTGACTGACCTTGTGTGAAATGACGTCATCAGCATCAAATTATTTGAACAAAAAAAGCACTTTGCTTTCAATCTTATTATTTATGTTAGAATCATTGTTGTTATGAATAAATGGTTACAAAATTAGGAATAATCTCGGTCGCACTGTAGATTTACTCATTGCATTTTTACTGTGATTTGTAGGTAGGTACAAACCTTACTAGGTACTAACACTTAAAATTTTACATTCAAATAGATTTAAATAATCATATACAGCTAGGAGAAAAAGACGGTACTACACCTAGACTTTATTAAAAGTATCTACCTAAGCCAATTTTTCGCATTGACGAAACTAGGTATTTTGGACTGGTTTTCTTTACCGGTTTAGTTTTTGGCATAATATGTAGTCAATGTATGTATAAAATACGTGGGCAAATCAGCCTTAGTGATCTGACTATGACGTCAGATAACAACAATTGTAATAGCTTTATAACGGAAGTCTAAATATGCCGCTATTACGTGCGCCATCGTTTTATGCCGCTTTACAAGCCTAAACTACAAAATATATGGCGCTGGCTCCTAGATCATTTTTATTCAAGAGAGCATAGGTACTGGGCAAAAAAAATTGTCTTACAGCTTTTTTATTATCATAAAATTACATGAGCAATGATGTTACTACTTTAGCATGTAAGTAAAGTAAAAATTATTGTAAAACTGCATGTAAAAATGAGAAACAATAAAAGGCTTATTTATATAGGTATTTATATTTATTTATTCAATAACTATAGGTACTGTTTTGTATTATGTACTAAGAGAATAATAACTATATTATTCACTAAGTAGAATTCATTCATTATTTAGATTTCCTCGATAGAATATTTTTTTCAATAAAATCAGTTCCAATAAAAACGTAGCTTTATTTGACATATTTTTTTTATTTCCCTTACTTTTTCTAAAACTTTTATATCGCTTAACTAACATTTCATAATTCGTATCATTAACTTAATTTTATATTATTACTAGCTGACCAAGAGGACGGATCACCGAAAAGAAAGCTGGGCCACAAACCCAGTTTGTTGCCCTGATTCTTCATGGTGTTGGTCGCGAAAGAACAGGGGCCTGCTGCATGACTGCTGCAGTCCTACTTTAGTCCTGCTCCATGACATTAGTTATTGTGAATGACATAAATAACGGATTATGTCAGTAAGCAGGACTAAAGCAGGACCGTAGCAGTTATGCAGCAGTACTAAAACAATATTCTTTTGGTACGAATTTAAACAATGTTAAGACAAGCTTGAAACAGTCCTGCTTTAGGAACGTTGAAACAAGCTTATAGCAGGACTGTTTCAAGATTGTTTGAACATTTATCCAAGAGTTCGTGGGACGTCCCCAGGAGTAGATCGCCTAGCTATTCAATGTGATCCCAGAGGATCTACTGAATAAATTATGTTTACTTTGACTCTGCGAACTTCTTACCACCTAATAATTTTTTTTTAAGTTTTCTAATAGTTATTAGGCGTAACTTTGCGGAAGTCCATATACAGATCTTTTTTTTTTTTTATTCTAAAATATCTAGTAGGTAGTACTCCTCCGCTAATCTATACCAAAAAAGTTTTGTCAAAATTTTCACGCAAAAGCCACCCAACACCCCACTTTCCACAGCCTAGCCTTACTATGCCAGGCTAGGCAGGGCAAATCCGGGAACAGCACCAACGCGAAAACAAAAACTTGATGGTCTTCGACACATGTTTCACCCCTCCACGGGGCATCCTCAGGAAATAATTGACTCCCTGTGTGCTGGCACAGAGATTATAAGTAATAGGATGTGAGTTGACTGGCCTTTGACTGACAGGGTATTCTATGATTTCTAATGGCTTTAATTATTTATTTTCAGAACGAAGATGGGTGCTTTCGAATTCGATAAGTGCTGCTTCTGCGTGGATCTGAAGACAGGATGCTTCATCATAGCCTACCTCTCCCTGGTAAGACTGTCGTGAAATTACCTACTACATTTCTTACTAGGTATTAGAAATCTGAAAGTTGTAGGATATGTTTGTGTTTAAATCACGCCTTGAATCAATTAACCTGCAATGCAAAAAAAATTGTTTTTACCTAAGTACCTATTTATTATTATGAAAGAGCGCTCATGGCGTAGCTTAGCTTGCTGAGACGTTCTTGATTGATCGTTGAAGTAAAGCAACGTTGTGCGCGGTCACAATTTGGATGGGTGACCGAAAGAGGCATTAACAGCTGAGAGCCTCCGTGCTTCGGAGGGCACGTTAAATTGTCGGTCCCGGCTTTTAAGTCATTAAGCCATGACGGAGGCTTTTAGGCGGCCTAAAAACCCCGTCACCAGAGTTGGCCACTAGCTAATATAAACTTAATTATTATTAAAAATGATAATTTCTATTCACAATATTCAGATTGGCTACATCGGCATGGCTGTGCTGGGCATCATAGCTCTGACGGTCGGAGGAGCGATTGTATCCGATAATGAGTCTGATAAAGATGACAGAAACGCTGGCATCATGGTCATGGTCGTGGGTGGCTTGTTCTTGCTGGTCACCGTACTTCTCCTCACCTTCATCGTCGTTCTACTGGTCGGCTTGCATAAGGTAAATTTACTGCTAAATCGCCTATTGAATTATAACGAGCAAAATGTCAGTGCTTAGCCGTGGTCCACGTATTTTGTCCACCAGGTGTACACCTGGTGGACAAAATACGTGGACGTACACGGGTAAATTACCAGTGGTACACTTACGGGTAAGCACTGCAAAATGTCAGCATGCGTCATGAACAACTTTATGAAAGACGTACCCGCCGATTAGCACATGCACATCTAGGGACGTGTTTAGGTACCTATATAAAACCTAATAATATAGGTAGGTAAGTACCTATATTAAATATATTTCAGCAGGTTTATCTGATAAAGTAATCCTAAATATAGCATTTCAGTTCACGATCAGAAACAGATAGGTATCTAATCATCATCATCATCATGATGATGATTAGCTGACTCGAGCATTCAAAGAGTTTAGTGTCTAATGAACCTATGCTTGAAATTCGACTCAAACTTGAGCAGAGCTTAGGTTCGTAATATGGATTGTTACTCAAGTAATTTCAGTTTAATATCTGATTAGGTACCTACTTACCTACCCGGGGCCGTACTACGAATTCTTATAGCAATGTTAAAACAAGCTTGAAACAGTCTTGCTACAGGCTTGTTTCAACATTCTGATCTCTGCTTGAGCTATAAATCTAGTCTCATGCATTGATCTCATTTTAAAATATCAAACAAGTTTTTGACAATAGGTACGAGTAAGTAAATAGTGCGTGATGGATCGGCTCTCACATACTAATACGTTTTTTTTTTCAGAACAAGCCTGGCCACGTAAAGGCTTACTTGATCTACGCGGGCATATTTATCGGCGTTTCGACCATACTCTTCATCACCGGCGCAGCTTCAGGAAAGCACAATGCTTCATCTATATTCCAAAACATCATTAGCATCCGTAAGTACATACAGTAAAAACCTAATACTAAGTATACCTTTTCATCTTTACAAGATCAGAATCAGCGTAAGGGGGCAATCTATGCAGGACGCTGCAGTGTTTGGGACATAGGTGAAAGAGTAGGCTAGCCCAGCACCAAAACCATCCACTCAGTTTGATTAACTCCGCAGGAAATATGTTCTAAGCCACAAGGAATAAAAACTTCAGCATGGGATACAGTCATGCGGATGTTTTTATTCCAAAATACGGTAGACATTCTCTGAGATCTTTAAGGATCTCCAAGATCCTTTGAAGATGTCTAATTGGGTAACCTATCAATCTTTCGAAAAACGATACACCGAATTTTGAAATCCATAAAACGTTTGATAGAAACTCGAAATCCAGATACTATGTTTTACATAATTTTATTACTCAGATAAAACGTTTCACAGAAGTCTCATTTGACAGAAACACTAATGCCAGATTATCAGTTCGTTTTTTTTTTCATTCGACAACAATATCCTTATACCTTATTTTAAAAGACAGAAGTAACGCTTACTAGAAAACTTCCAGCCATATAAAACCTTTTCCATCTTACTCAATTATATTATTTACGTAGTTTGTGTTACTTTTCATGTTGCGTCTGTCTTACCGTAAAACGAAACGTTTTTATAACTTGTTAAACTTTCGCTAAACGAAACGTTTTTAGGTTATTATCGGTCTCAGAACCGAATCTGCCCACCCCGACTTCCACGTAGTCTTGTCTGTCCTACCCTAGAGTGTTTTTATGAACTCGGAGGCGCGAAGGGAGATGCAGCCCCCGCCCGCTGTGACAAAACGCGGCACCAGCACGAGCTGGAGCGGCTGAGGCTGGTCGCCGCCGAAGGTGGCGACCAAACAGCCGAAGCTGCGAAGGCTCGTGCTGATGCCACGTTTTGTTACGCAAGGGCGGAGGGGCTGCACTTCCCGAAGCGCCGGAGCCGTCACAAATTCGAAATGGATGAAAGATTTAGGTGAAACTTTGATAATTTGCCAAAAGTGTTTTGTGAGGTTACTTAACCATCTAGCACAAAATTAGTTAGGAAATGTTAAAGGTAATAAAAAAGTAACTAGGTATAATTTTTAATAGATATCTACCTACGATACTTCAAGCTACATAATGGACATCGGTCATTTAATTTTATGGTACCTAGTATTTATAACGCTCTGAATTATTACTAGATGGCGGTACTAGTAGGAATTTAGAAAGATTTAATAAATAATTTTGTAAAGGTCTTTCCTGAACCATGATTTTTCGGGATCACAAAATATATGGAAAACAAATTATATGGAAAACAAACATGCGGTAAAGTGAATTATCTGGATGTTAAAATTTCTGGAAAATGTTTAGATGTATTTTGTATTTCTGTCTTGTGAAAAAAAAAACAATGAAAATCTGGCTTAAGAATTTATGGAATTCGAATTCCTGTATTATGAGAAAAAAGAAATCAAAAATCTGTCAAACGTTCCTATGGATTTCAAAAATCTGTCTTGTATTTTTCGTGACATAAATACGTAACCGTCTAATTGGTATATCCGAGGAATATCCCATACTTGACATAGCCATAATTATGCCTTCATTTTGCAGGTGGCTAAAATTGTAGTGAAAATCAATTTCTTGTCTCAAATCATTTGAGAACAGCTCGACTGATTGGGTTGATTTTATTTTGTTGTGTTACAGTAGCTCGCATTATAATATTAAAGTTTGATTTACCTTTAGTTACGAGTATGTCTATCTAATCAGCCCACATTTACCCATGACTGCTGAGTTTATGCCTCTTCATTTTCACGTCACGTTTCCCAATCCCAGCCAGTCGAATCAAACGCATTCTGCATTTGTTTCAGTGTTGTTTATCATTGCCCTCGCGGCGGCGCAGTGATGGTATGGTAGTGATGATGATGATGATGAAAATTAGCCTATTTAATCTTTTTCAAGAACTAAGCCATCAAATGCAGATTTTTTCAAATCCGACTGCTTGTTTCAGTGATTAACGCGTACAAACAAACAAACTCTTGCGCTTTATTATAAACTTAGGCCTGTACATAGATGATAAAACATCTAGTGTCAGTGCCTTGGACAATGTTGAGATGAAGTAGCCCAGATGGAGTAGCCCAGCACCTACACCATCCTCTCAGCTTAACCGGCCATGTCCACAGGAAAGTCATGGTCAATACGTGTGGGGCTGACTAAGCCGCGGGTTTCCTCACGATGTTTTCCTTCACCGTTTAGAGCTCGTGTTAATGCGCTTTATTATAATGGTAAATATAAATATGTATGTTTATTTTCAGTGTTGAGTATCTACTTCCTCCTGGTGATCAGAAGCCAGTACCTCGTGATGAAGCGCCCGGAAAGAGGACCGGCCATTTACAACTCAGCGTAGACTGCGTTCCGCCTACATTTCTAAATATATCTTTATGTGTGCTTTTATATAACGTTTTGTGTACTTTTAACAGAATCAGTGTATACCTCATTCAGTAAGGCTAGAATGATTGTTGAGCAATTAATATTGTATCAAATTGAGAATGTTTTTTATGTTAAGGAAATTGCTTAGTGTCATTTTCGTCTCGCAGAAGATTTTATTAAGTTTGAGTCCGTGTAGGTATTCATCGTTTTTTGTAACCGTTCTATAAGGTTACTGAGTCATTGTAATATTGTATAATATTCGGACCCAAATTTCTGCCTTTTTTGATTCAAATTATCTAAATTTCTAAATCTAAAAAGGTCTAAATTTTATAATCGGTCAAGAGTTTGACTCAATATCTTTTTTAAGTCAAGTTTTTTAGTTCAGTCACAGAAAGTCCGATGTGTCGTATACCTATGTGGAGATGTGGATAATATTTTTAAGCAATCAATGGATATATTTTGATATTATTTTTCTAATCGTCTTAACAATATTACCCAACCACGTACATGGTGTAAGTAAAGGTGAGAAAACTTATTTGATGAAGTTACTTTATATCAAATAAGTACCTATTTACCTTTACTTCACTACTATCACTACTTTTTAAATTAATAAAATACCTACCAGTGGTGCCATATAGTAAGAACTGGATTTACTTACCTCAATTATATTAATTGAATTTATATACTTACCTACATATTGAATTCCTATCACGAGTTTTATAAATTTCTATACAACTTTTGCATTTTGATAGACATACCTTATAAATAGTATACGCACTTACTTATATCTTTATTACCTATCTAAATAAGTAGGTATTTTTATTGCCAATCTTATACCTACCGATAATTATAATAATGCATAAGGAACATGTTGTCAGACAACAAATGTATACTTTAGTACTAAAGTCATTTTGTTGTTTGAGAAGTAATTTGTGTTGTTTTAGTACTTTACAAGTTTTGTTACACGTAGGAGCATGTTACCTACTTCTATTTTGTTATCTTAACACTTAACTTTAGGATTTAAGAAAAGTACTATATAAATAATATCAGTCTTGTTGAAGCTTATAAAAATATCAACTGTAACAATTGACTGAAAATAAATAAGTAAGTATAACAATTCTTCACATCTTGAAAGAACATTGTTAAAATTGTGAAACCTCACCCTGTATACCTAGTACAAAAACTTCGTCGATTTTGCGAATATCTATGGCTATAAATGTTATTTTTATTACTTATCTAATAAAAATACTTAATAAAAGCGTGTTTTTTTTTTATTTTAAAACAAAAATATCGCAGAAGAAAGGAACCAACTCTTTAGACAAAGATTACCCTCAACCCCCAAGGCGTATCTTGCCAGCGAGGTTCGATTACTTCCTGCCAAATCGAGTCTATCGTGATAGCTTATCGAGTTTATCGCGATAGGATTGATAAGAAACGGATAGCATTTTGAATAAAACATTGTTTTACAATGTTAAACAACTAAGAATAACGTTTCAATGTGCGTAGAAAATCTAGATCCGGGAAAATTGTTTTTATGTAGGTACTTACGTTGAAAAAAATACTTGTTAGCTTGGACCCTAGCTATACCACTCTTCACCGTCGAGAGCTCGTGATTATTAGTGTTCTGTGGTCGAGAGGCAAACATCTGGCTACAAATATTATACCATTTTTAAATACTTCTACCAAACACCGTAAGTAACTCAATAATTTTTTAAATATTTGACTTTTTAGGTGCTTTTCGATTAATACCGAAAAAAAGTAAAAGAAAGTAAGTAATATAACCTATAAAAGTGATCTGTCTGGTTTTTCAAAGATGGTATGCCTGGCTAGTCTGGGTTCTTAAATTATGCTAGAAGTACAGGAAGAATGGTATGGGCGCCACGAGCTTTATACTTTGGATACCTATGAGGACAAAAGCTCGAATGTCCTAAACACAATGATAAAGTAGAATGAAACGATACAGATGTTGTTACAATATAACCTGTTTATTAAATGAAGCGAGATATGCAACAAGCACGTTGTTTTATTTTCTAGCAGTAAGATTATGATTCTAATTTTAATTTTGTGAAGCAAACAAAGTGAGTCTAAACATGACAAATAAGGAATTTAAGTTAAGTTCAAATAATGACAAAAGAAAATTTTTATCCAAACAAGAAAATCTATACAAATCTAATAACTTTGGAAACAACTAAATACAGGTATAACAATAACCCCAGAAGAGGGCAGCCACGATGTGCAACAAGGCTTGCACCAAAAAGAAATAAAAATTGTGAGAGAAATATTGAACACTATTCTATTTACCTACTAACTTAACTGTATTATTTAAGTACAACACTACCCAAATAAACAACAACCAGGTTTCAAACCTGAACTATAATTAAACCCTAACACCATAGATCTATGTGTAGAATGACAATTAAATTTAGACAATGACCAAAATACCTACTAACCTTGTCTTATGCACAAAACTCTCCCTATATTAAATACGCTGTAAAATTTTGATGGAGCAGTACCGAAGGAATAAATAAATTTCAATAGAACGGAGCCAAAATATTGGAATAAGGTCACCTGATGCGACTAATTGGAGTGGGATGCCGTGGCCGAGGACATGATCGTTAAAATGCGGCCCTGGATGATAGGAGTCGACCTCTCGGCTCACCACTCGCAGACCGGGATGTGCTGGATGTAAGATGTTATCCCTGCCCAAGGACCGAGCTCCAACCTGAAATGTTATATATTAAATTACTAAATGCAAGCATGCCCTCATTTGTGCACCACACTTGTCCGCCACATTCAAGTGAAAATACAACATGATGATGGAGATAATTGCGGATTACAGACACGTGGCACTCACCCGGATAAACTAATGCTGCAATCGTTTCCGATCTCCTCAAAATATACTCCGCAACAATTGTCCAATGGAAATTAGGTTTCTTCAAAATATTTCTCTATCACCAAATGTTCTAAAACAAAGATACAAAAACGTTATACAAACAGGCGACATGGCGCCGCATTCCAAACTCTCGACCCCTTTGAAACTGGAGCTCCCTTGCCTATACTCACCAATATCTCTCTCGCAATTAATCCTTAGTTTTATATTCTTCAAAATAGAAGAGGATCTATCCACCAGACCGAGTCAAAAACAGCAAAATTACAGAATGCTTGTCATGGGGACTGCCCTCCGCAGTCCCCAGCTTGAAAAAGGAAGCTTTGGATCTCTCTAGTGAGGCGCGTTGCTTTTCCAACATCCAAGACGTAGCTTGGTTCGATGTGACCCTTGACCTTTTGGGTCTACCTAGTTATTATTTCAAAAACCCCTTATGTCGGGAGGCGTAGCACACATGAAAAAGACAACGATCGCCTGAAACTCACCTATTATAGAAAATTTGCAACAAAATACGATTTCGCCTGTAAAAAAAAACAACTTTTGATTTTCCA
Source organism: Camptogramma bilineatum (assembly GCA_958496255.1). Lineage (NCBI taxonomy): Eukaryota > Metazoa > Arthropoda > Insecta > Lepidoptera > Geometridae > Camptogramma > Camptogramma bilineatum. The sequence goes on from OY292461.1 coordinate 13,619,127, forward strand.
AAACTTTCAAACAGAATCTTCGATACCAAGTTCACCGACCTCTGTCCAACACTAACCTCTTCGTTGACAGCCATATTGACAAGACGTTGACATCCGTAAAACAAAAAATAATAACAAACAAAAAAAAATCTAGTCTTTGGTATTTATTTACTAAGTTAATTTTGATTTTTAATATGCACCAAAAATCGCAAATGAATTATCTAAATTCAGCTAATAATTTTGTAATTTAAATATTTACTAACAAAGGACAAAGTTATTGAGAGATGTACAACTAAGCGCACCGCCATCTAGGTGAAAAGTTTGGTACTCGTTAGCTGATGAACTCTTGCGCACAAATAAGTCAAGGTTTTAGTTTTGCAATGCGCCAATAGATGGCGATGCAACGATATTCCTGTTACATTACCTCTTTGCTAAGGACAAAAGAAAAAAAAAATTATAAAAAAAAGAAAAAAAGAGTTTTACATGTCTTCTATGGGCTCAGCTACTAAAATTGTCAGTGACTTGCTATCCTACGATTCATCATTCCAACATAAAAGCAAACGAACACAAAACCAACAAAACCACAAAACAAATAAAATTTAGACAAGAATTTTGGAATAAGGCTTTGTAAAAGGGTTTCCAACAACCGCCCTAGCATAGGCTTATTTATTTGAAGGAGTTACTTCCACCGCTCCTTTGTTTGAAGTACCTAACCAAATGCCAAACAAACAATAAACAAAAACAAAATTTAGGTGAGAATGTTGGAATAAGGCTTTGTAAAAGGGTTCCCAACAACCGCCCTAGCATAGGCTTATTTATTTGAAGGAGTTACTTCCACCGCTCCTTTGTTTGAAAAACCTAATAGTCAAAACAAAAAAAAAAACAAACAAAGACTAACAAATGAAAATCTATAAGGTGCCATGTCCAACACCATCAAACGACGGCGCTGATTCTCCTCCTCTTCTCCCTAGATGCAGAATCACACTTTGACAATATGTGATTCTTCAGAGCTCACAAAGGACCGAAGACAGAGAACCCGACAACCTTTTTATGTGTGAGTACACAGCTTTGACAATACTGAGTACAAAACACCCAAAAAAAAAATTCAAAACAAATCTAAGCTCAAACCTATACACACGGCTTTACAATACCATGTTCAGAGCCTAGAATGTCCGAACTGAACAACAAACAAAATTGCACATAACCACAAAAACCAAAACCAAACAAACCAATCTCAAACCATCAATCCAAAAATTGTTCCGCCACATTTAAATCACGGCTATTTGTTTAAAAAAAAACATTTTAAATTTCAAAACCAGTTAAAATTCCAAAACTTCAAAGACAAATTTTTCTTTGACCAAAAAAAAAAAATACAATCAAACATCTAAATTAGTACTCATTTCAAGCGAGAATAAATAGAGAGAGTAGAGTGCAGTAGGTACCTACATAATAAACTTATGTTCATGAACACAGCTTTGCAATACTGTATTTCAAACTAACAAATTCCACTTAAATAAATAACTTTATCCGTATAACTATACTACGGCTAAATCAAAGTTACCAATTACAATTTCCAATACTACTACATAATAATATGCCACATTATAATACTAGCTGTAAACAATACTGAGACTAAATGAGAGTTGTGCAAAAGACAAGGTCTCCAATACAAGGTTTCAATACAAGGTTTCCAATACAAGGTTTCAAAACAATATAGCTACTAAACTAAACAACCAAATCTTCCTGAGCCCTCTAGTTGAGGCGCCAATTATAACCTATAAAAGTGATCTGTCTGGTTTTTCAAAGATGGTATGCCTGGCTAGTCTGGGTTCTTAAATTATGCTAGAAGTACAGGAAGAATGGTATGGGCGCCACGAGCTTTATACTTTGGATACCTATGAGGACAAAAGCTCGAATGTCCTAAACACAATGATAAAGTAGAATGAAACGATACAGATGTTGTTACAATATAACCTGTTTATTAAATGAAGCGAGATATGCAACAAGCACGTTGTTTTATTTTCTAGCAGTAAGATTATGATTCTAATTTTAATTTTGTGAAGCAAACAAAGTGAGTCTAAACATGACAAATAAGGAATTTAAGTTAAGTTCAAATAATGACAAAAGAAAATTTTTATCCAAACAAGAAAATCTATACAAATCTAATAACTTTGGAAACAACTAAATACAGGTATAACAATAACCCCAGAAGAGGGCAGCCACGATGTGCAACAAGGCTTGCACCAAAAAGAAATAAAAATTGTGAGAGAAATATTGAACACTATTCTATTTACCTACTAACTTAACTGTATTATTTAAGTACAACACTACCCAAATAAACAACAACCAGGTTTCAAACCTGAACTATAATTAAACCCTAACACCATAGATCTATGTGTAGAATGACAATTAAATTTAGACAATGACCAAAATACCTACTAACCTTGTCTTATGCACAAAACTCTCCCTATATTAAATACGCTGTAAAATTTTGATGGAGCAGTACCGAAGGAATAAATAAATTTCAATAGAACGGAGCCAAAATATTGGAATAAGGTCACCTGATGCGACTAATTGGAGTGGGATGCCGTGGCCGAGGACATGATCGTTAAAATGCGGCCCTGGATGATAGGAGTCGACCTCTCGGCTCACCACTCGCAGACCGGGATGTGCTGGATGTAAGATGTTATCCCTGCCCAAGGACCGAGCTCCAACCTGAAATGTTATATATTAAATTACTAAATGCAAGCATGCCCTCATTTGTGCACCACACTTGTCCGCCACATTCAAGTGAAAATACAACATGATGATGGAGATAATTGCGGATTACAGACACGTGGCACTCACCCGGATAAACTAATGCTGCAATCGTTTCCGATCTCCTCAAAATATACTCCGCAACAATTGTCCAATGGAAATTAGGTTTCTTCAAAATATTTCTCTATCACCAAATGTTCTAAAACAAAGATACAAAAACGTTATACAAACAGGCGACATGGCGCCGCATTCCAAACTCTCGACCCCTTTGAAACTGGAGCTCCCTTGCCTATACTCACCAATATCTCTCTCGCAATTAATCCTTAGTTTTATATTCTTCAAAATAGAAGAGGATCTATCCACCAGACCGAGTCAAAAACAGCAAAATTACAGAATGCTTGTCATGGGGACTGCCCTCCGCAGTCCCCAGCTTGAAAAAGGAAGCTTTGGATCTCTCTAGTGAGGCGCGTTGCTTTTCCAACATCCAAGACGTAGCTTGGTTCGATGTGACCCTTGACCTTTTGGGTCTACCTAGTTATTATTTCAAAAACCCCTTATGTCGGGAGGCGTAGCACACATGAAAAAGACAACGATCGCCTGAAACTCACCTATTATAGAAAATTTGCAACAAAATACGATTTCGCCTGTAAAAAAAAACAACTTTTGATTTTCCAAAACTTTCAAACAGAATCTTCGATACCAAGTTCACCGACCTCTGTCCAACACTAACCTCTTCGTTGACAGCCATATTGACAAGACGTTGACATCCGTAAAACAAAAAATAATAACAAACAAAAAAAAATCTAGTCTTTGGTATTTATTTACTAAGTTAATTTTGATTTTTAATATGCACCAAAAATCGCAAATGAATTATCTAAATTCAGCTAATAATTTTGTAATTTAAATATTTACTAACAAAGGACAAAGTTATTGAGAGATGTACAACTAAGCGCACCGCCATCTAGGTGAAAAGTTTGGTACTCGTTAGCTGATGAACTCTTGCGCACAAATAAGTCAAGGTTTTAGTTTTGCAATGCGCCAATAGATGGCGATGCAACGATATTCCTGTTACAGTAATTGTTATGTTGGAGAGGCTTATCAACATATTTTTCTTTCGATTTTTGTGTGAAATGCCACAATTTTTCTATTAAATTTGTATTTAACGTAGAGCCTATTTCTCATTTTCGGGTCTTTATAACGTAATTTTTGGGCAGATTATTTTATTATTGGTTATTGTGAAAGATGATTCAAAGAGTACCTACCTACCTATAGTTTTTTAATATAAATTTTGGTCACTTTTCTCGATTATATGAGGAACAGCACAACATTTTTGCCGAATTTTTCCGAATTTTTCTTTTTTCACTGTATTTCAAAAATTAAACTACCTACCTAGAATAAAACTAAAAACCATTTTGGAATGTATAAATTGAGTAGGTACTTTCATATGACACCCCACTCAATATATTTATGTAACTTTTTTTTACACCCTTGGGAACCCAATATCTTTACAACCCCTTCATTGATTAGGTACGCTCATATACTCCACAGCAAATTTCCATAGCACAACCTATTGACCTATCAAGTTTCATGCAGATTGGATAAGCGGTTCGATATAGTTATCTTCTTCTTCTCTCAGTGCCTCTCCATTAATGGAGGTCGGCAGTCAGTCAGGATATCGTTATGCGAGAACATAAAAGTGAAACATACAAAGCAAAATCACCTAACTTGCCACTAAGATCTTTGCTCGCTTCGCTCGCTCGATCGAAAAGATCGCAACATTAAAGCCAATTTTTCTTTTTAGATGGATATGAAAAGGGGGGCATTCATTGCTGGGTGGTTGAATTTGGTAAGTTATTTGTATTTTTATTAATCTGCGGCCTTACTATGAACTCTTAGAGTAGGTAGGTACCTAATGCCAAAGTAAGATTACTTTGATTCCGTATCTACTTAGAAAAGACTAAGGTAAGGTTCATCGTGAAAACTCCGTCACCAGAGTTGGCCACTTGCTCATACAAACTTACTTAAGTATATAAAACAAGACAAAGAAAGTAATCAGGGTAGTATACGTATACCTATCAATGTATTGAATTTCTTCAAAGAAATATGGACTACAGGGCCCATACCATGAGCTTTAAATGCGATTCAGTTTAGGTCCTAAACTGAACTGCTACGCTAATTTGTCACATGACGTAAGCTATGACGCTGACGAAATTCAGAAGCTAAACCAAGGATTTCATATTCTACGTAACTGGATAGTTCACTGAAACAGAAAATGCTGTCCGTCACTGAAACGGAAAACCTAAACTGAACTGAATTGTTTACTAAGACGTCATGGTACGGCTACAGTGCTCTTTTTACTAAAAATAGTCCCATTTCCTAATGGTAATTTTTCAATTAGATGTACCTACCTAAGTTGGTATTTTACTTATTAAACTATCCACAGACACTTCATTATTACTAAAATATAGTAACTTTAGAAATGTCAGTCTGGCTGTCGTTTTATTTTGGTCTTTGGCGTGAACGAAATAAAAGCTGTAGTTTTTAGTCATCATTTATTTTGTCAGTGTTTAACTTAACGGAATCATCGCTAATAGCTACTACACTCCCAAGGCCCGGTGGAGGTGCCCCTAGAGTTGAAGCCAGTAGAGAGAGAGTTGGGAATTATCTCTCTCGATGTTGCACATATTAGGCGCACTGGGCAATGTTCACAGCACGGACCCTAAGCTCGACTTAGAGTCGGATTCAGCACTGAAGTTCGATAGACGCAGCGCTACTATCGCAGAACTAGGTTATGTAAGAAATTACTAAGTAATTGTCCAAATTGAACAATAATAATTATGCAAGTTTGTACGTACACATACATACATTCTCTACATACCAGAACAACTGAACGACCTTGATTAGAAGAGCACAATAAAGTAAATAAAGCAATTAGTTCCCGCTTTTTCCGTAGGACTTGAGTGGTGAATTCTACCCTACATACAAAATTGGAAATAAGAGAAATCAGCTGCAGCTACAATGTATTTGGAAGCAGCGCTATTTATTTTTCATTACATAATGTTGTTGTTTGCTCTATTTCAGATTATTTGGTCGGGGCAAGCAATATTAAACATCGTTATATTATTCCAAATTTGGAATCAAGTCCCGCAGGATAAGGACGAAGAAACTTTAGAAGAAATGGAGCTCATTATTTTTGGAATCACTTTGTCTTTAACAACGATCTGTGTCATCTTTGGTATAATTTTGGTGCACGGATTACATACTGTAAGTATGTAAAATTTAGGTATTATATTAATTAAGTACAGTACGGCCAACGGATCTCGGCGTACGTGAAGTTAGCCGTTTCGATGCGCAGTGCAACTTTTTCATACAAAATGTTCTACTGCGCAGCGAAAAGCCTAACTTCACGATCGCCGAGATCCGTCGGCCCAACTGTATACCCTGTAGGTGCCTACCTATATTACCTATACCATGCGAACTTTTGTTGAGGTGTAACTAGTAGATACTTTTGCATTACGAGCCTCACTTTGTTCGACTGGCTCCCCACTGGAGCTTGACTACCTGAGGATAGATCACCGAAAAGAAAGCTAGGCCGAACACGGATTTGTTGTTCTGATTCTTCATGGTGTTGGTCGCGAAAGAGTAAAATCACCTCACAGGGGTTTTACTGAAATAATGATTTAAGAATTTTAAATATTTTCCTTCACCGTTTAGAGCTTAGATGACACTTTAAATCTAGATCCATATTACCTGCTGTGTCAGGTAATATGGGTGAAGGCCCGCCTGTGACGCAGGAGGTTGCGGGTAAACATTTGTCCCGCGGCGGGGATCGCCGCGGGACAAATGTTTGTATGATCTGCAAATATTTGTCTCTGGTCTGGGTGTTTTCTATGTATAGTATGTATGTATATATTTACAAAAAAAATGTATTTAAGTAGTATATCAGTCATGTGGTTCCCATAACACAAGCTCTGCTTAGCTTGGGGCTACATGATGCTGTGTGAAATGTCCAGCATTATTTATTTATTTATTATTATTTTATTATTCTTCTAACAAACAACCAAAGCAAAACACGAACTATAGACTTAAGTATAACCATAGATTTAGTTTTTTCCTAATCTAATAATGACCAACTAATCTGTCGTGGTGATTACCTACTGTCATTTTGGAGAACGAAACAAAACGCAGCAATAATGATAAGAATGGTTGACGTTGTAAATTAGAATAATTGGGCCATGGGGGCGCACCCCGCTATCACATTTCTTTTCAGGATAAAAGACAAACCATTGAAGGTATTGATTAAGATCTAAGTTAAATTAGCCACTACTTAATAAGATTTTTTTTTTTCAGTTGAAGAAAGGCAATGTGCGTGCATTTCTTATTTGGAGCAGAGTATTCTTGAGCCTTTTGTGCTTTGGACTGGTCAGAATGATGTTTATGCAACTGGGATTTTTAGCAATTGCACTAAACATTTTATTCCTAGGTAAGTTACAATGTAAATATTTACCTACTCTGAAAAACTTGGAGCTTGGACCGGGATTGCATAGGACCGGACTGATTGGCGAAATAAAGAGAAGGCCTATACACCGTTTATTTTTGGTCAGTTTAAAGCCGGCGCCTACGTAATCTATATCGATAACCTTACTCAAAAATAATAATAAAAATGAGATCTATTTTTTTGCAATTAATAATATCACGAAACATAGGCAGGATAAATCACGGAGATACGTGCTCTGTGCTCAGCTGTTGCTACGGCGTAGAGTCTACGCTATGTCGTAGACATACATACATACCTGGGTCATTAGCTCTGCGCGCCTACGACACCTTACCAAGTGTTTTCCTCACTTTTGTTAATCTTTTCAACTATTTAGTTTCGTATGAAATACTTATCAAAATCAAAAATTAAACCAACGACACGAATACGATTAAGCAATACCTACAAGCAGTGGGTGCTGGCTTTAAACTGACCCAGAATTAACGGTGTATAGAGGAGCAGTGGGTGCAACCAGACTGAAATGATGATGATGATGGTTATTTTAATTAGTAGGTAAAGATTTATCAATTTGTTCCTTAACGTTTCAAAATTATTCAATTATTATTCTAAATTATTTAATTAAAATTATTGTTTTCAGTGATATGTATCGGCATTCACTTCGTAATAACCACCCGCTACAAATCCATGGAGAACGAGCTGACACCGCTAATGGACACCCAGAACTACCAGAACTACCAGAACTTCGCTTAAAGATTAGCAACTTCTGCATTCTTCATTTTATTATTGTTATAACTAGCAAAATTATCTAGTGTGCAAAGACCTTACTAGTGAACTATGTTAGTGTGCATGAATCTTTATGTGAATAAAGAATCTTATCTATGGTGTAAGCTACAAGAAGCAAGTTGTTTTATTATAATTATTTTTACATAATATATTTCTACAAATATAAAATTAACATGAATATTTATTTTTCATAGTTACAATCTTAAGGCCTTACTTATGAAATCAAACACTGGTTAAATAAGGGGAATTATACTTAGGTCAAGCCAAAGAATTTTTTTTTAGCCACGAAACCCAACTTCTGATTTTACGAGTAGGTAGGTATAACTAAGCAACGGGAAAATAAGAAAGCTTCTGATAAACTAATTCGTCTTTTACAACAGTAACTAAATATTCCAAACAAAGCATCAAGGAAAGAACAACAATTATTTTTTACTTGCCATCTTTACTACGCGTACCACACACACAGCATGTAATATATCTTTTGAAATATAAATCTTGAAAGATCGCACCAAATATATTTTGTACTTACAAATAAATGACACGAGGAAACTAAAATATTAAATTATAAATAGGTACATTTTATAAATCCGACTACGTCTTGTTGCTAATTTGGAATACCCAAAGTGATGGTAATTTGGAATATTCTAACTAAATCATCATCAGTTTTTTTAGTAAGACAATTTTGTTGGTACCTATCCAAAACTTAAATTGTTTATACTGATTTGATTAATAAGTAATTATAACTGATTTAAGCTTATTATTATAAAATAAATAATCCTAAGAGCGTTTTCACATTATCCGATCCGATATCGGTATCGGACGCCGACACGATATCGGGGCAAGTAAAATGTATGAAATATGTACCTGCCTTTCACATTGTCCGACCCGATATCGGATATCGGAGCGGACATCTTTCATACATTTTACTTGCCCCGATATCGTGTCGGCGTCCGATACCGATATCGGATCGGATAATGTGAAAACGCTCTAAGAAGTATTTTCACTTTCGACTCTATTAAAGGTAATTTGGAATACTTACCAATTTTCTAAAGATACGTACCGATTTAAAGAGTTGCTCTCTAAGATACCATTTGCATCAAAAAATGGCGTAGGTAGTAATATTCTTCACAACTAAGTTAAGGATAGTGAATATAATTTGAAATAGAATCATTATTCTGATTTGTTTAAAATTGTAAACCATACCCCTGTCGGAAAGAGGCGTGATTTTATGTATGTAAGTAAAACATATTTTATCTGACGATCAGATCGAGTGATGTGCGAAGGAGGAAAACTGATCCAGAAAACTGGTTTTTACCTGCATTGAAATATAAATACCGTAGAACCCCCGAACTTTGCCTACTTTTTCGAGTTTTTTTAAATTTTGCGCCAAACTGATCATAAACAATCGGTTCTGTCATGCTGAAGTCAACCAATTACTAAAGGGCTTTCAATGTGTGTGTGTGCTAGGCTCACAGCATTGAAAACCTTGACAGTAGAGGCTGTCAAAAAAGTAGGCAAAGTTAGGGCAACGAGCCTAACTTTGCCTGAGGTCCATATTTTCTGTAAAACTTGGTAAATCATATAGATTTTAATGCAGTTTAATCATATATTGAACCATTTATAGATTATATTCTCAATACTACTCCAAATAATTATATTTAACTTTATATGATGGCAGGCAAAGTTAGGGCATCATTTACCGACAAAATGCGCCAAAAGTCAGGGCTGTCACAAAAAAGTAATCATCATCATCAGCCTATACAGTCCATTGCTGGACATAGCCCTCCTCCAATCTGCGCCATTTTATCCTGTCCATGGCTTGTTGCATCCACGGCGCGGCGACCTTTGGAAAATCATCACTCCACCTAGCCAGAGGGTGTCCTACACTACTTTTTTCAAGTCGTAACAATAAAAGTAGGTACATAGATAAATAGTAAAATATTGAAAAAAAGTAACGAACATCTAACCGCTTTTATTGGTGCTAAAGTAGCAATGTCTTAGTTAAAAATACCAAAAGAAAACAGACGGGAGTGGTTTGAAATTCATAACCCTCATTTTGTTCTGTTGGTTAAATCTAAAACTGACAACCCTAGGGTAGGCAAAGTTTGGAAAACTTTATTCAAAAAATTGCGCCTAACTTTGCCTTCTCAGATATTTCTGTCAATAATCATAGTATTTAGATGAGATAATTGTGTTTCGAAAGCCGATCATATTTGCCAACTACTGTAAAGATATGAAAGACGTACCTCAAACCAGTTCCTCACAATGACATAATTTTGTGGGACAAGTCAAAAAATTGCGCGATTTCCACCGAAAACTTTTTGCAACTACTATGAAATGGCTGCCGTTATTTTAAAGTTAAATAGTGCAGTATTGGCTGTTTATGATTTGGGTTTCTACCAACGAACAAAAATAAGTGTTGTTGTGATAGGAAAATAAATATCGTACTTTTTATAATTTAGGCAAAGTTACCTACACTAGGCAAAGTTCGGGGGTTCCACGGTACCTATATGTTAGCTTGGACCCTCGCTATACCACTCCTCACCGTCGAGAGCTCGTGATTTAGTGTTCTGTGGTCGAGAGGCAAACATCTGGCTACAAATATTATACCATTCTTCTATCAAACACCGTAAGTAACTCAATCATTTTTTAAATATTTGACTTTTAAGTGCTGTTTACCTATTGTTATTTTCGAGACCTTTATCGAAATATTTTTCTTTCAATTTTTGTGTTTGCTACCACGGTTTTTCTAATTTGTATTTAATGTAGAGCCTAGTTCTCATTTCCGGGTTTTTTTAATCGCGGTTTTTGGGCAGATTATTTTATTATTGATTATTGTGAAATTTTGTTCAAACAATATTTTTTTCACATTTTTGATAACTTTTCTCTATTATCTGAGGAACAGCACAACATTTTTGAGTACAGTACGGCCAACGGATCTCGGCGAACGTGAAGTTGGCCGTTTCGATGCGCAGTGCAACTTTTTACCCGACTGCGCAAAGCAAAGGAAGGGTAATGTGTTTATCAGTCTATGTATGTATGTATGTTTGGATGTTTCTATGTGGCATTCTAGAGGCCAAACGCGTGGACCGATTTTGATGATTCTTACGTCAATCGATTCGTCTGAACCTTGGGAGTGTTGTTAAAGGCATGACAGTAATCAAAATTCACCAGTGCCACCACCAGACGCCTTAATGTCAAAATTAAAAAAATCAAAATCGTCACACCATGTCAAGTGGGGTATCGTTGAATAGGTATTTTAAAATCAACTTTATGTTTCTTTTACCATTTTTCATTTTAAGTAATAGTTTAGGAAAAATAACGGTTTAAAGTTGATTAATAATTATTCTCGCTATGGATGTTTCTATGTGGCACTCTAGAGGCCAAACGCGTGGACCGATTTTGATGATTCTAACGTCAATCGATTTGTCTCAACCTTGCGAGTGTCACTAAAGACATGAAAGTAATCAAAATTAACCAGTGTTACAACCAGACGCCATATTGTCAAAATTGAAAAACTCAAAATTGACGAACTATGTCAAGTGGGGTATCGTTGAATAGGTATTTAAAAATCAATGTTAGGTTTCTTTTACTATTTTTCATTTTAAATAATAGCTTAGGAAATATAACGGTTTAAAATTCTGTTTGTGTGTATCTTGGCCGCGCTGCGCGGCCCGCGCATCACGTCTCGGTCGAACGAAACTACTGGACGGATTTAAATGAAACTTGGTATTATTTGAGTGCATACATACTATACTACTACGAGGTATAAATAGGATACTTTTGATTACTATACCTACTTACTTACTGAAAATCTGGTTGTAATTCATTAACACATAGTACGATTTTATTGATTCTTTTTACCCGACTGCGCAACGCAAAGGTAGGGTAATTTTGTTAGAAAGTAGGTATGTACCTACTTTAAAATGTTCTGTAAAAATTTCAAGGTCATCGGTTTTGTAGTTCAGAAGTTACAAACATCGCAACCCTCAGTATTATTTTTTATTTACATTAATTACCAAAAACACAACTAGATGTCGCTGCTAAATCTGAACCAATCCTAGATCGCGCTATCGTTGCGTTTTGAAAAGTTTACCTATTCTATCAATTTTTGAGGGCCATTATCGAAAGTTTTTGATATTATTGGATTGGATTGAATTATTGGCTGATGGGGAATTGGATTGGATGGATTTGATGAATAAAATTGAATAAATAATTAGGGCGATACGAAGTTACTTAGTTTAGTTGGTTTATTAATTTCTTGTTGGGTAGGTAATAGTTAATCAAGGTATTTTAAAATCAACTTTATCATAACTAAAAAGTGTTAAATAAAAAAATATTTTAAAAAAACAAAAACCCGACTGCGTCAAAACTAAAAAGAAAAAAACAAGCCTGCAAAGAATTACTCACAGTCGGGACCCATAACATTGGGAAGATTTGATTGGTAATAAAATGAATGGGTACCGACTGTGAGTAATTCTTTGCAGGCTTGTTTTTTTCTTTTTAGTTTTGACGCAGTCGGGTTTTTGTTTTTTTAAAATATTTTTTTTTCATACAAAATTTTCTACTGCGCAGCGAAGAACCTGACTTCACGTACGCCTAGATCCGTCGGCCGAACTGTAGGTACCTACGTACCTACCTAATTATTTTTGTTGTTTGCCTAAAAGCATTTTGCTTACACTTATTTTTTTTTAATTTTTCGTTAACTTTTTAATTAATTTATTAAATAGTTTGTCTAATGTTTTGTCATATAGGTTTGTACTTAGACTTTACGAGTCTAATGTCTCTTTCTCGTGAGAAAACAAATATTCACAATTAATAAAAAAAATAATCACACAATTTTGCTCGGGTAAACTATAAAAAGATCGCAAAACTAAAGCCAATGTTTTTTTTTAGATGCATAAGAAATATCAGGCATTCATTGCTGGGTGGTTGAATTTGGTAAGTTATTTGCATTTTTATTGCTTTGTATACAAAATTACCTAAGTACTTGCGGCTTTCTATAAAACAATAATAATTGTAGCAGTTTGATAAGTACGGCCCCAAGAATGTCTTTATGTGAAGAATTTAGTTTTCATTTTATTTTGGAGTTACAAAATTGAAATTCATCAACGTGACTTTGAAACTGAGAAATATGAAGTTTGATAGCATAATTTAATGAAAAATCTGTAAAGTAAGCGGAAAACTTTCACTTTTTTTCTCGAAAAATCAAAAAATGCTCCGTCTAAAAAAGTCTTCTTCCGCGCGGCGCCGAAGCAAACTGAGGTATGGCGGGAGGCCCACAAAGGGCTCCTTACGCGATAAATTGTAAGATCTAGCAACGTCTTTTTTCTAAAATATCGCAAAGTTTCATTGTGTACCACTGTAACAACGTTCGACACCCTATCCTACAGTTTCAAATGGGCCACATAACCTATTAGGTACTACCGCGGTTAAGGAAAACATTTGAGAAAATTGCTTGTAGATTACGTAGGTAATCTTCAGCTTATATTTATATAAAAACAAGATCTAATAAGCTAGGTTGGTAATACCACGGACAAAATTAATCCATGGTAATACCAAATAGTAATACTCGTTGTATTATTTCCTGTGTATTTTAGGGGGTAAAAAAAAGTTAAATAAATATCTTACATATTAAGTAGGGTATCATAATGAAAGGTCTTTATTTGTGCTTTCCAAAATAGTTATAAAGAATTTTATTCCAGGATCCAGGATGTATTTATAAGTAGGTAGGTACCTACTTTTGAAATACGACGAGAATTCAAAAAAAGCGAGCTAGCGCTAGCTTAGCACTTGAAAGTATAGGGGTAGTCAGAAGAAAGTCCAAATGTAAGCCATCTACGGTGCGCAAGATCTCAGTTCGGGGCGAACTACTTGTTTATTTTTCATTGCAAAATTAAACCCCTGTTTTTGCTGTTTCAGACTTTCTGGTTGGGGCAAGCGATATATATCATCGTTCTAATATTGCAAACTTTGAAACATGTCCCGCAGAATAAGGATGAAGAAACTTTAGACTTAGTGATACTCATTGCTTATGGAATCGCTTTGTTTATAACAATGATCTGTGTCATCTTCGGTATACTTTTGGTGCACGGATTACATACTGTAAGTATACTCTATAGAATAGATTTTTTGAAAATTCCAAAATATCTAGTACTCCTCCGCCAATCTATACCAAAGAAGTTTCTTCAAGATTTTCACGCTAAAACCACCCACTTTCCACAGCCTAGCCTTACTGTATCAGGCTAATCAGGGCAAATTCAAACCAGCGCGAAATCAAAAACTTGATGGTCTTTTCTGTTCGGCGTTTGAAGCGGCAAGACGTTTGCGCCAGCACAGAGGGAGTCACTTATTTCCTGAGGATGCCCCGTGGAGGGGTGATTCACGTGTCGAAGTCCATCAAGTTTTTGATTTCGCGCTGGTGCTGCTCCCGAATTTGCCCTGACTAGCCTGACACAGTAAGGCTAGACTGTGTTTGAATATTTTCCTTTGCCGTTTAGAGCTTAGATCCATTATTACTGTGTCAGGGCCCCCATTCTTGTAACAAACTTTTATCAACCAAAGCTAAACTTCCACTTAAACCGTTTTGTTTCCTAATCTAATAATGACCAGCATTAGCTGAGACTGGGCCTTTTTGGCACCACTGCTGGTATGTTTTTATTGTCTGTTTTTTATGTTTACTTAACTTTCTCCGTATACCTTTTTATGTTCTGTATCCTCTGTGTGTGTGCCAAATAAACGTTATCTTATCTTACCAACGACTGTGGTAAAGTTTTCAAACAAATTACTCTCATTTTGGAGAACGAAACAAGACGCAGCCATAATGATATAGCTGAATGGTTGACTTTGTAAATTAGAAGAATTGAGGCCTAGAGCGCACCCCTTTATCACAATCTTCATCATTCATTTATTTTTGGGATAAAATTGGGTAGATCTATGTTAAATTAGCCACTATAAGATATATTTTTTTTTTTCAGTTAAAGAAAGGCAGTGTGCGTGCATTTATTATTTGGAGCAGAGTATACTTGTGTCTTTCTTGCATGGTATTGGTCAGAGCGCTGTTTATGAAAGTGGAACTATTACCACTTGCACTAAACATTGCATTCCTAGGTAAGTTACACTGATAATTTAAAAAATCAGAGTTATATTATTATAATAATCCGTACCCATTTAAAAATGTGAAAGTGTGTTTATTTGTTTGTTTATTTGTCCTGCTTTCACGTCAAAACAAAGCGACGGACTGACGTGATTTTTTGTGTGGAGATAGTTGGAGGGCTGGAGAGTAACATAGGCTACTTTTTATCCATCAGACACCCATGGCTAATTTAATTAGTAAAGATTTATCAATTGTACCTTAACGTTTAATTTTTTTTTTTTTTTCAGTGATTTATATCGGCATTTACCTTGTAATAGCCGCCCGCTACAAGTCCATGGAGACGGAGCCGATACCTCCGCCAACGAACACCCAGAACTACGAGAACTACAAGAGTGGTTCTGGTAGTTCAGTCTAAGGGGCACCTTAGACCTACAATAACATTGTAGGTACAAAAATGTAATTGTACAATAAGATTGAAATACACGTTGAACCCAAACGATCAAATTATATTGCACAATAGGCATGATGACAGTAATCAAGTATCGCCAAAATATTTATCTGATCTAATGAAATAGGATTCAAAGATTTTGAAAAATGTATTTATTCTCTTATTAATGTCGAGAATAATAATTTATTTGTAAAAATAAATCTACAAAATACAACAATCCGCCATGATAGCTAAAACACCCATCAGAGCGAATTACGTCACGTCTCAGTAAATGTCATTTTGTTTCTATGTACCTAAGTTGTCATCACTGGTTGATATACTGAGCCATTACGTAAAAACAGACGCCATGACACCGGCGAGCGTTTTGGCGTGAATTTGAAAATTTAAATTTAAATGTACTTTTATTGCACAAAAACCTTAATTTTCTACAGAAATATGATATATTTTAGACATAATAGATACTTCTGAATATCATAGAAGAGATTTTGAAAATTAGTCATCATGCCTTTTCGCGTTCAGTCGGAGTATAGTATTAATTCGTGTAGGTACTATGTGTTTGTGTAGGTAGGGGAGGCTGGGGTCAATTGGAACGTTATTTGAGGAAATCGTTAGTGTGACTTCATTTTATGTCCTATCTGTTTGGTAATGAGTTTTAATTATAGCTAAACTATCTGGCTAAATGGTCACACTAATCATTTTGCTGTACATATGCCCTTAATTTAGGTAGAAGCTATTTATAAACCCTTGGAAAATGTTTCAATTGACCCCGAATCAGGGTCAGTTGAAACGGTGCCTGGGGTTTGTTGATACAGGTCTTTTTAACTGTCACTCAAATGTTTTATTAGCCCCAGGTGCTATTGATGATGTATTTTCAAAACAAGACTGAAAAAATGGTTGTTGATGTGAAAAAATTAAAACAGTAAATTATTAATAAAAATATAACCGAATTTAATTAGGTAATAATTTTAAGGTCAATATAATTTTTTGTCTATTGTACCTACCTGCCTTTATAACATAAAACTTGGTGTTATCAATATATTGTTTTGTATTGTACTGTAAGTAATGAAGAGATAGAGTCGGTTTGTTATGAATAAAAAACATTTTAACGAAAACAATCAGTTTTATTGCTTTTCGCTCAAGTTTTATTATGTTATTTAGATTCTAATTTAGTTTAAGGAAGATTTCTAAACATCTAAAAAATAAAAAAAGATTTGAATGAACTTGTTTGAACAAGTATCTATGAAATAAGCGGTTCGTTTGTTTCAACTGCCCCCACACCCTCATTTCAAATATTTTATCAAACAGATATATAATTTTAAATAGAATCGTAAGTAAGTACTTCATAATTGTTTTGTAAAATATTTTTTATCCAACGTTTCCTACCAAATCGAGTTTATCGCGATATGCGAAGGAGGTAAACTGATCCAGGAAAATGGTTATTTAAGTAATAACCATTTTAACAATAACAAATTGAAAAAAATACTCGTTGGCTTAAACCCTATACCACTCTTCACCGTCGAGAGGCAAACATCTCCTGACTACATTTATTATTTTGCCATTCCTAAATATTTTTATCACACAGTAAGTACACAATAATTTTTTTTAATATGTGACTTTTTAGGTGCTGATCGATTTATGCTGAAAAAATAAAAGTAATTTGTCAAGAGCTGTATCGAAATATTTTTCTTTTAATTTTTGTTTGAATGCCACGATTTTTTTATATAAGTACTTATATTTTTTAAAACGCGTTTTTGGCCATTACTCTATTATTGATTAGGTAGGTACTACCTACATGAAATTTGGTTCAAAGAAAGAAAAGATTTTATTTTATTATAAATTTTGATAACTTTTGTCGATTATCTGAGGAACAGTACCAATATTTTTGAGTTATTTTTATTTTTGTTGTTTACCTAGTTGTCTAGTTTTTTTTTAATTTTTCGTTAACTTTTTATTTAAATTGTAAAACTGACGTTCCTCACGCGTCTATTGCGAGAAAACATTCACCATTTTGCTCAGATTTCGGACTCCTCGCTTCGCTTGTAATATTCCTAGAGGGCACTTGCCAAGCCTAAAGTTAATAAAGCCATTATTTTATTTTTAGATGCATACGCATATGAAAAATGAGGCATTCATTGCTGGGTGGTTGAATTTGGTAAGTTGAATTTGCATTTTTATTAATTTGTATAGGTACCAAATTGACGTGCGGTTTTTTATATAACAATAATAATAGTAGCAGTTTTATAAGTAAGGCCCCAGGAATGCTAAAACTGAAGAATTTAGTTTTTATATTATTACAAAATTGAAATTAATCAACGAAATTCATCAAGTATTAGAATAATATGGTACTTGACATTAATTATTACAGTTTTAAATGGGCAATATAACGTACTACTACCACAGCTAACTACTGCGGTTGAGGAAAACATTTCAGAAAATTATTTGTAGATTACGTAATTTTCAGCTAAATTTATACATTAACATTTATAAAAACTCATATAAAAACAAGACCTAAAAAGTAACTAGGCAGGTAATACCATGGACAAAATTAGTCCATGTTAATACCAACCTCATTATTCATTGTATTGTTTCCTGTAGGTAGTACCTACCTACAGGTATTTTATACGAAAATACTCTAACAACTGATTTTTGGAAACACCGCTGCTTTGATTAATTATATGTCAACCAACAGTTGGTTGATCTTTTTTTGGCGTTTTGACGCTCGAAATCGGGGTCTAGACATCTAGTTCGTCCAAGCACCGCTGTAAAACAAAATCAAAGAAATAGAGCTTCACTACATTTTTACCTAGAAAAACCATATCTAAAGAAGTAATTAGGTTAATACCTACCACAAATAAATTGAATTTCTTTTAAAAAATGAAATGAGATGTATCGAGCTAAGTATAATGTACATCTTTACATTATAGCTGGTGTGTGTGAAGTTCTTTAAATCTCTGTTTGCTGTTACAGACTATCTGGGTGGGGCAAGCAATATATATCATCGTTCAAATATTGCTTCAACCAACTTTGAATCATGACGTCCCGCAGAATAAGGACGAAGAAGCTATAGACGAGATGGTGGCCATTGTTTTTGGAATCAGTTTGTTTATAACAATGATCTGTATCATCTTTGGTATCCTTTTGGTACACGGATTACATACTGTAAGTACTAACTATGGAATATGTAGGTATTATCGGCGCGGCGCACTATGGGTCAGGACAGTCATTATCGTCTTTTTAATCACTTTATAAAACTTTGATTTCTTCATATTTCTCAATGATTATATGTAGTAGGATAATTGAACTATCATATACCACAAAAAAAGGCAATATTAACACATTTAAATAGCCATATCAAGAACTTGAATGTAAGGAAGTAGATTCACAGACTTAGGAAAATTTTTGATATGGCACTTTCAGATCGTTTTTTTTAAATTATTTGTCAATAAACTATAACGTATTATACATCATTAGAAGCGTGGTACTTTACGCTTTTTACTTAATTCAAGTAAATTCTTTTATGATAAATAAAGTTAGCTTTTATAGTCAATTTTCCAAAGTCCTAATATTTTTTGGGTTTTGAAAATTCAAATCGACTTTTCATATTTACCGCTGTCTCCCGACAAGGAGATACGACTACCATAACATTTCTTGGTCTGTATAGTAATAGGATTTAAAATAAAATCTTGCCCCAATTTGCCCCATTTTGACTCAGAGGCAAAAATGTGTACGGTGGAAAAATCTGAAAAATCATAAAAATGTATTTTTTTGGACAATTTGGTTTAAAATGTAGCATTTATCCTCGTTTTAATTCATTTCATGCCATTAATGTTAGTTTTACTTGATTAACTTTTAATTAAATTTAATTATTTTTGAAATTATGAAGATAATTATTTCATAATTATTTTAGCTGCAAGTAGAGAATACTGCATGAATAACTGCATTACCTATTTGATAAATTGTTGATTTTTTTATGACAATGGTTGATGGAAAAGTCATTCAGGAAATCACTGATACCAGTTCTGGAGCAGTGAGCGTATTTGTGGTGCTAGACCAACTGAAATGAACGATTCAAGTAAGGTTGCATCCAAGCCTGAAAATCAAAATGCCTATCAGTATGGCTTATCAACACTCCATGCGTGGATTCGATGCATGGAATTACAATATCTATAATATTACAATATCTAACAATCTCTTATTTCAAAATGATCGGCTAAAACAACGGAAAACCAGAGACTCAAACAAGGGAACAAAAGAAGTGTACAAGTGCAGTTTAGGAATCAAATGGGTTTACATCATAGACAAACCACAACAAGGATCTGGCAATAGTAATGATGATAGATTATTAGCTAGTAGTTTTTTTCAGAACTACCATTGCAGTTCCGAAATTGCGGGAGTTTATGTTGTGTCAAGAAGCTATGTCTTTTAGATTTTTAACCTACAAAACCTGGCATTTACTTTTTTACGATTATTAGAATTTTTATTATATTATATTGTTTTTTTATATATTTATAATCAGTACTTCATTATTATATATTAGTTTCCAATTTGTCGTTTATAATGTTTAAAATAAGTTTTATTTAAGTAACTTATTACTCATTCAAATAGTACCTACCTAAGTTTTAATTTAACGCAAAAAAATACTTAAAATATTTTTTTTATGTATTAGTATTATTTTCTATCATGTTAATGTAGATTTTGTTTTAATTGTGTCCATTGGAGTAGTTAAAATCCGCGGAAATATATAAAAAATAAAGTTTTATTTACTTAAGTGGTATTTTTTTTATATTAATAATGGTTTTTTATGAATTTTTTTGTTTTAATTTTAAGCCTATATAATCTTAGATTATAATAGCGAAAGATTCATTAAGATATTTTAAAAACTGAGGAAGTTACAGAATTTAGAGACGATAATTACGCTCCTGACCCATAGTGCGGCGCCCTGATTACCTACGTAAGACTTGCAATAGAAATGCGACAGCAATTACTACGCGACCGGTCGATAAATATCACTTAAAATCGCACATCATCTCGCCTGTCGCAAAATGTACTTTGGCCAAAGTAAAATAAAGATCTATGTTAAATTAGCCACTAATAAGATTTTTTTTTTTTTTTCAGTTGAAGAAGGGAAGTTTGCGTGCGTTTATTATTTGGAGCAGAGTATTCTTGTGCCTTTGGTGTTTTGGATTGATCAGAATGATGTTTATGCAACTAGGATTTTTACCAATTGCAATAAACGTTGTATTCTTATGTAAGTTCCACTGATACTCTGAAAAAATCAGAGTTATTTCGTAATTATAATCCTACTATCCTACTAATATTATAAAGGCGGCGAAAGTCCGTGTGTGTGTGTGAATGTTTGTTACCACGTATCTCCATAACTACTAAACCGATTTTAATGAAATTTGGAATGTAGATAGTTTAGGCTCTGGAATAATACTTAGGCCTTTTTATACCGGAAAAATGTATGCTTCCCGTGGGATAAAGAAAAGTAACACATAGGCTACTTTTTACTACTTTTTATCCCGGAAAAATGTATGGTTCATGTGGGTTAATAAATTAGTAGTCCATACGGGTGAAGCCGCGGGCGTTCACTAGTAAAATATAAAATAAACTCCCTAAATTTTAATTAAAAAATTGTAAGATTATTTTAGTTAGTAGGTACCTAAAGATTTGTTTGTACCTTAATGTTAAAATTTTTTTTTTTTTTAGTGGTATGTATCGGCATTTACTTCGTAATAGCCGCCCGCTTCAAGTCCATGGAGAGGGAGCTGATACCTCCTCCGCTAATGAACACCCAGGACTACCAGAACAACCAAAACTACAACTACTCTTAAAGATTAGCAACTCTTGCATTACCTACTGATTTTATTATTTCTACATACATATTTCCAATAAAAATAAAATTAACACGAGTATTTATTTTCCATAGTTAGGTACAATCTTTCTTTAGCGATCCCCTCAATGATCTTCTATATAAACTGAGGTAGATGTGTTGTACCCCGCTCTGCGTGGCGAACAAAACTCAAGCTAATTAGCTTGAGACAACTCAGTCGCACTCTGTCTTGCTCCGATGTTACACGCATTTACACGGACCACTCATATAATTTATCTCTTTCTGATATCGGGGTTTTATTATATCACTGCTATCTTTTAGTTTTCTTGAATGATCTAACTAAACAAAGCTGCGAATATTCTACATAGATAGTGATAGCAAAATTTCGCCGCGTTTTAAAGCTTCTTACAGTGAGTATAACGTCTCCATTGGTAGGTAGTATCTCATTGGATTTAAGGTTACAGCTGATCAGTTGGCGCCGCATCCGAACCTCAACGCATCGCCTCGGTATTATTTGTATGGAACCCAATGCTTAAAGGTACGGTAACGTCACCGGATCGGTACATCGCTAGGCTAAAGTAAAGGAACAAGTGAACGCAAAAAGGCGATGCCGTGGGGTGGAGACTGGTCAGCTATAACCAGCTCCTGAAAACTGAAACAAATTTTTTCGGGATTCGAACCCACGACCTTTGGATCGAAAGTCAATGTACCATCCCACTCGGCCAACACAGCTTGATGGTGTAAAGCAATAAACACACCATGGATGAGCATGGCGAATGTCATCTGATAGTTATCGATCGGCGCAGCTCCCACTGCGCACGTTCCTTGCAGCCTCCCTGTTAAGGCGAAGCCTTTTTGTATTTTCGTCTTTTTTTGTTTCGTTTTGGTTAAGACAATTAAAAAAAATCAAAGGTATTGAGTAAACGTATTTTTATATATTGGTATGTATTCTTCTTTTATTTTGTTATTCTTTATTATAATAAAATAATGTGTACCGTTATTTATAATATAGTATTGGCATTACGTAAATAGCAAGGCGCGCAGTAGCTTTGGGCGACCGTGTGAAAATGTTTTCATTGGTAAAGAGTGAGCTTGACACATTAGAAAAAGAAAGTAAAGTCAGTTCACGTGGTGGGTATAAATAAGGAAGTAATGTAATAGAATATAATATCTTTAATATAATTAATCAATGCTCCAAATACATATGTATGTATGTATGTTCGTATGAGCTAGTGGCTAACTCTAGTGACTGACTTTTTTATTCCACCTGAGGGCCTCCGTCAAGGCTTAACGACTTAAACGCCGAGACTGACAATTAACGGACCTTCCGAAACATGGAAACCTTGCTGTCACCAATACCTTCTACGATCTATCAAGAACGTCTAAGCAAGCTACGCCACGAGCGCTGGAAATATTAAAGTTATATTTTTCCAAATAAACAGATACTTACGTAGGAGAACCGTTTCACTAACATAGCCAAACGGATTGCACGTAAAAGTCTCAATGGGCAGGCCATATAGCACGCAGAACAGATGGCCGGTGGGACCGATAAGTTCTTGAATGTTGAACCGCAGTGTTGGACGTCCAACGACAAGATGAATAGACGACTGTAAAAACTGCAGGTCGACGGCAGAAGCATGCTTCCAACCGCAATACATGGAAACTTTGAGGGAGGCCGTCCAACAGTGGAAGTCGTACGGCTGAGATGATGATGATAATGCAAATTATGTCACAGCGCTTCCCCTTAACAAGTCTTGAATCACATCAAGGATCCCGTGAACTTGTTTCGTGCCACTAAAATGTGTGTCGAGTGAGTGCCTATGATAGTGATCAAGGGTTGAAGGGTGGGATTTATGGTGAGATTTATTAGATTAATAATTTAATTCTCAAAAAATCTTTAAAAAAAAGAAGTAAAGGAGAAACGTGACTTATGTTAGAGAATAAGGTTTCATAATAATAAATTGTCAATAAGACAAGAAAAATTCCGAAAAAATCTTATTTTAATTGGTGAGTCGTTCGAGTTTAACTTGTACCTACCTAAATACCTATATTATTATTCATAGATTGTTTTATAATAATTTTACAATAAAAACACAAGAAATGTCACAATGAGATTTTTTTATAAATTCAATTAAGTAATTGGTAGTAGGTATAAGTTGAACTTGTCTAGATAATGTAGGTATTTCGTTTGTTAAGAGCCAGTATACAATTTCGCACTCGACAAAATCAGCGCTCGGAGGGACAAAAGTTGCTAAATTCTAACACCCGATGAACAGCGCTCCGTTTCTTAGACTAAACGGTTTTGGTAATTTTCATGTGATTGATTTTTTTGCGATAGTATACCTAAATACTTTTTGGGTAGGTACTTAGGTAGGTACCTATAGGTATAACACAAAACAAAGTCGGGTTATTTACACCTTGAATACAAATAATTACAAAAAATAAATGTTTGTTTCTTTGTCCCATAAACCATATTGTGCTGATCTGATGGAGTCAGGAGCTTTTCAACAGAACTCTTCAGTAAATAGTCCGATTGAGTTGAAACTTGGATCTCAGCATGTCAGTCAAGTTCCGACTACAATGAAATAATATGGTGACAGCTAGCTCATCTGATGATGGAGTCAGGACCTGTTCCATGGAACTTTTTAATGATATGGGTATCAAATGACAGGGCTTGATGAGCGCAACACAATGCTGATCTGATGATGGAGCCAGGACCTGCTCCATGGAACTTTTTAATGATATGGGTATCAAATGAAAGGGCTTGATGAGCGAAACACAATTCTGATCTGATGATGGAGTCAGGACCTGCTCCATGGAACTTTTTAATGATATGGGTATCAAATGAAAGGGCTTGATGAGCGCAACACAATGCTGATCTGATGATGGAGTCAGGACCTGTTCCATGGAACTTTTTAATGATATGGGTATCAAATGAAAGGGTTTGATGAGCGAAACACAATTCTGATCTGATGATGGAGTCAGGACCTGTTCCATGGAACTTTTTAATGATATGGGTATCAAATGACAGGGCTTGATGAGCGCAACACAATGCTGATCTGATGATGGAGCCAGGACCTGCTCCATGGAACTTTTTAATGATATGGGTATCAAATGAAAGGGCTTGATGAGCGCAACACAATGCTGATCTGATGATGGAGTCAGGACCTGTTCCATGGAACTTTTTAATGATATGGGTATCAAATGAAAGGGTTTGATGAGCGAAACACAATTCTGATCTGATGATGGAGTCAGGACCTGCTCCATGGAACTTTTTAATGATATGGGTATCAAATGAAAGGGCTTGATGAGCGCAACACAATGCTGATCTAATGATGGAGTCAGGACCTGTTCCATCGAACTTTATAATGATATGGGTATCAAATGAAAGGGTTTAATGAGCAAAACACAATGCTGATCTGATGATGGAATCAGGACCTGTTCCATGGAACTTTATAATGATATGGGTATCAAATGAAAGGGTTTTATGCGCGAAACACAAAGCTGGGTTAGGATTTACTTTTGACTTCGATTTTTGATGTTTGATTTTTCATTTTTAATCTTGATTTTAATTTTAAAATCAAAATCAAGAAATAAAAATCAAAATAAAAATCCGAGATCCGAGAATCGAGAAATGAGAAACAAGAATCAAGAATCAAAATCAAAAATCAAAAATTAAAAAATTGAAAATCAACAATTAAGAATCCGAGATACAAGATCCGAGAATCGATAATCGAAAATTGAAAATCAAGAATCAAAATCTAGAATCAAGAACCCGATATCCAAGATCCGATAATCAAGAATTGAGACTCGAAAATCGAAAATCAAGAATCCGAGATCCGAGAATAGAGAAACTAAAATTGAAAATCAAGAATCATAGTGAAAGTCAAAATCAAGAATCAAAGTCAAAGTAAACCCCGACCCAGCTTTGTGTTTCGCTCATCAAGCCCTTTCATTTGATACCCATATCATTATAAAGTTCCAGGGAACAGGTCCTGACTCCATCATCAGATCAGCATTGTGTTTTGTTCATCAAGCCCTTTCATTTGATGCCCATATTATCATTAAAAGTTCCATGGAACAGGTCATAACTCCATTATCAGATCAGCATTATGTTTTGCTCATCAAGCCCTTTCATTTGATACCTGTATGATTAAAAAGTTCCATGAACCAGGTCCTGACTCCATCATCAGATCAGCATTGTGTTTCGCTCATCAAACCCTTTCATTTGATACCCATATCATTAAAAAGTTCCATGGAACAGGTCCTGACTCCATCATCAGATCAGCATTGTGTTGCGCTCATCAAGCCCTTTCATTTGATACCCATATCATCATAAAATTCCATGGAACAGGTCCTGACTCCATCATCAGATCAGCATTGTGTTTCGCTCATCAAACCCTTTCATTTGATACCCATATCATTAAAAAGTTCCATGGAACAGGTCCTGACTCCATCATCAGATCAGCATTGTGTTGCGCTCATCAAGCCCTTTAATTTGATACCCATATCATTAAAAAGTTCCATGGAATAGGTCCTGACTCCATCATCAGATCAGCATTGTGTTGCGCTCATCAAGCCCTTTCATTTGATACCCATATTATTAAAAAGTTCCATGGAACAGGTCCTGACTCCATCATCAGATCAGCATTGTGTTGCGCTCATCAAGCCCTTTCATTTGATACCCATATCATCATAAAATTCCATGGAACAGGTCCTGACTCCATCATCAGATCAGCATTGTGTTTCGCTCATCAAACCCTTTCATTTGATACCCATATCATTAAAAAGTTCCATGGAACAGGTCCTGACTCCATCATCAGATCAGCATTGTGTTGCGCTCATCAAGCCCTTTAATTTGATACCCATATCATTAAAAAGTTCCATGGAATAGGTCCTGACTCCATCATCAGATCAGCATTGTGTTGCGCTCATCAAGCCCTTTCATTTGATACCCATATTATTAAAAAGTTCCATGGAACAGGTCCTGACTCCATCATCAGATCAGCATTGTGTTGCGCTCATCAAGCCCTTTCATTTGATACCCATATCATCATAAAATTCCATGGAACAGGTCCTGACTCCATCATCAGATCAGCATTGTGTTTCGCTCATCAAACCCTTTCATTTGATACCCATATCATTAAAAAGTTCCACGGAACAGGTCCTGACTCCATCATCAGATCAGCATTGTGTTGCGCTCATCAAGCCCTTTCATTTGATACCCATATTATTAAAAAGTTCCATGGAGCAGGTCCTGACTCCATCATCAGATCAGAATTGTGTTTCGCTCATCAAACCCTTTCATTTGATACCCATATCATTAAAAAGTTCCATGGAACAGGTCCTGACTCCATCATCAGATCAGCATTGTGTTGCGCTCATCAAGCCCTTTCATTTGATACCCATATCATCATAAAATTCCATGGAACAGGTCCTGACTCCATCATCAGATCAGCATTGTGTTGCGCTCATCAAGCCCTTTAATTTGATACCCATATCATTAAAAAGTTCCATGGAACAGGTCCTGACTCCATCATCAGATCAGCATTGTGTTGCGCTCATCAAGCCCTTTCATTTGATACCCATATCATTATAAAGTTCCATGGAACAGGTCCTGACTCCATCATCAGATCAGCATTGTGTTGCGCTCATCAAGCCCTTTAATTTGATACCCATATCATTAAAAAGTTCCATGGAACAGGTCCTGACTCCATCATCAGATCAGCATTGTGTTGCGCTCATCAAGCCCTTTCATTTGATACCCATATCATTATAAAGTTCCATGGAACAGGTCCTGACTCCATCATCAGATCAGCATTGTGTTGCGCTCATCAAGCCCTTTCATTTGATACCCATATCATTATAAAGTTCCAGGGAACAGGTCCTGACTCCATCATCAGATCAGCATTGTGTTTTGTTCATCAAGCCCTTTCATTTGATGCCCATATTATCATTAAAAGTTCCATGGAACAGGTCATAACTCCATCATCAGATCAGCATTATGTTTTGCTCATCAAGCCCTTTCATTTGATACCTGTATGATTAAAAAGTTCCATGAACCAGGTCCTGACTCCATCATCAGATCAGCATTGTGTTGCGCTCATCAAGCCCTTTCATTTGATACCCATATCATTATAAAGTTCCATGGAACAGGTCCTGACTCCATCATCAGATCAGCATTGTGTTGCGCTCATCAAGCCCTTTAATTTGATACCCATATCATTAAAAAGTTCCATGGAACAGGTCCTGACTCCATCATCAGATCAGCATTGTGTTGCGCTCATCAAGCCCTTTAATTTGATACCCATATCATTATAAAGTTCCATGGAACAGGTCCTGACTCCATCATCAGATCAGCATTGTGTTGCGCTCATCAAGCCCTTTCATTTGATACCCATATCATTATAAAGTTCCAGGGAACAGGTCCTGACTCCATCATCAGATCAGCATTGTGTTTTGTTCATCAAGCCCTTTCATTTGATGCCCATATTATCATTAAAAGTTCCATGGAACAGGTCATAACTCCATCATCAGATCAGCATTATGTTTTGCTCATCAAGCCCTTTCATTTGATACCTGTATGATTAAAAAGTTCCATGAACCAGGTCCTGACTCCATCATCAGATCAGCATTGTGTTTCGCTCATCAAACCCTTTCATTTGATACCCATATCATTAAAAAGTTCCATGGAACAGGTCCTGACTCCATCATCAGATCAGCATTGTGTTGCGCTCATCAAGCCCTTTCATTTGATACCCATATCATTAAAAAGTTCCATGGAACAGGTCCTGACTCCATCATCAGATCAGCATTGTGTTGCGCTCATCAAGCCCTTTCATTTGATACCCATATCATCATAAAATTCCATGGAACAGGTCCTGACTCCATCATCAGATCAGCTCGCTGTCACCCTATTATTAAATTATTAGTTACACTACAATTCAGATCATTATTCTGCTTTAACGGCCTTTTTAGCCCCGCAGAAAATATTTAAAAATAGGTAATTAATAACTTAGCAACCAATGTATCAAACGCTCCTATTGCGCTATATTCTTCGTAGCCGGCGACGTGCTTTGCGAGTCGAGTCAGTGCGAGCTCCGGGATGCAAAGCGATACGTCCACCCCCTAGAAGCGCTCGGCGCGGTCTGCTTGCGTCGAGTAGATAGGGTAGTAGATACGACGCGTTTTAGGTTGTTTGAAAAGATTTTTCATTGCCAATTTTTTAATCTTTTTGCATTTTTTTTTTCAGAAAAGGATTGATTTTGAACTGAAGTTTATTTCTGTTTTGTTAATTTTACGAACAAGAGTTCTAAGTCAGTTCTAAGTAGCCAAAATCAAAAGCAATTCTTTGGCCGTTTTCTCGAAATTTGGACTAAGTTAAAGATTTTTTTACTCAAAAACTAAATAAAGGTAGTAAAAAGTGATCCATTTAATAGTTTGGTTGACTATCACAGCAAAACATCGTAATTTTTTTATACCATTTGGACGTCAAAATGATTCGTAAATATGGTGATTTCTAAACCTCTTACAGCAAAAATTCACAAAACAGTCGCCGGTTTGAGGTCGATTAATCAAAAAGAAATAATAAAAATACAAAAGTAGCTCATTTAATAGTACAAAATTGAAATGATATTTCATGCTGTGCCATAATTTTTTTAAAAATAAAGTGTTTTCATTGAAAAATCCTGCCCCGAAACATCACGTAAATCAGAAAATTTTGTGTAATGCCTCTTAAAAATACTGCTTTTCTTTAGTACCTACCAAAATCGTCTTAAGCATTGTCTCAGTCTCAGGTACATAAATCAATTTACATGTGAACCTTTCTAGCTGGCCAACTACGCTCTTGTAAAGACTGTTTAATTTACATAGGTAGGTAGGCTACCTACTTACGTAGTACCGAAACAGGAGGCACCTAGGTAGATAACTCTAAATTTAAAAAAGAATTACCTATTACAAATTCACATAAAGAGAAATCTAAAACGTATTGTAGCGTAGCTTAATAATAGGTAAATAAATGACAAGTAGGTACTAGGTTATGTAGTGTAGTTAAGTAGGTACGTAAGTAGTAAGCAACTAAATATAAGTACTCGTAAAAATAATAGTTAGTAGGTATGTATAAGTAAATAAATAAAAATATCTGGGCGACTGAGCTCTGCTCGGGTGCAGTCTATTTATAGAGAAAAATTAAAACAGAACCAAAAAAAGTTACAAAAAATAAACTTTCACTGGCTGAGATTCGAACTCGCAGCCTTCGGCTGGAAGGTGGACACTACTACTTAGCCACTGATATCAACAAAATTCGTGAAATTACTTACATTGCACTGGTAAATCTTTTTGCGTGAAAATGCCGAGAAAACGAGTTTTTCCAGAATGAGACCTAGCTAGATCGATTTTTCGCCCCCGTAAACGCCCGTACCTACCGCAAATTTCATCGTTAGAAATCGAATCGAAATCGTTAGAACCGTTTTCGAGAACGTGAGTACAAATAAACAAACAAACAAACAAATATTGCTCGTTTAATAGAATAAGTAGGATAGGATTAAAAATTTGTAGCGGGTAGTTTTGGTGCATCAATAGGTAAGAAGCGGTCATAGTAAGCACCTATAGCAGTGTGCTGCGTATTGTCGCTGTATCATGTTTACCTATGCCATGCGTTCACTGCCTATGCCATAGTGAGAGGCTGAGAGGCTTTCGGTCGATGTGAATATACTGTAATAAGGTGTCTATTTAGTCATTACGAATCAATTAACAAAAAATCCTTTGAAATGTGTTCTTTTATCTTTTAACATTTTTTTAAAATCTATCATCTATTTATCAATCACGAAAAAGTTATTAGTGTCCACGTTTGACAATCCCCCTAGATATCCAAAAGCATTTTATGTAAATACCTGAAGATAATTAATATAATATACAATGTCTGTCTACCGTCCTTGAGTACCAGAAGATTATGTTTATCTACCGTACCTGTGGCTTTAGTGAGTATATTTTTGTTGTGTAGGCGGATATGGAGCTTCCCGTTCTGGACAAGTTCTGCTTCATCTTCCATCTAAAGACAGGATGCATTGTACTCGGCATCATCAACTCTGTAAGTACCTAACAGCTTCCTGTGTCTACTGCACTTGAGTGCAGTAGACATTGGTATGTGTAGTATTGTATAAAAAGTCTATCATCACAGTTGTTGCAAATAAAATGGTGTTCTTTCCTAATATTCTAATCATACGAGTATTACCTATGTCAAGCCAAGATACTCGTAATTACGGAAGATTCAAGCACTCGTAGTAATTAGCTTGCAGGTTCTTGAAAGTTTTTATTAAGCTTAAGAGCCTTCGCAGACTGTACTCCGTATTATTAGTACTTTTATCTCCCATTTCACCCCTTTTAGTTTTATTTTCGCAAATAAAAGTAGCAACGTCGTTTAACTAAACAAGTGTATGAGGCGAGTGTGAATGGAACAGCTGGAAGGGGAAGACCTAGGCGAACATACCTGGATCAGATTGGTGATGTTTTGGAGAAAGGCCAGGTCAAAAGTACCCTAAACCGGCGAGCTTGTATGAAAAATGTGATGAGAGTGAATGAGGCGAAAGAGGTGTGTCAGGATCGTAGCAAGTGGAAATCCGTGGTCTCTGCCTACCCCTGTGGGAAAGAGGCGTGATTTTATGTATGTATGTAAAAGTAGCCTATATCCTTCTCCTCTAGTCATCTAGTTTATAATATTATTAGCGGACGCCAGCAGCGGTTCGCCCGCGTGGTACATGGATAAAAAGTAGCCTATTCCCGGTCATTTTCTATCTGTTTTTGACCCAAGTCGGTTGTCGAGTTATAGAGAAACAAACATACATTCATCCAAACATCCTAATTTCGCATTTATAATATTAGTGTGAAGTGTGATTATGGATATAATGCAACACTGATTCTTCTTCTTAACTTTTCCAGTTCCTGACGTTCATTCTGGCTCTGGTCCTAATAACTCTGGCCATGGACGTGAAGGCGGCGGCCGCGGCGCAGGCGAAGCGCGAGGACGCCGAAGCGAGCCTGTCCGGCGTTGTGTACACCATAGTGCTGCTGCTCGTCGTACTGCTCTTCATCAAGTTCCTATTCGACCTGGTGTTCGTGTGGGCTGTTTATAAGGTAAAGTCAAAGTCAAATTCATTTATTCAATAGGGTCACATAGTGTATCACTTTGAAACGTCTTAAGAGCTAGGTGATTCTATTCCTGTATAAATGATTCAGGATTGCAATACACAAGTCATTTGATTCACGACTGAAGAACACCTTCGAATCGAATGCAGTCGATTAAGTGTGAATCGTCAGTAATCTATTATGCGCTGGTTACTTATGTAAAGACACCTATGTTTGATCTGATTGGGATTTTATTTGACTTTTGTATGTATGAGTATATCGGATGCTTACATTTGGTAGGATTGGAACTACGTTATTAAATTACTGATAGCAGCACTCCGGGCTGATTGTCTAACTTGTCTCAAACCTCAAATTGGTCTCAAACTATCAAAACGATCGCGAAGATTTCTTTTGTCGCGTTCGGTCTCGTTGAGATGAGAGTGACAGTTACTGAACTGTCATTTTGACAGTTTGAGGCCGACTTTGGTCGCTATCAAAGAAAGATAATCAGGGGGCTGATCTTACAAACATTCTTACTATTTTCAGGAGAGGTCCAGCCTTATCAAGAAGTACTGCATCTTTTGGATCGTGTTCCTAGTGCTCTTCATCATTGGTTTCCTGAAGACGCTGTTCCACATGGGAGCTGGTATTGTCATCGGTCTCATGCTCTTCCTAGGTAAGGTTTTACTACGAATTTTCAAAATACAAATGACCCTGATTTACCAGAATTTTGATCAGCGGATAAGCTTGAAAATATTGAATCTCAAATTCAGTTTATTGAGATTTTTTTCTTTGACAAGCACAAAATTGTTCCTTTTCTTGAACATAGAGCAAAATGTCTAACTAAACTTATTGCTGACTGTGCGCGTAGTTACGGATCTATAATAATACGTAGTACGTAGCCGGGTGATACGTAGCAACAGTGCTACGCGTAATTGCGTAGCTGCGATATTACGTAGCAGTAGTGCTACGCGCGTAATTAGGTATACCGTTTTTTCAAGAATCCTGTTGGCCAAGTGGAATATTATTGGATTGACTTTCGATTATAAAGGGTTTCGGTTTCGTGGTTTCGGGTATAAAAACGATTTATTCTTTTTTTTCAGCTGAAAATATCTACTATATCTGCATTATCAGGAGCTACATGAGATCCATCCATGAAGACGGAGTTTTGTAAATTAATCAAAATACTACAAGCATTTACAAATACCACCGAAACTTTTTACCGATTCTTATTATTGTTTTACATAAATATACAGGGTGTGGCAAATTCTTGGTCACTGAAGGGTAGCTACCTTTTCTCTTGTAGTTAGAAAGTTTTGTTCTTAGGAAACTTCAGTTTTATTTTGAAGAAAAAAATAATTGCATTTTTAGATTTTTGAAAAAATGTACAGATAGCCTAAAAAATTACATTTGTCAAAAAAAACAAGTTGGTCTTAATCGACTCTATTTCCCACCAGGAACACTTCTCCCAAAGTAACTTATCAAATCAAATCGTAAGTTTTTGCAATAATTCAAAAAACACATCCCATACATTTTCTATGAAGTCAGTAGTTGTAAACATTATAGTGCCACTTATTCTATGGTTATTAATTTAAATTCGTAACTGCTTCGGCATGCTGGGAGGCTATTGTAAAGCCTTAGGCGCCTAAGACAGAGTCGCAAGAGAGAATGGTATGCATGGAGCATACCATTTGTTCATCTGCAGGAAAGCACTTTGTTCTAAATTTAAATACGCACTTTACAATAGCCTCCCAGCTTGCCGGAGCAGTTATGAAATTAAATTAAGAACGATCGAATAAGTGGCACTGTAATGTTTACAACTCCTAATTTCATAGAAAATGTATGGAAAGTGTTTTTTTGAATTATTGCAAAAACTTACGATTTGATTTGATAAGTTACTTTGGGAGAAGTGTTCCTGGTGGGAAATAGAGTCGATTAAGACCAACTTGTTTTTTTTGACAAATGTAATTTTTTAGGCTAACTGTACTTTTTTTCAAAAATCTAAAAATGCAATTATTTTTTTCTTTAAAATAAAACTGAAGTTTCCTAAGAACAAAACTTTCTAACTACAAGAGAAAAGGTAGCTACCCTTCAGTGACCAAGAATTTGCCACACCCTGTATAAGTATATTTATACAAATATATATTTTTACGTAAACAAATCGAACTTTTATAGACTGATTTGAAATTTTACAGTTTACAGAAAAAAATTAAACTTGAATTGAAAACGTGATTATTTTGTACTACTTATATATTTGTTTTTCGCTGTATTAAAAAGTATCACATGTATTTTGAAAAATTAAACAATTTTTCCGATGTTTTAGACTTGACTAAAGCAGCGGACAAATTGACAGTTTAAAATTAGGCCTATGAGTTACTCTAAGTCGTTATCTATATCTATTCCTTATTTTATCGCAATCGATTCAGCTCCCGAGGTATGACTGAACATCTCTCAACTATCAAGTGACAAATGACACTCGCAATAAAATTTGCAACGCTTAAATTTAACGCACATTTAAATGATAAAATATTAGCTTGTTTTCAATAAGACATAATAACTTCTAAGATATACAAACTTCAACTTACTCGATAATAGACGCTTGTTTCAGCACCTCCGAGTAAGAAAGCTATCTGTCAGGTAAACCGCTGAGTAGCATTAACCACCTGTCATTTAAATCAATGGTCAATCTTGGAAACCATGAATGCTAGCTTAATGAAATAAATTGTACACTCAAGGGCAAAAATTCCGGGTCATCTATAAAAATTTGTAAATCTTGTTATTTTTTTTGTGTGACATAATTAATATCATTTTGGTGACATAACTTTAAAACAACTATGATGTTGTATTACTTTTAAATATGGAGTATTAAATTGTCTACCAAACACAATTTATTTCACTTAGCTAGTAATCATGGTTTCCGAGATACTTATTCAAGGTTTTATTGATGA
This sequence comes from Camptogramma bilineatum, assembly GCA_958496255.1. Lineage (NCBI taxonomy): Eukaryota > Metazoa > Arthropoda > Insecta > Lepidoptera > Geometridae > Camptogramma > Camptogramma bilineatum. Next base: position 13,653,588 of record OY292461.1, read on the forward strand.
CCTGGAATTTTGCTCTCGAGTGTGTTTAAAAGCATGAGTTGTGATCGCAAAAGTTTAAGAAAGACTATCATCAAAACTTTATTTGGAGATGAAGTATGCCCTTAAAGGGCCGGCGAAATACGGAATGTCCATACAAACGTAATCCCAAAACATTTATTTAAGAAAATATGACATTTTTGCTGTAAACCGAACCTAGATAAATACTGACTTTATCTAAATAATAACATAAAATGATAAAATATGCTTAAATAATAAATGATTTTGGTTACTACGTTTGTTGGACATTCGTCTGTCGCCGGCCCCTTAAGAGTAAAATTGAGTTTATAAAAGGAAAAATGAAAGTTGTGGTTATGGACCAAAGTAAAATGGATCTCGGAAAAACTTATGAATGCATAAATTGGATTGCGAGGGAAATGTTGATAAATTAATTTTGTAAAATAAATTAATTTAAATACCTATATAAAGGTTGCTGTTTGTTAATTTTAGATAAAAGTTTATTTGTACTGGTTGTGAGAATTATAAATATGTAATTAATTTAAGTGCATGTGTATAGGGTTATTTGTTATGTCAAAAATTAGAGATTGTCTTCCATTTATTAGAATAAGCGTTTTTCATTTTCCGTAAACAAACATAATGTGCAATGCTATTGTTTGTAAGTAATTAATATTAAGTTGAAATAGTTTTTTGGATTTTTTAAAGCTATTTATTAAATGATGTACCTAATCTAATCGTATCCTACAAAACTGATCAATGATAATAATAATCTTAATTTTTGTAAAATTTACAATTCTATCAACTTGCCTAATATGTTCAGAAACTTAAATATCTACACTTTTAGTAACCAATTTGAGAAATTCCAGTGAAATGGTTATTTTTATAAAGAGTCCTTGTACTTATATACCTACTGTTTTATATATATTTACCTAATATTTGTATACCTATTGCTTTGATGGTCTATTTATAAATATCTGTATTTTTGAGTGTAGGGATCAAATCATTTTATATTTTTATGTCTACCTACTCATTTTAATGAATAATGATTATAGAACGATTGAGATACTGACTTTAAAATATATATTTATTAATTAAATATCAAACATTATAAATAAATATTTAATTAAATATCATTAATATAGGTATTTCTATTCCACGTAATGTGAAACATAAGACAAATTTTCGTTTGTTGTCTTACAGTAGAATGGTTCAAAGGAATAATATCATAGATAATATAGGTATAATAATATATCTTTATAATATCATAGATAATTATATTATTCAATTATTAATAATGCATGATAAACGTGTAATGTGTGTTAGAACCAATTAACTAAATGTCGACAATAAATTCGTCCTTCGCTTTAACTAGCATTAGAAATATAAACTTCTATCTTTTAAAAAACTTCTGGGTCAGCAATACCTAATATACTTAACCTTCTCGGAATGTATTCCAAATTCGGAAAGTAAAGTTTTTTTGCTGAAAAAACGACAACTTTCCGACTGAAATCATCGAATCGGAGGTCTGCATCATATTGCAGGTGAACTAAATAGGTGGACCACGGGTGGGCACTAGGCACCGCTCTTGTGGTATACTTTGCTGACTTTAAAGTTTTTGGTCTGAAAATATGAGAACACCCTTTACTTATCAATAAACATATCGCTGTGGTGAGGGTTCTTCTGATATTTTTCCTATACAGGGTGTGGCAAATTCTTGGTCACTGAAGGGTAGCTACCTTTTCTCTTGTAGTTAGAAAGTTTTGTTCTTAGGAAACTTTGGTTTTATTTTGAAGAAAAAAATAATTGCATTTTTAGATTTTTGAAAAAATGTAGGTACCTACAGTAAGCCTAAAAAATTACATTTGTCAAAAAACACAAGTGTGTCTTAATAGACTCTATTTCCCACCAGGAACACTTTTCCCAAAGTAACTTGCCAAATCAAATCCTAAGTTTTTGAAATAATTCAAAAATACTCATCCCATACCCTTGTGTGACCAAGAATTTGCCACACCCTGTATATGGGAACCAGCAGTGTGATTCAAACCTTCTCGGAATGTATTCCGAATTAGGAAAGTGAAGTTTTTTCGCTGAAAAACGTCAACTTTCCTACTGAAATCATCGAATCGGAGGTCTGAATCATATTGCAGGTGAACTAAATAGGTGGACCACGGGTGGGCACTAGGCACCGCTCTTGTGGTATACTTTGCTGACTTAAAAGTTTTTTGTCTGAAAATATGAGAACACCCTTTACTTATCAATAAACATATCGCTGTGAGGGTTCTTCTTATATTTTTTCCTATATAATGTAAAGATGTTTCTACCATTTTTATCTCTTCATTGTAAGAATATAATTACTGCGGGGCTAAAAAGGCCACTATAGCAGAATCGTCTATGCCGTTCTTGTCACTCTCAGTCTATGAAAAGAGACGGCATATAGTTCAATTCCTATTGTGATTCTGTTATAACGACCTTTTTAACCCCGCTCTTCTAATTTTATCTATTAAAGTTTTTAACTATCTACTATAATGTAAAGGCCTATTCTATTATTTGATTTTGATTTCACCAATAGAGACGTTATATTCATTAGAAAAAGCTCTAAAACCGCGGAGCAGCTTTGTTTAATATCAATCAAGAAAACTAAAAAATAGCAGAGATTTATAAAACCCCGTTGTCAGAAAGAGATAAAGGAGAATGGGCACTTTTGGGCGTTTGGCAGCCAGTAATGAAATTAGTGTCAAATGAAAGTACTGTTAATTAGGAATAACTTTTAGTATTGGGGTAACGCTGATTAACGCAATTACGAACATAGAACCTCCTTTTTTGAAGTTGGTTAAAAAATGGGCCCCAAACCGAGATTGTTGGCCCGATTCTTCATGGTGTTGGTCGCGAATGAATAGGAGTCGAATCACCTGGCTCATAAGACAATTCAAAGTGATTATGAGTGACGATTGAAAGTGGAGGTATTACCGAATAAATGATTTTTGAGTTTGAATTTGGTTAAGTGTTTTGAATACTTACTTGAATGGAAAAAATCGATTTGTCCATTAAGTCCATATTCAAAATAATTTAGATTATTTTTAAATTTACAAAAAAAAATCAAATTCTTTATTTACAAAAAAAACTTAACTATTAAGTACATTACATTTTTAAAATGTGTCTAAAAGAATAGGCCTTTACTTTCTATCTGCCAAACTATCGATCAATTATGAACGCTTTAAATGTCGTTACAATTAATTTACAATACCTATGAATTAAATTTAATTTTATAGAAATTTTGATGTTTGTGATCGTTGTAAATCGTACAACGCTTTGTTAAAATGCATCCAAATATTGTAATAAAACTGTGGAAAGAATATTTATTTTTATTTCATTAGTGACATCTTCAATTTCACACAAATTAAATGGTAAGTAATTTGACATGATTTTACTTTAATGTAAAGATTTTGTTTCGTGAGTTTCTTTACGGGGTTCACAAATAAAAACATTATTCAACATCGTAAAAAGTTTTTTAATCAATACTGATATAATCTCAATCAAAAAATCATTTTCATCAAAACCAATGCAAATTGTTTGCAAAAAATACAGTTCTGTTAAAATTTGCAAGGCACCTTGATTTTTTAAATTACTTACTTCAAACCTTACATTTTTATCAGCAGTTATTACATTATAATTATTAATACTTAGTTGCAATAAAATTAATCATAATAAGTAGAAGTGCATTCTCAATAACTTATCTGTGATATTGTACGAAAACGCATACCAGCAAATACAGGACGACAATCACAAAAGCATAATATGCAAAAATTTTTCCAAAGCCCAACATACAATTGGAAAATACATAATTAAGTATAGGTAACCTATATTTTCTATCAGTAGGTACCTACAAAAAATATAGGCAGAAATATAGTGTTTTTTTTTTCGACATTAGATCCTATCCACATCTTTGGCAGGCATTTATTTTTCGTTAACAATGACAATCCAATCCTCTTGGATCTGATAAACTGATAAACATTACACTTATGCGTCTACCAACAATTACAAACACTACAGTTTGGCAGTTTGGATGTAAAATTTTCGAACACACATGTACTTACCTACTTATCTCTCTGATATATTTATATCTCTCACCGATAGTTAGTTTGGGATATCCATCAAACTTACTATCGTACGATACCAAATCGCTGTAATGTGCGCGCTTGCATATATCTTTATAAGAAGCCCGACTAACTATCGGTCGAAAGAAAGTTTGCAGTGAGCTCGGTCCCTGAGTGTTGAAACTTTGAAATTATCAGATTGGGATAGCACTTTCTCCATACGGCATCTTCATAGTTCTATAGTAACTGTTCACCACCATCAGGTAGAACACTGAGTATGCTGAAAAAAAGAAAAAAACGATGATTACAAATCGCATCAATCATTTCATTTCTTCAGATATGTATTGTATAAATTGATTACGGGTGAAGCGATCGTGGCGTAGCTTGCATAGACATTCTTGATTGATCGTTGAAGTTAGCAGCGTTGTGCACGGTCAGAATATGGATAGGTGCAAGTGGCATTACGAGCTGAGCGCTTCCGTTCTTCGGAGGGCACGTTATGTGGTCGGCCCTGGCTTTTAAGTCGTTACATTACACCATGATGGAGACTTTTAGGCTGCTTTAAAACTGCCGTCTCCAGCCGGCCTAACATGTGCAACATTGAGAGAGATATCTCGATCGGACGAACTGCTCTAACGCATACGTTAGAGCAGTTTAACCGATCGAGAAGTCTCGTTTCTCGACTCCCGATGCTGCACATGTTAGGCCGGCTGATTTGGCCACTTGACAAATCTGCAATTGCACGGAGCGCTCTCTTTAAAACACGGAAGCGCAGCGTGAAATGACTTTTGAAGGAGGTTATATCCAGCAGTGGTTACAACAAACTACCAATGACGATGATGCTGATGATGATGATGATGGTGATAGTGATGGTGATGATGGTAAGATGATAATGGCGATAATGATGATGATACAGTAAGCAGTATGAATGAATGAATGAAAACTCTTTGTTGTACACAACTTATAGTAACATTTGGAAAGGAATAACCCTGAGTTATCGTACAATTGGTGGTCTTATCGCTTAGAAGCGAACTCTTCCAGACAACCTTTGGATGGAAAGTTGAAAAGATGAAGCAGTATAAAAGTAGTAAAGTATCAACCGGCCCCAGCGAACAGGAGAAGTATAACCAGAGCTATATTGACAGCGTACTCGAAGAAAACTAGATGGATGACTGCAAGTGGCATTACGAGCTGAGCGCTTACGTTATTTGGAAGCAGTGGTTACAACAAACTGCCAATGATGATGATGCTGATGATGATGATGATGATTATGGTGATGATGATGATGATTTTGATGATGATGATGGTAATGATGGTGATGATGATGGTAATGATGATGATACAGTAAGCAGTAGAAAGGTAGTAAAGTACCAACCGGCCCCAGCGAACAGGAGAAGTATAACCAGCGCTATATTGACGGCGTGCTCGAAGAACTGGTCCAGACGGAACAGGCACGTCACGATGGCCACCACAAAGATGCACACTATGAACACCGTGTTCGTCATCAGGGACAGCTGCATGTTACCTGGCCGCTTCTGGAATGACAAACAAAGATAAAAGATAAAGAATTTATTTGTTTACAACACACGCACACGAACAGAACAAAAAGAAAACTTGAAACAAACATAACAGTGAATAATATAATAATTAAAGTTAACACCTTAAACAGTGGGTAGAAAATTGGTCTTTCCCTACGTGCACGGCTAGCTAAACAGGTCCAGCCTCAGCTTAATGACGCTATCGTACAAGGACATTAAGACATTTTCTGAAATGAAAAGTTCATTTACCTACTAAGTACGAAATCAGTCCCACGTGATAAATACGTGAATAGTGATAATGATGAATTTTTGAGACGGAGCAGTAAGGGCAGCTACCCCGTTGTTGCTAAAGGAAAACGTTCTTATGAAAGATATTTCCACCTGCATTCACAGATTAAAAAAAAATGTACAGTCAGCGAGAAAATGGGCAATTTACACAAAAACTTTTTGAAGTAAAACTTCTTTACACGCTTGACTTGGGGAGTAAGCTGGTGAATGCGTGACGAGAGCGTTACGAAAAGTGTGATCAGGCGAGGCGAACGGAAATTTTACTTCAGTCGTGTTCACGTGGTCTAAAGCACACTCGTTTTTTTATGCCAATCGATCCTGTTTTATATAAGGATTAAAAGGCTCTATCGGACCAACTGAGGTTGGAGTAGTCACTAGAAAAGACACGTAAATTACCTACCATACCAGTCATGAAGCATGTCGAATAGTTGTCCCAATGGATCTAGGCTAGGCATTCGTGAAGTTAGGCTTTTCGCTGCGCAGTAGAAAATGTTGTATGAAAAAGTTGCACTGCGCATCGAAACGGCTAACTTCATGAATGCCAAGATCCGATGGAAGAAGTGTATCTTACCAGCCATATCCCGAAGAGGGCTATGATGTTGCTGATGACGGACAAGCTGGAGAACATAATCATGCTGAGCGAGATGAGGTTATCCTCAGGGTCTCGTAACCGATGTCGTGGCAGGTTCCAAGCGCCCGCTGTTATATTGCCTATGCATATCAACTGGAACAAAAACATAAGCCTTTAACCACAGAAACTTAGGCCTTTACATCTTTACTAGTTGATTTATACAGTGTCAGGAGGCACTCTTTGCCTACACTTATTGGGATACTGTAGTGCCTGGAACATTGTTGAGATGGAGCAGGCTTGCCCAGCACCTACACCATCCTCTCAGCTTAACCGGCCATATCCACAGGAAAGACATGGTCAACACGTGTGGGGCTGACTAAGCCGCGGGTTTCCTCACATGTTTTTCTTCATGCTCGAATTAATGTGCATATAAATTTTTCGAAACGAAAAATCCATTGATGCACGGCCAGGATTCGAATCCACGACCTTCGGATCGAAAGTCGAGGTACTATACCCCTCGGCCACCACGGCTCAACCACAGAACAGCGGAGCTAAATTGGCCGAATTGCAGAATCACAATAGGAATTGCAATAAGAGTGTCATTCTTGTCACTCTCCAGTCTATGAAAAGAGACGGCACACAGATCAATTCATATTGTGATTCCGCTATAGCGGCCATTTTAGCTCCGAGATAATCATCTCAACTATAATTAAACGACCTCTGTGGTGCAGTGGATGAAGGCCCGCCTCAGACGCATGAGGTTGCGGGTTCGATCCACGCCGCGGGACAAATATTTCAATGACGGGTGTTTTCTATGTACCTACCTATTTACTTAAGTATGATATATTCAGCAATTCGTGATAGATTTATATGTAGGTACCTAGATTTGGAACATTTAAACAACATAACCTACTTAATCATTCGATAACAGGCCTAATAATAACTAAAAGGTAGCTCATTAATATAGAGGTTTTCAGTTTTGTGTGGCTTCGCCTATAACAAGGTTAATAAAAAGATTGCGTGAATAGAACTGATTTATTTTCGTATCGCCCACGTCCATGTAATTTCGCTCGCGTTTCGGTGATTTGTGTGCGAAATAATAAAAGCACTTTGATAGGGAGCGTCTGGCCTCCAAAGAATATAAATGACTTATTTTGGTGACTTTCCTTCTGTTTATTTCCTTATTTTGTTGATATTATGGTAAATAATCGTTTAAAGATAAAAAATAATAAACGCTTAGCTGTCGAGTTGGATAGTGCATGGACTTTCAACCTGAACATCGTCCATGGATTTTTCATTACAGGAAAATTATATCCGCAATAGTATGAGCTCTAAAAACTTATGCTTGATTACATCTTTCATCATCATCGTCGTAGCTCAAATGGCCTCTGCTGGGTATAAGCCTCCTCCCTCAAACGCCATTCTAATCGACACTGTGCCGTTCTCATCCATGTCTTTCTCTCTATGGCCTCGATATCCACCCACCTGGCTGATGGTCAGCCCCTGCTTCTATTACTACCTACTCTCTCTTGACATCCCTCGGTCACGGCCTTACACCATCTAAGTACCATCACCAAATCTGGCTCACCCCTTAGATATCTTCAAAGGATTTTGAACTAATTATCTAAAGATCTGAGAAAATTTTACACTGTTTTATTAATCGGGAAAAAAAAAATTATACAAGTTGATACCTACAGTTGTGATCTTGTTCAATTCTTAGTTTAATAAACACAAAGTTTGTTTATTCTTATCCAATGAGCTTTATACTTACGGTAGATAAGGCACAGAGTAAAAGACATCCTGTCTTTAGTGACAGGCACCCACATTTCCTGATCAGAGGCATCGGCGACTCGGTCCTGTAAAATAACTAACAATGAAGTCAAAGTCAATAGGCATTCATTTATTCAATAAAACCCCACTTTTAATCATCTAGAGCAGCGATTCTTAACCTGTGGTCCGCGGACCCCTAGGGGTCCGCGAGTATATGTACCTAAGGGGGTCCGCGGTCTCATCTGTGGACCATTTAAATAAATGCCACTAAAAGTCTTTGCATACTGGTTGGTTGTCTTGTGGTAAAGTTGTGTGTTTAGTCACTTGTTCGTATTTGTAGTATAAATGGTCTGAAATTTAGTGTTTTTTTTTTTACTTAGGGGGTCCTTGACGTTGTGCTTGATGTCCTAGGGGTCCGTGAACGAAAAAGGTTAGGAAACGCTGATCTAGAGAGGAAAGTGATTCTACTCCTTGGAGGCTTAAATGGCCATTTCTTTGAATCATAATATGATTCGAATTATGATTTTTTTTGTCACTATCATGTCTAGGTATGAAAAGAGACGGCATATAATATAATTCATGCTTTTATTCAGCTAAAGCGGCCTTTTTAGAACCACAGTTCTTTCGCGACCAACCGTGATTCTAGGGAAACAAACAGGGTTGGGGACCATAATAGAACACTGTTTGGGGCATAGCTTTATTAACGGCTATCCATTTTCTTAAATCTAAACAACCATGCCTTAGTGGGGTGCTAATCGAAAAAAGTTGAGTGTTGAGATGAAATATTTTATATGGATCATCGAAAAGAAAGCTAGGCCCTATACCGTGTTTGTTACCCTGATTCATCACGGTGTTGGTCGCGAAAGAACAGGAGTAGAATCACTTAGCTCTTAAGACGATTCAAAGTGATCTTAGTGGTCCTACTGAATAAATTATAATTTGATTTTTTTATGAAAAAAATAAGCCGATCATACTCAGTGGGATAGCGGCAGGAAAATGAGGATGATATAGAAATTAAGCCATGTTTGTGAGTTTACCGAATTGATGGGTAGGTAATCGCTAATTATGAAATTAGTGTAACAAGACATAATGTGCCAGTGGCCTTTAGTTTGCTCTACTTATCACTGGTATATCAAAAGAACCAATATATTTTTATTGGAAATAAACTAGTTTCGGAAACCCTATTATGTATCAATCTACTTAATGGAATCACAATGTTAAACCCGAGATTAGACAAAATGTGGTAAGTAACTGTTTAGCAAAGCGCAATACGAAAACGCTTGAAGTTAACCATCATTTTATCTTTAGACCTTTCTGTCCTCGTATAGGTAGCTATGTCTTACATGCAGAATTGTCATTTTGGTGTAAAATAAAAAATCAAATGTGTGGCAAATTCTTGGTCACTGGAGGGTAGCTACCTTTTCTCTTGTAGTTAGAAAGTTTTGTTCTTGGAAAATTCAGTTTTATTTTGAAGAAAAAAATAATAGCATTTTTAGATTTTTGAAAAAAAGTACCTACAGTTAGCCTAAAAAATTACATTTGTTAAAAAAACAAGTTGGTCTTAATAATAAATAAAAGTAACGAATTTAAATTAATAAATTATTAATTTAAATTCGTTACTGCTTCGGCATGCTGGGAGGCTATTGTATAAGCACTCGGAATTGATTCAAACATTAAATCCGAGTTGTTCGAGGATAGGCCGAAGTAAAATTTATAGAATGTATTTAAAATCTTAAAGTTTCCTCAGTGATTTTTTTGACCTAGGTACCTACTATTAAAGATAGATATCAATTATTTCAACAAAATCGCCGTGACGTCACCGAGGGTCTGATGCCTGTAGCACACCTCCGCTGAGAAACTCAAAGGGCGAAACCACAATAGTTTCGCTGTGAGTTGTGAGTTCTTGGGCAGCGAAACAGGAACGGCGAAAAATTCCCTGCTCTAACGTACAAAACTGACTATGATGTTGTCTCTTTCTAACATGATTTCGCTCATTTGCTCAGGCGCCTACTACATCTCCGCTCGTTGTCCGCCATTTTGGAGCGGTTCCGCATGTGATCGGACGCGGCTGTAGCAATCGGCAATTTTTATGAGCGAAATAGGAACGATGGATTTGGAATTTTCTGAAAAATTTTTCGTTTCGCTAAAATAGTTTCGCGTAAGTGAAGTACTGTTGCCCAGCGAAACTCGCTCAGCGGTTTCGCAGTTGTTGTTTCGCGGCGGAGGTGTGCTACAGGCATTAGCGTTTTCGTAATACGCTTTAGGTGGTTCCACTTGTTTAAATAGCTTGGGTAGGGTAGCTACATGGTTTAGTTTTCAAGGGTAACAAAACACTTTGATGATAAGTCGTGGAGGTATTTATATTGCTTATATCATCACACACTGATCGACTTTGTATCACAATGGACAGTTACCACCATTTATGTATGAATTTATATACGAAACCGCCGGGCTGCGGATGTCCTGCGGCCGAAACCAGTAGGCAACAATGCGCAACATCGAGAGTCGAGAAATCTCGATCGGCTAAATCGAGATATCTCATTGAAAATGAAGTCGATTTTTTCGATTCCGATGAGATTTGAACCCACATTGATATAAGCGATCCTCCTTAAGCCGGAGTGCCTTAACCAACTCGGCCTCGGAATCCATATTCGTCGGTTCGAAAATCTTGCTAAGCTCATATTTATCGGTTGATGCACCGATTAGATCGAGATATCTCTCTCGATGTTGCGCATGTTAGGCCTACAGCGGGTTAAAAAGGTCGCTATAGCAAATCACAATAGGAATTGAATTATATGCCGTCTTTTTTCACTCTCAATGAAGAGACGGCATGTAGTTCTATTGAGATTATTCTATAGCGATGTTTTTAAGCCCGCTGTCCTGCAGTGTGATTCAGACTTCCGAAAATGGTTCGATGATTTTCAGCAAAGAAACGTGACTTTCCGAATTCGGAAAACATTCCGAGATGTTCTGAATCGCACTGCTATGAGCTCATTCCTCCACGATGACAACATTTCCGTCGCTTATAGCTAGGATCAATGTTTAGTTCAAGAACCAAGAATGGCTGAAATTATGAATAAAACGGCAATTCGCATGTTATAAGCAAGCAAGCGCAATGTAAAAATAGACGCTATACATCTGTCTTTAAGTTAAGAATCCTGTGACAGAGGGCAGACATGTCATGCGTTCAGATTGTAAGTAGGTACTACTCTAATGGGTTCATTTGGTGCATATTTGATAGTAGTGAACGCCCGCGGCTTCGCCCGCGTGGACTACTATTTTTATCCCACGGTAACCATGCATATTTCCTGGAGCTTTTTAGCCTACAACATTTCTAATTTCATCAAAATCGGTTCAGTAGTTATGGAGATACATGGTAACAAACATTCACACACACACACAGACATTCACCTTTATAATATTAGTAAGATAATAGGATGAAATTGGAAATGAGATAAAATACATTACTTAATACCACATCGGATGCATCGGAAGTCTGAATCGCACTGCTGAATAGGATCCACGATCACGAGAAAGAATGCTCAAGTTTAAATAAAAGCTTTTGAAAAGAAAAGTGATTTTTTTAATTGAGAAAAACATTTTTTTTTCGTAAGAAATTTTCAAATTCTAAAATCTTCTTTTTTTAATGTTGACTGTACTTAGGTAGGTACACAATACATTAAGACTCGACGTATGGGCAATTAAACCCAAAAAGTCTCACGTCATTTTTGCTTATCAACTATCTTATTGTTGAGGGAAAATAAACTTAAGGTTCCCTACGTTATTTAATTAGGAACTACCTAATGTTAAAACTCAAAGGCATGTTTCTGAAAGCATATTTATGGGTCAAAATCAGAGAGGTGGGCATTTTACGTTTTCAAATATCTGAAAAATTAAGTTCACTTCTGATAGAGTTTAACAAAGGATGTTTAAAGCGCCAAATGTTATGAAACTTTCCTGAGAAGGGCCACGCAAAAAAACACGTATTTCCAAAGTTGTGGCGGTAAATGCAAATTATGGGCTAGTCGGACGTCATTTTGGGAACGATTTTTAAATACATTTAAAAAAATATGTAAGCAATATAATAAAGAATTGTTTTTAAAAACCTGTAATGAGCAAGTTTCTGAATCATAAAATATTGTGATTCACTTAATTTTTATTCGTAAGACACTACTTTTTTTAAAATACCCTTCATTATTTTGTATTTGGTCTAATTTCTGATACAAAGTTTAATTTTTTTGTTTTGACAGCTGGGCTATGCGGTTACTAATAATATAACTATACAAGTATAAAAGACATTTGATTCTGTGTATGCAAACATTTTACGATAAATCATTATTTATTGATTTATTTGCAGTTTTAGTGACGTTCCCGGAAATGACGATAACGTTCTCAAAATGACATTATAGTTTCCTAAATGATCATAGCGTTTTCTAAATGATCGGAACGCACCATCTATATGGCAATATTTTTATTTGTTTGTTTGAACAGTTTGTTTAAAAGTCCTGGGTGCTGATTCTACTACCAAACTTTTTATCAACCACAAGCAAAACGTCAACTAAACCTTAGATTTTCGTCTGTTTTCTATTCTAATAATGACCAACGACTCTGTTGTGGTGACATTTTAGCTATGGTTTGGACATTGGCAGAATTTTTTTTTGAAAAAACTTAAAACGTTTTGAATTTACATTCATCTCTATTTTACCGAAGCTAAGTCAAATATTTGATGTTGCTCTTATCAATATGCTAATTTTAGGTCGAGATAGCGCCTTAAGACCGTACCCTGAGCTAAAATTAGCACATCGATGAGTACAACTTCAAATATTTGTCTTAGCTTCGTTAAAATATAGATGAATTTAGAATGCGTTTGGCCGCGGCGCTTACGACAGCAGCTCGCTCCGACACACGACAAAAATGCAGTTATTTGGAGATTTCTCATCACTTTATCAACCAATCGGAAAAAGTAATCGGCAATTATGTCAATTATTAAATGACCTATCCAATGGTGCAATCTAAAAACATAAATAACATCAACTTTAGAAGAAGACGAAGATTTTATTTTAACTCACAGGAATTACTCACGTGAAAGTTTTGAAAGTGAAAAAGATGAAGAATTATTTTATTTTTAGTGGTTTTTTCGTTGATTTATGATCAAGCAAATATGAAGTTAAATAACAATATTAAACGGAGAATTAGAAGATAAAATGTTAAAGATACATGTTAGCTTTTCAGTTACTTTCCACTTACTTTATTTATCGAGGGTATACAGAGTGAATTTTTGAGACGGGGCAGTAAGGGCAGCTACCTTAGCCGTTGTAGCTAGAGAAAAACGTTCTTAGAAGACTATCCTTAACTTTTGAAGATATTTCGATCTGCATTTACAGATTTTGAAAAAAATGTACAATCAGCGAGAAAATGGGCAATTTACACAAAAACTTCTTTGATGCCAATCGATCCTGTTTCATCTGAGGATTAAAAGACTCTAAAAGACCAACTGAGGCAAGAGTACTAGAAAAGTCAGAAAACCTAAAAAACTTTTACGTTCTTGTACGAAATGTATTCGTACGTGTTTCCTGTAGCTACAACGGTTAAGGTAGCTGCCCTTACTGCTCGGTTTAAAAAATACATTTTAGCAATTTCTGACTTTTCTAGTACTCTTACCTCAGTTGGTCCGATAGAGCTTTTTTATCCTTAGATGAAACGGGATAGATTGGCATCAAAAAAGTTTTTGTGTAAATTGCCCATTTTCTCGCTGACTGTACATTTTTTTTTCAAAATCTGTGAATGCAGGTTGACATATCTTCAAAAGTTAAGGATAGTATCCTAAGAACGTTTTTCTGTAGCCACAACGGTTAAGGTATCCCTTACTCTCTTGTCTCTGAAATAAATTTTAGCGTTTTCTGACTTTTCTAGTACTCTTACCTCAGTTGGTCCGATAGAGCTTTTTATCCTTAGATGAAACGGGATCGATTGGCATCAAAAAAAGTTTTTGTGCAAATTGCCCATTTTCTCGCTGACTGTACATTTTTTTCAAAATCTGTGAATGCAGGTCGAAATATCTTCAAAAATTAAGGATAGTCTCCTAAGAACGTTTTCCTGTAGCTACAACGGTTAAGGTAGCTGTCCTTACTGCCCCGTCTCAAAAATTCACCCTGTAGACAGGAAAATACAGTGTTTGGCTCAGGATAGGCCTTTATGCTACGTTGTGCGCGGTCATTATTTGGATGGGTGACCGCAAGTGGCATTACGAGCTGAGCCCTTCCGTGCTTCTGGGGGCACGTTAAATTGTCCGTCTTGGCTTTTAAGTCGTTGAGCCATGACGGAGGCTTTTAGGTGGTCTAAAAACTCCGTCACCAGAGTTGGCCACTAGCTCATACGAACTTACTAATGAACTATTGACTATGCAGTGACATTGAATTTCATACACAAATTGTCATTTTGGGAACGCCTGTCATATACGGAAACGTTCCCAAAATGATCGTTCCCGAAATGACTTTACGACAGATTTTTTCACGTCACGCATCATGACGCTATTTTTGATGCCGGTTTAAGAGGTTAATAACAAGTGAGCCGTAATATTTGTCAGAATTGCACAAAAAACACATGCTATTTCAAAAAACTAATTAGCAAACAGCGTTCCCGTAATGACAGGGAATTAAGGTACGCTAGACATTTTATCAAATTAACGGTACTTATCAGCAAAATAAAGTATTTATTTCCGAAAAAACATTGAACATTGTTTATTTTGACTTGTGGACTTCACATTTTCGTTTTTGCGACATCTGCGCAATGCTTTGTTTTAGTTCTATAAAACAATATAGACCACGTTCACGAAATGATTTTATAAATGTCAGACAACATTTCAATAGCCCAAACATGAAAATTTAAATGTTTTGAATTAATTTAACGATAATTGTAATATTTTAAAGAAATGTTAAGCTAATATTACAGACATTCGATTGATATTTTATCTTCGTTTTCTTTATTGACAAATCTGAATTACGAAACATGGTATATGGACGCGTTCCCAAAATGACGATTTAGACATATTTTTGTTCAAAAATCAATCAAAACATAATTACTAAAAATAAATACGCGAGGTGCATATACTTTGAGATGATATCAGTATATTTAAACGCGTATGTTACTGTTTTCATGTTATTTGTTACACAAAAATGTTATCAGAAGCAAAATGTTCACCTCTCTGATTTTGACCCATATAGGCACATAGCCTAGTGGATAAGAATTGAAGATTGATTGAAGAAGAAAGATTGACCCTTAATTATGTACCTAAGTACAAAATACGAGGTGAAACGAGGATTTACAAAATGAAGGATTTACAAAATGAGTTCATCCTAAGGTTGTCTGGAAGGAATCGCTCATAGCGATAAGACCGCCCATTGTACTTCGCTCCTTATGTTCTGTGTGTGTAATTTGTTTTAATGTTCATTTGGTGTACAATAACCCTCTTACTTATGAAAGATGTTTAAAGTTGAACACTGGTTGAACAACGTCCTGTCTCTGTTTGTCACTATCCACAAATAAAGACAGGACGTTGTTTAACCAGTGTTTCACTTTAAACGTCTTTCATAAGTAAGGCCCTAAAGTGTTAATCTATCTATATATCTATCTATCTGACGAAAAATTGAATCTTAAGGCTGATAAGTTGTCATTAAATACCTACCTAGGTAAGTTCGTATGAGTGGCCAACTCTAGTGAATGAGTTTTAAGGACGCCTGACGACCTCCGTCATGGTTTAATGACTTTAAAACCATAGATTGTACAAATGACTACCTATGCCGATGTTGTATGGGACGTTGGTGCCTTTTCCGGCACCACTTTCCGGCATAGGCTTTCAACGTGCTCTCAGCGGGGCTAAAAAGGTCGTTTTATCAGAATCATAAATGAATAATTGCACTTTATGTCGTCTCTTTTCATAGACATGAGATTGACGAGAACAAAAACATTATGAATTATAATATAGTTCTGCTATAACGGCCTTATATGCTATAAAGATTCAACTTAATTTTTTAACTGACATAATCTATAAATAGCCTAATTAGTTATTTGACGATTGAAAAATCAACAAAAACAAATGACTAAAGAAAAACAAACACTCACCTTTTCATTTAAAATCTGGCAAAACAGCCAAAGCGTCAAAATAACTCTAAAAGCAGGTCACATGATGCTCGCAAAAGAAAACATTTTCTGTTCATCTTACCACTACCACTTTTCGCACATGCCCACTTTGTAGGTACTCAAAAATGTCTTTTCCTTTGGGTCAATTTTTCTATTCATCCAGGAGTTTTCATTTGATCACTGTTCTTGACTGTCGTGCGTTCATTCATTCAGTCTATTTACACACGTTTTATTTATATCTCCATCAAATTGATGTCTCTAAATTCGTATGTCCCGATGCGTTGTTGTTCAGCGAAATTACTGGTTTGTATTCACCTTGAGCTAAACTATTACTGTGGTCGTTAACTTCAAACCGATGGAGCAATAAAAATGACTTTATCAAATTGTTTTCATTTTTGATTAGAGTCTCCACTTTATAATGAAACTTATTAACGGATCTTCAGTTCATATCCTCACAAAAATACAATAAATTGCATCTTTTATAACACCTTTGTTTCTCATCAAAAAACCTAACTCGGTATTTATTTATTCACTTATCACTTTCTAAGTCCTATCAAAATTTTAACATTTTCTTGAAAAATTATTGAGAAACGCACCATTTTATTTCCGCAATGGCATACAGTACAAGATTACCTAAGTTTGTAAGTACAGATTGTATGTTATTTTCTAACAAATTACGTCACCAGTTTTTTTTTTAGAGTTCCGCAGATGTATGGACCATCGAGCGAGCGAGTGTACACTGGCTTCCTTCATCCGTTGGCCGTGACCCTGAGACGCGACGGCGACCGTCCAACGCTCATTTTATTTTATTAATTGATCGAATCTTTTGATTGTTTTCCATTTGGATAACTCTATTGAATGATGTGACCCCCACTTTGATAATTCTATGCTTACGTTTTTTTTCGAATGCAACAAAGAGCCAAGTTAAGTGGGAAGTTTTCGCAGAGTTTCGATTTGTGCAAGTTCAAATTCCGGCAGTGCATCAATAGATTTTTATTTGGCAATTGAAAATTATTCCAACGAATAAAAATACCAAATACGTATTTGGACATACCTCTACCGCCTTAGACATCTTCAAAGGATCTAAAAAAAATACCTAACAAGATCTGCGAGAATGTCTACCGCGCCTTGGGGATACAGTCGTTATCATATACTTATATTTCAAATAAAAATGCAGGTTTCGTTCAAAAACAACCTAGGTATATTCAAATGCCACAATTTGCCACAATACAACAAGGTTAAATAGTTAAGCGTTTTCATAAAATAAATACGGTTAACAATAACAAACGGTACATAAGTTAAAAAACGGTAAAAAATAATCTGTTCCCATATAATTTTTCCTGTTTATTGTCTAATATCAAAGCATTGAGTAAATTAATAATTTGAGCATTGAACCTACTTATGCTAATTTATTAATCATTGATCGACATTCAGAGTAGGTACCTATAAAAAAAAGTCGTATTGCTCATTATACGGACTAAAGTGAAGGAAAAAATGTCATTTTTCCTTCAATTTTGACATAAAACGCATCAAAACTAATCAAAATTGAAGGAAAAATGACATTTTTTCCTTCACTTTTAGTCCGTATAATGAGCAATACGACTATACGTAACTACAACTTGCATCTTTTTTAAAAACTGTATACTTAATTATAAAATTTCAAAAATCATAAAGATTTTACAAAATATTTAAAACCACCAAAAAGTAAGTGATAAAAGTACATTCGACTGGCACGCTAAATTATGATTAAGTATTGTAAATATTTAGTAAATAGGTTAATAAATACATTAATTTACTATATTTAGCACAAATAATATAACATTTTAGTACATACATTGCGTACACATCGGTTTATCGCCAAAACACAAGCGGAATGTTAGACATTTTACAGTTTCTAGACACTAATTTAAATTATATAATTTCATGATAATATATAATTTAGTATCATGATACAATATATTTTATATCTAATATTGTGAAAATTTAGGCTTAAGATTAAGAGTTTTAGCCATCATAAGGAAAAAGTTATTCCACTTTTAACTAGCCTCTAAATCTCGAATTAGCTAGCATACATCGATTTTTATTTTATACTTAAATCGATGACACAAGAAAAGAAAAATCCAATTGCACAAGACACAAAACACAAGTAAAAAAATCCGAATTTGTTTGGTTTTTTTTTTTAAGTAGGTATAGGATTGATTTATTATTTACTTAATTAAACACCGATGTACAAGATAAATCACTGTTAGCCCTCGTTCGCACGAGACTTTTATTAATGTCCGTTAAAAAAGCGTTGAATTGAAATATTAATTTCTATGTATTTATTCGCACGTCAGCGCATTTTTTATCGAGCTATGTTCAATTTTGAGCACTGGGCATTCTGGGCAAGGCATTAAATTGAATTTGAGTTTTAAATTCACAAACGTTGAGGTTACGCAAAGCTTTTTTAGCTTTCGCTTAGACAAGTTACATTCGAGCGGTTTGTTGTTGTCACTTTGGTTTCTTTTACGCCATGTATTTCTTGATAGCGATGCCTATAAGAATAGCTGCTCCCAACGCGAAGATAGCCCACTTCAGATTGGAGCTGTAAAAAAAAAAAGTAATTGTACACGTTCACTGTAAATCAGGTACCTATTAAAGATACAGAATAACTACATACAACAAGTCTATTTATATCATTAAACAATCAGTTCAAATTCAACCACCTTAAATGTCTATAAAATTGTTTTAACTCGAAATCTAAAAAAAATACATTTACATTAATACAAAAACTCAATGACGAAATAAAAATAATGATAAAGCTGTTTTTAGGGTTCCGTACCTTAAAAGGTAAAAAAAGGAACCCTTATAAGATCACTTTCTTGTCCGTCTGTCTGTCTGTCTGTCTGTCTGTCTGTCTGTCTGTCTGTCCGTCTGTCCGTGTGTCACCATCGATTATCTCAGGAACGGGTGGAGCTAGCAAGTTGAAATTTATACCATATACTAAGGTCTATAGTCCCTATTGTGAGTATAAATATCAAGGTCCTGAGTCAACACTATAAAAAGATATAGGCAAATTTAGGTTTTCGTGAAAACTTGTGAGTACCAAAACTTACCTTAATTATCAACTTTTTTTATTTTTCGGAATTTTTCCTTTACTTGTGCTGGAAGACCTTGCTTGTAACCAAAATTGACAATTCTAGGTCAACCGGAAGTACCCTAGAGGTTTTGGGTCGAAAACCTAAATGGTAGTTCCCGTTGACCTAGAATAACGAAATTTGGCAAAAAGCAAGGTCTTATAGCACAAATAAAGGAAAAATTCCAAAAAGTTAAAAAAGTTGAAAATTAAAGGGTGTTCCCATACATACATAATTGACGCCAATTAAAATTGTCCTCCGAGTTGTATGGGCGCTAATACAATTAAGCGGACTAGCTTAATTGGCACCATGGCTAGGTACGGAACCCTCGGCGTACGAGTTCGACTCGCACTTGACCGGTTTTTTTAACTGGAACACAACTATACAAAAATAATTAAAGTGCTTTTTTTATATTATAATATTATCCTACTATGAACAGCCTTTTTTTCACTTTTTCCTTTTATAAAATAATTATGATTTCTACATCTTACGTTCTATTCTATATTGATTATAATAATTAAATAAATATAGGAGAGGGCCTAGCCAACCGGCCTTCGCTATGAAGCGATTCGATTTCTAACTTCGCTTACACTCGAACATGAGGTTTTCATTGGTCGAACCAAGGTCGAACGTAAGGTCACGTGGTCTTCCACCAATGAAAAATCGGCGATAGCGAAGCGAATTGTAGAATAGAAAAGATTGATGCCACTTGGCTAGAGGCCCTGGACATTTCACACAACATCATGTAGCCCAAAGCTAAGCAGAGCTTGTGTTATGACCACATGACTGATATACTTGGTACTTTTATACTTTTTTTTAATTGTAAATACATATCTACATATTATACATAGAAACACCAATTAGAACTCTACTTAATACAATAACTTCACCACATAATAGTTATTTATTACTATGTGACTACACCTTCCGCAGTTTTTCTGTGACTCGGTCACTCACATGGGCGCGACCTTCATACATTGTACGAATTCACAATAGTATGAAAAACTTCAAGTTTAAGATATCTTAAATATCGTCCTAAAGAGGCCTGTAAACGGGCTACAAAAATTGCATCTTGTTGGCAATTTTACTGACCAATATAGCTCTTATATTTGCAACTTTGCAATTTCATTGTACAATACATTGACAAATAATTTGCAATCTAGCCGGCTAGACATTGATTCCTTGCGACTACTGTGAAATATCTTGGCAATATCGCCGGGCTACACTGCAAGATTGCAGCAATTGTTGCACTGTGTTGAGCGACATAATCGGCATACAATGCGTTGAGCGACATGACGGCTATACAATTGCAGCAAGAAATTGTCAAAAAACTAGCCCGTTTAACAGCACCTTCTTGGTTCGCGTATTCGTGATTTCGTGACAATAGTGGCCTTTACACGGTAGAGTTTTTACCACGGATCTGGACTGTACAGATATCTGTACAGGTATCTTTACAGATAACCGCGGATAAAATTGTCAAAGATTGGAATGGCGCGTGCTATTTCCCGCGGCATCTGGACTGTACAGATATCTTTACAGATAGGTATCCGCACAGATATCTCTGCGTTTAAATGCTCTGGCGTCTGGACTGTACAGATATCTTTACAGATATCCGCTCAGATATCTCTGCGTGTAAATGCTGCTAATGTGAGAGACCGGCATTACTCTCAAATAAGTCTACATACTACTCTAATGAATCGTAAATACCTGGGTGGGGGCGAGCGTCGCCGCCGCCTTCTAAATAAACAAAACAATTACTATTCATTGAAAAAAATTACCCTCCACATGGTGGCCCACGAGGTCGTCTTTGAAAAGAAAAAAATATAGAAAAAATAAAATTAAATGAAAAAGGCAGAAAACCTAATGTGGCAGAAAACCTAAAATCCACAGTATTACTATTGAAATCTTGATCCCGTTGGATAAAAACCATTAATTTAAAAAGCAACAAAATAAAACACAAATAGTTACAGCAATTTGTATACCTAGAGCAGAGCCTTATAGAAAACCGCATTTATTTGGCCTTAAACTCCCGCACTGCAGGGCTAAATAGGCGGTTAAAGCTGAATCACAATAGGAATTGAACTATACGCCGTCTCTTTTCTTGTGATTCTGCTATAGCGGCCTTTTTAGCCCAGCTGGCTTAAACAAACTTACATAAATGTCATAATCAAATAGGAATTTTACATGCAAAGATTTGTCAAATCGCAATTATTTTTCAGAGCAACTTTACGATTAAAAACTCTGCTCCAACATTCATAAAGGAATGAAAAATAAAATGAAAAATAACCTTTCTCTCGGTACCACAATAGTCTGTACCCTCGGTTCTGGTCGGATGGTTGATGGTGGTTTCAACTCGGACTTCGGTGTTTTTGGTCTGCTAAAATAATATTGCTGGACATTTCACACATCGCCCTCTAGCCCCAAACTAAGCAAAGCTTGTCAAAAGTCAAATTCGTTTATTCAATAAGATCACAAGTGTACCACTTTGAAACGTCTTAAGAGCTAGGTGATTCTACTCCTGTTCCTTCGCGACCAAGACCGTGAAGAACCAGGGCAACAAACACGGTTTGGGGCCTAACAATACTATGGGAACCAGGTTACTTGATAGAATACTTATTACTTTTTGTAAATACACATACATAGAATACTTTAATACACCCAGACACAGAACAAAACAAACATCTTATATTACACTCAAATGTTTGTCCTGGGTGGAAATCGAACCGACGACCTACAGCGCAGAAGGCAGAGCTACTACCAATACCAACTGAGCTAAGAGACCGGTCACGTCACATTAAAACACTACCCCCCTTACTTATGGAAGATGTTTAAAGTTATACACTGGTTAAACAACGTCCTCTCTCTATTCGTCACTATCCACAAATAAAGACAGGACGTTGTTTAACCAGAGTTCAACTTTAAACATCTTTCATAAGTAAGACCCTACATCAATAAATATAAAAAAAACATACCTGGCACGGGACCCGTCAAATGTACGCCATGTTTTTTCTTTATTTTCCTCATTTGGATCACGAGGACAACTATTTAAATAAAATTAAAAAAGTGGGTAATATTGAATGTGAGATTAAACGAAAAAAAATAATAGAAATATTAACCTGGCTGTTTGACACACAAGGCAGTCATTTTTTCCTATTTTTGATGCACTAAAACAGACAATTATTTAATAACGCATTTCTAATCTATTTGAATAATACCAAGTTAAATAGGTATCTAATTATGGCAGATGATATACGAAAGAAAGTTAATCTAATTAGGTAAAATAGTTAATATAAACTTTACCTACATCTAACGTATCTACATATTTTATCAATGTACAAATCTACAATTAGTTATCTACCTAAAGTGGATCAAAACTTATCTAAATCATTATACATCTTTGTTGTTTAATATACTTACTTAGGAACTAAAATATATTGTAGACTAATTTATTAATAACTTACCTATAATTATAAATACTTAACAAATAAATAAATAATGCTGGACATTTCACACAGAATCATCTAGCCCCAAGGTCATCTAGGTCTAGCATCTAGGTAAATGTATCAACAATAAAATTATCACACTAAATTATGGAGCAAATTAAAATAAAACCTGGGTTTCTTCTTTTTACAACTGAAAAATAAAATTATAATGGACAAATAAAAATAAGAAATACCTACTTAGAGGTCTGTTTTATACAAATCGAGAGGGTACAGGGAATTTCTACTGATAGAACTTAAAGTCTCATCCACACTAAGGCACAAAAAAATTCTGACTACACGTGTCGCAATACTACGACTTGTGACCTAGTGTGGACGAGGATAAGAGAATATTGCTATTTCAGGTAACGACACTTCACCACTTTCTACCGAAAGGGGTCGTCCATTAATCACGTGATGTTTTTTAACAACATCTTTAGCCCCCCATGTGGGCCATGTGTAACATCGAGAAAGATATCTCGTGCGATCGAACTGCGCTAACGTATATGTTAGGGCTTGTACACAAAACTGCGATGTAAAGTCGCATCGCAGAAATATACAGCACCTACCAGATATAGCGTAGTACAGTTTTCTGGCGTTGTTGGTAGCTAATTCGCATCGCGCCGATTCGCAGTTTTGTGTACAAGCCCTTAAGGCTCAAACACACGCTGGGTAGCCTAAACCAGAGCGAGCGAAGGCGAGTCCACGCAAGACGAGTGCTACAGTCCACACGCTTGGCGAGTCTATGCAAACCAATGTAAGTTGGCGCTCGTATTCACTCGGCCAGCTAGGCGAGCGATGGCAAGGCGAGGCGAGTGGTGCTGCCCACACGTTGGCACTCGCGTTCACTCGGTGAGCCTGGGCCAGCGTGTGTTTGCGCCTTTACAGCAGTATGACCGATCGAGATATCTCGTTTCTCGACTCTCGATGTTGCGCATGTTAGGCCGACCGGTGATACGTGGTTTAGAGTTAGACCTAGGTTCCTAGTTACAATTACACAAAAACATTAGGAACTGAATGGATAACTTAGGAGAATGTATATGTTGAAAAATCATCAGCATTTCCTCTTATACATTTATCTAGGCTTGTGTTTATTAGAACAAGAAAACGCCAAAATAATACCTAGGTACATACCATGGAAGATCTGGCATTGAATGCTCTCCGGGAGCTAGCTGGCCAATTTTGTACTTTTTCATCAACACTCTGAAATATAAGTAAAAAGTTGCTTTGTGATTTGTGCAAATACTACTTAAATGAGATCATGTAAACAAATATAATAAAAACAGTAATGTGGACTCGTGCCAATCATTATAAACTTGCCTCTGATTACCTCATAACAATATAAAAAATGATCTAGACCAGGGTTCGGCAAAGGCTCGCGAGCTGCATGCAGCACTTTCAGTTTGACAAAAAACCTACAGCTGCAGGCTTAAAAAGGTCGCTATTGCAAAATCGCAACAGGGAATTGAACTATATGTCATCTCTTTTCATTGACTCAGAGTGAAAAGAGACGGCATTATAGTTCATTTCAAATTGTGATTCAACTTTAGCAACCTTTTTAGGTCCGCTGGTTGTAAGTAAAGCTCACCGGGCATCATCACTGTGTCCTACATCTTCAAATCCCTGTGTTCCATCCTTTCCAGCAAAGTCCATGAGGGAATCTGCCCCTCCAGGATGCTATGGAGTACAAAATTATGTTTATAACAAAATTGTCGGCTTGTAAACAACACCACTCAAGGCAACCAACACCAATTTGTTTCATTCGAGTTATGTGGTTAAGCGATGTAGTTTGCTTGCTGACAATATAGGTACTCAAATTTTTATGGATTCATTAAGTAGGTACCTACCAAATTTTAAGTTACCTATGTGAAATTACTTTCCTCTGTAGGTATGCTAAAATTTATATGGATTTATTAGTAGGATTAAGTACCTACCAAATTTAAAGTTATGTACCTAAAATTATTTTATTGTTTTGACCTACAAGAATCTATCTTCGGTTTCAGAGTTAGCCTCGTTTAGTAAAAACAAAAAACAATAGGTAATGATCTTTGTAAATTAGCTGTAAAATAGGATTGACAAGCAAAATGGTCATTCAGAAATTTATAAATGCGGTTTACAATAGGCTAATAATTATGCGATTTGATAAACATGCAATCTTAGGTAGGTACCTATTGTATGTAAAAATTATGAATCAAGGCTTATTTTATGTAAGTAGGTAGACTGGTAGATAGGTACCTAATATTTTTAGTGTTTATATATAACAAAAGTAGGTAAGACATAACCAACTTTTATCACCTGAAGTTGTTAGTGTAAAATTTCCACAAAGCAATAAATGATGATCGTACCTAATGACCACGGACACGCGGTTCGCGGTATCCTGGCTAGATTGTAGTTAAAGGAAGGGAGACAATTAGGAAGAAACAAAAATAGTAGTAAGAGGGATTTTTACCTCATCTAAAAACTTGGTGACATCATAAACTTCGTTGTGAATAATGATCCAAATATTGCGTTCATTGTTGTGTTTCTGCACTTCTTCCCTAGTGATTATGCGGCTCATTTTGAAAACGAGCTGGGTTTGTTTATTTTAATTTCACAACGTGAATTTTCATTGATTTTCTGTTTCAGGCTGTCAAAATCAGCTGATTGCTAAAAGCGTCTACACACGACACAGACCAAACCGCAGACAAATAGGGAGTGATGCCAAATGGGGGGATTTCCTGCAAATTCGGGAGTTTTAAAATGGTAAAAATTTAGTATTAAGAAGCAGGATTTTGGGGGGGGGGAGTGAGGGGGGGAGGGGGGGGAGGGCTCCCCCTCCCCCCTGGTACCACTCCCATTACAAGGTAACGCACCGTTCTGGAGATAATCAAATTATTGTTTTTATATACAAACTGGTAAAAAATGGTAAAAATTTAGTATTCGGTAACAGTATTTGGGGGGGGGGGAGGGTGGGGGGGTATCCCCCCCCCCCCACCACCAGTTTTGTGCGACCAGATTTTGTGGGTGGGCTCGCTTCGCTCGCTTTTTTATATACAAACCTAACCTAACCTACAGGGTGCCCCGTGTCGGATCTGATTTAGTTTCTCTTTTAGATGTTATGGGGGTTTGTGCCACCAGATTTTGTGGGTGGGCTCGCTTCGCTCGCATTTTTATATACAAACCTAACCTAACCTACAGGGTGCCCCGTGTCGGTTCTGATTTAGTTTCTCTTTTAGATGTGATGGGGGTTTGTGCCACCAGATTTTGTGGGTGGGCTCGCTTCGCTCGCATTTTTATATACAAACCTAACCTAACCTACAGGGTGCCCCGTTTCGGTTGCCCCGTATAGGTTAGGTTAGGTTAGGTTACATTTGATTTTCTCAAGAACGGTGCGTTACCTTGGAATGGGAGTGGTACCAGGGGGCCGGGGGATCCCCCCCCCCCTCCCCCCCCTCAAAATATTGTTACCGAATACTAAATTTTTACCAATTTTTACCAGTTTGTATATAAAAACAATAATTTGATTATCTCCAGAACGGTGCGTTACCTTGTAATGGGAGTGGTACCAGGGGGGAGGGGGAACCCCCCCTCACCTACCCCCCTCATTTTGCCCCCAAAATCCTGCTTCTTAATACTAAATCCAACCCGATTATTCTTTCGTTCACAGTAAGTCAGGGGTATGCCATAAGCTCGAACCGCAAATGTGCAAAAAGTAACGGGGGACGAGCTAAACACGCATTGGTGCATTCAAATCTCCCGCCTAATCATCCCGCACACCATTGGTTCATAATCTTACAATACGCACACAATTATGAAATGGGCGTGGTTACTGCGTGTTACGCAGTGTTTAGACGCACACTATGATAAATCTCTAGTGATGGGCATTCGATGAATGAACGATGAATGAATGAATGAAATTAGCGTTTTTTAAAGCGTCTGTGTAGGTAATACTATTTTCATATTCTGCCTTTTTTATCCGACTATGGCGAAGCCCAAAAGGTATGTGTTTGACCTGTGGACATACATATCCAAAAGGAAGAATCAGAAGAATCAGAATCATTTATTCGCAAGAACATATGTGCTTAAAAATAGGTCTTATCTTTATTGTATGCTGTACATTGTATGTCCTACCAAAGTTCGGCATGCAAATATTCTTATTTAATAAAAATCTAAAAAATCAGTCGCGACAGTCTAAAAATTCATCAATTGAGTAAAAACATTTCGATAATAGCCACTTTTTGAGTTTAATATAAAACAAATTTCCATTTAAGCTTTTTATATCTTTCGGTAACTTATTGTAAATTCTAATTGCCATGAAATATGCTTGTTGTTGCGTGCCTGTTAAATTATATTTAGGATAGGTTTATATTTTGTGCAATTTGTTGTTAGATTCAAGGTATGTATGTCCACTCATAACTACTCAACGGCTCAACCGATTTTGATAAATGATACGTCATTAGATTCGTATTGATGACATGAGTGTCACTGAGCACATAATTACAATTATTTAAAAAATCAAAATGGCAGATTTGATTGTTTAAAAAAAAATCAGTGATACGAATCACACAAAACTCAAAACAAAGACCTCAAAATGTATGCTTTAAATCCTTTAATTCACTCTGGAACACTGTCAGATAGAAAATACCTACCCTCAGTTTGATTCACTCGGACTGAAAATAAAAAAACCGGTCAAGTGCGAGTCGAACTCGTGCGCCAAGGGTTCCGTAACTATACCGCCATTATACTGCCATAATAAAATTTGTATCATTTTTATTGGTAGCTAAGTGATATTTGGGCAAATTTAGATTTTTGCGAAAACTTGTAAATACCATTTACCTTAATTTTCAACATTTTTTATTTTTTATTTATTTGTGCTGTAATATTTTTGTAACCTTGCTGATGGTATCATAATAATACAAAATTGAAACATGGGCAAATAATGTTTCAATTTTAGATTTTTATATCGCTATAATGTAGGTACCTAATCTAAAAGATATTAATTTTTAAAAACGTTAGTAGGCGGCCGAGACTTAGAAACGACAAAAAAACATTTTGACTTGTTAACAATATAACGATGAACTCCGGCTGCATTCACGAAAACGTGTGTAGAAGCACGCTAAGCGTTCGTTTCGTTATCACGTAAAATTATCGTCCGTAAACCGACTTTACAGACAACCATTTTTTTTCATATTTATTGACTTTTCTTGTAAAAATAAACATTTTTTTACAGTTTAATTTTTTTTGTCCGACTTGTAGTTTTTGAGAAAATCGATGATTGATGTGCGAGTGACTTAGTTAATTTAATTAATTTCTCGAAAACTAACAGTCCAATAAAAAAATGTTTCTTACAAAAAACCTTTGTTTTTGTTTATACTTTAAATTAAGATCGAGAAAAAGGTATGTTAATAGAATAACAGCTATGTCAAAATTTTATTAAGTGTTTGCCTTGTAAATGCACCAGTGCCTACTAATCGCTGCACATTTAAACACCCCGACCGATATCGTTTAAATTTCAATTACTTTTGTACAATAGGTAATATACATCGCGTTTTGAAATAATTTTATGTTTATTCTATCATTCATTCGGTCAATTTCATTCAACTTGTCCCCGCACTACGCCTCAAAAAATAGTCGCCAATCTGTCAAAACTAGTAGTTCATCTAAATCAAAATTACACAAAATTGCAAACACAAATGACAAAAATAGCACTTATAATGTGATAGGAAATACCGTGTCCCCGTAAGTTTGTTGTCGCTGATCGCCTTTTACACAAAAATACTGCACAATTCACCATATTCACGGAGCTCTACTCGCGACACGAAACGTCAACATTATGGCCGTGGATGCGAGTGAAGTACTTTTATTTAACGTGTATGGCCGAGGGGCCTGGATGGTCACAGAGGGGTAAGCCTATATGAGAATATCGATGCCATCTCCATTCTATAAGCTCGAAGCAGTAAGTAGGTAGATTTATGTTAGGTTATGTGGCATCACTCCCTATTTGTCTGCGGTTTGGTCTGTGTCGTCGCAGACCGTGTGTAGACGCTATAAAGCCTTTCCATACTTAGCAAGTAGTTCGCGTGTGTAGAGGCCTTTCCTTTATTGACATTGACAGTGACAGAATTTTTTACCTACTCTTTGACTGACAGCTTATCGTTTGGTGCGTTTCGTTATTATCTTTTCCCAATACAAGGTTTCAATAAAACCTCACATTGGATTTGATTAATAATATTTTATTAGGTATGACAACATCATCAATACTGGATCATAGTTGATCTTCCTTTTGTACAAGCTGTATTAAAATAAATAGACTGGCTGGTCTGTGTTACACTACAAGCTATAAAATAATGCTTTTAGCGTTTGGTTTTTGCTACATCTTTTGGTGATGTCATGTTATTTTGACTGACAATTTGCTGACATTTGATTGACATTATAACCTCCAAGTCAAAAATCCAAATCAAATAAAATCAACAAAACAAAACAAATCCCACAACATGAATTTTCTTGAAACAATTATATTTTGAATGAATAAATCTATCTAATGGCTTCTTCCGAAGATTTCAACGATGTACTAGACGAGATATTCTTGCGTGAAGTCAACGAACACAAGCAAAGCTATAACGAAGGTTATCAAGCGGGAAGCGAAGCGGGGAATCCAGAAGGCTACCATTTGGGCTACCACCGGGGAGCAGAACTAGGCAGAGAACTTGGTAAGAAAACATGGTGATGGCTTAGCTGCTAAGCCATCACCATGTTGGCCTCGGAAAATAGCTAAGCCTTAGCTATTTTCCTGCGTGTGTGTTGTACCAAATGTCTATCTATCTATCTGATGTATTCATTTCACGACCACCAAATGTCTCCGAAACCAACAGTGATTCTTCATTGGCTTTACCTGCTATTGACTGGCCTCACAGCTCGCTTGGAATAAAATCCAGAATACTATCATATATTAATACGATCTCTGCTATTTACACTTAGCTATGGCAATAGCGGAAGCCTATACCCAGCAGTGGGTTAAGTCAGGTTACAGATGATGATGATGGTGGTTAATTTTGTTCACATAAATGACAATCATTTTTGTAGTATTTGAGTGTTATCAAGTATTTTATACATTTTACCAATGTAGGTAGTTCAATATTACCTATTCTATCAATTAAACCGTTGATTCATAGCTTAATTTGTGGCTAGATGGTGCTGTTGTAAATGTCCCTCAATATTTACTTTCAGGTTACTACCTAGGCATAGTTACATACCACCTCAACTTAAATGAGACGGAAGAAACACAGTACTCTGACAAGATTGTCACCCAGCTCTTAAAAGTTAAGGAGCTGATCGATAAGTTCCCTAGAGACAATTCTGAGGAAGCAGATATCTTGGGCCAGGCAGAGACAATAAGGGCTCAGTATAAGAGAACTTGTGCGCTACTTAAGATACCATCGGCTAATCCGTATGATGCTGATGTCTCATTCTGAAGTAGGTGGTAAGTTTGTTAATATCCTATTAATTACTATCGGAGGAAGAAACTGCATCTGATCTGCAAGGTTAAAAAGGCCGTTATAGCAGAATCACAATGGAAATTGAATTATATGCAGTCTCTTTTGTGATTCTATTATAGCAGCCTTTTTAGCTCCGCTAAGGATTTGAATAATATTTACATTCAAAGGTTAAAATGTGTAACAATGATATCGCTTTTTTAACATATTCATTACTACTTACTTAAGAATCTACTTAGATTACTTAGATCTACTTAGATTACTTAGATCTACTTAGATTCTTAAGTAAGTAACCTACCTACATACTTAATATTAAATACCTAAATGCAATGGAATTAAACTCAATTTGCCTCAGTTAATAAAGATCAAGCCTAATAACAAAATGTTAATTCATCATTTTTTATAATATTCTTACTTATACCATTTAAAAATAAACAAGCAACTTAATATTAATATACTTCTTAAAACAAACAGTATTTTACAGGCAACTCTGAAATGCAACACACAATAGCCCTTCTCAAGAGCCAAATTACTTCCATCACCAAGTATCTATCGCCACTGCTGCCAATCACCAACTGTCATATGGTGGAGTTCATCACCAGAAACCACTGGAACCTACTTCCGGAAGGACTGAGGTGCTATCTAGAAGGCCTGGAGTTAACTGATGCTGCAGAGGAATTCTGGCAGTGCCATTCTAATAGGGAATTTAAAGGTAAAGTAATGATTTAGGTTTAGATTACACTAGCAGCGCCCTCGCGGCGTTGCCCTCGTGGTGATGGTTTATTTATGGCGATTATGATGATTATGATGATTATGAAAAGTGGCCTATTATAACCTTCCACAAGAGTTTAGCTATCAAATTCAGAAATAATTTTTCAAATCCGACTGGTAGTTCCTGAGATTAGCATGTTCCATCCAACAAATTGGTAGTAACTAACCCTACATTTTACCATAGATTCTCATTTTTTAGGGTTCCGTACCTTAAAAGGTAAAAAAAGGAACCCTTATAAGATCACTTTCTTGTCCGTCTGTCCGTCTGTCCGTCTGTCCGTCTGTCCGTCTGTCCGTCTGTCTGTCCGTGTGTCACCATCGATTATCTCAGGAACGGGTAGAGCTAGCAAGTTGAAATTTATACCATATACTAAGGTCTATAGTCCCTATTGTGAGTATAAAAATCAAGGTCCTGAGTCAACACTATAAAAAGATATAGGCAAATTTAGGTTTTCGTGAAAACTTGTGAGTACCAAAACTTACCTCAATTATCAACTTTTTTTATTTTTCGGAATTTTTCCTTTATTTGTGCTGGAAGACCTTGCTTCTAACTAAATTTTACAATTCTAGGTCAACCGGAAGTACCCTAGAGGTTTTGGGTCGAAAACTTAAATGGTAGTTCCCGTTGACCTAGAATAATGAAATTTGGCAAAAAGCAAGGTCTTATAGCACAAATAAAGGAAAAATTCCAAAAAATTAAAAAAGTTGAAAATTAAAGGGTGTTCCCATACATACATAGTTGACGCCTATCAAAAGTCCTCCGAGTTGTATGGGCGCTCATACAATTAAGCGGACTAGCTTAATTGGCACCATGGCTAGGTACGGAACCCTCGGCGTACGAGTTCGACTCGCACTTGACCGGTTTTTATTTATATGGATTATAATAATGAAACAAAAACTGTCTTAGAAGGAACCACCTACTCTGCCTTTGGGGAACGATTCCACCCTGTTCCCCAAATTGTAATAGGTATCTGAGTTTCTGTAAAATTAATTACAATAATATTTGTGAAGATAAAATAGAAGTTAAATTATGAATATTTATCTTTGCACATATTTATTGCTGGAATTCAAAAATTAGTTCATTATTTAATTCACAATCTAGTGGTTTTCGCTGAGAGCACATCTGCGAATCTGTGAAGCTTGGCAGCCTTCTGTAAACTTCAGGGATATCTCATTAAAAAAATTTTGTAACTTAACTACTCATTTTTCAGGTAAATCAGAGCTATCAAAATGGATTCAAACTGCTCGTTCACATTATGTCACAGTTAATAATGAATATTGTCTATCGCGAGAGCAGCTAGAAGATCGCATCAAGGCGTGGGGAGGCAGCCTTCGACATGAGATCCAGGTCACCGAGTTTATGACACAGAAAAAGAGCTACGAAGTAAGATGTGCTATTTTAACACGCTTTTATTAGCTTCACTTGGAAGTTGACATTAACCTACTTCTAATTGTATCTAAATGAAACTTAAGATCCTACCCTGAGCCAAACTGTATTTCCGTGGTTATACCCTTGATAAATAAAGTAAGAGGAAACAGTGGAAAGTAACTGAAAAGACAACAATGTATCTTTAACATTTTATCTTCTAATTCCCCGTTTAGTATTTTTATTTAACGTCATATTTGCTTGATCATAAATCAACGAAGAAAACCACTAAAAATGAGATAAATCTCCATCTTCTAATGTTGATGTTATTTATGTTTTTGGAATTGACATAATGTTCAATCACTTTTTCGATTGATTGTTATTGTAAAGAGAAATCTCCAAAAAACTGCATTTTTGTCGTGTTAAGGAGCGAGCAGCTGTCGTAAGCGCCGCGG
This sequence comes from Camptogramma bilineatum, assembly GCA_958496255.1. NCBI lineage: Eukaryota > Metazoa > Arthropoda > Insecta > Lepidoptera > Geometridae > Camptogramma > Camptogramma bilineatum. The sequence goes on from OY292461.1 coordinate 13,686,641, forward strand.
CCCAACGCATTCTAAATTCATCTTTATTTTAACGAAGCTAAGACAAATATTTAAAGTTGCACTCATCAATGTGCTAATTTTAGCTTGGGTTAGCGTCTTAAGATAACGTATGTCGGACAACTAAACCAGTACTAACAAAAGTAATGCAGACTTATTACAGGTACAAACGATGTCGCGGCTAGCGTCGTCTCTTTTCGACGTGACGTCATCGAGTTGCTCTGTCGAGGCGGGCGGGGGGAGGGGACACTTGCAAGTGGCGTTGTGTCTCGGATACAATATACCGAGTCTCACTGTCGACTGCAATCAACAAGCGGTACGAGCGGCTGAGAAACGAGTGCATATGATCAAGGTAAATATAGTGCCACCTAAAAATAATTAATCGGTGCCACAAAATAGTACAGAAGCCTGACTTCGCGAAAACGTTTATGTAAACAGCGAATCTTGCCGCGACGCAACAAAGTGCAATTCAGCTCGCGCAAGCGCTCATTACCTAGTGCAATATTCACCTACACCACCCTACACAAATACTCTCTTGCTAACGCATAACTCTGTCACTGTCTGGCGCGGAGTGACGCGGAAGGGTTGTCGAGTTGTCGCAAGATAGGTATTACGCAACTGGCGGCTAGCGTGCAAGCCTAGCAGCAAGTGTGAACCCTACCTGCCTAGGCCGGGCCGGGCGGGCCCGCCAGTGTACTGCATATACATTGGCGGGCTTTGCACCTAAATTCTGTGTAGGTGCTATAACCGATAATATAAGCGTAGCAACATTTTCGACCTGACGAATAATGATTCCGTGGCCGAGTTGGTTTAGGCAGGAGGATCGCTTGTATCAATGCGGGTTCGAATCCCGTCGGAATTGATAATTTTGAGAAGACTTTTCATTGTCTTTAGTTTTTAAATGGAGTGTCCATAAAGCGCATACCTACTTGTGTGTGTAATAGAATAACTAGGTAATATCTACCTAATAGGTACTCTCCTTCCTGCTCTGTTTACTTTGTGTTTTTCTATGTCCAATGTTTAAATGTACCTGCGTCTGTGCTATGTTGTGTTATCCAAATAAACTCTTCTTATTCTACTGTAAGTACTACCAGATAAATATTGCGTTTCGGAAAACATCGGAAACAATCGTATAAAATTACAAAAACGATTGACAAAAAGTAAATAAGTGGACTTATCGCTATTTTTTAACACGCTAACACGATTTCAAACTGACAACTTTCAAAAACAAAGTTTATTGGTATTATTTATTGACTTGAGAATACGGGTGGGAGCATGGTAACATTTACCTATTGAATTTTCTTGACAGAAACAGTGGCACGTCATAGCAAAGCGTACAGATGGCAGCACCGAGTCACGGATATTAAATACTGACAGAAGTCTACATAGGTTAGTCATATTTTTATTGTAATTTAATATTTTTCGTGTGATAGATGTTCTCAGTTCCCATCAATATTCATAATATATCATATTAATTCACAAATATACCATCAATATTAAAGGAGTTCTGATAACAATTAGAATATCAGAATTTCTTGATTCTGAAAATGAAACTATCAAAATTTTATATTCCAACGAGATTCGAACCTGCATTGATTCAAGCGATCCTCCTGAAGCCTTACTAACTTACTAAGTTTTTTGAATAATTTTAAAAAGAAAAGTACTTTTCTTATCAGGTTTGCGTCTGCGTACATCACTCAGGACTCGGACTTGGCTGGTTTAGTGCGGGACCAGTTTCCAGACCATAATGAAACGAGGCTTTTATTGACAGGTTGATATCACACTAATATTATAAATGTGAAAGTTTGCATGGATGGATGGATGTATGTTTGTTTCTCTGTAACTCGGCAACCACTGAACCGATTTGCCTGAAAAAATCCCAAAAATTTTTTTATTAAAATTTTTATCCCGAAAAAACGCTTGGTTTCGGTGGGATAAAAAATAAACCACGCGGGCAAAGCCGCAGGCGTCCGCTAGATTGTACTAAAGTAAGTAAGTTTGTAAGACCTAGTGGCCTATTCTGGTGACGCAATTTTTAGGGCCTCCGTAATGGCTTAACAACTTAAAAGCCGGGACCGACAATTTAACGTGCCCTCCGGAGCACGGAAGCGCTCAGCTCCTAATGTCACTTGCGATCACCCATTTTTTACTTGTGTTTCGTTTGTGTTTGGTGGCGAAAATAAAACTTTTTTCTATACTGGTAACTCTGTGAGCTGTAGACCTCGCGAGTCTATCTTTGCATAGCTTAAAACAGAATAAATATTCACAATTCTCTAATTATGTAATGAGAAGGTGGTCCCAGGTGCTTCATCACTTACCTATTAGTTAAAGGGCTGATTCCACTGATGGATATCTAAAAGTAAGCAATATACTGCATTTTGAGGATCTATTCTGCTCATCACGCTGAATATCCTCATCAGATCTTCCCCAAATTTTTATGAGACCAACTTAAATAGAGACGTACTCGTACCTTTCAAACAAACAAAGAACCGTAGAAATCGGATGTCATAAGGCGGAGACACTGTAGCCCCCTTTTTGGAGGAAGTACCCCTCCAATCAAAAAACTCCTCAGATAGTAAAATTCTATAAAATTATCGAACCTGCTCACAAAATTTCACGGGAAATGGTTGAACAATGTGACTAGAGGAGAACATACAGACAGACAGATGTCCGATAGACATCCGGCGGACAAACAAAAGCGTTTTTTCCAAGCTGAAGCAGAGACTCGCTCGCTCGGTCAACTATATAATATAGTGCTTCTTCTGATGTTTGTTCTGAGTCTGGGTGTTATAAAGTATAATAAGTATGTATTTACAAAATATATAAGTGTTATATCAGTTATCTGGTTCCCATATTACAAGCTTTGCTTAGTTTGGGGCTAGATGGCGCTGTGTGAAATGTCCAGCAATATTTATTTATTTGTTCTTTCAGGTCTACACACGTGTGGTGACTTAGGTCCGGTCTCGCTACGTCTGTTCGAACGTCATGAGTCTACAGCAGCCGTCTTCAACGTACCATGCTGCTACCACCTTCTCAATGAGGACCCGGGGGGTGCGGGGGGGTTCCCCATGTCACAATGTTTAGCTGGTGAGTAGATATATATTTTTTTTTATGTTATTTCTTGGAAAAACAAACAGTACGTACTTGCAGACTAAAAAACTTAGGCCTTTACATCTTTTACTAGATGATTTATACAGTGTCAGGAGGCAATCTTTGCCTACACTTAACGGGACACTGTAGTGCCTGGGGCAATGTTGAGATGGAGTAGGCTTGCAGACTAAACCCTACTAATATTTAAAGGCGAAAATCCGTGTGTGAAAGTTTGTTACCACGTTTCTTGTTGGGGGCTAGTGAACATACCCACCTACATGATTTAACTAAATACCTACTATCAACCTTACCTACCTACCTTGTGTAAACTATGTTAAATTATGTTACGGAAACACTACCTTTTGAGACAAAATAAATGTTTTTTTTCTCTCTCGATAACTACCAAACCGAATTTGATGAAAGGAATGTACCTAGATAGATTAGGTTCTGGAAATGAAAATGTATGAAAATATCTGTATGATGAATAGTATGTGAAATATAAATAAATAAATATTGCTGGACATTTCACACAGCGCCATCTAGCCCCAAACTAAGCAAAGCTTGTAATATGGGAACCAGATAGCTGATAGAATACTTATATATTTGTAAATGCATACTTATAATACTTTATAACACCCAGACACAGAACAAACATCTATGTTCATCAAACAAATGTTTGTCCTGGATGGGAATCGAACCCACGACCTACAGCTCAGAAGGCAGAGCTACTACCAACTGAGCTAATAGGCCAGTCATATCACTGTAATGTTTGTTTTATGTTCCAGGTTACGAGTTGGGTCGGAACGCGCGAATGCTCGCCAACCATTCTATAGAGAGAGTTGTGTCACAAAGGGAGCTACCGGCACGGAGTCTGGTTTACAGAGCCATGCTTGAGGTAACGATAACAAGCATCTAAGTATATAAAAGCGCTCGTGGCGTAGCTTAAAAGAGCCGTGTTGGCCGAGGGGTATGTACCTCGACCTTCGATCCGAAGGTCGTGGGTTCGAATCCTGGCCGTGCATCAATGGATTTTTCGTTTCGAAAAATTTATATGCGCACTAACACGAGCTCTAAACGGTGAAGGAAAACATCGTGAGGAAACCCGCGGCTTAGCAGCCCAACACGTATTGACCATGTCTTTCCTGTGGATATGGCGGGTTAACCTGAGAGGATGCTGTAGGTGCTGGGCAAGCCTACTCCATCTCAACAATGTCCCAGGCACTACAGTGTCCCGATGAGTGTAGGCAAAAGATTGCCTCCTGACACTGTAAGTATAAATCATCTAGTAAAGATGTAAAGGCGTAGCTTGCTGAGACGTTCTTGATTGATCGTTGAAGTTAGCGTTGTGCGCGGTCACAATTTGGATGGGTGACCGCAAGTGGCATCACGAGCTGAGCGCTTCTGTGCTTCAGAGGGCACGTTAAATTGTCGGTCTCGGCTTTTAAGTCGTTAAGCCATGACGGCCTAAAAACTCCGTCACCAGAGTGGCCACTTGCTCATAGGAACTTACGTACTTTAGTATATAAATAAGTTAGTTAGCTTGTGTTATTCTAAAACTAAAACTTAAAAAAAGTAATATGATCACGCACAACTGTATTTCGAAAGTGCGGTAGGGATATTCTTTCAGATCTTTAGACATTTTTAGATCCTTTGAAGATGTCTAAGGGTGTAGTCAGAGTTATGCCCACTAAAATACAAGTAGTATATCAGTCATGTGGTTCCCATAACACAAGTTCTGCTTACTTTAGGGCTACATGATGCTGAGTGAAATGTCCAGCATTATTTTTATTTTTATTTATTTATGAGTTTTATTTTTATTTATTTATTTAGGATCGGTGGAGAGAGGGAAGGGAGGCCTTTGCCCTGCAGTGGGAAACGTCAGGCTTATAAATAAATAAAAATAAATATTTATGAGTCAATGTAATACAATGTTTTTTTTTTATTTCAGGTAACTATACAATCATATGCTCCTGATTCTAATTTAGCGTCGGGGAAGCTAAAACGAATATCACCAAAAGCAGACTCCTTCGAACAATACTTCAAAATGGCCGACGAAGTCTTAAAATTGGGTATTTACAACACTTTATCTACAAACTACCTTAGAGAATTAGTAGAAACTGAAGAAATTTATTGGAGAAAGTTAGTTTTATTCTATTTAGTTAAGTTAAGTTTGGCGCAAGTGGTTGAAAGTTTGATATTGTTGGATAGAATTTTGTATTTGTATGAGAATAATTTTGAGAAAGTTTATTTGGTGAAATTGTTTGATCCTGTGCTGTCTCCGAGATGCCATAGCATCGTAGCTGTAAGGAATTAGTGCAATAAAATATTTTCGTACAAAATTATTTTTTACTAGTGAACGCCCGCGGCCCGGGTAGACTACTATTTTTGTATCCCACGGGAACCATACGTTTTTACCGGGATAAAAATTAGCCTATGTGTTATTCCAGAATCTAAACTATTCATAAGTATACTTACACATTCAAAATTTCATCAAGATCGGTTGAGAGTTATGGAGATTTGTGGTAACAAACATTCACACACACACACGGACTTTCGCCTTTATAATCGATCGAGCGAGCGAAGCGAGCGAAGATCTTAGTGGCAAGTTAGGCGATTTTGCTTTGTATGTTTGTATGTTTGTATGTTTCATTTTTATGTTCTCGCATAACTATCGAACCGCTTATCCAATCTCTATGAAACTTGATAGGTCAATAGGTTGTGCTATGGAAATTTGCTGTGGAGCGTATGAGCGTAATCGATGAAGGGGTTGTAAAGATATGGGGTTCCCAAGGGGGTAATTTTTTTTCAAAGTTACCCAAATATATTGAGTGGGGTGTCATATGAAAGTACTCAACTTATACATTCCAAAATGGTTTTTAGTTTTCTTCTAGGTTCTATAGTTTTTGAAATACAGTCAAAAAGAAAAGTTATGAAAACCAATTAACGGAAGTATGGAGAGAGCTCCCGTTTCATAGAGTTTCGATGTATTCGTAGGTCTGGTTAACAGACAAGGAGTGTGGCATCGTTGTGGTTTGGTTTGCAATGATTTTAGTTGCTACTTGATATTTTTTTTTGAGATTGAAAATAAAAGCCGTGTTGGCCGATTGGAAGAGTTCTCGACTTTCGATTCATAGGTCGTAAGTTCGATCCCTGGCCGTGCTCATCAATGGATTTTTCGATTAGAAAAATTTAAATGCGCATTAACACGAGCTCTAAACGGTGAAAGAAAACATCGTGAGGAAACCAGTTAACGTTCTAATAGCGGCGATGGGCTTGCAACCTGTCACGTATGCAAATGCTAACTCCTGCAAATAGTGGGCTGGGCATGTACCAAAATTATAGAGGGAGGTGGAGGGGGAGGGGAGGGGAGGGGAGAGGAGGGGAGGGGAAGGGGGAGGGGAGGGGAAGGGGGGAGGGGAGGGGGAGGGAATTGATTTTCTCATACATTTCGTATTGAACTGCTATTTTAGTATTTTCTCGAACTAAGAGGCCTTCCCTGAGGCGCGGTACGAAGTTCGCGGGGTCAACTATTGAATATAAACACGACACGACTTGATGTATTGCATGCATGCCTATATCTTTACCATACTGAGGTAGCGCATTAGATATCATTCTGTGGTAAACACTAGAAGGAGCACTTAACGTAGGTATAGGGGTTGTCAGAAACAAGTCCAAATCTAGGCTATCAATACAACGGTGCGCGAGATCTCAGTTCGGGGCGAACTACTAGTATTAGTAGGGTTCGCTTCCGCCCGTGGCTTCGCTCGCGTGATACCTACCCGAATAAAAAATAATTAAATGAATAATGCTGGACATTTCACACCGCATCATGTAGCTAATAGCATTGAAAATGAAATGTCTTATCATATGATTCCGACGAGATTCGAACCCGCATTGATACAAGCGACGGAATCCAAATTCGTCGGGTCCAAAATCTCAATAAGCTCATTTTTCAGGTTCGTATGTCGGAATCAAAAATTTTAACAATATCACGGACCAAATAGATACTTAATACTTCAATGGAATTAACTTAGTTTGTGAAAAAGACGAAGTCCATTATGTATACTTACATATCTCACGTTTAAAAAAGTTGTTTTTTTGGTTGTAAGTTTTAAAAAATTTCGACAGAACTTATTTGGAACTTTCGCTGTGTTTGCGCAACTTTGGTCTCGTGCGTGTTAGTTTGTTTGAAGAAGTCGTATATGGTAGTGCCTCAATCGACCTTTAACCCTGGTTGAGGTTCCTTATTGGGAAATCGTGCAAACACCAAACGAAATAGAAAATTAGTTGAATTGCGAAATTAAAAAGTTTTAATTCAATACCTACCTATTTTCTTGTTATAAGGAAATATTTTTCGTCAGATCAATTTATCATCATCATCATCATCCGCAGCCAATAGTATCCCACTGTTGGGTGTAGCCCTCCCTTTGTTTACGCCACTCATTCCGGTCCTGTGCCTCACGCATCCAAAATCTTTGATGTTTTTTGATGTCATCGACCCATCGCGCACTTGGACGGCCTCGATTCCTATATCCGGTTCTTGGCCACCACTCAGTCAAAGCCTTACTCCACCTGCCATCACTTCGTCTTGCCAATTCATATGAACAATTTATATGAACTTCTTTTGATTATGAGGGGCTAAGTTTTAAAAGGAGCCGTGTTGGCCGAGGGGTATAGTACCTCGACTTTCAATCCGAAGATCGTGGGTTCGAACCCGGCCGTGCATCAATGGATTTTTCATTTCGAAAAAATGTATATGCGCTATAACACGAGCTCTAAACGCTGAAGGAAAACATCGTGAGGCAAGCAGAAATTTTAATAAATTAATTTAATTTTTGTTATTAGAAATGAGTTTTTTTTTTTTAATAATGCTGGACATTTCACACAGCATCATGCAGCCCCAAGCTAAGCAGAGCTTGTGTTATGGCAACCACATGACTGATATACTACTTAAATACATTTTTTTTTTTTTGTTAATAAATATTACATAATATACATAGAAAACACCCAGACCCGAGACAAATTTTAATAGCGATAAGCTTGCAACCTGTCATGTATGGAATGTTAACTTCTGCAAAATGTGGGAATGTACCAAATGTGTTTGGACATACCTCTGACTACCCCCTTAGACATCTTCAAAAGGATCTGGAAATGCCTAAAGATCTGAAAGAATATGGTCTACCGCGCCTTGGAAGTGCAGTCGTGATCATATTACATTTTTACATTACATTTAGGTTTTAAAAGTACCTACCTACCTACTAACCTAGATGATTTTAATTTTTATAGTATTAAACCACACTTTGGTATTATTTCATTAGAAATGAAAAATCATACCAAAATTTTCAATTCCGACGGGATTCGAACCCCCAATGATACAAACGATCCTCCTTAAGCCGGAGTGCCTTACCATTCGGCCACGGAATCCATATTAATAAGGATAAGGATGGTAAGATTTTTCATTTCTAATGAAACAGGGTTCGAAAAAATCCGATTTTTATAATAAATATCAAAAATCCGATTTTTTAATATTTATCCGATATGTATCGGATATATATCCAGGCTAAGAAAAAGAAGCAAATTTCATTCTGTAAGGGGATTAAAATGTGAAAGTAATTTGTAAAATATGATAAGTGTCAAATTACCACATTTTTTATTTAAAAAACTTAATAAAGGTATCAAAAGAATTAGTGTTTATTTGAGAAAGAATTTTGTATATATTTTTATTTGTTATAGTGTTACACCACACTTAGTCACTTAGGTATTTACATTTATGAATCATTGCGGGTTCGAATCCCGTCGGAATTGAAAATTTTGATAAGATTTTTCATTTTCATAAATTTTTTTTAATGAACACTTAAAAAAAACACTTAAAAAACAATCTAAATTATTCGGAATTGTAGTTTTTCGCTACGTGTTGCCAGGGTTAACATTAATCTCCAAAATTTTTAGTTCAGAAGACAGGAAAAAATCCATTGATATTATCAAGATAAAAATCAATTGATATATTATATCGTGATATATATCATGATATATATCCGTTGATATATATCGGCGAACCCTGTAATGAAATAACCTAGATGAGTTAAACATTTATTATTATTCAGTCATATATTCAGTCTATAGAAACATTACCTACATTTAAGTTTTAAAAGTACCTACCAACTAACCTAGTTGCATTAATCATTTATAATTATTCAGTCAGGGTCTATAGAAATTGTTTCCCATAAGTAGTTCAAAACGTATTAGATCCTTATCTATGTTGAAACTGAAACGCGTACGAATGACGCCCTCTTCATGGAAACGTAAATGTTATCTGATTAATTGTTTCTGTTCCGCTAGCTAGCTGTTTGTGCTATAGTTTAGTTTGGACTAGAAGTAAGCAGTTAAAAAGCTACCAATTAAGGTCGCTGTATACGTAACGCGATAAAACCCCGGACGGGACGTGCATCGTTCATAACATAGTCCTTAACACAGAACACTAAACCTTTTTCACCTGCCGTCTCGTCCCGTCCCGTCCCGTCCAATTTCTCGTTTCGTTTAAAAAATTAGTAACAAAATACACGTAGTATTTTGTTACTATATTTTTAAATGAAACGATGTCAAGAAATTGTCACGTTCCGTCCGGGACGAGAAAAATCACGTTACGTATGCAGCGACCTTTAAAGAGGTTTCTTTAGGTTACGTTAATTTTGTCAAGCTTTTTAGTTAGTTTTATTTTTACCAAAATTTTCGATTCTGACAGGACCGACCAGACAGATTCTGAGAACCAGCATTCTAAACCGGAATAGTACAAACTAAATCCGAACTAATTGCTTCTTGTAGCCTTTGATGAAGTCGATACTACTTATGATTTCATCCTAAGTACTGGGTACAATAAGATTACTTTAAAAAAATCATGCTTGAAATCAATCTGCAGGATCTTCTGAATATGCTTCTTGATCGATTACCACCAAAATTGATAATTTTCAACACTATCTCAAGGTCATTTTCTCTTTTTTTTTTTGTTGTTTAAATTATTCATAGTTAATGACATGCTATTGGCTAAACATCTTAAACTGGATCCACAATCCAAACGTCCGTATGTATGTATGTGGTTAATGTACTAACCACAGAATAATAGTTATAACTGTTTAACTCATTCTAACTAGGTTAAATTGAACATGTTTCGTAATAAAACAATTATGACTCGATACAGTCATATGCTAATCGAATCTTAGTCAGGCACTGTTTCAAATTTCAAGAGTTGGTATATTACACCCAGGATAACTTTACGCATGCTTTTTAGTTAATACGAATGTGTTACCGTTTGTTGTCCCGAATAAATAAAATAAAATACTTAGAAACCCATAAGCGGTCAAGCTTAGCCTACTTCTAGGAATAGAAGAGTGGTGAGCTTCTTGCTACACACTAGCGTTGGCGTGCACTATTTGCATATTTACATTTAATTGGAAAGGCGCTACGGCGTAGAGGCGTAGCAATTCGTAGACCTCGTAGCACTGAAATTTTGATTTTAGCTTACTTTGGAAATCTGAAAGTTGATTATGTTTGTGTTTTGTTGCGTTTAAACGACTCACGCTTTAGGCCATGTTTTTTATTTGTGTGTCAGTTTAGTTTTGGAAGGGAAAATCGAATTATGCCTTTTTTTTAATACAAGGTGTGTTGACATATAGGGCTAGTCACTCGTTTTTAACCTGAATGGTAAGAATGAAAAGGAAAGAATAGAATTGAGAGACGTCTTATTTAAAGGGTTTTGAACATTTTTGGATAGAAGCTGACATATCCAACCGCCGCCGTTTTTTTTTTACGTTTTCGCGCACTATGAAAGTGATATTTATAGATAGAGGATAACTATACAAACAAAAAATGTCAGGAATATGGTACCCTAAAGTGTCACGTTCCCGAGATATTTGGAGGTAAAGATCGCCATATTAATTACTATCTGCTGCCCGCGGATTCGCTCGCCTGGTACCCGGATAAAAAGTAGCCTATGCTACTCTCCAGCCCTCCAACTATCTCCACACAAAAAATCACGTCAATCCGTCGCTTTGTTTCGACATGAAAGCAGGACAAATAAACCCACTTTCACATTTATAATATGGGTACGGACGTCCAATCATTACCATGCAATGATATGAGCTTAACACCATGTTTTTATTATAATTATTTATCTCTGCAACAAACAACTATAGTTCTATTAAAGTAAACGTTAATGAAACAAAGTGTGCTGCAACACGGCAATTCGTATTAATTTGTCTAAGGCTGCTATCAGACATTATTAAGCCTCATGTTCACGACAAGCTCTGGAAAGCTTGCATCGTGTGTCTAGGTTTTACAATGTGTTACCTAATTTATCTTCTGGTTAAAACTGTGTTTTAGTCTGAGAACGGAATTAAACAAATAAATATAAGTAAGTAAATAGTCTTTTTTTATTTTAATTCTCAATTTAAGTAAAGCTAGTACTACCAGAACCAGTTAACTTATAGGTACAGGAATGAAATTTTGAGACGGGTCAGTAAGGGTAGCTACATCAAGCATCAAGACTAGTACTACGAGTATTCTAATATATAAAACGTTTTTATAAGGAAGTTACATTCTTGTTTGTCTGTCTGTCTGTCGTTCCGGGTGGAACCTTGCAACTCAAATTTCGAGCACTTCTCGATTAGCTATCGGCTGAAACTTTCAGCTCAAAACTTGATGACAATGCATTAAAAAAACGTTTTTAGAATTTTTTATATTCTACATTAATTAACTTGTCCCCTTTCGTTCTCGATGGTCTTATAATTTTCACGTATCCAGTTTCTTTATACGTCATTATAAACAATGATTTTCAAAATTGTAGAATGTAAGCCAAAGAGCAGTGTTGAAGAGTTCAAATATTTATATTCACTATTTTAAAATCTCTAAATCTAAACGGTAAATGTCGTATGATGTTGTACAAATCATCTAACAAAAATGTTTGTAAGCGAGCTGAGCGCTTCCGTGCTTCGGAGGGCACGTTAATTGTCGGTCCCGGCTTTTAAGTCGTTAAGCCATGACGGAGGCCTAAAAACTCTGTCACCAAAGTTGGCCACTTGCTCATACGAAAGAAAAAGAAGCCAAAATTTTTCACTCAACTCGGATTTTGGTGCCTTGTGTCTTAAGCGTTTATCTATCAACCCTTTTGAAATTTGAGCGGTGTCGAACTTTTTGTTAGTTAATCGTTGTTGCTTGGAGATTAACGACCGGAGTCTGGAGGCGGATTACATCATTAAAAAGGCAATGATAGTTTTTTTAGCTGGGGGCTTAAATGTCAACTTAATTTTAGGACTGGGTTCACAATTATGATCGTACTAACTTCCGCCGGCGGCTTCGCTCGCGTGGCACCCTGTTAAAAAGTAGCCTATGTCCTATTCCAGGTCATTATCTATCTATATTTTAAATTTCATCCAAAGTGGTTCTGGGGTTGAACCGATTTGGCTGAAATCTAAAATATAGATAGATAATGATACGGAATAGGACATAGGCTACTTTTTATCCGGGTACCACGTGAGCGAAGACGTGGGCGAACGCTAGTGTAAATTAAACAAGAAACCAAATTTTTTGAAAAAAAAATACTTACCTACCTAAAATCGTTTTTAAAATTACTTAACAAAAATAAACGAAATATTAAGTACCTACTGAATTATGAATATTTCATAAAAATAATACGTTAGCTACTTTTTTCAAAATTTAATTTAATTTTATAAAATACATACTTACCTACTTATACCTAAGTAAAACTTAAAAATATTCACTTGTTACTCGTAAACTTATGCTTGGAATAGTGTATTAAATGGCACTTCTCTGTCCATTTTAAACTGAAGTGTCTACGATAATTGCAAGTTAAGATCAATATGTGCCCTATTTGGGCAAAGAGTCATAGAAACGACTGATTCCGAGAACAGTTTTATTGACACTAATGTATTCTGGGAAGTCCTTATGTTAAGTGCGTCCTTATAACACACTACAACACCAATACGGAGGTTATTTTTCGCCGTTTTGGGAGAAAATTCAACTTTTCCTTATTTATTTTTCTTGTATTTTGTTGGGTTTTTATCAGAGGAATCTTCTCTAATGCTCTTCCGTTCCATTTGCCAATACTTGTCCTACAAATCCAAATAAATGATTTTTGACTTTGACTTTGCCTTCGTCATGGCTTAGCGACTTTATAGCCGAGACTACAAATCCCTGAAGTTATTATTTTTAAAAGATTCTAGCGACCCGCCCCGGCTTCGCACGGATCACATCACACATCACATTGAAACCTCTAAAATTATCAGTGTTTTCTCTACTATATTTTGCATGTATTATAGGTACATATAAACCTTCCTCTTGAATCACTCTATCTATTTAAAAAAAAAAGCATCAAAATCCGTTGCATAGGTTTAAAGATCTAAGCACACATAGGGACAGACATCAGGAAGCGACTTTGTTTTATACTACTATGTACTATGTATGTAGTGATAGTGACTAGCTTCCGCCCGCGGTTGCGCTCGCGTGGTACCCGGATAAAAAGTAACCTATGTCCTGTTCCCGGTCATTACTTATCTATATTTTAATTTTCAGCCAAATCGGTTCAGTGGTTGTCTAGTTATAAAGGAACAAGCATACATCCATCCATCCAAACATTCAAACTTTCGCATTTATAATGATAGTGTGATTCGAGATGTTGCATGTACAACACATTGCCTCACATAGTCTAGCAAACTGCAACATGAAACCATTTATTTTTTCCAAAAAGAAGAAAGAAAAAAATACTTACAACATTCTCAAAAGAAAAACAGATTAATTTCCGGTAGTAAATCTATCAATTGCGGTAACAACGTTGGGAAAATGCAATATCCTATTAAATCGAACATCGTGTGTAATATATCGTGAAAAAAAGCATTTATTAGTCATAAATAAAGGTCACTTGCTTTTTGTTGTCTCTTGTGTTATAGTGGGCGATTGGATTCCATGGAAACTACTACGTAACTGATACGTAGGTTGTAATATTAAACTTCTCTACACGTATAAGCAGTAACAATAACGACATAATACATTACAATAGTTTTTAGAATTTTTGTCTGTCTGTGCATATTGGTTTGCGAAATCCGCAAAAACTGTCGGGCAGAATTTGATGAAATTTGGTATGGTAATAGGTTATTCTCCGGAATAACATAATAATAAAATAAGCGTTTTGGTGTACACTGTAAGCTTTCTGTTGTTCTGAAAATAAATAATTCTAATTCTACTCGTAATTCTAATAACGTATGGATATTTTTTATTGTTTCGTTGCCTATAACTAATAACGTCTGTATTGGGGTCTGTTTGGCAATCTTTCTGGATCACCACCGTTTTTAGCCGACTGCGCGACGCAAAGGAGGGGTAATGTTTATTAAAAGAGTCAAAGATGATTATTCAATTATGTTAATCATTTAGAATTAGATGGAAAAAACAAAAAATCCTGAATGAGGAAACGGGGAAATAAAACATAAAAAAAACAGTTTATTTTGAAAGATTTAGTAATAAAAGCCTGAATCTGATTCGGTCAGTTGTGGCTTTTTTTCGTTAATTAAAATATTTGTACACAAAGAGGTCTTTTCATAAAATAATTTATAAAGAGGAAAAAGTGAAGCATATTACTATACTGCGCTACTAAATTACGAGAATCATTTCGCTAAGACCAAACCAAACCTTTAAAACCAAAATTTTAGAATAGAATAGAAAATCGTTTTATTTTCGCCACCACAATAGGTAAGTACATAAGTACAAAACACAAATCAGAAATGTTACAAATAAACAAGAAAATAACCTACCTTATAAAAAAGAAAATAGGCTACCCATCATCATTTGCTCCAGCAGCAGGCTGTTAGAGCGCTGGTTTTCAGTAACGCCGAAATGAGTAGCGCATCAACTACTTTTCTTCCTCATTATACTTTTTCTGAAATGTCTGATCTTCTGAAACGCACTGTGTTACGTCCTACCCCCGAACAGGGGCGGTTCAACCCTAAAGTTATAAGGCGGGCGCACACAATTCTCCCGGCATTCAGTTCGCAACGATGAAAGTCAACGCAGCCTGCACGACCGCGGTGCTCGCCCTGCTCCTGGCCGGTTAGTTTAAAAAGTTACACTCTTATTTTTTCAAAATTTAAGTTTAGCGGGAAACAAAATCGAAATTCTCATTTTTCAAAATTAAAATCAACCTCCTTAATTTTTTAAGTTTACAAACTTTTTCTTGTTCGTTTTACAGCAGTGTTCAATTTTCAAAATTTGAATTGACCTCCTTCATTTTTTCTTGCTCTATTTTACTATTTTTTTCTTTTTACAGCTGTTTTCGATTTTGACTTTTTTTATTGACCTTAGTAATTTTTTCTCTTTAGTTCACAAACTTTTCTTTTTCTTTTTACAGCTGTGTTCGATTTTCAAACATTTGATTTTGTGTTGTTCTGATTATTTTTTAATTATTTTGTAGACGATCTAATCATATTCCACTTTCTTTTTTATACTTTCTATTCAATTATTTTTGTCATATACAATTGTGTGACGATTTATGAACGAGAAAAGGTAAGTGCTTACATTTAATTAAAGTGATCAATTAGTTGGAACTGACAATGATCGTAAAAAACTTGCCTTTTTTGTCACCAAATTACGTGGTCGACACACAGTTGACAATCAAATTAGTGTAATGAATTGGATAGTAGGGGATGTATGTCTTGTCATAGAAATAATTCATTTGTCTAATGCACTTAACTGTTAAATTATACCATTTTATTGCCGATTTTATCAGCTTCATCACGAAAATGTTTGAGCTAAATAAATATTGTTGTTCTCAAGTACCCAAAATTCTTTTATAAATTGCTAAGTTAGGTAGGTATTTGTATTGTCTACCTACACGATAAACGTGACCTTATAAAGTTTTAAATGATCTAAAATTACGCGCCACTCAGCAACTTGAACAACTCTAATTCCAATACTTATCCTATAAATTAAACTCAAAGTCAAATATGATTTTACTTAAGTAGTACTTAAATAAAAATAAAATAGTAGAATAGTTTTAAACAAAGATTAATACTTTTTTGCAAGCTTTTAATTAGTTTATTACGAGTTTTAAAAACTCGGATGCTTTCCGATGGTATAATAACATCAATTTAAGCGCCCTTCTTTGCACAAAACAGAAATATATATTTTGATTAGGTAAATATCATTTTTTTTAAATAGTATCACCCCCTTGTGAATTCAGCCTATGTCTTTCTATAAATTTGTATTTTTTAAGAGGTAATATATTTTTTAAATAGGTTCTGGAGTTAACTCTTCACACAAACTACAAAAATCTCATTCACTTTTATATTTGTATAGATATCTACGGATTTATCTATGTGATTCATTCTTTTTTGATGTATGCCAAGAAACAATTTTATATCCATTAAATAAAGCCAATCCCACATCAATTCCAAAAGTCATTGTTGTAAATGAAGCTTCGAAGCTTCCATTGGTGACAGTCAAAAGCACAATATCATACCGATTTTTGAGAAAAAAAAAATTGAAATATGATCACGAGTGTATTGCCAACATGCGTTAGACATATTGTGACATATTGTTTAAGGCATTTTTAGATCATTTGAGCATATCTAAGGGGTTAGTCAGAGGTAGGTAGAAATGTCCAAAATTAGGACATTTCATCAAAAAACTAAATTCCCGCAACTTTGCTTTCACGCCACCAACTTTTTAAGCCCATCACACACAGCAGATAATATATCTTATGAAATATAAATCTTGACAGATCTGCTGTGTGGTGCTCTTTACATAGCATACGAGTATTTCAGGCTACGATCTACACATATTCCAAGTTTTATTCAAAACAAATCGGCCCACCAAATATCACTGAGGATTTAATTTTGTCAGATGATTTAGATATGGAGAGTGAGCGTAGGGCTCTGTCTGTGAGGTGTACCTAATATGCTGGCTCGCAGATTTGCACGTTAAAATTACACTTTTTAAAACATTTTGTACATCTTTTTACACGTGCAGTCTATGTGTGTGTCAAAAGTATACTTACACAGAAATCCTACAATGCCCTACGAATCCAATACAACAACGGTTTCAGAATGATGTTGAGGCTGCCACGGTTCTGTAGCGCGCCGTGTATTTTAAGGTTTATATGTTAGTTACTAATCTAGGTTTGTAAGTTACTACTAACACCATATCGTCAGTGGAAAGAAAGAAACGCTAAAGTGCCAATATGCGATTCGTGGGAAATCAACTTTAAAATTTCAAGTTTAAAGTTGATTTCCCACAAATCGCATTTTGGCGCTTTAGCGTTTCTTCCTTTCCACTGACGATATGGATCCATGGTCTGAAATAAACACTTTTTTAATATCCAAACATATCAAACTTTCAGATTTATAGGTTTAATAATAATTGCACAGTAGGACGACGAAAACTAAGGATGCAGACCAGTATTTTACACCTTTGGCCTTTTGAATATTAGCACACCTTTATCAAAGTCCGTTTTTTCTCTTTTGTAATAAGGCGTGGTCCCAGGCCGTACAGAAAATGTGCAGCCATCCATAACGAATGCGTAGCCAATAACGTTCCCGTGGGAATATACAGGGCTGATATAAGAGTCAGAAAACAGGCTCGTAACTGTATCCATGAGTACGGTATACATTCATACTTAGGTAGTCTACGGGGTAGACAGAGTACCGTCCCGATAAAACTTTTGAAACTATCATGGTTATGAACTTTGTAAACACTATAAACGGGATATTTACCATGATTTTTGGATTTTTGAGTTTTCCTAAATCATGGTAAATATCCCGTTTATAGTGTTTACAAGGGTAGGTACCTTCCCGGTTTTTACAAATTAGTAATTCAATCGCCCATAATGGTGCTAACTGTTTTCTATAATATTAAATGATAAAATATATCGAATAGGGTTAGTTGGAAGGGTAGATTTTAATACCATCTGTAATTACATTACGGACATTACATAATTACGGCCGCCCCATCTAACATTATTTTATTTAGTGCAGTGCAAGTAGGTACATTATTTACGCATTAACATGAGTTCTTAACTTTGAAGGAAAAAACTTCTAACAAATTCAAAGGTTAATAATAATATTTTATAATAATATTTTAACATTTGAGACAAGCTTTAAAATTAACTTTGGTTTTCCGCACTTATACTATATTTCTGCTAAGTAAATGTTTACCACCTCTCCATTTATTAATTTAGAGAAAATCCAACAATTTTTCAACAAAATTCATTCATTCAGGAACGATGATGTTATTAATTTATAAACTTCAGTAATTCCATCGGGTTTTTTTTCGTTTTGTAAAGGTAAATAATGCAGATAGTATGACACATTCAGACCTACCTTACCCTATAACTGACGTAAACACTAAAAAGGGAAAACCGAAACTAACTTATTTGAGCAACAATCCCTGAATAAATACTTAGTTCTGTTTTACTCGGAACTCTAAAGATATTCGAACACCTGTTACCTTTCGGCTGAATGTGCGCAACAGGTCAGAAACTTTGCTAATATTGCCGAAAAAGTTCTATTAAACTATGACTGGTGTATAATGATAGAAAGGTCTATTTTTACACCAATACGTAGTTCATGTATATATTTTATTTGTCTATGGATTGTTTTCCTGAAAACTGTATACCTACCTACTAATACGGTTTTAAAAATACACACTTTTACAATATTTAATAATATAAAATGTGGATCCTGTAACAGGACAAATGCTTTTTTCCTTTGAGTCTATCCTACTAATATCACAGATTACCTAATATTTAAATTATTAATATTTAATAACGCCGCGCCAGCCGTCGGTTACCCGCGTAGTGATGGTGTACGGTGATGATGATGATGAAAAGTAGCCTTTACCTTCCCCAAGAATTAAGCTATCAAATGCAGATTTTTTTTTAAACTGACTGCTAGTTCCTTAGATTAACGCGTTCAAATAAAAAAACTCGCTATTTTATATTAGAAGAGCATAGAATTCAAATGCAATAGAATGGGCTAAGTTGTTAGGTTATTGTACCTACGTCGATTCTTTATCTAGATATTTAGGACTCAAAAGCAAGTTTCCAAATAGCGATAGCCAATATCTTATCTAAAAATCGAAAAAAATCCTTTTAAAGTTTTAAAAACTTAAATATTGATCTTCTTTTGTGAGAAACAGCACCATCATCAAAACAAACCAAACCTTCGTAGAAAAGCCCTAAAGTTATCCCTGTCTTCAAAACGCTCAATTAATCCTGGATTACTTGGAATCCATGTGATTAGACACCTCAGCCTATCTTACGAATATTGGGCTCAAAGAACAATGGTAGGATCCAACCTCCATTGTTTTTGTGTCATGTTACAAGGCAAGGTATTGTCATTGAACACGATATTATTTGCTATTGACGTAAGTGCACGTTCACACAGCAGTCCGTTTTATAGGTCCGTTTTATCGTATACGTTTTTATTTGTCAATGGTCGTACGAGCGTGTTCATACACATGACAGTATTGCTGATTCCGTAAAAAACAAATTTAATAGAAATCCTCATGTAAATAGGTACGTACCTACCTTCTGTGAGAACGCGCCCTTACGTGAGTTTTTATAGTGTATTTGGTAGGCACACAATTTTTTTTATCAACACATACGTTCTAGATTCTGAATTAAAATAAAAAAGCGCTCGTGATGCAGCTTGCTTAGTTGTTCCTGATTGTTGTTTATCTACGATCTGAGCGACACAACTTGGATAGGTGACCGCTAGTGGCATCAACAATCCTGGCTTTTAAGCCGTTAAGCCGTGACGGAGAACTTTAGGCGGCTTAAACTGCTTTATAGATACTTTGTATAGGATCAGCAAATAATACATTTCACATTCCTTTTGACTAGACAAAATCGAAGAGAAAGATGATAATAAGTAAGAAAGAAATGAATGGTAAGATTGAGACGACAGCTGATAGAGAAAATAGAAGAAGTTTACATGTTGTTCCGACCCCATTTAATATGGGACAATAGCAGGAAGATGATGATGATGATGACTATAAAAGAATCTCAATCAAAATCAAAATCAAAATCAAATATCATTTATTCAGTAGGACCGTTATGACCACTTTGAATCGTCTTAAGAGCTAGGTGATTCTACTCCTGTTCTTTCGCGACCAACACCGTGAAGAATCAGGGCAACAAACACGGTATGGGGCCTAGCTTTCTTTTCGGTGATCCATCCGCTTAAAATCTAAATAGTCAAGTTCCAGTGTGGAGCCAGTCAAACAATGTGAGTCTCGTCAAAGTCGTCAAAAGAAAAAAAAGGAGGATTAATACATCAACAAAAATTCGCCCGGCATCACACGCTACACTTGGCTAACTTAGGTGGTACCTAGCAGTTACCTACTTGAAAATAATTATAAAACTAAGCAAGATAGTAAAGACATTGCACAGTACACATCAGCTGTCGAGGGGCAGAGCGACATCAGGCCACGCGACTTTATCATTAATATAATTATCAAGAGAATAGTACGCTTTCTTAACAAGATTATTCTTTATGTATGTTTTAAATCTGCGAATGGGAAGTTTTGTTGCGTTTTCTGGAAGTTTATTATAAAAGAGTACAGTATTTCCCATAAAAGAACCATTTCATCATCAATTGGAAGAAGTAACTATAGACAGTATAAGCGAACACGAGATAGTAAGGCATATAAAGAGAATAAAATCTGGAAAAAGCCCAGGACCAGATAAAATCTCTAGTGAAGCATTGAAACTTGGAGCACCTATTCTGATAACCTACCTGACGAAACTCTTTAACCAAATTTTAAAACAAGAACAAATACCAAAACAATGGTGGAGCTCAAACATAACTCTTCTCTACAAAAAAGGGAACCCGCTTGATATCAACAACTACAGGCCCATCAGTCTATTATCTACAACCTACAAACTGTTCTCTTCAGTAATACTAAATAGAATAGCCCCAGATATAGATAAAAACCAACCAATAGAGCAGGCAGGCTTCCGTCCACAGTATTCAACAATGGACCATATACATGCTATTGAACAAATAATGGAAAAATATAAAGAGTTCAACATGCCACTGTACGTTGCATTTATAGATTATTCTAAAGCCTTCGACAGCATATCACACTCATCTATATGGGAAGCTCTGAGAAAAAATAACATAAATGAAAAGTACATAAGGATCATAAAGAATATTTATGCCAAGAGTGTAAGCAAAATACAACTAGAAAGACAAGGAGAAGAGTTCGAAATTGGTAAAGGAGTAAGACAAGGGGACCCACTCTCACCCAAACTATTTATAGCTGTCCTCGAAAACATATTTCAAAGCCTAGAATGGAAAAACAAAGGCATATGGGTCCTTAATAAAAAACTAACACACCTGAGATTTGCAGATGACATAGCTCTCTTTAGTGAATCTGCAACAGAACTAAAAAACATGCTACAGAGCCTGAACATCCAAAGCCAAAAAGTAGGACTGCAAATGAATTCATCAAAAACAAAAATAATGACAAACAGCTCAAGGAAACCTATCGAAATAGAAGGAAAGACAATAGAATATGTGGATGACTATGTTTATTTAGGCAAACTGGTCTCATTTGAAACAAACAGTAACGAAAAAGAAATAGATAGAAGAATAAACATAGCATGGAAAAAATATTGGGCTCAAAAAGAAATTCTTAAAGGAAAATACAGCCTAAAGATGAAAAAGATTATAATGGATTCATGCATCCTCCCAAGTCTAACTTACGCAAGTCAAACATGGGTATATACTGAAAGAGTAAAAAACAAAATTTTGTCCTGCCAACATGCCATGGAGAGAAGCATCCTAAAATTGAGGAGGATACAAAAAACAAGAAATGTAGACATCCGCAAAAAAACCAATGTAACTGACGCACTCCATCATAGTTTAAGACAAAAATGGAAATGGGCAGGACACATAGCCAGATACCAGGATAAAAGATGGACACACCAAACAACAAAGTGGAAAGGTCCTATAGGCAAGAGGAGCGTAGGTCGACAAAGAAAAAGATGGGAGGATGACATAAAGAACATAGCGGGAGATAAATGGATGAGTGTTGCCATAGATCGCGAAGAATGGTTCAAATTGGAGGAGGCTTTTACCCAAGAGGGACTACACACCAATAACAAATAATTTTTAATTTCAACTTTTTGTACAACAATTTAATTTTTAAGTGTGGAATAATAAAGCTTTTGAATTGAATTGAATTGATGATGATGATAAAGATAATCGAAAAAAATAAGTGTATGAACCAAATGTCTTACTGACTTATAATTTAAATATTAGTTTTGTCGTTATATCTAAGAGCTGTTAATTGTTTAAATAAACAAAATCTAGGACAATGACTGATTAAACTTTAAAACAGCTGTAATCTACGCACTACCCACGCAGTTTTAATAGTGTAATTAACTTTATTAAACTGTCCATCATTTAGATGCCAAAAAGATTATACCTACAGCGCCGGAAGGTAACCTATCCCTACACATAACAAGATGCATTAAAGCCTGAGATATTTTTTTAAAGAGTAAAAACTTTATGTTTTTTGTCTTCTTTCGGTTTTGAGCCTGAATATCTGAGATAGGGATATAGTCGTGATCTTGTTTCGTTTCATTTTAAGCACCATTAACTATATTTTAGTTTAATACCATTGGGATCTATCTATCGTCGGGTTACCATCAGGTGAGATTGTGTACCAAACAAATGTCCATCTACAATAGAAAAATATATAATCCATTGATGCACTTGCACACACCTATTCTTCAGATATAAAATCAAGGTATACTTTACCCCTTCCTAACCCACTATGCTGACAGACTCATCACTTCATTATTATAATGCTTGCGTCATGTAGGCATCTTCTAAATTATTTATATCAATAATTTTATTGAAATTCACATAAATTGAAATCATTCACCATTTCATCCTCAATATTACATTAAAATTGTTACAATAATATTACCTACATAGGTGTCATCAGTACTGATGAACAGAGAACCTAGTAATATAGACTTAGTTATCATCAATATATAAAAAACCACAAGATAATTTAGACTAGCCTCTGATTTTCCCCTTAGACATCTCTAAGGATCTTGAAGAAGATATAAAGGCGATAAAGAAGGTGAAAAAGATAATTAAAATCAAAGCTAAAATAAATGAAGGAATTTTTAGTTTGTCTTTACGTTTCAGAATGATTCTACTATGTAAAGAAAAATAAGTTAACTTGACACTAAGTCACGGTCGTTCATCTACTTAGTTTTGATAACATTGTAGTGTAAGGACCCGAGAATGACAACAGATGATAATCAGTGATCGGAATTAGGCGGGCTTAAATACCTAAAGTTCAAAGAACAGAGGCAAAAAAGGGGAGACTTCCTTACTACAAGAATTTTATTCTTGTAGTAAGTAAGAATTTTATTGAAAGTTGGCACAATTTTCACAGTGAGTAAGTACATTTAAAATTAATGTTAATAATATTGTGAACTAATTCAAATAATTTTTCTATTTGACCGACGGAAAAAAGTTTTTTATCCTTATAATTTACATTTTAGTTTTTGTTATTAACTCAGGTAAAAAATTGATTCACCTTAATGTTAGATGTTCTTTATTAATGTCCCGGAAACGGAAATAATTGGGTCGAAAAATATTTAGTCCTAAAGCGTCTCCATTTGTCTCTGTTATTTTTCGAACTTTAGGTATTTTAGCCCGCCTCATTCCGATCACTGATGATAATACATGATAAACATGTGTAATATCATATTACGGTCTCTACCTACTCAGTTATTGACTTAACCGCGTGTTAAACCAGGAATATGATAATGTTGTGTTTAACCCCATCATTTTGATCAAGGTTGTGGGGTTTGCCGTTTGCACGCCAAGGGTTTATATCTTTTCGATAATAGGTACATGCGATCATTGCTCAACCAGTGAAGGAAGACATAATAGAGATTCACAATAACTAAACTACTTTGCTCGTCGATTGCATATAACATTTTTGAAAACTACGTACTTAAATAT
Source organism: Camptogramma bilineatum (assembly GCA_958496255.1). Lineage (NCBI taxonomy): Eukaryota > Metazoa > Arthropoda > Insecta > Lepidoptera > Geometridae > Camptogramma > Camptogramma bilineatum. The sequence goes on from OY292461.1 coordinate 13,710,781, forward strand.
TTATTGTTTCAGAAAGTGCTCAACCGACTTTTAACAAAAATCACAGGCTTTACAACTAAAACATAGTAGTAGGCTTGTTGATATGTACATAAGAGCGAAGTCACAGACGGGTCGCTAGTCACAGATATAAATCTTATTTTAATTTGTTTATTGTAGTAGTAAATTCCACTAAAATTTGATCCCTCGGAAGGATTTTTGCGGTAGTTGAATCTGATATCTTGTTGTCTTGGCTTTGCTTGCAAGCCCAACTAATCCAGGAGAGACATACCAAAGGGGCACAGATGACAAGATTATACCCACCTACATAATCTCAGCACCAGTACAAACACACTCCCCCTTACTTATGAAAGATGTTTAAAGTTGAACATTGGTTAAACAACCTCCTGTCTCTTTTCGTCACTATCCACAAATAAAGACTGGACGTTGTTTAACCAGTGTTCAACTTAAAACATCTCTCATAACTTTTACGATTACATACGAGTACGTAAAGTGAGATGTACAAAGAATACAAGAATATTTTGGTATTTATTCCACTTTTCAATTAGCATATTCTTCTAACAGAGATTTTAGTCCGTCCGAAGGCTGTTATTTTAATGTAAAAATACATTTGTTTGGCCACAATCTTACCTGATGGTAAGCAATGCTATACGAAGTTTTTTTCGTGGCCAACAGGGTGCATTTAACTGCTGGTCGAAGCAGCCAGAAGCGTTTAGTTGTTGAGATCTTCAGCATTTCCCTACAACCATCCCATGATGTATTACAAAGAGTCTGACAATAAACCAGGAATAGAGAACAATCGAATCTGCATAGTTGTACCTGAACTTCAAACGAAAAATGTTTGAGCTTAATCCCTTTGTGCGAAATACCGTGTGAAAGCAACGTAAAAGCTACGCCCATTGACAATTCACCGTTTTTTAGTTAGGTTAGGAATTCCATGGAACGTTGTAAAATGTAATATATGGTAAACAACCATAATTAACTATTTGCTTAACTATTTGCAACTTTTTACTTTTTGTTTAACAAAAAAAAACGAGATTTTGATTTACATACAACATACAATACATAATGTGATCACTACGCCACGTAACCGTAGTTTCTACGTCTCGTAGCCACAGGGTCTACGTCGTAGGCATTGTATGCGATATCTGTCTGTTATTTCTTTCATCGGAATTGGGAATTTGCCAATTTCGCCACAACAACTCTATAAAATAGCTGAAATATGGAAGGTACTAATCCCATAAAGATACCCGAAACATTGTGAAACATACAAAGATACTTCTTATACCTATTGAAGAAAGAAGAGTCCACCTAAATAGTTTGTTGTTTTGTTCATAACAAAATAGGCATGAATCCTAATTTTCAAAATCTCTTCTATGATATTCAGAAGTATCTATTATGTCTAAAATATATCATATTTCTGTAGAAAATTAAGGTTTTTGTGCAATAAAAGTACATTTAAATTTTAATTTTCAAATTCACGCCAAAACGCTCGCCGGTGTCATGGCGTCTGTTTTTACGTCACGGATCGGTATATCAACCAGTGATGCCTACATAGTTACTATAGAAACAAAAGGATGTTTACCGAGACGAGACGCAATGACAGACGCCATGACACCGGCGAGCGTTTTGGCTATCATGGCGGATTGTTGTATTTTGTAGATTTATTTTAGCAAATAAATTAGTAATCTCGACATTAATAAGAGAATAAATACATTTTTCAAAATCTTTGAATCCTATTTCATTAGATCAGATAAATATTTTGGCGATACTTGATTACTGTCATCATGCCTATTATTCTTGTTTTATTGCTTAATTTAAAAAATATTATCAATATCAAAATTGAAGTGCTCGTGGCGTAGCTTGCTTGGACGTTCTTGATTGATCGTTGAAGTTAAGCAGCGTTGTGCGCGGTCACTTTCAGGATGGGTGACCGCAAGTGGTATTACGAGCTTGAACGGTTCCGTGCTTCGGAGGGCATGTTAATTGTCGGTCCCGGCTTTTAAGTCGTTAAGCCATGACGGAGGCCTTTAGGCGGCCTAAAAACTCCGTCACCAGAGTTGGCCACTTGCTCATACGAAAGAAGAAGAATAATATTAAAATTAATCAAAGTTCAAGTATTAAATACAGTTACTTAGACCTCATTTATTATTGAAGTTGATGTTAAGACCTGGTTTAATGACTTAAGTTGTACTTAACTAGCGATTAAAACAAAATGAGATATTAAATTAAGTTTTCCACTAAGGAACATGATCCATGGATTGTTTATGTACGAACTTGTTTATTCTGGCTTAATATAAGTTTATCTTTAGTCTTTGTTTTAACCATCTGTCACTCATCAAATGCGATTTACTTTATTTTTTTATTTAGATTGGAGATGATGACAAAAAATAAATTAAAACATTTTTAGATTTTTATTTAAGTGTGTTTTTCCGTATACCGGGCAAAACTATGTATAACGTATCAAAGAATTTCAGGGTAAGCCATTTGCTTACCATGCAAAACTATTTAAGAATTTTAGAATAAGCCATTATAAAGACAAAATGTCTTAAATTATGTACAACGCCAACGCCTGGATCCAAACTATTACATGATAGTAATCCTGAATACAAAATACTATCTAATAATATTCTACTATTAAGCTCAAAATTCGGAATGACATGAAAAGCTTACTGAAGCTTATATTCTATCAAACGACCTAGCCATACAATTTAAACGAAACTAGTAGGTAAGTAAGTACTAGTTTATTCTGATCAATGGTATAGGAACTTTAGGAACGTATAGCGAACAAATATACTTTCATTATTATTTAAATAGATTGAAATAATACCTATAGTCGGATTGCTCATTATACGGACTAAAATTGAAGGAAAAAATGACATTATTCATATATTTTTAGTCCGTATAATGAGCAATACGACTATAAAGATTTGAAAGAGTATGTCTACCGCATCTTGGGACTACAGTTGTGATCATGTCTCATTTTATTTTAGAATGATATCGTAGTACTATTATTCTGTGGTGATATAAAATCTTCAAAACTATATACTTACTTACATATAATAAAGCGTTACATTGTTTGTTTGTACGCGCTAATCTCAGGAACTACCAGTCGGATTTGAAAAATTATTTCTGCATATGATAGATAAACTCTTGAGGAAGGTTATAGGCTTCTTTTCATCATCATCATCATCATCACCATTACCAATCACTACGATTTACAGACAACAGGCACGTACATTCACGTTAATATTCTGTTTTGTACTCGTAGCTGATGGTTCTCTTCTCGTATTTTCATTCATAACTAAGGCGCCCTGACGTTCTCCCGCTGAATATATTAAAAAATAATGTTATGTAGGGTAGTTAACTATGAATCAAGAAATTACCTACTCTTCACAGTTATTATACAATCCTCACTTGTGAAATAGAGTAGGCCTTAGACTTTCCACATATTATTTCTTGTCTTAGAAAAAGAACAAAAGTTAATACGTGTAGGTAGGTAGGTACCTTATATCGAAACACGGTGAAAAAATGATAGATTTTTAGAAAATGAGATGATGAAATTGATTTCAGCCTTGTTTCTAGGATAAATGTAAATTATTCAATTAATTGATAATCTACGCTTGTAGAAGAATTGTTGTTCTATGTAAATTCTAATTATCTTTTGTTTTTGGAAACACTTTTGTTTTTGGAAACAACGCTCTAGTGAGCTTGGTCGGCGCACTAAGTTTTATGCATAATACAGTAGGTAAATAGGTTTTCAAAGTCTGTGCTGAACATAAGATGCTAGAATAGGATTAGACGGGTTTAGATTTGACAGATTAGGATGAGCATTATACGGCCAACCAACATCTAATATTAAATCTTGTGCCATCTGATTGCAATCTGATTATACGTAATACCTATTTAAATGAATGTATGTAGAGAAAGTCATACAATTGAAAGACATCTAATTCCCAATGGGCGTATCTTTGAACTTTTCTCAATGAAATCCTGTTGATATAATCATCATTAATTATTTTAAGGGTGCTGACACATTATCACGTCTCTACCCCGTCGCATAGCATGACCGTAGCAACACCGTCCCGGCAAAAATGATATTCTTTGTATTGAAATGTACCGGACGCCCCACACCAGACCGTTCCCACACCGTCGCGTGTCCTGCCCTGCCATGGCCGTCTTGTCAATCTCCGGCCGCCATGATTATTTTGCTGACACGTAGGGTTGCAACACCTAATATTATATTTAATATAAGTCTAATATTATTTAAATCCTAAATAATATATTTTTGGGGAAAAAATATATTAGGCGAAGATCTTAGTGGCAACTTGGGCGATTTTATGTTGTTTGTTAGTAGATGTGTTTCAAAAAATTTTCCGGGATAAAAAGTAGCCTATGTCCTATTTACGGTTATTTTCTATCTATATTTTAAATTTCAGCCAAATCGGTTCAAACACATCCAAACATCCATCTAACCACCCAAACATCAATCCATCCATCCAAACATTCAAACTATTAGTGTGATGTGATAGTGTGATGGCTTTGACCCTTTCTTCTGACTTACAAATTTTGCTCTTAGAGTTGCCGCAAAAAATAATACCCTAGCCTAGAGCTAAAATTAGCACATCGATGAGTGCAACTTCAAATATTTGTCTTAGCTTTGTTAGACTAAAGATAAATTTAGAATGCGTCCGGTCGCGGCGCTTATCGGCGCTGCTCGCTCCGAAACACGACAAAAATGCAGTTTTTTGGAGCTTTCTCATCCCTAATAACAACCAATCGAAAAAGTGAACGGAATTTATGTCATTAATTGAATGACCTATCCGATGGAGCAAACCAAAAACATAAATTACCTACACCAACTTCAAAAGCAAATGAAGATTTATCTTATTTTTAGTGATTTTCGTTGATTTATTATGAAGTAAATATGATGTTAAATAAAAATTAAAACTAAAATTAAACGGTATATTACAAGATAAAATGTTTGAGATGCATGTTGGCTTTTCAGTTACTTTCCACTTTATTTATCGAGGGTTTATACAGGGAAATACAGTATTTGGCTCAGGGAACGCCCTTAAAGCAGACTCAACAAAACCATGGTAAGCTGTCATATTAATTATGTGAATGTAAACTTAAACTTGTAGGGGTAGTCAGACAGAAGCAAGGAAACTTTTATTTTTCAATCACATTTTTTATTAAGTAAAATCTACTATTTATTTGTAAGTTCCTACAAACTCCTTTATTCGAAAAAAAAGTGGCAACCCTACTGAGACGGTCGCATGCATGTCAGGTCGAGTTGACACTCGACTGACGTCCGCTGACAAATAACAATTTTAAAAATATAGGCTGAGTTCACATTGCATCTCTAAAATTGAAAATTGACAACCTTGTACGAGTTGATGTACGAGTAGAAAAATTTAAATTCCATATACAGGGTGGAAAAAATGAATGGGCCCCGGAGGGAAACTACTTTAAATCCTTAAGATACAGTATTTTACTTAAAGGAAACATTCCTTTATTTTTAAAAAGAAACGAGTAGAAAAGAGTGTTGTCGAGACGTATTTAAAAATAAGTTTTTGAGAATAAAAAAGTTATTGTATTGTTCAGTTATTCAGTTATTTATTTACTACAGATTTAAATTATCATTGCAGATAAACATCCAATGCGATAATTTAGATAGGTACCTACTTTTGGAAATGAACATCTACTATGAATACTTACATTGTACGGTCCGCAGTCCGCACACCCTGGATAAAGGATAGTTCATAGTCTAATATCTTTAAAACTCTGAGATAAATTTTAACTGATATATTGTAAGAAAACTTATGATATTGATGACTTATGTTATGATACTTATACATAATACTTAAAAAATACAGACGGACGGGCATAACGAAACTATTAGGGTTTCTTGTCAGGACAACGGAACCCTAAAAAGTAGTATTAGTTGATGAACTGAAATATTTTGTTTTTGAGTTTCCCAACTCGTTCTCGTACATTTTTTTTTAGTAGTGCAGACACCCCTTTATATTTTTAATCCCCGCCCATCTGTCAATACACATATTAGTAGCGTAGCCAGGTCGGCCCCTAGGGGCCGCTTTTCGGCCGTTGAAAGGCTTAGGCGGCCTTTCGATGGGAGCGGCTCCTAAACGGCCTATATGCACCTAGTTACCTTTTCCTATTTTTATTAGGTAGGTACTTACCTAATCATAATTCAAAATTCTTAGCAAAAAAAAAACAAAGCATTTTTTTTTTCTCTTAGCGCGTGCCGCTTATTTCTTTGGTTGAAACCTCTATGTTCTGGGGGTCTAAAGTGGCCACTTTTGATGAAAAATCAGATGTTTCATAGATGCTTCATCTATGAAACATCTGATGAAACATCAAATGCTTCATAAATGCTTCATAGATGCTTCATATATGAAGCATCGATGCTTCATAGATGTTTCATAGATGTTTCATAGATGCTTCATATATGAAGTATCTATGAAGCATCGATGAATCATTGATGAAGCATTTCACAAAACATCTTTTTTTTTCTTCTTCTTTATTTTGGCTTCGCACGGCTTGTGCATTCAGCCAGTGTCAAGTAACTATAAACTTCAAGCACATTCACGAACACTTAACGGTTAATAATCCACCATTATTAGAACACATTAACATTTGAAGAAACACAAGTTTTGGAAAATAAAACAAAAACGAAACATTACTTCTCAAATTCCCGCCAAAAAGCAACCCCCAAAACATCTTTTTTGACAGATCTATGTGCGAGGTTAAATTTATTTTTAGAAAGTAAATAGGTACCTTACCTACCTATTTACTTTCTAAAAATATTTGAATTTGAGAAGTAATATTTCGTTTTTGTTTTATTTTATTTTCCAAAACTTGTGTTTCTTCGAATGTTAATGTGTAATAATAATAATGGTGGATTATTAACCGTTAGTGTTCGTGAATGTGCTTGTAGTTTATAGTTACTTGACACTGGCTGAATGCACAAGCCGTGCGAAGCCAAAATAAAGAAGAAGAAAAAAAAAGATGTTTTGTGAAATGCTTCATCAATGCTTCATAGATGCTTCATATATGAAGCATCTATGAAACATCTATGAAACATCTATGAAGCATCGATGATTCATATATGAAGCATCTATGAAGCATTTATGAAGCATTTGATGTTTCATCAGATGTTTCATAGATGAAGCATCTATGAAACATCTGATTTTTCATCAAAAGTGGCCACTTTAGACCCCCTGAACTTACTAGTAGCATGCACACTGGCAGTCTTTATGACATAATGTGCTATTCTATGCTATGGGTTTCGTTTGAATGAAACTAATTTTGAAATGGATAACGAAAAACTTATTGAGAGCGTAAGAAAATTTAATTTTCATTCCATCTATTCGAATTGGAAAACCCCCCCATCTAGCATAACTTAATGCGTTCCGCACGTTATGTGACATTATCAAACGTCAAAATCCCATCGGGTACAATACTGCCCTCTCGAAATCAAAATGTAGTAACAGCAAAAACACGATTTCGAGAAAAATGATGAAGCTACAATCAATAAAAATATTCAGAAGAGGTTACATATTAATAAAACCTTGAATGTGGAGTGAAAGTACACATAATCTATAGGTACCAACCAATAATAAAGCGTAAAAGTTTGTTTGTTAATTTGTTTGAACATTGAACACGCTAATCTCAGGAGCTACCAGTCGGATTTGAAAATTTATTTCTGCATTTGATAGCTAAACTCTGTGAGGAAGGATATAGGCTACTTTTTATCATCATCATCATCATGATCACCATATACCATCACTATGGGGGCAACGCTACGATGGCACTGCTAGTAAACTATATTTCTTAACGTTTTTACTTTATTTTTTCTTCAAAACATAACAGTTATAGCCATTTTATAGTACTACCTAGTAGAGTGATATATCCCCTATTATTGCAATTAGTTTTCTTGTGAAATCCGTTCAAAACACATTATTATTAACGCACTAAATTTTCTTACTACTGCGTTTTCGATCATTTTTTCTGTCATTTTACTAACTAAAATGTGGTATTATTGTAAGAATACTACAGTTTTAATGTGAAATAATTAATAATTAATAATTTAACAGTAATTTCACGCACTCTGCTGTGCGACCAGATGGAATAGCGGTTGCAACACCCGGTTGAAATGCTCCTGCGTGTGTCCGGGTTCGGCTTCAAATCCTATAACGACTATAGATTTTTTAATCAATTTATTTTTTATTTCACAACGAACTGTGTGAAATATGTATTTTAGTGTGGTTTAGCTTGTAAACGCTCTATATTTACAAAAAAATTGAGTGATAAGTTTTAAAATGGGCTTTCAGAATAATTGTGTATTTAGCATAAAACCAACAAAATGTCTATTACTGTGTTATAGGCTCGGGTGGGCAGATTACGCTTCGCAAAACGGTTATGCGACGGTCCTAGTATGATACGGTCTTAGTGTGTAAGGTGCTATTTTCGTGACGGGCTCGGTTATGCCTCGGCCCGCTTATGATACTGCGCAGTGAGCGCAGACCTTAAAGCGTAATACAATTACAATTTAGATTTTCAGACATCAAAACTATTTCGCTGGAAAATTATTTCTACTTTTCAATCCGTCATTATCATACATATGCCAGAATGACAGTGACAGCTGTCATTCCGGCTAATGTACGTACGATATTATATTCTACCAATTACATTCAAACTAAGACTAAAACAGGAGCTCAATAGCAATAATCTAACAACGCGTTACACAATACAGAGAATAGACTAGTAAAGTTTGTTCGATTGGCACCTCGCAGTAGCTTCGCTACTTCCGAATAGGAAGTTAAGCTTCAAGCCTTGTTTGTTGCTTGACGGCTAGTGCTTACTTCAAATAGAAAATAAGTATAGGAATCCGAACACCTCTCAACTTCTGTCTAAATTGGAACACCGTTTAAGCTATTGCCATCCTCTTTTGTTAGATAGTGACAAATAGTGACATGGCGAATCTTGAGCATTGTTTAACCAGTATTCAAGTTGAGAGGTGTTTATAATTACCTAAGGCTTGTTTCACTCTTCAGCGTGTCGCGCGCCGGTCGCGTCCGCGAGTTGACCATTCAGAGCACATTTCTCTGTGCTGTGAATGGTCAAATTTAATTTCTGTGTCCTGTGAATGGTCAACTCGCGGACGCGACTGGCGACACGCTGAAGAGTGAAACCAGCCTAAGGCCTATAATGCATTGATATGGATGTCATCTTTTCTCGATAGCAGTATGTAAGAAAGATATGGACCAAGGATATTGATGGTCTTAACAGCCGATATTGGCATCAGGGTCATAAACTGCATAATGAGCCATTGAAAACGTCGTAAACAATGCCCAGCTGCCGGAGATGATCGTAAACACTATAATGGATAGTCTTCCAATGGTTGCCATTATTATAAAAGCCTATTAACATCCTGCGGAAATCAGTCAAGGTTTTCTTTTTTTACATAGGTAATAGATAGGTACAGTTTTAGTTTGAACGTGTGAATCACTAGGCTTACTCCCAGCACTAAAAACGATATATCGTGCCAATTACCGTAGTTCAGCCTAAGTTGGTGGAAGCCTAATTCGGAACATTCGACCAACATAAGCTGAACTACGATAATAATTGGCACGATATATAGTTTTTGGGAGTTAGGGCCTGGGCCCTAACGTAAAAGGTAAAAGGTACGCTACGAGCGCTTCTGGAAGCGCTCGTAGCGTACCTTTTAAAATAGATAATCAAACGAACTTCGAAAGTTAAGTTTGATTGATCACTATTATATGAGTCACTTCATTCGAAGATAATAATTACGAAAACTTACAAAAGTACTAGCCCTTTCTCTATTAATACTACTAATGTAAATTACTTAGTTGTATCATGTAATTGCTTCCATTTTCCTGAGTCTAATATCTTATATCAACTTCATAATCATCAGCCCGACTGCACCCACTGCTCGGTATACCTAGGCCTTCCTTAGTTTGTGCCATTCGTCACGATCCTGCGCCAGTCCGATCCATCTTCATCAACTTAATATTTAAAATTTACTTTTCAAGATACATAACATCGTAACAGCTTTCTGCGTCCACGCTAAGCGTATCTTCTGTACTTAAGCATCAGAAAAACATCTAAAAAACCTCTTTATAACACTGCGTCGTCTTGATCTTAACTTACAAAGAAATTCCTTACTTTGCAGTGTTCTGAAAACAAACTCCTTTAGTAATCCAATCCGCTTACCTTGCAATAGACTATAGGAATTTTCTACAACTTGAAGTTAAATCGATAGATAAATAAAATTCCGGCCAGCATTATTGCAAAAAAACAATATCTTCCAAGTAAAGGAATCTGTATTTAACTATTAGGCTGCGTTTCCACCAGAGATGTGCGAGCTTTGTTGTTTGTCTCTGTTCAATACTTTTTCCCTCGCATACTTCGCACAAATTCCATGCTACTCACACGCTCCTCGCACACAGCAGATAGCTAATCGGGTAGTGTTCGAGAGATGCAAAATTTCACCTGGAACGACCAGACAGAAAGACAAACAAAACGTGGTATTTATTTTATTTTATTTATTTATTTAATAAAAAGTTACATAAAGTTTTGTTGTGAGCATCCAAAAAATCTATATTAGGTTTGTCCAGGACACTGTGTTCTCGTTATACATAAAAGAAGGTAACTTATTAATAAATTAATACTAGAAACAAGAAAATAACGAGGTAGTTACCTATCAAAAACTTTTCAAGACAGGTAAAAATACTACATACAAGCATTACAATACTAACAATACATATTTGATTTGAAAGGAAATCTCTCTTCACCTTCAATGGTAAGTCAGTATGCATGTGGCTTTAAATTCCATTCCGCGTGAAATCATACAGGTGAAGCTTTCAATGAAAACAGCCTTTCCTGTTTTCATTGAATACCTATAGAAATAGCGTAGATAATAGAAATAGTTTCCTTTTGATGTAGGATTTCAGTTTCAATCGTAGGCAAGCCTTTATGTGCAGTTATGTAGGGGCCCCACTACAGGGATATGCCAAATTGTTCCTTAAATTCAAGCAAAATTGAGCAGGTATTTTATTCTGTGTCCCAGATTTTTCGGTCATTGGCAAAATTTTGTCATTGGGACGGAGTGGCCGGCCACACCACAGAACTCCTACAAAAAAGAAACAAAAAAGATAAAAAAAAATATTATAATTTTATTAATTGTTTATTTATTACAATATAAATCAGAAGTTAGTTTCCGTGGCTAAAAAAAATCTGTGGCTAATGTCAAGCCACAGAATTTTTTTTTCCCCATTTGTTTATGTGTATCAGATATTATGTTAAATACAATAAAGCTAAGTATAATTAATATCTTGTTTGGTAAAAGCTTTAGACGAAGTAGGTAGTAGGTTCCTGCTTTGTAACTTGTTGACTACCCTTGTACAAAATTACGGAGTAGGCAGTGTGCTTTACAGGGTAAGGGGTAATTAAGTTTACCAAAGGGTGCTTGAAAAACGTTTGAGACGTTAGTACCAAAGTTCACAGTACAAGTTTAATTTCAAATATTAAAAATTTAATAATTTATTTAGTTTAATTTTTTTTTACTTCTAATATTTGAAATTAAACTTGTACTGTGAACTTTGGTGCTAACGTCTCGTTGTACTGTAAAAAAATCGACATGTTTCATATTAATATTTAGACGTATCTCTGACAATACTAACCGTCTACATCTTCTGACTGATTTTTTAAACATATTTACATACAATGATGGAGTTTTATGTTTAACTTTCAGTGGCTTTAAAACCTTCCGGGACATGGCTGTTCACATGGCTGAACATCCAAATAGTTTGAATGTGTAGGTGTCAAAATATAGATACAAAGTTTAATTAAAACGTCGTCATCAACATTACCACTTCACATACAAACTGAAAGTTTTTAGGTTCTGCATTATGATTCGTATATATTACAATATCATGCACACGAAAATGTAGGTGCCTGATATAAATTGCAACATGTTCACGCTGTCTACTGTTTTCCCGACCTAGGCCAAGGTTTCGGCAGAGTGGATAATTTCATCAGGTTAATGCATGTTCGGATAGAGTTACCTTAGGGTACCATCTCTGTTCGACAGTGTCTATGTATATTTACTGTGACTTAGCTACCTGAATCTGCCTACTAATATAAAACGCTTATTCCAATCTGTCCTCCTAGTAGTCCGATCGTCGAACTGTTTGGACAAAAATGTTCCAAATTGTTTGCCTGACTGAATAAGTGATAGGTATTAACATTATTATGGATCTGTCAATTTGTCTGAAATAAAAGCATTTTTTATTTTATTTTAGAGGAGAACGGTGTTTCTATAACTAACGCTACTGAAGAACTAAAACGTCATCGCAAATTAGCACGGACGTAGATTCCTATTGTCATGTCTTCAATGTTTTTTTTTTTTAATAACTGCACTGTAATTCGGTAGAATCGTGCTATTCTTTTCATAAAGTTAACGGTTTTAGCATCTAATCGACAAAGTTTGAGGCTTAATACATTCCCTGCCCAGTCACTGCATTGCGTCGCGGTCAAAATGGATAATTACATACCCAAAATGCCATATAATGACGCGAACGTAGCCATGTGTTAAAATTATTATCAAAATAATTGTAATAAAAAGTTGAAGCACGTTAAATAGGTAAGGACCTACATACAATACTATGAAAGTAATTTCAAATATTCGAGATTGCTTGCCCAAACCAATCAAAATTCATGTTAGTTTTAAACTTTGTGTAGAATTTAGATAGAAATTCCAATTGCAGAAATAGTCCAAACAATTTTGAAATCGAAGTATATTTACCTTAAAAACGGTGGCTACCTCTGATCGCCGTAAAGTATATTTTAGAAAACTATAAACATCCATTAACTGCTGAGTTTCTTCTTTGATTTTCTCATTTCTATGGTCCTTTCCTTGTTTCTGGAATCATTTGGAAAGGCAGTCTCTCTTTTTTGCTTTTTAGTATTGTCAGTTGTTTATAAGGGTTTTTTGACACCTATTTGGAAACATGAAATATCAAACTTTTATTCTGGATTGCACCCAAGCGTAGGTACCTACAAACTGTTTTTTTATTTTATTTTTATATTGCAAGTGTGTTGCACTGCACTATCCCTCTGTCTTAAAAGAAAAACCATTACCTACCTACTTCATCCCGTTTTAGTCCTAGATTTTTGGTGGATTTGCATTTTCTTTATTCTTGAAAAACAATAATGACTCGCCATTTCTTTGGGAACCCGCCCTCTCTCTCCAAACGCCTTAGCTTTGAGACCTTTTCTTGTGTGTAACAGGAGAACATGACAATCAGTCACGCTGAAAAGGGTACCGAAGAATTCGTCATTTTACGATCCGATTTCGAAAATTGGCCATTATCCGGTGTATTATATTAAATATCAGATACCTTTTTATGTTTCGTGTCACGTTAAACAATCGCCAAAATTACAGTAAAACCAGAAAAATATTGTGCTTCCGATAACATCGGAAATAATCGCACAAAATTACAAAAACGATTGAGGAAAAGTCATTTGGAAATGAAAATTAACTTCAACTTTATCGCAAACAAATAAAATATCAATGTCATTTTGAAGAAAAACAAATTAGTTGCAAGCCGTTCGAGCTGCGCTGCTAACGACGACGTGCACTTCTGTCGCATTCTGTTTTATGGAATCATACACTCCCGTCGGACATATTCGGAAAACACGAAAATAACCGATGTCCATTATAAAGCTTGAAGTACTGTAGAACAGTTGCAATTTAAAATTTGGTCAGATCTGCTTTAAAAATATTAATTTAATTTACCTACCGTGTTCTGAAGTTCTTCACTATTTTGATCGAAAGTCTACTAAGAAGCTCCAGAGGGAAGTTTAGAACATATTCGTGATATTTTGTGGTTGTGTAAACATATCATAAACCCTGGAGGTCCTTTGAAATTGTCTGAGGTAAAGACATTCAAATGGTTATTTCACAAAACTAACGTTCAAAGGCAGCTTACCAACAGCCAGGTTATATAATGATATTGTAAAGGCGAAGCAATGAGTTCAACTGGAATGAGTCGGAAAAAGTGGCGTAAAATGAGGAGGCCTATTCTCAGACTAATATAGGCCTCCTGATGAGCCCAAGAGCGAAACAAACACAAAATTTCAATATCTTGTGCGCCTAGATTGAATAAAACAAAACATGCTCAAGAGTCTACTAAACACGGTGTTCTCCATGAAGTTTGGTCATTCAAACCAATCTTCTGATCGACACTCAAATTGTACCTACTGCCCAAATCATCACCATTACGATGATGACCAAAATACCTCTATCATTTGAATTTCCTGTTCGACCAATTACTATTTTGTACAAGTACTTATCTTGTTTCATGGAACATTAGGTTGGTAATTATTTGCACTCCACCAATTGTTTGAGCACACTTATCCTATTTTGATGAAACCTACGCACTCGATTTACGTAGTACACCTACATTTCAACGTAATTTTGAAACCTTCGGCTAAATTTATCACTTCTATTGATGCTCTAAGCACTAAGGGGTAGAATATAATGGATTTGTCAATCATTGCGTTGTACATTTAATTGTAATGTTATGGAAATTATGTAAGAGCCGTTTATGTTCGTATGAGCCAGAAGCGAACTCTGTTGTACATTTTAAGGCCGTCTAAAGACCGTCATGGCTTAACATTATTTTTAGCCAGGACTCACTTGCATCTATAAGTACAACTAGGCACACCGTAGGTACTACGTTCTTAGGCCAAGTGAGATCTTTCTCAAGCTAAAGTCAAGTCAAGTCATGTTTAAGTCGTGGGGTACTCGTAAATAAGAATGAGAATGTCTAAATGGATTGTATCAGTAGGCTGTGTATCAACCTTTATAAATTTTTGTGAAAAAATAATTGAGACACCCGCGACGTAATTTGACCTGCATTTTGCCAAGTATTTTCAATGGTAAAGAATTGTGTGAGAGTAAATTAAAAAATTGATTTTTCATTTATGGTGTACCTCCAAAATTTTCCGATTACCTAGAACCTAGGTTATCGGAAAATTTTGGAAAATCTAGGTCCTAGATGTACCTTGAACACAAAAATTTTGCGGAACACTGATCTAGATAAGACGCGAGGCCCTAAGTTTAATAGCAGCATTCCAACAACAACTCCTAATCTGATGAAAGATATCCCGGTTTTACACTAATGATAGGACACATCCTGCGCTCCGGAGTGCTCTATGTTTTATTTCCCACGTCACTCGGATGGTAGATTGATTGTGGGCAGCACAATGGTGCAATACAAAAGGTAAAGCGTGTACTTTGTCGTCAGACACAGGAGCGACAAGCAGAAGTTCACACGACGACTCCTGCAGAATAAAATGATTAGAATGTATAAACAGGTGCTGCCTAGCTGTCCATCTTCTTGATCTATTTTTGATGGGTGACTACCAGTGGCACTATTATGAGAGTACATGTTGATGCTGATAAAGCTGCTAATCCTGGTAAAAAGTTGGTAATCCACGACGGTCTTGGTGGCCTAAAAGCTATCATAAGAATTAAGCAATTTGCCTCTGATTATCCTGTAAATCATCAAAGAATCTAGAGTGAATTTATAACTGCCATGGAACGACTGTCTCTTAAGTTTGTTTTTTCACATAAATTAGCATTAGCATTATGAAAAACGAAGACAGAACTGGAATTTTATTTAAATTAAAAATTACCTCTAACCATGTTCATACTTCGCGCATAAATCTTTATGAAGGAAGATATAGAAGAAAGCTGCTGGGTGTACCTACCTAAAGTTTACCCCTGAATACATTCCAGCTACTATAGTATAGGTAATGTAGGAACTTACCTTTTTTTCAGAGGAGAAGTTATGATAAGTTTGATTTTTAGTACACTGCAGTTATTGTAAATTTAAAACTTATTGAGCTGATCAGTCAAAACAGTTTTCTAGAACTTTGCAAGGTTCATTATTTTCTTTTCAACATTTTGAAAAACATCTTTCTCCAAAGTAACCAATTTAGACTTTTCACAAATTTTTAGGAAGAAAGGTTTGCTTACTATTAAACAACCCCTTATCTATCCATTAGGGTAACAAGTACCCCATTATTAGGGTACGCCAAACACCATCCCCTAATGAATTAAGCCTATGTTTAGAATGCCATTACCTTAAATAATCTGATGTTAAAATGGTTGTATCCATACCTTTTATTTCCCGAAGGGCGGTTTTTAACATGAAAAAAATCGTTGGAAGTTAATACATGTCATGCAGTGATTCCAAAATAATAGGGTCATCACCCCAATAAGGGTCATAGCTGTTTAGATTGGCACCAGCACCGCTCCGTGTCGCCTTGTGCTGTAAGGTATTCTTCGTATGGAATTCTATGAACCAACGCTCATAGAATTCCCTTTGAAAATGTACAGGGCACGTTTTAACTTTCTTATTTTCAAAATCCATCTCTTTTATCCAGGTGTCTTGACCACCAATGCTCAGCGGGACTACCGGGACCAGAGCCTGGACTTGCTCCGTCTCCTGGCAACCAAACCCTGGAGCCACGGCCACCGCTGGGACCGAGCCCCTCGCACCATGGACCTCGATGGAAGGATCGCTGACGATGAAGAGGCTAGAGATGAAGTGGATGATGATTCAAGGTACATATACGACTTTTCTAATAATAGCACGAATTTAGTACCCACGACGAAAAAAGAAAGCTTATAAGTCAACCTGAGAGGACATTCGAGTTAGGCATTTTGCTACAAAGGCAAATTGCGATTAAGATGACCCGCTCGTGACCCAATTATATCGCTTGAGTTTAAGTTGTGAAATAAGTAGATACTTAAATCGGGAAAGGGGAAACATACTGGGAAACGTAGTGACGAAACCATTAATTATAAAACTGTTAAGCAAAGGTTAAGCCAACAGTAAAGTTGAAGGATGAAAAGGTTGCTGATCGTGGTAGGATGCTGATAGAAATTTTGACGACAGTGGTGATTGATACCAAAAATCGTATTTGTAACCCCTATAGGATGACTCACGCTAGCCCGTGCCGGGTCCGAGCCGAGTGTCGGCCGTGGCACGGTCAACTTATTTTTACATACATTTTGTATGGACACACTCACTCTATACCGAGTGACGCCCGAGCAAATGACAACGCACCGGCTCTGTGACCGTGCCAGGGCCGACGCTCGGCTCGGACCCGGCACGGTCTAGCGTGAGTGATCCTTATGATGTAATTATATGTGTTGTCGCAGGGTATCAAGCAAGCGGTCAGCGGTCGCCACGGCCCTCAACTCGGGGCGCAGACGTCGTCAGCCGACGCCGGCGCTCGGTAAGGCAGTCACGCCATATGTCGGCGTCGGTAAGCAACGCCGCGCACATCATACTCTTGTGTGCTTACATTGCCTTTTCAGTGCCGTAACTAGAATTCTGCCAGCGGTGCCTAGGCTTATATTATACCCCATTATTCATAATAAGCTTTAGAGAAAAGACGGCAACAGAGTTAACAGGCAATTTGGCTTTGGGTGTCAAATCTAGTTTTAGGCCGCCTGAAGGCCTCTGTCTTTCAAAAACACCATGATCGCATTCGCAAAAATTACCGAGATTTAGAAGCTTGAACCGTAAAAAAGACTAGTTACGGCACTTGCCTACTCACTGCCCACTCAGCATTATACTGTTACTTTGAGCACTTAACTCTTTGACGTCTCACTATTTCACTTTCAAGAATTACACATACACACATTGACGTACAGTTGTTCTATCTCACGAAGTCCGTTTGGTCTTAATTGTGTGTGTAGATGCATATGCACGTTGTTTCTGTGTGCGTGGGCCGATTCTGAGCACTCCCGAGCTTACGCACACAGAAACAACGTGCATGTGAACACACACACAATTAAGACCAAACGGACTTCGTGAGATAGAACAACTGTAACATACCGATAGCATGCTGCTTCATCTGGATCCACGGTTACTAACACTCGCGGTACGGTCACTTTCGAACAAGTGTGAGACAACCAAAGAGTGACCGCACCGCACCGCCCCAGTTACCTTTCTTACGCGATAAAGAATCTCTGAATCCGAATCAATTGAAATCATCGAATCAATCATCATCGAATTAGTTATTTTATTAATAAGATCAATATCTAAAGTTAGTGATATAGAGAGATAAAATCTATAGTTATTGACCTAAATACTAATAAGTAAACCCCTATTTACTTTCGCATATTTCTTCAACAATTATTTTCTTAAGTACCTAATAATAATTATTAAAACTTAAAACCTGAAATTATTTAAAAAGCAAAATGTCAACTCTGCCGACATTGTTTAAACGCACTTAAACGACTTGATAAGCTGTTTCACCAAAGTACTAATTAAAACCATCAGTTGTCATTCCTACTATCCATCTCTCAACTATAAAAAACGTGTACAATGTGCGGTTAGTGAACTTATTATTATTATTATTATTTTAGCCTATATTGTCCCACTGCAGGGCAAAGGCCTCCCTCCCCTCTTTCCAGATTTTTCTGTCCTTGGCAGCATTGGGCCAATCTGGATCATGCGCATCTAGTTCGTCCCGCCATCTCCGTGGTGGTCTGCCACGCGGACGTCTTGCATTGGGCACCCATTCGGTTGCGGTTTTAGCCCACAAGTCGTCCGACATGCGGCAGACGTGGCCGGCCCAATCCCACTTGAGCTGAGCAGACTTTTTCCCGACGTCGAAAACTTTTGTTTGGGAACGCAGCACTGAATTTCGGATTCGGTCTGTTAACCGAACACCCAGTATGCTGCGTTCCATAGCCCGTTGACACACCTTGAGTCTGGACCTTTGCTGAGCTGTCAAAGACCAAGTTTGTGCACCGTATGTGAGGATGGGGAGAACGCACATGTCCATGAGTTTGCGTTTGAGGCAGAGAGGAAGTTCGCCTTTCATTAGCTGTTTCATCGACCAATATCTCTTCCAGGCGTTTTCGGTGCGACGAGTAACTTCTTTCTCTTGTCGCGCCTGGAATGAGACAATTTGGCCGAGATACACATACTCATGGACATATCCTATCTCAACCCCCTCTACGTGTAGTCTACGTTTTGTGCTGTTTGTCATTAACTTGGTCTTCGACATGTTCATCGCAAGTCCAACCTCGAGGCTGGCTTGGTTTAGATCGTCTAGCATGCAGCCAAGTTCTGTGGCTGAAGAGGAAAACAGAACTATGTCGTCGGCAAAACGGAGATTACTTAATCGCCGTTTCCCTAAGACAACCCCCTTGTCAACCCAGCTCGGTGCCAACTTCCTAAAAACTTGTTCGAGAGTTGCTGTGAAAAGTTTTGGGGAAAGCGGGTCTCCTTGCTTCACCCCTTTTTGAATTTGAAAAGAGGGACCAGTGGATGAAAGTTGAATAGCAGCTGTACTATGTCTGTAAATATTTTTTAAAAGGTTAATATAAGTTGGTTCAATATCTTGTTTATTAAGGGAATCGAAAAGTGAAATATGTTTAATACTATCAAAGGCTTTTGAGTAATCAATGAATGCTAAATAAATAGGCATATCGTATTCTGAATGTTTTTCTATTAGTTGATTTAGAGAGTGTAGGTGGTCTGTGGTTGATAAGCCTCGGCGAAAGCCAGCTTGTTCAGGCGGCTGATGCAGGTCAAGTTGGGCAGATATGCGAAATTCAATCACCTTAATAAAAGCCTTATATAAATGTGAGATAAGACTAATTGGCCGATAATTAGTAATATCAGATTTATCACCCTTCTTATGGAGAAGGATAACATTGGAGTGACAGAATTTTTTGGGAAAATTGCCGGACTGGAGTATTAAATTAAAGAAGTTGGTAATATGAGGAAGTAGTGCAGGTTCACCTATTTTTAGGGCTTCAGTAGTAATGCCATCATCGCCAGGACTTTTACAGTATTTTAAGCTACATATTGCACGATGAACTTCTGAATCTGTTATCGGCTCCATGTCTGCGGAGCAAGAGTATGCAGCACTTTCAACGGAATCTGCATGTGGGTCGGAGTAGAGACTGCTATAGAATTTTGTACAAATGTCTAAAATTTTATCTTTTTCGCCATGCTTAACGCCATCTTTATCTTTAAGTTTACTGATTGATGATTTTCCCTTATCCATACTTTGTTTTGCTGTCTTTAAAGATAGATTTTGTTCTAAAGCAGATTTAATAAGATTTATATTGAAGTTTCTAATGTCTTTGCGTATATTTCTTTTAACGGATTTATCTATGTTTCTATAATCAGGCGTGTTGAACTTTAATGTAAGTCTCTTTTCTATCAGGTTTTTTGTATGTTGACTTAGTTTTTCATGTTTCTTCTTATTGGGTTTTACTTTTATGCTAGCTTTTTGAATACTATTTTTAATGTTATTATATTGAGTTTCTATATTATTTGAATCTATATCTAAAACATCAAAACTATTCTTTAGCTCTAAATTAAATTGATCTTGACATGTTAAAAGAGAAACTTTATCTAATCGTTTGATGCTATTTTTTATCATTTTCATTCTTTGTATTTTTAGGTTAAATTTTATAACTGTTAGTGAACTGTTAGTATATAACTGTTAGTGAACTTGATTGCTAATATTGATTTATTCATTAATTTATATAAAAGGTGATCCTTGACTAAAATTTTAAAATTTTACCATTCATCATAAGGCAATATCGACTTAAAATAATTGTTATATGTATAATCAAACATCAAACGTAGCGTTTACCTGCTTGTTTTTTGCGTCCATCATCATTACAACATAATACCTATCTAATCGTAACCATTTACCAGTAATGATATATATCATAAAGAGATTTTAATGATTTAACTCAGAATAATTTCAAATCTAAATCACATAAATGGTTCGAGAGACAATAACTAGAGATTAACATACTTGACGACATATTTGTCAGGTACTCAATTCATACAAAAATAGAAAAAGGCCCATACAAAATAACAATTTCAGGTTTTTTCTAATTAGCCAAATCCAAAATTTCAAACCGATACCAACATTTCAAATTCATCGCATCCCATGATTTAGTCTTAGATTTAGTAGATAAATAATACAAGCTTCAAAATAGCTTGCATTTTTTCTTTACACGATATTTTTTTTCATCCATTACCAATTTTGCAGTCATATTAAAATTGCCTACACAATCACAGAATCATATTATAATTCGTAACACGAAACCTACATGAAAAAGCCACTTATTACAAGAATAATTTAATAATACCTCACGTACCTACCCATTGATCAGAAATTCGGAGAATAATTCCTAAATCAAATTACTTCGAAAGTTCCTTCCTATATTGAAAATTGAACGCTATTTTTATCGAAAATCATCGAAATACTCTTGAAACCATAGAAAGATTTATTGAGTGACTGTCGTACGTTGAGCAAATAATATGAAAACTGATATTGACAAATCGGTAGTACATTATACTTCATCGCATAAGAAGTAGGTACCTAAGTAGGAGGAAATATAATTTTATACACAAATAACTAAGATCGATGGGGTAACTTACGAATAAAGTAGAGAAATAAAACAAATAAGTAAGTAGGTATACAGTTTTTTTTTAATATTTGTTTTTTCCTAAAATGAACCACACCCGTGTGTTTTGATACCACTTTGTGATGAAATATTAAAGTAAAATGTGTTAGTAAATTATACTGGGTCTTATAATGTTACTCCCGAAAACTGAGCAAGAGCATTCAGACAATCCGTAGGTACCCCTATTATAAATGTGAAAGTGTGTTTGTTTGTTTGTTTATTTGTCGTGGAATCACGTCAAAACGGAGCGACGGATTGACGTGATTTTTTGTGTGGAGATAGTTGGAGGGCTGAACAGTAACATAGGCTACTTTTTATCCTGGTACCACGCGAGCGAACCCGCGGGCAGCAGCTAGTGTATCTATAAAACTACCTCAAAATCATTTGATTTCAAAATGTCACGTTTGATTGAGTGGAATATCGTGTTTATGAAAAACATTGAGGCTCTATCTGGTGGGACCACGAGTCAGGGTAATTACAATGTGTCAGAAAAATCGTTACGTTTGTTCAGAAATAGACTTCATATTCTTCAATGAATTATAGACTTTGATAGAGCGTTCGTTACAAAAATTACTTCAGAGTAAAAAATCCTGTTTTTGTTTTACTTTTTTCGGTGGTATTTTTTATAATCGATCAGGAAGTGAAGCCTGTTTGTTCGTTGGCTTTGTTTTACTCAGAATAATTTGAATTTAGTTTCTAAGAGAAATATGTTACTAAGTAATATGTAATTCTTGCTGATTACAACTTCAGTAGGGCTCAAATTGTCTTGATATCTTCTTTGTCTGATTCACATAAATAAATAAAGAATGCATAACATTTCACATGTAAGTACCTAGGTACTACAATTAATAGGTAGGTAAGTATAAAATATTTATCAAAATAAGAATGCAAGTGTGATTCATAAAATAAATTGCGCAGCGGCCATTTTGGCCCTCAGAATTGGCTACTCATACACTTTTGGGGCGTAAGAATAAATAATAGGTTTACTGCCTTATTTACCATTCTGTATCTCTGTTTGTTTGGCTCAACTCACGCGTAAGTTGTGAATATATCGCACTCACTGGATACTTATGGGCCACAGGAGATTCACTCCATTAAATATTTGCCAACAATGTTTAGCTTTTCTAGAGATCCGCAGTGCCAACTGATAATCTTGTCTATTTTGGAAAATGAAAATGATTTTTTTTTTTTTTTTCATGGTCTACTTCGGGAAAATTTATGGTTTTAAAAAAAAATATTCAATGGGTGATAAAATTATAGCAATAAACAGGGACCGCGGAAGTACTCCATGACACACAGAGAAACGTAGTAAACTGGAGGCGGCGCGGTTCCCCCGTTTGATTTTAGGGGGGCATTTGGCCCCTTTGCCACTTCCGCGGTACCTGGCTGTAAAATCACTTTTAACACGTAGCACCAACACAATTGTTGGACATGTGCAGATTGTGCAGCCTGTGCTACGATCCCCTCTAAAACAGCACCACATACTTGGCAGTGCACGCGTTAAACACTAAACGCGCATTAGTTATGATCTCTTGAAGTCCTTCGATTTGTCATCAATTATATTAAATTGCAAAACGATAATGACACTGATTATGCACACCTGAGTATTCACGTGCAGTAGATTACTGCACTTCTATGTATGTGCATATTATGCTTAGGTATTTATTATGATGTAACATTGAAATATGTAAGTGCCTTTCGCTAGAATACTTCTAACAGACTCATAATTTACACTATAAAAAAGTGAAAAAAAATCACGTCTGTATCTTTATGGTGCCTTAGACATTCTCTCAGACCTTTAGGCATTTCAGTCAGAAACTTTTTGAACATTATCTAAAACAGTTAAATACCACATTTTGCAAAAGTTATAATGATAACTTGCTACTTGATAACTTGCAACCGTATGGAATGCCATACATGACCGGTTGCAAGCCCATCGCAGCTATTAGAAACTAACCAGCTTCCTCACGATGTTTTCCTACACCGTTAAGAGCTCGTGCAATAAAAAAGTTTTCTCCGTAATTTCAAAATTGATATCGGTATCAATAATACATAAACGCCTTTTTCCCGTAGGGGTAGGGAAAGACTACAGATATACATTTGCTACGATCCTGACACGCATCTTTCGCCTTACCTACTCTCTCTCTCTTCCAAGGTAGGTATTCGTCTCCACATGGTGGTGGGGTCAGCTTTCCTAATAGTTTGCCTCCACTTCGCTCTGTCCTCGACGTAGTTTTCGGAAGCTTGGCACTCTCTCATATCCTTTAACACTACATCTCTTCATCTCGTCTTGGGTCTACCCCTAGATCTGCGGCCAAGAATAGAGAGTTGTAGTTTTAAGTTTCGCCTTACCTACCTACTACTCACCAGCAATAATACTTTTACTTAAATTTTACAATATCTCCGGAAACCTTAACACTTCTACGTCTCTACACTTTTGCTTTTTATTTTCGATCATCGTACCCACTCAAAGAAAGGTGCAGTTGAAAAAAACATGAGGTAAGTAAAGGACTTCACAACTAGGGCGCTTTGTGAATAGCAAGGTGTTCCAAGATGCATGTTCTTTGGTAGCTTACGCCTATTGTTTTACCCATCGCCTTTTGTCTTCATCAAAGTTCACGTGTCTGACCTATTATTACAAATATCCATTTAAATGTTCACACGGCTGTAATAACTTTTTAGTTCATAGTTTTTCACCCTTATTTTGCCCATCGCCCACTTTGAGAATATATTTTTTTCAATTAATGCGCCATCTCAATGCCCCTTAATTTTCTCTGGGTCTTCTACTGCCCCTCTGAAAGTCTCAAACGCCCACAAGGGGGCGTTATCAGCCACGTTGAAAACCTTATGCTTTAGTTAGTTGATGTCATAGACGTTCATAATATCCTGAAAATACAGGTTAGTATAAAATAATGTTTCAAGTTTTTGGTTGTAAGTAGATAATAAAAATCAGTCTAAATTGGCCATTTCCTTCCTACCTATTAGTTTTATCATCGTGTACAGAATGCTTTGTATGTAAGTAAAAAAGTATTTCTAGTACCTAATTACCTATTAGTTTTTTGGTTCGATATGGTATTTTAATCATAATAAAAGCGAGATCAATTTATATCAAAATATAACATTATCTCGCTGACTGTACATTGTACCTTGTTACTACCTATGTCTATCTATTATTGTCGGTTAAAATGTCTGGATAGTCTCCTAACGTTTTCCGGTAGAGTCCGTCTCAAGAAAAACCGGTCAAGTGCGAGTCGAACTCGTACGCCGAGGGTTCCGTACCTAGCCATGGTGCCAATTAAGCTAGTCCGCTTAATTGTATGAGCGCCCATACAACTCGGAGGACTTTTAATAGGCGTCAACTATGTATGTATGGGAACACCCTTTGATTTTCAACTTTTTAATTTTTTGGAATTTTTCCTTTATTTGTGCTATAAGACCTTGCTTTTTGCCAAATTTCGTTATTCTAGGTTAACGGGAACTACCATTTAGGTTTTCGACCCAAAACCTCTAGGGTACTTCCGGTTGACCTAGAATTGTCAAATTTGGTTACAAGCAAGGTCTTACAGCACAGGTAAAGGAAAAATTCCAAAAAATTAAAAAAGTTGATAATTAAGGTAAGTTTTGGTACTCACAAGTTTTCACGAAAACCTAAATTTGCCTATATCTTTTTATAGTGTTGACTCAGGACCTTGATTTTTGTACTCACAATAGGGACTATAGACCTTAGTATATGGTATAAATTTCAACTTGCTAGCTCTACTCGTTCCTGAGATAATCGATGGTGACACACGGACAGACAGACGGACAGACGGACAGACGGACAAGAAAGTGATCTTATAAGGGTTTCTTTTTTTACCTTTTAAGGTACGGAACCCTAAAAAAAGGGCTAACAGGCACTAGTATTATACCACTTATGTTAATGATAAATTGCCATAGTTTTTCAATTAGTTCTGGCGACTTTTGTGAAAAACACTCCGAGGTATCTGTATTCTGTCCTTAGAAACTCACATCACATTTTATATCACACAGTCACATGCTAAAACATAAACTGAACATACCTCTACATGAAAACTACGTAGTATTGTCCCTACGATCTACATATTAAAGTAAATCTCATATCTCCCTTTGTTACAGGTGTTCTAAACGATGTGGGTTCGTTCTTCGACTCACTCCGTGATAACTTGGAGACCCTGGCCTCGTTATCCCCGGCGCAGCGGTCTACTCTCTTCCAAGAACCACCAACAGTTGTGCATGCTCCATCCAGCGGTAAGCATCTAATCTTACCCAGGAATTTTACGCCATAGGCGCGAGTGTCACTGCTACATTTACAGTTGTCACAATGGATCTAGGCATTCGTGAAGTTAGGCTTTTCGCTGCGCAGTGGAAAATTTTGTATTAAAAAGTTGCACTGCGCATCGAAACGGCTAACTTCACGAATCCCAAGATCCGTTGGAAGAAGTGTAAGTACTTAAGTACCTAATTCTTAAAAAATCAAAATGGTGGATTTTGTGCGGGCTGAAAAACATTTTTTTTAATATCGTCGAGTGGGGTTTAAAAAAAAAGGGCTACAATCAATTTGGAGTGACAGATCATAAACTTGGTATTTTTTAAAGTGCCCTCCGAAGCACGAAAGCGCTCAGCTGCTAGAGGTGAATAACTGAACACTTTCATTATTGTTGTTTCGAAAACGGACTCTTTTCTACGTACAAAGGACTTGTTTAAAAATTCCGCCACCAGAATTTCCCACAAGCTTATCACGATTTTTCTAGCTTATTCCATCATTTTTTATAGTGCATTGTATTTGAAAAATAATACCTTTTCATGTTCATGTTATAAAGACTCATGTGACTCATCATCAAACGATCTTTAATGTTGATCTTGAATGAATCAAATGAAGGTAGATGATTTTCAGTTTCCTTTTCTGAGTCGTACCCATGGATATGTTCGTGAGCCTGTTTTTTCACCTACGTGTAACATGCCAATCACACTAGCAAATATAATTCTGGAAACTTCTTCAATTACCTACGTACCCACGTCACCCCACGAGGCACGTAGTCTAAAGCAGCCTACGGGAAATCTAAGTTAGATTAGATTGGTCATGATGCTGTCTGGATGCATTCCCATGAGGTCTAAAAGTAGGTACGGATATAATTCTACATAGGTACGATTTATAATGTGAACCATGGTTTTATACATAGCAGATAGCAGTGACTGTTCGTCATACAAGATAACACTGTATTAATCAACTATGTTATTTTCTAAAGACGGCGCCATACAAAGCTTCACTGAGTGAACACTTTGTTTGAATGCTACCTATGTGTGGCAGGGTACTTTGACTATTTGTGCAAGGTTTGAGCTTTTTTTAATTTTGCCAAGAGCTACGGTTTCGGTTTTTTGGCGCACATCAAAGCGTTCAAGTGTTCAAATGTTTGCATAGCCTGCCAAATATATAGAACAAATATCTGTCCGGTTATAAAGTACCTAGATGTAACTACTACAATGACTAGGCTTAATTTGTTTTATGCCAAAAGTAGGTAGGTATTCTTTTAAATCAATGTACGATGGTGTACAGAATTCATTTAGAATTTAGATGAATATCACAAAGCCCAGAGGTAAGTACCTACTTATACGCGTGACTTTACCTCTGGATACTTTTTATTTTTCCATTTCTAAATGCCTAATTAATACGGCGAGGGACGAACCCACTTAGAAATATTTCGTTAATGTTTATTGCGACAAAAACATTATTTTTCTAATTTGGAAACAACACTAATTCTATAAGATAAATGAAACGTAGTTTTTTTAGGTTTTAGCTTTCGTCCACAGCGTAGAATGGTTGTTTATTTCTAAAAATCACATAAAGTCTAATTATCCCGTTGTTTTACAATGTCTAAATTCTAATTAGAAAATGCTATAGACATTTATTTGCACGAACAATGTGATACAATAAAAAGTTAGGCCTTTACATCTTTACTAGATTATTTATAAAGTGTCAGGAGGCAATATTTGCCTACACTTATCGGGAGTAGGCTTTCCCAGCACCTATCTACACCATCCTCTCAACTTAACCGGCCATATTCACAGGAAAGACATGGTCATGGTCAATACGTATGTGGCTAAGCCGCTGGTTTCCTCACGATGTTTTCCTTCACCGTTTAGAGCTCGTATTAATGCGCATATACATTTTTCGAAACAAAAAATCCATTGATGCACGGCCAGGATTCGAACCCAACGACCTTCGGATCGAAAGTCGAGGTACCCCTCGGCCAACACTGGTCAATGATGATACAATATAAATGATGAACCGTGATACACTAAAGGGTCTTGAAAATAAATTAATCCGATCTATGTCCTACCAAAAGCTTGGGCATGCAAATCTGTTAGGTCCTATTTATTGTATAAGTAAATGTAATGTTATTAATATACTAGTACTAAGTCTAGGTAGGTACCTACAGTCAAGGATAAAAGTTCAAAAACATCCGTTTAGGAACACAAATTATTAGAAAACTCAGGCTTAATATTTTGGTCATTATTTTCCACATTTTATGATATTTATCAAAATCATGGGAGTTATTTAAAGTGAAATTATATTTTGTAAGATAAGTAGGTATTTATTTTCAATGAAAGGTTACATACAGTAGGCTAGTACAACTATATAATTATATTTATCAACTTTTGTTGTTGACTTTCCAACATACTAGACAACATTGTACAACTTTTGTAGCGTTGGTGTACATTTTATTTTATGTAGCAATCTGAGTTTCAGATGAGCTAGTTTAAAGTTAATGTTGTGTTTGCATCGTTTAGCGTTAAAGTTGGAGGCATAGTTGTAATAACGCATGGCACAAAGTCATAATTAATTAAATAATAGCCAACATACATAGTCCGGATCCCACACTATAGTCGTATTTCTACTAGAATTGACGGTCAAAATGTCATATTTTTAGTTCGTACAATGAGCAATTCGACTATAGAATTCCCTTTGTCATGTGGACAAGAAACTACAAGAACTATGGTATACACCACACCCAAATATCCATGCAAACTTTTTTCACAACACACCAACAAATTCGGAAGTTTTACCTAGGTTAGGTAAGTATACCCACTCTTTCTAGCTTTTTATCATCATCATCGTCATTTAGCCTGGTATCACCCACTGCTGGATATAGGCCTCCTATCGCACTTGCCAAAGATTTCGGTCTTGTCCTAGTTTTATATATCCAATACAACATCGTTGTACAAAATGTTGAATGGTAATATAAGGCTTTACGCGTACAAACTTCAATTTTCGAGCAGCGTGCTTGACCACTAATAAATTCAGCAGAGTCATTCTGTAAACTCACTTCGAACGTCGAAGAGCTGAATCCGCTGTGAGATTTGACAAAAATGTATTGTGAAATTCAAATTTCGAATACCAAATTTGAATTTCACAATAAATTTTTGTGTATTTAGTGAGCTCGGTCACTTGAGTGAATCTGAAGTGAGTCTACAGAATGCATAGGCAATAGGAAACTATCACAATTTTTTTTTATGATTTTATACGATAGGTTATATCGTCAAATAACCGTAACAAAAATTCCAGCGCCGAAAAACTAAAATTTTATAAGTAACAAAAATAATTTTTAAAATTTACCAACATTTTCAAGCACTTGAAACGGACGTGACGTCACAAGTCACAGCAATTACACGCGCTTGTAGGTAGAAAAAAAAACTTTCTGTCGAGTTTGAAGGAGTGTGACGTCACAGCACATGTGACAAATAGCGTAAATTCCCACTATATTTTTGCACTTTTTAATTATTAATTTCTAAGCGAAAATGAAATAATATTAAAAAATAATTACACACACATAATTCTAAAGCCATAATGTTAAAAATACGTTTAACCCGCTTTTGAATCAGACGCATATTGCCTATTGTTATAGTAGTTCGAAAAACGGTAATATTCGGCAATTATTATGGTGCAGCTTATGGTGGATACTGATGAGCTATAAACATTTCACCAACATAAGCTGACCCATTAAAATTAAACGACATACTTTCGTTTTTAATTTCAAGAGTACTATGTAGGTACTAGTATTCTGTGGTACTATGCCAACTGGGCAGTGCAACCTAGATATGACTATCACACCCAAACGCATATACCTACACGCAAACTTTACTATAAAATGCACGCAAAAGCGTGTAGGTAGTTCTATATAGAATCCTAGTTCTGGTCACGGTAATTTATGAAAAACTGAACGTATTAAAACAAAAAGGATACAATCCACATTGAAAAAAATAAAGACAAATAGGTGACCCTCTCGTGTATTCTACTCATTTCGTGAGATTATCGAATATTTATCTAATCTCGTAACTTAACTCAATTTCGTGTGCGTTGTGGATTGGATCCTTTTCGTCATCACATTCAAAAGCCAAACATGATTGGAAATATGCAAACTTCATGGCTTTGCATCAATTCTACATAATTTATGCAGCGTCAGGACTAATCAGGAGGAAATATATACTTGCTCCTTTCAGCATATATGCGGTGGATCGGTACTACCCAGTAGTTCAACTGGTAGCACAAATGCTACATCTTACTACTAAAAGTAAGTAAGTTCGTATGAGTAGGTAATTGGCCAACTCTGGTGACGGAGTTTTTAGGCCGCCTAAAGGCCTCCGTCATGGCTTAACGACTTAAAAGCCGGGACCGACAATTTTACGTGCCCTCCGAAGCACGGAAGCGCTCAGCTCGTGATACTACTAAAAAATATACAAGCAAATTCACTCGGGTTAGTTCACCTGGTAGGACAAATGATTCAACCTTGTATCCATACCTGTTTTGGATGTAATAACCATCACCAAAATTCAAAATTTTGAATCGCCTTCCAAATACCTTTTTCATCTATTTATTCCAGGCAGTAATAACATCTAATAGACACAATCAAGATTCCCTGTGGATATCAGGAATTACGTGTGCCAAACAGAATTTGTGATAGCCACAGGGAATGGCTCGATACACAATATAAGAACAAATATCTGCACATCATGCAAACATTAGGCTAGTAGTGACAATTGAACCAATGCGTTCCAACCCTGATTACGACTTGCAACAGCAATGCGACAGCAATCACTACGCAACCGGTCGAAAAATATCACTAAAAATCGTATCTAGAAAGCTAATCGCACGTCTATTGCTCGCCTGTCGCAAACCGTAATACGATTTTTAGTGATATTTTTCATAAAAGATAATATACTTACCCTAATGTTTTCCTAAAAGTTTTATGTAGGTACTTATACTTATAGGAATGTTTTATGTATAAAACAAGGGCCTAATTTGCCTAAAGTAGTAAACCCATAATCCATTACACTCAATGTCAACATAAATTACGGAAAACACCATTCAAAATCTGCACATGAGGCCAAACACGATTTTTAAAAGATAAACATCATAAAATACAAAATAATCCAGCTTTATTCTAAAAACAATAACAACTAAAATCGCATGGCTATCTTTATAATGTAAATTAATACTAAACATTTATTTTTAAAGACATAAGATTCAAAATTGCTCAAACGCTTAGTTCGACCTTTCATTGTAGCTATTGGACGCCGGCCGAGTGTCAATTAGACTCCATTAAGGATAGTTTTGGCTTCCTACTTGGAAGGAAGCAGGAAAATTGGTCATTGTCATCGTGATTACCGATGAGGATCTTGTTTACTACTCGTAATGACCACAGGGTAATATACTCAGAACGAGTATTCATCATCTTCCTGCCCTTGTCCCACGTCACGTGGTGCTGGTAAAACATTCTTCATCTATTTCCCTCTATCAGGTACCATCTCAGCACTCTCCCCTTTCTTACCCATATTCACACAACCCATCCATCTTTTCTTTCCTGTACGTCTACTAATTTAAAGAAATAACTTTACAAATTCCGAATACATTCCGAGAAGTTCTGATGAATCGCACTGCTGAGCTGGAAGTCTGAATATCAGGTCAAAATTGTGTCTATTGTTGCAGGAGGTGGTGGCGGCGGCGGCGGCATGCGAAGATTCCACGCGCTGAGACCGCTGCGACCGACAGGCAATATCAGGTGGGCAAACTGCATTGCAATATTAACTCTATTTCCTTTTCCATATCTATCTAATCTTTTTGACAAGCTTCCAATTACCTACCTTGAACTGGTTGAATGTAGTAACATGTTAAGAATGAAACTAGTGGACCAGCAGTGCGATTCAGACCTTCTCGGAAAGCATTCCAAATTCGGAAAATGACGTTGCTTTGCTGAAACACGACAACTTTTCGAAGAAAATCATCGTATCGGATGAATTTTTGGATGTCTGAATCGCACTGCCTTGTGTTAGAGAAGAGATGTGAAAGAAGAAAGTCAATTGTGCCAAACCCACAGAGCAGGATAACAGCGGTGGGATAACTTACTTTCTTACCTTTTCTCAACTATTTCATTTCTTCGACTTCGCAAACAGGAAATTAAAAGTATTGTCTAAAATATCGTTGTACGTAGATCTTACAACCGCAGATCTTTCGTGGAGGCGGACGATACCTACCCGGGGGCAAACCACCACGACCCTGGCTTGCTGTGGACCGGCCTCGGCCGATAGACCCTACCCCTCACTACCCCAACAATACCCCTTGCGATACAACCCACTCAAACACTACCAACACGTGAACACAAACATACGAGACACGATTAAATTACGAGATCTGAACGTTGTATTCGATGAGGATTTAACTCTACCTGATATTATATTGGCGTTGCAGGAATATTGTTATTTGTGATTTATTTTGATCTTACGCTTTAGATATTGTGATGTTGGATTTCCCTCGAACCTTATGTAGTATCTAAGATAATACTCGATTGTTTTTAGTTCTGGCAGTGTACATTTTTGCAAGAATTGTTTGACCTTAAAATTATTTTTATCTGCTTTCTACCTAGTATGTTTTTGCTTCAAGTATTAAATGTGTTGATCTCTAGTCTAGTCATTATTCATAAAGCCAAATATAAAGTAAGTCAAGAAATGTTGTGAATAAGTTTAGACTCTTTTGGTTTACGAACTTCTTTGATTGTCGAATTCAAAAGAAATAAGCTTGTTATTTTAAGGTTCTTGTATAATTTGAATACCCACGTTCGCTTTTGATATAAATAAGATATTACCATTGATATTATAAGTGTTTTCGAGTAAGAAAATATTCAATTACATAAATATATCAATTTCAATTTCTAGAATTAATAATGGATAGAACTAGTCAGATGCTGATTTTGAAATTGACTGAATATAGAAAACCATGGATTTATGTTGGAAGAGATTATGTCCAAGGAACAGATTTAATTCAGGATTACGAATTTTGAGACCTACAGGCTACAATGTGTAAAGGTGGTTAGGCATCTAATCAAATTTGTATGTCCCAAGTTATATTAATTTTTTCTATGTACATTGAATATTAAACTTTCTTATTATCCAATTTCTTTGTGTTGAACAAAGAAAAAATTTACTGGTGGCTCTCTGATAAGTAACACACAGTATATAGATTAGTACTCAAAGAATTAAAGCATACCTCCTATCTATAAAATTGTTTGTAAATGTTATTTCAAAATTAGTACTTTTATCCACCAAACAACTAAAGATAAGAATAATATATGTAGACAAATGTCTAGTACAACTCACGAAAGTTTTGAAAGTGTGAAAGTGAAATAATAATTGTATTATTGTTGTAGGTTTAAGTAGTTATTAGCTCGTCTCACGAATCTAAGTAGAATTCGTAACACCACTTCAAAAATTCTAAGCTACTCGTTGCCTAGGGTTCCCATGTCGTCTCCGAATTTCGATTGTCCGAAAATCACGTAGCGAATTCAGCTTACATTTGTATGAATCTATAAACTTTATTTTTTACTCAAATATCTTTTAACAGATAAATTATTTTTCTCTCTGTATTGATTAGAACGCTTTTGAATTAATAGTTAAGTACCTACCTGTTTCATAGTTATAATAATAAATGTACCACTCTGTATTATTACTTTAGTATATTTTTAATAACTAAAAATCTAATTACTCAAGTCGTAAACTAAGATTTAGCGTTTATAATACATACCTATCTTACCTAAAAAAAAATACGGAAAATAGATTGAATAACAAGCTTAAAAACTGAACTTTAAAAATCAAAAAGTCAACTCAAAACGCGAATTTTATTCAAATTACCTAGAATCTAGCTAGGTAGATAATTAAAGTTAATTTAGACTAATTTTAGAGTAAGTATTTATGTATTATGTAATAAATTCTCGTTACAATGCTGCATTGTTTTATTTTCACCTATTTATCTTAGTTTTATTTATTCAAAATCTGTCTGAATCTTCAAAACATAACGAGCTCCTGTTTATGGTTTTTTTTTAATTTTTGATAAATTTTGAACTATTATTTTTTTGAACTATAATGTAAACTATATTTTAGTCACACATAAACAGACAACCACCAGAGTTAGGTAGGTACAGATGTGACCGCGGTAAAATATGAAAATTATCATTAGGTACAACGATACAGTCACAAACTCGAGTTTTTATTTGGTTTAGTATAATAGCTAGCTCGTAAAATTATGCAAAATATGGTCCCTTTGTCGGAGCTGAAGGTTAAAAGTTAAAACTTAGAAGATTGTAGGTTTGATTTCATTCTGAAATGTTCAAGCGACCCAATTATCTGATATGTTCATAGTTTACAATTGATCTGCTTATGAAGACATTTTCATTTTCAGACTCGATTCGTTTTCAACAATAG
This sequence comes from Camptogramma bilineatum, assembly GCA_958496255.1. Taxonomy (NCBI): domain Eukaryota; kingdom Metazoa; phylum Arthropoda; class Insecta; order Lepidoptera; family Geometridae; genus Camptogramma; species Camptogramma bilineatum. Next base: position 13,745,123 of record OY292461.1, read on the forward strand.
CTTTGAAATTTTGTTTCCGAGCATTTCCGAAATTTATCCTGCGGTACCTACTAAAAAGGCCGTTATAGCAGAATCATAATCTGAATTGCACTATATGCCGTCTCTTTTCATAGGCAAGAGAGTGACAAGAACAAAACGTAATACGAATCATATTATGATTCTGCTATACCGGCCTTTATAGCTCCGCTGATCCTGGAAATTCTCCACGTGGGCAATAATGACCAGCTCCGAAATAGACAATTTGTGGCTATCATGCGTCATTGGGCCTCAATGAGGATGTCATTTCTATCGGCTATTGAACGAATTGATGCCAATTGGTTGTCTTGTGTTTGGGTAAAGTATTTACCTAAACGAGCTAGCGAGTCGCTGCTTTAAATCGTGTCCCACGCTTCTTTTCAACGAGAATAATTTTAGATCACTTCTGACTTCTGATATGACCGCCCATTGTACCTACAAATGTATGTTTGAAGGGGCCTACTCGAATTTAAGTTGAAATCTTTAATTAGGCATAAGTAGGTACCTGTAGTGCATTTTAAAGTAAAGTAAAAAAGTGTTTGGTTGTCATTTTATTTTTATGTAAGTATAGGTACCTACTTAGATTTTTTAGGTCTGGAACCCCCATTGAGGGCACCTTCAGAATAAGACCTTACCAAAGTTTCATCACAATCTGATCAATGGTTTAGGAATGCATAGAGGACAAATATTCATTTTTATTTATTTTACAACAATACCTACACTAGGATTAGTTCACGAGCGATTGCCTATCGCTCAGTTGTTACCTAAAATAGACGTAGCCAGTGAACGTAGCCTATACCACCTATACGCATATAGCTTCACATTAGCTATTATCTATTCTATGACATTAGTGAAAGAATTTTCAGAATCATATCAGTAGAATACTTACAGATTTACGAAAGTCTAACTTTAAGGTTGTATTAAAATTATTTGGTATTTTGAAACGCTACGAAGTGCTACGCACGTCTACGTAGCTTTATTTACCTACAATACTTACAATGGAATAAATAATTTAATACAAATATCTTTTCTCATTGGTTTAATTAACGCAATAGTGATATGTAATAAAGTTTATCATCTTGAGCATATTAAAATTATTTTCTCGTAATCCTAGGTAGGATTAGACGGGTCTCAAATATTAGTCACGGACTTGTGTGTCATTTTTTTTCAAACAATCTGAACAGTTTGTTTGGAACTTTGATGGCACAACTAGTTCTGCGAGGCAAATATTTCGCACGCTCAATAATAAACTGACACAATAAGATTTAGGTCGAAATTGAGTTTAGTTGAATACAAAGGCTTCTTTGAGCGCTATCTATGATTTAACGTTGAAAACACATCAAATTTAGTTAATTAACCTACATCTTATTGTGTCAGTTTATTATTAAGCGTGCGATTTGTATAATCTGCAATTATATAGGTATTTAAAAAAAAGTATAAGTACTTATTAGTACATATAGGTAGTAAGTTTCCTCCTCTGCATCGGTCTCCTCAGTGCTCAGGGTCGTGACCTCCTCCAAGGATCACATTTTCGCGAATGATTGTTCTCCAGCCGATCCGATCTCTTGCAGCTTCTAGACAATTAGACAATTATTTATTTATAAACTAGCTTCTATGGCATCGTGGATAGTAGGTATTACCTACCAAGTTTATCTGTCATGTAGGTACACTTCTTCCAACGGATCTTGGCATTCGTGAAGTTTGCCGTTTCGATGCGTAGTGCAACTTTTTCATACAAATATTTTGCTCTGCTTACTTTGCGGCTAGATGGCGCAGTGTGAAATATCCAGCATTATTTACTTATTTAGGCTCTCAAGAATGCTGGCCTAATATTTCTAATCATTATGAAAAGGTGAGAGTCTCCCAAACGGTGGAGTATTTTTGTCTCTCTCTCAAGCTCAAAACACAGCCTCATTTTAATCTAAGATAGTGGTCAAACAAGCTTTTATTAGCTCGACGAATTTATGATCATAATTATGTAGGTACCTACACACATGTCAAGAGGATGTAGTGCATAGGTTCTCAACGTGGGCGATAACGCCCCCTTGTGGGCGTTTGAGACTTTCAGGGGGGCAGTAGAAGACCCAGAGAAAATTGGGGGGCGTTGAGATGAAGCAAAGGGGGCGATAATGTAGTCTAAAATAGGCAAAAAAAACACCCTAATCTAGTGGTCGTCAAACCGTCTACCGTCTCGTGGACGGTATTGGTGAAGCCCGCGACCAAGCAAACAATTTTGATAGATAAATAGATAATGATGCTACCACGTTAGAGAAAATGCTATGCCGACCCAACCTAGTCGGAAAAGGGCAAGAAAATGATGATGATGAATGATACTACCTACGTTGCTACAATAATCTTCTTCTTCTTTCGTATGAGCAACTGGCCAACTCTGATGACGGAGTTTTTAGGCCGCCTAAAGGCCTCCGTCATGGCTTACGGCTACAATAATAATTATAATTGATTATAAAACTTCGAGATAGGGAAGGTCGCTTTGTTTGCTTGGTTTGGAGCTCGCTTTCCTCGCATCTAGCTTCATGAGTAGGTATGTATAATACGAGCAAAGTTGACCACAGAATAGAAACCGACAAGCAGTGAGCCTTTCTATGAGCACCGCAAACAAAATCAAGTGTCACATGTTACATTTGTCTTAAAAAATTTGGCTCGCTGCGCTCGCATTTAACTTTATAGATCCTTATTTATTAAGTTATATTGTGAATAAAGTGAGTTAAGTCTAACCACAGAATATGAACCGATAAGCAGCGAGTTTTTTCTTTGATCACTGCAAACAAAATCAAGTGTCACAATGTTGCATTTGTCTTAAAAAATTCGGCTCGCTTCGCTCGCATTTAACTTCATAGGTAAAATATATTGTGAGTAAAGTCAGTAAAGTCTAACCACAGAATAAGAACCGATAGGCAGCGATTTTTTTTTTATTACCGCAAACAAAATCAAGTATCACAATGTTGCATTTGTGTTAAAAAAATTGGGCTCGCTTCGCTCGCATTTCACTTCATAAGTAAGGTATATTGCAAGTAAAGTGAGTAAAGTCTAACAACAGAATATGAACCGATAAGCTAGCTTTTCTTTGAAAACTGCTAAAAAATAAAGTGTCACATATTGTATTTGACTTACAAAAATTCGGCTCGCTTCGCTCGCTTGGTTTGAAGCTCAATTCACTCGCATTTTAATTTCATGAGTAGTATATTGCGAGCAAAGTGAGTTATGTCAGACCGCAGAATAGGAACTGATAAGCAGCGAGTCTTCGAGTCCCGTAAACTTATGATAAGTTTCAAGTTCGTTTGTACCTACTAGGATTTTAACCCCTTAAGGAATTTCTAAAAATCGTCAACTAAATAATTCAAGAATGTGCGGCCCGCAGTGATACCTCACAATGTCCTATGCCCTTGACCAGAAAAGTGTGACGACGATACCCTAATCACTATCACTAAAGTACCTAAAGTTAAAATTAAAACAGGAAAACCACATACTGTTGGGGAAGATTTAATTTTAACAGCAGTTAAAGAAGTAATAGCCACTGTGCTCCAAAAAGGTGTTTAAAATTCGAGACAGATGGTAAGAAAAATAAAAAGTAGGTAAGATAGGGGGCGAGGGGGGCTCTAGAAAAAAAAATATTTTCATAGTGGGCGTTGGGGAAAATAAGGTTGAGAATCTATGATGTAGTGTGTCCATGAACTATTTCAGTTTTCAGGATTTAGGAAATCAAGGGCTTATTTCATCATCTTCAAAGTGTTTATAAGTTTCTGCCGTAGGTAAGTAAAAATGTATGAGCTAGTGGCCAACTCTGATGACGGAGAGGCAGCCTGAAGGTCTCCGTCATGGCTTAACGATTTAAATAGCCGAGATCAACAGTTTAACGTGCATTCCGCAGCACGGAAGCACTTGGAGACATTCGTAGCTTGTTCATCTCAAGACAATTTCACCAAAATTACGAATTCATGGTAGCTCTTGTCCGAAATAAATTATTTGTCGTACCTACTGCCCACACACACAGGACAGGTCTGTTTCCTTAGGACGACGGTGCAAGGTGCTCATTTATAAGATTGCTCGTAATTTTGCAAAGATCCGCGTTTCGGTGTAGTTTTATGAAGGTTTGCTGGCAACCTGCTTAGTTTAGTTATATCTACAGGAAACATAGGTAGATTCTTAGTTTAGTTAAATCTACAGGAACCACAGGTAGATTCTTAGTGTTTTTTGTTAGTGTTCTGAAATCGAAAGAATCTCACTTCTATATCTAGGTACACAAGTTGTTTAGGCTTTAGACCTATACGAGTACCTACCTTGACTTTCAATGTGAGGATTTGATTTAGAGAAAGGTCAATTTAATTGAGTACCTACCTATTAAAAAAAATTATAAAGGCAGGTAAGTTTCTACCTACATTTTGTTGTATTATAATTACTTAAGGGGCCTGCGACAGGCGAATTTCCATAAAAACGTAATACCGAAATCATTTAAAATTTAAGCATATTTTTATCAGTTTATGGTGTTAGATTAAGGCAGTAGGTAGGTATTTATCTAGGTTTACTATAAGATACTATAAGATAGACCTATTTACTCTGAGAGAAAAAATTAAATTAAATTAAAAAAATAAACGAATTTGAATTTGTTTCTGTTACACTTTTGTTCCGAAAAACTTACCTAAAAAGAAATGTAAGCAAACTGAATAAAAATCTTGGTAGGTAGGTACACCAAAAATGGCATGTTTTTCTTTTAATTTGTTCTATACTTACCTAGTAGTTTTTTGGAACAAAAGTGTAACAGGAACCTAGACTGCCTATTATCCAAATAATAGCATCAAGTGATAAAAATATGCTCAAATTTTAATTTTTTTTGGTATTACGTACGTACGTACGTTCGCCGGCCCCTTAAGTAAATAATGTTTCGATGGCAGCAAAGTAGATGCGGACAACTACAAAAACGCTACTTTACAGGAGAGCGCATTTAGTAAAAAAATGTTGCCTTTTTGAGAGTAATGTACCGATTAACATGAAATTTTCTGACGTGCATTAAAATAGCCTTCTTTATTGTTTGTATTACACATTTTTTGATATTATCACTGTTTTACTGAAATAATGTAGATGTCTTTTTTTACTCTGAACAAAATTAGACGTAGAAGAAGACATTTGCCTGATATCCGTTTATACGTTGTGATAAAAAAGCGCTCATTCCACCTAAAATATCTAATAAACTGAAATAATGAGCATCCGGTAATATTTCTAATGATATTTAAAGAAAATCTAAGCACCATGCAAACATTATTCTCCTTTTTTTGACCAAATTTTGTAGATATCTTTATTTACTTTGCATTTAACATTTCACTAAACTTCATCTACGTCTATCAGTTAAACTCATGTAGTTCCCAAAACTCACAAATTAATATAGGTATTTATACTTTTTTGTTAATAAAACACCATGACATTAAGTACCTATTAAACTAGATAAGTACCTACTTACCAGTTCAGTATCAACGTAAACAAAAAAAAACAAAATAGACTACCTATCAAATTCTAACGTCTCTCTTTCTTAAAAAAGTATCAATCAGTCTTAAAAAGTTAGTTAGTCAATTAAGTATAGGCCTTATTAGCAAATAGGTACAGTCAGCGTCATCAATCGGTATCCCCCTATTGATTTTAACAAGGACCCTTTTCGTTTCAACTTTGGATTTCAGTCGGATTTGCTAGTATACTTATGGATATCTAATTTCGCTCGAGTTCCTATACTAGCAAATCCGACTGAAGTCCAAAGTTGAAATGAAAAGGGTCCTTGTTAAAATCAATAGGGGGATACCGATTGATGACGCTGACTGTACCATCAGGTACACACATCAGGTATAAAATTTAAATTAACATCGTTTTCTCCGAAGGAGAAAAGCTTCACTAGAAGCACCATTGCTGATGATGTTGCACTAGAATCAGTGACTACTAGTAGTTCGCCCCGAACTGAGATCTCGCGCACCGTTGTGTTGATAGCCTAGATTTGGACTTGTTTCTGACTACCCCTATACCTACGTTAAGTGCTCCTTCTAGTGTTTACCACACAATGATATCTAATGCGCTACCACAGTATGGTAAAGATTATAGGCAGGCATGCATGCAATACATTAAGTCGTGTCGTGTTTATATTCAATAGTTGACCCCGCGAACTTCGTACCGCGCCTCAGGGAAGGCCTCTTAGTTCGAGAAATTATTAAAATAGCAGTTCAATACAAAATGTATGAGAAAATCAATTCCCTCCTCCTCCCCCCCCCTCCCCTCTCCCTCCCTCCCCTCCACTCCCCCTCCCGCTCCCCCTCCCCCACCCCCCCCTCCCCCCTCCGTCTCCCTCTATAATTTTGGTACATGCCCAGCCCACTATTTGCAGGAGTTAGCATTTGCATACGTGACAGGTTGCAAGCCCATCGCCGCTATTAGAACGTTAACTGGTTTCCTCACGATGTTTTCTTTCACCGTTTAGAGCTCGTGTTAATGCGCATTTAAATTTTTCTAATCGAAAAATCCATTGATGAGCACGGCCAGGGTTCGAACTTACGATCTATGAAACGAAAATCGAGCACTCTTCCACTCGGCCAACACGGCTTTTATTTTCAATCTCAAGAAAAAATATCAAGTAGCAACTAAAATCATTGCAAACCAAACCACAACGATGCCACACTCTTTGTCTGTTAACCAGACCTACGAATACATCGAAACTCTATGAAACGGGAGCTCTCTCCATACATCCGTTAATTGGTTTTCATCATTTTTCTTTTTATCTGTATTTCAAAAACTATAGAACCTAAAAGAAAACTAAAAACCATTTTGGAATGTATAAATTGAGTACTTTCATATGACACCCCATTCAATATATTTGGGTAACTTTAAAAAAAATGTACCCCCTTGGGAACCCCATATCTTTACAACCCCTTCATCGATTACGCTCATACGCTCCACAGCAAATTTCCATAGCACAACCTATTGACCTATCAAGTTTCATACAGATTGGATAAGCGGTTCGATAGTTATGCGAGAACATAAAAATGAAACATACAAACATACAAACATACAAACATACAAATATACAAACATACAAATATACAAACATACAAACATACAAAGCAAAATCGCCTAACTTGCCACTAAGATCTTCGCTCGCTTCGCTCGCTCGATCGAAAATGCATGGTAAAGTGAGTTGTGGATTGAAATAACGTAAATGATCATCCTCAGCAATAAGTTCCAGCATATGCGATTTTGATTCAAATGAAATAAACCCAGGAGGCATAGGTGTAATATGGCGTGATTGAGGGCAAACAGTTAAATTGGCTAGACTAGTATTTGGCTTATAATGTATTTTAGCAGAGGTTGTAAGTGATAATGCTCTTCATCATCAATCAAAAGATGTTCAAGTGTGTCATTTCCTAAGATCGGTAAGCTGTAAATAATATAAACCTACGAGTAGTTTGACGCTCTGGAGGGAGAAAGAACCAGCTCCACCTAATTTTATCACACAGGAGCATCTGTCCCCAGGGCATGATCTTCCATAGCTAGTGTTCTTCCATACCAATGGCAGATGTATAGGAAATGTGCAAATATTAAGGGAGGATCTAATAAACGCCACAGACGATGGACTAAATATGGCAAGGTTCTACACGAATTTAATTTAGTTGTTGTAAACCTGAAGATGTAGTTTAAGAACATTCTAAATACTATTTAAAGTAGTTTTAATAAATGGCATTAACCTGCTTTTTTGAAAAGACCCTCTAAATACACTGGTATCTATTTAAATTGCCGTAAGTGTTTGCTTGTAGATCAATAAAATTAGCTGAATTAATTCATTTTCTGCATCTTAATTTGAAAATAAAACAATAAATTTGATAAAACCAATGTGCAAAATAGAGTATCTATAGTAAAATTAATGAATTTTCTAATAAAACAAAGAATTGTAAATTAATTAGATTGAGACATATGCAAAAAGTACAACGGATAAACGGATAAGTGGCAGATGTCCGTGCTTACGTCGTACACATTTTTGAGCCACCTGTCGAAGCTCCGAAGTAAAGGCGGTCATATGTAAATGTCCGTTTCTACTGCGACGTTTTTTAAAATTTGATTGTAGATATCTTCTTATACGTGCCAGATTTTCTTTATTATTTTGAAAAGTGAAATTATTTTAATGCAAACTTGTAGATAAGGTTAAAATAAGCTCATTTTTGTAAAAAAAGCATTTTCGCAAAAATGCAGATGTCCGTTTCTACTTTGCTGCCATCGGTTTATCCCACATAATATTTTATTAAGTAATAAATTAAATAGTGTTTGTTGGTAAGTAGGTATGCTTTAGCTTGAGAACGGCTTAACAATTTTTTTAAATGTAAGTTCGCAAAAATCTTAACAAGGTTTTAAAGGGAAAAAATGATTCTTTTATAATTATTTGAACTCAAAATTTGAGCTTCAACTACAGGAACAGCAAAAAAATACATAAAAATATACTTACTTACTTAATATAAAAAGTTCAATATCAATACACTACCTATATGTAGGTACCTACCTACTTTATTAATCCTAGCCCTAGCTGATAGCTGACTCGATGAGTGTTCAAATGACAATTAGTGCTAGTTCAAATTAATCAGATTAACCAACAAAATAGTAGATTGTGGCACGAGGGTTGAAAGTAACCTATTGCGGCACGAGATGGTTTGGCGCCTGAGCGTAGCGAGGGCGCTAATAGTTCGAGTGACGTAATAGGTATTTCACCCGAGGTAAACACTCTGCTTTTCATTTCGAATATTAGGAAAGTAAATAAAAACCTGATTAGCTCATTTTATAAAAATCTCTGCTCTCGATCGACAAAACAGATAAAAATCGAATTGGTGCTTTAAAAAAAATACTGGCTGGTAGCTTGCCACTGAAAAAAAAAAACAAAAAAGGCACATACCTTTTTTTTCAGCCAGTATTTTTTGACATTGAAGATGGTAAATAGGGTAAATCTAGGTGTAACTGGCCACCTGCAGTAACTAGCCATGTTGACGCTTAGACATTTAAATTAAGCAACTAGTGGGACGTACGCCATAAGTTATCATCTTAGAGAATAGTTTATATATTTAGCTTTAATTTTAGTATCGATTACCGCCACCAGCCAAACAACTTAACGCGAAAATATTTCGTTATTGGTTAACAGTCGGCGAGCTGGATGGCCTATGACTGTTGAGTTGTTAAAACGGTAAGGATCTTGTTTAATTAAAATATCAATTAAACTTATTTCAAACTAGGTATCTTTGTAGTTTATAGTGATTTAGTTAGCATTTAGGTAGTATTATCGCAATTTAGTCGTCTTTGATTAAGTTATTTGCTAATAGCCTACAATGATAGTGTGGCTAGTAACTGAAATAAAAAACTTTAAATTTTCAATAACTAGCCACCCATGCCAGTTATTAACAAAATGACTTCTCTATAAAATTGATCAAAATTACGTTCTATAGTACAAGATAATCAGGTCTTATAATAGGTGACACAATAATGTAAAATTTTATGAGGGTTTTTCAGTAACTGGCATAGGTGGCCAGTTGAGTGGCCAGTTACTGATGGTTTCAGTCAGTCCATAATTTATAATGTTGATGAAGCAACAATTACAAACGAAACTGAGAGAAACACCGAAGAAAATGATATATCGATCTGTGAAGCCTGTACCGTTGGTATAACTAAGAAAAGGCTTGAGTGTAATAAATGCGAGTTCCATAAAAATTGTATACCTACATAAGTTTCACCAAATCCACATTCCCACTGATGCTGATGATGGTTTCTTGTGTCATTTATGCTATAGGATAGGCAATTTAGACTTGTCTGATTAAGGCTGGATTCGACCAAACTGTCATCTTATTCCCAGAGTAGTTATTCCGTTAGCCGACGGAATTCGCAATACAATTGTTTAGAAGCGCAACCGAACATTATTAAGTGAATTCAAATTATCCTGGTTATAAGGTGTCAACTTTATAATGTCAAAATATTCAAACAAACAGCAGTTTAATCTGTGGTTTAATCTCCAGATAAAACTTAATCCAGTTTGGTAAAATCCAGCCTAAGATCTCTGATGCTTCATTGAAAATAATTAACACTATAACAAATAAACTAGTAGTTCGCCCCGAACTGAGATCTCGCGCACCGTTGCGTTGATAGTTTATATTTGGACTTGTTTCTGACTACATGCAACGTCTGCTGAGTTCAGTCTCTACACAATGATGTATAATACGCTAGCTCAGTATGGTAAAAATTACAGGCATGCATGCAATATATTAAGTCCTGTCTATTTTGTTTACATTCAATTAGGTAGATACCTTACGTGCCTACCTAACGTAAGCTCCATACGTAGTTTTTTTTCAGGTTTCTGGACAATTATTTTCATTTTTTATCATGAAAACATTCAAGTAGCAATTAAAATCATTGTAAACCAGACCGCAACGATGCCACTCTCTTTCTAAGACCAACCATTTAATGAACTACGAAGACATCAAAACTCTATGAAACGGGAGCTCTGGCAGCTCTAGTTTTTAATTTTTTTCTTTCGTCGTATTTCTTAAACTATACATCTTAGAGTAAAAATAAAAACCATTTTAGAATGTACAAATTAAGTCCTTTCATAAGACATCCCACTCAATTTAATTGGGTAACTTTAATTTTTGTACCCCCTTGGGAACCCAATATCTTTACAACCCATTCACCGATTATGCTCATATGCTCCACAGCAAATTTCCATAGCACAACCTAATTTACCTACCAAGTTTCCTTCCTAGCGAAGTGTGTGCATCTAAGTTAGATAGTAAATGTTTAAGGTCTTTGTGCACCACACTTCGCGCAAATAAATCATATTATCATTTCATGCTATTCGCGAGGAAGCAAAAAAGCAAGGGTATTGATAATGTGTAGGTAATTATAATTAAGTACCAAAATTACCAAAGATGAAGCCTAGATCTCATAATACCTAATTTAAATTTGTTTTATTAAAGTGAGAAGTATGCTATTTTGTTGATTTTTAATAGTTCTATTAGCCAGATATTGTGTTCTATATTATTTTCTTAAAATTTGATATTAAATTTAGTAATTTCGTCAAAGAAATCTTGTGGCCAGTTACTGAAAAAGAACATGCCAGTTACTAATTTTTGCGGCCAGTTACTGGTCTAAAACAACTATTTTTATTTAAATTAATATAAAAAAAATTCAACTGACGATACGCGTTTTTCTTATAATTTGTAATACGTAATAAGGTTTTCTCTTTCCTGTAACACTATAAACATAACACTTCTAGGACATACAAAGCAAATATAACATTATGAATTGGTCAAAGTGCTTAAGTGGCCAGTTACTACATGGTTTACCCTATTTCAAGCTCAAAATCATGTTTAAATAATAATAAGTTAGTGAAAAGTAATTATTAATAACAATACTCATGTAATAAATTGTTGAAAATATTTTTTACAGCAATTCTCAATAAAAAGGTAAAATAGAAATGCCAAATATTACTTTTGCTGTGTAAAAAGTTTCAACATGACTCAATAGAAATGTCAAAATAGAATGATTTTTTTTTAATTTGACAGCAGGGAAAATTGCTTCCCATGGCGGAAAAGTACTACTTTCATCCCTCTGTTCAGGTAACTTCTAGCGTACTTTCCGTGTATGAGAAATGAAAAAAATATATCATAATCTTACACTCACACTCAGTTTCCCTGTTTGGCAAATTTGTATTTTAGCAAAATCAAATGTTATATTGTTTTATAGGAAAGGTTTATAATGTTGTATGTAATGTAATGCACTCGGACGAAAAGTGACCAAATGCACATTATTTATAAATCAAACGAAGCCGCTCCTAGTCCTTACTAGGAACACTACGCTTTACAAAAACACATTGATGATGGAGTCGAAGAACTTCGAACTCATGGATAACAGTGAGCAAATAGTGTGCCACAGTAACCGTAACGGCAAAACGCAACGCTTGCGCGATCTAGAAAGTGGTCAGCAGCGCCATCTAGTTTGAAATGTAGGTAAACTAATTTGCAATGACATTTTTGAACTAAAAAATTACAAGTTTGCATGTTGTTCCTAGCTTATTATAAATGTTTAGTAAGCAGCATTTATTGGTTAATTCAACTTTTTTTATTCGTAATACCTACAATGTACGAAATAATTTACGTCCTCTGTGACTGGCGCAGTGGGTGAAGGCCCGTCTGTGACGCCAGGAGGTTGCAGGTTCGATCCCCGCCGCGGGACAAATGTTTTTCATGATCTGTAAATATTTCTCTCGGGTCTGTGTGTTTTGCGCTGCTGGCTAGATCCAGATTTATTCGAATTTGCCAACTAATCAACGTCTTTACTCATCTTACGATTACGATTCAATATTTTTCGAGTTTGATAAACTTTTACCTTGTAGTGAGTAATACATTGAGTCTTATCTTGACCAACAGTTAAGATAACATCGTTTAGATTACTCAGATCCGGTAAGTTACGATTATGAGTAGTTACGACTAAGAGAGTAAGTAATTATGCGTTTCATTAAATGACTTTAAAGATTTGTAAGCATTGTACGCGCCATGTACGTAGAAATGATGCTGGATAATGTGTGTGCGATCACCTTTAGTATTTTATGGGCTTTAATGACAGTTGAGTGAAAAAAGTGTAGCATAATGGAAAAATGCCTAAACTTGTAATCCGAAAGTCCGTGCGATGGATTTTTTGTTTCATCAAACTTCGACCTACGTTCGGTGTTAGAAAACATCAAACAAAACAAAACAAAGAAACTAGTTAGGTAGGTACTACTACGACAACGGGCTTGTGACTTGTCACGCGGAATGCAAGCAAAAACTGGGCATCAGCCCTATTTGGACGTGGCTCTGACTATACCTACCCTAGACACCTTCAAAGATCCTTGAATGCCTGAAGATCAGAGTGGCTGTCGATCAGACCATTTTAAGGACAGTATATGAGCCTGTTTCTAAAATCTTCTTTACCTAGTCACGCCTCGATGGCCGCCATCGGCGATGCCACCTTTTCTAAGTATTTTCGTTGACCAACTCTGGTAACGGAATTTTTAGGCCGCCTAAAGGCCACCGACAAGGCGAGAAGAGCTCAGCTAATGTCACTGGCGGCACAGAATCTGGCGGTCACCTATCCAAATTGTGATCGCTACATCGCTAGCTTAATACTATACGGTGTCACCCATACCCATCTAAATTGTAATCACTAGGTAGCTTAAATAAACTAAACGGTGTCATTCAGGTATGGTACATCTTTGCTAAAGGAAGATCGAGAATCCCGAAAAAAACAGATTTTCTAGACAGATCGAAACACCTATGGATTGAAAAGTGTTAACTCACACCTAAGGGGTCTTACTTATGAAAGATGTTTAAAGTTAAACACTGGTTAAACAACGTCCTGTCTTTATTTGTGGATAGTGACGAACAGAGACGGGATGTTGTTTAACCAGTGTTCAACTTTAAACATCTTTCATAAGTAAGGGGGAAGGTGTTTATTAATCCCATCTGGGTGCAGTTTATCTTCAACGATCGGGAACGTCAGCAAACCACGCCACGAGCGCTTCCCGCCGCTGCTCATACGACATTATCAAGGTAGGTACCTACCTACGTTTGTTTGTGTACAGTGTACACAACAGTAGGCAATACTGTTGTGTATAGAATTCGCAATGTTTGTTGGTTTTCCTGAAACACGCGTATGAGTCGAGCGATGCTCTTCCGGTGGTCGATTACACAGAGTTATGAGGGCAGAAGCGTCAAAATTAAGAGTTTTTTTTTCCTAGAAGTATTGTGACAGTCATATCAAGTGTCGTTCTCTCCTGTCAGTTACATACACTTGTCTTGTTGCAACGGATCTTGGCATTCGTGAAGTTAGGGAGTGTACACATTGCGTTTTCTGCAGCGCGTTTTTGAGCTGCGCGTTTGTATAACGCGTTTTTTTCCATACAAAAGCGAACCGGGAGGGGCTGCGCGGGGGCCTGCGCGTTCGCATCGCGTTCGAATCGCGTTTGTATCGATACAAACGCGCTGCAAAAAACGCAATGTGTACACTCCCTTAGCCGTTTCGATGCGCAGTGCAACTTTTTCATACAAACTTTTCTACTGAGCAGCGAATAGCCTAATTTCACGAATGTCAGATCCATTGCGATAACTATAAGTACCTACAACATTCGATTATGTAGGGGCCAGCCACACTACCGGGATAGCCAGAGAGTTGCTGTTGTTCGTTGATGTGGCCACACAATTTGCCAGAAATTGAGGCTGAAATTGGGCATCGGCATATATAATTATCCCGGTACTGTGGCCCCTACAGATCCACGTAATTTTTTTGGTCTTCCAAGATGACAGCATTTCCACGCGGTATTAAAAGCTAAAGACTCTATAGATATCAATCGCACTACTCATTCACTGCCCCATCATAACATTGCAGATGGTTGCCATGTGCGTCGGTAGCATTAAACGTGCCGAAAGTTACACGTAATCTGATTAATTGACTATCTCCCTTTGTCCAACGAATAAGAAACCTTATAGTTGCACTTCTACGCTGACCTCTTCTTATCTTTGACCGGCGCCGGCGCATTTTATAAAGCAATAAAGGTCGGGCCACAATAGTCCATCCATCCGCTGGTCATCGGTCAGTCTCACACAACCGCGCGAGTCGAAAACACGTTAGCGCGCGATTAATTCAAAATTTAAATTTTCAAATTTATAAAACCGAAAATGTTGTTTTATCTAACGGTCGCAGTGCTTCTTGCCAGTGCGCAGGCGAAGTTTTACACGGATTGTGGTAGGTATTTCATTTGATACTTATCTACGCTAAAAAGTGTTATTTGTAAAATGTATCTAACAGTGAGTGATTCAGACGTATTTGTACTAGCGAGTAGATTATTGTTAGTCAACAACTACTCATGCCTATGATTGTACCCTATAGTTACCTACGTAGTATTATTATCTGTTCTGTGCCCTAGTAGATCTTACTACAAAGACATATTATCAACTCAATGTTTCTCTACTCTTGTATTCGTCTTGTACTCTTGTATTCGTGTCGAGTCGACGCACATCTTGATGTGCATTTCTGTTATTACCTAACTAAAGCATTAGATTTTCTGCGCTGTAGTGTAAGGGGTGTTCTGTGGTTATTCGTCCAACCTACGTTTGATTTGTTCGCAAAAAAAAATTGTGACAAAATACAAAGAAAAGATTTTAATTTTTATTACATAGGTATTTAAAAGTCGATATTCTTCAGTTTACCATACTTATCTACATATAGGGGTCGTCCATTAATCACGTGAGGCTTGAAAGAGGGGGAGGGGGTTTGAAAAAAATCACGAAATATCATTAGAGGGGGTGTAGTGTGTGAGATATCACGTGTATTTATTTTTTGTGGTAGGTACTTAAGTACCTACTTACATTTTTATCACGGTGCTTAATTTTCAAGAATTAAATTGGATTTTAGGTAGTAGGACTTGTTAACCTGTATTTAAAGATAAATACCTACCTAGTATGATTTTTTTATGATACTTTGTAAGTACCAAAGAACACTTGATTTTGGATAGGGGGGGAGGTAAAAAACGTGGACGACTCCATACTCCTACCTATAGCATAACTCACATTTCAAATAAAAAAAGTATTGTTGTAGTAAGTAGGTCAATAGGAATAACAATCGATACGCTCATTTATTTTAAGTCCACAGTGTAGGTACGAGTAGTATTATAATTTATAACATTATCAGAGTTCATTAACCGAAGTTTGTTTTGCTTTTGAAGCTTATCGATTAAAGCAACTAACCAGTTCAAAAATAACTAGGTAAGCAAGGTTAATGTGACATTTAGGTACTTACAACAACGTGTTCCAACAACTTTAGACGTAGTGTTCATACGTTTATTTAAGTATTTATTATCAGACGCTAAAAATGCAAAAAAAAATCCCTAAACCCACTTTTTCAAGTTTTTCACAAAAACTAGATTTTTTTTTAAAGCAGAACTAATTTTTGAAAGCCGAGCCCGTTACTACTGACATGACTTTCCGAGAAAAGCTTGCCAGCACCTTGCTTAGCTCCAAAAAAAGATCACCCTATAGACCTCGTCAATACGTGTGGGGCTAGTTAGGCTCATGGGCCATTTTTTTCAGGGAGGTGTTTTGACTGTGAATTTTAGTAATTAAGTACCTACATGTTGCTGACAACGTGAGATAATTGTAATTGAAATGTGTAAAGGTCTGTTCAAAAATCTATTGAGAAAGAATCAAAGATAATTTGAAGTTTCATGTTTCCTAGGATGCTAACTTTACAGAAATTGCGACAGTCCAAAAACCATGTTGCCTTGAGTATGCGCTCTAGGCAATAAACCAAAGGTATGTTTAATTACCACCTTCCTATTGCGTATGTTATCACATGGTATTCATGTCAATAATGCGTTTATTATTTCCTGACTGGGCTGACTAAGCCGCGGGCTTCCTCATGATGTTTTTTTTTTTTTTTTTAACACTACCTGATGGTAAGCAGTCACCGTAGCCTTTGGACGCCTGCGACACCAGAGGAGTCACACTCGTGCTGCTGACCCTTTAAAATTTTCAAAACGCCCTTTTTGAAGAACCCCATACTGTAGTCACTGGGGAAAACCGCGGCAGGTAGATCATTCCACAACTCAATGGTTCGCGGGAGGAAATTCCTCTGGAACCGCACCGTACGTGACCACATTGGCTTCAGGGTGTGAAGATGGATCCCCTGCCGATGGCGAGCATTGCGATGGTAGAATGGAGCTACAGGCACCATTTAAAATAGCTCTTCAGAACACAACACATTATACGGGCGGTAGAATACACATAGAGAGGAAAAGTCTCTCCTGAGGCTTAAAGATTCAAGACCGCCTGAGACCTTGGGATCGTCAACAATTCTCAACAATTCTCATTCAACCATTCTGTGTTTTCCTTCGCCATTAAAAATGATATTGATGTGTTATTCTAGGTTCTAAACTAGCCACGGTAGAGGTGGTAGGCGTGAGCGGCTGCGCCGAAGACGCCAAGGAATGTATCCTGAAGAGGAACTCCAATGTCACCATCAGCATAGACTTTACACCATGTAAGTAACCTTTAAATAAAAATACTACACCTTCTGTTCAGATTATTAATCCTATAGATATCCTTTCTGGAGGAAAAAATACTACACCATCTGTTCAGATTATTAATCCTATATCCTATCCCAGCGTTTCTTAACCTTTTTCGTTCACGGACCCCTAGGACATCAAGCACAACATCAAGGCCCACCTTAGTAAAAAAAAATCACTAAATTTTGGACCATTTATACTACAAATACGAACAAGTGACTAAACAAACAACTTTGCCACTAGACAACCAACGCACTTCAGTATGCCAAGACTTTTAGTGGCATTTATTTATTTATTTTTAAATGGTCCACCGATAAGTCCGCGGACCCCCTTACATGTAGGTACTCGCGGACCCCTAGGGGTCTGCGGACCACAGGTTAAGAATCGCTGTCCTATCCTATTCTATTAAACAAGTACCTAATATTTGTTTGTTTGTAATCACGTTCTCGAAAACGGCTCTAACAATTTCAATGAAATATGCAATGTGGAAGTTCACGGGGGCGAAAAATCGATCTAGCTAGGTCTCATATCTGGGAAATTCGCTTTCTCGGCATTTTCACGCAAAAAGATTTACCCGTGCATTGTGCGCTGCCAAAACTGCGCGGTCATAGTATCGGCTTGCAACGCCGAAGGCTGCGAGATTGAATTCAGGTTTTTGTGGTTTTGTTTTGTTCATTTTTTTTTGTTCTTTTTTCGAGTAATAACCAAGCAGAGCTCGGTCGCCCAGATAGTGAATGGTTAAGAGTTAAAAGTGTGTAAGTTGATCCTAAGGAATTGCTTATCGCCCATTTTACTATCATTAGGTATTATGCTACGATACCTGCGAAAACATCGGCGTCTCATCGAAAAGACGAAAAGTCATGAATTTACGTTTTTACCGTAATTTTATACAAATAGGTGTACCGTGTAATCTCACTGATAGGTAAAGTTTTTAACCGTCACCGAAATCACACAGAATGTGTGTTGATAGTATGTTTTATGTTTTATACACAGCTGTAGAAGTGGACAATATCAATACTGAAGTGCATGGCGTCATTATGAACCTGCCGGTGCCCTTCCCGCTGTCTAACCCCGATGCTTGCAAGGACAACCACATCACCTGCCCGCTGAAGGTACGCATTGAATCACATTATACACAGCGCCATCTATCCCTAACTTGACCATCAGAAATAGCCGCTATGCAAGATAGAAGCGCTCGTGGCGTAGCTTGCTTGGACGTTCTTGATACATCGTTGAAGTTAAGCGATGGGTGACCGCAAATGGCACTAACAGCTGAGCGCTTCCGTGCTTCGGAGAGCACGATAAATTGTCGGTCCCGGTGTTCAGTCCCTGCTTTTGAATTTTTTGTAAGTCTGTAAGCCATGTCGGAAGCCTTGAGGCGACCTCAAAACTCCGTTAGCTTCAGTGTATGTACCTAGATGAATCTTTGTCTCGTAGAGATGCATTGTAGCAGCTAAGCTACGGCGTAGCAAAACGTTTTGAAATTGCTACAAAGTACCTACAATTAGAATCAACGCCTTTACTTTTTCTATGACAATACCATTGCTGCATTTTTTCATCGCCTTTTGTAGATATTTACGTAAAAATTTAAAATCAAACTCAATACCTACCTATACATAGGTACTTTTTCGAATAACGAAAGTTCTCTTGTAACAATATGGTTAAATATTGAGAGATTTTGCTTTACAGTTTAACTTCAGTGAAAGACGAGATCAATTAAAAACTTGTAAACACGTGGCTATGAAACTATTAACGAACTGGTTACCCGACACCGCTGCAGCGGGTTATGCTAATACGTAGTGATATAATAATTACTGACTGAAGTATTCTAGTTGCACAAAAAAACTATTTAAAGTGTAGGTACTTATTAAAAAGTTCCTATTGTTTTCTAACTTTAGGTATAACTTGTAGTGCGCCCTCGCGGCGGCGGCGTTGCCTCCGTAGTGATGGTATATGATGATGATGATGAAAAGTAGCCTAAGAAAGAATTTCAGTCTTAAAATTCGGATTTGAAAAAAAACATTAATCGTGAACATCATGAAAATGATTCGTAATTCTTCTCCTAAAATACGAATCATTTTCATGTTTTTTTTTACTTATGCGGTATTATTATTTGGTCTGCGTTATTTGTTTCCTGAATGGTTAACAGCTATAGTTAGACCCAGTAGCCGCTGCAGTCAAGAATATTTTTTTTTCGACATTTACATCTGATTATTTATTAATTTCAGGCTTAGTGTACCCATCACTAAGCCTGGATTTGACCAAAAGTCATCTTACTCCAGAGTAACTAGCCGACCTAATTCGAAATACAATTGTTTAGAGAGCGCAACTGAACATTATTATGTGCATACAAACTATCCTGGGTATATGGTGTCAACTTATCAAAATATTCAAACAAACAGTAGTTTACTCTCGAGTAAACTACTGTTTGTTCGAATTTGAAAAGCACACAAACAACCTATTATGTATTGTAGTTGATTAGGTTTTGTACCTTTCTGTAACTTTTTTCATAATTATTACGTCTCACTGTGTATTTTGTGTGTTTAGTAGCAATTAAATGATGTGTCTATGTCTATGTCCTATGTCTATTTGGTCTAGTTTGGTCGAATCCAGCATATGAAGAATAATAAAATAACGTGATGCTATGATATTTTATTCCAGAGTGGACAGAAAGTGAACTACATCACCACCATGCCAGTTCTGAAGTCATACCCTCAGGTGAAGGTGGACGTCAAGTGGGAGCTCAAGAATGATGATGGAGAGGATCTGGTTTGCGTCCTCATTCCTGCCAGAATCAAGTAGACTCTCTCACCTCGCGAATTTAATCCTGTGATTATTGCAGTGTTTACCAATACAAGGCACCGACTTCTTCAGAATACGACGATAATTACATAATTATAAGGACTCAAAACAAAATAGGTCCCACTTAGAAAAACATGACTTTAAAATAGTAATGAAAATTGAATGTAGGTACAGTTTATTTCAATTTTGATTTTAGGAATATACCACTGAACTTAGGAATTTAGAAATATATTTTTAGAAAAAAATATAGGACACGTTCAGAAAATGTGTTGTGGAAAATATCGAAATATTTCAAGTGGGGCCCTATTTTGTTTTGAAGAGTATAGTTTATAATAGTTATTTTGAGTGTGAGATATTTTGTACAAAACAAGTACTTCCAGATTTAAATAATGCGTTTCGGAAGTCATCGGAAACAATCGTATAACATTACAAAAACGATTGAAAAAAGTAGTTTGGTCATAAAAAAACACCCGCAATTTCAACTTTATCACAAACAAATAAATATCTATGTCATTTTTAAGAAAAGCATATTATTCGCAAGCCGTGCGAGCTGCGCAACTAACAAAATGCACTTCTGTCACATTATGTTTTGCCATTTATACTGCCTAGACACTGTCGATGTCTGTCATATTCGGAAAACACGAAATTAGCCGATGCGCATTATTTATCTTGAAGTACGGCTATCTATTTGATGTATGTAGGTACTCTATTCAACCGACTTCAAAAAAGGAGGAGGTTCTATGTATGATTCGAATATACCTACTCGTATTTATGTTAATTGATTTCTCTGTCCCGATTAGGTAGGTTTTTTTTTTGTTCGAAAGGTTATCTCTCTAGCAGGGACATTTTAACCCACTCATTAGCTCATATTACTTCCTACAAATTGATTTTTGAGATTGAGAATTGATTTTTTACGAGTTTTTGTTTATAGAATGCAGAATTAGGTACTTACCTTCTTAATTTATATTTTAAACAATAAAAAATTCTAACACATTTTTCTATCGTTTTCTACCATTTAAAAGCATTCATCATAAAAATCAATTTGTAGGAAGTAATCGGAGGTAACGAGTGAATTAAAATAGCCTTGCGGGGGTGGTCCCATTTTGTCGAATATCAAGCAAGTGAAGTCGGTTTTTAGATTTTGAAAAATTCTCTAATTATATGTAGATACCTACTACACTACTACCGTAGGTAGGTACCTATATTACGTTTAGTTTTATCTATATTTTGTTTAAAAAGTTTGTCTATGCCCATATGCTTGCTTAAAAAAAAGGTCTTTGCTTAAAAATGATAATGCCTTTTGTATTGGTGAACTTATTTAAAAAACTACTGGCCTTATTTAAAAAAAAGTTATAAAACATGTTTTTGTTAATTTTAAAGCGAGTACTCTACAAAAGGTTATGGTTTATTTTTTGTTTGTTTATAGTTGAATTGCATTTTGTAATACGAGGCTTAGAAACGTAGGAGTCCGTGAGGCTAAAAAGGCTGATATAGCAGAATCATATTAAGAATTGCACTATATGCCGTCTCTTTTCATAGACATGAGAGGGACAAGAACAAATAAGGGTTCTTTTTTTACCTTTTGAGGTACGGAACCCTAAAAATTAATAATGATTCATAGAAGGAATTTTGTTAACAGCCGTTTTAGCCTCCCTAAGCAAAGTTGTCTTATGTAGTGTGTTATCTACCAAAGCAAGTTTTTGTACCACTGAAACAAGTAATAAAGAAGAAAATGTATTTACTGATTTTCATTACCTAACTTTACCTAACCGACTTCAAAAAAAGGGGCTTATTCCATCCAGTCCTACTAGTAGTTCAAGAATCTAACTGTTTGGACAGAAATATTCCAAATTGTTACTAATAGTATAAAGAGGAAAGATTTGATTGTTTGTTTGCATTGAATAGGCTCCGAAACTACTGAACCGATTTGGAAAATTCTTTCACCATTAGAATCCTACATTATCCGTGATGTTAGGTATAGTTTGCTCCCCGACTTCATACGGGTAATTTACAAATCAAACCCATGCGAAGCTGGGGCGAACCGCTAGTTAAAAATAAAATCATTGTCATGTAAAATAATATTATTTTGTGTCATACAAAACAAATATGTAATAAAATTATTGCTTACTTACAATTTCTCGTATTCGCATTCTACTCTCAAAGAGTACTTACTTTTCCCGTTTTTAGCTCTCGTACAAAATGTCATGTTTGCATATACATAGTATATGCTACATAGTAATTTCAAGCCAAAGCAACCAGCCCTTGAAAGGCCATTTCAATTTTCCAATACATTTCCATGTAGACATGAAAAGTTCATTTCTTTTTAATACTATCTTTACACTTACAACACAAAGGTTCCTCCTTTTTAATCTTAGTAAAGTGTAGGTTAAACTCTTTCTTAAAAATCTTTCTATACATAGATTCTTTCACAGGCACTATGTTGTCTTTAGTACAGTGATCAAAGTACATAACAAACATCCTTTTTATACTCAAATTTGGAAGTAGATACTGTTTTTTCTTAGAAAACTGCTTGATAGGTTTAGAATCTGTTGTCGAGAAGGATAGGATATGTTTTCTTACTCTTTCTTTGACATCATTTGGTAGTGCATGTGTACTATTCTCTGATAGACCCCTTCCATCTGGTTTTGGGATGTTAGTATCTGACTTTGAACTATGAACATTATACACAGGCTTTTGAGAAATAGCTAGTGTGCCGAGATAAAACTTTTTGCAGACAGTATACCTCTCCGATCGGACTACAAAAGAGTATTTAAAGGAATGTTTCCTTTTGGTATCAGTCTTGCCTCTCTTAACATTGTGTCTTTCTGTGCTGTTGAGAATGAAATGTCGTTTTTCATTAGCGCTTAATGAGTAAAATGATTTGAATATCCGTTCTCTATCCGTATCTGAGATTTGTTCGTTGCATT
The DNA here is from genome assembly GCA_958496255.1 of Camptogramma bilineatum. Lineage (NCBI taxonomy): Eukaryota > Metazoa > Arthropoda > Insecta > Lepidoptera > Geometridae > Camptogramma > Camptogramma bilineatum. Next base: position 13,767,980 of record OY292461.1, read on the forward strand.
TGTGTATGCAGTTTTGTAGGCAGTCTTTTGTGTTTCTTATTTGTTTTTCTGGGACGTATTTGCCTCTTCGACTTATGTAGGCTTCTCCGCTTTGATGTTTAATCTTTCGTATATTACTTGCCCAAGTGCTAGGTTGGGGAGAGAGATTTCTGGTCCTTTTTTTCTTAGTAGGCGGCTCTGTTGTTACTTCCAGCTCTGTTGGTGTGTTTCTGAAATGAGACAAATATTTTATCAACTATCTGTGGTAGCAATTTTTCTACTGGGAGACTTGGCAAGTATATAAAGGTACCAAGTATTACCAGAGTTTATTTAGTTCAAAGTTGTGAATTATTATCAACAGATGGCGCTGTTATTTCCATACAAAATTTTAGTAAAAACAATTTTACATTCAAGAATTGACAAAATATTTAGTGGCAGGTTTAACTAAACCAAGCTTTTAAAGTCCATTATGAATAGGACTATATAGGAGGGACCTGCAACAAATGACAGGGTAAGTTACAAGAGGAGAAGAATGGAAGCTTCCTCACTTCAAAGTTGTAAATCATTATCAATAGATGGCGCCGTTTCGTTTCATTCTTTCTTAATACAAAATGTAGTTTTTAAATCAACACAATCAAATGTTATTACGTTTTTACCCGGCTGACTGTCAAGTCACCCGGGTTATGTAGATCGCGCGTTTCTATGTGGGTATGTATGTAATATTCTTTATTACCACGTTGCTCCTAAACGGCTGGATGGATTTTGATGAATGAGGTATCGTTAGAATCGTCTCCATCTCGATTGTGCTCTAGGATACTTTTTATTTCGATAAATCAAATAGTGCGGCTAAAAAATGCAACAATGTGTGAATTTTCAAAATGAAAATCACGCTATTATATCAAAATCCATGTCAAATCAAGAGGTTGGTGGACTGATATCAAATATAATTTTTTTTTAAATCTAACATGACATCTTCGAAGACTAAATCGAGTCTCAAAATTTTTGAAAATCTATTTTTCGCCCTAAATAGAATTGCTAACCAAAACACATACTAAAACTTTCTATTTAGTCACACGCAACGTTTAGAACAAACTGCATCGAAATTGGTGCAGCTATTTAGGAGATATCTCATATTTAAGAAATAACTTACGCATTTAATTTAGGTACTCACAGAGCCATCTGTGTGTCAACTGTGACAACAACGTTTAGGAAAATGCGCACGGCATCGAACCCTAGATACCTACATAATAATAAAATTGTAATTTAATTTTGTTTTGTGATTGATAAGATAATGCTGTTTCCAACTTTTCAGTTCAGCCGGGTTTTTTTATTTTTGAATAAATTGCTTGTTTATTTTTTTTCAGCCTATCGTCGCCGTAGAGCGAAAAGTCATCAAGTCGTTATTTGACATTTTGAGATGAGTTTATGGAAAGCAGCTGAAGCTCGATATCTCAAAATGCCAAATATCGACTTAATGACTTTTTGCTCTACGGCGACGCTATATTGTCTGCATTGACTGCAGGGCAAAGGCCTCCCTCTCCTCTTTCCATCAAGTACGTAAAAAAACGACGGTCTTGTACCCTTAGCGATTTCATGCTTCGTAGAACAGTCAAAGATATCATCATCATCATCACGCGCAGCCTCATCTGACATCATTCTGCTGGGCATAGGCCTTTCTTCGTTCTTTCTGTGCTAGTCTGACCCATGTGCGACCTACTGTTTTTACTATGTCGTCGACCCATCGAGCAGGCGGGCGACCTACTCGTCTGTAGCCCTCCCGGGGGTCCGAAGCTATAAAACCATTAAATTAAGACAAAAGCCTTCGATTAGTCTAAAAATTCTATCTCTAATCACTAGCCCATAATATTTACTTAGCAGTTGCTATTAAAAACTACCTAGCCTAATGTAAATTTCAATTATCATAGTAGATAACAATGACAGGAGAATCCACAGGCTTAGATACATACAAACAAATTATTGCTTATTTACATACATTTGTTTGTGCTTGTGATAGGGCCAACCAGGGTCAGGTGATACCTAAAAGGAACTAGGCAAGCTTAATTCAACTATAAATAATATCTTAGACACTTCATTCCAAAAACCCACAGCTACAATATTGAGTCTTAGCCACAATATAGCCTGTCCACAGACACACAGATTGAGCCTTAGCCACATTATAGCCTCTCCACAGACACACAGATTGAGCCTTAGCCACATTATAGCCTCTCCATAGACACACAGATTTAGCCACATTATAGCCTCTCCACAGACACACAGATTGAGCCTTAACCACATATAGCCTCTCCACAGACACACAGATTGGTAACTGTGTAACAAATTAGGCTCTAAATTCAAAATTCAAATATCATTTATTTTAATTCAGTTGGACCATTAGGATCACTTTGAATCGTCATAAGAGCTAGGTGATTCTACTCTCAACTTTATGCCCAAGGACAGAAGACAGACAGATTCTTTGTGGAAGCCCATGGACGTTTATAAGAATACTAGCAGCGCTCTCAAGGCATTGCCCCCGTAGTAATGGTATATGGAGGTGATGATGATGATGATGAAGAAAAATATAATATAAAAAATTCAGACCTTCCTCAAGAGCCTCACATGTAGAATTTTTTTTTTCAAATCCAACTTGTAGTTCTTGAGATTAGCATGTTTAAACAAACAAACAAACTCTTCCGCTTTACATATTGGTAAGGTAATAAATTATAGTAGAATTATTATTGTAATAAACTTACTCATCAGTCTTATGCACAATCTGTGCTGGTGGCTCCATCTTAGGCATGACACACTGTTCCTTCCCATAATCATATCCATAGTATTGTTGAACCTCATTCATGAGAATCTGTTGCTTGAAAACCGGAACGGGTGGCAACAGCATATGAGAGGTGATCTGCAGCTGCTGAGTCAGATCCGTTCCTTGGATCATCTGGCCTTGCAAAGGCTGTATCGATTGCAGGTGAGTCTGCTGGCAGGACATCACTATCTGATTCTGTGATATCATCTCATTCTGTATTGAAGAAATAGATGATACGGGGATGTGGATATCTGATGTTATTGTCTGTTGGTATGTGACCTTTCCTTGTGCTTGCAGAGATGGGTGGGCTATGTGGATTATCTGAGGGTTGTGCAGCTTGGAATCTGAGGAAGGCGGCTGGTAGACTTGCACAAGATGTGGTATATGAGATTGAAGGTGTTCCATTTTTGAGTATCTGCAAATAATATTCAGTTGGTACTTAAGTAATTCGAGTTCAATGAGTTCAGAGATTATTTCGATGTCTTTACTTACAAGTTACAACCAGCTTTCGCCGCTCGGGTGGTATGTACCTGCCCGGATAATAAGTAGCTATGTGTTATTTATGTAGGTACCTATTTATTTTCAGGTAGGACCTAGTTTTTGGAAAAATGAGTAACAAACGTCTAAACTTTCACATTGTGTACCTAATATTACAAATTTTGTAATATTGTACATAGAGTAAGAAGATAGTAAGAATGTAAGTATTATAGGATAGGGTTTACCCTTATCTGAATTCATGTCGCTACGGATTTACCACAGAAAACAGAAAGAGGTGTTCTGTCTGTCTGTGGGATTTCCAAATAAGACGAATCAACTGCCATCTTCAGAGAACAAAGAATATTTTATGTTTTATCCTACACTTACATCAATTACAAATCCTCCAATTTGTGTGTTTCGAGAATCACTAAATCTTCACTATTTACCAACAAATGGTACGCGGTAAGTATGCCACGGTTCCATCTGCGATTATTGCAACAAGAACCAAACCAAGCAGATGCAACCATTCCATTCCAAACAAAATCTATTTTATTTTACACTTCTGTTTCCGTTTCACTCAGAATTTTATTGTACGTCATTCTTGTCAGGCTCACTCTGCTGGGAAATTTTATGTTCAGAATTTTTTTTTTCAGAATTTAATGTTGATGAGCTGTGAATAAGAGCGTGAAATGGAACGTTTTAGGGACGTACCGACGTACCAGATTTGGAAGATGATCTAAAAAAGTTCGGTTTATTTTCGATACTCAAAACTTTTACCGATTCTGTTTTTTAGTATCCAAACCCAAAAAAAATGATGTTCGTCGGACTTATAAACTTCGAGCTTAGGCTTAGCATAAGACTTAGTAAACGATTCGTTGATTCCATTGAATACCAGTTTAGATTTTTTGTAGCTTTTTAAAAAATTTACTATTTTTCAAACTAATCAAAACAAAATAATCTAGTTCGAAGGTTGAACAAAGAATGCTATTTTAATGCTAGGTAAATTGCTTGTTTCGTGCAATTGACGTCAGCAGGCTATGTTCCGCTGACGATGCACCTCGTGCGGGCCACTGCATGGATAAACCGGTCGAAGCTAGATCAGCGATACCCATATGTGAGCCTTGCGTTGCACGTAAAAGCAGGACAAATAGGTAAACAAACAAATAAACACACTTTCACATTTATAATATGGGTAGGTACAGATTATGTAGCAAGCAACTGGTGGAGTTAGCCACTCAATGAAATGCCTAGCCATTTCATTTAACGCTGCCATTCAATTAAATGGCTTAGCGTCGGTTAGTCAAATAGAACTGAACCATGGGCGTAACTATATCTTTCTTAAGGGGGGGGGGGGGTCCAAAGGTTCCAAAATACAAAAAATGACTAGGTTTCCTCTGAACTTAATGGGCTAAGGGGGGGTCCGAACCCCCTAAAACCCCTCCTTATATACGTCCATGAATTAAACACTGAACGCTGAACACAACGTTCAACACTACGGCTAAACGAAGGTCAGCCATTTAATTGAATGGCGTTGTTCAATGAAAGGGCTAGCCGGTTCACTTGCTGACAGAAAAAAATAAGTAGGTTTTGGTTTTTTTTATAGCACGCGGATCACACACCCACGCAGAAAGGCTGCTCGAAGGTAAATCCATTATTTTGTGCCACACGAATAAGGGGCCTTTCACTCTTCAGCGTGTCGCCGGTCGCGTCCGCGAGTTGACCATTCACAGCACAGAGAAATTCGAAAATTCAAAATTCTCTGTGCTATGAATGGTCAACTCGCAGACGCGACCGGCGACACGCTGAAGAGTGAAACAAGCCTAAGACTGGGAATTTATTTTTCACGACAAAACAACACACAACGTTCAAGAAACACCAGCTGTAGACGCCATCTTGTAGAGAAAGCGAAATTAGTGCCACGGTGGCGGAAAAACATATTAATTCAATGAAACGGCGGCCTTTCAATCCGGCAGAGTGTTGAACGTTTTAAAGGCTTAATGATTCAACTATCTGCCTAGCCATTTAATTGAATGGCGGCACTCAGTGAAATGGCTAGGCACATAATTAAATGGCTAATTCAACCAGTTGGCTGCGACAGATACATACGTAGGCAAGTTACAATGATCATTAATTTGATTTATCTGTTTTCATTATTTTAGTTCTTTATATTTTGTAAAAACAGAAGTTATTATAATATAAAATGCACATTTCAGTTCTGAAACTTATTTTCTAAGAATTGGAATACGTAATCGTAAACCACAAGCATTATTGCTCCTCCAGGGCCTAATCGCAAAACCTTAGGCAACAATCCTTTGTACAGCGCACGGAATCTGAAAATAACAAGAATTTTATTATAAATAAGTATAGGTAGGTATAGATGAAGATAGATGAAGAAAATGTATGAAGATAGGTACTAATCCTAGATACTGACAACAGTCGAAGTTACCTAGAAAAAATGTAGGAAGGTAATAACCTTCTATTTAAAATTTCACCTATATTTAAAATTTCAGCCAAATCGGTTCAGTGGTAGTCGAGTTATAGAGGAACAAGTGATAGTGACAGTGCGATTAGTGAGATAGTGTGAAATATCACACTATCTCACTAACTCGACTACCACTGAACCGATTTGGCTGAAATTTTAAATATAGATAGAAAATGACCGGGAATAGGACATAGGTTACTTTTTATCCCGAATAAATGCACGGTTCCTGTGGGATAAACAAAATAGTAGTCCACGCGGGCGAAGCCGCGGGCGTCAGCTAGTTGAGTATAACTTGTATGATGCTGGTAAATAACTGATGTTTGGAGGAAGTCCAGACCACAAAATTGTGTGTTCTGTGAGTAGGTACCTACCTACCTAACATAATATCTTTAGATTTGTGTCATTTATGATTATTATGTAAACAGTGAACTCGTGAAACAGAAAGTCTGGAGTAGGTACCTACTTATCAATGTTATCTTGAGTAGGTACCTACCTAAAATTTAAAGTTTCAACAGTGTTCAACTTAAAAGTATTTTTCCCTTTATTCACAAACTTAAATAGGTTCCTCTTTATTTTAACCAAATAACGCATTATCATTAGCATAACAAAGAAACGAAATGAGGAATGCACTTTATACAAACAAAGTCGAATGTAACAATATAATTAAATATCTACCTTCAGTCTGTAGGTAGCTAACATGACTTTATTCACTTGGCATTTTGCCCGAACGGAATTTAGTGACATCAATTTGCAGAAAATTTTGTATTTTCGCAAGAAAACATTCAGCTACCGACTATTCAATATATACCTACTCAATAACACTTAAAATAAATGTTGAGTAGACAGGTATACATAAAGGTAGGTATATAGGTCAATATTATCTTCTTTCATTAATTATATTCATTATGTACCTACCTACCTAACTAACTAAGGAAGTTGTGCTTATTTGGATAGGCAATAAATCAAACAAGTTCACTTTTAATAACTTACCCTTCCTCCCTGTACACCAATACCAGTGCACCAGTAGTAGAGCTATACTTCACTACACCAGGGATCGGTTGTGGTCCTTGAATTCGACTTTTGGCTACATCGAACGGAATGTTTACACAAGAGCCCAAAACTCCTGAAGTAAACCCAATAGCAACTTTGCGTCCGAATTCTAAGAGTGGATCCTAAAATAAACACAAATTTTCACAAAAGCGCGCAGTCGCATTCAACAATAGGTACCTACATAACGCTAAGTATAAAAAACCTAAAAAACTAAGTAAAAAGTAGGTATTCACAACAGGCAGGTAGCACTAGATATGTACCTACAAAATACTCAATAAAATACCTATACCTATAGGTTAGACCTCATTTTTTTCAAGGTCAATGGTTTTATGACTCTGATTACGAAATTAGGTAGGTATCTATCTTGTATTATTTCCATACCTCGTATTCAGGAACGTAGCCTTTAACGCTGTGATAAAAACCGAAATAAACCATATTAAATATGCCATTTCTCGCAATTGTTGCTGTCAGGCCCTTGTTTAATCCTCTGGAACCAAGGCCATGCTCGCGTACTATTTGTCTCGTTACAGACCATGTACTAGGCAACTGGGTAGTCACTGCCTTGTTAGATTGAAGTGTCACTTTTACTACTTCAAAGGGATTCACTAGGATCGCTTCTGTTATTCCAGCGCCCAGACCAGCTAGCGAAAATGTCTGTAAAAGTAAAATAATTTGATAATTAAAATGAATGACCTACTTACACTTTTAGTTAGGTAGGTACCTATCTAGTAAGTATGTAGGTAAGGTAGGTAGGTACTATATTTTTTTAATAAGTAAACAATCTCGTTATCTGATTATTGTCATGTTCATTGTTTACATTTTAAGATAAAAATTATCAACACTTAATTATAGTTGCCTATCTCATATTCTTATCGGATTCCTATTGGTTAGGTACTGCAGTTTAACTGTTTGTAATAGAGCAGGTAATATTGATTATGAATACTTTGTATTGAAATGTTTTTCAATTATGTTCTTAGTTTAGAATGATAATTTTATTTGCTTACCAGTGGTGTTGGTGAGTTGGATCCAAACATAAATATTTTTTTGTACTGCTCAAATGTAGCAAACTTTACAGCTCGTTTTGGTGTCTCGGCCAATATAGGAGGTAAAATTCCTTTCCAAAAAGATGTTAGACCCTCGTATTTATACATTTTTTTCATACAATCTACTATGCCATTGTAGTAATGTGGATCCGAACTTTTTAAGACACTAGTTTTAGTCTGTATTTGAAATCTGGTCTTAACAAGATCTAAAGGATGCATGATACAAACTTCAACAAAACCGGCACTTCCACCAGCACCAACTTGCATTGCTGCCTGTTTCAGTAATTTTTCAACGTCTGACATCGTGGTATGGGAAACAGAATATTAAAAATTGAAATGTTTACATAAGTCGAATTAATATAGCAAACGCTAAGCAAAACAACAAAATCCGTCTGACCGTTCGGAACCGGCTGCAAAGGCAGACTGCGCATCTAAACAATGTCAGATGGGTAGTACTACAGCTACTTTTATGTAGGTTATGTACGGTAAACAATTTTGCATGTCACATGAATAATCTTGATGATTTCAGTGAACTCGAACCGGTAATCGGTACATTATATTATTTTGGTACATCACTATGTGTCAAAATTTGACACGTAAATAAAGCATGGCAACACATAATTCAGCTGTCAATGTCAACAAAAGATTTCGTTCCGATAAAAATGTTGATTTGATACGATGAGTTTCCGTGTAATAAAATAGCGTAAATCCATTGTTATTTGTTTATACTGTAAATAGTTTCTGGATTTAGTTGGCCAAATCGTTTTAAGTCGTCTTATTTGCCGTTTAATGTTGTAGTAGTGATAAAATTGCGGAACAAACTGCGTCCATAGAGGCTATAATCGCTCGTACATTGCCACAAAATGGCAGTAACAATTTGCAGTTGTGAAAAAGTGATTTTATGATTGTTTGATGGTGCAGTGTGGGTGGATGTGCTGCGATCGGAAATGTGGACATAACGTGTAAGATGGGTTCTCAGACATTGGAGATACTACGCCAGGGTGTTTGGGCTTCACTAACGGGCGGGTGGTTCTATGATCCTCATCAGAATTTGTTTTGCAACACTCTGCACCTGTATGTGTGGCTGTTCCTGCTATGTTTACCTTTCTCTGTGTACTTGGTGAGTACCTTCATTACTCATTGCTCTGTAGAAGCTTTGAACTAGGTTAGGCTGAGCTAACTAGTAATCAGGTCAAGATGTTTATGGGCATTGTTTTGGTTAGAAAATTATTTGAGTCATGGTGTCAATGCCCCTTTGAAGGAGGTTGTGATTATTTTGACCTTGTTAAGGCAAGGTATCATCTTCCAATTTATGCTAAATTTATAAATTACAGTAACAAATTTTCTAAATGGAAAATCCAAGTGAATACTTTCAAAGCTTGTTTGAAAGCTGAATTAAGAATATCTTGTAAAGCTAAAAATTAAAAGGAATGCTATATCCAAAAGAACCAATCATAATTTTCTTTTAAAAACTATGTACCTAGTCACTAAGCAGTCAGTCAATGATGATGGTAAAAAGAAAAGATAATAAATCAATCTGCAGGGCTAAAAAGGCCGTTACAGAAGAATCATAATAATATGATTCAAATTAGGTTTTTTTCTGGTCACATGGCTAGAGTGCAATTTAGATTATGATTCTGCTTTAACAGCCTTTTTAGCCCTGCTGTAATTTTTACACATGTCTCACAAAAAGTTGTTTGTCTCATATTGGGAGAATAACTTAATCAATTGATCCAGAATCAATATACCTAAGATATCAATAATCCTCTTCTATCCTTTTAAAAAAAGTCTATTGTAAAACATGGTGCTAAATGTTTTATTGGAAAGAAATCATTATCACCACTAGGATTGTTAATAACTCTGTCATTTAGCTGGCCATGAGAACTTCAATTTACTAAGATCATTTTTTTTAAGAGATTTACTATTAAAGTAAATAAGTATAAAAAAAATACTTGCGAGCTGTGTTCCTTCACAGCAATTGCCAAGAAAAATTAAAGAAAAAATTAGTTGGGGCCTAGCTCTCACCTATCTACTGTACCCAGCCTAAATGCCCCAATAGCCATGATGTTGCTGGAGCAAATGCTGAGTTTGAACCTTATTTTATTGTATTACTTAATTTATGCATTATTTGTACCTAGGTACATATTTGGTGAAAAAACTTATCTATTCTGTTATATTTCTCCACAGTACTTCCCGCCAGCAAGTCTTGGCTGGATAATCTACTGCGTGCTTGTAGCGATAGTGTTCACATCGCTAAAGGTCATTAACCATGGCCTGCACCACATCTATGACACTAAGGAGTGCATAGTTGTCCAGCCGACCACCGACCCTGCTACTGGGAACGAGACCTCACAGTAAGTATCTAAATCTAGACCATAGGTTCTCAACGTGGGCGATAACGCCCCCTTGTGGGCGTTTGAGACTTTCAGGGGGCAGTAGAATACCCAGAGAAAATTAGGGGGCATTGAGATGGTGCATTAAGATATGGGGAGGGGAGGGGATAACCTGCCATTTAACACTTTGCCACAAGTTTTGAGTGAATACATAATGTGATTGCATGATTCAATGTGATTTCCCTTTGTTTCCACACCTTGTTTGGGCCAATGACTCAGCTTAATTCATGTTATTTTTTAATTTAGACAAACTGAACATAGAACAGGAGTTTGAAGAAACATACAGTACCTATAATAGGATAGCAATTATTCTATTGAAGTTGAATGTGATGCATGGTTTTGATTAGTGTAATTGGTTAAAACCACGTTAGTTAAATAAATGATCAAAGTGCTTACAGTTCATGTTATATCACAAAACACACATAATAAGTGAAAAGCTTTTAGCCATTACAAAAATAATGGTTTAGACATGTAGAGAGGATACAATTAAAATAGTGTAACAACACAATGTGCTAGGTACTTACTTATACCAAAAATCCTTCAACAAACAAAAATCTTATCCCAAAATTATCGAAAATCAGGTAAAATGACAATGTTATTCTAAACTGGCGAAACAAAAATCAGGATAAGATGTCAGGTAGTGTAAATTACAAATCTGAAAACGGCGTGTTTCATATAAAAAAAAAGGTGAAAGTATAAATTAGAGATTCAGAAATTGTTTTTCCAAAAAAACTATGAAACCTCAGAAGATCTTTAGAGCCGCACTTACGAAATAATTCTTTGTCCACAGTCCAGAGGAAGGCGTCGAGATGCAGATGTTGCGACTCGGCGGTCAGGCCACGGCCGGATCTGATAATGAGTCCATCACCTCGCTGGAGTACCACAAACCCAACACTAGCACTATTGGTGAGAATATCTATAGTCACACTAACATCATAAATGCGAAAGTTTGGATGGATGGATGTATGTTTGTTTCTCTATAAGTCGACAACCACTGAACCGATTTGGCTGAAATTTATAGATAGATAATGATTGGGAATAGGACATAGGTTACTTTTTATCCGGGTGCCACGCGAGTGAAGCCGCGGCCGGAAGCTAGTATAATATTTTAGAGAAATAGAAATGAATATGTGGCTAGTAAATCAACTGCAGTTTCATAAACGCCTATAGCAGCATTTACACGCAGAGATCGGCCCGCGGGAAATAGCACGCGCCATTCCAACCTTTGCTAAAAACCTTACGTGTACAGTTGGGCCGACGGAACTAGGCGTTTGTGAAGTCAGGCTTTTCGCTGCGCAGTAGAAAATTTTGTATGAAAAAGTTGCACTGCGCATCGAAACGGCGAACTTCACATACGCCGAGATCCGTTGGCCGTACTGTAGATGAGCGACGATCTGTACCGATATCTGTGCGGTTCGGAACGCAGTCCAGTTGCGTGGTAAAAACTCTACCGCGTAAAGGCCGCTAATAGCGGCCACGACAGTTTTATCCGCGGTTATCTGTACAGATATCTGTACAGATACAGATGCGTGGTAAAAACTCTACCGTGTAAAGGCCGCTTATGAATCTGGGCCAAATGTTAAACACATTACCCTTCCTTTGCTTTGCGCAGTCGGGTAAAAAGCAATTATGATCACAACAAATATTTTTTTAAATGTTATTAAATGCAATCATATTTCACAAAGGAATATTAAACTAACGTATAAATGTTTGTTTCAGATCTAAAAGTGGACGTCCACCGGAAAAACAGCTCAGAATCTAGCATCGAAGATAGCGCAATGTCTGCTAAGAAGCCAGAGGAAGCTGCTTCCAAATACGACCTTTGTACCGTCGAGAACACAGATGCACCCGACCCAACCAAGCACCGGCAAACGAGGAGCCGCTCCAAGTCCGGCAGACGGGAGAGAACCTCCAAACGACGCACACACGGCACCAGGATAGATGAACTCATAGTTGAAGCCGCAAGAAGCCCGAGAGTAGACAACAACCTCCCCGTGCATATGCTAGTCGACGAAGGACCCTTCGCGAAAGTCAGCAGACGCTATCACGAGTGCCCGCATCGAAGAGGCTCCAGCAACCGTGACTTCTTCAAAGAATGGCTGTATTTAGACGCGAACGAAGCGGCAGGGGAACCTTACCAGTCCAAGTTCGCACGACAGCTCAGCTCAGACTCTAGGGATAATTCCGAACCGAGCGTGGGACCTCCTTCTCCGAAGAAACGGCTAGCGCACAGGCGGAGGTACAACAACTATCCCGAAGAAAGCTGTACAAAGTCCGCGACCGCGCTGGCCACCGCCCAGCCTTCGAATATTAGGAGGAATTCTAACTCTACCATGTCGACGATACAACTGCCGTTACTCAATTCGACAGCGCAACTCGTGTCGCATATGAGGAGGCATTCCAACAATGCTGATACAGGGTTCTTTGCGAGCGTAGAGCTGGGTGAGTACATGATGGTGAAAGCCGAGGCGCCGTCCGGAGAAGCCGAGAAGACGAAAGGCAAAAGTCCAGGAGTGAGAAGGATCAAAAGTGCTGCGTTGGAAATCGGCTGCCCGCCCCCCAGTGTTTCGAATTTATGCCCCCATCCTAACAGCGCTGAGACCATCGGCGGACAGATGCTCAAGAACCCGAAAAGTGCTGTGATCCCCCCACCAAGCAAAAGTCTAACCCGTGGCCCACACTTGAATCTTTACCCTAAAAACGAGTCTGGAGAAGGATGTAGCTATCCATACCTGACGTACGGTTCCGAGATAGTGTACCCGATAGCCGAGATTTCGGATGAAATGCAAACATCGCAGAAGGAAACTGATCTAGATTCGAGCGGTGAGAGCTATAGTGATTACGAAGACGAGAAGCAGTTCCGAGGATTTGATTGGGACGCGGAACAATCCCCAGCTTTGCGCTCCAGTGACAGCGACTACGAGAACAACGGTTCAAGATCTCCGTTATTGGACAGGCCGACTGAAATGCGGGTAGTTCGAGGAGCTAATACTAGAGAATTCAAAGTGACCCCGTACTACGGGCGTCGTACCCTCAGGTATCATCCGAACCATAATCCCCACGAAAAAACGAAAGCTGTGAGACTGAAAAAGGATAAACCAGAGAATTGTGACTTAAAACGCGAAAGGCACACAGCCGCCTGCGAATGCAAGAATAACACAAGTACCCTTGTAGCAGATTACTTCGACAAAGCCAGCGCCAGCTCGAAGGATCTACTTATAGAGAAATCTAGCCTAGAATCTAATGAGAACCCAGATAGCGATAAGAAAACGGACGATAAAGTCGTAGAGAAGAAACTCTGGGACCACGATATATCAAACACTAGCAGTAGTAGCGATAATGCAGAAAAACCTGCTGTGGGAGAAAATAAGGATGAAAGCATGAAAGTTCTAGAAGTCGAAGAAACGCCACAGGAAGATGCTAAAAGTTCAGATGAAAGAAGCACGTATAGTCTAGAATGGCTCTTCGAAGAGCCGCAGGAATCCTCCAGCGGCAAAGAAGAAGAGGCCTGCGCCTTACCGGAGGAGGTCTGCCAAAAACTTGCCAACGCTTTAGGCGAATCATCTTCCAATGTTCCAAAAAACTTAGGAGCCATACCAAAGCAAATAAAAAACTTAGCGCGTTCGCGAGCCTCGTCGCAGAAGGAGAACAAGAAGAGAGATTCTAAGAAGGAGAAAGACGAGAATCAGAACGAGGAGAGGATCCTCATGGATGCGGTGGAGGCTCAGGCTGCTTTGGTGCAAGGCTTAGAATGCTTATTTGCCGCGACGAACGCGAACACTGTGGTCATGCCGCAGGCGAACCGAGCCGAGGAGCGCTCGCGCACACACAGGCAGAGCTTGCGAGGCGAGCGGGAGAACTTACACAAAACTAGGAAACGGTCCATCGAAGAAGTGGCACAAAACTCCGCCAACACCCTCCTCCCGACATCCATGCCTTTACTCGCCGCGTTCCTAAATTCGAGGGTGGAATTCGGACCTTGCTGTGCCAACGCATCCGCGCCTCCCGTAGAAGGCGGATCCCCGGAACCGTCAGCTCAAGCCGCCGAGGAGGCACCGAGACTCCGCCCTCTGATGGACAGAAACCACAGAAATAGAGTCAGAAAAATCAAGCGCTCAACACGACAACGAAACAACCCACAGTCACAAAACACAGAGAAGAAAGAGAAGGCCCCGAACAACGAGAATGTACAGAACAATGCAGCCCGAGCGCACTTCGCGACCTCTCACGAGGACACGACCGACGGAGCGATCCATTGCTTCATGGACGAATACGGAAACTGGATGTCGTACACCTTCGACAAGAACATAGTGGGCCGGCCCCAAGCTCAACCGATACCTTTGCCCGATAAAGAAGACGGCCTACGGATAAACAGAGTCAAACCTATCGACCATCCGGACAACGCCCAGGAAACCGGCGAAGGAAGCTGTGGATCTCTAGAATCCGAAGCGGGGAACAGCGAGAGTATAGCCAAGCCCAAACGAGCGGACAGCGTCGATCAGAGCTCCTCCAACCAAGGGAGCAACAACCCCCTAATAGCTAGCAATAATAATGTAGCGTCCATAATCCCTATCACGACAAACAACCCCAATAAAAGATTCTACGTCTTCGACGGAGGAACCGGCAATGGGATATACGCCGACCAACCGCGTTCTCCCGTGGCGTATGTCACCGATAGCTTGTTAGAACAGATCGAAGCTGAGAGACAGTCTCGAATGGGGCTCCCGAGCATGCATATCAACTTATTGATGTCTCAGCAGAGAGCCCAACAACAGGCGATGCAAGCCGAAAGCGCTTCAGCCAACTTGCCTAGCCTCATGCCTTCTATAGGAGAGGAAAGTGTAGAGATAAATATACGGAGCAAGTTCTCCAAACTCATGGATGAGATCGAGAAAGCGAATCAGCCGAAACCAAAGAGCTACTACAAAGTGAACTGCATGTTTTTTAACTTCAAAGTGGAGATGGATAGGCTACAGCTTATGGCGTTATTCGATAGAAATCTGACTTATAGAGATACATTTATAACCATCGTCTTGGCGATAATGGTGGCCATTTTCGGTTCGATGGTTCTAAACCTCGGTTTTTACAAGGATGTGTACGCTTTTTGGTTCTGTTTTATCATGGCCGGGAGTCAATACTCGTTGATAAAGAGTGTACAGCCGGATTCTGCTTCGCCGGTGCACGGCTTTAACAAAATGGTCGTGTTTTCAAGACCTGTCTATTTCTGTTTGTGCACAGCACTGCTATGCGGTGTGCATAATTACTTAGAACAGACCGCCCCGGCTGAGGAAATACATTCTAGAAGTAAACGAAGCCACGAACAACCGCTCACAATATACGGATTTGCAATGAATGAACGTGATTTTTTGTTGATAATTCAGGAGATATTGACAAAGTTTCTGCTGTTCTTTCCTATGGCATTCAGTCTGGGTCTGTTCCCTCAAGTGAACACTTTTCTAATGTACTTGTTGGAGCAGATAGACATGCATGCATTCGGCGGGAATGCTACGAGTAGCTTAAGTGCGGCTGTGTACTGCATTGTGAGATCCGTCGCTGCTATAGGAGTGTTGTATGGATTCGCGTATAGCGGCATAGTTGAAGGAAAGAAATCACAACATCAGAAGCACAATATTCTGTTCTCAATATTTTGCGGTCTGTTAGTTCCAATCGCATATCACTTGAGCAGATCTGCCAGTGACTACACCCTTATTTGGAATCTTATTAAAAAACATCTATTACCACCTGAACTGTACGCAATGCACACACCTGAATGCAACCCAGAGTTAGAAAAAACAGAACCAACTTTAACTGACGATAAAAAACAACATTCGGAAAGTAATATCTCAAAACAAAACTCAATAGGCAGTTCAGCGTCGAAAATCAACTTTAGCTCGGAAACGAATATCGCGAAGACTCAAAAACGCTCGCAGACATCTAGCGTTAGTTCCTTAAAAATGGATCCTAGGGGTGGAGACACAATGAACTCGACCACATCTTTGAAGACTGAACAAGCTACGGAAACCGAAGATAAGTCTAAAGACGCGAAAGATAAAGAGGCTGAGATGACAGAGGAGGATATGGAAGACCCTTTGCCTAAGAAGTTGCAAGCCACAGTGAATGCTCGACTGAAGAATGACGTCATCGTTTGTACGTTCCTTGCGCTCAGTGTGTTTGGACTGCATTGTACCACTGTGTTCACTACGCTTCGGCCACAGCTAAATACGGTGAGATATTTGATTTATTTTTTATAAATATAGTCATCCGTTAGTTTGTTATTTAATTTAGAAGATAGCCTCAAAAATATAGCTTTTTCAATAACCCAAGCTAAACATTTAATTTAATATAGCTGTAAACAAAATAATTTGACTACCCCTAATATAGATTTTGACACATTGTCCTATATTTTAAACATTCAAACTCCTTTAAAATAGTAATCTAGGAGGTAATCCATAGATGTTATAAATGGTCCCATCACAATCTGGTTATATTTTGAACTTCAATGTCAAAAAATGCCTATTAGTATAATTAAATATATTTGGATACGGTGCACCCGCAACCTTGGCCTATGGCCCATATAGCGTTGGCAGCGTTTTAGGCACTTACTTTAGCGTTTTAGGCCAACCAAAAAAAAGCTGCGTGTTCAAATCGCACCCCATCTGAGCGCAATTTTTTTAATGCATTTTAAATCCTAAAGTTATTATTATTATTATCAGCCGTAGGTGTCCCACTGCTGGGCAAAGGCCTCCCCCCACTCCCTTCAGACATCGCGGTCTTCAGCAACAACCCTCCAGTCCGGTCAAAGTAAAATCCTAAAGTTACTTTATAAAAATTCTACACTTCACTCAAAAACGGATATAAAATCCCTATTTTTTCCCCCAGGCGCTGTGGATAATCGCAGGCATCCTAGGCTGGGTACTACACTACCTAACCCCGCAGCTTCGGAAGCAGCAGCCGTGGTTGTGCCTCGCGGGACCCGTGCTTCGCTCGCACGAGCACGCCATGTTCGAAGTGACGGAGCCGCAGAAGACTATGCTGGTTGAGAAGGTAATGTTGACATTAGAAACACTATAAACGGGATATTTACCATGATTTTTGGATTTTTGGGTTTCCCGATCACACTAATATTATAAATGCGAAAGTTTGGATGTTAGGATGTTTAGATGTTTGGATGTATGTTTGTTCCTCTATAACTCGACAACCACTGAACCGATTTGGCTGAAATTTGAAACATAGATAGATAATGACCGGGAATAGGACATAGGCTACTTTTTATCCCGAAAAAATGCACGGTTCCCGTGGGATAATCAAAATAGTAGTCAACGCGGGTGAAGCCGCGGGTGTCAGCTAGTATTTAATATGATCACGGTGAATCATGATAGTTTCAAAAATATTGTCATTTTAAAACCTTTTATGAAAAATTGTCGCAATATCTCGGTTATGACTCAAACAGTTCTGATGTGGTTGCATAGCGATGTGAACAATCATGTGCTGTCAATAACTCGCTAATCACGCGCTTACTGTAATAAGATATGGCTCGTGTAAAGCGCATAGTGCAATTATTTTATTTTCAACCAGTGCGAGTCACTACCCTGGCTTCGACTGGCTCCACACTGGAGCTTGACTATTTAGATTTTAAGCGGATGGATCACCGAAAAGAAAGCTAGGTCCCATACCGTGTTTGTTGCCCTGATGCCCTGATGATGATTGTTCACGGTGTTGGTCGCGAAAGAACAGGAGTAGAATCACCTAGCTCTTAAGACGTTTCAAAGTGGTTATAACGGTCCTACTGAATAAATGAGATTTGATTTTGATTTTGACCCGTTGCTTAAAGACTATACCAAATATTACTTTTTGCTTACAGATATTCGTATACCTGTGTTTTCTGGAGCGTAACGTGTTATACCCAGCGCTGGTGGTTGCCGCCACCACAACAGATGCGCCCGCTATCTCCGCTAAATATGGAGACGCTTTAGGCGCACTTATCATCTGCGTGTGCGCACTTAAATGTGAGTACTGTTACAGTTCGACTGATAGAGGAAAACATGTTGCCGACCCCACTTAGCCTGGGATAAGGCAGGAAAATGATGATGGTGATGTAAAAGAATAGTTTCTGTAAATTTTATACTGATTTTGTTTAATTTATATCTTATTTAACACGAGCTCTAAACGATGAAGGGAAACATCGTGAGGAAACCAGTTAGCTTTCAAATACGATGGGCTTGCAACATGTCACGTATGGAATGTTAACTTCTGCAAAATGTGGGGAATGTACCTTATGTGTTTGGACATACCTCTAATTTTGACTGAATGGTGTCTTTGTCGAGAATGTTCTTAGCTATGTTTCATGAAAATTTGTTCAGCCGTTTGAAGATCATCAGCTCTTTTCTATAGATACTAGCTATCTCGCGCGCGCCATCTATTATTGAATTTTGGAAATGAAAGCAGATGGCATTCCATTTGACATTTTATCTACATTTCGACTAGTTTACACTCGATGCTGCAATGAGGTTCATTGCAAATGCTGTAACCAAAGAAGTTATAAACTATGTCACAGGAATGCTCACTGACATTTAATGTACAAAGGATTTTGAACCTTATCACGATTGCACAACGTTCTATTATAATTCAATCTTGGTTATCAGGATTGTCGGTCGCGTTGAGAGGCTTTCGTGGTAGCTTTGTCTCTTTCACACTCATTGGATTAGTAGTGTGCCCATGTCATTTAAATTTCAGGATATTCACTAAGGATTAGGAATGTTTAGTTCTCAAATTACGGTCGCCCTTTAGAAAGAGACACGTACACCGCCCAAGTTTTATCTCTCAAGCGGACCGCGTTTTCTGACTCAGTGAACCTTCCAGTTACGTTTAGTATACAAATTCCTTGGCTGTAACACAAAAGTTGTAGTTGTCAATAATGTTTATTAGAAGTTTTTTGTGTCGAGGGTTTTTAAATTCTTTTAATATAATATTTTATTTTTTATGAATAAGTATTCCATTTATTTTGCAGGTCTAAGACACGCCTACTCCGAGCCAGACTCCCAGTACTTGATAGTGGTGTTCGCAGTGCTTCTATTCCAGCAGGACCTGAGCAGCCAGAAGATATCAGAGACCTTCCTAGTAGACTACTTCGTCACTGCCATCATATTCAGCAAAGTGTACGAGTTTCTCTTGAAGGTATGTGTCCTTTCTATTTGTTTCAAGTTCGTTGGTACGCGAACACTTTCGTATTTAGCCTGAAATAATTATTTCTTGTTGAAATTTTAGCCTAAAATAATTATGAAATGACAGGCCTTGTCGATCGATATTGGTTTATATCAAATTAAAGATTAGTCTACTCGTGACCACAGTGACTGAAATCTGGTAAAGAAACGATTTCATAACGCAAATAAGTAACTATCATATTTTTAAATGTGACGACGGGAAAGTTGTTTATTCACGTTTCGTTGACCAAACCTTTCAGATCCAACCACCAATGCCAAAAGTTTAAGCTTTATTCTTTATTGTACACAAGAAACGAAACAATAAAATTAAACAATGAAAGGACATGTACAGTACTCACAATGGTTCTAGGCATTCGTGAAGTTAGCCGTTTCGATGCGCAGCTTTTTCATACTAAATTTTCTACTACGCATCAAAACGGCTAACTTCACGAAATCCATTGTGCGTACTGTACAGAGGCGAACTTTAACCCTAAAAAAGTTTTCTTTCCTCTTTTGCAAATTTTTTCTTCATTGCAGATCCAATTCGTAGTGACGTACATAGCGCCATGGCAGATAACATGGGGCAGTGCGTTCCACGCGTTCGCTCAGCCATTCTCAGTGCCTCACTCCGCCATGTTGTTCCTACAAGCGGCGTTGTCGGCGCTACTGTCCTCCCCGCTCACTCCGGCACTAGGTAACACCCAGGACTGTGTGTACTAGGTAACACCCAGAACTGTGTGTACTAAGTAACACCCAGAACTGTGTTTACTAGGTAACATCCAGGACTGTGTGTACTAGGTAACACCCAGAACTGTGTTTACTAGGTAACACCCAGAACTGTGTTTACTAGGTAACACCCAGAACTGTGTTTACTAGGTAACACCCAGAACTGTGTTTACTAGGTAACACCCAGAACTGTATGTCCCTCCGGCACTAGGTAACACCCAGTACAAGGTAACACCCAGAACTGTATGTCACTTCGGCACTAGATGGTGGTCCCCATATAATCTCTAAATATTCTCTATAGGTTTATATGGAGATTACATTCCGAGCTAAGCAGCAATGCAAAACAAACGCACCACAATGGCAGCACTGCTGCGTGCATTTTCTGCATTTAGCTCTTTATTTAGGATTATTATAGGCTAAATTAAATGGCGAGTGAATCCACTGGGCACATTTACCTAGTATATTAATGCGAAAGTTTGATTGAACTTTGCACCCACACAACTCCGAAAGTTTTGCATACAACTTGGAATATTCTTTACCTGTGTTTATGTTTCCAGGCAGTGCAATATTTATGACATCGTACGTGCGCCCCGTCAAGTTTTGGGAGCGGGACTACAATACGAAAAGGGTCGATCAGAGCAACACTAGGTTATCCTCACAGTTGGAAAGGAATTTGGGATCGGGTAAGCATCCTTTTTACCCGACTACGGCGAAGCAAAAAGGAGGGTTTTGATAAGTTTTAAGGGTTCGAAGTTAACTTTGTCCCAGGTTGAGTGTTCAGAGCAGCAGGCTTAAAAAGGTCGCTAAAGCAGAATCACAATATGAAATGAACTATAATGCCGTGTCTTTTCACTCTCAGTCAATGAAAAGAGATGGCATGTAGTTCAATTCCTATTGCGATTCTGCAATAGCGACCTTTTTAAGCCTTAGAGCTCGTTCGCCCAGATATTTCTGTTTAATATGCATCTGACTTAACACTTTAGCCATATAACAAATGACAATAACATAACAAATGAAAAGAAAAAATGCCATTTTTAGTGTACCTACAAAGATTTCAATTCAATTTGCTTACATTTCTTTTTAGCTAAGTTTTTCGGAACAAAAGTGTAACAGGAACCTAGATAAATACCTACTCTCCTAATGTAACAACATAAACTGATAAAAATATGCTTAAATTTTAAATGATCTCGGTATTACGTTTTTATGGAAATTCGCCTGTCGCAGGCCCCTTAAGGGTTTCCCAAGAGTATACTAAGATCGAAATGATAGTTTACCATGTGAAAATAACTGTGGAATCTTCCTTTCAATACTGATTTGTAATTTCAATCTTATTTACAACGGACTAAAATATAAAATTGTTCACAACAGATGACAACAACCTCAACTCTATATTCTACGAGCACCTGACCCGATCGCTGCAACACTATCTATGCGGAGATCTGATGATGGGAAGATGGGGCTCAGTTCAACAAGGCGATTGCTTTGGTAACAAATAATATAGACTAACTGTGAAATAACAATAAAATGTGTACTGAATTTCTTTAGACTTATACATATTCGACTTTGGGACCCATATTTATGTAGTTAATTGATTCAGACGTGACTTTGCGGAAGTCCATCTTCAGATTTTTTGAAAATTCCTAAATATTTAGGTAGTACTCCGCCAATCTATGAAAATCTTTAAGAAACTTTTTTGGTATAAGTTTCTTCAAGATTTTTACGCTAAAGCCACCCAACCACCCACAGCCGAGCCTTACCATTAGCCTACTATTACCCTATTATAATTTCATAAAACTCAGTTTTCTATTTGAAATAGCACTCTTAAACAATTTAACAACAAAAACACTCAAATCGAGAGTCAATAGGTTCCTTCTGACATCTATGCTAATCCTACTAATATTATAAAGGTGAAAGTCCGTGTGTGTGTGTGAATGTTTGTTACCACGTATCTCCATAATTCCTGAACCGATTTGGCTGAAATTTGAAACATAGATAGATAATAACCTTGAATAGGACGTAGGCTACTTTTTATCCCGAAAAAAATCATGGTTCCCGTGGGATAAACAAAATAGTAGTCCACGCGCGCGAAGCCACAGTCAGCTAGTAGATAATAATACTACGTATAGAATGGCCACTGTCAAACCACGGCCACTGGACCAATCATAAAAGTTTTCGGATATTTTATTCCCAGTCTGGGTATTGTATTGTGGGTCATCTGAATGAAAATGAAAATGAAAAATGTGTTTATTTAAGCTTAACAATTTGCGGTACATACTTTACACTAACAATAAATGCAATAGTAATCAAGTGTTAGTAAAATTTTACGATCTTAGTGAGACAGCAAGGTTTATAAAGTTTACAATCATATAGGTAAAGTAGTAAGGTAATGTGTGTCGTGTTTTCAGTGTTAGCATCTGACTACCTAAACTGCCTGGTCCATATAGTGGAGATGGGCAACGGTCTCGTCTCGTTCCAACTGAGAGGTTTAGAGTTCCGTGGGACCTACTGCCAGCAGAGAGAAGTGGAAGCTATCTCGGAAGGACCGGAGGAGAGTAGCGGTAAGTTCACTTTACTTTATATTCAAACTATTTTCGTTACAGTACTACCAGATAAATAATGTGTTTCGGAAAACATCGGAAACAATCGTATAAAATTACAAAAACGATTGACAAAAAGTAATTTAGAAATGCAAATTACTCACAATTTCAACTTAATCGCAAACAAATAAATATTAATGTCATTATTAAGATTAAACCCTTAACATTAACCCCTATGGATCTCTGATATCCGAAATAAACAATTTTTATTTGATTTTATTTATTTAAAAAAAGAAAATTAGTTGCAAGCCGTGCGAGCTGCGCTGCTAACTTTTTTATCAGGAGGTACTGAACTACTTGACAACTTCTTTGGTCATCCCCTTCCTTTTAGATACATAGAACATTAATAAAATTGGAGGAGGCGGGCCCCCCTTCCCCACGTTTGAGTTTAGGGGGGAATATGGCCCCTTCTGTCCCCCACTAGCTCAGTGAGTTACTTGTCCTGTAGATCAATGATCAATACTTTAACTATAGGGACATTCAATTCTATTCCTTTTAATACTTACAAATCTTATTTTTAATCTCATTGTTATTTTGCCACTAATATTTGCATGCCTACAAGGTAGAATATATCTGCACTAACCAATACCTATTATTAAGACCTGATTGTTATAGTCCGACACAAAAGATACAGACAGTTAGAAATAAATGGGGGCGCCACTGTGCAAGCTAAATACACGAAAAAGAGAAATTCTCTTTTAGAAGTAAATTATTACTTCTGACTGACGTCTTCGGCACCTGTACCATAGACAAGAAACCTGTACTTTACCATAGATTAGTAGAGAAAGGGTTTTCAAAGTACTGAAATTTTAGTTGCCGTGTCTACCCATTTTTGCCGGACTATACATATATATTCTAGCAAATAAACGAATCTAATCTAATCTAATCTAGAGGGTGTATGCGCGGGGGGATGGTGGTGCGGCTGGTGCGGCGGCAGGGTCTTAGCGCCTGGCGCGGCCTGGGCGCTGCGCTGGCTGGCCTGGCAGCTAGCGTCCACCAGATATGTACTAGAAGGGTACAGCGTTACAGACAACAGTGCACTCTCCATGCTACAGGCCTTCGACTTCAGGAAAGTGCTGCTCACTTACTACGTCAAGGTGATAAAACATTCCCTCTTAATGTTACGCTGTTTAGGATTGCTCGCTTGGCTCGCCGATATCACCCATAGATACTAGAAGGATACAGTGTCACAGACAACAGTGCGCTCGCAATGCTACAGGCCTTCGACTTCAGGAAGGTTCTACTAACATACTATGTTAAGGTGAGCGTGTGTAACAACATATTGGAATTGTTCCCCAAAGGCAGAGCAGGTGGTCGGCCCATCTGGCCCACTTGCCCGATAGTTGTTGTTGGTTGGTCGTATATAATGTCGATCGCTCCTGAAAACTTCGCTTGGGCGATCTAGACATGATGTTGTGGCGCCATCTTCGCTGAAGCTCGTAGTTTGCATGTCTTTGTAGTACGTCTAGCGATAGGTAGATGTCGCTACATCACCCTTAGATACGTACTAGAGGGATACAGAGTTACAGTCAACAGCGCGCTCTCCATGCTACAGGCCTTCGACTTCAGGAAAGTGCTGCTCACTTACTACGTCAAGGTGATAAAACATTCCCTCTTAATGTTATGCTGTTCAGGATGGCTCGCTTGGCTCGCCGATATCACCCTAAGATACGTACTACAAGGGTACAGCGTTACAGACAACAGCGCGCTCTCCATGCTACAGGCTTTCGACTTCAGGAAGGTTCTACTAACATACTATGTTAAGGTGAGCGTGTGTCCAGTGTTACAGTTCGCTACGCTCGCTGCGCTGGCCTGGCAGATCGCTTTCATCAGCCCCCTGATTTTAAAGATAAAGATAAAGATAAAATTCATTTATTTGTTTTGAATATGGTCATGAAGTATGGTACATTTCAATTAAAGTCCAGCATATTCAGTCATAATGTCATGACGTACAAATAGTAGATTTTCTATCTATGATAGCGACCAAAATGGGTCTCAAACTGTCAAATATGACAGTTCAGTTACCACGCAGGTAGCTCTGTCACTCTCATCTCAACTGGACCGAACGCGACAAAAGATACCTACGCGATCGT
The DNA here is from genome assembly GCA_958496255.1 of Camptogramma bilineatum. Classification (NCBI taxonomy): domain Eukaryota; kingdom Metazoa; phylum Arthropoda; class Insecta; order Lepidoptera; family Geometridae; genus Camptogramma; species Camptogramma bilineatum. The sequence continues at coordinate 13,792,829 of OY292461.1, forward strand.
TTTGACAGTTTGAGACCAATTTGAGGGGTACAATGTAACGGATAACAACGCGCTGTCCATACTACAGGCCTTCGACTTTGGATAGGTGATTGTCATCTACAATGTCACGGTGATAAAACATTCCCTCACAATGTTATACTAAGTTCAGGATAAGGCTGAGACTCCACCAAAGCGGAGATGTGTTTTAAACAACCAATCATCATCATCATCATCTCAGCCGTTGGACGTCCACTGTTGTATATAGGCCTCCCTCAAAAATTTCCATGTGTTGCGGTTGGAAACAACCAATAGAATTTCGTTATTCAAACATGTCATCTCGTCTTTTGAAATTCTTTTGGTTGCTCCCACATCTCACACATCTCCGCTTTGGTGGAGTCTCAGCCTTAGAATGGCTCGCTTGGCTCGCCGATATCACCTCTAGATACGTACTCGAGGGGTACAATGTAACGGATAAGAGCATGCTCTTGCTGCTTCCTGGGCCTCTTCAAATCAAGAGTAACGATTTGAAACTTAACTGAAAAAATATGGGTAGACTAGATAGACTTTTGACACTATGAATCTTATACTTGTTTTATTTGGTATTCTTGTAGTGAATAACTTGTGGTGAAGAACCTACCTAGGGACAGCCCCTGAGTGTGTAAATTACGAAATAATTATAACTTTGTGAATCTCATTGTAAGTGAACTATTTATGTATGTATGAGAAAAATAAATGTCTTTAAACCTAATGTATATTGATTGACTGACGTTTTGTTCACAGAGTATAATCTACTACACGATCCAATCGAGCAAGCTGGAAGAATGGCTAACATCGCCTGTATTGGCAGAGGCGCTTAAGCCGATGAACGAGCGCAATTTCGTGGACCTCGACCCGATATTCAACGTGAATCTTGATGAGGACTATGATTTTAGAGCTTCGGGGATTACTAGGTATGTGTACAATAGAGAAGTGGTCGAACGTAATCTAATGCCAATGAGTAACAGTTATGGCCTACGATATAAATATAATACGCAATATATAATACAATATCTGGGCGACCGAGCTAATTTTCCTAGATATGAGACCTAGCTATAGTCGTATTGCTCATTATACGGACCAAAATTGAAGGAAAACATGTCATTTTTCCTTCAATTTTGATTAGTTTTGATACGTTTTATGTCAAAATTGAAGGAAAAATGACATTTTTTCCTTCACTTTTAGTCCGTATAATGAGCAATACGACTATAGATCAATTTTTCGACCCCGTAAATTTTATCGAAATCATTAATTTCGAGAACGTGAGTACAAACAAACAATTATTGGTCGTTTAATAGAATAAGATAATACGATACGCAGACCGGGACGGCATGGCAAAGGATTTAATTTTTTTCCAATGGACATTCAAACTTTTAGAGATAGAAATACGATACTTTCTATGCTTTAAAATAATGGTGTGGAATCTAAAATATCTCTTTCGCATTTACCAAGCGAAGTCTCAGGAAGATAATTCTTCAAATGTATATTATTTGTTAAACTTTCGCGATTTGTTAACATAATGATAATTATTATTACGGGATTTTATCGCGTACCTTTTATTTATTATTTAGAGTCATCCCGTGACTACGAACGCTGTAACGTGTTCGAAACGTCGGGAAAGAAAACAAATAAAAGGTACGCGATAAAATCCCGTAATAATGATAATGATTATGTATATTATTTGTTCCAGGAGTCGTTTCTGCGCAGTGTACCAAGACTGGATAGTACATTGCAGCGTTCGTCGAGGCGCGGCGTGGAGACGACGAGCGGGGAAGGACTCTGCCTTGTCTTCTTTGTGCTTTGCGCTGAGTTTAGTCGGAAGACGGGCGTTGGCCGCGGCACAACACGTCTCGGCTTCTAGGTATGCTTAACTTCGACCGAATCACAATAGGAAGCAGTATCCTGCCTTGGGAATCTGAACATTGATTTGTAGATTAGTATTAGTTGTTTTTAAGTTAGTTAGTTTTTTAGATTTTGTTAGAAGATTTTTTAATTTTGTTATTTTCTTTAAAAAATTTTTTGCCAATTATAATTTTGTCATACGATTAAATAAATAGGAATTGAATTATTGCCGTCCATTTTCGAGCGAAAATAGATGGCATATAGTTCGATTTCTATTGTGATTCTGTTTTAGCGACCTTTTTAAGCCCGCTGTAGGGCACAAGCGTTTGTTTACTAGTGGCTCTGTGAGCTCTAGACCTCGCGAGTTAGTCTTTGCACAGCTTAAATAGTAGATTGTATTATAAGGGGGGAAAATAATATTTTTACGGCGAGGGCGCTTTTTTGAATCCAGAGCGAAGTGAAGGATTCTAGAGTAGAATCCCGAGCGTAGCGAGGGATTTAGTAGAATCCTGAACGAAGCGAGGGATTTAAAGTACGTCGCCCGAGCCAAAAATATATTTTTTAATACAGTTGCTCAAAAAGTGGCGTATTGCAGGGACGTATAGCGTTCGGGATGTGGGCTATTACACACTCGTGCTTTTTTTTTACCTTTCCCGCACTCGTGCGTTCTCTTTCCCAACTGTCAAAATAATGTCTGGGTATTAAAAAGAAAAACCAACCATGAAGTTTTTACTAAAAAAAATCATAGAAGTTTTTATGATTCATGCAAATACGTATATTTCTAAAAAGAAGCAACTAATTTGTTTCTATAGCAGATTTAATGATTTGATTGAATGAGTTAATTAAATTTCATTTTCATTTCATATCAATAAAAAATTCTACTGAAGACTTGGCTGTATGGGCATAGTTCCCTTTGCCTACCAGAATCGGTGAAAAAAAATATATCTTATATTCTACATTTGGCGCCATTTTCTAGATTAAATTGCTTCATTTTTTCGCAACTGTATTAAAAATAGTCGTTCAGTACACGTTCGGAACCGTCATTGCAACTTGTTCCGACTGTCAACCCTCGCCTTCGGCTGCGCCTCGGCTCGGGTAGACATTTGTCGGAACTCGTTGTAATGACAGCCTTTCCGAACTTGTACTGAAATATACTATTGCGCCCGAGTGATACACTCTACTTTTCATTACAATCTATGAGAAAATAAAAGGGAGGAGAAAAGAATGTGTTAAATCAACGAAGTTCCACTTGAGAAGAGTAATCGGGGATTACATTTTTTTTATTCAGACGGCGGCTCTGATACTAGTGATGGTTTATGGTGATGATGATGATGATGATGAAAAGTAGCCTATAACCTTCCTCAAGAGTTTAGCTATCAAATACAGAAATATTTTTTCAAATCCGACTGGTAGTTCCTGAGATTTCATTTCATTTCATTTATTTATTTATTTCTCTCACAAACAATATAAATATAAATAAATAGCTAAATAAATATACAGAATAATGAATATTAAAAACGTTGTAGGTAGCTATTATAAAAACCTGTTTTGTGAGATTAGCGCGTTCGAAAACAAAAAATCTCTTCCGCTAGAATTGCTCAATAGTTCCACGAAAACAAACTAGATGACGCCAGTAGACCGTCGTTCTAGATCGCGCTGACGAAAACGCACAGGATTAGAAAACTGCAGAGTAATAAATCTCTAAATGTGATTACAACTGTGGTGTTTTTTGGAAGAGTCCTACCTCATTCATCTTGGTAGATTCGAGATGAATGTGGAAAGTAGTTGTACCTCAAAAGTGCGCGGCAAAGATAATTCAAAGATAATTCCGGCGCACTTAAAGGGGATTAAAAACTCATTACTGCCCGCTAAACTTATAAAGAGGATTAAAAACTCATTACTGCCCGCTAAAAGTTCCTTGAAGAGGAATCATCTACTTTGGGCGCACTTAAAGGCGAACAAAGTCGTCCTTTTCGAATAGATGGAATGAAAACACAATTCTCTAGTTTTGTGATGAGAAGGTGGTCCCAGGTGCTCCATCAATCCCTACCTAGTAGTTAAAGGATTCCACTAGTTGAAATCCAAAAGAGCAATATACTGCATTATGATAAGCTATTCTGCTCATCTCGCTGAAGATCCTCATCAGATCTTCATCAAACTTTTATGAGACCAACTTAAAGCTACAACCTTTCAAACAAAAAAGGACCATCGAAGTTGATTGAGAAATGCGACCTGTAGAGGAAAACAGACAGACAGACATCCGGACAAACGAAAGTATTTTTGTCCAAGCTGAAGCAGAGACGCGCCGCTCGCTTTGCTCGCTCGGTCAATAGATAGATAGATAGATAAATTCTTTATCGACACACATTGCAGCACAGACACACACAAAAAAACAAGTAGGAACCTACAGAAAGAACAATAGTGTAATGTAAGTAGGTAGGTATGAAAATAAACTTAGCTAATCAACACAAAAACATTTTTAAGCACTTATGTACTTAACAATAATATTTTTTTTTTTCCAGCGTGGAGTTTTTCCTGTACGGCCTCCATTCGTTGTTCAAGGGTGACTTCCGTATAACGTGCGCAAGAGACGAATGGGTGTTCACGGATATGTCGCTATTACACGCTGTGTTGGCGCCGGCTGTGAGAATGGCTCTCAAATTGCACCAGGTATGTAAAAAGAAAAATATTGAAGTCATTGGGCCTTACTGGAAGAGATCGCTTTAAACGATAAGGCCTCCAATTGTTTTTACCTATGTTTAGATAATTTATACTTAAGGTTTCTTTGTGGTAAACAATAAAGTGTTATCTATCTATCTTACTTATAAAAAATGTTTAAAGTTAAACACTGGTTAAACAACTTCCTGTCTTTATTTGTGGATAGTGACGAATAGAGACAGGACGTTGTTTAACCAGTGTTAAACTTTAAACATCTTTCATAAGTAAGGGGGATAGTGAATAAGTATTGATTTGAAATAAATACATATTGGGGACCATTTCACACAGCGCTATCTAGCCCCAAACTAAGCAAAACTTGTACTATGGGAACCAGATAACTGTTAGAATACTTATAAATTTTTTGTAAATACATAAGTAAGTACTTATTTATACTTTATAACACCCAGACACAGAACAAGCATCTATGTTCATCACACAAATGTTTGTACTGGGTGGGAATCGAACCCACGACCTACAGCGCAGAAGGCAGAGCTACTACCAACTGAGCTAAGAGGCCAGTCAGAATAGGTGATTACATTAAATGTTTGAGTTTTTTATACCTACTACTAAGGTAACAGACAAGCATGCGGCCCACCTGGGCCTGTATTCTACTAGCTAGATGACAACCGCTTTAGTTTGGTTCGATCTCTTAAATGTCAGCCATTTGGTGAAATAGTAGAATAGCTGTTTAAAAATTTGTTCTGCCAAAGTTCAAAACCTCACCACAACTGAGTCGTTTGTTATTAGTAGTCATGGAAACAGTCGCTTTAGTTGAGGTTTTGGTTGAGGTTGATAAAAAGTTCGGTACGAGAATCGACGCCCTGTCGTCATTAGTCTCTAAAACCGAATGATACTCATAAACACTTAGTTCGATTCCCACTAAGGCAACATTTTTGCATTTTTTCTCCAGGACCACTTCATGTTCCCCGAAGAGTACTGCAGTAGTACAGCGCTCCACGCCGCGATCACGTCTCACGCCGCGCGCCTGGTTATATGCCACGAGGCGGCGCCGGCTTGGCGGTACAATGTACTGCGGGGGGCGCCACACTTACTGGCTCTAAGGTTTGTATAATTCACACACACCCTTGGAAGCATTAGTTGCGCTAGAAAATGACCCAACAAAAAGTGTGCTGAGGTAAGCTGGGCTTGAAAACTGTGCTGAAAACAATTAAAACCCAAACATCGAGGAAATAAAGTCGATTTTTAACTGTGCGTCTCGAGTTTGAAAAGACGTGTTTACGTGTGAGTTTGCTTGTAGTGCATATTTCAAGCATATTTACCTTAAAGCTCTTGAAGGAGTACTTCCATGTTATGATAATTATTATTACGGGATTTTATGGATCCTACTCTCAATTCTCGGCGGTAGCTCCAGTACTTCAGTCATCCCGTGACCACGAACGCTGCAACGTGTTCGAAACGTCGGGAAACAAAATAAATAAAAGGTACGCGATAAAATCCCGTAATAATAATTATCATTATGTTAACAAATCGCGAAAGTTTAACAAGTTATACTTCCATGTTGTTTGCGTTCACTGATTCATACGTAATGTGGACTTTATTGTTTTCACGACCATGTCCAATCCCCGAGTTGACAGTATGTTTTTAGGGTTCCGTACCTTAAAAGGTAAAAAAAGGAACCCTTATAAGATCACTTTCTTGTTTACCCTAGAGGTTTTGGGTCGAAAACCTAAATGGTAGTTCCCGTTGACCTAGAATAACGAAATTTGGCAAAAAGCAAGGTCTTATAGCACAAATATTGAAAAATTCCAAAAAGTTGAAAATTAAAGGGTGTTCCCATACATACATAGTTGACGCCAATTAAAATTGTCTTCCGAGTTGTATGGGTGCTCATACAATTAAGCGGACTAGCTTAATTGGCAGCATGGCTAGGTACGAAACCCTCGGCGTACGAGTTCGACTCGCACTTGACCGGTTTTTATTTTTTTTATGAACCAATATTTTTCTACTGCTGGGCAAAGGTCTCACCTTTACAGTATGTTTAAAAATTTTAAATAACTATTAATAGATTTATTGATAGAAAACCTAAAATAAAATAAATGAAGAAATGATAATTATTAATCCACACTTAGGTAATATTTAATTGAAAATGAAAATAATCAACCGACAGATGAGCTTATCAAGATTTTCGACCCAACGTATAGGATTCCGTGGCCGAGTTGGTCAAGGCACTCCGGCTTGAGGAGGATCGCTTGTATCAACGCGGTTTCGAATCCCGTCGGAATCTTAGATTTTGATAAGACTTTTCAATGAAAAATTTACTTTTGTTTATAAATGTTCTCTATAAACTTCCAGGCACGTTATGGACGAAGGCAACGACGACTACAAGATAATAATGCTGAACAAGCGCCACCTCGGCTTCCGAGTTATAAAGTTGAACCGCGAGTGTGTGCGGGGCCTGTGGGCCGGACAACAGCAGGAACTGGTCTATCTGAGGAACAGGAACCCGGAGCGAGGCTCCATACAGAACGCGAAGCAGGTAATAAGCAAAAAAGACAATTTTTTTAAGCAAAATTTACTGTGACGTCACACTTTGCGACCGAGGTTGATCTACAGACAATGACGTCACTCGTCTGACTCGACGCCATATTGCAGTAGCCAGCTTTTTGACAGCATAAATAAACTCAGTGTAGGTATTTTGATGGTTTTTTTTAACGAAACATTATTTTTATTTAAATTATTTTTACGGTTCATAAACACCACTAAATAATGTAAGATTTTGGAAACAAATAAATAGTCTATTGTTACTTCTGCGTCAAACTGAACCACTCAAGAGCTAAAATCCGGAATGGAATTTTATACAGAACGCGATATGTACAGGAAAGTAAGAGGAAGGGAAGCAGGTGAGACGATGAAGATATTATTGGGATAGACAAACTTGTCTTTTGATCACATCTTGGATTGTATACTAACTTCCGAGTTATAAAGTTGAACCGCGAGTGTGTGCGGGGCCTGTGGGCCGGACAACAACAGGAGCTCGTCTATCTGAGAAACAGGAACCCGGAGCGAGGGTCCATACAGAACGCGAAGCAGGTAAGAGGCAAAATGAAATTTTTTAAGGGGCCTGCGACGACAGGCGTAGACATAAAAACGTAATACCGAAATCATTTAAAATTTAAGCATGTTTCTATCAGTTTATGTTGTTAGAGAGTAGGTATTTATCTAGGTTCTTGTTACACTTTTGTTCCGAAAAACTTACCTAATAAAAAGAAATGTAAGTAAATTGAATTGAAATCTTTGTAAGTACAAAAAAATGGCATTTTTTCTTTTCATTTGTTCTATACTAAGTTTTTTGGAACAAAAGTGTAATAGAAACCTAGATAAATACTGCCTTTATCCAAATAATAACATAAAGTGTAGTATATTCATAACTGAATTACCTACAATATTTCTTCCTTCCCCAGGCCCTTCGCAACATAATCAATTCATCGTGCGATCAGCCGATAGGCTATCCTATCTACGTGTCGCCGCTCACTACATCGTACGCGGATACTTCGCCGCCGTTATGTCGTCTACTGGGCTCTGCGGTCACCGTCACCGTTATACGGGACAAACTGGCCAGCTTGTGGAGACGGTGAGTTTAGATATCAACAGTTGGTCAAGTATCTTTTTTTTTTCTTCTTTATTTTGGCTTCACACGTCTTATGCATTCAGCCAGTGTCAAGTAATAAATAAACTTCAAGTTTACAGATAAATAGGCTATATAAATACATATTACAATACATAAATATAATATCCCACTTCTCCCCTTGTGCCTCGGTAAAGATGTGGGGCTTTACTGAAACATCAACACGGACTTTTTGGGAGAACTCGAAATGCAATGCTATCCAATTTTGTTTCATTTGCCCACACTTATGCGCATTCACGAACACTTAACGGTTAATAATCCACCATTATTACACATTAACATTCGAAGAAACACAAGTTTTGGAAAATAAAACAAAAACGAAACATGACTTCTCAAATTCCCGCCAAAAAGCCGTCAAGTATCTTGTGTGTCTCGCTAACTTCAATCAGTTAGGATCGGTAAAAGTAGGATGCACAATAAAACAAACATCTAACTTCTAGACTCTATGTGGTTTTAAAATCAATACAGCTCCTCCCATAATCTTATGGTCCGAAAGAGTTAAACCGCCGGTTAAACATGATTGGCGAAATTAATGCAAGGCAAGCTAGACGGTAGCACTTACCTATCATCAATTTGTCTTTGCTTGCTTTAACCTAGGCTTGCCAATCATGTATAGGCGGTTTAACAATGGGCGGCCTTATCGTCAAAACAAAAAATCCCGTTTTCAGTGATGATAGATATTAAATGAACTTGACATTATTTAACACACGGGAATTACTCTCGTAAAAATATCGTCGATTTAGATACAGACAATGTTTCGATTCATCCGGAGAATCTTCATCTGGTAATTCCCGTGTGTTAAATAATGTTTAGTACAACTCACGAAAGTTTTGAAAGTTAAATGAACTTGTTGGCTATTGTTTCAGTATCCGTCGTCGTTGTGGCGAGGGGTGTTCCAGTGGAGGCACGGGCGGTTGTGAGGCGGGCGCGGCCGAGGCAGGCGCGGCCAGGACACACACGCCGAGACACAATCTACATCTGTCGAGAAGCTCACTAGGTAATACCGTCTACAACAGTCGTCTACAACAGTCAAAAAAATGGCGGCTAGCTCGTAAAACACTGCTTGATCCAATCCAATACAAGGCTGGCGAGGATGCATAGGCAGAGATACAATCTACATCTGTCGAGAAGCTCACTAGGTAATACCTTATCTACAACAGACGTCTACAACAGTCGTCTACAACAGTCAAAAAAATGGCGGCTAGCTCATAAAAAGCCACCATTTTCCAATCCAATACAAGGCTGGCGAGGATGCATAGGCCGAGACACAATCTACATCTGTCGAGAAGCTCACTAGGAAATACCTTGTCTACAACAGTCAAACAAAATGGCGGCTAGGTCATAAATCATCTGCTTGTTCCAATCTAATACAAGGCTGGCGCTGCGAGGATGCATAGGCCGAGACACAATCTACATCTGTCGAGAAGTTCACTAGGTAACATCTTGTCTACAACAGTCAAATAAAAAGGCTGCTAGGTCATAAAATATCTGCATGTTCCAATCTAATACAAGGCTGGCGCTGCGAGAATGCATAGGCCGAGACACAACCTACATCTGTCGAGAAGCTCACTAGGTAAAACCTTGTCTACAACAGTAAAAAAAAATGGCGGCTAGGTCATAAATCATCTGCTTGTTCTAATCCAATACAAGCGCGGCGCGCACGCACAAGCTCAGGCAACAACCTGGAATGATCTGCTTCTGTCGCGAAGCCCGCTAGGTAATACCATCTTGTTGAGTAGGTGGAGAAACTTAAACTGACTAGCTGGCGTGTTTTTAGTGATTGAAAAGGAATATTTCCAGCAGTCTATAGTATTCTCTATCTACGTCAATTGTCTTCATGCCATCGCGCCATGGTAAAACAAAATGGCGACTAACTTATACAGCACTATTCAAGCTCACAGCTTAAGCTTATCAGTTGCCAATATGTTTAACTCCTGAAGAAAAAACCATAGGGTATAAACCAATCAAACAAAAATAGATTTTTTCAAATCGGTTCAGGCGTCTTCGAGTAATCGGGGAACATACATAAAAAAAAGATTCCGACGAATTGAGAACCTCCTTTTTTTGAAGTCGGTTAGTGATTATTAGTGCCGGTTCACACTAGGACGACACACTACACTAACAGTTAGTGTTGATGGTTTATTTTGTTGTTGTAGCCGGTACGCGAGGCAGTTTAGCGAGCGCGGGCAAGCCTACATCTTCAACGCTGGCTTCGCTGGCCGGATTGCTGAGGGAACACTCACATGAACGGACGCAAGACGAGAACACACAAGGTATCATGACTTATTCTTAAAGCTGTTAGTGCTAAATTTTAAGCGTATCAGGTATTTTGAATTAAAAATCATTGTTACGCAAATGATTTTTGATTCAAAACACCTGTTTCAATGTACGCGTAGAATACCTATGATTATCGAATTAATAGTCCCTGCCCACCTTTCACAGACTTGTGAAATAAAGGTGGCCTCATACCTATCCGCACCGAACGAATCGAGCGAAACGAATTTTAAAATTATTTATATGAAATCGTAATGAAACCTCCGTCGCCCGCGTTGAATCGTCCGATTCGACCGAATCTGCCAGTACCTCGAGAATAGGTGTGCGCTCAGCCTAAGGGGCCGGTGATAGATGGATGGACATTCCGTTCATTCCAAAAAACTTACTACAGAACATATGAAAATAAAACATGACATAGGTATTTGTTATAAAAAGTTTAAAAATTCAATTTGCTTACATTTCGTTTTAGGAAACTTTTTTGGTACAAAGTGTAACAGGAACCTACTACTAGAGACTGCCTTAATTTAAATCAGTGTTCCGCAAACGTTGTGTTCAAGGTACATCTAGGAAATCGGAAAATTTTGGAGGTACACCATACATAAAAAATCGTTTTATAGTGCCAAACATGAGCTTGTTTAGTTGAGCATATGCGGTCCTTTAAAGTAGCTTGACTGAGATAGGTAACTTTATTTTTCCGAGGCACACCAACTAATGACCGCGGCACACCCTTTCCGCAAAGGGTGTGCCGCGGCACACTGGTCTAAATCATAACATTATAAAATATGCTCTTAAATGATTTTTGTTTTACATTTGTATGGACATTAATATTCCAGCTCCAACGCCCCTATACGGCGTGATATTCAGTTCGGAAGCGGTGCTGAGACCGGAGCGCGACCGCGCGCTGACGGCCGTCACCGGCGCCGCGCCCGCCCGTCGCGAGAGAAACATGCGCGCTAGGACCGCCGCTAAAGAACCCGCGAGACAGGTAATTACAACTTAGAAACCTCCGCTTATGAGTTCAAAATCAAAATCATATTCTACTAATATTACTACTTATACTTACTTTTTTTTTATTGCGAAATTTTGTGAGAATGTGTGGGTGTCTAGATAAACAGATGGTTGTTATTGTTACTCTTTCACGCAAACACTTCTGAACGAATTTGGAATATACTTAGTTTAGGACTTGGAATAACATAATATAACTACTTTTTATCCGGGAAGGTATCGCGCGAGCGAAGCCGCAGGCGGAAGCTAGTAACAAATATTGGAATTTCTGCATGGCACCGGATCGGACAGTGTTTTCTTTACATATTGTACTAGCCGACGACGCCCGCGTGGGTTCTAGTGTTTATCCCACGAGAACCGTGCATTTTTACGGGATAAAAAGTAGTCTATGTCCTATTCCCGGTCATTATCTATCTATATTTTATCTATAATTTCAGCCAAATTGGTTCAGTGATTGTCGAGTTATAGGGGAACAAACACATCCAAACAACCAAACTCTCGCATTTTTAATATTACTAGCTGCCGCGAAGCCCGCGGCTTCGCTCGCGTGGTACCCGGATAAAAAGTAGCCTATGTTACTCTCCAGCCCTCCAACTATCTCCACACAAAAAATCACGCCAATCCGTCGCTACGTTTTGACGTGATTCCACGACAAATAAACAAACAAACAAACACACTTTCACATTTATAATAGGGGTACGGATAGTGTGATTGTTGTGTGTTATAAAGATATAATATGTATGTATATTTGTTTGTTAGAGTGGATCCCGTGTTCGGTTACGACGCGAGCGCCAGGCGGCGTCATTCCGTCTCCTGGCAGCCGGAGCACCACCAGACCCGCCTGATGATGGACAGGTATTTTTTGTATGTATATTATGCCTGGTTTACATTTGCTTTGGATTTGTGGATTTTAAAGCTTGCTAAAAAATCTTCCAAAAGACAGTAAGTATGCTTTTTAAATTTACATTGCAATCTGCCACCTTGCTAGATTTGTCAGTCTTGAATGTGTCAAAATGGAGCAAATCGCGTGTCAACTGTTATTAAGTAGATAAGTTTATTATGTAACCTACCCGTAATGATCGAAAAATAAATAAATTTGAAATTGAACTCGGATTTGGATTTATAGCAAACTAATCTATCCAAGCAGGTTCACACATGCTAGGTGGGTGCTTTTCTAGCAAGATAAATTATCTCAAGCCGTGCTAAAAAAGTACGATGGAATAGCAAATGTAAACCAGGCATTACGGATGAGAGATAGACGAAGGCGGCCACGAAAATATGTACTGTACTTCCAGAAAAATAATGCGTTTCGGAAAACATCGGAAACAATCGCAATAAACTACAAAAATGATTGACGAAAAGTCATTTCGAAATGAAAATTACTCATAATTTCAACTTTATCGCAAACAAATAAATATCAATCATTTTTAAGAAGCGCAAATTAGTTGCAAGCCGTGCGAGCTGCGATGATAACGACGTGCACTTCTGTTGCATTCTGTTTTGTGGAATCTTACACTGCTGTCGGATATATTTGGAAAACACTAAAATAACCGATGTCCACTATAAAGCTTGAAGTACTGTAATTCCGTCTTAATTGTTAGTATGTTTTACTATCAGGTACCTAGGATGATAATCGCTTTAACAACATCCACCTTAACATGTTCTGTGTTCGTCATGTACAATATCACCGGTGTGACTACAACGTCTATTGTGATCGCAAATATTTCGTAGTAGTAGAATACTCGAAGCGTGTTGTCGTTTTTCTGAAAAAGTATGTATGTTTTTAAGCCATGTGTGTGTGTGTGTGTGAGGTATATCATATTGTTGTGTTTTCCAGGGTTCAGCTAGTAGTGCCTGGGAATGTGGATGGCGGGAACAACCGCGACGAACGGCCAGCGCTAAGGTAAGCCGCTTATAACTTTATAAAATACAATAAACACCAGTACAGCTATCTAAGGATCGTTGTTGTAGTATTAGTTATCTTATTTGAGGGTAGTTAATTCGGTCAATTGTGTAGTACCTTCATTTATAATAAACAGTGTTCAATCACCAAGCTGTGTTTTACTACATGGTGACAGTGGTGTTATCCGAAATAAAATTAAAATAGCGAGTTTTGGTCGTTTAGCAATGAGTTAAGTTGATAAAATTGTGTGTTAAGTTCATAACATACGTGTGGAGCATGGAACACGCGAGACCTCCGCCAGAACTGCAGATAGAAGGCAGTCCTGCCGCGCGCGCCGATGCGTGGCAATTTTGTAGTAATTTTGTAGTAGTTTGTGGCAATTGTGTAGTACCTTCATTTATAATAAACAGTGTTCAATCAGCAAGCTGTGTTTTACTACAGTTGTAAACGATCTGAAAAAGTATTAATATTATTATTATAATGTCAGGTGTCGATGGTTAGCGGAGGCGGTTCAGGATCCTCGTCGTTAGAAGATGTGGCGCAAGGAGTAGACGTGTCTCTACCAGACTGCAGGATAATAGCCAATAGAGCGGCTAGTAACGAACCTTTACACCATCACAGGTAAACATGGATTACTATTATAGTCTACTATCTAAGATGTGGCGCAAGGAGTGGACGTCTCTCTGCCAGACTGCAGGATAATAGCCAATAGAGCGGCTAGTAACGAACCTTTACATCATCACAGGTAAACATGGATTACTATTATAGTCTACTATCTAAGATGTGGCGCAAGGAGTGGACGTCTCTCTGCCAGACTGCAGGATAATAGCCAATAGAGCGGCTAGTAACGAACCTTTACATCATCACAGGTAAACATTCATTACTATTATAGAATTGAAGCGCTGTGGCGTAGCTTGCTTGGATGTTTTTGATCGATCATTGATCAAGTTAATCACCGTTGTGCGCGGTCATAATTTGGATGGGTGACCGCAAGTGGCATTACGAGCTGAGCGCTTCCTGCTTCGGAGGGCACGTTAAATTGTCGATCCCGACTTTTAAGTCCTTAAGCCATGACGGAGGCCTTTAAGGTGGCTTAAAAACTCTGCCACCAGATTTGGCTACTTGCTCATACGAACTTACATTTACTGTTACAGTCTACTCTCTTCCGCCCGCGGCTTGGCTCGCGTGGTACCTACCCGGATAAAAAGTAGTCTATGTGCTATTCCCGGTCAATATCTATCAATATTTTAAATTTCAGGCAAATTGGTTTAGTTGTCGAGTTATAGAGGAACAAACATACATCCATCCAAACTTTCGCATTTATAATATTCGTGTGATTAGTGTGATTAAGGATTTCTCACAGATATAACTTTTGAAACTATCATGGTTACGAACATAAATATTAACTTAATAATCATGGTAATTATCCCTTTGATAATAATATTTATTTTCACAGATACTACATGAGTGAAGGCACATCAAAAGACCTATCTAAACTAAGCAAAGAGATACGTCACGAACGAGAGAGTTACCGCGAACTAACCGGACGGTACATTGAGAAACCAGACGCAACAACAGTTCCTATGAAGGACACGCACTATTCAGACCTGAGCCATAAGGAGAGTATACTAAAGAAGGACCATAAGGGTAAAGAGATTAAGATGAAAATCAAACGCTCGGATTCGGGGAGGAGTGAGATGAAGATTAATGTGCAGATTGGGACCAAGGTATTCAGATTTTCTATTTTCTAGTCTGACCCTATCTATTGACCCTTTGTATTGTACCCAATGACTCGCGCCATCAAGACGAATCTAAGGACGTTTATCAAAATCGTCATTTATCAAAATCGGTTGAGCCGTTGAGTTACAAACGGACATAGTAAGGACACACATTACATGAACCGATTATAATTATTAACTTTTTTTCTGAATGGGTGTCTTTGTCGAGAGTGCTCTTGGCTATGTTTCATGAAAATCTGTTCAGCCGTTTGCAGATCATCAGCTCTTTTCTATAGTTTACTAGCGCTCTCGCGTTTTCGTTAGCGCGATCTAGGATTGAATCAGTCGCGCCATCTGATTTTTAATTTGGAAAATAATGAAAGGTGGCGTTCCATTTGACGTTTTATCTACATTTCTATTAGTTTACACAAGACCCCTTACTTATGAAAGATGTTTAAAGTTGAACACTGGTTAAACAACGTCCTGTCTCTGTTTGTCACTATCCACAAATAAAGACAGGACGTTGTGTAAACAGTGTTCAACTTTAAACATCTTTTATAAGTACGGGGGTCAATGCTGCAATGAGGTTCATTGCAATGCTGTAACAACATAAGTGTAACAAAAAAGACTGCCTTGTTACACCTACACACAAACTATGTCGTATTGCTCATTATACGGACTAAAATTGAAGGAAAAAATGTCATTTTTCCTTCAATTTTGATTAGTTTTGATACGTTTTATGTCAAAATTGAAGGAAAAATGACATTTTTTCCTTCACTTTTAGTCCGTATAATGAGCAATACGACTATAGCTAAAATAGACAGGTCCGTGACGCACCTACTATCTTTAAATCTAGATCAAAAAAGTGGTTGCTAGAATATGTTTTTATGCATTAGGTGTTATGACCTGCAACTAGGGAGTTATCAATAAATTATTTCTATTTGAAAAATAAAATATTTTTGTCAGTTATACTTGTAAATAATGTTTAGTTATTAGAAGTTTTTTATGTAAGTACTTACTTATAATTTTTAATTTTTAAAGTGTTAAACCACACTTTTCTATTTCATTAGAAATGAAAAATCTTATCAAAATTTTTAATTCCGACGGGATTCGAACCCGCAATGATACAAGCGATCCTTTATTATTTTTTATGTATGTTTTTCTTAATTTTATATTATTACTTGAAAATTGATTAAAAAAATTTGTTGTTTAGGCGGTGATAGTGGAGCCATTAGGCGTGTACGATTGCATCAACCTGGGACGGCGGATAGACGTGCAGTGGCCCACGGAGTACCAGCGGGAGCGGGGGGGACGGAACGTCTGGGGGAACTGGGTGCCTATGGCGGGGATGGATGGCATGGTGAGACTAATAATTATAAAGGCCTTGTTTTATACTACTAAGGCTGGATTTTACCAAACTGGATTAAGTTTTATCTGGAGATTAAACCACATATTAAACTGTTGTTTGTTTGAATATTTTGACATTGTAAAGTTGACACCGTAGAACCAGGATAATTTGAATGCACCTAATAATGTTTGGTTGCGCTTTCTGAACAATTGTATTTCGAATTCTGTCGGCTAACGGAATAACTACTCTGGGAGTAAGATGACAGTTTGGTCGAATCCAGCCTAAGGTACCTAGTTTACGAAGGTGACACAGAATCAGAGTTGCACAGAGAGCCATGGAGCGCGCCATGCTCGGCATCACACTTTTAGATCGAGTCCCCAATACCGAAATTCGCAAGCGGACAAAAGTTCAAGATGTTAGCAAGCGAATATTGGGGCTCAAATGAAGTAATACGTAGCCAGGTGCGGTGATGACAGGTGGAGCAGAGTGTTGACCGAGTGGTGGCCTAGAGACGGAAAAAGGAGTGTCGGTCGTCTGCCGACAAGATGGATCGACGACATAGTAAAATCCTCAGGTCGTACATGGGTAAGATTGGCGCAGGATAGAGGCGAATGGAAAAAGCGAAGAGAGGCCTATGCCCAGCAGTGGCGTGAGAAGGGCTGATGATGAATCGCACTGCTTAGTTTTAATTGCCGCACGTACGTATTTTAACATTCTCTCCAACTAAACAAGAGCACTTCTTATACTGAAATATAATCATAGGTACGTACAGAAAGCGTCATTAATTGGTATCCCCCTAGTAAGAGGTCGGTTTGCAAGCCGTTGATCTCAACTTTTGTAAAAACTTCCTTGCTTGCTTATGGATATCGTCGACGATACTGCAATAGCGCTGAACTACCATCTGCAATACCGCGAAACTGCAAAAAGTAGCGAAATTCAAATTTGCGTGCCACGCTGTCCTAGTCAGTCATTGGCGCAAGTTGGTGAAGACACCACATTGAATAAGCCATCAGAAGCTCTCTGGTTGTAGTTGGAGGTGAAGTAACTTATCAAAACGTAAACAAATTGTTGTGATTACTTTGCGCTCCGTAAAAAAACTGTTTATTTTCCATATTTTTGTGATTGAGAAGTATTTTCTGTTTGTTTTTCATATGAATAAATTGTTTTGTACTTTTTCTCATAGTTTCAATTACGCGTATCTGCCAGTATCTGCCCATATTGAGACCAGATATTGCTACAAAAAAAACCGCGTAAGTGACATAAAACTCGAAAACTACTAGGAAAATCGCAAATTTTCTACCACTGCCTGATGGCCTGGTACTCTAAAAACCCTATTATTTCATTAAGATGCGCTTATCATTCGAAATACTAAAATTAAAAAGTTTTTTTTATCTCCTGTAAAGTTGTCAACCTTGTAGTTACGCACTATTGCAAATAGTAGATCCGCGCTATTGCAGTATCGACGACGATATCTAATTTCGCTCGAGTTCCTAAACGAGCCGATGCAATAGCTGTTATAATACCCGACTGAAATCCAAGGTTGAAATGAAAAGGGTCTTTGTTCAAATCAATAGGGGGATACCGATTGATGACGCTGACTGTACTTATACTAGTTGGAATGCAAAATTAGAATATGACTCAAATCTCTTAAAAAAATTCGTTATCATCCCACTGTGACTATAGTCGAATTGCTCATTGTACGAACTAAAAATATATGAAAAACGACATTTTGATCCTCAATTTTAGTGCGTATAATTAGAAATACGACTATAGATAAAAATCTCATCTATAGAACTAACTAGAATAAATTTCCAGGTGGTACACAAATGGACGCCGAACCACTTCGACCCGCGACTTCGCTCGCACGTCGACAAGACGATCCTACTGTTACAAATAGACGACAAATACGTGCCCATAGCGGAACATTGCGTGCAAGATCTCGGCGACGAAGTATGACGGCAGCATTGGTTAGTACCACACTTGAAACTAGATGGCGCTAGTGGACAAAAAGTAGTAAAGTTTAGGTTTGCAATGGACTTGATCGATTGATGATAAATAAGTGCCCATTGCGTGAAAGATCTCGGCTATAAAGTATGATGGCAGCATTGGTTAGTACCACACTTGAAACTAGATGGCGCTAGTGGTCAAATAAGTAGTAAAGTATAGGTTGGCAATGGACTTGATAGATTGATGATAAATATGTGCCCATAGCGGAACATTGCGTGCAAGATCTCGGCGACGAAGTATGACAGCAGCATTGGTTAGTACCACACTTTAAACTAGATGGCGCTAGTGGACAAATAAGTAGTAAAGTATAGGTTTGCAATGGACTTGATAGATTGATGATAAATAAGTGCCCATTGCGTGCAAGATCTCGGCGACGAAGTATGACGGCAGCATTGGTTAGTACCACACTTGAAACTAGATGGCGCTAGTGGTCAAATAAGTAGTATAGGTTTGCAATGGACTTGATCGATTGATGATAAATACGTGCCCATAGCGGAATATTGCGTGCAAGATCTCGGCGACGAAGTATGACGGCAGCATTGGTTAGTACCACACTTGAAACTAGATGGCGCTAGTGGAGAAATAAATAGTAAAGTAAAGGTTTGCAATGGACTTGATAGATTGGTGATATAAATTATTTAAATATCAGAAACTAGCGGACGACCGCGGCTTCGCCCGCGTGGACTACTATTTTTTTATCCCACGGGAAGCGTGCATTTTCCCGGGATAAAATGTAGCCTATGTCCTATTTCATTTATCTAACTATCAACATTCCAAACTTGAGATATCCTACTTTGTTCGCAGGCGCGCGATGCAGCCGAGATGGTGGCAATAGAAACACAACCTTATAACATAGCGAAAGCGTCCAATTTGGTTTGTAGCTTCCATTATCGATAGCGCGTGCCGTTCGCATTATTACAATAGCCGTAAGGTGCATATTCACCTGTAATTGTAATTTCCTCTTATAAGTTCCTTTTATGCTCAGTGGTGATAACTGCTACCAGTTACTTAATCATTTAATCGTTTAGCAAATATTCATTGCAGAGCTTATAAAGCTACATTCCAACTGACGCGATTGCAACTTTTAATCTCAGGAAAATAATACTCCATGAAAAGTAATCGCCGTAGTTGGTCGCGTCGGTTTGTGTGGAGTTTAATTTAATAGATAAATAAATTTAACTTACTAGCAGAAGTACTTGTGTTCATTATGATAATTAGTTAAAATTTATATGCCACTGAAGCGCACTATAGAAATTAATTAAATTTTTCTTATTATTAATCTTGTAAGGGCCTCTTTCACCATTGAATACTAAATCAGCGTAGAAAAAACGAATCGACCGGAATAAAATTATACAGCTACATAGCCAAAATTATATTGAGTCAATGAATATTAATTTTGATGATTTCGTTTTTTTAGCGGCATTTTTAATTCAATAAAACTCATCTCATTGAGATACCCAACGTAAAGAGGCTTGTAACGACTGAAAAATAATGATGACTTCAAAGTGAATCTTGTTGTTTGGAGAGTAAAGTTTTACGAGAGTCACAAAGATCTTAAATACAGTTGTCACAATGGATCTAGGCATTCGTGAAGTTAGTCATTTCGCTGCGAAGTAAAAAATTTTGTATGTGAAAGCTGCAATACATTTCTTATTTTGAAGGCTTTTAAATGTCTCATTATTTGAAAATGAAATATTCAGTTCCAGTTTTTTCACCTTAAAGGTGGCCGCACACCTATCCGGGCCGAACGAATCGAATTTTAGAATTCTTTATAAGAAATCGTATGAAACCTCGCATATCTGCCCGCGGTCCAACAAAATCTGGTAGTACAGAATTCGGTGCGCTCGGCGCGGATAGGTGTGCGGCCACTATAATAGTAACGTGGTGGCGCTATACAGTTTGACTCAATGTAAAATTTACATTACCATTCAATCTATCACTGTAAAAGTGATATGTAAATCATCTCAACAAAGATAATGACGTCTATTTTGTCTTATATTATGCGCATTCTTGCTAAAACTATGTAAATCAAGGTTCATCTTAAAGGTGAACGCGCACTTATCCGATCCGAACGCGTACGGTACGTTGACTTCGATTCGTTCGACGCGTTCTGCTTTTATCTTTATCGGTTTATATCTTACCTATCACCAACTTTGAATCATGTTAAATTTATAAAAGTTTAGATTTACCGAAAGAAAATCGATTTTACCAACGTTAATGTTACTTTGTTGTGTACACTGTAAATGATTAATAAATCTTATTCAGTTAAGCCCATCACACACACACAGCAGATAATATATTTTATGAAATATAATTCTTGAGATCGCGCCCATACAAATTCTACAACCACACGGCGAATATAAATTACAAAATATATTTGGTGCGATCTGTCAAGATTTATATTTCATAAGATATATTATCTGCTGTGTGTGTGCTGCGCTTTCGGCTCTATGAAACATGTAAAAATGGCTTATGATAACTTATGAAGGAATAAATTGTATGTTCTTGAAAATAGTTCCATGTAAAATACTTCCTTATAATAAGTGTAAATATTAATTTTGATGCTTGTCCCAATGAGAAATTATAAATTGTTATGTGAAAATGAAAAGGTATGTTTGGAATGACTTGAAACAGATAAAATAAAGACTTGGTTTAGAGATTATACAGCGAAACGTATAGTGTCACAAAATATAATATAATTCTTATAAAGTTAATTTAAAAAGTCCCAGCTTATGAAAAATAGCAACAAAATATTTGCCACTTTGGTATCTCGCTTTGGTTCTTATGGCTATTTCGAATTTAAGACCAAATCCCTATGTAACTAATAAAAAACTGTGTATGCATTTGGCTAACTTAGGGCTGATTTTTCAATACCTAGATAACTTTTATCTGAGGAAATAAATATGCGATTTGACAGATATTGTATTGAAAATATGCCATAACGCCATATTTATTCCTCAGATAAAAGTTATTTATCGATTGAAAAATCAAGCCTTAGTCGTTCACAAAGCAACTATACTAAACAACGTTCAGCTGTTAACAAGTGAGGGACCGCTAGTGACTACAATGTTGTATAGAAGTATCTAAACCATGGTCTAAAAACTCACTAGATTTTGTTCATCGTACAAGTTTCTGGTGACAGACAATGTATTATGATGATATCAGTCATGACATAAAGGCTGCCTGTCCATTGATGCGGTAGGCAGCGGAGCGGAGCGAGGTATCAATATTAACCAATGGAATTGCATAAAAACTCCGCTCCACTTCAGTGGACAAGGATTTGCGAGCTAGTTTAAGAATTACAATATCGGGAAGCGGAGCGAGGAAGCGCAGCGAGGAAGTGCAGCGGGGAAGCAAAGCGTGGAAGCAGAGCGTGGAAGCAGAGCGTAATTTAATACCCTGCGGTCGGTTTTTATCCGCTTCCCCGCTCCGTTTCCCCGCTTTGCTTCCTCGCTCCGCTTCATCAATGGATAGACACTGTCCACAACTCCGCTCCGCTTCTTCTTTCCGCTTCTTCGCTTCGCTGCCTCGCTCCGCACAATGGACAAGCAGCCTAAAAAGTCCACGTCCAAATATGATATGCAATGATTTCTAGAGTAGGCTCTTAATGGGTAATTCAATATTGTATATAAACATGTAAATAATGTATAAATTAATCATTGAATATTCTAGTTATATCTTTAAAACTTACGCATCATTTAATTGTGAATTGATTGTAAGTAAACTTTTTTATTTTTGTTATTTTTTGTCTAAATTTGTTTTTTATATAAAATCTCGCTCCCAAATGAACCTTTAGTCTCTCCACCAAATGTATGTATGTTTAAATTATTTATTGTGTACATAGATTTTCACATGAGCTATGATTTTGAGTTGGACGAAATTGAGCCATTTTTTCTTGCGAATACAGCAGAAATTGGAAAGATATTTCAATCATGTTCACAAACACGTCATTCGTACATTCACATACAAGTGTGTGTAAGCTCTGAGCTTTGTCATTGGCTCCTTAGTTTACACACACTAATACAATGTGTGTATATCCATCATAGTCAAGTTTAATGGAAAATCAAGTTGAAATTCTTCGGAAAGGTCCAAATTAAAATGTTCGCTCGTGTGTGTACTATACTTCATTCGTTACTGTTGTTAGTTATTATGTCTGTCTATGTGATGTATTACTGTATTGTTTACTAGTGAATTTACAAAATCTTATATGGGAAGTTGTGTTTTACGAATTTAAAGGGGAACAAGGTTTATCTAGCTAAGGAAAATAGCTTAATTCTTTGCAAAGTTATTTAATCTCCTTATGCTTTCGGTGTCCAGTGTTAACTTAAAATGGTGTCTAAGTTAAGTGGAGTGAAAGGTAGTACCATTTAACTGGTTCTCACAAGTTTTGCTTAGTTTGGTACTGGATGGCGGTGTGTAAAGTTTTCACCTGAATTTAAAAAATAAAATTTAAAGTACTAGCTTCCCCACGCGGCTTTGCTCGCGTGGTACCTAGGACCTACCCGGATATACAGTAGCCTGTGTTATTCCAGGTCATAAACTATGTATATTCCAAGTTTCAGCCAAATCTGATCAGTAGTTTTTGCGTGAAAGAGTAACATCCTCACAAATTTTCACATTTATAATATTACTAGCTTCCGCCTGCGGCTTCGCTCGCGTGGTACCCGGATAAAAAGTAGCCTATGTCCTATTTCCGGTCATTATCAATCTATATTTTAAATTTCAGCCAAATCAGTTCAGTGGTTGTTGAGAGGAACAAACATACATCCAAACATCCAAACTTTCGCATTTAGGTATAATATTAGTGTGATATTTCATCCATGTCGTATTCCATTCTACAGTGTTCTGTTTCTTTTTAGGCTAAAAAGCAGATACGGGAATATTATCTAAATTGTTATTGTTACCGTATTTTTCTCTCCCTGCACTCCACTTACCTTCAACACTTGGACCAAAATCACTGTAAAACCGTCCTCAGACACTGTTTTAATGAACTATTTCATAGCTCATACTTACTTACTCTACTCCAACCTCTGCGAATACCTGGGCGATATACAAATACGTGTCAATCCTATCAAAACTAAAAATGCTCAATTTATTTAACAGCATGCCCTATCTTATAGAGTTGTTGTCTGAAGGCGCTTTTAAAATCAAATGAAAAGTGTTATTCCTATTAGGATCTATCGGATTGTCCGAATCAGCTAAAATAGCCTTCTAAACGTCATTTAAACACCGAACCACGAATATTGGCACGATATATCATTTTAAGAGTGCCGGCTCTAGGAATCACTTTTTTATTGAGCAGTGATATACTCACAAACTTTTAGCTTTGCTAATGAATAAAAACTTACTGTTCCCCTAATCGTTACATGATATTTTCAAATTCTATGCTACCTTAGATGTTAACCATATTTCACATATTCAAAAAATGTATCTACTGAAAAATGCATAAAAATTTATGTAGAAAAAGAAACCGATACTTATGCATGTTATAATAATACATCTAAATTAGTCACTTGACTATTTGCCACAGACTTTACATTAACTTTACATTTTACTAGATGATTTATACAGTGTCAGGACTCAGGAGGCAGGCAATCTTTGCCTACACTTAACGGGACACTGTAGTGCCTGGGGCAACGTTGAAATGAAGTATGACCACAGAATATTCTGTGGTTATGGCAATGTTTCAATCATTTATTTATGGTTTGTTTGAACAGGATTATCCTTTAATAAGTGAATACAGTAATTAACGGTACAAATACTTCTGAATTAGAATATTTTTTAATATGTGAAAAATGGTTTCAATATGTTTTATGCACTCTGCGCTAGATGGCACTACGTGTCTAAAGACTGTCCGCGTTTTCTTAAAACATTGCATCTCTAATAATCAAATATATCTTAAAAATCTCTCCTATTTAAATTCGATATGGTTGAGTGAATTTGAATGAAGTACCTGATCTTAGACAAATGGATATCGCAAAGCAAATGGATATGGAAAGCGATGTTTAAACTTAAACTGCCTTATTAAAACGAAGACTAAAGATAATCCTGAAAAGCTAATCAAACTAGAGATTACAATAAAATATAAATTGGTTTAACAATAAACCATGAACCATCATGGTCCATGGCTGAGTGCTAACTTGTTCTTATTTGTGTTTGTTTTATACATAATGTAATGAGCCTACCTGATCAATGTGTACAAAATCTCGGCAAGAATACTTTCAGAAAATGCTAAGTGTTTCTGCCTCCTTGCATTTATTGTGAAAGCGTTGAAAACGCGGACGGTCCGGTAAAATTATATATTCTGAAGTTGCCTTAATATATTTTAGACTGATTTTATAATCGTGAGCGTATCTAACCGATATTATAATATACGTACTGTTAAGATATAAATATGAATGTTCTTGAATATCTTTGAAGTAAGAAAGGCCATTTTAGAAGAGTATCAATTATAGCGTTATAAATGGAATTGTCACAAATCGCAGAGCTTTCGTTTATAGTTATCGCTACGATTGCTACTTGTCTAAGGGCAGTTTTGCTATACTTGACACTCGATAGGCGGTTTACACTTCTTATTATTTTGCTGAAACCTTTTTTAGGAAAATCTACTCTAAATAGAAATCATGAATAATTGTGAATAAAGCAAATTTTATCAGAATTTAAAATCATTATTTTCAATTGTAATTTATGGTTAATTTTTCCCATCGTCTTTCTTTGCTGCTGGTATTTTTGTAAACCAAAGAAAAGTCTATGGGAAAAATGTTTCTCAAATAATGTAAATTGTAGAAATATTAGAGGAGGAATCCGTCCACGACCAAGTAAATTCATTGCATTTTAGAAATCAATAATTTTGCATTTTCTTCCAATTTTATTGTAAGGCCAAGTCTCAAACAACAAGTTACAAATTACAGGAGAATTTGAAATAGCATCTTTGTTCTATTATGTTCAGAAAGACAGAAGCTTGGTCTAATAGTTGATTCATCTATAGATTCTAGCTAGAAGATGCATTTCAAAATTAATTTTAATAACATTTCTAAATAAAATTCTCTTGTTTTGTGATTTGTGGCGTTGCGAGACAGGCCATATTACTTTGCATTACGGGGTGGTTCATTGGCGATTAAACTCTGGTACGCTAGCGATTCATAGGTATACGATCACACATACAAAACCGTTTTAAGTAGTTGCGGTTTAGATCACTTGCTTTTCGTGATCCTAAGATCGCAGGATTTAAAACCGCCGGCGATCGTGAGTCGACTGTTAAAATTCAATCTGTCAATGAATCATTAAAACGAGTCTCGCCAATATATCACCCCCTCAACGTCATTGACAAGCCAAAATGATTTTAAAGGACGTTGTCATAACATAAAATTCTGTGTGTTTGAACTTTGTGGGAATTAGTACAATATCAGTCCTATTGGCGATAACATAAGTTCGATCGATCAATCTTACCTTTTTAACGTGGAAGCATTCTTTCAAGGAAATAAACCAATCGCAAACAAAACTTACACATCGCAAATGGAACAGCAAGGCTATTTTGACTCGCACGGTAAGTCGCTAACTCGGATTACTTAGGTACCTACTACAAAAATTTATTTTTTACGATGAATACTTTGAAATGGTTGAAAAAAGTGATAGACATTCATATTGTGTAAAATATTCAAAGTAATTCTGCATTCTATAACTTTAATATTGTTCATAAAAAATCAATTTAAAGGAAGAAATCCGAGTTAGCGACTTTACGTGTGAGTCAAAATAGCCCTGCAGAGCTCGATGGTGTGCCAATATTTTGCCATTCAGCATAGAGCATCCTTAGAAGACTCTACCAAAGTTGCATCAGAATCTGATCAATGATTTAGGAACGAATAGAGGACAAAATTCTTTTTTTTTTTCATGAGAGTGAAGTTTCGTTGCTCGCGGTTCAATTTGCGTTGGGTCATTTTCTAGCGATAGAAATGCATTACTATAAAGGTTGATTAAAAATATATCAATTGGACGATAGAACTTAAAGATTCTAAGGAATGACACAAAGTGCAAACACGATTTTCTATTCAATACCTAATTGATAAGTTTCAGTGTAGTTGTAGAGTGAAAACCGCCGCTAGAACTACTGAAGTTGTGTTAAATTATGAATATCAGGATTATTCCGCGATTAAAATGGTACATGGAGGCTTATTGTTTTAATTACCTACTACCAAGTTCTTATTTACTTATGTATAAAAAGCAAAAAATAATCTTACAGGTTTTCTAACTTGTGCAAAAATGTTACTTACTTACCTAGGTATATATCATGTGTAAATTTACATTATTTTGATGGTTCAATATTCAGCAATAAAATCACAAAATATAAAATTGATAAAATTATGAATTTATGAGTACGGTACCTACCTACATGACGTTTTTCGATTTTTTTTTTGCGCTAGTTCAAAGATTAATTTTAGTAATTGTGATAAATTACACATTTGAATAACACTTTAGATTTTCCTTTTGCTAATAATTTTGTCATTTAAAATGTCTCAAATTGCACTTAATCCAAGTTAATGGTTCGAAATGAACATGCCTCAGGCTAATTGTATAGTTTGAAATTGTAACAATTTCTTGTAGATTCATTTTAATTCATAATTGTAAAGTGTACGGTCAAGAAGTTTTGTTCAAGTAGCAAAAATGAGGGGCAATGCTAAAAATCAGCTTTTTGAAAATCTGCCAACAAATTACAAAAAAACATTCTCAATTTTCACTGACTTACTAAAATGCATCGGATTAGATATATTTGGGCCAAAATTGAGTGTAACAAGCAAACTCAAATTGTTCATTTTCAATTTAGTTTTTCTGCCTTTTATTTTCGTTCAAATCTGTTTCATTTTTCAATTAATTTCCGAGAACTTTCTAGAGGGCGCTGCTGTTATTCCTATAGTTCTAATGTTTACACTGGGTAAGTTATAAATTTATAAATTTTAATCTGCATATAGGTACGACGACAATCATGAATAAAGATAAATCTAATTTACAGATATTATCAAGATGACAACAGCATTGAGGAGGAGAAACGAAATCAGCGGCATCTTTATGGAGATTGGAGAGCTCTGGCCGAAGCACCTCGGTGATGACGAGAAGAGAAGGGTTCTGAGGACCTGGCTGCGAAGACTGGGAGTTTTGATCAAATGTAGTTAAAATGACATACAATTCCACACTATCATCATCATCATTATATCAGTCGTTGGACGTCCACTATTGGACATAGGCCTCCCTCAAAAATTTCCATGTGTTGCGGTTGGAAGCGGCCTGCGTCCACCGCCGACCTGCAGTTTTTACAAGGTCGTCTGTCCATCTTGTCGGTGGACGTCCAACGTTGCACTTGCCGGTCCGTGGCCTCCACTCGAGAACTTTTCGGCCCCATCGGCCATCTATTCTGCGTGCTATATGGCCTGCCCACTGCCACTTCAACATGGTAATCCATTTGACGAATTCCACACTATGATTCGCGACAAATACCGTGATGAATCGGGCCAATATTTATTTAATTTTTTGTCTACTTGGTAATTCATCATCTTCTTTTCAGCATTCTTCATCTACGCAGTCGTCAACCTGGTGACCTTCGAAGCAGTTCCTCTCCTAGCCACTTGCCACAGCATCTCAACTGGTGCCAACGAGTATACATTCCCCTTCCAGCCGCCCAATCTCTGGATCGTCAACTCTACCGCTGTGTTCGTGGCTACTTATGCGCTGGAGATTGCAGCAAGTGAGAATTTTAAACAACGTCCTGTCTTTATTTGTGGATAGTGACGAATAGAGACAAGACGTTGTTTAACCAGTGTTCAACTTTAAACATCTTTCATAAGTAAGGGGGAATGTAAGTAAGTTCGTATGAGCAAATGGCCAACTCTGGTGACGCCTAAATGGCTTACCGACATAAAGCCGGGACCGACAATTTAACAAGCCGTCCAAAGCACGAAAGCTCTCAGCTAGGTCACCCAAATTGTGACCGCGCACAACGCTGCTTAACTTCAACTATAAATCAAGAACATTTAAGCAAGCTACGTCACGAGCGCTTCAAACAGCCTACAACTCTGAGGAAAAAATCGTAAGGAAACCCGCTACGTAAGCTTCACACCAAGTCTTTCCTGGTGGCTATAGGGCCTATACATTATAGGTAACCTACCTACACTTATTATTTTTCAACTTTTATCAGTCGTCATAATCAGCGCTCACTCTGATCATTTCGTCTAATGAACCTAAACTAAAGTTCTGAATAGTCTCAGAAACAGATTTATTTAATCATTCTTCATTTCAGCTGTTCCCTGTCAGCTCTGCCTATACCTTCCCTACGACCTTCTAATCGTCACAATCACAGCAAACGTCAGCATTCTACTCCGTCTGCTGCAGATTGATCTGCAGAATGCTGTCAAAGCGAGGCGTGGACGAGTGCGTGATACAGAGAGCTATGCTGAGATTGTACGGATTGTGAAGGTCCATCAGAGAGTTTTAAGGTTTGTTAAATAAAAATAGCGTCGATTGGCTTGCAACCTGTCACGTATGGAATGCTAACTTCTTGCAAAACGTGGGCATGTACCGAATATGTATAGGACATACCTCTGACTACCCCCTTAGACTCGAAGGATCTTAAAAAAATGCCTTACCTAAAAGATTTGAGAGAATGTCCACCGCGCCTTGGGGATAAGTCGTGATCATATTTCTTTTTTTTTTTCAAAAAAAGTGAGAGTGGCTATCTCTGCTGACGAAGTTTTTAGGCCGCTTGATTTTTTCAAGCCTGTGTACCAGTGTAGGTATTTATTTTGTTTCGCAGCATCGTCGAGAAAATCAACAGCATCTTCGGTTTAGTAATCTTCATTCACGTCGCTTTCTCTTCAATCCTGATATGTTTCTTCGGGTTCTTGACCGTGGTATGAACCTAATTCCTCACAATTTTTTTTTTTTTTTTGTATTATTGCTGTTATTGGTCCGTGATTAAAATCTTAAAACAGGTTTACTTTTAGGTGTTTGGTGGCGTGGCTGAAACCATAGCGAATTTACTAACGGTGTTGAATGCTGTCATAACCATATTTCTACTGGCGCTCTCGGGACAACTGCTGTGTGATACGGTAAAAAAGCATTAGGTAGGTACCTAGGTATAGGTAGGTATACCAGACGGGTTGCGAAGTCGTGGTCGGCCAAGGAAGCGTTGGAGGGACAATTTCAACGCCTTTAAGAGAGATTGGGTGAGAAGTCTCGAAAGACTGGCTTATTGAGATGGTTTGGCGAGATATGGAGGAGACCTTTTCCCAGCAGTGGGACGATCGATGCAGAATAGTAAAAAAAATATACTTATAAGTAGATAGGTTTACAAAGCATTTACTTATACAAAGCCGCGGATTTCCTTACGAAGTCAAGAAACTGATAAGAATCTCTTTAGTTTGGTACTATTAAAACGTACTCTTCGGTACTACTTACATTTTAGTTTTGTAGTCCGATTTGCTGCTCTGCTAAAGGTTACCAGTACCAGTAAGGTAATTATGTAAACCCTATAGTGTTTCTGTAGGATATTATCTATTGTAGGTACCTACCAGTACATTTGGTATTGGGTATGTATAAAACCAGTCTTGGGCTGATTTCAGAGTTCAGGAGTAGCCGATGCCGCGTACAACAGCCTTTGGTATGACAGCGATTCCAAAGTGAAGAAACTCGTGCTTTTCATTATCGTGAGGTGAATTCATTATTAATTAAAATAGGTAAAAATAAGAATGGTTCCCATCATTCCGACTCCAAATGATCGACGTTAAATGTAGCCATGAAACGGCTAATAGTGCTACCACACGGTCTGCAGACACGTTGGCAGACCGTCTGCCAGACGGTCTGGCAGACGGTCTGGCAGACGGTCGGATCCTTGAATACATAATAGTAACCACGGTCCAAATGAGGAGTGTTGCCAGCTGGCTAAACGAATTTACCTCTAAACTTAGATGGAAATCCCTTCGAAAAATAGGTCTTTCCGAAAATAAACCCAACCAAGCATAAAGCCCTAAAAAAGTCAACTAAATTACTTTAACATCTACAGATTGAAAACAACAATCTTTAGATAGCCTCCTGTTTCATTCGTCACTCGCACAAAAAAAAGAAAGATAGTTTTAATATACCTATGCTTCTTTGTTTTGTGCGAGTGAGAAGGAAAACTTTCCTTCTCACTCACTTGTGTAAATTAGAAAGGCGCGTACATATGTTGGGCCAGCCTAGGCCAGCTTAGGCGAGTGCGAGCGAGAAGGTGAATCGATTCAAGGCGAGAGCGACAGAGAGGCAATGTGACCCTGGCCCAACGTGTGTACGCGCTATAACAAAACTGACTTGTCACTGTTACTGTGTCTCATGTCATGGTAACAGTGACAGCCCACAAGAAGGTATGATATTGTAATGTCTACACAACGACGGAATAAAAAAATACGGAACTTTATGCGTGTTATCATAAAGGGATGTTCGATATTTCGGATTGTATCGATATTTCGTATCGCAATGTATCGTAAAGTGTTGTATCGAAATAAAAAGTCAATTAGTCAATTATTTATTTTACTATAGGTAAATTATCTTTACAAAATAATCCAAAGCGATAATCTAGGTACATAGGTATTTGAGATCAGTAAAAATAATCCTACTTTAAAAGTAAGCACTATTATGAAATTAATTATTATGAATAGGAACCACTATCGGGATCCATAGGAAGATTAAGATATTTAAAATTAAAAAATAAACACAAGAAAAATGTAACAATAAACACATAACATCAATAAAAATTTACAACAATAATAACAGTTTATTATTATGTAAGAATTAATATCTTCTACCCTAACTACCTACCATGGTAGTAAAGAACTAGGTTCTTCGCAGTAGGTCATACAAGTTCTCCCTAAGGTTGGCCAATTGTCAGAGAACACATCACATTCTGCATCCAAACAAAGAAGAGCATTTAGATGACGTTGTGCGCGGCATACAGGGGATTGTTGATGAGCTACAGTACGGGGCGTTCTTGGAGCAAACAGAGATATACGCCCAGGGCAAAATCTGGCGCGATACTCCGGTACATACAGTCTGCTTACCTCAGCGAGTAATTCGGGGCAGTTGAGTACTCCACGCAGGAAAAAAAATGGTGGCAAAAATGTATGAAACCGTGCCGGTGCCGGCGCCGGCAAGTGGAAAAACGAGCAGTACATTTTCATACATTCTTGCGTCGCCGGCGCCGGTGCCGTGCCGGGCTAGTGGAAAAACGCCCATTTAGAGCGTTTGTCCGTCACGTCACCGTCAACGAGATTATTTCTGTATGAGATCAAGATGACGTGACGGTCTTCTGGTGGACAAGCGGCTTTAGTAAATGTATGGTCCGCTACATCGGCGCCGTCATCTCGTTCTCGTTGACGTGACGGTGACGGCGGGGCGGTGGACAAACGCTCTTACTGTGAACGAAAGAATAATCTTGCTTGTAGGTACATTTCAACCTACCAACCAACGTTATATAATTAGTAGGTAGGTAAGATTAAATGAAATAGATACCTGCTAAAAGCCTGCTAACAATAAATAGGCAACCTAGACAGTCGGTTCTAATTTATTTTAAAACTCCCGAATTTGCAGGAAATCCCCCATTTGGCATCACTCCCTATTTGTCTGTCGTGGTTTTTGACGGTTGGGGCCAACCATCAAAATCGTTTGATGGTCTGTGTCATATCATTGTGACAGTGACACAGACCATCACTTTGGTCTGCCGCAGACCAAATCTGTGGTTTGGTCTGTGCCGTCTGTTACGGCTATAAGTATAGAAATGTTTTTTTTTTTATTTTTTTTTTTTTGGCTTCGCACGGTTGTGCATTTAGCCAGTGTCAAGTAATTTAATAAACTTCAAGTTTATAGATAAATAAGATATATAAATACATATTACAATACATAAATAAAATATCCCACCCCTCCCCTTGTGCCTCAGTAAAGATGTGGGGCTTTACTGAAACATCAACACGGACTTTTTGGGAGCACTTGAAAAGCAATGTTATCCAATTTTGTTTCACTTCCCCACACTTATGCACGTTCACGAACACTTAACGGTTAATAATCCACCATTATTACACATTAACATTCGAAGAAACACAAGTTTTGGAAAATAAAACAAAAATGAAACTTGACTTCTCAAATTCCCGCCAAAAAGCCCTATAGAAATGTTGGTCAAACGACAAGATGAGCAGTGCCTCGATCGCCAGTATGCAGCACGAGTTTACTATTCTATCCGTGACCATAGTAAATTATGGACAATTATAAGGACTGAACTCAGTTTAGTCAAGTTACCGCTAGAGGCGCTGCACTGAATTCCATACAATTGAGATACTGTAGTATAGCCACGGATAGAATATTAAACTCGTGCATACTGGTGCTCGAGGCACAGGTAACTAAAATCATCGAATTGATCGTTGGAAAGAAATTAGCAGGACTGTTCCCACAAGGGAGAAAGATTACCTACCAGCTCGAAGGCTATAGATTTATGATGATGCATCGAACTAACAAAATCGTGTTAAACCGTTTATTGCTTACCTAATGATAATGTTGAGAAAGGTCCAATTTTATAATTTCAGATCCCAGCGGCCTTGTTATTTGTCTGCTTTGGGATACTCCAACATGTCGCTTCGTGCTTTTTCGAAGGTAGGTAGATACGCTATTAATAAAATCAGCAACAAAAGTTGAACAAATATATAAAAAGCAGAACGCTCTGTTTTGAACAATCTAATAAATAACCCTGAACGCTTTTTCACAGATAATGAGCAGTGCTTGGACGTACTTCTCTTTGCTTATACAACTTTATGAAGAAAACTGAACTTTTCATCAATTACTTTTACTTGCCGGGTAACGTTACTTAGGTTAGGAAGCAATTGATCAATGGTTTAATTGGAGATGATAAAACTTTAAAATTAAATATGATAAGATAATGAAAAATCTGGTCTGTATTTTCAGAAAATATATTAATTTAAAATTGCAGTGTATTTATTATTATAACACATTAACATATTGCTAAATTATCATAGTTTTTAAAGTCACGACTTGCATGACGAAACTGACAAATTCATCATTTTCAAGATTTATTTTGACAAAATTGATTAAATACATCATGCAAATCTGCTTAAAATAACAATTTTCAAATCCCTTTTGTATCACCCTTTAAAGGTTGAAACCATATAATAGACAAACAACAATAATTGCAACTTACAAGAGCCACATACATAGTTTTAATTGTGTCCGACTGAAACAGGAAACCGAATCTTAGCTTAGATTGGCCGCATACATACGGATTCCTGTAGTGCGATTCAGACCTTGGAATATATTCCGAATTAGGAAAGTAACGTTTCTTCGCTGAAAAAACGTCAACTCTCCGAAGTAAATCATAGAATCGGATGCAATTTCAGAAGTCTGAATTGCACTGCAGATTAGGAATTTAGGTTCTTCTGAGAGACTAGCGCAGACATTCTATTTTTTGACAAAGACGTTCAAATCCTAACGCACGTTTGTTGTCGAAAAGAACGTTAGGTTTTTTCCATTCGCAAAATATACAAACGAGTGCGCCTAGTTGAACTATTTGTATATCAGTCAAGCATTCAGTTCTTCGAGTCTCAATTCCTAATCAGGAATCTTTAAGTATGCGGCCAGCTGTCGGACACTTACAATAATCTTTTTCGATAAAAGAGAAAAGCATCTAGCTACATATTCTAAAGACCTAATTTATCTATACCGGGTTTAGACCGCGGCTAGTGTGGACCCTGGTATGGTCGATAAGTTTCTAAGCTCAACGCTACTTACCTATGAAGTGAGCATCTCTACGTTTTTTATACGCGCGTTTGTATCGATACAAACGCATAGCGAATGGCAGTCGGCAAGCTGTGATACTGCGTTTACACGCTCGACATTCAACGAGACAGTGTGGGCCTTACTTATGAAAGATGTTTAAAGTGAAACACTGGTTAAACAACGTCCTGTCTTTATTTTTGGATAGTGACAAACAGAGACAGGACGTTGTTCAACCAGTGTTGTTCAACTTTAAACATCTTTCATAAGTAAGGGGGTGTATGATTAGAGCGAGCACAAAGTAGCTCTGTCACTCTCATCTCGAGGAGACCGAACGCGACATAAGATAATGTGCTCATTGAATGTCCGTTTGCACGCGTGTGAACGCGCTATTAGAGAGTGCACACACCACGTTTTTCGTATGCGCTGCGAAAATAATATGCGCGTAAATAGTGTGCCCACTCCCTAATAGCCAGCACTATTATGCAAAAAAACAGCACACTTCACTACGCTTGGGTTTTTGATTGATCATGTCATGATCATGTTGATCATATAGTATAGTAGTAATGTCAAATATCTAACCACGGTAAGCAAAATCACAGATAGATAGAATATTTAAACTGGTCGTAAGGCGTGTGCCGAATAATGTAATTTGGACGTTTCTTTCACTACCTTTTTACCTTTTCATATGATCTTCAAGATCTGAATGTCTATCTGTGAAGCAGCATGATCAATATGATCATATATCGTTTTTTCTACATTTTTTTTAAATAAGTTCGTATGAGCTAGTGGCCAACTCTAGTGACTGAGTTTTAAGGCCGCCTAGAGGCCTCCGTCATGGCGCCGGGGCCAACAATTTAACGTGCCCTCCGAAGCACGGAAGCGCTCAGCTCATTATGCCACTTGCGGTCACCCATCCCAATTATGACCGCGCACAACGTTGCTTAACTTCAACGATCAATCAAGAACGTCTAAGCAAGCTACGCCACGAGCGCTTCTTTAAAATAAGGTTTATAGTACTGAGATTACCAGAAAGTATAATTTTTAGTCTATCTAAATCACTACATTGAACTACTTTGCATTTACAAGACGATTTTATTGGTAAAATCTAATCGTCTTTGCGATTATCTAAATTCTACGATGATTAAAAGCTCAGGGTCACTATTTAAGGTGAACGCATACCTATCCGAGCTGAACGCGCCGAAGGAATCGAACGAAACGATTTTTTGAATTATTTCTATGAAATCGTTTGAAACAGCGCACAACTGCCCGCTTCCGAATCTGGCAGGTGCGCAAGGTTTCACAGTATTTCAAATAACGAATTCTAAAATTCGTTTCTTCGCGGTTAGGTATGCGTTCACCTTGGTCACAACATCTATAAAAAATCCTAATTATTATTAGGCAATTTCATCAGAAATCATGCATTATATTATAATATTAATACAACTATGGCGACAGAGTTTTAAGTCATGGCTTAACGAACTACTTAGATTGATTTTAACAGCCGAAACGGAAACTTTTACCACTAGCTACGGTCACACATCTTTTTGGTGACAGCGCTGAACTACGCTTCTTCAATCTATTAGGAACTTGGCAAACTGTTGCTGTATGTTCTTATGAGCTAGTAGGTAGTTTCCTAACGATGCGATGTTTTCCTTCATCGTTTAGATTTAGAATGTATTAATGTGCATATAATTTTTTCGAAACGAAAAATCCATTTATGCACGGCCAGGATACAAACCCACGGCCCACGACCACGGCTCTATCTAAGATCTATGACATCAATAATTGATAGGTATACAATTGGGATGGATTAAGACAAGCACCTAAGCACAACACAATGAAGCTCTTTTAAGGCGGCATTAAACGACACTACATGCAACGTGCTAACTGCTTTATCCTATCCTATCCTATCCTATCCTACTAATATTATAAAGGCGAAAGTCTGTGTGTGTGTGTGAATGTTTGTTGCCACGTATCTCCATAACTACTAAACCGATTTTGATGAAATTTGGAATGTAGATAGATAATAATCGGGAATAGGACATAGGCTACTTTTTATCCCAAAAAATTGCACGTCGGATAAAAAATAGTAGTCCACGCGGGCGAAGCCGCGGGCGTCCGCTAGTCATTCATAAATAAGTGCTGTCTTGCTCTTTGGCCTAAGAATTGCGTATTGTGCATCCTACTCTTACGAGGCTTACTGACTGTAGCCGCAGTTAGCCTCAGAGTAAGAGTAGGATGCACAATACGCAATTCTTAGGCCAAAGAGCGAGACAGAGCACTAATTTAGCAGTTAGCACCCTGCATTCAGTGTCGTGTAAAGCCACCTGCTAACGATTATGTACATACAATTATATTATTATAATGTAGATATGTCCTGTTTATTCCTATTACGAAATCTACAACACATTTTAGAATCTATATACCATTATCTAAAGCAGAAGAGTTTGTTTGTTTGTTTGTACGCGCTAATCTTAGGAACTACCAGACGGATTTGAAAAAATATTTCTGCATTTGATAGCTAAACTCTTGAGGAAGGTTATAGGCTACTTTTTATCATCATCATCATCACCATATACCATCACTACAGGGGCAACACTGCTATTCGAGTGATAAATACTAATATTATTTTTAATTTATCACTCAGATAGGTATAGTTTAACAAAGCAAATACTATAAAAAATGTAAACCTTGTTTGAACTGACTCAGTGACTCCTTATAAAATATTTTTATCTAAATAACAAATTAAAATATGGCATTAACATATTATCAAGCAAGGATATTTAAGGTGAGCGCGTACCTATCTACGCCGAACGAATAGACCGAACGAATTTTAGAATTCATGATATAAAATAGTATGAAACCTCGCACACCTGCCCGCCCGCGTCGAAACGTCCGATTTGGCATCACCCCGAGAATTCGGCTCGGATAGGTAAGCGCTCAACATTATAGTCTGTGATCATAATCACATTATTTACAATGAGTGAAATATTGGCAAGTCAGAATCAAAAGATTTAGAAATATTAAAAACCTATTCAGGATTTTAGTAGCAATTTACTAAAATAAGTTCGTATGAGCTAGTGGCCAACTGTTGAATGCGTTTTTAGGCCGCCTCAAGGGCCTTGAGTCAAGGCCTCCGTCATTATTTAACGACATTATAGCCGATACCGAATTTATAGCTGAGCCGGACACCGACAGTTAACGTGCCGTCTCGTCGTTATTGCCAAAAGCGGTCATCCATTTTGTGACCACGCAGAACGTCGCTTACGATTACCTTAGAATCTTAGATGATCTCATCGAGAACGACTAAGTTACAACAAGTACGTTTCGACAGTAAAATAATAGGTAAGTCAATCGAATGTCTTTTTTATGTTGAACTACTTCATTTTCATTTCTGCTATTTGAGAATCTTAATTCTCTAATGGTTATCTGTCTCACGATATGTATTCATATAAATATACACATACATTTGAATATTACAGTAAATTCATCTAACACAGTCGAAATTTAAACCCACAATAATCTTATTATACACTATCAATAAATCTGACTAACCAATAGTTCAATCCAAAGTCCTACTTATAACTACGTGTTAGAGTTGATATTACTACGCATCATCAATAAATCTGACTAACCAATAGTTCAATCCAAAGTCCTACTTATAGCTACGTGTTAGAGTAGATATTACTACGCGTCTTCTTTCTTCTTACCCGACATTCTGTCTATAAGACCCGTGATCATATCTGCGTCCACTAATCCTATGAACTTGTCTACTATTAGTCCATTCTTAATGGCTATCACTGCTGGTACAGCTTTGACCTGAAAAAAGAAAATAGCATTAAAAGTGAAGAAATAAATATTTTTAAGGGACCGGCGAACGTATGTTCGTAACGTAATACCAAAATAATTTAAAATTTGAGCATATTTTTATTATTTGTTTTTATCGATCGAGCGAGCGAAGCGAGCGAAGATCTTAGTGGTAAGTTGGGCGATTTTGCTTTGTATGTTTGTATGTTTCACGAATTGTTGTTCGAGCATAACTGTCGAACCGTTCATCCAATCTGCATGAAACTTGGTAGGTCAATAGGTTGTGGTAAGGCAATTTACGGTGGAGCATATGAGCTTAATCGATGAAGGGGTTGTGAAGATATTGGGTTCCCAAGGGGGTAAAAAATTATGAAAGTTACACAAATATATTGAGTGGGGTGTCATACGAAAGGGTTTATTTTGTACATTCCAAAATGGTTTTTATTTTTAATCTAGGATGTATAGTTTTTGAAATACGACCAAAGACCAAAAACTACGAAACCAGAGCTGCAAGAGCTCCCGTTTCATAGAGTTTCGATGTCTTCGTAGCTCATTGACTGGTCGGTCTTAAAAAGAGAGTGGCATCGTTGCGGTTTGGTTTGCAATGATTTTAGATGCTACTTGATTTATTTTCATGATAAAAAAATATTTGATAAAGAAAATAATTGGGGTAAAAAAAGTTAAGTAAACAAATATATTGAGTGGGGTGTCAAATGAAAGGTCTTTATTTGTACATTCCAAAAAAGTTATTATTTTTATTCTAGGACGTATCTATACTTTTAGAAATACGACGAGAATTCATAAATATGAAATAAATGAAAAATTAGACACGACATTATGTATTGCATGCATGCTAGCATTTTTACTATGAAGAGCTAGCGCAATAGGCATACTCGGCAGTAGTAGCACTTGAAATTATAGGGGTAGTCAGAAGAAAGTCCAAATGTAAGCCATCTACGGTGCGCGAGATCTCAGTTCGGGGCGAACTACTAGTTATTATTTATATTATTTGGATAAAGACAGTATTTATCTAGGTTCCTGTTACACTTTTGTTCCAAAAAACTTACTATAGAACAAATGAAAAGAAAACATGCCATTTTTGGTGCACCTACAAAGATTTCAATTCAATTTGCTTACATTTCTTTTTAGGTAAGTTTTGCGGAACAAAAGTGTAACAGGAACCTAGAACTGATAAAAACTGATAAAATATGCTTATTTAAAATTATTTCGTTATTACGTTTTTATGGAAATTCGCCTGTCGTAGGCCCCTTAATGCATCAGTGAAGCGCTCGTGGCTTAGCTTCCTGAGACGTTCTTGGTTGATCGTTGAAGTTAAGCGTTCACAATTTGGATGGGTGACCGCAAGCTGAGGGGCTTTCAAAGGAATTATATTTTTGTGATAAGTAATTTAATTTTAAATGAATTTGAACATACTATTATGAATTATATTTAATTATTTAAATAACTTTAGAGAACTACACATCCTTGAGAATAGCTAAGCAAGGGGTTTCAAAAGGGAAAACATGGATCAACAGCTTGCAAGATCAGAATGGCATTAGACATTACAACCGACACAAGATACAGGACATCAGTACAACTTATTATAAGAATTTGTATTCAGACAGCAGGAAATCCGTTCAAGAGTCATCTTACTCCCTCCATGAAAATGTACCTTATTTTACTGGGGATGAAGTGGAACGGGTACTCAAAACTCT
This sequence comes from Camptogramma bilineatum, assembly GCA_958496255.1. NCBI lineage: Eukaryota > Metazoa > Arthropoda > Insecta > Lepidoptera > Geometridae > Camptogramma > Camptogramma bilineatum. The sequence goes on from OY292461.1 coordinate 13,832,625, forward strand.
AAAGTACGATCGCAGCCCTGGAAGTGATGGTATAACAGCCGAAACGCTCAAAGTTGGGGCCCGAACGCTACTGCCCCACATAACTAATCTTTTTAATGCCATTTTGCATTCTGATAAGCTTCCGAACAACATGTGCCACTCCAATATCATACTTCTCCACAAGAAAGGTGACAAAAGTAACATTAATAATTATAGACCAATTAGCTTAGTATCCCACTTATATAAAACATTTATAAAAACAATCCAAAACAGAATCGATGGGCAACTAGATAGCCATCAACCACCTGAGCAAGCCGGATTTCGCCCCAGTTTTTCAACAATAGATCATTTGCACACCATTAACCAAATAATAGAAAAATATAATGAATTTCACAAGCCACTCTACTTAGCTTTTGTAGATTACACGAAGGCTTTTGACAGCATTTACCACTCAAGTATTTTCACAGCTCTCAAAAATCAGGAAATTAATCAGACATATACAGGGTGTGGCAAATTCTTGGTCACTGAAGGGTAGCTACCTTTTCTCTTGTAGTTAGAAAGTTTTGTTCGTAGGAAACTTCGGTTTTATTTTGAAGAAAAAAATAATTGCATTTTTAGATTTTTGAAAAAAAGTACAGTTAGCCTAAAAAAATACATTTGTCAAAAAAAACAAGTTGGTCTTAATCGACTCTATTTCCCACCAGGAACACTTCTCCCAAAGTGACTTATCAAATCAAATCGTAAGTTTTTGCAATAATTCAAAAAAACACATCCCATACATTTTCTATGAAATTAGGAGTTGTAAACATTACAGTGCCACTTATTCTATGGTTCGTAATTTAATTTCATAACTGCTCCGGCAAGCTGGGAGGCTATTGTAAAGCGCGTATTTAAATTTAGAACAAAGTGCTTGCCTGCAGATGTACAAATGGTATGCTCCATGCATACCAAAATCTTTGCGGCTCTGTCTGAGGTGCCTAAGGCTTTACAATAGCCTCCCAGCATGCCGAAGCAGTTACGAATTTAAAGTAATAACCATCGAATAAGTCGCACTATAATGTTTACAACTACTAATTTCATAGAAAATGTATGGGATGTGTTTTTTTGAATTATTGCAAAAACTTACGATTTGATTTGATAAGTTACTTTGGGAGAAGTGTTCCTGGTGGGAAATAGAGTCGATTAAGAGCAACTTGTTTTTTTTGACAAATGTAATTTTTTAGGCTAACTGTACTTTTTTTCAAAAATCTAAAAATGCAATTATGTTTTTCTTCAAAATAAAACCGAAGTTTCCTAAGAACCAAACTTTCTAACTACAAGAGAAAAGGTAGCTACCCTTCAGTGACCAAGAATTTGCCACACCCTGTATAGATCTCATCCAAAATATATATAACAATAGTACAGCCGACATCAAACTTATCACATCAGGACCCCATTTCCCTATACTAAAAGGCGTTAAACAAGGCGATCCGCTTTCTCCGAAACTTTTCACAAGCACACTAGAGGAAGTGTTTAAAAAACTGGCAGATTCTTGGGTACAGAATGGAATATCCTTTGGGGAGAAGAAGCTCACAAACCTTCGATTCGCAGATGATATCGTCCTCTTCGCCCCAACTGCACTCGAACTTCAAAATATGCTTCAAGATCTAAGCATAGCAAGCCTTGAGGTTGGACTTACGATGAACCGGTTAAAGACACAAATAATGACGAATAGCACCAAACGGACGATCCAGGTAGACGGGCAAGTTATTCACTACGTCGATGAGTATATTTACTTGGGCCAGTTAGTTTCTTTTCAGAACAGACAGGATAAAGAGATTGATCGCCGGATCGAAAACGCCTGGAAAAACTTCTGGTCCATGAAGGAGCTTATACAGGGAACTCTCCCTATAACACTAAAGCGAAAACTCATCGACATGTGTGTCTTGCCCGTCCTTACCTATGGTGCGCAAACGTGGTCTTTAACTGAGTCCCAAAAGTCCAAACTCAAGGTTTGCCAAAGGGCGATGGAGCGCAGCGTGCTCGGAGTCAAGAGGACCGACAGAGTCCGCAACACCACGTTACGCTCAATAACTGGAATCGCCGATGTAGGGGATAAGTCCGCTAGGCTGAAATGGGAGTGGGCGGGCCACGTGAGTCGCATGCATCCGGACAGATGGGCGAAGATCGTCACGCAGTGGGTGCCTGAGGATGGACGGAGACGTCGGGGCAGGCCTCGAACACGCTGGCGTGATGATCTGGATGCATTCCGGGTTGACTGGTGGGGGGAAGCTGGCGATCGCAAGGCGTGGAAGATGATGGGGGAGACCTTTGCCCAGCAGTGGGACAGTACAGGTTAAAGAAAAAAAAAAAAAATTTCAATAACGTGAACTGCCTATCTGGCTTGTAAAACTGGTTATAATAATAAATTATTGTAATGTATTCAAATTACTTCGACGAGATGTTTGACGTTTGACGATATCTGGCAAACAGCCGGTGTAACTTGGAGTAGGATAAGACACACAAGACAGGAAAACATGGCAGGCTTTAGGGGAGGCTTATGCGGACTCGCAAGACAATCCCACCACCGGTGTCAAATAATTCATTGTTGTTAGTTAAGTAAATAATTAAGATTTTATTTATAGCAACATTTATTTATTATTTACTAGCTGCTGCCCGCGACTTCGCTCGGGTGGTAACCGGATAAAAAGTAGCCTATGTTACTCTCCAGCCAGCCCTCGAACTATCTCCACACAAAAAATCACGTCAATCCGTCGCTCTGTTTTGACGTGAAAGCAGGACAAATAAACAAACAAATAAACACACTTTCACATTTATAATATAGGTACGGATTTATTATTATTATTTTAGATTAAGTAGGTACCTTTAATTTTTTTAAATTAAAAGATTTACTTGCCTAAACATGGTTTTGTAAGGATTGTTATTAGCTTAAATAAATTCAAATTACCTCAAAAGTGTGCACCAAATCGGCATTTTCCTCGACATCAACAACGGCCAGGTCCAGATTGTCAAGCGGTTCGATCAGCTCCTTTAGTTTGGGCGTGAGGATCTTGCACGGCTCGCACCATTCCGCGTGGAAGTTCACTATAACCGCCTTATCGCTGTTCATTACCTGCCATTCAAAATTAACCTGGATATTACCAAACTGGATTAAGTTTTATCTGGAGATTAAATCACAGATTAAACTGCTGTTTGTTTGAATATTTTGACATTGTAAAGTTGACACCTTATAACCAGGGTAATTTGAATGCACCTAATAATGTTCGGTTACGCTTTCTAAACAATTGTATTTCGAATTCTGTCGGCTAACGGAATAACTACTCTGGGAGTAAGATGACAGTTTGGTCGAATCCAGCCTTAGGCCTTTACATCTTTTACTCCATCACACTAATCACACTATAACACTTCACACTAATATTATAAATGCGAAAGTTTGGATGTTTGGATGTATGTTCCTCCATAAGACTTGCCTGAAATTTAAAATATCGATGGATAATGACCGGGAATAGGACATAGGCTACTTTTTATCCCGAAAAAATGCACGTCCTATCCTGGTCATTATCTATCTATATTTTAAACAGACAAATTGGTTCAGTGGTTGTCGAGTTATAGAGGAACAAACAAACATCCGTCCATCCAAACTTTCGCATTTATAATACGAGTATTAGTCTGATCAGTGTGATTGCGCTGATTCCGCTACTCAGTTTTTAACTTTTCCGATAATCAACGTTTCCTTTTTGTACTCTACTACCATGTAATTTGTTCCTTTACACTTTTGAATTTGTCTTTTATAAACTTTCGCGATCAGAACACATTAATACTCATGTATCCGGGTATTTATCACGCACAGAAGTAGTTATCACGTAAATTACCTTTTTATTTAAATTACTTTTGAATTGAATCGAAAGTGTCAGGAGGCAATCTTTGCCTACATTTTACACATAATAATAATAATAATCATAATATATTTCGATCACACACTGTAGTGCCTGAGGCAATGTTTTTTTAGATGGAGTAGATAGGCTTGCAGTTCCTACACCATTTGACCCTTTAAAAGAGGAATCACTGCGTGGACAAGCTAGACCCCATACCGTGTTTGTTGCCCTGATTCTTCACGGTGTTGGTCACCTAGCTCTTAAGACGTTTCAAGGTGATCCTAGTAGGTCCTACTGATTATAGGCCCTGATTGACGAGCGAGTAAAACCGCGGTCTTATAGCTCGTCGGCAAAGCTTGCCGGTGTATCATTGCAATACCGCGGTTTTGTGAGTTGACGAGCCTGGCTCGCGGCTCGTCATTTTTGCTTCATATTTTACTCAGCTCGATCAAATTCAAAACCTCAATTCGACTACGATACGACTGTTTCAGTCGCTAGTCGATCAGCACCAACGAGCCACGAGAAAAACCGACGGTCTTTAAATCCGCGGTATAGGCTCGTATGTCGATCACCCACTAAAATGATATTTGAATTTGACAACAAAATAGACAAGACTGGTTCACCAGTTGTCACCGCAGAACTTCCTCGTCGAGCTCTATTATATTTAGAAGAAAAAGATAGAAGATTAACTAACCTTATTAATAAACTCCTCATTATTCTTGACGAGGATAGTTTCGTTGTGCACAACGGAGGTGGATATGGCAGCGCGCCGCAGCCGCGCCAGACTGCGGATCGGGGACCGTAGGCTCTGGCATATCGCGTTAGACATGCTTACTGAAAATATACTAATATAGTTAGAAAATAAACAAGGATAGTTCATCCCTGACCCGCATTTGTGGTGCTCTCGGAAGGACATGCAAGCCAGAATGGCCGCGGACAGTGTGTCGCGAACAAAAGCATGAAACTACACTTCCAACGGATCTTAGCATTCGTGAAGTTTGCCGTTTCGATGCGCAGTGTAACTTTTGCGCAGGGAAATTCCTGGCTTGGCATTGCGCAGGACTGGATTATGTAGCGATTTCAAAGGGAGCCACCCAGCAGTGGATACCTATAGGCTGTGGATGATAATGATGATGATGAAAACTTTACTAGCCTAAATTAAGATCAACTGTTATCTTTGCCAGACAATCACAATGATTTTAAAGAAACTTACCTCTCTATAATTTAAATTAGTAGATAAGTTTGGCAGCAGTCAGGTACACAGATAAAACTAAACTAGTAGTTCGCCCCGAACTGAGATCTCGCGCACCGTAGATGGCTTACATTTGGACTTTCTTCTGACTACCCCTATAATTTCAAGTGCTACTACTGCCGAGTATGCCTATTGCGCTAGCTCTTCATGGTAAAAAATACTTGCATGCATGCAATACATAATGTTGTGTCTAATTTTTCATTTATTTCATATTTTTTATGAATTCTCGTCGTATTTCTAAAAGTATACGTCCTAGAATAAAAATAATAACTATTTTGGAATGTACAAATAAAGACCTTTCATTTGACACCCCACTCAATATATTTGTTTACTTAACTTTTTTTATCCCAATTATTTTAATTCTTTATCAAATTTTTTTTTTATCACGAAAATAAATCAAGTAGCATCTAAAATCATTGCAAACCAAACCGCAATGATGCCACTCTCTTTTTAAGACCGACCAGTCAATGAGCTACGAAGACATCGAAACTCTATGAAACGGGAGCTCTTGCAGCTCTGGTTTCGTAGTTTTTGTTCTTTGGTCGTATTTCAAAAACTATATATCCTAGATTAAAAATAAAAACCATTTTGGAATGTACAAAACAAGCCCTTTCGTTTGACACCCCACTCAATATATTTGTGTAACTTTAAAAAAAAATTACCCCCTTGGGAACCTAATATCTTCACAACCCCTTCATCGATTAAGCTCATATGCTTCACCGTAAATTTCCTTACTACAACCTATTGACCTACCAAGTTTCATGCAGATTGGATGAACGGTTCGACAGTTATGCGCGAACAACAATTCGTGAAACATACATACAAACATACAAACATACAAAGCAAAATCGCCCAACTTACCACTAAGATCTTCGCTCGCTTCGCTCGCTCGATCGACTAAAGTAAGCAATGAATGATAGTAACCTTGCCTTGTTTGGCGCAACATAAAAGCCCAAGCACACTATGACTTTTCCTCATGAATGAAAAAAAAAACGTGTATCAAATGTAAAGCAGGTCTATCCACAATGTTACGCCGGCTCCATACGTTGGGGCCAACGTTGGTCCCAACGTTGGCGCCAAGATTTCGTGAACCATCCACACGTTGGCGATACACCAGTCTTGTTCCGTCAGAGCCAACGTGCAGACGTCCGATGTCTGCGCGTCCGATACAGAAATTGAAATTTCTCTAAGTGATTTTACATTACTGAATACCAATTTTATCACAATCACATCACATCATGTCACTATCACACTTCACACAACACACTATATTATAAAAGCGAAAGTTTGGATGTTTGGATGTATGTTTGTTCCTCTCTAACACGACAACCACTTAACCGATATGGGTGATATTTAAAATATAGATAGATAATAACCGGAAATAGGACATAGGCTACTTTTTATCCCAAAAAATTGCACGGTTCCCGTAACATAAAAAAAAATAGTAGACTCCATCATCAGATCAGCTCGCTGTCACCATATTATTACATTGTAGTCAGAACTTGACAAATATGCCAAGTTTCAACTCAATCGGCTTATTTACTGAGGAGTTCTGTTGAACAGCTCTTGACTCCATCATCAGATCAGCTTGTTGATACCATAATATTTCATTGTCACCGAGAATCTATAAGTGTGCAAAATTTCAGCCCGATAGTTCTACAAACGCAATAAATAAGGAATACGATGACATTCTCGCTCGTCAGTCGACACGTGCGCTCACGATGCGCGTCGAAACGGGACTGAGCATAGCGCCAACGTGTGGACGGATCCCCAACGTTGGCGCGCCAACTTCCTTTGATAAAACCGACACGGCACGGCCAAGCCCCAACGTTGGCCCCAACGTTGGCGCCAAGCTATTTTGTCAGCACCACACGTTGGTGAGAGGCATTGGGACCAACGTTGGCCCCAACGTGTGGATGCGGGGTTACAAATATCCAGGATATACATTGACAACTTTTTCCCAAATATTGTCTCCTGTAATAGTGATGGAGAAACAAAAAAATATGATAAAAACTTAACCAGATTTATGATTGGTAGTCTGTGCACACACATGACTAGTGACCTTGGCATTAGAAGTATATTTAATAACTAATCAACCACAGATAACACTGCGAGGCACAGCTATTATGTGAATGTCATCAATCTTTATTATTTAACTATTTTTAGGGTTCCGTACCTTAAAAGGTAAAAAAAGGAACCCTTATAAGATCACTTTCTTGTCCGTCTGTCCGTCTGTCCCTGTGTCACCATCGATTATCTCAGGAACGGGTAGAGCTAGCAAGTCCCCCTTCGCAGGGGAATCTTTAAGGGGATTATTAGACCAACCCGAAATTTGGGTTGATACCATATACTAAGGTCTATAGTCCCTATTGTGAGTATAAAAATCAAGGTCCTACATACATTATTATTATTATTAGCCATAAGTGTCCCACTGCTGGGCAAAGGCCTCTCCCCACTCCCTCCAGACATCACGGTCTTCAGCAACAACCCTCCAGTCCGGCAAAAATTGCTCGAGTTCGTCCCGCCATCTCCGTTTTGGTCTGCCGCGTCGCCTTCTCGCTGGGTCGGGCTGCCACTCGGTGGCTACCTTCGCCCACAGCTCATTTGGCATCCGACAGACATGTCCTGCCCAGTTCCACTTCAGCGTCGCGGCCTTCGAAGCCACATCAACAATTTTAGTTTTGGAGCGCAGTTCGGTGTTTCGGACTCTGTCCGTTAACTTGACACCCAGGATGCTGCGCTCCATTGCTCGTTGGCAAACTTTGAGCTTGGACTTCAGAATGTTAGTCAATGACCATGTTTGCGCACCATATGTGAGAACGGGGAGGATACATACGTCCATTAATTTTCGCTTAAGCGACAGGGGTAATTCTCCCTTCATCATATCTCCCATAGACCAATAGCTCCTCCAGGCATTTTCGGTTCGCCGAGCGATTTCCTTCACTTGCCTGTCCTCGAAGGAGACTATTTGGCCTAAGTAGATGTATTCTTGGACGTATGCTAGGTCTTCTCCATCCACCGTTATTATGGTCTCAACGCTGTTGGTCATGACTTTGGTTTTTGACCTATTCATTCTGAGTCCAATATCAAAGCTTGCATAGTTAGTTGACGCCAATTAAAATTGTCCTCCGAGTTGTATGGGCGCTCATACAATTAAGCGGACTAGCTTAATTGGCACCATGGCTAGGTACGGAACCCTCGGCGTACGAGTTCGACTCGCACTTGACCGGTTTTTATTTAAATATAAGTACCTGCTTCTTAGCAATTTTATTGTTATGATAATACCCTCCCTTCTCGAAGCGCTCATGGTGTAGCTTGCTGAGTCATTCTTGATTGATTGTTGAAATTAAGCAATGTTTTGAGTGGATGGGTGATCAACAATTTGGATGGATGACCGCAAGTGGTGTTAAGAGCTGAGCGCTTCTGTGCTTCGGAGGGCATGTTAAATTGGACGAGGCTTTTAGGTGGCCTAAAAACTCCATCATCAGAGTTGACCACTAGCTCACATGATCTTACTTACTCTTTACCCTCCCTTCTAAAGAATGTCAAAATTATAGTGTGTATCATCTCTTAGACAAGTTTACTGTCTGCAAATAGAGTTGTATTATAGCAGCAAAGATAGCATCATGGACTGATAACATGCATGAATGAATTGTTCCTTTAAAGTGGAATCAGTTACTTATGAGACTAGCTGCGCCCTCGCGGCGTTACCCGCGTGGTGATGGCATATGGTGATGATGTTGATGATGATTGTTATAACTTCAGGGTTTTCAGGTTTTTATAGTTAAACACATTTGTATGATGAATAGACGCCAGTTTATTAGAGGTTCAGTTCCTGCCTAACATTAACATAACCTACAGTGCCACAAGTATAACTTGGCGCGGCTGAGCGCCACTGTGTTCAAAAAATATAATTAATTGTACAGAAAATACCACGAAATTTGGGAAAATATGTAAGAAAGATTTAATCATTTGCGTATTTGTATAGGATAGTTTAATGATATTTCGCATCATATTACTCTTTTTCCGTTTTTCCGTTTTAGTTCCTCAAATCGCCACCGCCAACTTATACTTGTGGCACTGTAAATACAAACTTCAATCAACGAAGACATTGACATTTGATTGACCATAGATAATACATAACACCTTCCCTCTTACTTTTGAGATCCTAACTAATTTTTAATTTTAAATCAACATTAACTTCTAATCATCAACATCCAATAATTTCCCTCCACTCTTCTGGTGGGGGTATCACCACATCTGACTCATTGTCATTACATTCGCTATTCTGTGTACTGTGTTCATTTTCAGCGCTTGCCTGCGATGCATGTGGGGGCCTGGTCCTCAGCAGCTGGTCCACATGTCTGCGGTGCCGTCCTCCACCTTCAGCTTCCACCTCATACACCGCTGGCTCCCGTCTGCTTATGATCCTCCCTCTCTGCCATTTGACATCTGTATTATATAGTCTCATTAAAACATATTCACCTTCTTTAAATACTTTCTTTTGTTTATCTTGTGCCTGGCCTTCCTCCTTCCTTTCCTCTCCCTCTGTCTCCTCAGTATTATCAGCATCTGGATGTAGTTGAGTAATAGGTGTCCTTAGCTTCCGGCCATTTAACAATTCAGCTGGGGTTTTACCAGTCACTGTGCTTGGAGCAGTTCGCATTTGAAATAACATATTGGTTACTCGCTCTGCCCAAGGCATGCCAGGAGGTTGTTTTTTAAGCTTCGTTTTTATTGTTTGAATGGTTCTCTCAGCCTGGCCATTTGTAGCTGGATGATAAGGTGCACCAGTTAGAAGTTTGATAGAATTTCTTTGGGCAAACTCCTTGAATTCACTTGAAGTAAAAGCCAATCCATTGTCTGAAACTATAATATCAGGTAGTCCATGATCTGCAAATGCTCTTCTTAGCATTTCAATAACCGATTTGCTGGACATGGAGGGAACAATTTCAACAATTGGCCATTTACTGTAAGAATCAACCAGCACCAAAAATGTCTTGCCTAGGAATGGCCCCATGAAATCTACATGTACTCTCGACCAGGGTCTTGTAGCTGCTTGCCAGGTGTGTTCAGTAACAGGTGGATTATTGCGACCAATCTGGCACAACTCACACCGACTGACTAGGTCTGCTATATCTTTGTCCAATGTAGGAAACCATAGATAGCCTCTAGCCATCATTTTCGTTTGGACCATCCCAGTATGTCCATCATGTAGTAATTTTAAAACCTGTTTTTGTAATGCTGTGGGAATAACCACTCTATTGGACCACATCACACATTCTTTGTTTAATGTAAGATATTCTCTTCTTCGATGGTATGGTAGCAATTCCGCATCTTCTATCTTTTCTGGCCAACCATTCAAGAGACAAAACTTTACTTTCTTCAGTACTTTATCTTTATCAGTCTCATTGGCAATTATTTTTGAATTAACCTTGGTGCTACCAATCTGGTCCACCAGCATTACATCTTCACGTGTTTGCATTTTACTTGGTGTTGGCCATCTGCTAAGGCTGTCTGCATCTCCCATTTCCTTACCTGGTCGGTACCTCAGATCATAGTTGTATGTGCTCATGATCATTGCCCATCTCATCATTCTGGCTGACACTAACTCAGGAATAGGTTTGTTTCTTCCAAAAATGCCAAGCAGTGGTTTGTGATCTGTAAATATTACAAATTGACGTCCCAACAAATATTGTCTAAATTTTACTAAGCCAAACATTATTGCTAAGGCCTCTTTATCTATTTGAGCATATCGGCGTTCATGTTGCTGTAGTGTTCTTGACCCCATTATGATAGGTCTTTCAGTACCATCCTCCATTTTGTGAACCAATACTGCACCCACTCCATAGTCACTAGCATCGCAAATCATGTGTAATTCCTTGTCTAAGCTGTAGTGCGTAAGGGTCAGGTCTGATGTTAACATTTTCTTTGCTGTTTCAAAAGCCATTTGCTGTTCCTTGCCCCATTGCCATTCTGCATCATTCTTCAATAAGTGATGTAATGGTTCCAATGTTGTTGCCTTGTTTTTAACAAATCTTTCATAAAAGTTGTACAGGCCTAAAAATGCTTTCAGGGCAGTCTTATTTGTTGGTGGTGGTTTCTTAGCAATTTCTTCAACCTTTTCTTTCGATGGGTGTACACCCTCTTCATCAATTTCAAAGCCTAGAAAAGTTATCTTCTTTGCTGCAAACACACATTTTTCTTTATTCAATGTCAAACCAATGTTGTTTAATCTTTTTAACACCTCTTCTACTCGTTCATTGTGTTCTTCTAATGTGTAACCGCAAACTGCTATATCATCGAGAAGGCAGGCTACTCCTTCAATTCCAGACAACAGGGATATCATCAGTCTTTGAAAGATGGCAGGGGAAGCATTAACTCCAAATGCTAAACGGTTCATTTTCATCAAGCCTAACGGTGTATTCAAAGTCAGAAGTTTTGCAGTATCCTCATCCACTTTCAGTTGATTATATGCCTGCTTGAGATCCAGTTTTGAAAAGTATTTTCCTCCCGATAAGTTGAAAAATGCTTCATTTGATGTAGGTAGAGGAAAGTTGTCTACCAAACATCCCGCATTTACTGTTGTTCTGTAATCTCCACACAGCCGCAGTGACCCATCAGGTTTTGTAACTAATCGCAATGGTGTAGCCCACTGTGAATGTTTCACCGGTGTCAAAATATTATTTTCAATCATTCTCCTTATCTCTTCATTCACCTTTTCTCTCAATGAAAATGGTACAGACCGGGCAGGCAGAAATACTGGTTGCGCATCCTTTTTGCAATCAATATGTACCAGTGGACCACAATATCTATCCAACTTATCCTTGAATATTTCTGGAAACTTCTCTGCAAAGTCTGTGACCTCGTGATCAACAGTATGGACGCCTTGTATGGAAATACCTAGCGCGTCGAACCATGAACGGCCTAGTAGGGGGGGACCATTGCCACAGCTGACCACCAGAGGCAGTTTAGCTTTCCTTTCACCATACTGCACTTCAACATCCTCCCCTCCCATCACCTTCAACTCGCTACCAGTCCACGTGACCAACCTGCTCTTGAACGGCACCAACGGTCCTGGGAAAGCATGTGCATGTTGCACATAAAGGCTATGTGGCATAATAGTACGTGCCGACCCGGAGTCTACTTCCATTTGTAGTGGTACACCGTTCACTGTTATCTCCACCATCATTGGTTCCACAGCCACCGTGCCCACACTTCCAGATACTCCATGTATCCTTACCCCGAAGTTGTCTTCAGACTCTGAGCTTCCTTCTCCGTTTACTTCACAAGATTGCACCTTGTCTGCACTCTTGATTTTGCAAGCAGCTCTCGTGTGCCCCTTTTTGTGGCATTTATAACATGTTGCATACATGAATCTACATTTTGATTCTCCATGTCGCTTCGCACAATGAACACACGGCGATTTTGAAGAGATCGCGTCGACACTCATAGGCACAGGCGCAGGCGCACCATCCACCTCCGATGACGATAAACTGCTGCCTGCCACACCTTTTTGGATTGCTTCATTGTTTAAGGCTCGTTGCACCACAGAATCGTAGTTTAGATCCACAAATTTCATCTTGAGGAGTTCTTTTCTCAAAGTGTTGTCTCTCACACCCAATACTATTTGTTCAGTCAATCGACGTTCGATGTTATCCTGGAAATCACAACGCGCACTTATCTCATGTAAAGCTGCGATAAAAGTTGTGATCGTTTCGTTCTCTTTTTGTTTACGCTTGTAGAACTTGTCCACTTCTAGTATCGGGTGCGGCTTCGGTACGAAAAACTTGTTGAGAACTTCTATAATATCTTCGAATGGAACTTCACTAGGTTTTCTTGGCGCCAACAATGATACCACAACCGCATACGCCTCCTTTCCACATTGAGACAGGAATAGGGCTCGTTTCTGTACGCTATCCACTGGTCCTGCAGCATCCAAAGCGAAAAACAACTGTTCCCGGTAATTTTCCCAGTTGTCCTTTTGTGGCTCGAATTTTCCGGGCAAAACCAAACTTGCGATGTGCGTAGCCGCCGCTCCAATTGTTGTACTCGTCGCCATTGTTATAACTTCAGGGTTTTCAGGTTTTTATAGTTAAACACATTTGTATGATGAATAGACGCCAGTTTATTAGAGGTTCAGTTCCTGCCTAACATTAACATAACCTAAATACAAACTTCAATCAACGAAGACATTGACATTTGATTGACCATAGATAATACATAACAATGATGATGAAGTATATCTTCCTCAAGAATAAAGCTATCAAATGCAGAAATAATTTTTCAACTCCTAGTTCCTGAGATAAGTGCATTCAAAAGAAACTTTGTCCACTTTTAAAATTGGTTGGTATACTTAGATAGTACTTGTTCATTCATAACTCTTAGGCTTACCTATATTTAAGTCTGTTTCAAGCATCAATGTTTTTAAAGTTCTCGATGCAAATGAGTAGTGAGTCATCTCATGATACAATACATGCTTGAGCACTCTTAAATATAGCCTATATATAGGCAGTAAACAAATATACTAAGAATTGATGGTCATGCTATACAAAAAAGGAGATGGATTGATAGTTATAGAACCATAGAGAATGTGATTTAGAAAGATGTATAAAGTGATATCGGTGGATGGAAGTTGGGCTCAAGAACTAAACCTAGGTACTAAAGATTAAAAAGAGTGTATCATGTAGCATTTTGTCTAGACCTAAAAGATGCATGCATGAGAATTACTGTCTATATTGTGTTTAAATGATCACTAAATTTTCATCATTGATACTAACTGTATAAGGATCTTTAGGCAAGCTTAATTAAGTTATTTTGTGGTAATTTGGTGATTATGATTACAGAGACAGAAATCAAAGTGTTCTCGAGTGTTATAAGTTTCACACATGATTTACACTATCGTGTCTAAAAATATCACAAAACTGTTCCACTATCTACACTGTTGTTTGAACTTACCAGTAGTGTTACCCGGTTTAACTACCAAATGTCCGTATTTTGCGGATTTCTATAGGCTCAACACAGTGGTGGTAATACCCACAGACAGAACCAATGATAGTACCCAACAATAGCATCGAAATTGTGCAGTACCGAACCACGGAATATCTATCGTACAAAAAGTGGCTGGCAACAAACTGAATTTGAATCTCTGGCAAGGTTAAAACCAGAAAAGTTACTATGACTGCAAGTAAAATAGCAATTTTGCCTATGCTGTGCTTTGTGCGTATTGTAATCCAGCACAGCAGGAAGGCAGCACCCCACACAACCCCCAAAATATACACCCCCAGACTCAAAGTAAGACTAAGCATTATTCGATACGGTAATCATCGGAATATTTTGAGTCCATGCAGCACAGAGTCAATCACACAAGACGACACAACAATGTTAGTGATAAATGATGCACTCCCACAAAGCGATTATTTCTTGTTTCTCTACTAATAAAGTTCATAAAAACCTGCGTAAATTTCACAACCTCCGCCAAAAACACAAAAACAATTTTGATTTGATTGATGTGATGTCAGTCAGTCAGTCAGAAAAAACAATTTCTTCTGTCTTGTCTGACACTGACTGACAGTGACACTGATGATCCGAATGACATGATAAATGGCATGACACTGACATTGACTTATCAGATTTAACCATCTTTTTAAAAAAATGTAACTTGATATTTACTTACTGGGAGAAGAAATGCTTAATATTTTATTTGCTTACCTCTTCCAAGGTTTGGCAGTCCTTACTTACGTAACTTTTAGGCTTTTAAAGCTTTTACGACGTTAAGCCATGAAGGAGGCCGTAGTAGGCCTAAACTACTAGTAAGCTAGTAAGCCTGAACTCCGTCACACTAGCTCAACACTTCTGCCAACGGATTTTGGCATTCGTGAAGTTAGCCATTTCGATGCTCAGTACAACTTTTTAAACAATTTTTACTGCACAGATACAAGCTTCACAAAATAATGTCTAACCCAAGAACCCAAGAACCTTCTATATCGGGACTAGCCTTTATGGTCTTACCCCTCTAGCGAAACGGTATAAGATTAATTTGAAAATCAAATCCAATACCGTCACTAAAATCTACCTTAATAATCGATTCTTATCAGTCTCCGTATCGTTATCACCGTGGAAGGTGCTCCATGAAAATGCCAATTTATGGTGTTATACCAGTGCAATAAAAAACCACTACACCTCAAATCTTTAAAATATGGTGTGACATTTCATTATGTATATATTTTTTTGTGTTTTAGCTGATTTTCTACTTCAATATACATTATTTTATTTTAACTGAGGTTAAAACATCGATTCAAAAACATTACGACTAAAATGAAAAAGATCGCATCGCCTGCCGTCACGTCTCTGTTTAATTTTCAATCGTAACGGATACGGTGAATACGGTCTTTAATTGCCTAGCAATGTCTTTTAATTACTATGTTTTGGACATCACTCATGCACGACTGTCTAATGACAACTGTCTTGAGTGACAGTGCCACGATACTAATGCGGTTTTTAAAATAATGTTTAGGCCTTATTGCGATTAGCAATGGTTCGAATTTTGAATAATTTAGGTTTACAAAGGTACAAAATTTGCGTGGCGAGACTATGCATAAGGATGAGGTAATGAAAAATAATACTTACCTACTCCTTATCGATATCGATAAAAATATTTTCGTTATATTTTAAAACAGGGTCTAGGACCAAAAAGTTACATAATATATGTAAGTGGGTGGATCAACTTTTAAGGCACTCTTTTTTTGTCCCAGACATAAAAGTTGCAATATAATCTGCATTTCAGTTTAAAACATGTCGACGTAAAATTAGATGCTTTGCTAGTTTTGGAAGTTTCATAGTTTATTAGTTTACTCAGCAGAACGTAAGCACTCTCCATACAAAAAGCATGTGGCCTAAGTGATGAAACAATATACGATATTTCATAAAAAAAAATGTATGAATGCACAGTATTTTCACATAATATTACGATTTTAAAAATGAGAAGCTTACTTTTAAAGATAACATTCATAAAAGTTTGAATGTAATTAAAAAAAAATTTAAAATAAAAATTTGTAATCATACTTCATCATCTTCCTATGTATGCTTAGATCCTTAAAACTACGCAACTGATTTTGATGCGGTTTTTTTAATAGATAGATTGATTCAAGAGGAAGGTTTATATTCGTATGTGCAATACATGCATAATATAGTAGAGAAACACTTATAATTATAGAGGTTTCTAGTGTGATGTGTGATGTGACCCGTGCGAAGCCGGGGCGGGTCGCTAGTTGTAAATATTTGTAAGTACCTTTAGATTATTAGTTTTGTAAATAAATATATTTTACAATTATAATGAAGATTTATTGATAATCCTAAATCATTTACCTAGTCTTTTATTACAAGTATTTTTTTGGATAGAAATGGTAAAAAAACATGTAACCTACGAGTACTTATATACACATTTTCTACTGTTAGTGTAAAAAACATCGACATCTTCAATATCGATATTTATCAATCCCTATGAAAGTCGTGTCAAAGCAATTTTTCGTAGTAGTGATACCAGTATATTTTCTCGCAATATTTATGGTAGGTACAGATTTTAAGAGTAGGTAAGTACATAGAGCTTTATTTTAAGATTAACTAAATGTTTATAATGTAAAAATTGTGACAGGCAACATCATTTATCTCACACAAAAACTAAGCCGCCGCGAGGGCGTGGCAGTAAAATATATTAGGTAGGTAGGTATATTTATATAAATGTAAGAACATGTTGAGAAATCTAAAGATGTTGTAAAGGAACAGCTGGACTGGTCCAAGTCACTGTCATTGCATTGGAAGTGGAAAAACGAGCAGTACATTTTCATACATTTTTGCGTCGCCGGTGCCGGTGCCGTGCCGGGCCAGTCGAAAAACGCCCATTCTACTAATGACAAACGACTCAGTTGTGGTAAGGTTTTAGCTAAAGTTTGGACTTTGCAGAACACATTTTTGAAAAGCTATTCTACTATTCACCAAATGGCTGACATTTATGAGATCGAACCAAAAGCAGCGGAATGATTGACGTTGTCATCTAGTAGAATTGGGGAGAGATCACTTTCTGTAAATAAAATCGTTACAATTTTAAGATTTATTGATCAAAGACAAAGTGTGCTACACGTCTCAACAAAATATTTTCACATGGGGGAACATAAAATTATGATAGTGGTATCACTATAAGTTTTCATGTATGGCAGAAATATGTCAGAAATAATGTCATGTGTGACAGTTGGGTCCCTTCCCCCTCAGCAAGTCACAGACATATTTTGACCATTTTGTTTGAAGAATTATAAGCGTCGCGCGTCCCGATATAGAAGGTTCTTGGTCTAACCGGATATCGCGGATTGACCACCAGACTGATCCGCACGCGTTATGGGGAGAGGCCAAAACAAAATAATTGGCGTTCGTTTCGCATCTCTAGTTTGACAGTTGGACAGACTGCCTCTTTGTTATGTCAAACAAATGTCAACATAGTTGATTTTGTTGTGTTGGATCGATTGTAATTTGATAAAGTGATTTTCTGGTGCTGTGTTGCTGTCAATTTTAGAAAGGTGAGTTATTTTGTGATTTTTCACTAGAAATCCGTGTTTATATTTGTTTGCAGATGTTATAACTTTACTTATTAAGCTGATTCACATAAGTTTGGGATGATTGCTGCAGATAAAAAGTATTTCTAACCGTGAAATCGTATCGCCATTTTCCGCTTGGTAAACCGATTCTGAAATGTTTTTTTCATTTTCTACACGTCATTGTACTCAATTACTATCCCCTTTGTGGTCTATTCAGACACTGGTATGGAAGATAGGTGGTCAAATAAAGGTTTGATAATTAAAACCAAGTTTTGCGCTATAGGGATCAGAAACCTACCTTCCATTCAGATTTGATGACTAATCGCAGCTAACAAGGTCTATTATTTCGCGTATAGAGCTATTTCTCGACGAGTATTATTATGAACCAGCTTATTTACCTATAGCTTAATTTCTTACAGTTGTAACATGTTCCAACACCAAGGGACCCTGAACTGTTCCCTAACTAGCCCAATGTTGAAAATTTACTGATTTTCTTTGTGATTAATATGTAAAGATCTTCAAGGCAAGGTCATTTTAAATGCATCAAACAGTTACTAGCAGTTCGTAATCTGTTATCTCTATTTTTGTTACCAAAAGGTACTTAAGTAAATAATTAGTATGGTATGGTACCCATAATCTTAAGTATCAACCTATATATTGTTTCAACTTAAAACACAAATATTGACTATGGAAATGAATAGGTAGGTAGTCAAAAACAAACAAAATACAATAATTGCTACTCAATGCTAGGTCGACTGCACCCAGCCTCTATTTCAATGTCAAGTTGTTAAAACAGAAGATGTCACAGATTACATTACAATTCCTATCTTAGAATAGGTATAATCTGTGGCTTGATATCTTTCTTACATTTTGCTATGACACAGTAGAGGCTGGTGTATTAGATAATAAATGATGTCATAGGGTGTGTAATATAAATGTGTGACTTATAAATTAGTATATTTTTTAGTATCATTTATGCAGAAAATTAATTAATAATTTAGTTAATAAATAATTCACATTTAAAGTCAGCTAATTTGGCTGTAATTATAACAGTTAATTAACTTAATTTCATATAACATAAATGGAAGATCTGAAATCAGTTTTCGTCAACAATTGTCTGATCCTGTTGATTGTTGATTTTGTAAAAGGCTAAATGCTGAAGACAGAAAATACAAATTGGTTTAATCATACCATATTATCATAACAACCTGTCTATTTACAACAACAAAGATACTAGAACTCGTAATTTTTGGAGCTGAGCCAGTGTTTTTCACTCAGCAACAAACATGCAATTCTGCATATGACTCATATAATCCATTGTTTCCGATGTCTGTTGTAGGTACTTGTAAAACTTAATTGACTTGTGTAGTACCTGAATACTGAATGAAACACCTCGACACTTGAAACATCTTCATAAAGGCACTCAGTTTGCAAGGAAGTTAGGGAACAAGTAAAGTTAACTGAAGCAAATAAATTTATTTTTAACCAACTTCAAAAAAAGGAGGAGGTTCTCAGTTCGTCTAGGTACTTTTCGATTGGTGCCATAAAAATTTGGTGAGGATCTGTTTAGGATCTTCGGAGTTAACAGAACGGAATGCGCCTTGAGAGTGCAGAAAATTACTAAAACATTGGAGTAAGTATTTGAAAATTTTTAATTTAGGCACTTGCTGAAAGTCTTCTTCTTTAGGGTTACGTTACTGTAACTAGGGTTGTCTTTAAAAGTCTTAACGCATTCAGTGCTACTAGAAGATGCAGAGGGCTGCAGTGTCTTCTAAAAGAGGGGGCCCGCAGCACCTTGTACATTGGTACGGTGGCATGGCATTGTTTCTTTTCGATCGAGCGAGCGAAGCGAGCGAAGATCTTAGTGGTAAGTTGGGCGATTTTGCTTTGTATGTTTGTATGTTTGTATGTTTGTATGTTTGTATGTTTGTATGTTTGTATGTTTGTATGTTTCACGAATTGTTGTTCGAGCATAACTGTCGAACCGTTCATCCAATCTGCATGAAACTTGGTAGGTCAATAGGTTGTGGTAAGGAAATTTACGGTGGAGCATATGAGCTTAATCGATGAAGGGGTTGTGAAGATATTGGGTTCCCAAGGGGGTAAAAAATTATGAAAGTTACACAAATATATTGAGTGGGGTGTCATACGAAAGGGCTTATTTTGTACATTCCAAAATGGTTTTTATTTTTAATCTAGGATGTATAGTTTTTGAAATACGACCAAAGACCAAAAACTACGAAACCAGAGCTGCAAGAGCTCCCGTTTCATAGAGTTTCGATGTCTTCGTAGCTCATTGACTGGTCGGTCTTAAAAAGAGAGTGGCATCGTTGCGGTTTGGTTTGCAATGATTTTAGTTGCTACTTGATTTATTTTAATGATAAAAAATTTTTTGATAAAAAATGAAAATAATTGGGGTAAAAAAAGTTAAGTAAACAAATATATTGAGTGCGGTGTCAAATGAAAGGTCTTTATTTGTACATTCTAAAATAGTTATTATTTTTATTCTAGGACGTATACTTTTAAAAATACGACGAGAATTCATCGAGTGCGCGAGATCTCAGTTCGGGGCGAACTACTAGTTTATGAGATAGTGGCTAATTCTGATGACGGAGTTTTTAGGCCACCCGAAGGCCTCCGCCGTGTTTTAACGACTTAAACACCGGGACCGACAATTTAACGCACACAAGCACGGAAGCGATCAGCTGTTAATGCCAATTACGATCACCCATCCAAATTGTGACCGCTAAGGGAGTGTACACATTGCGTTTTTTGCAGCGCGTTTGTATCGATACAAACGCGATTCGAACGCGATGCGAACGCGCAGCCCCCCTCCCGATTCGCTTTTGTATGGAAGAAAACGCGTTGCGAACGCGCGTTTGTATCGATACAAACGCGCAGCTCAAAAACGCGCTACAGAAAACGCAATGTGTACACTCCCTAAGGTGCGGGCCGGACAGAAGAGACGTAAGAAGAGGACGTGTCGCGGACAGGGCGCCAGCGAACAGCGTTACGCCCGCGCCCCGTCTCTTCCGTATGTTTTGCGTCGCGCGCGACGCTTCTATACAATTTGTATGAAAGGGACGCGGAAGAGACAAATGTCCGCGCCCCGTCTGCGTCTTACGTCTTTTCTGTGTGTCCAGCGCCTTAGACCGTCGCTAACTTAACGAGTTATCAAGAACGTGACAATTTACAAAGATGCTAGAATAAGATAAGGAATCAACTTTGTTTGTTTTTATAAAGAATATTGGCTCATATATTTTTGGGTTTACTCAATGTCGTTTTGCGGGTGTTCGACCGCGACCGTGAACCTTTAAAGGGCATTATCGCACAGCCCTCGCTTTATAAACTTGACGATCTTGACAGCAAATTATTTTATTTCCAGGTTCAATTCTGTTTTGTTTGTCATTTTAGTAAACAACTAGCAGCCCGCTCTCGTGGTACCGACATTGTACCACTCAGGGATATGGTACCTAGCTTTATTCCCGTTAATTATTTTTTTTAAATGGGATGAGATGTTTTGGAGTTTACTCCTTCATCCAAAACAATATGTTACCGCTTAATGCCGGTCACCAAATCGTTGTTTTGGTGGTGGCATTACAGTTAGAGCGCTTCCGTACTTCAGAGAAAACGTTCTACACTAGATTGCCAGTCCCAGCTGTTAAGCCAAAACGAAGACCCTCAGGCGGCTTAGAATGCCCTTAAAGTTAGTTCGTTTGAACTTAGTAAGTTCAACTTACCTTTGCCCTTTGATACATTTCTAATGGACATCGAAACAATGGCTAAGCACCTGCTCAATGCTTGTGACCGTTTCGTGCGTGACAGTAATCTGGAATGCACCTGTGTCACAGACTACGTAATAGCAACCTGTCGACACTCGCAGTTCAGTGACCTGAGGAATACCCTTTTATGGCTCTAAAAGCTATGTAGAGTTGGATATCGTATCAATCGATATCGAAATGAAAGCACAGAAATGATTTAATGATAGATTTCGACTGCTCTCAATCATCTATGGAAAATTTTAGATTGATTATCATATGGTTGAAGGGTTGCACACAAGGAAACACGAATAAATAGGTAGGTAAGTATAACGTTAAAATTAAAAACCTTAAGTAAGTAATATTCATATATTGAAATAATATAAAATGTAGAAATAAAGAAAATATTTCGCATGTAAAAGTTATTTATTTTTCGTAACAGGTCGTAAAAGCACTTAAAATGCCTTCGTCTTTTATACTGGATAGGTATAAGTATGTAGGTATTTTTGCTACTTCCAGTTTTTATATTAAGTGCTACAATACTCATATATCCAGTACGTAAGATATAAATTGAACCGATGAACCGGTCTAGCTATTTGCAACCGATGGCATAGTCATTTATTTGTACCTCAGCATTCCATTGTTTTACTTTATTTCAGCTCTCACTGTACACTGTAGTTTTTACTGCTTCTGTTTTGGATTTCTGTTAACATACCATACGTTTTGTCCCATGCGACATTCTCCCTGCTATTTCGAGCCGTGTCCTTGACAGGCTGAATGTAATAAATGCCCGTATTCAGTCTACTGGCTTTTGTGTTGTCTAGACTGAAGCTTCCTGAATCAGTAAGGTAATCTGAATTCTGGGATCTCTTGGGTTTGATCTTGCTAGCTTTTGTATCCGAAATTTGAATAAACCTTTCTCATTGCTTACCTTCGTCACAAAGACCCTTGTCTTTAGAGTACCTTAGTGATGTACATTCTTAATGATATGTGGGTGGATAGGTATAGAGAAAGTTCGTTCTTACAAGTACTTCATTTTACTACCTACGATCATAATAATTATAATTGTTCAGGCTTCCCACATTGAGGTTTACGCAAGGACCCACACTGCGACCACTCCTTTAAATTATCTTCACATCTAAACTATTAATCGGAAAGTGAAATTGAAACAGAAAATATAGCTATTAATATATCATCGAACAAAAAAAAATAAAACAAAGATCCGATTCAGATAATATTTGACGAACAAAGAATGTTTGAAGATGATAATAAAAAGGGAAAGTAATTGCTTCATGAAATAGAAAGGCTAATAACCCAACGCCAGTTTCACCAGCAGGCTTCTAATTTAATTATTTCACTTATTCAGTCTGCTTCTGTCTGTTAATTTTAGCTACATCCTAGGTTTCTATCGATTTAAACAATGGAGCTCTATAAGGCTTTCGTACTAATTTCGAGTCCTCCACTGAAAATACCGTTGTTCTTAATTAAAAATTGAAATATCATTTATTTAGTAGAATCACTAAGATCACTTTGAATCGTCTTAAGAGCTAGGTGATTCTACTCCTGTTCTTTCGCGAGCAACACCGTGAAGAATCAGGGAAAAACAAAATAATAAAAATTAACCTATAAACTTTTATTAGTGTCATAAAAATACCTAGTTCTTCCGGTTATTTATTTATTGTCACTACAACTTTATAGGTTATTATGATTACCAACTAAATAAAAAAGCCATAATGTTTTATTATTTTCTGTGTTATTGCACTTATGCACTTGTAAATGTAAACAAATTGCCTAGAAAGTAAATTGAGAAAACATTTCTATATTCGATTAGACCTATCTTACATCCAAGTAAAAGCAATCATAAACCATCCCATTCGAAAGCGTCTTTAATCTATTTTATTTCATCTCTATAATTATTTTAAAGTTCAAACGCAGTAATTACATCTTCCTCGATATTAACTGTAATACAGTTATTATATCTGTCTCCATTTTATTCTGTTGTATGGGAGTCGATGTTATCATTGTTTATAATTTCGATTGTTATAATCTATTCGATTCGGTGGTCCACCTACGTGATAGGTTATTTCCTTTGCTTATTGCTTTCATTATGCTTTCAGTTCACAAGACACCTTCCTGCCATTAAAGTTATTTATGATACATAATGCAATTACTGAGAATCAATCAATTGCTGAAGATTTTATTGTTTATAACAAAGTTGCTGCCTTTATAGCAATTGTATAGTTTTATTGTTATATTATTAGGCATTTTTAAAGTCTATATCAAACTAACTACCACCCACGTCTTCGATCGCGTTAAATCGCGTAATACCATTCCAATGTTTTAAATAGACTATTAGGTTTTTACGATCTACATTTCAAGTTTTATCCAAATCCAGCCACTGAAACATACATAGAAAATATACTCGCAAACTTTCAGATTTACAGCACTGGTAGGATAGACAGCTCCGTAGTACGATAGTTTCACCTTGGATTAGAATTGCAAATAGAACGTTGGTATCCGACAACGTACTTCAGAATTGCATTGACAGCGTCGGTCCATCTACCGCATATCTGTTTGTTTAAATAAATTAATCAGAATCCAAAGAGACAATGACCATGACCGCTTCAGGCTGCGTGAGTCACTATCGATCGTTCTGGCGTAACGTGTATTCACGAGAAAATATGTAGGAACTTAGTTTTGCGAGTGCGGTACGCTGAGGAAAGTATTTCGTGCGGAATTCTAGCGGTGAGATGCAATAACGGATTTTATTATTTTTTTATACCTTTTGGCTTACAATAGACACCTAAGGTGTTATTAAGTTTGTAAACGATCTTTTTGTGTTCCATTTCCCTGTATTCTGTGTTGTTTTATATTTGGAAATAAATACAAATTATGTTTATTTGGAACTAAATATCATAATCATAATAGACGGCGAAAGTACGAATTTGCCATTTCTTAGAAATATCAATTCAGTTGTGTTCAATGACCCCATTTATTTCTTACCTGATACTTTATTTGTATTGGATGACTTGACTATTAACAATACTAAGTTAAATCGTACTCGTATGACTAAACTTATCTTACTCATTCAGTGTGGTTTTGCAAACTTCACTGATCTCTGGGTTTGAGAGATTGTCTGAGCAACATCATTAATTTATGTTATGATGCGTCTCTTGACAGAGTTAACGGCCACGTTTGCTGTAAATGTCATCATCCTCACTTTACCAGTTCTAAGATCATAAAATAGTCGCATATATAATTATAGCTGTAATAGCATAGCACAAACAAAACTGTAGTCTCGTCTAATTATTATTGTACACCTAGTTTACAAGTATCGCTATGGACAGGTTTATTTTCCTTTCATTAAACGATTCGTGTTAATAGCTTCAGTCTCATAGCTATATTTACAGATTATTATCTTCAATGTCCCCATTAATTTATTCTACTACATTGAATTCAGCAACGGGTACTATTAGGAACAAATTATTATCGGTTACCTTCGTGGCTAGAATATTTAGTACCTAAGTAATATTGCTAGCCGTGTTGAGGGAGTGAGACAGTGCCTCGACTTTCGACCGTCGTCGTTGGTTTGAATCTCGGCCGAGTACCAATTTATTTTGTTTCGGGTATTTATTTATATGTAAGTATGCGCTTTGACACGATCTCTAAAAAAAAACGTATTAAAACATGCGGCTTAGCTAGGTCCATATTTATTTCTGTAGACAAAACCAATTAGGTAAGCCAGAGGTGTCCAATGCATTATTACATCGAGTTATTATGTTGGCATAGATATGACATATAAATCATCTAGTAAAGATGTATAGGCCTGTTGAGTTAATATTGTTAGATTGCGTTCGTTCGTCGATATCATATTTATTCTACCCTGTTTCTGCATGGTTCCAATCGATGCCCATGACCACGGCTGTTTACATAAGTTCTTGAAAACAGTATCATGTTTATCGTGTAACTTATATCACAAACTATGCAACTAGTTCCACTACATCTGTTCTGTTCACATTATTATTTCCCCTTTTAGTTTGTTCTCCTACACGAGATTCAGTTTGCTTGAGAAAGTTTGTTCTTACTTCCCGTGTCAAAAGAATACGGTTTCATTTCAATTCCCCAATGTTACATAAACTCTTGCATCACTTATTTGGGATCAATAGAGAAAGTTTATTGTTTTCGAGTGGGAAATTCTAGATAGACGTATATTAAATTGAATAACTTTTTACGTTATGTGGATTATTGAGATCGAAAACAAATAAAATACTACCAATTCATTGAAAACTGCTGGAGTTGTAAAAATAACTTCGAAGTTTCGTTGAAAACTCGACCTTGATTTTCATGCCAACTTTCTAGGTACATCAGCAGTGTTGTGTAATATAACATCCTAAATCGAATCTATAAAACTAGATAGAGAATTTCTGACGGTTTTACCTATCTAAATTCCTGCTCCATAATTAGAAATTCCTCTCGCACAGAGTGCACATTAATTTTCTAACTATGTTATAGCCGCAGTTTTGTCTATGTTAAGGCTTATGTTACCTAGAAACTTTGTCGAGTCAATTTTGTACGTGTAGGTATCTACTGAAACTGGGTTTCCACGCGAACATGTAACTAATTTTGCGAAGGGTGGCCATGGGTAGAGTTATGTAACATGTTTGTTTTAATTTGGCCAAACATGGTTCCAATACTGGCAGGCATATTAATTGAAACAAATATAGTTTCAACATCGCTGTCTACACTACAGATTTCTAAAATAAACTTAATCTCTTTCATATCAGTTACCATATATTCCTATGGTTATTATAGCCCTTTGGTCCTTAAGCTGTTGTCATATAAGAGTATTTAAAACTGTATCATTGATTGTTGTCGTTTATAAAGGATTGGTATAATCCTAATATATCTTTCCAAAAACATCATTTTATCTATCTCGCATATATCAAACAATGTTTCAACCCTAATGTTTGTCGAATCCAAATGTAGTTGTCGACGACTTGTATTTGTGTCATTAGTCATTACATTAGATCACTTTAAAAAATAACGTAAAATGTAATCTCCGTCGGCAATTTAAGTTATCTAGTCGTATGTAGAGAGCTGAAAAATTATATAAAACTTAATACCTTATTCTCGGTGAATCTCCAGAATTTCAAATGGATGGAGCGAGGATAAACTTTTATCTGTATTTCTGCTCTGCTTCAAAGAATAAGTTTAGAAAAGTATTCAAAACCTAGAACTGTTTGAAATGTAAACATGAATATGTATCTACTTAAACACCTATTTTCAGAAAACATCAACACCGACTTAAAATGAATTGTAAAATAATAAATACATTCATTGATCTCGAATCCAGTATCTCATAATTCGCAAATTGAATTGTAAAATAATAAATACATTCATTGATCTTGAATCCAGTGTTTCATAATTCACAAAATGTAAGTAACTTCCAAGAAATACAATTAAAATCTAGGTCATCTCATAAACGCGTTATGGATTTCAGCGAACTCAAGTTTTAAGCTGCAATTTGTTTACTTTGCTAGACATTTTGGCGTCTCTCTTTGTCTTATCGATTCATTTGACCTTGTCCCCGGATTATGTAACAAATCCACCCGCTTCATTAAACTCCACCTCAGCTACCTCAACATCAGCGTCTTTACTATTTTCCGGGGCTTCTTAATGGGCTTTGTTATCTATCGCGCAATTAACAGTTGATTAGCATTGTATAATACTGTAGTCTTCAGCGTTATCGCTGTTCTCGCAATACTGGATGTCCTGTTGCCAGTGTTGCGGCTTAAACGTCTTACTTAACCGTTTCATGCTTATAAAATTACGATAAGTACAAGTTTAAACGAAACAATTTCATATACCTTTTGAAATACCATCTGTCACCATAACGGACATTTATAATCCAACAGTTCGTCACGTTAACTTCTCATTCCTGGAATTATTCGATAAGACGTGACTTTTAATGAGATGAATGAGAAATTTTACAATCCATTAAAAAAACGGAAACTGGTTTCAATTATAAGCATCAAACAAGAATAATTGAGATGAATATCGATTGAAGCGTCCCCTAAACCTTTGGTATCATAGATACTCGTGATTCACGGCCACCCCTGCATTGCGCTTGTTTGTGTGCGTCCGAAGTCGGACGTGTTGCACAAGCTGCGTGTGTGCGAGGGGTTGGGGTAGTTCTGGTTAATGCGATTGGCAAACTAGGGCGGTGAAACGACCAACGATAACATTGTTTTGATGTTTTCTTGCTTTACTGCTTCTTGTTTGTGATCATATATTTATACAAGAACTTTCAGATCTGTATGTTAGTTTCTTGGCAGGTGAAATTCTGTCTAATGTGATTATGTGATTGTTCTCAAAATAATATGATATTTAGTTGTAATTGTGTGTGTTGGACTGAAGATCTACACTTGCAGTTTATATAATCAGTCAATTTAAAAAGCAATACAGCGAAATGAGAAAGTAAATCTCATCAAAGCAGATTATTACTTTGAAAGTGTCAGAGGAATAATGAAGATTTTGATTGAGTCGAGCGATAGATTAGACTGTATAATCTCTAGCGGTGATAGTGTCAATCGACATGTTTTTTTGATTATCAACTCGATAATGCTAATCGAGTGGCGCTTACTGCGTGCGCCTCACTAGGCCACCGGTGGCGAGTTCGCGAGTCGATTCACTTTAGTACGCATCGGGAACCCCTAGCGATCGGACGTATAGCTCGCTTTCATCGCGAACCGGCAAATTAAATATATCAAAACATTTACGCGTCCAAGATAATATACCCGTCCTGTGTCCCGTCTAGTTTATTAACAGTGACAGTGTTTGTATGTTTAAGAATCATAAATCTTAGAACATCCGTCAGTGGATTTTCAGTGGTGCACATTATTTTTTTGCTTATCGGTCGTATGCGGCTAGCTATATAAAAATTTAACGTAATCGCGTGTTGGTAAACGAGGTCTTGTATATTTTATCGATTACTTGCCTACGTTGTTTTCACCTCAAACTATTCGTAATAAATGTTTTTTGTTTTGCTACATTGTATACTAGATATTACCCGGTTTTATAGAAAGCCTCTATAATCTATAGCATAGGCAAATTTAACTTAGTGTAAATCAAATTAATTCAAATCTCATTAAAATTCCTATCACCTCGTAGTTTGTCTTCGGCTCAAAGATTCAATCAAACGAATCGTGCTTGCTTTCTAACACTTTTACTTCTGATTTTATCATTCCGATCACAACATTCGCCGTCAATTTTAATTTAGGATTATTACGAGCATTTTAAATGCTGTTGATATTATTAATCCTGATAACATGTAAAATATAAATTACTTTACTGCCTTTATCCTGTTAGTATTATTCATTTGATGACGATTTCATATACGTTCTCTTAGCACTTATATTTTTTTGGAAACCAATCTCTGAAAACTTAACACATTAGAGACGACATTAAGTATTTTTCTAAGAGAAGAGCTAAATTAATTTCTAGGTTTTTAAAGAATTTGTTGTAAAATTACGGGCTGATATTTTTCTATCACGATCATCCAAATATTCATTATTACAATAAAACTACGTCTTAATTTAGTTATAGAGACCAGCATGACCAGTGCGATTCATATTCCTTAAAACGCATCCGATTTGAAGATTTTCTTCGGAATGTTGACGTTTTTTCAGTAAAGAAACGTTATTTTTTGAATTCGGAATACATTCTGTGAAGTTGTGAATTGCCCCGCAGGTTACTGAGATTACACAAAACATAATTCGTTTATAATTTCCATATAAATATCTGGATTCTTTTGAAATCATTTTGATTATGTAATTTAAATAAAATTATTTTATGATTACAAAATTTTATTTCTAAATATCTTGGTCACCCTCACCAATGAATATCTCAGTCCGGACGTCGTCGACCTATATCTCAGAGTCGCCGCTTTCAACATGATTATGCACTCAATGTTCGACAATATCATTGAACGTTTACTAAAACGTTAACCCGGTTTTATTTCCTCATAAATTTCGTTAATCTGTGTTAGCTGAATTTAATTTGGCAGTATTCTAGCTACTTGATTGTTGGAGATGATGAAATGACTATGTTTTGAGACAATAACAGAAGGTCCAAAATCCTGTTGCAAGTTTGGTCTTTTCATTATAACGAGCCAATTTGGTTGGGACTTTAATAAGATTATAATTTTTCTTCCAAACAAAATCCGATCTTTTCTTTCATAAGAAGTCTTCTAATCTAAAATTCAGTATATCAATTTTAATAATTTTCCCGAGAATGTTCAATGTAAACTCATTCATTTTCATACTACTTTATCGAAGACTTCATAAAAGCTCCTTTGCGTTCCTCGAGATTTCCCTGGAGTACCACAAGGCACTCACTTTGAGCTAGGAAGTCTTAACATGCTCAGTATTAAACAGGTCAGACGTTTGAGAGAAGTTTCTTTTGGCTTTGAGAAAGCTTTGTTTCATTCAAATAATTTATAGTTTATTGTACATTTATTTGAAAGATACATTTTATATATTTAAGTAATTCTATTGATCTGCTTAATTTTTGTAATGATTTTTCCTCTAGATTTTTTTTTTCTAATTTCCGTCAATTTAAAACTATTCGAGGTAAAGTCTCTTCCATACGTGTTCTGAACCGTAATTACACGTTGATTAGTAGTCGAGCTCACGCTAATTAGTGTACAATAATCGCCTTTCATCCAATCATGTAGTTGTCTCTCGTAAATTCTTTCGCACTGGCAACATTATTCTGGGATTTCAAAATTGCATTGAATATTACTTTTGTTATTTTTTCAAAGAAAAGTTGTTGCTTAGCAATCGAGTCCTTTAAGTCTTCCATACTAAGAAATTATTTATCTTCTAAATTGAAAACAGGCACGTCCCTAAACTTGCTCTTTTATTAATTTTGTGCTTCACAAAAGTCTTATATCAAAATTGTACGTAGTTTCATTATGGCATAGTACATTCATCTAAATCAAATTGTTTGTTATGCCAATTTCGCTTTATTTACTAAACGGCAGACCATCAGCACAAAAACAAACAATAGATCTGGCGAATGATCCAAAGGGATCAACGACACAGCCACCAACCGCGGGGATGCGTAGGAGTTGATCTATTTCGATCAACTTAGTTTATACACCCGTCCCTTTCGATCGCAGTCGTTCTCTGTATATCTGTTTCATCGGTTCGGGAATTGTGCAACAATTGGCAAGATTTTATTTTCCGCTAGCATCTGTGCCAAAACACACGTGGATGACCCGAGTTTTGCCCGGGTAGATAAACAATCGCAGTTTTTATTATCTGCTCTAAAATCTATCAACTTATGATCTATTCTAAGACTATTTAAATTGTGCCTATTTCAGTGTATGTAAGCTTCAGCTTCGTTTACATTAGCTCGTTGTCTCTCCAAGGTCGTAGCTTAATCGTGAATAACATTTTATCCTTTTCAGTGGACAGTATTATATCAGTAAACAGTGGCTTAGTATTTTTGTAAATTCTTTTTATCAGTGCAAGTATTATACATAT
Organism: Camptogramma bilineatum; assembly: GCA_958496255.1. Taxonomy (NCBI): domain Eukaryota; kingdom Metazoa; phylum Arthropoda; class Insecta; order Lepidoptera; family Geometridae; genus Camptogramma; species Camptogramma bilineatum. The sequence continues at coordinate 13,863,624 of OY292461.1, forward strand.
TGTGATTAATGTGACGTCAAATTCGTCATGCTAGTGCAGTGAAATGGACTGTGCTTGTTGGTAGATTACCAGTTGTATAATGTCGAAGACCCTTAACGCCTACAGAATGTAAGTATTGAGTGTCCTTTCCATTTGATTTCTAATCGGTTCACTATATTGTTGGTCCTTGAAACCTTTATGAATGAATTCACCAACTGATTTTCCTTTGAACTTTCCATCTATACTATTAATGGATTGATGATTTATATCCTTTATCGCTAACTCCGATTATTCTGGTTCATTAAACTTATTAACTGTTATCTCTCTAAGTACCTTACTCGAGTTCGTATCTTTTTCTTTTAATTGTGAGTTTACGAGCAAGAAGTCTACTTCCATAGATCTATCATAAATTCTACAAGACATTTATTTTGAACTGTGATAAAATATGACAAATTAAGTAATCAAAAAGTACGCTAAAAGTGATTTAATTCCTTGCGAGTCTCAGAAACTGCGAAAACTAGCAGTCCAATTGGCAATTACAATTCAGCATTGACCAACCCACTACTGTCAGGAAAGTAATTAATCGGAAACGACCACTTTGCCTGGTAATTAATAGCGTTGGGGGTCACGTCCCTTATCGTCAGATTTTATGATAATGATACTGACGCGATGATGATGAGTCACTGTCGTTTATAGTCTTGTGAAAGGTACATATTAAAATATAATTTTTGCTTGGAAAAGCTGCTTAGCAGATATTGGTATGGTAGCGTAGAATTTCTGCAAAATCGTGTATGAATCATTCTGATCAGCGATGTGAAAGACCGGTAGGGCTATTAGCTAAAATTTGCGATCAGCAATCATCGCACAATTATCGCGCAGCTATCGTGCAATCGATCGCTAGACGTCAAAAAAAATGGTATTACGTACGAGACCGATTGCTGATCGCTCGTTGATTGTTGGAATGCACTTATTGCGAAGATACTAGTGCCATCGCGATCGAGTAGCAATCGCTGGAACTAAAGCGTAATGCGAATGAAACAGCTGTGATTTTGTTTACAATCAAAACGCTATTCAAATTCTACAAAAAAATATCGTGGCATGGTATTCCTACCACCAAATGTTTAAGTGCATCAGATAATGGGACTGTGAAGTGCTCTGAAGTGAACCATGGATGAAGTCAGTTGGACAAAATAACTTTTGTAACAAAGTTTTGTGTTAGATTTCGTTTGCATAATTCGTTCGTTCGTATGTCCTTGAAATTGTTAATCAAAACAAGAGTGTCGAATGAGCAGCGTCGGAAATATTAGGCACACTGTACCTACCTAAGTATGATAAGTGTTTGCAGTGTTAGCAGTTTTAAGTAGAGCCAGGCCAGTCTTTGTCAGCTATCGGTCAGGCACGCAAGAGTTCTAATACCTACGGGGAATATTTACCAAGAAATAAACTGAGTGAACTTAAATTTGTGTTGTGATTGACCGTGTTCAAACAGACTTTATAGTTAGGCAGGCTGTTAGTGACGAAGATTCCTACAGATCTAAACAAGATCTAAAGCATTGGCTTGATCTCGAAGACTACGTCGCAGCCGTGGGAAGGTGTAGGTACTGTGTGGAGGATTTCATTTCTTCTCTTCTCTGCTTCCAACAAGATGCGAGATGAACACAAGCCATGTCGAACGGTCAGTCATCACATCAAACACAATCTATTTTTAGCTAATAGGTACTATAGTCGTATTGCTCATTATACGGACTAAAGTGAAGGAAAAAATGTCATTTTTCCTTCAATTTTGACATAAAACGTATCAAAACTAATCAAAAGTGAAGGAAAAAATGTCATTTTCCCTTCAATTTTGACATAAAACGTATCAAAACTAATCAAAATTGAAAGAAAAATGACATTTTTTCCTTCAATTTTAGTCCGTATAATGAGCAATACGACATTACACTCCGCAGTCGTACAATAATATTGATAAGTAAAAGATGTTTATTGGCTTTGATAAGTGATAGAACATCGGTGGTATAGGTTTTTTATGAACTAACCATCATTTGTTATCAAATAATAGGAGGATGAGACACAAACAAAGTAAATAATTTCTTGGCAATTGCAAAGCAATCGTATAACAATCGATACAAAGGTCCTCGCAATTTGACAGTTGAAATTGCTTACTAATTGCTTTATTATTGCTGTCAAAAGCGTACGTAATACCAAAACACTACAGCTTTGTAAAGAACAATGCACATTTGAGTTACCGATTGTCCTGTTGAGGCAGCACTGTCGATAGATTGCGATGGCTTTGTTATCGTGGTTAGGTAATACGAATTAGCAATTTGAGAGCAAAAATTGTGCGATTTTTGCTTATGCTTTGCTATTGCAAGATACGTGATAGGGCGGCCGTTCTCTTATTCAGACGTCTCTGGACGGTGCTAGACTAGACTAATTTATGACTCCAGCAAACCGATATCTCTTGTCGCGTTTTTAGATTTAGAGGGGTAGCAGGACTAGCTAGCTTGATTCACGATAAGCTTTCCAAAGAATTTATACAGAATCGAAAACATAGTAGTTAGGAAATTCTGGCTATGGTATTTATATTCTTACATATTTGGAAGGGTTGTGTATATATGTATTTCTTCGTTAGTTTATATTTACATAGAACAGACAACATTTATTATGAGTGTGTAATTGACTGTAAGATTTTTTTAGCTTTTAAGTAAGTGCTTACTTAAACAAATAAAATAATTTCAATAACGACCAAAACCAAAACAAAAAAAAAAAAAGTATCGTACCGACCGACTCTAAATGAGTTTATGATGATCGACGCCTGATTGATATTGATAAATATTTACGAGAGTATAACGAAAGTGTCACGAATGTTAGATTAAAACAAATCAATATTCTTGAATATCCGAATTCAAGTTTTTGGTTTTTTAAATAAATAATTGTTCTAGCTCGTCGTCGTACGGTGAAGGTTTAATAATTCTCTCCAGTATAATTTTCTTGTTAAAACTCATAACAATGTTCAAGAACTTCCTCAAGGTTTTCAATTACAATAATTATTATGAAAATGGAGTCTTTTGCCCTCATAGAAATAATACTCCATTACTTTTTCTTATGAAAACGATAATTTCTTGCTGTTGCTTCATCTATGGACTATTTATACTGGTAACAAACTCAGCTGCGATGAGTTGACTTATGTAAGTGAAAGTGAAATTAGATTGTAGGTACATAATTTTAAAAGAAAGTGAAATTTTTATATTGCATTGTGTAAAGTTAAATACATTTTGTAATAAAAAATCTGAAATGTAAAATTTACCTAAAAGTTGTGGCAACCTCCTTGCCAAGTATACACGGCTGTAGAACCAAAAGTTGAGCTAGTTAATAAATGAAAAAGCATGCTTACACCAACGCTAGGTGCTATGAAAACCAAGCGGGCTGAAGCACACTTTGTAAGTTTAATTCCAGTGCCACTTGTGCCACATTCGCAGGGGTTGCAAGTGTTGCAACCTGCATCAGAGCTAAGCATCGCATATGGTACTGTTACTTTGCTATTCAGTGTAATGGCTAGCTGCTAATGTTATACGGACTACATCAATGTAATGATAGCAGATTCGTGTGGTGTAATGCTAGGTCATGAATATATTGCATTGCAACTCTTTAGTTCAAGATTTTGGCCCTACGGTATTTTGATTACGATTATTTGAATTTATTTAGTTAACAATTCACAATGTCCAGTACATTTATAGAGATTTATATCTTTTCAGATTGATCCGATTGTATTGCAAGAATGTACCTAACATTTGAAATTTTTTTATAGTATGTTTTACATTTCTTAGTTTTACTGATTCGTATCGCCAAAATCACGCACGTTAGTTAAAAGTAACCTACTTTCTTTGCTCTAATGATATACAACTCTACATATCTAAATCGAATTTATTCTATAACGAAATACTTCTCATCAGACGACATTTGCCGATCTCGCAAAAGGTACAGGATAGGTATGTATGTACTCGGGTCTTGATTATCTCTGAAAGCGCTTTTGAAATGAAAGGTTTGCCCTTGAACTCCGTCCCAGCCCAGCTACACAGCTACCATAGAGCCCTTAACCACCCTTCCTTCAATGTATTTCATCCCGAAATATATGATGCGAAAAATGTTTCTGCTACGTTGCACAGCCTTTGCAAATCCTACTTCAGCCGTTCCAGATTTATTCTCGTAATTAGTCGGGGAGAGAAGAATAACATTTCTCTAACAGTAATCAAATTTACTTAAAGGTTCAGGGGCTCGATTCCGGTACCGAACTTTTTATCAACCTCAACCAAAACCTCAACTAAAGCGACTGTTTCCATGACTACTAATAACAAACGACTCAGTTGTGGTGAGGTTTTGAACTTTGGCAGTACAAATTTTTGAAAAGCTATTCTACTATTTCACCAAATGGCTGACATTTAAGAGTTCGAACCAAAACCAAAGCGGTTGTCATTTAATAGAATACAGGCCCTGGGCTCTTAAATGTCAGCCATTTGGTGAAATAGTAGAATAGCTTTTCAAAAATTTGTACTGCCAAAGTTCAAAACCTCACCACAACTGAGTCGTTTGTTATTAGTAGTCATGGAAACAGTCGCTTTAGTTGAGGTTTTGGTTGAGGTTAATAAAAAGTTCGGTACCGGAATCGACGCCCTGGTAATTGACAGGCCTCTTAGCTCAGTTGGTAGTAGCTCTACCTTCTGCGCTGTAGTTCGTGGGTTCGATTCCCACCCAGGACAAACATTTGTGTGGTGAACATAGATTTTTGTTGTGTCTGGGTGTTATAAAGTATTATATGTATGTATTTACAAATATAATAAGTATTCTATCAGTTATCTGCTTCCCATAGTACAAGCTTTGCTTAGTTTGGGGCTAGATGGCGCTGTGTCAAATGTCCAGCAATATTATTATTCAATCTGTGTTATTGTCTGACTTGAGAAACGTTGGTGCATGCAGCGTGTTTACTGTTTTCGCAATTTTGTTCATTTTTTATAAAACCTTCTGTATGTTGCGGATCTAATGCAATAACCCTACTAACAATAAATTGAAACTATCCTATCCTACAAAATCCATCGTTTCCTGAATATTCAATCCAACGACTGCAAATGCAATAAATACAAGTGGCTCTTCAACTTTAAAACCAAACGCTGCACGTATCGGTGTGATAAAGTTAGCTGAATGGACGAGTTTAATTTTTAATGCAAACGTTAGCTCTACCGTGCCGACTATACGTCTAGACATATCGATTGGCCCAGGCTTTGTCCTTTATGTGGTGTAATTGCATTAGTCCTTTTGTTTTCTGACTCATTGGCTCCATCGGAGTTTTCACTATGCAGTTGCGGAAGAAGATTGATCTTGATCGTCTCTCGACTTGCATCGCCTAGTCTTTAGACGTCTCTCTCTACTAAATTAAAGAAATCGGATTTCGTGTCTTTAAATAAAAGCGTTACCTAAAATTCTTGATGATGGTAAAATTAATACCTACTTTGAAATATGTCTTCTTCTTTAACAAAATTTTGTAAAAAAAAATTCTTCGAAATAAACGGTTGATATATTAGTTGATGAGGTTTATTAAGCGTAACCACCCAACTGTAATACGAGTGCTCCAAATCCTGCCACTCAGTTGAGAAGGGTTTCGAAGGTCGATCCGAAATAAGAGTGAGAATTCGCCGCTTACAGCCTAATGATTTTTCTAGCTGCGATTCAAACAAAAGGGTAAAGTTTGCTTTGGAACTTTACAGTACAGCTATTGAAGTTTATTTGAAAAAATCTGCTGAAGTTTGGCTGATTTTTGTGAGGTTCGCCTAAATGCTAAAAAAAAACAAGACATCATAAAAAAAGTCTGCCTTCAGATATTCTAATATAAATCTATGTGTATACAAGAGTGTATGTTTCAATATCAACTCACAGCCTGGCAGCCTTCCAGGAAAAACCTTTTTATATGAAACACCCCTGTTCCTCTAATCCCCTGCAGCTCGTACAGTTTTATTGTGCTCCAGAATTTATGGTAACTGAATTTTCAAATTAAACTATTTTACGGTGTCTTAGCTGGTGCATCGAATTTATTTAGTTTTTTTTTAAATAAAACTTATCATATAGTTGTGATATAAGACGTTTTCTTTGCGAAAAGGTTATTGTAGAGATTCACTGCAGCCGTGATCTTTGTAAACAAATGACTCTCCATTAAAAATAACCGTCGTCGCAAAAGAAAAAACAGACGGGTATTCGCACGAGTTGCAATTAATGACAAAGATCTCTGAAATCCCAACAGCATTTACGAATCTGAGTCATCCTTACTTCGCAGTTTGGCAACGCCCATATAATAAAGCTAGACTAGATATTGCAATAACACCCCAATTTTTTCTAAGAAAGACCTTGCCATGTGGCGTCTATAAAATACTCTAATTTTGTTCATGGCAGCATGACTCTGTAGGAGGGTTGTCGCCCTTGGTTTCTATAGCAACCAAGATTTTATGCGTCCCACGTCCGACTCACCCTCCCAGAGGTGGATTTTCAGCAAGGTTACCCCCCTTTGGCCTCTTTCAGGCTTGAAATTGGATGAATTAAATGCATTTGAACAATGGGATATACGTGGGACGTTGTTTTAAGTTTACCTTTGTAAGAATTAGGTGCCCTGAAGATATTTCAGAACTGTAAGAATAGACAACCTACAACATCGTATTTTCAAATAATGAAATTCATTAGCAACCGTTTTCTATTCAACTTAGGGCTGATTTTTTAATCGATAAATAACTTTTATCTGAGGAATAAATATGGCGTTATGACATATTTCCAATACAATATCTGTCAAATCGCATATTTATTTCCTCAGATAAAAGTTATCTAGGTATTGAAAAATCAGCCCCTAATGAAAAATGTAACAGTTAACTTATTATGAACGTTACTGTGTAAGTTACAGTGACGTTTTCTTGTTTCACAGTTGTTCTTAACAATACTCAAGTTCGTCAAGTTTTCCGAACCAAGAAAACCAACCATTATAGGAGTTTCGAAATCTTTCATTTGAAAAAATAATCTTGCTTCAAATAATAACGTTTTTAGGATTATAATTAACGTTTCTTCTTTCAATCTCAATAATATTAACTCGTAATTGTTTTTTCATCTTATTCCTTGAACTGTTTTGATAATTTGATCCTTCTCTTTGTTTTCCACACACGTTTAAGTTTACGCAACAAGCACAGTGACCGAGTTGCACTACAAGGCCAGAATATTTTGATTCACATTAGATAACGCTATGAAGAACGAGTTTGTTTACCACCTGACACGAAAGAATATGTAATCATCTATCATCACATTCATCACCATCAAGAAAAGTACATTTTATATCAACACCCTATTAGATTTCATGAGCAATAAGGAAAAGTATTTAGGGGTACCACAAGGTTCTATTTTCTTCCTCGTTTGTTGCCTTTGTATATCAAAACATTTCAAAGCAAAGATTTACAAACTGCACGACATACCTATCTTCGATCATTGGGGGTTATCGAAAGGTCTTCTATTTGTTCCGGGTGCCTTTCCCTATTGTACCCCTTGTTTTGTATTGTGTTTCACCGCACTGCGACATCGTTAGCATTCGTTTCTCATTTGCAAAAGTGTTTGTCCTTTCAAATGCATCGAGAAACAATTTTACGCTTTTTACCCTGTCTATTGCAGGTTATTTGCTCTTGTCTTATCTACCGCCGGACATTTGCAGTTGACTTTTTATGTTATTTATTTCGCTGCAAACGCTTTTTTATGAGAATTGTTCTGTTGACTTGCTTCCTTAGACCTTGATATTTCAGGACCGTATTTCGCGATCATTTTCTTTTATTTCGCGACACTCCTCTTTGTGGATCTTTCTAAAGGATATCTTGACTTTGTAAAATTGTAATAGCATGTAGTTTGGCTTGGTTTCATTTCTTAACATCTGCAGTAGAACGTATCATGTTTTTTTCATTATAAATGCTATATTTCCTTATAAATATTGATACTAGAAACCGATAGAGTAGTAGATTATAACGTGTTACTTAATAAACTCACGCCTTGTTTTTGGCAAGGTCAACTACAACAGCTGTCAACACATTTATTTTCACTTTACTACGACGTACTACTGATTTGCACCTACAAAGTTCCTAATTTGTATTCATTTACACGTTTGTATACGGCGTCTTCCTTTTGTAATATTACAGCTATTATCTGTTTATATTCTAGTTCAGTAATTTGTATATTGTTTCTTATTTGAATCTTTTTTTACCAGACTACAAACGAGACTGACAGATTTTTACCAGACAGCAGGAGGGTTATGATTTTGACCGGCAGATTGTGTAATTGCACTGCTCTTTATTTTGTTTGGTCTGAAAACCTTCAGGAAGAACACTGATTTGAAAGTGCTACCATAAGGTAACTCGCAAATTTTAATATAGGATATGCCATGCCATCATTATCATTTCCTTGCCCTTTTCCCACAAGGAACGGATATGCCATGCCCATATACATAATATACGGTCATAATAATTGTTATGCTTGGTGCAATAGATCACATTATATTGTTCTAAATATGCCTGCAAACTGTTACTTTTATATTGCAATTGCACAGTTACATTATGCTTATAGAATTCTAATAAAGTCTACTAAAATTATTTTGAATCAAAAGATGTATAAACCTGTATTGAATTATGTTATTACGTATCAAACAACTTCGAGAAAAGTATAAATCAATACAAGCTCGAGGTCTTTTTAATATCTTAAAATAAACATGACGTATTTGGGCTTTAGGGACGTGATAAGTGTGTAATATTCTTTGTCCCAGATTGTATATTATTTATTTATGTATTTTGGGAACAGTAAAGATACGGTGAACATAATCTATAATACATTTGCAATGCCATTGCGCAAGTAAAAATGATTATTATGTGTAAAATAAGTTATTATGTCAGGTGCTTTGTTATGTGTACAAAAATCTAGACCTAATCGTATTAACAAAAGTAAGGAAATTCTAATCAACTTATGTTCTTAAACTAATCTTTGGTCATCCTGTTAGTATTGTCAATGACAACATTATATTGTTTCGTAAGTTTTGATATTATGGTTTCCCTAAAACTTAAAACTTTTTGTTTTATGTAACTTGGCTTTTATAATGGCCATTTGTATAAATTGTAACCGTCATCCATTTTAATAAAGATCCTTTCATGCTCAGCTTTGACTGGAAGTACTACAATAGCAATATTATTCCACGAATTCGTACAAATACCCTTTTAACAAGAACTCTGCCTAAACTTTAAAGTAAGGTGCAGGAAATTTAACCCAGTTTTGCCAGTGAACCACTCAAGCATCGTTTGTCATCCTCGCAAATTGCACTGCCCAGGATATCAGACCGAGTTATTGCGATAGCTTCCTGAGTTTCAATCATCGACTACTTCACACTATATTTACTCCTATCTCCTTTCCAATATAGCTTATATTTGGCTGGAGTTGAGGGTGTGCTTTCTCACGGCAGCTCTGTCCTGTATCAGCGCACCCCTTCCTTACGCAACTGTCACTTTGTGGTATGCAATAAACTGAGTTTTGATTGGGCGCGCCGCTTCCTTCCGGCCATGATTCCCTGGTACTCGGATAGTTACGAAATGTATTGTATTGTTGTTCTATTTTGATAGGATGCTACTGCCTAACAATGTTTAGCCTTCCATATCGCATATGTTTACGTAAAATCGATTCTTGATTCGATTTACAAATTGAATTTTCATGTCGGTCTCTCTTCTCCGAACGAAGAACGACTTTGAGTGTTAAATTAAACCAACCTATATTATGTGTGGTTAAATCTACGAATTCTTTGCTTTCGAAAGGGTAGAACTAACATACTAATTCGAATGAGAAAAACAAGGGGTCGTTCTTAGTAACGTTAGTAGTATCTACAAATCAGCTAATTGGGTTACTAGGTTGATATAGGATATCCGTAAATGCTTTTGGCATTGTACAGCTCTTGTCAGATCTTAATAAGGCTTCTTTAAGCTTTAACACTACTTGTCGACGAAATATTTTTTTTAAAAGGCTCTTGGTACTCATTTCCTGTAGATATAGCGCACAGCCTCTGATATGGATGTATTCTACCTTTGTTTCCTCGAAGTGGGTCACATGACTCACATGGAATGAAGCCGCGAGAAGTAAAAAGTCCATTTTTCAGCTCAAATTGTATTTTCAGGATTAATTGTTGTGCGATGATTTATTGCGTGTCGCTTCGAATTAAAAACTTTTACTTGCGAGAGTTGTACGATATTATTGATTAAACCCGCTGACAAGTTATAATGGTCTGACCTCAAAGCTTTTAGCTTCCATTTACTGTTTCAATTAACTTTATTTTCTATAACTTGCCCTTTTATTTCTGTTCAATAGAATTTTGCATCATTGATTTCGAAGGTCACGTCGACAGTGACGGATTCCTTCACGCGTCGATTTTATTCATACAATGAGCTTTCAACTTATCACGCTTGTAACAAACTTTTGAATAATGAATAGATATTGCCTATGATGGACGGTGTATTTGTTTAGCGGTACTTTCGTCATAGAAACTTTGCTTATAAAAGCTTCTAAAAATACTAAAATAGAAATATTTTGAAATAAATCCTTGAACCTAAATCATGTAATGATTGATATGCATTATTATTATGCATTAGTCAAAGATCATTTGCAAAATACGAAATCAAATCCAAATAATATTATATCTGACTGAAACAAATAAATAAGTATTAATTTATGTAGGTATCTGTGCTACATCTTAAGAAGTGCCCACTTGTCTGTAATTCGTCAGCTCATCAGGTCAAATGTATTGTCTCTGCAACAGTCTGGTTCATCGGAACCGCTTGCAATGTCATTGTATGATAAACAATGTCCTCTTTAGGTTATGAATTGGCAATTTCCTTCAATAAATGCTAATGTGATAGCGGTCTACAAAATACAATAGAATTGAATGTCCAATTGCATTTGAAAGTATGCTTAGGGTTTGGCTTACAGTAAATAGCTTTTAAGATAAGATACGTTATTGATACGTATTATTGTTCAGATCAGCTAAGAACAATATCTGTAAATATAGCGTACAATTTCTCAGACATCAAGGTACAGCAACTTTCATTGGGATTATTAAACCCATTTGAAAAGGTCACTTTCTAACCGTCATCGATTGAAACGATGTCCTTTTTCATTTTAACCGAAATAGAAACCTTTTTCGAGTGGAACAGCTGAACGTAGAGTTGTGCATGTGTATTTTTCGATTTATTTGTTTGCGTCAGATTGAACCATGAGAAAAAACGTTTACTTATTCTGTTTTCTATTTGCTCATTCACTGCGGATACACAAAATGCATCCGCGCAAATGCTGCATCTGCGTCGCAATTAGCACGGCGAGGAGGCTTTGCAGTCAAAGTGTTATAAAACGAAATAAACAGAAACGAATCGTAAACAGTAAACAGAATTTTTTTATTTGACATTTCAAGACATTGAATTATTGACCAATTACCTCTACTAATCGACATTCAGGTGGTAAATGGGTCTCTTTAATTGAAACTAAAAACGATGGATCGATCCTATTTTCATGGCTTAACTTATGCTGGTAAACTGTTGTGATCTCAGTTTTCACCAGCATAATCTGAATGACTCGATTATCCGTATGTAGTAGTTTAAATGCCCTGATTCGGAGATAAACCGTTTTAGTGATCTAGTTTATGATTGAAGATTCGGAGATAAACCATTTTAGTGATCCAAGTATCCCTTCAGTACCCTACAGAACCTTTAGTCCAAGTATCAGAGGAATCATAATCTGAATTCTCGCTCATTGTCCACAGAAAGAAGATCGAATCCCTCGGAAGGATGACGGCGATGACGCAGGAGGAAATGGTGGCTGGCGCACGCACCGTCGCCGCCGGCCTCGAGGCTTTGCGGGCGGAGCACACGCAGCTGCTGGCCGGCCTCGCCGCCAACACGGACCATGAACAAGAGAAGACTTCTCTTGTTAAGAAGAGCATTGACGCTATTGAGCTTGGACTTGGGGAAGCACAGGTAAGAACAGAAACTAACATTCCTTCCTTCCTCAGCATATATTTGCCCACTGCAGGGCATATGTCTCTCCAATGTTCCTCCACACTGCTCTATCGCTAACTAAACTAACATATTGTACTCCTAAACCAATATTAACCTACTATTCACATAAGCGTGGCGTAGCTTGCTGAGACGTTCTTGATTGATCGTTGAAGTTAAGTTGTGCGCGGTCACAATTTGAACTTGCCCAAGTGGCATTACGAGCTGAACGTTTCCGTGCTTCGGAGGGCACGTTAAATTGTCGGTCCCGGCTTTAAAGTCGTTAAGCTATGACGGAGGCCTTCAGGCGGCCTAAAAACTCCATCACCAGAGTTGGCCACTGGCTCATACGAACTTACCTATTAGGCCACTTGGTAATACGAACTTACTTTACCTACTAGTTTTTGGAGAAAGGCCAGGTAAATATAAACCGGCGATGAATGAAGAATGTGATGAGAGTTGATAAGGCGTAAGAGGTGTGTTGGGATCGCAGAAAGTGTATTGTTGTAAAACGAACCAAAGTAGCACCATAATATTGCGACATCACTGAAACAATATCAAGTATTTCATGCCATGTTAGATTCGCATCGCATTATCGCGCAATAAAATCTCGTACCAGCCGGCATTCGGCATAAGTACTGCCATATCTCAGCTAAAGTTTCGTAAGTTTCGATGAGCTACTGGCGAATCCCGCTGGAATTATGGAGCCATTCGGCTTATGCTGCGAACCTTAACATGCCCTACAACATTTTCTAAAGTCGACTATTTTCAATCACACTGTTACAATTGCTACTGCTGTGTGGTCGGCAGATTTTATCATCATAATCGTAAAGCTGTCCACACTGGATCAAACCTGCCCTCTTACGCTTATCTGGCGACATAATTATGATCTGCAATTTCTACTATTTCGTCGGCCTATCCAGCAAGCGATGCTAGAAAATCAATAGACATAAACTCTCGTACGTTTTCTCGTGAGCCATTGGCTGTATTAAAGAAATGTCTGTTCATTTATCTATTGAAAATTGAGCAGACAAGTTGCAGCATTATAGAATGACTGTAATTTTCAGTATCTTTGTTCTCACACAATAGGATAACGTGTGATTTGCGGTTAGAGTAGCTTGTAACATAGTGGCCAACTCTGGTGACGGAGTCTTTTTGGCCGCTTAAAGGCCTCCGTCATGGCTTAACGACTTGAAAGACGGGACAATTTAACGTGCCCTTCGAAAGCACGAAAGCACTCAGCTCGTAATGTCACTTGTGGTTACACATCGAAAAACCGCGCACAACGTTGCTTAATTTCAACGATCAATCAAGAACGTCTAAGCAAGCTACGCCACCAGCGCTTTATAATGATAAGGAGGCAACTAAGGCTTTTGATTTAATTTTAACCAAGTATCGAAGTGCATAAAAAAAAACCCCGCTTTTCCGTTAAACCCAACCAACAACGTGACAGTTCTAAACTACTGAAACTGTTCATCATCTCATTATACTTTAGTTCCGTTCACACGTGTCCACTCATGCCATATTATACTTCGCGTGACCACAGAATAGGTACAGAAGCCTGACTTCGCGAAAACGTTTATTAAATACCTAGTGACTCTTGCTGTGAAGCAACAACGTTCAATTCAGCTCGCGTAAGCGCTCATTATCTAATGCAATAATCACCTACACAAATTCTCTCGTTCTAATGCATAACTCTGTCACTGTCCGGCGCGGAGTGACGCGGAAGGGTTGTCGATTTTTTGCGTGATAGGTATTACGCGCGACGCGGCTAAAGTGCGGAGTGCGCCTTCTGTACCTATTTATTCTATGGCGTGACTAAGGTATCTGCGGTCGGCGGTAACATCTGCAAGGCATCTGCGGTCACTGGACATCTAGTATATTCCTTAAATCTCGGCAAATCAGATATTGTAATCATCATCATCATTGGCCTGTGAACATCTATTGCAGATGATTTAGATGGCGTCAGTCAAGTTATGGAACAGTTAATAGAACATTTTCGTTCATGGCTAAAGAGGCATATAGGCATATTGTAAAGGTTTTATGTATCTCTGTCTTTTAGTCATATAAAGGCTGTATCCCCAGGTATTGTAGACGTTCGTTTAGATCTTCAACCGTCTGAAGGTATCTAGAGATAATCAGGGGCACGTGCCAATTTACATCTGGCTCATCTCACTCGCAGTTTGTACCAAGTAGTTAGTATTCGCCGTGACAATTTGCAAGATCATTATTGCATTTAAATTGTATAGGAAGTATTAGGTCATTTTACTCATTCAAATTGTTAATCATAGTTAAGTTATAATAGTTAATCAGATCCAAAATCAACAATGTCCCAGGCCTACAACGAGACACTAGGATCTGGGAGGTAACCCAGATCCAAATAAAGATGTTCGTACACCTAACACTAACAAAAGATGTAAAAGTCTATGGTTTTTCTTTTTCCTATTAGACACTAGTATTAATCTAGAAAATGAACTGAACAGTAATCAATGATCTATATAAACTGAGGTAGATGCGTTGTTCCCCGCTCTTGACGACATAAAAGTCAAGCTAAGTAGCTTTAGTCAACTCAGTCGCACTTTGTCTTTCTCCGATGCTACACGCGTTTACACTTACACGCAGTACACACATAATTTATCTCTTTCTGACACCGGGGTTTTACACATCTCTGCTATTTTTTTAGTTCTCTTGATTGATATTAAACAAAGCTGCTTTTATTCTACCTAAGTAGCTATAGCAAAATTTCGCCGCGTTTCAGAGCTTTTTCTAATGAGTATAACGTCTCTATTGGTAAAATCTCATTGACAGTAATAACGTTCCGTGGTATGACTATCAGGCTTACATAAATTACGACTATAAATGCTATCAGGCTTACATAAATTTCTCTCAAAACAAAATTAAAACTAACTCTAAATATTTCTGGTCCTATGTTAAATCTAGAAGAAAAAGTAAGTCGTGTTATCCACAACAAATGACTCTTGCTGAAAAAGTAGTTGATAGTGAGGTTGACATTTGTTCTGCGTTCAATGATTTCTTCCTAAGTAATTTCAGTAAACCTGCGGATCAGTATAATAATGATACTACAAATATTGAATCCCATCATGATACAATACATTCCATTTCTATAAATAAACATGATATTCTTAAGGAGATCAAATCCCTTGACGTTACAAAGGGTGCAGGTTGTGACGGGATTCCACCTTTATTTCTCGTTAAATGCGCAGAGACATTGTCCCTTCCAGTCGCGTTGATTTTCAGTAGGTGCCTTCAGCAGGGATACTTCCCAAATATCTGGAAGAGAGCTCACATAGTTCCCGTGCACAAAAAGGGTTCAAAGATTGCAATTGAGAACTACCGCCCGATCTCATTATTAAATGTAATCAGTAAGATCTTTGAACGGGTGATTCATAACCACATATACCCTGTCATATCGGCTTCCATCCCTGTTGAGCAGCATGGTTTCGTAAAGGGACGTTCGACGGCCACAAACTTGGGGGTCTTTCTGGAACACGTAACTGATGGCATGGATGGTGGTTCACAAGTGGATGTGATCTACACGGACTTCGAAAAAGCGTTTGATCGTGTGGATCACATCATACTTCTGCAAAAGCTCTCTGAACTTGGCATACGTGGAAATCTGCTGAGATGGATTGAATCATATTTGCGAAATCGATCTCAGGCGGTAGTTGTAGGCGGTTTTTGCTCTGACTTTGTGGAGATTTCCTCAGGTGTTCCGCAAGGTTCAATACTAGGGCCTCTTTTGTATGCGGCTTACTTGTACGATGTAGGTAAGTGTCTAATTCATGCAAAATTTCTTATGTATGCCGATGACACTAAAATTTATATGAAAGTAGGGAATTCTACTGATTGTGCTAAGCTTCAAGAGGACATGGATAGGCTTTGTATCTACTACAGTAGTAATCGCATCAGTGTAAATGCTAGTAAATGTCATTATGTGTCATTTACTCGCAAAATTAATCCTACTAATTTTCATTATGAAATTAATGGAGTTAAATTAAATAAAGAGTATTCAGTCAGGGATTTGGGTGTTTTAATGGATGCAAAATTACTATTTTCGGATCATGTAGCAAGTATTGTCAGTAAAGCATATAAAAGTTTAGGATTTGTCCTAAGAGTGAGTCGCCCTTTCTCCGATGTAAGTTGTCTAAAAATCCTGTATTACTCTTATGTGAGGAGCATTCTTGAATACTGCAGTATTATCTGGCATCCTCAGTATGTGACATATAGTCAGACTGTTGAGAGTATACAGCACAAATTCATTAAACACTTAAATTATCGTTGCTTCCTTGGATATAAAAGCTATGAGGCTTCATGTTGTCATCATCATCTCGCAACCCTAGAAGAGCGTCGCCGCCTGACTGACATGTCGTTTCTGCATGGCTTATGTAATGGATACATTGACTGCCCAGAATTAATATCCAAAACCTTGTGCTTTTGCTGTCCTAGAAGAAGAACAAGACACACTAACTTATTTTCAGTTTCGCATTCTCGAACCAAGTATGCTCAAAATTCACTTGTGAGTAGAATGCATATAGCCTATAACAAACATTTCAGCTCTGTCGATATTTTTAACAGTAGCAAGAAAGTTTTTAAGCATGAAGTGGGTAGTATTATGTCAAAAGATGTTAAATAGTGTCAACTTATATTTATTAGGTAGGTATATATATAAGTTGTAGGTATATAAGTATAATTTTATGTAATTTATATTCAACACTTATTAAAAGTAGGTACTTAATAATAGTATTTAATCATAACATTTATTATTTATAAATAACAGTACCTAGGTATTATAATTTTTATTATTATATATTGAAGGTATTTACTTAATTATGCATTTAACATACACACACACACACACACACACACATGCACACACACACACACATACGCATACACACGGACACTCACACACACCTCGATCACTGTCGGTTTACCTGTTAATATAATGTAAATCCGTTATTGGCTGTCGGTAATATATTTAAGTTTTGGTGCACTAGTTTTCTAAGAGCTGTGGATTTTGTTTAAGAAATAAATAAAATAAATAAAAAATAAAAAAATGACGCTAAAAGCCACTACGCTCGTAAAACTACATCGCATTTGATGAGCTGAGGCGCCTAGCTGGCTATTTTAGTTAAACGCCCGAAGGCTGGCCTACATTCGCTCAATGGTTAAAAGGACCCATCTTAGCATCATTTAGGTAGCATCTTTTAGCAGCTCGGGAAGTGTGAAAGGAAACGCTTTGCGAATGAAAAGGCCTCTGAAATTCGCCGTTTCTTTGTTTTATTTTTACTTGCGTTGCACCAGCTTGTGAGAAAAGGGCGTTTAGACTGACGCCGGCTCCATACGTTGGGGCCAACGTTGGTCCCAACGTTGGGACCAAGATTTCGTGAACCATCCACACGTTGGCGATACACCAGTCTTGTTCCGTCAGAGCCAACGTGCAGACGTCCGATGTCTGCGCGTCCGATACAGAAATTGAAATTTCTCTAAGTGATTTTACATTACTGAATACCAATTTTATCACAATCACATCACATCATGTCACTATCACATTTCACACAACACACTATATTATAAAAGCGAAAGTTTGGATGTTTGGATGTATGTTTGTTCCTCTCTAACACGACAACCACTTAACCGATATGGGTGATATTTAAAATATAGATAGATAATAACCGGAAATAGGACATAGGCTACTTTTTATCCCAAAAAATTGCACGGTTCCCGTAACATAAAAAAAAAATAGTAGACTCCATCATCAGATCAGCTCGCTGTCACCATATTATTACATTGTAGTCAGAACTTGACAAATATGCCGAGTTTCAACTCAATCGGCTTATTTACTGAGGAGTTCTGTTGAACAGCTCTTGACTCCATCATCAGATCAGCTTGTTGATACCATAATATTTCATTGTCACCGAGAATCTATAAGTGTGCAAAATTTCAGCCCGATAGTCCTACAAACACAATAAATAAGGAATACGATGACATTCTCGCTCGTCAGTCGACACGTGCGCTCACGATGCGCGTCGAAACGGGACTGAGCATAGCGCCAACGTGTGGACGGATCCCCAACGTTGGCGCGCCAACTTCCTTTGATAAAACCGACACGGCACGGCCAAGCCCCAACGTTGGCCCCAACGTTGGCGCCAAGCTATTTTGTCAGCACCACACGTTGGTGAGAGGCATTGGGACCAACGTTGGCCCCAACGTGTGGATGCGGGGTGATGCTAGATTTCAAGATACATCGTTTTAATATCACTATATTCGTACATATTTGCTACAATTAAGTGACCTATAAAAGGAATGTCTTGTATTAGCGTCTCAAACTAAACACAGTTTTTTAGACGTGTTTACACTGCTATCTAAGAGTTTTTTAAGTATAAATCACACTAATATTATAAATGCGAAAGTTTGGATGTTTGGATGTATGTTTGTTCCTCTATAACTCGACAACCACTGAACCGATTTGGCTGAAATTTGAAACATAGATAGATAGTAGTCCACACGGGCGAAGACTGGGGGGGCATGAAGTAAATAAATAAATTCATCATAGAGTAAAACTTGATTCACCATCTCGTATTTCCGATTAAAACCTCAAGTAAGCTAATTATCAGGTAAAGAAGTAAAAACCGCACACACTGCTTTCACTATTGCCGAGTAGCACTAACTCATTTATATCGGTTATTGGTAACTTGTACTTGCCGGATAATGTTATTTGGACAGTAATTAATCAACACTTAGAGATTGTGAAAGATTTCTAAGTTTCTAGGGAGAAAAAGTGAGGTGTGTCATCATAACATAAAGCTTTGTCTTCATCTCTTCTCATCCCACAGTTTTTGCGAGCTACATTACTTAGATCGTCTCCTCAGCTCCTCACTGCCGAAGTGCAATGAACTTAAAGTGCGGTCGCCAATCAGTTGACAACAATTTTATTAATATTTAGTAGTATGAAGTAAACAGACGAGCTAGCTAAATGTTGACAATGAATGCCGAAATCGTAGCAAGTGGAATTCCGCTATTTCTGCCACCTGGAAACAGGCTTGAATATTATCAATGAGGCATGCGAATGTTAGTTTCTCCATGAGTATTCAACCTGAACCTTTTGACTCCAGCTACACAGTATTCTGAGCTAAGACCTAGATAAGACTGCATTCTATTAACCCGACCTCTTTGAGCAAAGTGAATTTTCCTAGATGTAACCCCAGTTGACCTTAGTAATCTATTTTCCTAAAGTTACACACAGCTGTGTCCACAGAATGTTCGTGCTTTTAGTAAGAGTGGAGCCAGGAACAACGCAAAGTTTTCGACGTGACAAACTGACGTGACAATATTGTTTTATAGGTAGGTATCTTTGTCTGTGAAACGTTGGTCTAGTAGGACAGTAATGTGATTTTACTTAGTCTGTTTCTATTCGAAATCAGTTAATTGGATGATGTGGTTATGTAATATAGGTTAGTACGTGTTTACACGGTTCTTACTGCTATAATCTCTGTTAGTCGGATTTTCAGTTAGTAACAACTAAATATTGAAAACTGTAACAGCATTACGTAAACCCATGACAAGCTGGAACTGGGAGGACCCTGATCAGAAATTTAGAAAAAAGTAATTCAGAATTTTCTTAAAAAAACTATAGTACCTACCAAAATAAAAACGTACATCCGCTACGTAAGCGAAATAACATAAAAACGATCTAACTGTCTACGTAAGTAGTTCTATTTTATCAATGGTATTTTTATTTTCCTTACGATGAACTCAAATGCTAAATATGACGCAAACGGAACCACGGACTGAAATAAGATCAAAATATAACTTCACCTGCGTGGGCTATTCTCAAATTAAACTTTGCTACACATTACACCTATTAGTAAACTTTCTCGGCCTACCGAGTCATAAAGTCGCATGTAACGAGGGAAAACTAAGTTGTATCTGACTGCGTCGCGCTTCGGGGTTCCGAAGTACTAAGGGTTTTGTAGTTTTGGAACAAAAGCACGGGCCGGCCCCGGGGTATTATTATCTGTTCTGTGATCGGGACAAGCTCTTGTGGGGTTGAAAACGCCAGTACCTACACGACGCGACGTTAGGTTCAAGTGGATATTGCATAATGAATGAGCTTGTCAACGAAATGGTCTAGATACGGTAGAGATATCGTTTTGTAGTAGGGGAACCTGTTGAACCTCGTCCATTGATATCCCTCGGCCACCAAGGCTTATCTCGTAATCTGTGCGAGTTTTTTTGTTTTTGTCTGTGGTATTATAATCGTCATTGGCCAACACCAACATGAAGCTAGAATCGAAAAACCAGCGTGGAGTGAGTGAGGCGTGCGCATTAAAAATATAAAAAAGTGCTCAAAATGAGGGTATTTTTAAGTTTACTTTAAGTTAATTCATATATAACAGTACATACTTACGAGTTAACCATTTCGTGCAATCAAATATAGGTGAAATGGACTTTAGATAGGCATAGATATATCGACCCAAATCAAACTCAAAGTGCATTTTAAAAATTCGTCAATTTAAAATGAGGCAATGTTGTACCTTTGCCACCACTTTTGCTTTGTACTTTGGACATGAGCTAACGTACAAATTTGTATCAAGATATCAAACAGAAAAAAAAAAACACCGAAGAAGGTTCAAACAAAGAGAGAAGTCTACCTTGTCCTAAAAGCTGTTAAGTATTTGAACTTTTGTTGATAAATTATTATAATAGGACGCGAAAATGATCTTAAGATCACAGAAATTTTAAGAACTTAGTTATTTTGATTATTTTAGCATAACTTAAGATAAAAATTTAAATATATATATATTTTTATCTAAAGTACATACTTTATAAATGTTCTTTCCATAAATTAAAAAAAAATCGTTATTTGATTCGATAACATGGTAATTTCATGAAAAAAAACTAGTAAGGTCAAGGTACATCTTGCAGTGACCAAGGTATATCTGGTTTGTTGTACCTTCGACAATTTCCCATTTTTTGTTCAAATCTCTTTAGCTTCTAAAGTATCATTAAAAATACAAAATTTATTTCATTAATATGTAGTCAAATAGTGTATCTTTACATGTGTCCATATTTGGTAAACCTAATTCCAATCTTTATACACAAAAAAAATTAAATAAGATCGTGTGGCCGAGGTTCAACAGGTTCCCCTACTGTAAATACTTTGCTGTGTAGAAAACGATATAGAAAAGTTAAGGAAACAATCAATCAACACGCTATTCTTAGGTTTTTGTTTTATTGATCGATAAAGGTTGAGGCCGGTTTTCCCATCGATTTAGTCATTGATATAGAAAGCATTATTTTTAATCTGTGGTTTATTAACATGACTGTTGTTGCAATAATACTAGCTGTCTGTGACTTCATTCGATAGTCGATACTCATACGTTATAATCGATCGAGCGAGCGAAGCGAGCGAAGATCTTAGTGGTAAGTTGGGCGATTTTGCTTTGTATGTTTGTATGTTTGTATGTTTGTATGTTTGTATGTTTGTATGTATGTTTCACGAATTGTTGTTCGCGCATAACTATCGAACCGTTCATCCAATCTGCATGAAACTTGGTAGGTCAATAGGTTGTAGTAAGGAAATTTACGGTGGAGCATATGAGCTTAATCGATGAAGGGGTTGTGAAGATATTAGGTTCCCAAGGGGGTAATTTTTTTTTAAAGTTACACAAATATATTGAGTGGGGTGTCAAACGAAAGGGCTTGTTTTGTACATTCCAAAATGGTTTTTATTTTTAATCTAGGATATATAGTTTTTGAAATACGACCAAAGAACAAAAACTACGAAACCAGAGCTGCAAGAGCTCCCGTTTCATAGAGTTTCGATGTCTTCGTAGCTCATTGACTGGTCGGTCTTAAAAAGAGAGTGGCATCATTGCGGTTTGGTTTGCAATGATTTTAGATGCTACTTGATTTATTTTCGTGATAAAAAAAAATTTTGATAAAGAATGAAAATAATTGGGGTAAAAAAAGTTAAGTAAACAAATATATTGAGTGGGGTGTCAAATGAAAGGTCTTTATTTGTACATTCCAAAATAGTTATTATTTTTATTCTAGGACGTATACTTTTAGAAATACGACGAGAATTCATAAAAAATATGAAATAAATGAAAAATTAGACACAACATTATGTATTGCATGCATGCAAGTATTTTTTACCATGAAGAGCTAGCGCAATAGGCATACTCGGCAGTAGTAGCACTTGAAATTATAGGGGTAGTCAGAAGAAAGTCCAAATGTAAGCCATCTACGGTGCGCGAGATCTCAGTTCGGGGCGAACTACTAGTTATATGTATCGCCTACTATGTACAGCCTACCCTATCGCTTACTTTTACATTGTTCAGTACATACTGGCAATTTGTTTTTAAAGCACAATAAGAAGTAGTGTTGTGTTCGAAGCAAAAATATACTTCAAATAACGTGTTCCAAAAGCATATCTCTTACACCACACACAGAACGTGTGCTTGACTCGACAAAATGAACTGATGGACGTGAGAATGTTTGTTTTACTCACAAAAGGGTGCGGATTCTTTGAGCTCAACCCTGTGTGGGGGAGGCTTTAGCTTAGCCGGTAGTTCATTAGTGTGTGTAGCTAGGGGCTTGGGGTAAAACATTGTGTGAAATAGTAACTTTCTAATTGAGGGGGAAATGAAATGTTGAGTGAGTTTTTGAGCTTTTAGGAAATTGTTTTCGGTGAATGTTTAAACACTCTTCTCATTTTCAACTTTTTGAATGTAAACACTAAGCTGTTTTTTAAAAACATTCCTTCGACGCCGACGGTTAAATGGAAATTTAGAAAAACACTGTTGAACATAAGTAAACAGCAGTTACAGATGAGAGTTGATTCAATGATGAGTCAAAAAACACTGTGTGCTCGTACGGCCGAAATAGTAGAATGAGAATTCAATTCAAAAATTTATCGATCGAGCGAGCGAAGCGAGCGAAGATCTTAGTGGCAAGTTAGGCGATTTTGCTTTGTATGTTTGTATGTTTGTATGTTTCATTTTTATGTTCTCGCATAACTATCAAACCGCTTATCCAATTTGTATGAAACTTGATAGGTCAATAGGTTGTGCTATGGAAATTTGCTGTGGAGCGTATGAGCGTAATCGATGAAGGAGTTGTAAAGATATGGGGTTCCCAAGGGGGTAAATTTTTTTCAAAGTTACCCAAATAAATTGAGTGGGGTGTCATATGAAAGTACTCAACTTATACATTCCAAAATGGTTTTTAGTTTTCTTCTAGGTTCTATAGTTTTTGAAATTCAGTCAAAAAGAAAAATTATGAAAACCAATTAACGGAAGTATGGAGAGAGCTCCCGTTTCATAGAGTTCCGATGTATTCGTAGGTCTGGTTAACAGACAAGGAGTGTAGCATCGTTGTGGTTTGGTTTGCAATGATTTTAGTTGCTAAGTACTTGATATTTTTTCTTGAGATTGAAAATAAAAGCCGTGTTGGCCGATTGGAAGAGTGCTCGACTTTCGATTCATAGGTCGTAAGTTCGAACCCTGGCCGTGCTCATCAATGGATTTTTCGATTAGAAAAATTTAAATGCGCATTAACACGAGCTCTAAACGGTGAGAGAAAACATCGTGAGGAAACCAGTTAACGTTCTAATAGCGGCGATGGGCTTGCAACCTGTCATGTATGCAAATGCTAACTCCTGCAAATAGTGGGCTGGGCATGTACCAAAATTATAGAGGGAGGGGGAGGGTAGGGGGAGGGGAGGGGAGGGGAGGGGAGGGGAGGGGGAGGGGATGGGAGGGGTAGGGGAGGGGAGGGGGAGGGGCTGGGAGGGGGAGGGGTAGGGGAGGGGAGGGGGGAGGGGAGGTGAGGGGGGGAGGGGAGGGGGATGGGAGGGGAGGGGAAGGGGGAGGGAATTGATTTTCTCATACATTTCGTATTGAACTGCTATTTTAATAATTTCTCGAACTAAGAGGCCTTCCCTGAGGCGCGATACGAAGTTCGCGGGGTCAACTATTGAATATAAACACGACACGACTTAATGTATTGCATGCATGCCTATAATCTTTACTATACTGAGGTATCGCATTAGATATCATTCTGTGGTAAACACTAGAAGGAGCACTTAACGTAGGTATAGGGGTAGTCAGAAACAAGTCCAAATCTAGGCTATCAACACAACGGTGCGCGAGATCTCAGTTCGGGGCGAACTACTAGTTTAGGAATGCACGACACATTAAATGTTTGCGAAGCACTTTTGACGTAATTCCCAGTCATTGTTGTTATATCGACGTATCTAAGTTAGGTTCTGCGCGCTCAACAAACGTATGGCTGACCGTTTTTAGTTTAAAAAACTAAGCGCTTCTGTGCATAAAGTAAGTTCGTATAAGCAAGTGGCCAACTCTGGTGACGGAGTTTTTAGGCCGCCTAAAGGCCTCCGTCATGGCTTATTCTGTGCATAGTAGTACACGTTAAGTTGTCATCGACATAACAGAAACTCGTGTCACGAAAATATGCTTTTACGAACTTTATACTAACAAGTAGCAACAACTTTAAAGGATCGGAATGTGATTCTATCAGAACAACTTCTCTAAACTTTCTTTCTTGGCGAATTCAAATTCAAATTCTTTATTTACAAAACTTAGCTATAACATTACAGAACAATTCATCTAAGCTAATAAACAAAATGTACCTACACATAAAATAAACATATACATAACAAAAATAACAATAAAATAAGTGTCGTAACTAGAATTGGCAACTAGTTCAATCAGTACCTTTATTTACTAAACATTTTTTTCCAGGTCATGATGGCCCTAGCTTCCCACCTGCAATCAGTAGAAGCGGAGAAGCAGAAGCTGAGGACCCAGGTGCGAAGACTCTGCCAGGAGAACGCATGGCTCAGAGACGAGCTCGCGGCGGCCCAGCAACACCTGCAAGCTTCCGAACAGAGGGTCGCACAGCTGGAAGAGGAGAATAAACACCTGGACTTTATGGCTTCTATTCGGTGAGTGATAAGAGCTAGATTTCCAGGTTGATGAATAGGTTTTGAAGGCTGCTGGTACATGAAAGGTGGAAAAATTAGACCTGGGCTAATAGTATTTGCTTGTGCCCACAATTTGGATGGGTGACTGGAAGTGGCATTACGAGCTGAGTGTTTCCGTGCTTCGTGCACGTTAAATTGTCGGTCCCGGCTTTTAAGTCGTTAAGCTATGACGGAGGCTTTTAGGCGGCCTAAAAACTCCGTCACCAGAGTTGGCCACTAGCTCATACGAACTTAGCGGCCATTTTAGCTTCCCAGAAATTTGTCCAGCTTACTAGAGCTCAAGCGGCTTCTAAATCTGTTGCCATCTCTTTTCAATGCCCTGTGAGTGACAAGAAAAAAACACGAACACAAAGCCTTGTTAAATATAGAGCAGTGTTAAAAACCGTAATGTGTACCTGTACATGTGGTAATAGAAGAAAATGAAAATGATAGCTGCTTATAGGTATATTATAAATGGGGATATTATAATTTTAATTATTATAGTGTTAAACCACACTTAGGTTATTTCGTTGAAAATGAAGTCTTATCAAAGTTGAGTTAACTTAGTAATCTCCCTGTAGATGGCGCTAATCGATGATTTCATCGATAAATGATCTCATCAAGATTTTCAACCTGGCGAATATGGATTCCGTGGCCGAATTGGTAAAGGCACTCCGGCTTAAGGAGGATCGCTTGTATCATTGCGGGTTCGAATCCTTTTCGATTGATAAGACTTTTAATTTTTAATGGGGTTATTTTTATCCTAAAATATTGATGTATAATAATAATAATAATAATAATTTATTTCATAAAAACATTGTGACATACACTTATAAGCAAATAATTTACAAAGACCCCGCACTAGGACAAGCCTGAATCGCGAGAGTCCGAGTAAATAACTACTTACAGTTGGGCCGACGGATCTAGGCGTTCGTGAAGTTAGGCTTGTCGCTGCGCAGTAGAAAAATTTGTATGAAAAAGTTGCACTGCGCATCGAAACGGCTAACTTCACGAACGCCGAGATCCGTTGGCCCTACTGTATCTAAAACTTATAAATTAAAACTAGTTAGTTACGCTTTCTTCGTAGGCGGTGCTTCCCTACACCGTCTGTAAACTACTCCTGCAGTCCAGAAGTCCGGAGCGAGGAATACATCCTTGTGCTTGGCAGCCACTCGCAGAATTATTAGTTATGAATTGCTTTTCCAGCAAATACGACAGCGATATCAACGAGGAACAGGACTCTAACCGCAGCGGACAGACTGAGAAGAAACGCGACGATCCCATGGTCGACCTCTTCCCCGATGACGACCATGAGGATAACAGGAACAACAAATGTAAGTCATTATTATATTTCCCTCAAACTCAGAGCTTCACATCTTTACTAGATGATTTATACAGTGTCAGGAGGCAATCTTTTGCCTATACTTAACAGGACACTGTAGTGCCTGGGACAATGTTTTTTTTTAGATGGAATAGGCTTGGCCAGTTCCTAAACCATCCTCTCAGCTTTAAACGGCCATATCCACAGGAAAGACATGGTCAATACGTGTGGGGCTGACTAAGCCGCGGGTTTTCTCACGATGTTCTCCTTCACCGTTTAGAGCTCGTGTGAATGCACAATAAATTTGTCAAAACGAAAAATCCATTGATGCACGGTCAGGTTTTGAACCCATGACCTTCGATCGAAAGTCGAGGTACTAGTCCCCTCGGCCAACATGGCTCTATATTTCCCTCAAGCATGTCAAAATATACAAGTTGCTTAATTAAAAATTTAAAAAACCGAATTTAATGTAATAAGCTAAGCAATTCTCTCGAGGTGCATTTCTGTACACTCCGAAGATCCTCGACAGATCGCCACCAAATTTTTATAGCACCAATCGGAAAGAAGACACAAAGAAGTCGGTTAAAAAGAAAATTAGTTGAGCCGTGCTGGCCGAGTGTCATGCTGCCTCGTCTCTCGATCGAAAGTGATGTGTTCGAATCCCGGCCGTGCATCTATGGATTTTTCGTTTAGCATGAGCACGAGCTCTAAACGGTGAAGGAAAACATCGCATCGTGAGGAAGCCAGTTAGCTTTCTCAATTAACAGCTAGACGCTTCCGTGCTTCGTAGGGCACGATAAATCGTCGATCCCGGCTTTTAAGTCGTTAAGTTATGACGGAGGCCTTCATGCGGCCTAAAAAACTCAACCAGAGATAGCCACTAGTTCATACGTAATTAAATATTGCAGCCATGTCGCCCACGCCGCCGCTGCATTTCGCTCAGCAAGTGAACGCCGGCTACGAGATCCCTGCGAGACTGCGTACGCTCCACAATTTGGTCATTCAGTACGCGTCGCAAGGACGCTATGAAGTCGCCGTGCCGCTTTGCAAGCAAGCTCTGGAAGATCTGGAGAAGACCTCGGGACACGACCATCCGGATGTCGCGACTATGCTTAATATTCTGGCTTTAGTCTACAGGTGATGTTACTACTCGTGTTATTATAAAATCTGGGCGATCGAGCTCTGCTCGGGTGCAAATAGAAAAAAAAAGAACTAAAAAAAACTATCACAAGCAGAGATTCGAACTCGCAGCCTTCGGCGTAGAAGGCGGATACCCTAACCACTTAGCCGCTCTTGGTCTCAACAAATCTCTTAAAATTACGAACCACATTGCACTGGTAAATCTTTTTGCGTGAAAATGCCGAGAAAACGAATTTTCCCAGATATGAGACCTAACAAGATCGAACCATGAACTACTTTTCTAAGGTAAGGTGCCTTCCCACTGTTGGCGAGAAGCGAGTAGGGCAGGTGATACTCGGCGAGAGTTTTGTTCTCAGATAGATTATCCACAAATTAGTAGAGCGAGTTCTCGCTGGCAATGTAAACAGTCGGTGATCAACTATGAATTGTATTGACATGGGATAGTCGATAGCTAGTTACTCTCCCGGCAGGTGCCCTAACTTAACGGTCTCATACAAACTTGTCAATATTTCAATGCTTTATTTTCGAAAAGCTTTTGCCTTATTTACTTAAAAATAGATGTTCGAAGAGATAATTTGCCAACTATAGTCTGTTAAAATTTTCCTCAAGATTTGCTGGTAGCACTTACAACCTTACTTAAATCTACCTCATCAACAGAGACCAGAATAAGTACAAGGAGGCTGCGAACCTGTTGAACGACGCTCTATCCATCCGTGAGAAGACGCTCGGAGAGAACCACCCCGCCGTCGCCGCCACGCTTAACAACCTCGCCGTGCTCTACGGGAAACGAGGTATGATTCCAACGGATCTCGGCATTCGTGAAGTTAGCCGTTTCGATGCGCAGTGCAACTTTTTCATACAAAATTTTGTACTGTACATTGACAAAACAACGGGTTTCTCAAGCATAACGTACGTGGCTTAGCTTGCTTAGACATTCTTGATAGATCGTTGAAGTTAAGTATGTAATCTTATCAGTTTTATCTGGCTTACCCGCTAAACTATGTAATGAAAAAAAATTAAAAATAAATTTGATCACGACTGTATCCTAAGGGTCAATTTATACTAGCGCAGAGTCGAAGCGCTTCGAAGCGTCTTATCCAAAACTGAACATAACAAATTCAACCTTAACTTCACCGCGTAACGCTCACATTACTTCGCGAGAATGCGCGTGCACCAATCAGCGTTGGTCACGCGCAGACGCGCGAATTCCGAAGAATGCGCGCGTCTTTTTCAAATCTCAGAAGTAATGTGAGCGTTACGCTGTGGAGTTAAGGTTGAATTTGTTATGTTCAGTTTTGGATAGACGCTTCGATGCGCTTCGACTCTGCGCTAGTATAAATTGACCCTAAGGCGACGTAGATATTCTCTCAGATCTTTTTAGGTATTTTTAAGATTCTTTGAATATGTCTAAGGCGGTAGTCAGAGGTATGTCCAACTAAATTGCCCACATTTTGCAGAAGTTACATCACACAGGGTGTGGTTAAAATGCGAACCTATTTCAGTTAAAATAAAATAAAAAGTTAGCATTCCATACGTGACAGGTTGTAAGCCCATCGACGCTATTAGAAAGCTAACTGGTTTCTTCACGATGTTTATTAGTTTTATTCGTTTCGGGCTAGATAAGATGGGAAGTATCCAGCAATACTTACTTATTTACTCGCTTTCATGCATGGCGTCGTCGCCCAGGTGAAAAAGTGAATTTACCCAAAACTTTCCTTATCCAACAAAAAATCACTCAAATAAGTCGTGCTATTCTCAAGTGATGATCTTTCATTCATGCGTTAATTGATTTTTCTTATATACTAGCTTCCGCCCGGGGCTTCGCTCGGATGATACCCGGAAAAATAGCCTATGTCCTGTTCCCGGTCATTATCTACCTATATTTTTAATTTTTTGCCAAATCGGTTGTGGTTGTCGAGTTACAGAGGAACAAACATACATCCAAACTTTCGCATTTATAATATTAGTGTGACTTAAATAAAGAGTTATGTTGTTACAGGAAAGTATCGTGAAGCAGAGCCGTTATGCAAGCGCGCGTTGTGCATCCGTGAGGCGGTCCTAGGCCGCGACCATCCCGACGTGGCCAAGCAACTCAACAACTTGGCGCTTCTGTGTCAGAATCAGGTGAACAACACTGTTACCTAAGTACCATGCCGAAAATATGCGACCGAACTTCGTGATTGCGCCTGCAATGCTATTTCAATCCGTACCCATATTATATATGTGAAAGCGTGTTTGTTTATCTGTCCTGCTTTCACGTCAAAACAGAGCGACGGATTGACGTGATTTTTCGTGTGGAGATAGTTGGAGGGCTGGAGAGTAACATAGGCTACTTTTTATCCGGGTACCACGCGAAGCCGCGAGCAGCAGCTAGTAGGAATTAAATACTATTTAAAACATTGAATAAAGAACCTCTCAAACGCCATTTTTTGCGGGCTTTGGATGACGTCACGGTCCGCTGGAAAGGATAGGAAACAGGCTCAACACACGCTGACGCCGTAAATTTGAATTTTCCGAGCTGTTTTTACATTTTAAATACTGATTTATGGATTTAGCTTACTACATCAAGAAACTAAATCAAGAAAAAACGTTTTAGACATTTAGGACAACGATAAAGATTCCGAAAAAACATATTTCAGCCTTTAAACTACATGCATAATCCCTACTAGTAACACATTATTTATTTATAAATAAATGAAAAAATAAATATTGCTGGACATTTCACACAGCGCCATCTAGCCCCAAACTAAGCAAAGCTTGTACTATGGGAACCAGATAACTGAGCTAAGAGGCCTATCTTTGCTAGGATTTATTATAACAAGCAAAAATTTCCAGAACAAATACGAAGAGGTGGAGCAGTATTACCAGCGTGCGCTCGAGATATACGAGAGCAAGCTCGGCCCAGACGACCCCAACGTTGCCAAGACAAAGAACAACCTCGCCTCTTGCTATCTCAAACAGGTACACTTATCACATTGTCCAATACAATCTGCAGGGCTATTTTGACTAACGTAAAGTCGTTAACTCGGATTACTTCGGATTTTTTACGATGAATACTTTGAAATTGTAGAAATATTTGAAAAACTATTAAACTATTTACGTAAGTCTCTACCTAGGTATATTCATTATATTGCTATTTAGTTGGTTGGTACCTACGTTATCTCACCTATGATATTTATATGATTGCTTTTTGTGTCTTCTGTATTTGCCTTTGTTTCAAGGTAATCTGTAAACATCTACACTTTGCATTGTGACAAATAAATGTATTATCTTTCTTTCTTTCTTTCTAAAAAAGTGATAGACATTTATATTGTGTAAAATATTCAAAGTAATTCTGCAATCTATAACTTTAATATTGTTCGTAAAAAATCAATTTGTAGGAAGAAATCTGAATTAGCGACTTTACGTGAGAGACAAAATAGCCTTATGATGAACCTGTTATTTATGATTAACCTGTTCGTAACCGGTGTAAACCGCTATTTCAATTATTTCGTTCCGAGCGCGAGCGTTATCAAAACCTAATGGAAAACCTCAATAACCGGCCCCCCTAGCCATATTACACTATCTATCGTCGCGATAGAATAGAACACTTCAAAATGTATAGGATTTGACGTTTCAAGTAGATGAGTCACGTGGTCAGAACGTCAATTCCTATACATTTTGAAGTGTTCTATTCTATCGCGACGATAGATCGTTCTACAGCGACGATAGATCGTGTAATATGGCTAGGGCCCCGGTTTATTTCGCAGTCAACTCTCACACGCAACGCGCTTCAGATTATTTGAACGGCGCGCTCGCTTCCCAATCTATACCGCAGGTGTGCAAGGTTTCGTT
This sequence comes from Camptogramma bilineatum, assembly GCA_958496255.1. Classification (NCBI taxonomy): domain Eukaryota; kingdom Metazoa; phylum Arthropoda; class Insecta; order Lepidoptera; family Geometridae; genus Camptogramma; species Camptogramma bilineatum. The sequence continues at coordinate 13,894,990 of OY292461.1, forward strand.
GGAGTTCGAATAAATAATTCTAAAAATCGTTACTTTTGATTCGTTCGACGCGCTCGGTGCGGATAGGTTCCCCTGTAATAGACACTGGCTGACCCGACAAACGTTCTGGCAAAAGCAGTCAGTTTAAATGGGAAAAGGAAAAATGTGGTTTCTACGTTTTTCCGTAAACCTTTTCAATTTATCTCTTAGGAAACTTCATCGTACTTATATCTATGACCGAAATCGAAATAAGACATTTGAAAATGATTTCGCAGGGAAAATACAAGGAAGCTGAGACATTATACAAACAGGTGCTGACCAGAGCTCATGAAAGAGAATTTGGAACCATTGATGGTAAGTCCATTTACATTCAGCTAATACTAATAAAAATAATTTATTTATTTATTCAGACAATTTATACAGTCCATTTTGTTAGTAAGCTTAAACCTAGGGGTTAGTACCTAAAATGTAATGGGGATTTAAAACCAAAGCGAACTGTTATTATTAATTACTAACGAACACCGGTGGCTTCGCCCGCGTGGTACAATTTTTATCCCACGGGAATCATACTTCCGGGATACAAAGTTATTCCAGAACCTAATTCATCAACATTCTAAATTTCATCAAAATCGGTTTTGTAGTTATGGGGATACGTGGTAACAAACATTCACACACACAGACGAACTTCCACCTAATATTAGTAGGATTTCGATCTTGTATATCTTGTTTTTATACTAAGTATGTAGAATCATAATTAAAAGATCTTTACACCAATTATTAATACAATAGGTACCTTTATTGACTAAATTTTTAAATACAGTCAGATCTTCATACAATATCTTTTGTTGATAGTTGTAAAGGCCGTTCAAGTATTTTCTTAGTCAACATTTTACAAAAAGTTTCTGTTCCATTGAACCATAACACTTGATAAGAAAGCTATTCGTATTTTAACCTACACTACAAATCTATATTTAACTAAGTGGTTATCAATTCAACATAATTCTGACTTAATTATATTACATCATATTTTTGTTTACCGTTTCAGAGTATATAACGTCACTAAATAAAAAGTCTAAAAAATAACGATCGCTCCGCACCACTGTGTTGAAATTAACGCTTAAATATTTTTATCTATACATTCCCGTCATCATGGATGTCTGAAACGCTCCATGAAGAAGAATATTAAGCTATTTTTCGAATTTCTCTACATCTAGACATTATGAATAACGTAAAAAACGCTAGGTAGCGCTCTAGAAAAATCATTATTTCAAAATTTACATTTTATGAAGGATTTTAGTTATATTCATATGTCTAGAGTTAATTTAGTCACAGTACAGGAAAAAAAAAATGTGTTATGAGGCTATCAAATTTAAAATGTTACCCTAAAGGTGATGGCACACCTATCCGCGCTGAATTAGAAACTAATTTTAGAATTAGTTATTTGAAATTCTATGAAACCTCTCACACCTGCCAAATTCGGACGATTCGGACGATTCGACGCGTGGGGTGTGTGAGAAATTCTAAAATTTGATTCTTTCGACGCGTTTGGTTTTGATAGGTGTGCGTTCACCTTAAAAATATTTTTATATGAATTTTATTTAAAACAACCAAAGCACAAAATATATGACTAATATTATATTGCAATTTCTCCAAAGTGCCTTGTACAAATTCAAATTATTGTATTTATTTTTATAATAATAGTTTTTGCAAAATGCTCTTCCAAAATATTGTGTATGTTAGTGTAGTTGTATTAGAGAAAAATGATTACAAAAGACAAAAACAACTGCATGTTAGAAAAATATTAGTGAGATTTTAGTGATTGTAGAAATTGTTATGTTTTTAAGCATGACCCTAGCTATAATAGGTTTTTTATTATTTGATTGTTGAGCAATGGAAAGTAAACCATTTTCTGTAGGTTACAATGAAAAATACTACTATAAAATACTTTTATGATTTATTAAATAATCCGATATGTTTATAAGTTGTAAGTTATTTAATTGTTGACAGTAATTCGCTGTTTCATTGCTTGCCAAAAACTGCATAATAAGTTACCCTTGCTTATACAGTGTTTTTTTGTTCAGTTTAAAGTCCGCTGCTTCGTAATCACCATAACCATTAAGTGAAAAATAACACCAAATAAAAAGAAATAGTTTTTTTCAATCTATATAAAAATTAATGATTGTGTGTATGTTTGTCCTCTGTGCGTTCCTAAACCATTGATCAGATTGTGATGAAACTTTGGTAGGGTCTTCTGAGGAAGCGAGGGTTTCTGGCCCAAAAAAAAAATTAAAATAAAAAAAGATAAAGCATGTTTTTAATATATTACGTGGTGTGGCATTGCAATCAATGCAACGGTCGGTAGTCGGTTTTTAAACTGACAAAAAAATAATCTTGTATATAAATTTTCTCTAGATCTCTTGTTGCATTTGAAGCTCGAATTTTGATTAATTTAGGTTGCATTATATTTAATCCAAGCAAAGCTATTTCAGCTCAAACGAAGTCGCGGGCAAAACTTTCTAAAAGATGCAACTATTTTAAATTGTTTAGATGTATTTTGTTCTTAGTTTTCTCCTTTTATTATAAAACTATACAGTGTAATAAGATTACTCGATTAAATCCAAATAAGGCTATTTTAGTATGATATAACTTTAAACATGAGTTTTCATTAGAAAACGTAAAATAAATGTTTACGGGGAACATACATAAGATTGTTTTGTCTCCTAATTGCGGTTTAGATGAAATCGTACATTTTACGTTTTTATTTTACTTAACTTCCGGGCTGTGTGTGGGGTAGTGATCGACTTTTAATCCAAAGGTCGTGAGTTCGAATCCCGCCCGTGGATCTTTGAATTTTTTACTTTCTAACACGCTCGTTGTAGGAAAACATCGTGAGTTAGCTTTCTAATGTCGACGATGAGCTTGCAACATGTCACGTATGGAATGCTTCTGTAAAGTGTGGGCATGTACCAAATGGATTTGGACATACATCTGACCCCCTTAGATATCTTCAAGAGGTCTTAAATTCCTAAAAAAGATCTGAGAGATTGTCTACCACACCTTGTATACTAGTCGTGATCAAATTTTCTTTTTTTTTTGGGGTTTTTTAAACTTATTTTCAGACAAATCGAGATATCCAATACATTATTTCGTGAATCGATTCCGGCGTAGTCTAACCATTTCGATACAAGACAAATTGAACTTTACAAATTGAACTTCTGAGAGTAATCTTATTACATGCATATTAAATGTTGCTTATCATACTTGCTTATGAATTAAAATTATTCATATTTACAAGTAAACTAAAGAAAATCAGTCTCGATAGCCTTTACTCGCGTGAAAGGAGATTTGTATGACTGTTTGTACCCTAAATATTGCCAATGTATTGCCTATTGCCTGTTATGTAGTTAGTTTATAGTAGTTACCTTTAAAAAAAATGTTTTTTTTTATATTTAGTTACAAGGAGCATTCGGTTTGCGAGCATTCGTAGCGCGAGCACTTTCTTTTACAAACATTGTTATCGCAAGCGCAGCGGGCTTAAAAAGGTCGCTATTGCAGAATCTCAATAGGAAATTGAACTATTGCCATCTCTTTTCATTGACTGAGAGTGAAAAGAGACGGCATTATAGTTTAATTCCCTATTGCGATTCTGCTTTGTAGACCTTTTTAAGCCCGCTGCTATTAAAGTTCATTTATCATTTGATTCGCTAATATAATATGAGTTTATGTTTGCACAACAAATGCTCGTTTATGTAACGAATGCTCCTGATACTGAACTATCCAATACAGTGTGTAAAATTAACACTGTCCGATCCGAAAGGAAGTGGAATGTGGAGTTGAAATTCCAATAACATCCCCCAAAAAATATCAAAATTAATTTATTTGTGTCTAGCGACAGGTAGAGGTCGCTACATCCGACCTCTACCTGTCGCTAGATGTGTACATAGGTACTTAGTTTACTTAATTTAAATGCAATTTATATCCCCCACCTTTTTGTATTTAAATTACTCCAATCGCCCTTTAATCTACCATTTTTTCATAAAAAGTTAATGCCCCATTTTCATCATTTAACATAAGACATTAGTTAGACCAAGTCTGTATTTTGTCATTTTACCAAATTTGTATTTATTCTTTACGCCATGATTTTTGTAACCTAACTATCTTTTTTTTAAATAATGTCATTCAAACCCAATGTCGATACGATACACCCTCACGGATCAGACAGGTTTTTTTACACCCTGTATGTGGCTAAGTCAAGAATTGACCATGTCTTCCAAACATTTACCTTTATGTAGGTAAAGTTAAAAAAAATCTAAGTTTCTGATGCTACCTTGTTACAATACCAAACATTAAAGTTCCTTTTTAGTAATTGCTTGAATGTAGATAAAAGTAACACTTACCATGTGAAATTTATATCATGATATGAAATGTTGTGAATTTTTTGAATGAATTTTATGTGTTTAGATGAATTTATTTTGTTCAAATATTTATTAAAGCGTGTGTAAATTGAATTTGTTTTCTTTTTTTGCTAAAACTAGAAACCATACAAAGATGTGTAGTTACTTTGTACACAATTTTTTTATAAAAGAGTAATGTATGAATTGCAATTATTTCTATGGTTTCTGGTATTTTATTGTTAAAAACACAGTTGGTGCGATAAGGGCGTCGTTATACGATAATGCGATCTAGGTGAGTGACACAAGTTTGGAATTTGCGTGGCACAGGTAGGAAAGGCAAAACAAACATATTAAATACTTATTTGCAATTTTTATTTTTTATTGTAGCTTTTTTTTGCCGTATGTGTCACACCTTCCCGACTTGTGTCACAAATATGTATTATTGGTGATGGATTTGTTTTTATTGCATGTTCATTATTCATCTTGAAATGCCTGCCTTGACATCTGTTGCTATCTCTTTTCGTTCTCATAAAATTAAACTGTGACAAAACATTTTATAAATCGTTGCTAATATATTTTACATGAACTTTGGGGTAATATATTAAACTATTCAGTAACACAGATCTGTATTAAGTATTTTTTTTCTTATTTGATTGTCTTCCTGTCATCTCGGTCCTTCTATCTTCAGGCGAGTTTTTTTTTTTTTAATTAGTTCTACATAGTGGTTATATTATACAGTGGAATATACAGAATTTTCCCAAAATTATTTCATTGTTGTTCATCTGGTATTCTTAATATCAAGTACTTTTTAAAGCTTGTGCCTCTATTTCAAACAGTTTTTTTCCATAAACTAACAGTTACTTTTGGATAAGATCTGAACTCGTGTCTATGTCAAGTTTTTGTTGTTCATGCGGCATTTCTCCCACAATTTTTGTGGTTCATACGGCATTTCTCCCACAATTTTATGTGGTTCATACGGCATTTTCCTCGCAATTTTATATGGTTCATCTTACATTTTCCTCACAATTTTATATGGTTCATCTGAAATTTTCCTGCCTCAAGTTCTAACTAAAGCTGTATATTGCAGGTGACAACAAGCCTATCTGGCAAGTGGCTGAAGAGCGCGAAGAGAACAAACATCTGCAGAAGGAAAACGCGCCGTACGGCGAATACGGTGGCTGGCACAAAGCGGCGAAGGTGGGTGTTAGTACCTTGATTCTATACGCTGTGTCATCCATTGCTGTTTGTTACGTCACTATTCACCAAATCTTTTCAAAAAGGGGAAGATAGGTGACACTCTAACGTCGCATGCCAAAACTTTGGCTCGGCGCACCACTACATACACACATTGCTCCATTTTACTATTGCCAATAAACAAGGATAGGGATAAATTAAAGTGTTGTGCGAGCAAGACACAAATGGCCGATTCTGTCGGCTCCGACCGAAAGGAGCCGACAACGATAGAGCCCGGCCGCTTTACAATGCTGTCTCGCTCGCAAGACTGTTTTAGTTGCTCTCTCTATCCTTGTCTATTAGCAAATTCAAGGTGCGTTCGAGATGATGTTCCGAGAGGCACTGAGGGCAGGTTTGTCCCCTGGACTCGGTCAAGTAGGAACAGGCATTTTGGTGAGTCACCTATCTTCCCCTTTTTGAAAAGATCATTGCTATTCACTATCGATACAAAATTTACATCAAGTCTGCTATATCATGTTGATGTTTATTGCAAGTTCCAAAAGAATCCGACCTTAATTCCGCGCTGGTGTTACTTTTCGTCATCTGGCCCGTAAAGGCATTAGGAAATTAAAGTTCCAGAACTACTACAAGAAGTAAAAACACCGTTGAGAGCTTGTTTGAACTTTAAAGTGCTCAAAGTTTAGTGTTTCTTCAAATTTCGTTTCGTGTCTTTCAAATTTCGTACAAAATGCATAGAAATAGAGTCGCAATTTGAACAGACATGACGCGCCATACGGGCGTCCGTGCCATATCATTCGGTGTGTTCAAATTGCGACTCTACTTCCATGCATTTCGTACGTAATTTGAAAGACGCCCACGCCAGATTCAATGTGGTTACGCCTTATGGATACCACAAGCTGAATTACGAAAAAAAAAAAACAGCGCGGAGATATAAGGCCATGTTGGAAACTAGTATCGTTTGACCAAACGCCCACAGAGATTTTGGGAACGCAAAATAATTCATTTGTAGTTTTGTTCGCTGTGTCATACTCACTCTAGTTATTCAATCACTCATTCTGTTTCGCTGCACTTGAAATCATTCGCACTCTGCACTCAATCACGTTAATGTACATGTGGTAGAATAGAGTAGATATTGTTCGTAGCGTAAACCACTTATATTTACTCATAGTAGTACGTAGTACGTACATCACTTGACACTAACAAGATGGATTGCATTAGATTTAAGTTCAAGATCTAACAATGAGGAGTGTTAGTGCAGACTAGAAGCGCCTTCGCTACGGGGGCAACCGTAGTGATGGTATAATGATGATGATGATGAAAAGTAGCCTATAACCTTCCTCAAGAGTTTTGATGCCAAATGCAGAAAAAAAAAAGACTGGTAGTTCCTGAGATTAGCGCGTTCAAACAAATAAACTCTTCCGCTTTATTATATTAGTATAGATAGATTTTATCATATACTTTAGATTTAATCGGATAGATCACCGAAAAGAAACCTAGGCCAAATACCGTGTTTGTTGCCCTGATTCATCACGGTGTTGGTCGCGAAAAAACGTAGAATCACCTTGCTCTTAAGACGATTCAAAGTGAAAGTTCAAGTTTTACTTACGTAATTGAAAATGCCAAGGAGCTACGAGTAGGTACCTACTTACTGGGAGTGTTTACACATCGTAAGTTAACCATTTGATAGTATGAAAATTGAAACATCATAAACGGTAATTAATCAGATTATTATCATCATCATCTGGATCAGAAACAGTCAAAGTCTATCTGTACACTACCAAATAATTTCGATGTTTAATATCTGCCAGGCGTCACACACACACACGGACTTTCGCCTTAATAATTAGTAGGATTTATTTATACAGCTCTAAACGGTAAAGGAAAACATCGTGAGGAAACCCGTGGTTTAGTCGGTCACACGTATTGACCAAATCTTTCCTGTGGATATGGCCGGTTAAGCTGAGAGTATGGTGAAGGTGCTGGGCAAGCCTACTCCATCTCAACAATGTCCCAGGCACTACAGTGTCCCGTTAAGTGTAGGCAAAAGATCTCCTGACTGTATAAATCATCTAGTAAAGATGTAAAGGCCTAAGTTTATTTATATTGTAACGAGAAGACCAGGCAGTGAAGGGGCGTGGCGACACCCCACATTCCAAGGCCAGCGGAGGCTTCCAGGAAGGGCAATCATTTCGGCTCTCACTTTTATTCGAACGGTCGAGGCGAGCGGACGCGCTAGGGAATTACTAGGCTACGTAGATTTCTATAAGACTTTTGTTATTTAAAATCATTACAAGTGTTTGCTGTTGTTGAGTTGTTTTTAGGGTTCCGTACCTTAAAAGGTAAAAAAGGAACCCTTATAAGATCACTTTCTTGTCCGTCTGTCTGTCTGTCTGTCTGTCTGTCTGTCTGTCTGTCTGTCTGTCCGTCTGTCCGTGTGTCACCATCGATTATCTCAGGAACGGGTAAAGCTAGCAAGTTGAAATTTATACCATATACTAAGGTCTATAGTCCCTATTGTGAGTATAAAAATCAAGGTCCTGAGTCAACACTATAAAAAGATATAGGCAAATTTAGGTTTTCGTGAAAACTTGTGAGTACCAAAACTTACCTTAATTATCAACTTTTTTTATTTTTCGGAATTTTTCCTTTACTTGTGCTGTAAGACCTTGCTTGTAACCAAAATTGACAATTCTAGGTCAACCGGAAGTACCCTAGAGGTTTTGGGTCGAAAACTTAAATGGTAGTTCCCGTTGACCTAGAATAAAGAAATTTGGCAAAAAGCAAGGTCTTATAGCACAAATAAAGGAAAAATTCCAAAAAGTTAAAAAGTTGAAAATTAAAGGGTGCTCCCATACATACATAGTTGACGCCAATTAAAATTGCCCTCCGAGTTGTATGAGCGCTCATACAATTAAGCGGACTAGCTTAATTGGCACCATAGCTAGGTACGGAACCCTCGGCGTACGAGTTCGACTCGCACTTGACCGGTTTTTTTTTTAATAAATTGATTTAGCTATCAATAATAATATAATATGGTTTCCAGGTTGACTCGCCCACTGTGACAACTACCCTCAAGAACCTCGGTGCGTTGTATCGGCGTCAGGGCAAGTACGAGGCGGCCGAGACGCTCGAGGACTGCGCGCTTCGCAGCAGGAAGGAGGTAACTCACCAAATACTACCTATGCTGTTATAGTGGACGGTTGCAAGATACAAGTGTTATACAAATAAGTTAATTTGTAACATCTATTAATAAAAAAAAAGGTAAAAAAAGTAAAAAAAAACATACATACAGCCGAACATAAAACCTCCTCCTTTTTGGAAGTCGGTTAAAAATCAATGACACTTCTTTGAACAGCGTGATAGAATTGGTACTTTTGCTCGATTACAAATTCATCAATTGTCCATCAAAAAATATAAAAATACAGAAATAATAAGCAAAGGGTGCAGGTGTGATAAAATAAAATAGTAATTTTTGTCTCGGATGTTTAAAAAAAAGAAGTTCTTTGTTGTTATTGTCACTAGCGGTGACCCATTTTGTGGAGTGGGCACAAAATGGGTCACCGCTATGTATGCGTTTTTTACAGCGCTTTTGTGTCGGTATAAATACGAAGCGAACGCGCACCTCAAAAACGCGCTGCAGAAAACGTCGTGTGCCCACTCCATAAGCAGGTTAAACCACGTTTGAGTTTTAGGATAAAACTACTCACTTGTATCTTGGAACTTGAGAAACTTGCCTCTTTTTTCCTGTTTTTCTATTATTGCTTGACGTTAAAATTTCAGGCACTTCACACATGTGACGAATTTATATATTGTTTCAGTATTTATAACATATTATCGATCGAGCGAGCGAAGCGAGCGAAGATCTTAGTGGCAAGTTAGGCGATTTTGCTTTGTATGTTTGTATGTTTGTATGTTTGTATGTTTGTATGTTTGTATGTTTGTATATTTGTATGTTTCATTTTTATGTTCTCGCATAACTATCGAACCGCTTATCCAATCTGTATGAAACTTGATAGGTCAATAGGTTGTGCTATGGAAATTTGCTGTGGAGCGTATGAGCGTAATCGATGAAGGGGTTGTAAAGATATGGGGTTCCCAAGGGGGTAAATTTTTTTCAAAGGTACCCAAATATATTGAGTGGGGTGTCATATGAAAGTACTCAATTTATACATTCCAAAATGGTTTTTAGTTTTCTTCTAGGTTCTATAGTTTTTGAAATACAGAGAAAAATAAAAATGATGAAAACCAATTAACGGATGTATGGAAAGAGCTCCCGTTTCATAGAGTTTCGATGTATTCGTAGGTCTGGTTATCAGACAAAGAGTGTGGCATCGTTGTGGTTTGGTTTGCAATGATTTTAGTTGCTTCTTGATATTTTTTCTTGAGATTGAAAATAAAAGCCGTGTTGGCCGAGTGGAAGAGTGCTCGATTTTCGATTCATAGGTCGTAAGTTCGAACCCTGGCCGTGCTCATCAATGGATTTTTCGATTAGAAAAATTTAAATGCGCATTAACACGAGCTCTAAACGGTGAAAGAAAACATCGTGAGGAAACCAGTTAACGTTCTAATAGCGGCGATGGGCTTGCAACCTGTCACGTATGCAAATGCTAACTCCTGCAAATAGTGGGCTGGGCTGGGCATGTACCAAAATTATAGAGGGAGACGGAGGGGGACGGGGAGGGGTAGGGGGAGGGGGAGGGGGTGGGGAAGGGGAGGGGCAGGGAGAGGGGGGGGGAGGGAGAGAGACGGGGAGGGGAGGGGAGGGGGAGGTGAGGGGGAGGTGAGGGGGAGGGGAGGGGGAGGGGAGGGGAGGGGTGGGGGAGGGAGGGGGAGGAAATTGATTTTCTCATACATTTTGTATTGAACTGCTATTTTAATAATTTCTCGAACTAAGGGAGTGTCCACATTGCGTTTTTTGCAGCGCGTTTGTATCGATACAAACGCGATTCGAACGCGATGCGAACGCGCAGCCCCCCGCGCAGCCCCTCCCGGTTCGCTTTTGTATGGAAAAATACGCGTTGCGAACGCGCGTTTGTATCGATACAAACGCGCAGCTCAAAAACGCGCTGCAGAAAACGCAATGTGGACACTCCCTAAGAGGCCTTCCCTGAGGCGCGGTACGAAGTTCGCGGGGTCAACTATTGAATATAAACACGACACGACTTAATGTATTGCATGCATGCCTATAATCTTTACCATACTGAGGTAGCGCATTAGATATCATTGTGTGGTAAACACTAGAAGGAGCACTTAACGTAGGTATACGGGTAGTCAGAAACAAGTCCAAATCTAGGCTATCAACACAACGGTGCGCGAGATCTCAGTTCGGGGCGAACTACTAGTTTATATAGAGTATTTTAATAAATCAATTGCTTTTATAGCATTTATTATGATTATGACACAAACACTTGCTCACACAAAACACAGAACAACTTATCTATTTATAAATTATGTATGTTTTAAAAGTAAATATTTATAATTATGATATTTCCACAATAAAAGTTTTATCTAAAGCACAAAATAATGTAAGGACGTTGATTTTGCACGCAGCACGTACAACAAGTAAGTCACTAAAGCTAATTTAGATATGAATTTGTTTGTAATCTGTGAAATAATGAATTACCCACTTTGAGACTTGTTGTCAAGCTCGGTTAATTCCCAAGTGTTGTTCAAAATCGTTCAAAAGTTAAATTATTCATATTAGGCCTTATGTAGCGCTTACGTTATCCGATTTGTAGGAAACCGACCTAGAATCATCGCTCTGTCTCGCTCTTTGGCCTACGAATTGCGTATTGTGCATCCTACTTTTTTCTTCCTACATTTGACTGAAGTTGGCAACTTGGCAACAGTTAGGATAATTAAAGTAGGATGCACAATACGCAATTTGTAAGCCAAAGAGCGAGACAGAACGATGATTCCGAGATCGGTTTCCTACAAATTGAAAAGTGTAATCGCTACTTAACTTTTAAACTTGCACACTGGTTAAATAATGCTCAAGATTCGCCCTGTCACTATTTGACGCTATCTAACAAAAAAGGATAGTAATTGATTAAAGGGTGTTTCAATTCTAACATAATTTTATAAGTAGAGCGGTAGAGCGGCCATTTGACTTAGTGATGCTCGTAAACTTGGTCTGAAAAGATAGATAAATAAAAAATGACGTCGGCTAAAATTCGTGTCAGTTTACTAGCTGAGTAGTTGTAGTTTACTAGTAACGTAAATAAAAATCAGGAAAAATACATTCAAAAGTCGAAATGGTTTAATAAAACAGTACTAGACTAGCCTAAGAGCCTCGCCGAAGTTCACAACTTAGATTAAAATCACAAATACTGACTCAATACCGACAAAATAAAAACATTGACTTTGTTCACTAAATAGCAGTTTGTTTAACACCAATGTTAAATAAAAATGGTTGCTAGTAGCACCGAAATAGTAGTAACCACTTGTCTAGTCCCCCTAAATGAGGCTTGTCAAAGTTTTGGTTGCTCATAACATAGATTCGAATCACAAACATCACATCGGTCAGTTGTGAGAAAATAATCGCAAGGAAACACATCCAAGATGAATGAAAGTCGTTTAACTAAACAAGTGTATGAGGCGAGTGTGAATGGAACAGCTGGAAGGGGAAGACCTAGGCGAAAATACCTGGATCAGATTGGTGATGTTTTGCAGAAAGGCTAGGTCAAAAGTACCCTAAACCTTGCTTGTATGAAAAATGTGATGAGAGTGAATGAGGCGAAAGGGGTGTGTCAGGATCGTAGCAAGTGGAAATCCGTGGTCTCTGCCTACCTGTGGGAAAGAGGCGTGATTTTATGTATGTATGTAAACACATCCAAAATGGAGTTATATCACTAACGAAGCATTACCCTAGGCACTGGACATCGTGAAGCAGTCCCGGGCACGCCAGGCGAGGCAAGGCAGCCGGGACCCAATGGACCCCGACCACCACGACGAGGTCAGGAACCAGGGGGATTAGGGCAACCATGCGACCATTGGCCATGACTCAACTATTCGGATTTTGCTTGTTATATCGATAAAGTTCGTCAACCATACGACGCCGACTAAAGCGTGTTCTACACGGTTTGAAACCATAGCTTCTACCAAGGTGACCTTGCTAGAATTTCGCATGACATTGGTTGTCAGTAAATTTCGCTACAGACGCCATTGGTTGACAGTAAATTTCGATGACGCCATTGGTAGAAAGTGCCAAGGTCACCTTGGTAGAAGCTGTGGTTTCAAACCGTGTAGAACACGCTTAAGGGGAATAGAGCAACCGTCAATCATACAACGCCAAAGGAGAACGGGGTTGTCCTTTTGTCTTTTTTAAACTTTTGCGATCAGAACACATTATAAATACGTATGTAACCGGGTATATCACGTAAAACCAGGGGGTTGTCCTGTTGATCTCGCAACCGTTTGTAGTGTCATAACATAACCTGTTGAACTTTGTTTTGAAAACCCGTTCGCATTGACTAAGTCGGATTTTGCTTGTTGAACAGAGTTCATCAACCATATACCAGGGGGCCTTATGGCAACATCATACAAGGTAATTTAATCATCATGGGGATTAGGGCAAGAAAGAGACCCGTTTACAGCCATTTTTACTTTTTAAATCAAAAACATTGCACAACCAGGATTTGGCAGTTTTATGGTTGACGAATTTGCTACTATAGGTTTAAAACAGACGTTTTTTCTTGTTGTGTATCATAGGCGCTATTTTGGTTGACGAATTTTGCTTATCGGTTCGATTATTAGCACTTTTGTGGTTGACACGTTTGCTTGTTGGAAATGAATAGGCAGTTTGGTTTACTTTTGCTTTTATCTCGGCGTCTTTGTGTATTTAATGACAACCTACCAATCACTTCGGATTTTCAGAAATCTTACCAATTCCAATTACATATTTGATTTATTTAAAAAATACCTCAAGGTGAAAGTATTTTAAAAAAGTATTATTAGATCAACTTGTGGATACCTAAATAAACTAATTTATAATACCTTTTACTTAATAATAGAGGTAGAATTAAAAAAAAGTTTCGACAACCAAAGGTGTTATTTCAACCGCATGGTTAATTGACCGTTTTGTAACATATTTTTGTCTTTGTCTAGTTTAGCATAATGCACATTGAAATGGTTTAGAAGTTGAAGACTTAATCGTTAGTTGTTTAACCCTTTTACTCACAAAGGAGTTTCTATAGCTAAATATGTTGCTCTCTCTTTCAAATGACGTAAAAGTGACAAGAATAGAACCTCTTAAGTTTGAAACTGACAGGTGAATAGAATAATTGGGTTAATGTACGCATCTCTATTGAAAACATTATACATTTTTTGATCTTGTAACCAAGAGTAAAAAAATATATATATAAATTATTGATTTTCACGGAGCTATTTCAATGGGCTATTTGCATTTCGTCTGTTATTGTGAATTGTTAAACGTTTCTATCATTGGTGTTTTTGTCTTGGATGTTTCATGGTCACATAAGCACCTTCATTTAGTAATATAGGGTTAAGCGGAGCACTAAAATTCACCAGCAATTTATACATTGATCTCGACTCATTGCACTTTTCTTCAACCACATTTTATAAAAGTTCATTATCAAAATAACTTTAAAAAAATCTAGGTATCTACGAAAAATGGTCAAAATAGTTTTCATTTTCTATCATGCAAGTAAATTACTGCTAAATTAATTTTGAAAATTACAATTAGTGCTAAATTGATTTTGAAGACAATATCGTTTCATCTTTTTATTTCTTATTTATTGAATTATTTAATTTATCCATCTAATTGTCTATTTAAATTATCTTTTTGTTTTATGTATTCATATCGTATCACACCACTCTACATACACAATTTTCAACCACCGTACATTGCTTTTCACGCACGCTTCCACAGTTTATTTTGCCTTATTTTTATTTTGTCCGTTCATTTATAGGGCGCGAACCCAACGAGTGAACCGCGCCTGAATCTTAAGTCAAAGCTGTTCAATGCCCTAGGGATCAACACAGCGAGTGCGCCGCACCAGTAGTGTACACTAGCCTTAGATATATATTGTAAGGACTCACTCGCTTTGGTGCGTATATAGTCCTTGTTTATCGGCCTGGTCTTGAATATAGTAGAAAAATATTTTCGACGGAACAAAAAAATTATTTGAACAAATTCGACCTACGAATATAGTTTTATTACTGAAACGGAACACATAGCTTTGATTCTAAGCGTAAAGTATGAAATAGCAGAGTTTTACCTACCATTAAAACTCGTATGTCTGGAGACTACAGTTTTTAGTTCCGCTTTCACACGCTAGGGGCGTTAGTGACGTCCGCCGGCCATGTTCACCGGATATTATAATAATCTTAAAAAGTTAAAACTATCAATGTAAAACCTTCTGCCAGTAGTTATTTGAAGAGGAATAGTTGATAGAAAATGCTTTCATTACTATACTTGAAATGATCGTAGGTCGAAATTATGAGGAATTATAATAGTCAATATTTCAGATCTAGAAACCTTAAATTGGTGCTTAAAAGACTAGGCCTTCGCTCATTTTGTTGAAAGGAATATGTACGCACCGCACACCGCCATCTTAAATTTTGTTATTTACAGAAATCTAGATGGCTAAATATTAATAGCTTAGTATTATTTATTAATTTTTAGCATGCTGATAAGTTTAAAATAAGTAACGAAGGAAAATCTAAAAAAATACAAATGAAAGTGTGATAGAGATTATCAAAGCATGATTGTAAGCCGTCCCTAAAGTATATACAGATATAAATATAAATATTTGAAAAAAATCTAAGACGGCAATAAGATTTTAAATCGATGACAATGTAGTCATATAATTTTATAATTTATGCATTTTATACATTTGAGTTAGTATATTTCTTATCAAGTAGTAAAGTTTCATTATTTAATGTTCTTGGATGTATAAACTGCATTTGAAATCTATTAAATTGCATTTATTGTGGATTTTGGGATATTATATTTATTGAATTAATTTAAATCGCGCATGATAGATAAACAACGATTTTATTTGCTTACATTACAATTTTAATTTGCTGATATTATTTATAATTTTATTTTGTATTCTTTATTATAAGAATGCATGATTGTGAGTTATTTTTGTGAACGTCTATGTTTTATCTGTTTTGTCATTTGGTGGTTGATTAGCCGTTGCTCGCACGAACAAGCGTTTTTAAAATAACAGACATTGAAAGTAACTTTTCGTACAAGTTCGTACGATCATCTTAGACATATTGGGCCTTACTTATAAAAGCCTTTCAACTTTGAACACTGGTTAAACGTCTCTTTGTCACTATCTAACAAATAGAGATAGGACGTTGTTTAACCAGTGTTTAAAGTTGAGAGGCTCTTCTAAGCAAGGCCCGTTATGTTCGTGCGAGCGATGGCACCACCGTACAGTTGAATATTTATTATTTTCATGTTTTCAATATTACGCATATAAAACTTTCATTCCAGTGTTATCGGTCTAAGCTTTATGTGAGTGTAGGTGATAGTGTAGTATTTTTATATACATTGAGTTTTTTTAACGGTGCTGCTTCATTTTGCGAGTTTTTTACTCTATGTACACTAGACTTTAAAAATGAAACATTGAAATACCAGCAGATATAAGAATCTCCAATTTTTTAAATCACCACATTTTCTGTCACAATTAAAATTATTTGGATTATACGGTTTCGATGTCATGTCGAACTAATTTTAAAATTGTTAAAATAAATATTTATGTAACATTCGTTTTTTGTTTTATTTTTTGTTTCGTTACGGTGTGTCTACGGTGTTATGCAATTTATAACCAGGATATCGATGATGGAAAACATTGGCATGACAGTTCTAAATTATTGAAAGGCTTTCTCTGTTAGAAGTCCATTGCATGGGAACATCTCATTTCAGCAATTTAGTGTAAAGTTGCCACAAACATCATTGTAGTGAAAAATACCCCATTTCTGCGGCTAATAAGCTTCCAGACGAAATCATTACTTAGTGTAATTAGATTCATACCTATTATACCTAGTTATTTCCTACTAGTATGTCGACGGTAACTACCTACCTTTGTAGTAAACACCTCTTTTCCTTCAATTTTAGATATCATTTCATTCAAACGTATCCCAATCAGACAAAATCCTAGAAAGTTTCCAATTGATTCATGAAATACATTTTTTTATACTGTAAAGCTCTGTCCTTAACTACATATTTAAAAAAATACACGTACGTAACAACAACGGAGTTGTACAAAAATCATATTTCTCAAAATAATATTTTAGTAAAATCACGTTGTTTTTCAGTGGTAGTGATTCTTTGATCTCTGTGATTTTGTATGATTAAAAACACTTGTTTCTCAAACTTTAAAGCTTCAAGTGAAGTCGTTTCCCCAAGCACAACAATAGACAAGAATCCAACTTTAAAATCCTCCGTTTTCTGTACTAGGCTCAATTTCCATTTGAGCTTTGCTAATCCCCAGTTTCTTCGCTTCATTACCACTAGTACTAACAGTTCCTGGCACTACTGACGTAGTGGCAATGAAGCGTTTCTTCTAGGCACAGATTTCTATTTGAGCTTTTTCCCAACCAAGACAGTTTCCATTTGAGCTTTGCTACCTAATCCCCTGTTTCTTCGCTTCATTACTAGTACCATTAACAGTTCCATGATGGAACTACTAATCTGCCGTTATACGTAAAAGGGGCGTATCTTCCTTAAAGTATGTAAGGAAATTACGACCTTTCTACATTCTAAATAGGTCGTGACTTCCATAAAGTAAGGAAGATGCGCCCTTTTTGATTATGACGGCAGTAATGAAGTGGCAATGAAGCGTTTCTTCTAGGCACAGATTGAGCTTTATCCCAACCAAGACAGTTTCCTAGCTTACAAAGGTAGTGGAGGTTATAAATTGCATAACACGGGGCAGGTAGCGGTGCAACGCAGCGGCAGTTTTACGAAACTGCGCGAGTCTCTGCGACGATCGTCCGCGCGCCTGCTCGCGAGGTTCAGGCATTCTGCTCACCTGCCTGACGTAGACTACTCCGATCCCGACAGGTATGGGGAAATAAAATGAATCATTTGAGATGAACTCGATTTGAATAGTTATCCTAGGATCTATTGCAACAAGCGTCTGTGGGCCTTACAAAAGCCTCTCGACTTTGAACACTGGTTAAACAACGTCCTGTCTCTATTTTTTAGATACTTAGTGACAAATAGAGACAGGACGTTGTTTAACCAGTGTTCAAAGGTGAGAGGCTTTTGTAAGGCCCATAGACACTTGTTGCAATAGGTTCTGAGTGAGCAGAGTGCCTGAACTTCTCTACACATACACATACAGGGCCTTACAAAAGCCTCTTAGCTTTGAACACTGGTTAAACAACGTCCTGTCTCTATTTGTTAAACAGAGACAGGACGTTGTTTAACCAGTGTTCAAAGTTGAGACGCTTTTGTAAGGCCCTGTAGGTATGTGAATGTGTAGAGTTCAGGCACTCTGCTCACCTGCCTGATGCAGACTACTCCAATCCCAACAGGTAAATATGAGGAATTATGGGAATAAGAGTATTTGCTTTGTGGTTTAAAACCTGAACAAAGGGCTTGCTATCCTAGGGACTAGGGGACTACTGTAGCAAGTGTGATATAGGTTCAGATAACTGCTCATCTACCCCGACATCAACTAAGTACCTACTCATGCCGACTCGTACAAAAATACGGGGTAACAAAGAGATTGGCTATCTAAGACTAGCCCCCTTACTTAAGAAAGGTGTTACTTAAAAGTTTAACACTGGTTAAACAACGTCCTGTCTCTGTTTGTCACTATCCACAAATAAAGACAGGACGTTGTTTAACCCAGTGTTTAACTTTAAACATCTTTATTAAGTAAGGCCCTAGATGTCTGAAAACCTGAGATCCCTAGGTGACTGTAGAACGACCAGATAAAGGTGCCAGGGGAAACATTTTGCGTATTTAATATGGTGAACCATCTATTGCAAACTCCCTCTACACAATTTTATAAGTATCGAGAAAAAGGTTGAACTTGTGTAATTTTTTGTGAACATAAAATCAAACTTTATGTTCCGGGCGTTACAGCCGTGTTACAACAACTAGCCCCCTTAGTTGAACACTGGTTAAACAACGTCCTGTTTTTATTTGTGGATAGTGACAAAAAGAGACATGACGTTGTTTAGCCTGTGTTCAACTTTAAACATCTTTCTTAGGTAAGGGGATTAATCAATAACAAATTACCTATCAGTCATGAATAATAATTAGGTAAAGGCTAGTTTTGTTCCTAGCATCGCAGCAAATAGTCTCAAATATAATGCGACCTGCAACTCACAAGGTGATCTGTATCTACGCTACGCGCTATTTAGATCGAGTAATCGTATTACAACCCTACTGGTTGTAATACGATTACTCGATCTAAATAGCGCATTAACGATAAGTTTTGTAAAATTGTTGAAGTATTGTTGAAATGTCAACCTTGGTTTGTAAGTATGCATAAATATTTTTGTCTGCTTATGCGCGCGCATTGTTTTGCATAATGCCTAATTGTGCTTACAAGAAGTTATGGTAAGTAATTTTGTTTTTATTTATCTTATTTCGTAGTCAGTTTATTTACCTACTAGTCATAGGTCTGATTATTCTCGTCCTGATTCTTAAAATTAATAAAAGTATTTTGCAAGCGTAACTCTACCCAAAGGCCTCTATTAATAAACTCCGCTCAACTTGTGTCTAAGTTGTACCACGGATTTAACTATTGCTATCCTTATTTGTCACTGTCTAACAAAAAAGGATGACAATAGTTAAATCCATGGTGCAACTTTGACGTTGAAGTTGAGTGGAGTTTATTAATAGAGGCCAAAAAGTCTAGGGTAAGTTTGGGACAATGAATCTGAATTATAAGCCAGTTCCCCAGGTTTCTCTTAACTTCAGACCAAATTGCCGAGCTGTAATTCAGCATAATTATCTCTTGATGCCATGCAACAGGTGCCGTGATCTGCGTTGCTAAAAAGGCCTTTATAGCAGAATCACAATATAATTCGTGTTACGTTTTATTCTTGTCACTCTCATGTCTATGAAAAGAGACTGCATAGTGCAATTCAGATTATGATTCTGCTATAACGGCCTTTTTAGCCCCGCTGCGCTGAATGGAATCGAAAGCTGTTCACACTACTCAGTTGATAACAACAGAGTACCTCCCCCCATTTTATTATTTTGTTCGCGTCTACTGAAGCTTGTTTTGTTTCTGTGCCTACTAAAAACTTATGAATGAACCTACTACATACCTACAGTATCCACGATGGAACTAGGCATTCGTGAAGTTAGCCGTTTCGATGCGCAGTACAACTTTTTCATAGAAAATTTGCGCAGCGAAAAGCTTAATTTCACGAATGCCTAGATGTGACAACTGCTAGTTTAATATTGTATTTCCCCACAGCATGAAGCGCGCAAGCTCCCTATCCGCGCTCAGTAGTCCGCTGGACCCTCAACCACGGTAGCCCACCGCCTGCGCCAGTCTGACTCTATACACCAGCCTCACCATCGTCAGGATACTGGCACTCCACACATGACGGAAAACATCAAGTCAATATCCATCATCTCTCTACCCTAATGGTGAACGCAGACTTGGCCGCACCGCAGTCACCGCAGTTACGCTTTTGTTAATGGCGACGGGAACGACTGCGGCGCGGGTAGGTGTGCGAGATTGCAAAGAACTTCAAATTACTAGTAGTTCGCCCCGAACTGAGATCTCGCGCACCGTAGATGTCTTACATTTGGACTTTCTTCTGACTTCCCTATAATTTCAAGTGCTACTATTGCCGAGTATGCCTATTGCGCTAGCTCTTCATGGTAAAAAATACTAGCATGCATGCAATACATAATGTCGTGTCTAATTTTTCATTTATTTTATATTTATGAATTCTCGTCGTATTTCTAAAGTATAAGTCCTAGAATCAAAATAATAACTATTTTGGAATGCACAAATTAAGACCTTTCATTTGACACCCCACTCATTATATTTGTTTATTTAACTTTTTTTACTCCAATTATTTTCATTCTTTATCAAAAAAATTTTTATCATGAAAATAAATCAAGTAGCATCTAAAATAATTGCAAACCAAACCGCAACGATGCCACTCTCTTTTTAAGACCGACCAGTCAATGAGCTACGAAGACATCGAAACTCTATGAAACGGGAGCTCTTGCAACTATGGTTTCGTAGTTTTTGTTCTTTGGTCGTATTTCAAAAACTATACATCCTAGATTAAAAATAAAAACCATTTTGGAATTTACAAAATGAGCCCTTTCGTATGACACCCCACTCAATATATTTGGGTAACTTTGAAAAAAATTTACCCCCTTGGGAACCCCATATCTTTACAACCCCTTCATCGATTACGCTCATACGCTCCACAGCAAATTTCCATAGCACTACCTATTGACCTATCAAGTTTCATACAGATTGGATAAGCGGTTCGATAGTTATGCGAGAACATAAAAATGAAACATACAAACATACAAACATACAAAGCAAAATCGCCTAACTTGCCACTAAGATCTTCGCTCGCTTCGCTCGCTCGATCGATAAAGAAATCGAATGCGGGGACTGCGGCGTCTGCGGTGCGGCCCAAATCTGCGTTCACCATTATCCTACGTGGGGTACAGTCGGCACTAGGTACATGTTTCCCTTCTCCGTTTTCTTCTATCACTCGTCATCTCAGTAGTATCATCTCTGTTTGTACTTCAAGTCGATATATGGCACTCAACACGTGACGGGAAACATGATGCCGAAGTTCTATTCTAAAGTTCTTGTAGTAAGAAGAATTTCGTCTTAAAACTTCAAAGTTCTTGGGAATAAGAAATCGTTAGCGCTACGTGATGTATTATCGCTGTGGTGAGAAACGGGAATTCGAATACTTACCTATATTAAAATAAGTTCACTTTGCTTTCAACTTGTGTCGTGGCGAGAAACACGACTTCTAGAGTCTTTATAGCGGAAATACATCGGTACCTACTAGTAAATAATTTACTTGAATGGACCTAATCTACAGGCAACTAAAAGATTCGTCTAATTGTGGGTTTAGTTTTTGGTAGAGTTGACATCAAGCCATTCTAATCTCTGTCTACGCATTCTGCAGGAAAAAGCTGTAGCAGAATCAAAATAGGAATTGAACTATAAGCCGTCCCTTTTCACTGACTGAGAGTGAAAAGAGACAGCATATAGTTCAATTCCTATTGTGATTCTGCAATAGCGACCTTTTTAAGCCCGCTGGGCTTCATGCCACGATGCCACAGTATGGTGTTATTTATCCGACGCAGCGACATTTTGTTTCAATGCAGCAGTCACAAAACAGTTGCGATGTGGCTTCAATGTGGTTACAATTCAGTAGTGTTGCATTGCACTTTGTTAGCGCATGACTGCGTTGCTACAAAAAAATACCTACTACATGAACTATTTAGGGATTACAATTTCAAATCATGATAACGGCTGTTATCACGATCCGTTATCATAACGGATCACTTTGATCAGAAGGTTTCCGTTTCCGTTCAAAGTTGTTGTCATTTTGGCTCTACAGTAACTAGGTACTAGAGCAAATAAATAAAAGTTGAAACGAGAAGAGAGATTATGATCAAATAATAAATTAGAAGAAGATATTTCAGGATTCGTTGCAATAATTGTGCCATAAAGTAGTTAATTAGGGATCTAGATGAGATGCTATGCTAAGTACACAGTCTAACTAAACACCTATTTGACACAAAATAATACCTATGGTAGAGCTAGTTAGAAAATCCATTAAAAAGTACATGTACAATGTTATTTATGTAGGTATTACCTCCCATTATTCTAAAAGCTTTCAACTTTATAATTTGGTGCCAGTAATTTTTTGAAAAACATCTGTTTTTTAATTAAAATAAATCCTATAACTACACCAACTCACTGTCTAAGCTTATTTATTCTAGGCTTTGCTTTGATAGCATTGAAAGATGAACACTAGGTATTATAGGCTTTAGGTGACACACGTGAACACAAATAAAATAGAAAACTTCGATGGAATAAAACACGCGTTATGGTACAAAATCGAACTCGCTCATCGGATTTGTCAAAATGTACTAACTGCCACGCAAAGTTCAAAAATCGATCTATTTCCTGTGAGTTTGGGTTATAATATAACCCAATATGAGGTATAATATTTACTCGAGGCCAAGGAATTTGTATACCTACGTACTACTTACGTAACCTCGAGGCTCAGTTGGTAAGCCCCTACCATCGCGGCTCAGTTTGCATTTTCTAGCTACAGGTAGCTCGAAAATGAAAACTAAGTGGGTAATTGTATAGATGCGTGGCATTTTCATTTGTGTTCACTGAATCAAACATGATAAAAAAGCGGCATTTTAGAATTACCTACGTTTAAAAGTTAAAATCAATGGAAGAAAGCTGTTCGAGGAAGCTTTTGTGTTTGTGATCGATGTAAATTATATTGGACTGAGTTATTGTGACACTTGATTTTACAATAAATCTTTTATGCTAAGATCTTTGTTTCATTTCTGGCATTCGTGAGGAACATAGGAACTTATGTAAAAATAGGCTGACGGCTGTGTATCTACCGACCTCTCAGAATACGAGATATTTGAAAATCCTTTGGGCTTTCGACCTATGGTAAGTCAAGGTTTATAATATCGCTTAGGTTTATCTGAAGGTCTGTAGATAAATATAGCAAAGTAAATCTACAAAAACCTTTAAAAGTATAAAAGTTCCATTGTGTCGTTTTAATAAGAATGTGGTAGGCAGGTTACATAACATTTTTTTAAAACTTGTCTTGGATAGAGTAACCTATATTCTTGTATGCCTCCATAAAAAAGAGGTAGGTACCTACTCTGAAAGTGACTTCATCATTGTTGCATCAAAAATAGCCGAAACATGGACCGTCCGACTGTCACGCATTACAATGCGACTGGCGATAAATTACCGGGTTATGGCAACCTGCTAAACTCATCAGTGAGATTTGGGAGTAGGGGTGTCGCCATAACTTGCTGTGCGTGGGATTCAATTTCAAATGTCTGCGCCTATTTTTAAACGCCATAATTTTATAGAACAGTAAGTAGGAACTCATTAAAAACAATCAACCTACCCCCTTCACCTACACGTAGGTAAGTGCCTATGTAAGTAGAATTTAATCATGTAAAACTTTTCAGTAAGTGCCTATGTTCTTATGAACGAATTGAGCAGGTGGCCAACTCTGGAATTTTTAGGCCACCTGAAGTCCTCGGGCCAAGAGGTGCCCTCCAAAATCAAAATCTAATATCATTTATTCAGTAGGACCGTTATGACCACTTTGAAACGTCTTAAGAGCTAGGTGATTCTACTCCTGTTCTTTCGCGACCAACACCGTGAAGAATCAGGGCAACAAACACGGTATGGGGCCTAGCTTTCTTTTCGGTGATCCGAGACACGGAACCCATCCATTTTATGCTCACGCTCGCAAATAAATTAAACTTGTACAACTCTCGCCAAAACAGATTCGTGGCAACCCTAAAATGTGCTAGTTAGTATCAACTAAAACTAAACATAATTTACTTAAATACTTATAATGACTCATTAACACTACTCGAAACTGTTGTTAATAAATATATTTAATTACTTTTTCAAAGACCACTTTGATTTTTTATTAACACTCATTGTTACTCTTTTGTTTTTTTTTATTTACACGCATTGTAACTCTTAGCTCCAAAGACACGAAGATAAAACGACATCGATGACCAAGTCTATAGTAGATACTTAGGTACCTACTAACTCAGTACCTAGACAGTAGAGCTCCTATAGAAACTCGTGGGTTAGTTTGTTGACTCTACCTTGAACCACAGAACAGACAAGTACGTAGGTAGGTACTTGAAATGCCTAAGTTTTTGTAAGATGTATGAATCAAAACAATAACACAGGGCTCTACATCTCGTGCTCTCATCGCCGAAGGACAAAAAGCGTGTAAAAACTACTTTGTCGCAGCTGCCATAACAAATGCACTTCGGAGGGCGCGCACGCGACGAGCTTTTTGTCTTTTTGGTTACAAATAAAAATAGATAGATAGATAGATAGAAAATACTTTATTGCACACCACATAATAAAAGAAAACAATATACTTAACAAATTAAACTAACTTAATAATGATAGGTAGGGTGCGGCGGGGTAATTACGAGACATCCGAAATTTCGGGTAAAAATAAGACATATCCAAAAAACCTCATTTTAGTATCTTTTATTAACATTTGTTCAGTTTAAAATTAACCTCATACTGTAATTAATAAGTTGTGTTTTTTTGGCAATCTTTACTCATAGTGTTCAAGAGTTATTGAACAAAATATTTATGATCACAAAATTTGGCGCGAAAATTTTACGTCAGCGTTGACAAACTTTGTTAATTGTCGCACGCCTATAACTCGCACGCAGACGGCTTCCCGTCCCGCAATGCTGCATGGATTGTTCTTGTGCTGCCGATTCGCCATTTTCGTCTATCTTTTGCTAGGGCACAGTGTGAACGTATTCTTTTTTCGGGAAAAAATGAGACACGTTTTCGGGAAAATATAAGACAGCTATCGTGAAAAAATAAGACAAGATCTCTAGGGAGGATTATTTCAGAAAAATGCAAAGAAGTGTTATAAAGCTAAAATTTAAGGATCTGAGGACAGCGACAACTTAACAGTGATTTACTAAACGAATAAAAAATATTTTATTCGCTACTAATATAATATATTCGATCCAAAAAACCGAAATTGAGCCGAAATTGTCATAAAACTGTCAAATCCATAGCAAAAAATTAAAATAGGTGCATATAAATTTGATTTTGACCCAAAAAAGTATCATATTAATTAACATAAAAATGTCTCATATTTGACCTCACTTTGATTTTTGTTCCTCACTTCTAGTTTTGTGGCTCTAATTCGTTTATTTGTTGTAATTCAGATCTCAATAATAAAGTTGTATTAGTTTTACTATTAATTTAAACTAAATACTTGTTTACCAAATAATTACATTACAAAGACTTTAGAGGCTAAGCAAAGCTTTTTATGGTATATTTCATTTTCATTTTTTTTTAATGGAAATTGAAATATTTTTTGGACTGTCAAAGCTATTTTGTATTATTTTTACCCGTCTCTGTCGTAAAATAAAGCACGCAGTTGAGTAATACGTAAACCGTAGGAATTGTATGCTGTCTTATATTTGGACCACGATGTTTCATTTTTACCCCATGGTAGCGGAAAAATATGAGACACATATTTTAGGTAAAAAGTCTAGTATTTTGAAGCTTTTTTGAGAATTTGATACTAATACAGAGTAGGTTGCATGTCAACTGATGTATTTACAAGTTCAGAATTAACAAAAACGGTTTTTAGAAGCCTCAAAATGAAAAAGTTATTGTTTTCGTCTTATAATTACCCCGCTTGACCCTATACAATCGGCGGTCTTATCGCTAAAAAGCGATCTCTACCAGACAACCTGTGGATGGATAAATAAATACTTATGTAAGTATTAGGTAGGTAAGTAATTGTACTAAAGTAGGTGAATATGGATGAACACGTAACTTTAGCTGCGCAGAACCTTTACGACGAAAAAACTAACAAACTACCTAATGATCTGTAAGTATTATTACTATAGGTAATTTTACGAATTTGAGTACAAAAGTGGCAATTCAATTTGGAATCCCAGAAATAATAAATTTTTCGAGGTCCCAGCTGGTACAGTATCTACCTACCTATCCGTAAGTACCCATATTAAAAATGTGAAAGTGTGTTTATTTGTCCTGCTTTCACGTCAAAACAGAGCGACGGATTGACGTAATTTTTTGTGTGGAGATAGTTGGAGGGCTGGAGAGTAACATAGGCTACTTTTTATCCGGTTACCACGCGAGCGAAGCCGCGGGCAGCAGCTAGTATTATTATAATTATTCGAACGAGAAGTACCTACTTAGGTACTTAACTTCCAGTGTTAGGAAGAGCCAATGAGCCGTGTAACCAGTCGGCGTACTTCAAGCTGGCTCATTGATCTCCGATCGAAGTTATCTCGTCCGTTTAATCTGCTTCTCGGTATTCTTAGGTAGGTCTTAGATAATCACTCTATCGTAACGTAGTACCTACCTAGTAAAAACGAAGATCTAAGTAGGTATTAATTAAAAAAATGATGTTTATTATTTATATTTTGAACGAGAGAGCTAAAATATAGAGTCGAGTTT
Organism: Camptogramma bilineatum; assembly: GCA_958496255.1. Taxonomy (NCBI): domain Eukaryota; kingdom Metazoa; phylum Arthropoda; class Insecta; order Lepidoptera; family Geometridae; genus Camptogramma; species Camptogramma bilineatum. The sequence goes on from OY292461.1 coordinate 13,921,763, forward strand.
TTGAATTCCTTGTATGAACATTTTCTTTAGATTATTCAACTTATTCAACTCTATTTTTTTATTCCAAAGAACCGTGCATTTTTTCGGGATAAAAAGCAGCCCATGACCTATTCCCGGTCATTACCTATCTATAATTTTAAATTTCAGGCAAATCGGTTCAGTGGTTGTCGATAGAGGAACAAACCATCCATCCATCCAAACAAACGTAAAATAGGTAGGTATTAGTGTGATACTTAGGTAGCGTGATTAGTGTGATGCAGGTTCGCTTTGTAATTTCTTCTATGAATGATATTATCGACATTCTAAAAATTTGTCATTTTTACAATTCATAGACTGTAACTGTATACTTACCGATAAACGTTTTTTCTTTTTAAGGTTTGCCCATTCTTTTGTATTTACTTAATTTGTGGACAACGGGGTTGGTTACATTCCTAGAACCTAAGCAATAGACATACTACCTATATATAAGTCATGAATGTAATTGTTTGTTGTTCCTAACAAATAAATAAATAAATAAATAGACGGCAAGGAAATTTTTCACACAAGAAAATTCTTGGATTCGAAATGAGGAGTTAACTTCCTCATCAATTATTTCGCCCATAAACATCTCACCCCGAGTGACCGTGGGAAACGGGGTCACCTCCCCCGGGAAGTCCCTACCCTGGGGCTAACTTGTCAGCACGTCGGTGGTTCACATATAGATCATGGTGATTTACTAATTGGCTGATTGATGATTGCTTAGGAAGTAATGTTTTTTTATCTAGATCGAAAAGTCCGTGAATGCACGCTCGGGAATCGAATCCACGATCGAAAATCGAGGCAAATCACACTCGGCCACTCTATTTCCAAAAGTACAAACCGATTTCAAAAATTCTTTCACGGGTGGAAACTAAGTAGGTTAGGTTAGCCTACATTATATAAGTCATAGCAGTCTTATGCATGTTTGGTACCAAGTGAGCGAAGCCTCGAACGGGCCACTAGGGCGCTCTTAAAGGTAGATTTAGTTTTATTGGGCTACTTCCACCATTTCTGAGTAAGCTTTCAAATAAAAGTAACGAGAACGCAGGCGGAAGTTATTTTTATAATTTCCAGCAGCTTAATTTTGTAGCACTTAGCACCTCACCTAGTTATGTACCTAGTTTTTATCGCTGACGAAAAAATAAAAGAATGATTAAATTCAATGAAAATCAAATTTGAAGTTTTTTAAAACAGCTATGATGAAAACAAACACCATAATTTCTGTTTTCTTATTTGTACTAGATACATTAATATTTCCCCGCCCTACGCTAGCTCCGCCTTCAGCTGCGCCCGCGCACGACGTCGCTGTAAACTGTCAGCTGATGTATTCCATCGCTGAAACTGTTGCGACGCGGTCGTTTAAAATATAAAAAAATAGAAAAAGAAAACATGTTCAAAAACTGATATCTTACTCAACTCAAAACTACAGAACGATTAACACTTAAAAATTTACCAAAAGTGTGTTAGCATATTCAATTAAAAATACTTTACTTAGGTAGGTACCATTTTTTATAAAAAAATCGAAGTTGTGACAAAAAATCCTAAATGTAGTCACTGAAATCATCCAAAAAAAGCTCTCTAAATCAAAGCTCTGAACAAAAACAATGGAATTTATAAGAACGAGCTTCCCCTTCCAAGCGGAAGATTTCGGCTTCTACGAGGAGTTTGCTGCGGAGCCGGTCCAGGAGTGCTGGAGTTGCTGGCCCTGGAGCCAGGAGAGGGGGGAGTGGGGGGCGCGGGAGGAGGGGCAGTGGACCGAGCAGGTCCTCGTGAAAGAAGAGACGGGGGCGAGCTACAGTGAAGAGGGTAAGTTATCATTTTACTGATGGATATTTGGCCTACGGGGCCATATAAGGGAGAATAATTTTATTGTTTTTGAGTGTAGGTAGTTGAATGTTTGTGTTGTGTTGTGTCGATGGTGTCTACGCTATGGCCTTGAAGGCTTGCATTTTCTGGCACCTAGAGGCACGGTGCTCTTCCTCCCGACCGCATGTTCGTCGCGGGAACTGAACGCGCTAACCATTTACCTAAGTGAAGCATAATGTAAAGGGCTAAATCGTAATAAGGAAATTTTTAATATAAGTAGATGTAAAATATACTCCTCAAAACAAAATAGGGCTTGCCACTTGAAAAATTTCGATATTTTCCACATCCACAACACATATTTTCTGAACGTGTCCTATATTTTTTTCTAAACATAGGTAAGTAAGTATATTTCTAAATTCCTAAGTTCAGTGGTAACATATTCCTAAAATCAAAATTGAAATAAATTGTACCTAATTACATTCAATTTTCATTACCATTTTAAAGTCATGTTTTTCTAAGTGGGCCCTATTTTATTTTGAGGATATATGCCCAGAAAGGGTAGACAGTGGAAACTATTCTCTTGTATCTAACATCTTTTACACAAAGCTTTTGAATAAACAAAAATTAAAAAACAAATAATTGTAGTAAGTTATGTGAATCATTTAAGCATTGTAAATGATTCTTATCTTATTCTAATGCTACGTGAATCTCTTTCTACCTAGGTATGCGAGTAGAATGATGATGACCACCCAAATGGTAAATAAATCCAAACAGACAAAGCCATAAAGTCCACCTGTGGACCGGACGCCATAGGTCCTCCATAAAACCTAGGTCTTGTAAACAACATAGCGCCGGCGCCCGCGCACATCTGTTAATCGTTAGCAAGTTCCTTTGAAAGTGCTATAAAATCTCACTTGCGCGGAGCAGCGAAGGTTGGCAGGATTTCCTAGTTCAGCAAATTTAACTTAGCTAAGTATAAAAGTTTGTATGAACAACTCTTAAGTTGTAAGGTTTTATTCTGCAGTAGGTACCTACCTAGAATAAAATAGCAAGGTTTATTTTTTGAATATTTAGCTGGTTTGATTTCCGGGTGAGGCAAGCGAATTTTATAAAATCTTTTGCAGTTTTGTTTATTTTAAAAAATACCTAAAGGAATCTTTGAATCCTTATGTAATACAAATAAAGGAAAATATATGTCACATAAGGATTCAAAGTGTTTTCCCAGGACCCATTGATTTTTTTCCACCCTGTACCTGTTGTAGGTATACAGGATGTGGCAAATAATTGGGCACTTTTTTTATTTCCTAAGAACAAAACTTTCTAACTACCTACTTACAAGAGAAAAAGTAGCTACCCTGAAGTGCCCAAAAATTTGCCACACCCTATACACCGTTAATTTTGGGTCAGTTTAAAGCCAGCACCCACTGCTTGTATTGCTTAATCGTATTCGTGTCGTTGGTTTAATTTTTGAATTTGATAAGTATTTCATACGAAACGAAATAGTTGAAAAGATTTAAAAAAGTGAGGAAAACACTTGGTAAGGTGTCGTTGGCGCGCAGAGCTAATGACCTAGGTATGTATGTATGACTACGACGTAGCATAGACTCTACGCCGTAGCAACAGCTGAGCATAGAGCACGTATCTCCGTGATTTATCCTGCCTATGTTTCGTGATATTATTAATTGCAAAAAAAATAGATCTCATATTTATCATTATTTTTGAGTAAGGTTATCGATATAGATTACGTAGGCGCCGGCTTTAAACTGACCAAAAATAAACGGTGTATAGTGAAAGCGAGCCGATCTAATGAAGTCAGGAGCTGTTCGATAGATCTTGTGAAATACTGTTTTACATAAAAACTTGTTAGTGTAATGTTCCTCATTCATTTGCTTTGTACAGAAGTTCGTTCACCGTCAGGCGGTCGCAAGGAACGCACTGCGTTCACAAAGGCGCAGGTTCGAAGCCTGGAAGCTGAGTTCGCGCGCGCCAACTACCTCACGCGGCTGAGGAGGTACGAGATCGCAGTCGCACTGCATCTTACTGAGAGACAGGTTCGTTGTGAGAAATTTACTACATTTTTAGAAGTTATTCTGCTCATGAATGGGACCGTCGGAAGGGGAAGACCTAGGCGCACATTACTAAACCAAATTGGCGAATTATTGGAAAAAGGCCAGGTCAAGAGTACCTACCCTAAACCGACGAGCTTGCATGAAGAATGTGATGAGAGTGAATGAAGCGAAAGAAGTGTGTCAGGATCGTAGCAAGTGGCGATCTGTGGTCTCTGCCTACCCCTATGATGGGATACAGGCGTGAGTTTATGCAAGTATGTATGTATTCTTCTCATCACGCTGAAGATCCATACCTTCACCAAAGTTTTATGAGTTCAACAAAAAGTTACAACCTTTCAAATAAAAAAGAACCATCGTAATCGGAGATATCTTGTAGCTCCCTTTTTGTCCCTTTTTGGAGGAAGTACCTACCCCCAATCAATAATCCCCGACGACAAAAAAAAATTATAAAATTATCGAACCATCCCAAAATTTCACGACATCCGGCGGACAAACGAAATCATTTTTGACGAAGCTGAAGCAGAGACGCTTCGCTCGCTCGGTCAACTAGCGAACTGCCCTGGCTTCGCACGGCTACAAGGCTGGACTAACCTGAAGATTGTCTGAAAATTTCAACAAGATCGGTCACGCCGCCATAGGATTCCGTGGTCGATTTGATAATACATATAGCACTCCGCTGAAGCCAGATTTGACCAATGCGAGTTTCGATCCCGGCGCCGGCGGAATCGAAAATGTTGTTATGATTTTTAATTTTCGATAAAACACATTATTTTGTTTTCAGATGTTTGAAATAAAGTTAAACTTAACTTAACAGGCTGACTGTACTACTTTATTCGCCAGGTAAAGGTGTGGTTCCAGAACAGGCGTATGAAGTGGAAGCGAACTAAAGGTGCTGCTAAACACAAGAAAGAAAGGACCAATGAAACGATGTCCTGAGTATCAGAAGAACAGTTCTAAACCTTTGATTTCCAAAGGTTATGTTAGACCAAATGTTACATAGTAAGGTGTACCTAGTTTATAATTTAGAGATTATAAATTTTAACAATTTCTAAAACACTTAATTTAACTACCTATTGGAGCCTTCATAGAGGTTCTAAGAAATAGATAAGGTTTTTACATAATTTCTATCGCTAGGCAAAATTAAAACTCGAATATCTTTATGCTATAGAACAAGCAAACCCTCCTGATTTTATTATAGCATATTCCCTGTCCAGTGGCGGCGAGTGCGCGCATCATCTGCACGTTTGTCATGGGCACTGGACGCGTTAACGATCCCTCTTTTAATCATGATTGTGACTCACTCAACCGCCCAAACATTCTCACATCACATTTTATATTTACAATTACAATTAGGTTAAAAAACATAATAATAAATATGATAATTATTAATAACGCTAACAGCTAGCAAGTAATCAAGGATACTGCAAGGAATAAAGTCAAGGATGCAGTCTTGGACGAACTTTTCGAAGGATGCAGTTATACGGTATACTGCATCCTTGATATTAACAATAACTTTAGATTAGATAGTTCTTGTAATGGGAATTGATTAGGTAGGTAATGATGTTTAAATGATAGCAATATCGCCTTAAATATAAAAAAGTAAACACAAAATTCAGGAGATAAGGATATGTTTATTTATTAGACAACTTCATACTTAGACGAACATCCCGTCTACATAACTAAAATAACGTAACTAACTCGCTATCTTTGGAAGATACTAACCGGACTATGGTGCCTGATCTTAATCAGCTCTCGAGCTTGTTCAGAGATCTCGGAATATAATCAAAAACATCGAAACGTGGTGGGGCTTCCAAAATATCTACTAAATTAGGCGTAACATTCAATGACGCGGCGATGCTTGACTACATACAATACATTAGATTTCAATGAAGAAAAAGACAGCTTACATTTTTTGCCTATAAAAATGTGCGTATGTCAACTTCTAACAAGAAAGTTTAAAAGAACTTTCTGCAATTTTTGTGAAGCAGTTTGGTATGATAATCTTATTTAAAATCTGTCAATTTTAATCAGGAAATTATGTTTACATTGCTATAAAACTATAAATATACGGCAGTCGCAATAATTAACTAAATTGAGTAATCACTCTTAAAAATAATTGTGTTCTAATAAGATTTCCCTTTTAAATTATTTCAAACTTAAAACGCAAATTATGAATGAAATTTATAATAACAATCAAATGTATTTGATGCAGATCAAACATCACCGAAAAAATAAACAGAAATACTTCTGTACAAAGTCAACTTCAACATTGGACCGTATCCTATATTAATGGACCAAATAAAATACTAATATTTCAACAATATTATAATATGTATTAACATTAACTTCATACTTATAAACTTTGCTATTTCGCAAATTAATCCCGAAAAAATTTGACAGATTTTTTTAAAATAGGAATAATTTTGTTTTTTTTTTTTTTTTGGAATCAAATAACAAAACAGTGATGTAAGTTTTGAAAATATTTATTAACTTTATAATCACATTTTCCCATTCCACAACGGAAGCAAAGTTTACAAGTACCAAGTAATTCTTTCAACGATGAGCATTCAAGACATTTATATAAAAATCACCAGCTTTCTATATGCTGTTATGTACAGTGCAATTTTCATTTTGTTTTCATATTTCCATCTGTCAGGCACGTAGATCACCATACTTAAAATTTTGACGTGTTTATGTAAACTATTGTTTATTTACACTGATTTGACTCTACTGTACTATTTCTAGCACTGTTTTTACAAAAATACCAGGACTGCATGAAGGCAGATTTGTCAAAAATATCATTCTCTCGTCACATCGTACGTGTACCTACAAGCGTTGATCCATATTGCTGGTTACTCATCGTAACAATAACTGTACAAATAACCTGTTGTATCTAAATAGTTGTAATTTTTATAAGTTTAATCAATTTACATTTTTGTTGGACCAATTATACATTTAGTTCTTAGATATCAATGTATACATATTGCTAGTGTTCTATGGGGATTAAGCTATCTGTTCTTACAGTAACCAACACAATTGAAAATCACAAAAGTAATGACCCAGTCATTGGTTCAACTTATTCCTATCATGTTGATTAGTGTGAAAATGCCTACAAACGTCCTATAGAGGATATAACACTAAAGTGGATATTTAGGTTACAATATTTACTTACGTTTACTTTGTAAGTAAATTCAGGAAGCTTCAATTGACGTCTCACTCATTTATATAGTGTTAGAGTGAGACAGATCATTCGCAACCTGGCTTACACCTATTGTATTCTACTATTTACCTATTATATTATGTACGGTCTATTAAGCAAAACATTATTTATAAGGGTATTTTATTCATGATTAAAATGGATTTGACAACATATCTAAATTTTATTTCCATTCAGTACAAACTACACTTGCTATGAGTTTTTTTTTATAATTTTATGTTTTACTTATACATTTATAACAATGGAAAAATATGCGTGTGATATTCACTATTTAAGCTATACAAGTTCGATATATAGTAGTTATTTCGCGCAAACGATACGAGAGACCTCGAGTGAAATGATGAGAAATAAATTATAAATGCATCAATAACCTGACTAGAGAATTTAGAAGTGCGGCATCCAATAGGACACAATGTTATGAAATGAACATAGTCAGGTCTCTATCACCTAAATAATACATACAATAACTAAGGCTACCTGTGTATTTCACTGATATATCACACGCACCAGTGGAATACACAACTACACGATCCAGGAACATTTTAAGCTATCCGTCATATCATTTGCACAAATAACCACAGACCATTCCCGATATTCACAGCTCGTCCATCTATTCTATATGTACACAGTATAATTATTAAGGCTCAACCGGTGATCACACTATCCATCACTTATCAGTATCTCACTATGGAAAATAAATTATTCACACAACACTTGACAGTTAGTTGCGGACGTCACATTTCACAATCACAGTGGTTTGAAAACCACGAATAGGTGTCGCTAGGGCCTCGGGCTGTCGGTTTGCAGCACCGGAGGCGAACTCAGGACTATGTTTTGGGACATGCTCGACATCACTGTCTGCGGAATGACCGTCAGAGACTTGGGGATCTTGGGCATTATCATGGTGCTCGTCATCAGAGGTAGGTTCGGGGTGAGGACCGTTTCGGTCGTTATCGACACCGACGGTCCGAGCTGGGGTATCTTTATCGGTGTCGATGTGATCAACGAGGGTGACGAGACGGTGGGAGAGGGGGATGTTATCGTTGAAGTCTTAGCAGGGATCGGAGCGATGGTTATATTCTTCAGTCCGACGTTTTTGAGTATTGTGGCTGCGTTCGAGCCGGTGAACTCTTCCTTTTTGTCATCGCTCGTGATCTGAGTGACCGTTCCACCGTTGCCTAGCATCGTGCTGGGCTGAAGTTCGGTGACCACTGTGCTATCGTCTAGTGAGGGTCGTTTCTTCTCCCCGTCCTGTATCTGTTGGAGTTTTTCCCGACGCATGATACACATCTTATTGTAGTCTTGAAGAGTGATGTGGTAACGTTTGCCGGAGGACATGACTTGTACAAGGCTGGGCAGGGAGCGACCGTCGACGGCCAGCTGGGTCGGCTCGCGGGCTATCCGGGCCAAATTCTCCTGGAATAAGAAAATGTTGATTAGAACATTGTTAGCAATTAAAGTGATGATAGATTCAGCACTGTGAAGGTCGTGACTGACGCATAAAAGGAATTACGCCATCGGCCATTTTAGCCTCCCTGATTAAAAACTCTATTTGAGAGTTGTTTTTGATTAATCTAGAAATCAAATAAACCTGGAATGAGTTACACTTCGTGATCCAAGTACCTATACCACTGTATACTCTACGATCAAAAGTTTTTCAACATGAAGAGTTCTACAGAAATCAATCATTCCAGTATGAATCATTTTGAAACTATGTTACTTTATCAGTAAAAGCTTTTAGAATAGAATTGGTTTTACAATATAGTAGATAAAAAAGTTCTGCGATGCTCAAAAGGCCGTTATAGCAGAACATAATCTGAATTGCACTATATGCCGCCTCTCTTCGTAGACATGAGAGTGACAAGAACAAATCGTAATACGAATTCGTGATTCTACTATATCGACCTTTTTAGCTCCGCTGAAACCACAAGAATGAATACTTACAGGGGTAATGGGCATGAGCGTGGGCCTCCAAGGCTTACTGCTATTCTTGGACTTCTTCGGCGTATCCGACTTTTCCTTCTTCTCTTTAGGCGGAGGGTCGGGTTTGGGCATAATTGCCGGCATGGGCAGCGCGCCGGGTAGAGGCAGAGAAGCCGGCTTCGGCACCGGAGCGGACAACATAGGCGTAGGAATTGGAGCTGGTAAAGGAGATGCAGCCACCTCTGTGGGGTCCGACGCACTTACACCCTTCACTAACTGCTGAATGTTGTGCAAAACGTTCTGTATAGCCTTCCTCCCTTGAGCGTTTGGAGTGTTGATAGCTATAAGTTCTGGAGGCAGTTGCTTTTTGGATTTCTCTTTGCTTTTCAGTTTAGGTGTGACGGTCGGCGGCGGCATGAATTTCTTGGTATCTTTGTCTTCTGTCTGGTTCGATTTGAGCAAGCTTTTGCCGTTGATCGATGGCTTCTTTCTGAACTCTATGAGGCTGATCGAAGGCTCGGCGCGTCGTGGCGTATCGTTGACTACGTTATCGTAAGCTCGCAGTCGACTCTGCACTGAATCACTGTAGTTAGCGGCGAGGGGAGTCGCGTTATGTGACAGCACTAAATCGCCAGATCGGAAGTACTTTTCAAGCAAGACCAAATGCCGGAGGAAGCTGGATTGGTTACCGTACGGTCTCTGCAGCTCGTTCCACAGTCTTTTGGTCTCGGTGTCGTATTGTATGGTGGTGTTGCATTTCTCCCAGCCTTCTGGCGTAACACCCTTTACATTATTGAATTCTATGTTACATTGCAGGTTCATTTCTTCCTCGCCCGGGAACAGTTCTCTCACGGAGATAGAAGGATTGGTTTCCAGTCTTTTGACTGGATTTGAGTATTTAACTTCAGATTTCTTAGGCTCCTTCTCTACTGTGAGCTTTTTGGATAACTCGCTCAGGTTCTTTTTGACTTGCGTGAAGCTTTCCGACATCTGCCATTTGTTTTTGAGCGTGTTTATATCTGGCGTGCGTTTTGTAGGTATCGACTCGATGGTACACTCATCATTCAAGGTGATATTCTTAAGCACCGGGATGCCATCCTTAGATTTATCTTCGAATATCTCCATCTCATCCTTCCTGACAACCTTCTCCTTGTCGAGCATAAACTGTCCTAGCTTCTGTATCTTTTTGGAGAATTTGTCATTGATCCTCTGTTGGTGACCGGGTTTGTTAAAGCTGGGCACATTGAGCTTCATGGTTTTGGGTTTTGTGGGTACGGTCGGTGTTCCCGTTAAGAATTGAGCTGGGTTGTTCTGTTTCTGCAGTAGGTATTGTAGTTCAGTCTGTTTGCTGAGCATGGCGGGGAGTTCTTCAGAGTTTTCATCGGATCCATCGCTTGGATGGGCATCCGGCTTCGCTCCGGGCACTAAGATCTTATTCGAGGAGATGAGGCTCTCTATATCCTCTTCTATGGGTTTGTCTTGGTCTTTTTCTGGGGTGCTTTCGTTGGTTTTCTCAGAGGAAGTTTCGCTGCTCATGTCCGGTTCGGTGGACTTGCGTTGTTTGTATTTGTTGCGCTGTTTTTTCTTCTTGGTGGGGTCATCGAGAGGCATGTCGGTGATCTCTCCTTCTGCTTCCGGAGGGACCTCTATGTTGTATATTTGTAGGAGTCTGAAACAAGACACCAGTCTTATTGGCTAAGGAAAATTTGTAAATTTGTTCTCTTAAAGTTATTTGGCAACCTTTTACTGTTTCCTACTAGATTAGTTTCGTTTCCTTTCTGTAGTACGTAGAAGAATGAGCAACGTAACCAGAAAACATAACTATACCAATAAATAAAGGGGAAAAGTTTGTTTTTTTGAACGCGTTTATCTTAGGAACTAGCAGTCGGATTTGGAAAATTATTTCTGTATTTGACAGCTTAATTCATGAGGAAGGTTGCTACTTTTCATCATCATCATCGTCACTATATACCATCACTAGATCTGTTACCTTTGAGAGCTTTGTTTACTAAGATAATTTTGAACACCCTGACTGCTCATATAAATATGAAACAATGAGTAGTAAGATTTCGAACGCCTTAGGTGCTTGCAACAATATGATGATTCGAACTGCGTATATCAAATTGCTTTTATGTTTTTCAGATCATTTTGACTACTCTAGACGCTCATATCAATTTGACGCTGACTGTACATACTTGCGTCGGTATCCGTTAGCATAGGCGTCGTTGTGTCCAGGTCTCTGCAGCAGCGAACAGTAGTAGCGACACGCCTTGCACAGCACGGGACGCGACGAGAACTGAACCGGCAACTGAGCGGCTAGCAGGAGGGGATTCAGCTCCGTGTAGCCCTGGGAACGAAAAAAAAAAACATTTTATTTATTTATTTGTGTTCGGAAAACCAACAGCTTTAAAAGGTGTCCTTAGATTACTATAGTAGAAACAATGAGCCAATTACAGGTCTTCGCTAGTAGAAAGTAGTACTACTAGTAGAGTTTATTGAGAACTAGCGGCCCACATCTCACATCACATTATAAACCTCTAAAATTATCAGTGTTTCTCTCCTATATTATGCATGTATTATGCATAAAAACCTTCCTCTTGAATCACTCTATCTATTAAAAAAGACCGCATCAAAATCCGTTGCGTAGTTTTAAAGATCTAAGCACACATAGGGACAGACAGCGGGATAGTGAAGTGATAAAAATTCTTATCAAAATTTTCGATTCTGACGGAATTCGAACCCGCGTTGGTTTAAAAGATCCTGCTCAAGCCGGAGTGCTTTAACCAACAACGCAGTCACGGAATCCTTATGACGTCACGACTCGAAAATCTTGATAAGCTCATATTTATAGGTATTAGTTTCCAGTCTTTTGACTGGATTTTACTTTTGAGTAAAGTCAAATGGCTTCGCACGCTTTGTGCATTCAGCCAGTGTCAAGTAATCATATATTTCATGTCTATAGATACACAAGATATACAAATAAATATTACAATACACAAATATAATAGCCCACCCCTCCCCTTGTGTCTCAGTAAAGATGAGCCCCGCTGTTATTGCATTTAATTTTTTATTTCTATTTTATTTTATTAGGGAAAACAAACAGTTATACAATAAAATGTTACACAAAGAAGTATAAATTATATGGAATATGAGTAAATGTACAACACACTATGTTATCCACAGGTTACTAAAAAAATAAGAACAACATGAGCATGAGGTTGTTGTTGTTAATATAATGTATATATGTATGTATGTATACTCACATGATGCACGAAGTGTATGTTGTGATGTTTGGTGAGCCGCCGACGACACAGCACGCACGCCATGAGCGGCGCGACGCAGCGGTAGTGCGCCGCGCACAGAGGAATCGTGTGCAAGCCCGGGTAGTCGCCTTTCAGTTTCAACTGAGAACACAAGCGGAATTCATTTTAAACTGTATAATATGTAGGTTCGTAAGAGCTAGTGGAAATGAAATGGCAACAGATTTAGCAGCTGTTTAGGTTACAGGAAGATACTAGTCTATACGAACATCGTCTACGGACATTTATTTATTTAGATAACAAAAAAAAAATAGGCCTTTTATATCTTTACTAGATGATTTATACAGTGGATGGGACAATGTTGAGATGGAAAAGGCGGCTTGCCCAGCACCTCCATCCTCTCAGCTTAATCGACAATATCCACAGGAAAGACATGGTTAATACGTGTGGGGCTGACTAAGCCGCGGGTTTGTTCACGATGTTTTCCTTCACCGTTTAGAGCTCGTGTTAATGCGCATATAAATTTTCGGAAACGAAAAATCAATTGATGCACGGCCAGGATTCGAACACACGACCTTCGGATCGAAAGTGGAGGTACTATACCCCTCGGTCCAATAGGGCTCGAGTTTGAAAAACAGCTTTACAACAAAAAGCATGACATTAGAACTTACCACTTTATTGACGGAGCTCCTCATCTTGATGAGCCACTTCCTCCTGATGGAGTAGTCAGCGGCCGCGGTGCAAGCCTCGGTGTGACAGGTGGCAAGCCGCCCGCTCGCCGCGCTCGTGCCGTCCGATTCACTCTCTTCCTCCAATGGCGGGCTGGGAGGCTTCTCCGTACAACTGAGACATAAAAAGAATCCTATTCTATTAAACGAACAATATGAATAAACAATATGAACAAATAAACAATGAAATTGAAATTTGCGGTACGGTGGTTTAAGAGGGCGAAAAATCGATCTAGCTAGGTCTCATATCTGGGAAAATTCGTTTTCTCGGCATTTTCATGTAAAAGATTTACCAGTGCAATGTGGTTCGTAATTTCACAACATTTGTTGAGACCAAAGTGGCCGAGTGGAGTGGGTGTCCGCCTTTCAGCCTAAGGCTATGAGTTCGAATCTCAGGCAGTGAAAGTTTATTTTTTGTATGTTTCGTTTTTATTTTTTAATCTTTCTCCGCCCAGATATTAGTTCTTATGTAAGTAAGTTCGTATGAGCAAGTGGCCAACTCTGGTGACGGAGTTTTTAGGCCGCCTAAACTCATGTCATGGCTTAACGACTTAAAAGCCGGGACCGACAATTTAACGTGCCCTCCGAAGCACGGAAGCGCTCAGCTCGTAATACCACTTGCGGTCACGCTCCAACGATCAATCAACAACGTCTAAGCAAGCTACGCCACGAGCACTTGAATAGTAATTAAAATATACTAATGCCCTCGCTGCGTTTCCCCTGTAGTGATGGTATATGGTGATGATGAAAAGTAGCCTATAGCCTCCCTCAAGAGTTTAGCTATGAAATGCAGAAATAATTTTTCGAATACCACTTTTACTAGTTCCTGAGAATTCTTCCGCTTTATTGTTTGGTATAAATCTATACGAATATAATAAAGCGGAAGAGTTTGTTTGTTTGTTTGTTTTAACGCGCTAAGATAACTTCAAATTAAGTTTAACTTGAAGTTACCATAGCGTTTGCAAAAATGTAGGTATACGTTTATCGATGTGTATGAATATTGCATATTATGTACTTAACACATCGTTCGTGACGTTATAAGCTATCGTAAGCTTTATCACAAGTAAAAATAGTAAAAACTGCAGGGCACTGTTAATTCATAAATATTGACGGTCAATTTCAACGCCATCTAGCGCCCAGCGGAGCAATGTAATATGTTTAGGGATTTGATAAATAGAAGAATCCTTTAAATTCTTCAAAGAGAAGCCAAAAATACATATAATCTACATATTATTATAATAACTTTAATAATATGAAGATTTTATATATTCTATTAAATGCATTATTTAAATAGTTACTAGGTACATTAATAATAAAACATTGGTTCTAACCAGTATTTATCTAGCACAAAGAACATGAGATAAAAACAGTCAATAAAAACATAGATGTATTGTAGCTGATAACTGCTACGACGTAGCACGTAGCTACGAAATACCTAAAGAATACTTCTAGGTAAGGGGGCGTCCATTAATTACGTAAGGTGTTTTTTTGCGATTTTTCGACCCCCCTTGGTGAGATGTCGTGAGATTTGGCTCGAGCCCCTCCCCCACCCTCTAATCTCACATGAGATTGAAAATTGAACAATAAAATTCTTAAATAGTACTCAAATCTCGTAGCGCTCGTGGCGTAGCTTGCTTAGACATTCTTGATTGATCGTTGAAGTTAAGCAGCGTTGGGCGCGGCCACTCTAGGATGGGTGACCGCAAGTAGGGGCAAAGTGAGGGCACGTTAAATTGTCGATCCCGGCTAAGCCACGACGGAAGCCTATAGGCGGCCTAAAAACTCCGTCACCAGCGTTGGCCACTTACTCATACGAACTTACTTTTAGTACTCAAATTCATAAATAAAAATTCATTCTAAATCAATCTACGGGAATTTCTATATGGTCCTTTCTATTGCCCCCCCTCTCCCCCACGTGAGATTGGGTGAGATTTGGCTCGACCCCCTAAATGCCTCACGTAATGGACGCCCCCTAATGTCCATGTTTTTTCTCGATAACATCAATGTTTTTCTTGATCTATTCTGGATTGTATCTAAACATAACATAAAACAAACAGCGGACTGATTGTCTAACTTGTCTCAAACCTCAAAAAAATCTCAAACCGCGTTCACACGCTTCCGAGCAAATAGACATATACAGATTTATAATTATAGCGAGCAAGATGTAGCTCTGTCACTCTCATCTCAAGGAGACCGAACGCGACAAAAGATAACGTGCTCCTTGAATGTCTGTTTAAGCCCGTCACAGACTTAGCTATAATATATATTAATATTTTTATAGCTAGGCATATTACTATATATTTTCTATACTAATTTTCGCGTGACCGCACACTCAGCTATAATATATACGGTATAATAGTGCGGTATATTAATATTTATTATAGCTAAGTCTGTGACGGGCTTTACACGCAAAACGCGCCATCAAATTGGTCTCAAACTGTCAAAACGATCGCGAATATCTTTTGTCGCGTTCGGTCTCGTTGAGATGAGAGTGACAGAGCTACTTGCGTGGTCATGACGCGTCATATTTGACAGTTTGAGACCGATTTTGGTCGCTATCAAAGATAGACAATCAGGGGGCTGATTTAAAAATACTGCTCCGCAATTTTCTACCCAATTTTTTTTGATATGTATTTATAGTACCTAATCATATTTAAATAGATGAGTACAGTAGTTCCAGTTATAAAATGAGTTTCGGAAGCCATCGGAAACAATCGTATAACATAACAAAAACGAAAAATCATAAAAAACACTCATAATTTCAACTTTATCGCAAACAAATAAGTATCAATGTCATTTTTAAGAAAAGCAAATTAGTTGCAAGCCGTGCGAGCTGCGCAGCTAACAACGTGCACTTCTGTCGCATTCTGTTTTGCCATTTATACTGCCTAGTCATAGGTTCCCAAACTTTTTTTTTCTCATGGACCCCTTTCAAAATTTTACTGGTTTCGGTGGACCCCCTGCTGCTACATTTCTACCATATTCCCAAAAAACTTGTGCACACCCATTTTTGTTTCTCGCCAACGTGGACCCCTTTCGAGTCTCCCGTGGAACCCTGGGGGTCCACCTGGACCACTTTGGGAATCACTGGCCTAGATGCTGTTGGTTGATGTCGGTCATATTCGGGAAACACGAAAATACCGATTAAAACCCTTGAAGTACTGTAAGTAGGTACTTATTGTAGAAAGTACTTACGGCGTAGGGGGGGAGCGTGGGGCTGGTATGTCGCTGTGCTTCGGAAGGGGACGTTTCCGATAGGAGGGACAGTTGGCGCGCCGGTCCACATGTCGGTAGCAGGCGTCGCAGAGGCAACTGTCTATGGTCAGCTTCTCTTCATCTGTGGACAAAAAAAAACTAAAGTCAAAGCATATCATCAACTAGCGAACGCCCGAAGCTTCGCCCGCGTGGACTACTACTTTTTCATCCCACAGGAACCTATGTGTTATTTCAGAACCAATCTACATTCCAAATTTCATCAAAATCGGTTGTAGTTATGCGGATACGTGGTAACAAACATTCACAGACACACGGACTTCCGCCTTTATATTATTAGTAGGATGAGATCCTGTATGATAATAACGTTTGTTATAGCACCTAAATTTATATTAATTAGACTCATTTCCACCCTGGTATCCATAACCAAAACATCGTAACCACAATTTTTTATAACTTTTTACCCGGCTGACTGTCAAGTCACAGGGTTATGTAGATCGCGCGTTTCTATGTATGTGTGTGTGTATCATTCTTTATTATTTAAATACGTTGTACAATCTTGCACTGAAATCTTAGGCTTTTACCAAAAACCGACAAAATCACCGACGCATGCTAATAAAACCAATCACAAAAGAAACTTACTGTCCAAAACCTTCTTCTGCCTCTCCGAGCTTTTGATCTGTGCGATATGACAGGGGGTATCAAACAGGCCGAACTTCCCCCCGCAATAGAAACATTGGTCCATGCAAAGCCTTCCAGGGTGTATGCTGAAGGAAGACGCCTTCTCAGGTATCACCAGGTTCAGGGTCTCCTTGGGTTCCGTGGGCTCTGGAGCCGGTTCCGTGTCTGTGGGCGGTGGAGGTCAGAACGGAAGCTCGGTGGAGCTTTCAGGTTAAGTTTTGATAATGTTTGGGTATCTTTTGTCGCGTTCGGTCTCGTTGAGATGAGACTGAGCTACTTGCGTCACTAAACTGTCATATTATATTAGTTTGAGACCGATTTTGAACGCTATCAAAGATGGACAGTCAGGGGGCTGAAATCAATGTTAAACTTTCCTAAGTCATGGCTAACATCTCAAATCGATGCTCAGATCGATGTACCACATTCAAGTTTGTACCTATAACAAAAAAACTAGCCAAAACCAATATACAATATTTACTAACATTGCACTGACATATCAATCAGCTGATAGCAGGAATAGACCAATCACAGAAAACTGAGATTAAATATGATTGGCACTGATTCAATATGGCCAATCGTAATGAATCTCTGTTTTCTGTGATTGGTCTATTCCTGCTATCAGCTGATTGATCTGTCAGTGCAATGTTAGTAAACATTGTATATTGCTTTTGGCTAGTTTTTTTTAGGTACATACTTCAATGTGGTACATCGATTTGATAGATGCTCAAGCATCGATTTGAGATGTTAGCCATGACTTAGGAAAGTTGAACATTGATTTTAGCCCCTGAATATCGTTGATAGCGTTCAAAATCGGTCTCAAACTGTCAAATATGACAGTTCAGTGACCACGCAAGTAGCTCTGTCACTCTCATCTCAACGAGACCGAACGCGACAAAAGATACCTACGCGATCGTTTTGACAGTTTGAGACCAATTTGAATTTGATACATGTTAGAAAATCAGGTAGAGAACGTAAGTTTTGTGGAGTTTTTTAGAGGCTAGGTTTAGCTATTTAGCTGATTGGCTTTTAAAGGGATTTTTGCCATCAAATTAACATTGAATTAATTAACAAATTAATTAACATTGAATTCAGATCAATCATACTTTTAACATTGAATTGAGTAATTACTTTACACAATTTCTAGAAGTTTGAAAGTTTTCATACAAATTTGGAATGCCAAGTCAAATGATCAAGTAGAGTTGCTGACAATTTAAGGTACCAAGAAAAATTGTAAAGTTTTGCCAAGAAAGTATTGAAATTTCTGTAACTATAGCTGTAATGTTTAGCAGCTTTGTCATTATTCTTAGGGTACAAATTGTGTGGTCATGCAGTCAGTTTTTTAATACGTGCATTTAAGTTGTAGAGTGACAGATGTCTCTTTTCGTCTGTCAGAAAACAACTTGCATTCATCCACCAAATATTATTTTTATTTAGACATAAATATGTCAATGATATCTTAGTACATCTTATGAGTATATTAACTTCCACCTACATTACCTTAAGACCTCATAAACCCCCTTACTTATGAAAGATGTTTAAAGTTGAACACTGGTTAAACAACGTCCTGTCTCTATTCGTCACTATCCACAAATAAAGACAGGACGTTGTTTAACCAGTGTTCAACTTTAAACATCTTTTATAAGTAAGACCCTTAGAGTTAAACCTTTAGTAGCCTTTATGAATGAGTTTAGAACGATTTAACTACTGGATATAGATTTTAAAACAAATATTATTGCAAATAAAATATGTTGTCTGTCTTAAATAAGCTTACAATTTAGGGCCTTACTTATGAAAGATGTTTAAAGTTAAACACTGGTTGAACAACGTCCTGTATTTATTTGTGGATAGTGACAAACAGAGACAGGGTGTTGTTTAACCAGTGTTCAACTTTAAACATCTTTCATAAGTAAGGGGGTGAGTGTCCAGTCGTTAAATCGTCAATAATTAATCTAGTTAGCTTACAACGTTACCAGGATTATCAAAGATTTTTCAATGAATTATTTATCTTTGTATTGAATTATGTATTCAAAAGAGCTTTGATAATCCTGACTTAAAATAGCTACGTGCAAACAAAATCTGCAAAAACACTTTTAAAAGTAAATACTTTAGATTTTAAAGAGATCTGTAAAAACATCTTTTAAATGAAATACTTTAGATTTAAGAGATTTTAGTTTATGCTACGCAGTAAGACTTAACTGCTTTTAAACGAAAGATAAACAAGTAATTTGGATAACTTTGAACCTGGATCCCTGATTTAACGGATGATCTTAGGAATTTTGTTTCAAATAAAAATCATACAGATAATATTGCTATATTACTTTTGCGACACGGGAATTCATCTCTTTTATTATACCAATCTATACCAATATACAAAGCGGAAGAGTTTATTTGTTTGATTGTTTGTTTGAACGCGCTAATCTCAGGAACTACCAGTCGGATTTGAAAAAATATTTCTGCATTTGATAGCTAAACTCTAGAGGAAGGTTATAGGTTACTTCTCATCATCATCATCACCATCTACCATCACTAAGAGGGCAACGCCGTGAGGGCGCTGCTAGTAAGTAATAACCCTGTAACTTGACAGTCAGCCGGGTAATTATAAAAGGAATATGATCGCGAATGTTTATGAAAGAATTTAAAAAGCTTGGGCCTTTACATCTTTTACTAGATGATTTAAAGGTCAGGAGACTTGCCTACACTTAACGTTACATTGACTGAGGTGTCTGGGACAATGTTGAGATGAAAAGAAAAGAAAGAATATTACTCTATTAAGGCTGGATTTTACCAAACTGGATTAGGTTTTATCTGGAGATTAAACCACAGATTAAACTGCTGTATGTTTGAATATTTTGACATTGTAAAGTTGACACCTTATAACCAGGATAATTTGAATTCACCTAATAATGTTCGGTTGAGCTTTCTAAACAATTGTATTTCGAATTCCGTCGGCTAATGGAATAACTACTCTGGGAGTAAGATGACAGTTTGGTAAAATCCAGCCCAAGTCTATTATTTAAATATCTGCCCTGATTCTCTATCTTTGATAGCGAACAAAATCGCTCTCAAACTGTCAAATATGACAGTTCACTGACCACGAAAGTAGCTCTGTCACTCTCATCAACGAGACCGAACGCGACAAAGATACCTACGCGATCGTTTTGACAGTTTGAGACCAGTTTGAGACAAGTTAGACAATCAGCCTGCAGTCCGTTTGTTGAATTTAGGGACCGCAAAATATCCAGAAGTTATCCAAGGCTATGTTTGCACGTAACTACTGGTTAGGGCGGGTGAATCTCCACACACCATGGTTGTTAAGCCGATTACTGTAATGAGATTTTCTTTGCCCACCGTCTGCAGATGTTGCCGCCGCGATCTGAGGACAAAGACTTGGTTTAATATAATGATAATTAATTATTAATATCTGGGCGAACGAGCTCTGCTCGGGTGCAAATAGAGTAAAATTAAAAAGAAAAAAACTTTCAGTGGCTGAGATTCGAACTTGCAGTTCAGCACTGATTAGAGCAATCAGCGAAGTCAGTGCTGCTAAACAATCAGTATTCTTATTTCATTGTAAAGATCACTCGCCTATCAGCGCCGACGATACGCCTGACAATAAAACCAGCCTTACTTCTGTGTATAACTATGGTAAGTTCGTATGAGCTAGTGAAAAACTCTGGTGACGGAGTTTTTAGGCCGCCTAAAGGCCTTTATCATAACATAACAACTTAAAAGCCGGGAGCGGCAGTTTAATGTGCCCTCCGAAGCACGGAAGGCCACTTAAATAAATAAAATATAATTTTTTTTACCAAGGTTACAAAGTACCTAATTTTATAAGAGGTAAGTGGGTAGTAAAGTAAAGAAACTCACCTCCCGCCGCTCGATGGTGTAGAAAGTGCTGTCTTCTGCCGCAGCCTCCCCGACCTCCAACACCGGCTTGCCACTCCGGTACTTGCTCTTCTGGAACGTCATCTTCAACGAACTCCTATGCTTCTTCTTCTCGCCACCACGATTCAACTTTATCACCGTCTTCAACGTCCCAGTATAATCACCGGATGATTTTGCCGCTTTGCCCTTGTTAGACAGCCTTTCGCTGAATATTCTCTCTTTCTCCTTAGCTTTCTCTATCTTTGCTTCTTTCGCTGCTTTGTGGGTTAGTAAGCCTAGTGTTCGCAGCACGTTTTCCTTGCGTTTTTGGCTTTCCGGGGTCTCGTTGAAGGCGTTGCTGGGTCCCGGTAGTGATTCGATCGAGTTGCGAGCGGATTTCTTCCCAGGCTTGATATCTTGCTTGAGATCTTGCTTGACATCTTGCTTGAGATCTTGCTTGACATCTTGCTTGAGATCTTGCTTGACATCTGGTTTCTTTTCCTCTTTGTCCTCCTTGACTGGTTCAAGTGGTAGCGGTACTTCAACAGTCTTCTCTGGTTCTGGCTTTTCCTCAACCTCCATCTTTTCTGGTATAACTTCTTTTTCAAGCTCATCTGCCTTTTCTTGAGCCTTTTCTGGAGGGACTTCGTCGATTTTGGTTATCTCTTCAGCCTTTTCAGGTTTTGTTTCTGGGGTTTCGACAGGCGCTTCCGTTGCAACCGGTATTTCAAGGACAGGTTTGATGTTTTCGATCGGTGGTGGTAAAGCCTCAACTTCCACTGGAACTACTTCCGGAGACTTGATGGCGACTGGTGCTGGTGTGATGGAGACAGCGGGAGATTGATGCGACGGCGATCGAATCTTCTCTATCGTAGCCATTTTGTCTTCCACATCAGTGGATTCTGAAGATTTTCGAGACACTGACTCTTCTCTAGATTTCCGCTTAGTTATTATCTGGACGTCGTTCCCGGGGATTTTAGCTTCGGGAATCCGAGGGGTGATGGATATCTGGCTGGAGTCTAACATAACCCCGGCTACGGTCTGACTGGTGTTGCCAGGGTGCAAAGCAGCGAATTGGTGGAGATCTATTTGAGATGAGGTGCCACTTTTGTCCACTGATTTTCTAATCTCAGTCAGAGTAACATCTTTTCCTAATGATTTCTCGAAAATGCTGATGGCATCGGATTCCCGCGAGTGATTGGAGCTGGTGGACTCTTTACGTGCGCTGACGCTATTCCTCTTAATAAGTGTGACGGAATTCGGCAGATCGATATCAACAGATTTCCTAACCTGATCGCGTTTTACGATCGATATGGCTGAGTTGTTTTCGAAGCAGCTGAGCACGTTCTCTTTCTCGATAGTTCTTTCTGGGGAGCGCACAGACTGCATGTCAACTTGTTTGAACCCTTCTCCGGATTTGTGATAGAGTACCACGTCGTTGGTGACTCTTACAGGCTTGCTATCGCTGGGTTTCGACTCGGGCTCCTGCCTCTGCCTTCTCTTATCGAATTCCTCGAATTCCTTCAGTCTGTCCATGAGTTTGTCGATGCTCGCGACACTATTGCACTTGTATGTTATTTCTCTAGCGTTTTCCGTTGGCTCTACGGAATCTTCCTCGTAATGCAGCCTGATATTCTCGCTGTCATCAATTTTAGAAGGAGTATTCTCGATGGACACTGAGGATATAGCATCCTTGTCTTTGACAGGTGTCTCTGGAGTTGGGATGTTATTGTCATCGACGCTGTTGAGAGGCTTGGTCAGGCCGTAGAATTTCCCGACGGGTTTAGCTTCAGGTTGCGAAGGTAGAATCTCAGGGATAACAGTATTCGCTGTGGACATGTCGTGGTCTCCGTCAATGTTTTGATCCAGATTCTTGATGAGATCGTCAATGTCTTTGGAGAGCGTCTCGATGGTTTCGTGCTTGTCGTCTATGGGCTCGGTGATGGAGCTGGTGATGGGGCTGGTGATGGAGCTGGTGACGGGGGCTTTGGGCAAGGAGACGGGACGCCTCGCCTCAGCCGCCGCCTTCCTGCCTCGCCGAGCCCGCCTTATATTCTTCGACATCTCCTTCGAATTGAATGTCCTGGACATACTAGTCAATATATTATTACGAGCTTGAAAAAGCGTATCATTTTCAGTCTTCAACGATAGTTTGTCTTCTATGTCTGATGAGTTAAGTGCATCTAACTTTAACCTATTACTATTATTGTTGTCAGAGTCTAGTGAAGTACTTCTTTGTAAGCTCGATTTCTTTTTTGTGTCATTTACAATGCTGGTCTCCGGAAGCGTAGGTTCTGCTAATTTTGAGTCAGTAATCGAAGGCACTTTTTCAATAGTAGGGATCTGAATACTATTTTCAATATCTACATCTAGGTCAGTCTTAGATTTTTCTAATTTTTTGTTTGGCTCCTTGCCGTCCGAGTCATTGAGTGTTTCACTCAAGCTCAGGTCTGACTCGGTGTTGTCTGAGCACTTGGAGATCTCGCTACCGTCTCGGGAACAGGAGCGTCCTCTCTTCAGCTTCTTGCAGTCTTGTTCCGGCTCAGAAGCCTCGGCGTTCTTTGAATCCGAGAGCAGTCTGCGCCTCTTCTTCTGTTCTTTGATGACTACTTCACTCAGTAAGTTCTTAACTTTTCTCGGTTTCCCAGCTCTGAGGGTCTTGGTCTCGAATAGCGATGGGCTGTTGCTCCTCTCCGAGCGCATGGAGTAAGGACTGGTCCTGGGTCCCAGAACCAGGGTGCCGGGTGTGTCACTGAGCATGGTTTTCATCATAGCCATGTCGGAGCTGACTCTGATTCTTCTCCCGGCTGTTTTGGGGCTGGATGACCTGGAGTTGGGCGAGGTGTCTTCAACGGGTTCCTTTTTTATTTCTGTGACTGGGATTAGCGGAGCAGCCTCCTTCTCCTGAGAGGTTCCGGGCTCAGTTTTGATTGCTGGCTTCCTCCCTCGTCGTGCCTTTATTACATTCTTGACTTTTTCTTTGACTGTTGCAGCTTTCTTACTTCTAAGGGCTTTCCGGATACCCAGTGGACGTTTCTTTACTAATGCTTTAGGTTTGGGCTGTGCTTTCTTGGTGTCTTTGGACGTTTTAGGCTCATCTTGGCTGGGTTTGTTCTTTTCATCGTTGATGATGTCCGAAGCTTTCTTGCGAGCTCGAGTCTTGGGCTCTATGATTGTCTCTTCATCTGTATTTTTGTCTTGCTCCTCCTTGACTTGTTTAGTTTTCATGATGGAATGTGTGGTGGGAGATGACCCCGTTTATTCGTCATTAGGTAAGGGCTTGTCAGCTTTCCTCCGGTGTTGCTATCTACGATGACCGATGATGAGTCTCGAGACAGTTTGAAAAGCTTCCTGCGTGACTAAGCCTTAGTAAGTGTTTCAGCAAATTATTAGCCTAAGATACAATCTCAATTTGATCTTAGATTTGTTTCAATGTTGATCTTCTAAGATATTTCTAATTCGCGGGCCTTTGAGTAAGGATGACGGTAAACCGGCAGACGCACGAACAATCCATCAGAACCTGGAAAGTGACAATAAACTCATTAGGCTTTCCTTAATACTCTATAATTAGAAACTTAATATTAAGAGATACCTGTTCCACTTTATCACTAAATAACTTAGAAATTACTAATTTATCCTTATTATTTTCCACACAATAACAAAGATTTATCAATAATAGACTGAATTTTGAAGTTATTTACCAGTAAAATCGATCCAATTCACATAAAAACAAGATTATAACTCGTGGTAAACAAAACGGATCACTGCAGAATCAACAAGTCCGCGGATTATTTACGCTTCGCTTTTCACTAAATTCATGTCAGATTTCAGTTATTCAACTTCATAAAACTCTAGTTCAACTAAATACGATTCATGTTATTTGTTTACATTCCACAGTGTGCAGAAAATCGCGCCGGAAAAATCATGAAAAACTCTTGTGTTTTGATATGAGGTCGAGTGACACCTAACGCCACCTACCCAGCTGAGCGGTGCGTGTGCGTCGAGCGAACGAAAGCACCAAATCATTTCCCTAGCCGTGGCGCACCTCCGATATGTCCTCACAAATTACTTACAATTTATCCAATGGAACCTCCAAAAACCACAATAAACAGCTTTTCAGATACACAATGCACCATAATATGCGAAAAAGTTCAATAAAAACGCGCAAATAAAGTTAGAAAACGATTTTTGAAAAGCCCGAATGTATGCAGGCGTCCGCCATAATGTTTCCTTCGAAACGAATAATATAGTTCTTATTGCTCTTGTAGCAATTCGCTCTATTCGCTATTCAAAATGGCGACGGTGCTGCGATCACAGTGCGCATTTTTGCGGCTTTTTGTTGGAAAAAGCGGTCAAATCCTGAACAACTCGATTGATTCGGGTACAAAACCTATACCGCGATCACTATCGGTAATTATTTATTTCTGTTTTCACTTGATTCATGTAGAAAAGTTACTTTGTCCGCGACATGTGACGGAGCAATGGTTGTACACCCCTCCGCGCAAGTTTCTTTACAAAGATTGCCTACTTTTATTTTGATAAAATATTTTTTTGTTTTTTTTTAATTGTTTGTTTTTATTTAAATGTTTCTTAAAATACCTACATCATAGCATTATACAACTAATTCAATGCAGTTTTTACTTATTTTTAATAGTTAGCTATAAAAAAAAACCTGCATTAATAATATTTTTGTTTCAGGCTGTTCGACAATATTCAAACTATGCTCACTCGCCATTGGTCCATAAAATAAAAGAGCAATATGAGTTTGATGTTTCAAAAAATTCGGAAGAATGGAAATTCGTAGAGAGACTAATGCCATTTGAGACAATTCCAAATGTTACTCCAAAGGAAAGCTATCCGTCAGGATGGGTGCCCCCAAAAGAAAATGCAATTAACCATCCTTATTTTATCCAAAGGACAAAAAATCATGAGCTGCCGATCTATTTACACATCACATTCAGAGGAACTCGTAAAATTTCCATGATAAAGAAAATTGAAGGTGATATTTGGCTTATGAATGATGAAATTAAAGCTTATCTTAAAAAGAAGAACATAAGATACGTCGAAACAAGGGTCCATGAAGTAGCCAAATTGATAGAAACGAAGGGAGATTTTGTTCTTGATTTGCAAGAATGGGCTCTTTCCAAAGGTTTTTAGTCTAAATTAGCATTTAATAAAATATAGTTTCGATAATTAGATTTTGTTTTATTTTAGTATTAAATATTTTTAAATACTTACAGTAAATCTTGTTCTATTACCTTAAAAGGCACAGGAACATTTTGCTAAAAATTATAATACCTACACGCGAACCTTTTACTTTTATTTTCATATTTTAACAACAAAGTTCCTAATGGGTAATAATAATAATTTATTTATATATATATATA
The DNA here is from genome assembly GCA_958496255.1 of Camptogramma bilineatum. NCBI lineage: Eukaryota > Metazoa > Arthropoda > Insecta > Lepidoptera > Geometridae > Camptogramma > Camptogramma bilineatum. The sequence goes on from OY292461.1 coordinate 13,947,929, forward strand.
AATAAAATAAAAAATAAATAAAAATTTCTTACACACACGACACTTAAATAATTAGGCAAATAATTTACAAAGACCCCGCACGCACTAGGACAAGCCTGTATCGCGGGAGGCCAAGTAAATACCTTACAGACAGGCGCTCTCTTCGTAGACGGTGCTTCCCTATAGGTACCGTCTGTAAACTACTTTATATATAAATGTTGTTATTTTGTAGTAAATTGTGTATTTGTGCTTGCAAAGGAATAATAAACGAATTGAATTGAATTGAATTGAATTGAATTTATTAATATGTTACTATTATTGAGTTTTATACGTATACTTACTTACCTAATTTTTATTATATTATTTTATAACACGTGTTCAACATTGTCAAATAAAGTAATCTAAATCAATAAGTACCTACCTACTTTTTTGCTCGAAATGATACAATAATAATTGGAATAGGTATGAATAAAGTTCAAGGAATAGTGCAACAACAAATTGTGATAGAGGGCGTACACTCCAGGTTAAACTAAATTAACTAACGTAGGTACTTATATTGTTTGATGATGATGATGAAAATCTGATACAACAATTTACCATTCATACCTAACCTCAAACTCATTAAAAAAATGTAGGCTGAGTCAATTTGAGACACGTGTTTCGTAAAAAAATGTAGGTAGTTAGGAATACGTGAAACAGAAATATAAAAATTTGGATAAAAAATCGTAAAAAATCACATGGCATATTATAAAATGCACATAAGACAAACGAAAGCTGCGTGGAGGGGTGTACGCACGAGCATGAAGTTTGTTTTGTTCAGCCGCCGCCAGGGGCGCTGCCCGCGGCGGAAGGTTTTATCTACCTAGCGAATGTAGCTATACAACATCCGCCCGCGTTCTCTGGGCCTCTTCACCATACCATTTATATTTTCGACCCGATCCTACTTTGTCTTTGTTAAAAACAACTTTTCTACATCGTTTGAGCGTTTATTATTCCACACGCCACGCTTTTCATGGCATGTACGATAGATTTTTACGCAATTAATTAGGTTATATTTTATTTTATTTTGTTTTGTTGCAAAATGTTATTGCATTGTTATTTTTTATCGTTTTGTTGAAACTTTAAAGTTATCGAGGTAAACCTCGGGCGAGATAATCAATGTTCGATTGTTGGCGTTTACGGAGGGAGTTACGTAACTATGTATGTATGAAGCAGGGTTGTTGCTGATGCAGTTTTTTTACACATCAGCGGATGCTGATGCTGATGCTGATTTTTGACTTTGACATCAGCGGATGCTGATGCTGATGCTGATTTTTAACCGACTTTAATAAAAGGTGGTTCTCAATTCGTCGGAGCTTTTTTTTATGTATTTTCACTGGTTAAGTACTCAAAGTCGCCTGGACCGATTTGAAAAATTATTTTTTGATTTGAAAGGGCATACTTTCCGATTGGTGCCATACAAAATGGGTCAGAATCTGATAAGGATCTTCGGAATTATGAACAGAAATGCACCTCGAGAGTGCAAAAGCAGCTAAATATCATTGAAGTCGGTCTTTTAATTTAGCTAAAATTTAATTTAGCAAAAAAAAAATATATTTATTGAATGAAAAATTGAAATTTGAATTGAAATCGAAATGAAAAAGCTTACTTAGCTACCAAAGATAGGTAGGTAATGAAATAGAATTATTTTTTAATGTTTTTGAGTCATTTATTATATCAATCAAAAGATTCAATCTGCATTATAACTTAATCATAGATAAAAAATTTATCATAGGTAGGTAATTGTCTTTTAACCGACTTCAAAAAAAGAAGGAGGTTATCAAATCGTCGGAAACTTTTTTATTTTTTAAACACTTAAGTCTGGCAACTTGTTATCGCGAGATCTCGGTCTTTTTTAGCGAGATTGATCTCGGTCCAAAAATGGGCGAGATCTCGCGAGTTTAATGAGATTGCACTCGAGCATAAGCTTATATGTATATATAATAAGCTTTGAATCCGAAAGGGCCTTCTCAGTTGCTGGTTATCTGACCAGCAAAATAAGAAGCCGTTTAGCAGACGATTCTTTGGACATTTTGTGTTTCATAAGCAGCTACTTTCAAAATAATTCGTAATAATGGCGTTTGATGTGAACTGAACAAGCCTTTCATTTGATTGGTATATTTTGTTAATTCATCTTTAATTTCTAATAGATCAGAGATCTATGAGTAGGTATGTATAGTTTGAAAGTCCGTGTGTGTGTGTGTGTGTGTGTGAATGTTCGTTACCACGTATCTCCATAACTACTGAAACGATTTGGCTGAAATTTGAAACATAGATAGATAATAACCGGGAATAGGACATAGGCTACTTTTTATTCCGAAAAAATGCATGGTTCCCGTGGGATAAACAAAATAGTAGTCGGGCGCGTCAGCTAGTTGATTATAATATCTCAATTTAATAGTAAACTCATTAACAGTCAACTCAACTTAGTTTCATTTTAGTTTTTGACTTCTTGTTGTTTTGTTTTATAAAATAACTGTTTTATTATTAAAATACTTTTTTTTTGAAATTAAAAAAGAAGACTGTTTGTTGATTTCATTTCTTATTTGATTAGATACGTCAAATCTTACTACTTAAAAGTTTATTAAAAATATGATACATAGATACCTACGTCAAACAACGTTAAATTCATAAAAGTTTATACTTAATTCTTATTATGTTTTTTCTTATTTATTCAAATATTGTGATTGTTTGCAAACACACAAAACTGCCAATCTCACGAGATCTCAAAATTGGCAAGATCTCACGGTATTACATACATACATAAACTCACGCCTGTATCCCATCATAGGGGTAGGCAGAGACCACAGATCGCCACTTGCTACGATCCTGACACACTTCTTTCGCTTCATTCACTCTCATCACATTCTCACGGTATTGCTATTCATAAACTCGCGAGATCTCGCCTGAGACCCAACCTCGCGAGATTGCATTCCCTAGTTGGACCGAACTACCTGGAAAACTCGTGGGGAGGCCTTTGCCCAGCTGTGGGACAGTGTAGGCTAAAAACAACAAAATAATACCTTCGACATTATGTTTGCCAATTATGTACTATTTTTGTAATTTTGTGCAATAAAGAATTTAAAGAAATACTTAAATAAACAACAACTAACATAAGTCCGCTCGTTATTATTAAACGAACGATATACAAAAAGCCCCGCCCCCTATGTCCTGTCGCTACTGGAACATCAGCATTGAATATCAGCATCGATCAATGCGGATGCTGATGCTGATGCTGATGTTTCAAATGATGCTGATTATCAGCGGATGCTGATGCTGATGCTGATATTCGCAACAACCCTGGTATGAAGTATGGCCTAGGTATATAATGATGTCCAAGGTCGGACGCTTTCAGTAGAGACACGTGTACATTCTACGTTTATTAATTGCATTAAATCAATATTAATAGGTTAATAGCTTTAAAATAATAGGTAGGTAGGTATTATTAGGCTATTTAGGAAGGATTTGGGGCTTAATATAAATATATACTTACTAAGGCACTTACTTACGAACTCTATTTTACGTTACCTATCCTATATTATGTAGGCACCTAGTTATGTAAGATTTACATAATCAGGTGGAAAAAAAGGGTACCTACCTACTTAGAACTTATTAGTTTATTATTTTATACTTAGTAGGTAAGTAATTAATATTCATTTAATTTAAATTAAGGATTTGGGGCAGTGTTGGACTCGTGGGTTAGTGCTTCGACATTCGAACCGAAGGTCGCAGGTTCGAAACCAGCCGTGCTTCAATGGAAAAATGTATAAATATGCGCATTAACACTAGCTCTAAACGGTGAAGGAAAGCATCGTGAGGGACTCAGTTAGCTTTTTGATAGCGTCGATGGGTGCAACCTGTCACGTAGGTATGGAATGCTAACTTCTGCAAAATGTGGGCATATGTATGTACCTAAGTAGGTACCAAATAATGTACTTGGACATACCTACCTCTGACTACCCCCTTAGACATCTTAAAATGCCTGAAAATATTTGAAAGAATGTCTACCTCGCCTTGGGGACACAGTCTTTATATTTAATTAATTTACCAATTTTGAGCACTTCCGTATTAGCTATCAGGCTGAAACTTTCAGGGTAGCTCACAACTCGATGACAATGTATTCTTTTAAATAAAAAAATAAAAAATAACTTTGCTTGTTTACCTATTAGGTGGGTAAATAAATACGTAGGTATACCATCTGATTAGGCAGGGATTTCCCTTCGAAGTTATTAGGTAGTAACTCTCAATATAACAGTTTATAGTTAGATGGGTAGGTACTAGCGGATTAAAATTATGTTCTGTGGTTGGTACTAGGTTAGGTAGGTAGGTAGGTACATAGATATTATGTACCTACGAGATATTATGTACCTACGATCTATTTCATACAAAATCTGAGAATAAAAAGTGGCGCTGATTCCCTTGTACACTGACCAATGACATTATAGGTACCCTTTACCTAAATATCATTGACACTGACTAGGTAATTAAATGATCACTGAAATATCGATATCTATAATTTCGTTCGAATGTTATAGACTAAATAAGAATGACATTGAAAGTAACATTTCTAAAAGTACCTACCTTGCTTTGCGTCATTTTCTTCGATCAAAGGTAGTGTTATTCAGAATCTGTTCATCTGTTATTCAGAATAATTGGCTTCGATTAAATTCTACCCACAAACTTTTCATTTTTACTAGAAATAGATTTACTTACATACCTACTTAGTAACTTTAGAAATGTCACTTATGCTGTGGTTTTGTTATGATAGGTAATGTCGTTTTTTATTCTTTATTCTTGATTGTACACAAAAATACATCAGAAAAAAACTTAACAAAAGGACATGTACAAGTAAAGGCGAGCTTAACCCTAATAAGAGTTTTCTTCCAGCAAACCTTTGAGGATAGGGAAAGCTGATTATTTTTATGTGATAGGTATATAAGTAGGACTATTTTTGTCCTAGTCAGTCCTCCTCCTTTAAATTTCTTTTACGAGGGTAGTTAGAGAATAAACTTGACTTTACCCATATTTCGTCAGCAGATAACCATTAAGTACCTACCTACATGAAAGGTTGCAAACCCATCAGGTGACAGGTTGCAAGCCCATCGACGCTATTAGAAAGCTATCTGGTTTCCTCAAGATGTTTTCCTTCGCCTCGACACGAAAAATCCATTGATGCACGGCCGGGTTCGAACCCACGACCTTCGGATTGAAAGTCGAGGCACCACTCGGCCAACGCTGCTTCCTTGTTACTTTGTAATCGAAGTGATCCATATAATACGACTAATGAAGAAATCCTTTTTACTTTGTACTCTGTAATCAGACTGACGCCACCTAAATTATTTGTAGGTTCCTAAGTATATAAAGTCGTTTTTTAACTTTTGTACATGTTGTAACATAGCCGAAACGTCGGGATATAAATAAGGTAAATATACGCGACAAAATCCCGTGTCCATATTGGTACTTACTTATATTCAACTAGCAGCGCCCTCGCGGCGTTGCACGTTGGTCCCGAATTTAGTGCTCCATACACATAGAAACCGAAACTCGATTTTTTAATTTTTTTTTATTGGGGATTGTTCTAGTACACTATTCTTATTCAAATATGTAAGTACCGTCACCATAGCAAGCTTCATGACGGAATAAAAAAATATTTAGTTTTTTTTTGTATGGAGGAGAACACATAAATTGGATTATCTCTCGACTCTTAGAAACTCAAGGGCTGCCGCTTATAGAGGGTGTACACCCACACGAGGCCGTCCTCATAAGCCACCAACCTTGCACGGCTGGGCACGGTTTTGGCGCCCAGAGCAAACTGAATATTCGAAAATTTGCCAACTACACTAAAACTAGAATTTCGTAAATGTTTGCATGGTAGATTGTTCTAATTCACTATTTTTATCTAACTATGTAGGTACAGTCACCATAGTAAGCTTTACGTAAGAAAAAAAAAATATTTTATCTTTTTTGTGTATAGATGAAAACACTTAATTCGGATTTTCTCTCGACTCATAGAAACTCAAGAGCTGCCGCTTATACAGGGTGTACACACACATGAGGCTGTCCTCATAAGTTACCAATCTTGCACGTCTGGGCACGGTTTTGGCCAAAAAACGAATAATTCGAAAATTTTACAGCAATACCGAAACCAAGATTTCAAAAAAGTTTGCATGGGGGATTGCTCTGATACACGATTTTTATCTAAAAATGTAGGTACAGTCACCATAGCAAGCTTCATGACGGAATAAAAAAATATTTAGTTATTTTTGTATGGAGCAAAACACTTAAATTGGATTATCTCTCGACTCTTAGAAACTCAAGGGCTGCCGCTTATACAGGGTGTACACCCACATGAGGCCATCCTCATAAGCTACCAATCTCGCACGGTTGGGCACGGTTTTGGCGCCCAGAGCAAACTGAATATTCGAAAATTTGTCAACTACACCAAAACTAGAATTTCGTAAATGTTTGCATGGTAGATTGTTTTAATTCACTATTTGTATCTAACTATGTAGGTACAGTCACCATAGTAAACTTTGCGTAAGAAAAAAAAATATTTTGTCATTTTTTGTGAATGGATGAAAACACTTAATTCGGATTTTCTCTCGACTCATAGAAACTCAAGGGCTGCCGCTTATACAGGGTATACACACACATGAGGCTGTCCTCATAAGCTACCAATCTTGCACGTCTAGGCACGGTTTTGGCACCCAGAGCCAAAATACAAATAATTCAAAAATTTTACAGCAATACCGAAACCAAGATTTTAAAAAAGTTTGTATAGGGGATTGCTCTAATACACGATTTTTATGTAAAAATGTAGGTACAGTCACCATAACAAGCTTCATGACAGAAAAAAAAACTATTTAGTTCTATTTTTGTGTGGAGGGTAACACTTAAATTGGATTATCTCTTGACTCTTAGAAACTCAAGAGCTGCCGCTTATACAGAGTGTACACCCACATGAGGCCGTCCTCACAAGCCACCAATCTCGCACGGCTGGGCACGGTTTTCGCGCCTAGAGCCAAATGATTATTTGAAAATCTATAAACTACACCGTAAGAAAAATTCAAAGCTTGCTGTCGTGACTGTATCTACATATTTAGATAAGAATAGTGTATTAAAGCAATCTCCCATGCAATCCCCCATGCAAACATTAACGAAATTCTAGTTTTGGTGTAGTTGACAAATTTTCGAATATTCAGTTTGCTCTGGGCGCCAAAATCGTGCCCAGCCCTGCAAGATTGGTAGCTTATGAGGACGGCCTCATGTGGGTGTACACCCTGTATAAGCGGCAGCTCTTGAGTTTCTAAGAGTCGAGAGATAATGCAATTTAAGTGTTTTCCTGCATACAAAAAAAAACTAAATATTTTTTTATTCCGTCATGAAGCTTGCTATGGTGACTGTACCTACATTTTTAGATAAAAATCGTGTATCAGAGCAATCCCCCATGCAAACTTTTTTGAAATCTTGGTTTCGCTATTGCTGTAAAATTTTCGAATTATTAGTTTTTTGACCAAAACCGTGCCCAGACGTGCAAGATTGGTAGCTTATGAGGACAGCCTCATGTGTGTGTATACCCTGTATAAGCGGCAGCCCTTGAGTTTCTATGAGTCGAGAGAAAATCCGAATTAAGTGTTTTCATCCATTCACAAAAAATGACAAAATATTTTTTTTTTCTTACGCAAAGCTTACTATGGTGACTATACCTACATAGTTAGAAACAAATAGTGAATTAGAACAATCTACCATGCAAACATTTACGAAATTCTAGTTTTGGTGTAGTTGACAAATTTTCGAATATTCAGTTTGCTCTGGGCGCCAAAACCGTGCCCAGCCGTGCGAGATTGGTAGCTTATGAGGATGGCCTCATGTGGGTGTACACCCTGTATAAGCGGCAGCCCTTGAGTTTCTAAGAGTCGAGAGATAATCCAATTTAAGTGTTTTGCTCCATACAAAAATAACTAAATATTTTTTTATTCCGTCATAAAGCTTGCTATGGTGACTGTACCTACATTTTTAGATAAAAATCGTGTATCAGAGCAATCCCCCATGCAAACTTTTTTGAAATCTTGGTTTCGGTATTGCTGTAAAATTTTCGATTTATTCGTTTTTTGGCCAAAACCGTGCCCAGACGTGCAAGATTGATAGCTTATGAGGACAACCTCATGTGTGTGTACACCCTGTATAAGCGGCAGCCCTTGAGTTTCTATGAGTCGAGAGAAAATCCGAATTAACTGTTTTCATCTATACACAAAATAAGATAAAATATTTTTTTTTTCTTACGTAAAGCTTACTATGGTGACTGTACCTACATAGTTAGATAAAAATAGTGAATTAGAACAATCTACCACGCAAACATTTACGAAATTCTAGTTTTGGTGTAGTTGGCAAATTTTCGAATATTCAGTTTGCTCTGGGCGCCAAAACCGTGCCCAGCCGTGCAAGTTTGGTGGCTTATGAGGACGGCCTCGTGTGGGTGTACACCCTCTATAAGCGGCAGCCCTTGAGTTTCTAAGAGTCGAGAGATAATCCAATTTATGTGTTCTCCTCCATACAAAAAAAAACTAAATATTTTTTTATTCCGTCATGAAGCTTGCCATAGTGACGGTACCTACATATTTGAATAAGAATAGTGTACTAGAACAATCCCCAATAAAAAAAAATTAAAAAATCGAGTTTCGGTTTCTATGTGTATGGAGCACTAAATTCGGGACCAACGTGCGTTGCCCCCGTGGTGATGATGATGATGACGAAAAGTAGCCTATAACCTTCCTCACGAGTTTATGCTATTATTACTATCAAATGCAGAAATATTTTTTTAAATCAGCATGATACCTACCTGAGATTAGCGCGTTCAAACAAAAAAAATCTTCCGCTTTATTATATTAGTAATTTTATAGTCATTAATAGTGATGATTATCAACCAATTATTATTATTTTCATTATTATACTTACCACTGCTGGAAAAACCTTTCCTCACTCTTTCCAAACATCACGATCCTCGGCTACGCTCCCAGTTCGTAACGTCAGCGTCATGTCCTTTTAAATTTAGGCTAAAAAGATTGCAAACAGATTTAGCAGTTTACGAGCCTCTGTTCGATTAGAAAGGGCCACTTTAATAGATCACATTTGACACTTCATCGAAATTCAACAACGAAACCTGGTAACCGAGGGCACACAATATTATTTGATTTTTCAAAGCGAGATTTGCCTTTTTACAGTTAAAATAGGTAAGTACATATTTATTGCAATAGTGACAAAAAAAGGCAAGTTTACGATTTATTTTGTTAGAACTGACCGATTCCAAATGTGATCTATGAAATTGGCTTTAGAGTTTGACTATTTAGATTTAAGAGGATGGATAGTAAAGAATGTTAGGCCCCAAATCGTGTTTGTTGCCCTGGATCTTCATGGTGTTGGTCGCGAAAGAATAGGAGTAAAATCACCTAGCTCTTCAATGTGATCCCAGAGGACCAAATAAATGATTTTAACTGACTTCAAAAAGGAGGAGGTTCGCAATTACGTATGTTCATCACCGATTACTCGAAGACGCCTGGACCGATTTGGAAAATTCTTTTTTTGTTTGAGAGGGATTCCGATTGGTGCCATAAAATTTTTGTAAGGATCTGTCGAGGATCTTCGGAGTTATGAACAGAAATGCACCTCGAGAGTGCAGATTATAACATTAAAGGCAGTTTTTTTTTAATTTATAATTTAGCCACATAGTAACTTTGACAGTCGTTTGAGTTTATTACAAGTCTATTCAAAATAACAAGGTAAAAGTTTACCATAAGTACCTTAATAGTCGAACTAATTTAGATGGACCTTAGAAATTTCACTTAGGAAGGTACAAACTTGGTAACCTAATTTTAAATTAGACCGTATTCTGCCGAAACGTTCGGAAAATAAAATAATATCTACAAAATAGTAGAAGTATAATCCATCCATTTTATAAACAGCCAATTTCTATATTCTATCTGTGGTTTTGCTTACTGTGTGTGAAAAGAGGAGGTTCTATCTATGGAGGTTCTATTCTATGTATGGTTCTACGACAGTTAGATGTCGCTACAACTGTATGTTTCATTTTTAAAATAAATTTCGTTTTAAATGTATGTTTTGAATTTTTTTAGTTATATTAGGACGGACATACTATAATAAAAGAAATATGGGACAATTAAGTGATCACATTCTTTATGTGGTCCCATAGCTTTTTAAAAAATATTTTGTTGACATTCTACACTAAAGAAATAAAGATGACTGCCAAATCCTATGTACGAGTATAACCAAAATAAGCAAAACGGTAGCAAGATAGAACATAAAAACTGGTTGTAACATATTTAATAGTGTTTTGGCATAATATTAGCCATTGCATTGGCGAGATTTGTAGGTAAAAGACGAATCTAAATGAATGAAAATGGCTCTACTACCTTCTCTCTATTCTGTAAAACAAACTGTAAACTGGCCGCTTTCCTTATCATTTTATTAAACGACTTAAAAAAATGGATGAAAAGAAAAACATTAACATCATTTTCATACATTTATTTCACGAATTAAATGCTAAAACCTTAATCCTAGAATTTTAAAAACAGTCCTGTATTTTACATAATTATAACGTGGTTAACAAATTAAACACTTAGGGTCTTACTTATGAAAGATGTTAAAAGTTGAACACTGGTTAAACAATGTCCTGCCTTTATTAGTGGATAGTGAGAAACAGAGATAGGACGTTGTTTGACCAGTGTTCAACTTTAAACATCTTTCATAAGTAAGGGGGTTTAAATTCACAATTCTCATTGAATTTATCAAAAGTCCAAACTTGTTTATGAAAAGTTAATTGTTACATTTGACAAAGAAAAATTACATTTGAATGTTAAATGTAACCAAATACGTATGGAAATTGTAAGAAGATAATTTTCGAGATAGATTACGTTTTCATGTTTTTTTCCCCACATGTGCAATTTCCTGCTAATTTACTAATTTTCACGGTATTGGTCGCGAAGGAACAGATGTAGAATCACTTATGGCCTTACTTATAAACTTGAACACTGGTTAAAAAATGCTCAAGATTCGCCCTGTCTCTATTTGACACTATCTAACAAAAAAGGATGGCAATTGTTTAAACGGTGTTTCAATTTTAACAGAATTTTATAAGAGGGATTAGTTCTTAGGACACGCGATCCCCGGCAGTTCTACTAAATACAAAGTTATTCGTTTGTAAAAAACAATAAAGTATATTATTACTAGCGAGAGCCCGCGGCTTTGCCCGCTTGGACTACTATTTGTTTATCTCACGGGAACCATACATTTTTCCGGGATACAAAGCCTGTGTTATTCCAGTATCTAAACTTCTAAACTATCTACATCCCAAATTTCATCAAAATCAGTAGTTATAGGGATACGTGGTAACAAACATTCACACACACACGGACTTTCGCCTTTATAACATTAGTAGGAAAACCTTCTGTCGTAAAGTGTAAACCTCCCGAAGGTAGGTAGGTATTGGAAAGAAGTAACTGTGTCCAGTGCAATACAGTAATATCATTCCAAATTCGTTCACTGAATCTGGGCCGCTATGCAATTCCTTTTATGAATCAGATTAACATTCTAAGTTTGAATCTGAATCAGACAAAGTTCATCGCAATGGCGTCCAAAACGTCATTTGAACCAAAATGGTCGCTATAAGAACCCGTAGGTATAAGTAATTACGTTTTTTTTAATAACGTTTTGTATTTTAATTAATTGACATGGCGAACTTCGTTCCGCTTCCGAATTCGAGATATCATAAAAAATCAGTTAGATACAAAATGTATAAGAAAACGATTTTTCTTCAAGACATATCCATCAATTCAAATTCGTGTTATAGAGTTATAAATGGTGTAACTTGGGTGTAACTAACCCGACTTTGTTTTAAATATTTCAAATAATAATTATGGTTATTATTTTACACAGTTATAAATATAGGTGATTGTATTGCAACCCTTTAAGCCCTACCCAATTTTCTTACATTACGTAATCGGTCAGAATAATTACGTTATTAAAAAAAAAATACTTATACAAGTTTAAAAATGGGCTAAGTATAACTTTATGTTCATTTTTAATTAAAGAATAAATTTAAACATCTAGAATTAAACATTTGATAAAGCACAATAAATAATGGAATACTTAGTTGATAACTAAGAATTTACAGCTCTGTAATGATTTTATATCAAAGTTAGCAAACTTAGATATAAGTAACTTTAAAATCGAAACTTTAAACCCTTAACATACATAAAGAAAATTCACACCTGTTTCTCAAGGAGGCGTCTTAGGCGGCCTAAAAACTCCCTCACCGACACAAGGAGATCTCTAAGGGAGGGCAATGTCGACGTGACGACATTGCTAAGATGATGAAGACTTAAGGCTTAGAGCAGTGATTCCCAAAATGGTTCGGGAGACTCGAAAGGGGTCCACGTTGGTTCTCATTTTCTGACGAGTTTTGGGAATATGGTAGAAATGTAGCAGCAGGGGGTCCACCGAAACCAGTAAAATTTTGAAAGGGGACCATGAGAAAAAAAAGTTTGGGAACCACTGGCTTAGAGTTTTAAAATAACTTGATGTTTTGTAACGAAATTAAAAAAACATTAGGCTATTTATAAATTATTAAAAGCTACTAATTTAAGGAAAATATTTTGTAAACTAGTTCCGCCCGCGGCTTCGCTCGCGTGGTACCCGGATAAAAACTAGCCTATGTAATATTCCCGGTCATTATCTATCTAAATTTTAAATTTCAGCCAAATGGGTTTAGTAATTGTCGAGTTATAGAGCAACAATATTAGTATGATTGGGGCTTAAATGTATAGTTATACGTTTTAACCAGTTAATCATACATTTGTACGTTATTTTATACATTTTGTTAGTTTTCCTTTTACAGAATGACGAATTTTGCCACATTTAAAGGCAGGATAAAGTTGTTTACAATACCTATATCTGATTGGGGTTTTCTGATTTTATGATGAAACCATTGAAACAGTTAGGTACTTATAGAAACACAAATGTTAGACGGAGGCCTTTAGGCGGCCTAAAAACTCCGTCACCAGAGTTGGCCACCAGCTCATACGAACTTACTTTTTGATGTGAAAGATGAAAGAAACCCTTACACCCGAATACTGAAACGCTTCTTAGTTTAAGTGGTGCTTATCATTGACATTATCTATCATTTTTGTATACGATTCTGAAGAGTAAGAACGTCTCAAATATTTAAGTAGCATTTCAGTATTAGTGTATTAGTCCAATAAAAATTACAAAAGCTGAGCTTTAGAAGGTATTTTCATTATCTCAATGAGAGCTAGCTTTAAACTACTACATATAGTTAACAAATAAAGTCCTTTGATTCTTGAAACTTTCCTTTTATGAAAACTTTTCTACGCGAGCGTAAGAAAAAAAGTTGGTTTGCATGTGCATACAACAATGAGTACAATCTACAAAAATAGGTAAAAATATCAGATTTTCAGAGCTCTACTGATGTTCTTTGTAAGTAAGTTTGTATGAGGTTGCGGCCAACTCTGGTGACGAAGGTTTCAGGCCGCCTAAAGGCCTCCGTCATGGCTTAACGACTTAAAAGCCGGGACCGACAATTTTACATGCCCTCTGAAGCCATGGAAGCGCTCAGCTCGTTATACCACTTGCGGTCACCCATCCAAATAGTGACCGCGCACAATACTGCCTAACTTAAACGATCAATCAAGAACGTCTAAGCAAGCTACGCGCTACGCCACGAGCGCTTTGTTTTTGTGAAAATGCCATTTTAAATTTCAAATAGGTACCAGCTCAAAATACTACTACTGTAGTTCCAATGCAATGTTAATAAGATAATAGTAGATTGTTGCACGAGGGTTGAAAGTAACCTATTGCGGCACGAGATGGTTTGGCGCCTGAGCGTAGCGAGGGCGCTAATAGTTCGAGTGCCGTAATAGATATTTCACCCGAGGTAAACACTCTGCTTTTCATTTCGAATATTAGGAAAGTAAATAAAAACCTGATTAGCTCATTTTATAAAAATCTCTGCTCTCGATCGACAAAACAGATAAAAATCGAATTGGTGCTTTAAAAAAAATACTGGCTGGTAGCTTGCCACTGAAAAAAAAAACAAAAAAGGCGCCCACCTTTTTTGTTCAGCCAGTATTTTTTGTCATTGAAGATGGTAAATATTTCAAGCTCAAAATCTTGTTTAAATAATAATAATTTAGTGAAAAGTAATTATTAATAACAATACTCATGTAATAAATTGTTGAAAATATTTTTTACTGCAATTCTCAATAAAAAGGTAAAATAGAAATGTCAAATATTACTTTTGCTGTGTAAAAAGTTTCAAGATGACTCAATAGAAATGTCAAAATAGAATGATTTTTTTTTTAATTTGACAGCAGGGAAAATTGCTTCCCAGGGCGGAAAAGTACTACTTTCATCCCTCTGTTCAGGTAACTTCAAGCGTACTTTCCGTGTATGAGAAATGAAAAAAAACTTGAATGTCACAATCATAATGGACTTATAAGCTTGTGATAGTTAAAACTGCACCTAAATCTGTTGTCATTTCTTTTCAATGACATGTGAGTGATAACTATAAGAATAAAAAAATCTCTAAAGCCGTACTAATTTGACAGTTGAATATGAATAATGGCCTAAATATTCATCTTTTGTTGACGGAGTTTCTAAGCCATGTTTAAATTATAGTCGTATTGCTCATTATACCTACGGACTAAAAATGAAGGAAAAAATGTCATTTTTCCTTCAATTTTGATTAGTTTTGATACGTTTTATGTCAAAATTGAAGGAAAAATGACATTTTTTCCTTCACTTTTAGTCCGTATAATGAGCAATACGACTATAGTGACCGATTTCGGACTTTTAAGCTCGACGCAAACGGGCCACCGACCACAGCCACAAAACGCCAACAACAGCGACTTTTCATATATTTAGGAGCTGTAGGTGGCCGCCACCAGCTACACGTGTGCGGCGCGTCTATCCATACCCATATTATAAATGTGAAAGTATGTTTGTTTGTTTGTTTATTTGTCCTGCTTTCACGTCAAAACAGAGCGACGGATTGACGTGATTTTTTGTGTGGAGATAGTTGCGAGGGCTGGAGAGTGACATAGGCTATACTTTTTATCCCGAAAAAAGGCATGTTTCCTATGGGATAAAAAAGTAGTAGTCCACGCGGGCGAAGCCGCGGGCGTCCGCTAGTACAAAATATATGAAAACTACAGGAAATAGGTCGGTAGCGGCGTTTTGTGGCTCGTACGCGGCCAGGCTAAGTAATTTCTTTTATGATTCACATTTTCCCATGTAATATGTCATTATGACAAACTATAAATGTTAATCTGATTTATAAAAGGAATGCCATTCTAGCCTTGATAAGGATATTGCAGTTTTGTTTCAATGAAGCAGAAAACCAATCATAAGTATTAGCAGCATTTACACGCAGAGATATCTGTACAGTCCAGATGCCAGAGCATTTACACGCAGAGATATCTATACAGTCCAGATGCCGCGGGAAATAGCACGCGCCATTCCAACCTTTGACAGTTTTATCCGCGGTTATCTGTAAAGATATCTGTACAGTCCAGATCCGTGGTAAAAACTCTACCCTGTAAAGGCCGCTATTGTGTGTGCGTTTCGTGTAATATAATTTTCAGTTAAATTTTCTCCATCTTTATTTATCTAGCTTTTGATCACGTATGGTACTTACATAGCAATGTAGGTATAATTAGGTGTCATAACATCTAAAGTTGTTATCGACTTTCACTTGAGTAATATTTTCCTATCGAAGTTACAAAACTTTACTTCTTTAAAACAGCATTTTTTTCCAAAGTACAACTTAGTAGCAACTTAATAGTGAGAGAATTTTCAAAATCGGATCAGTATTTCCTCGAATATGCGAATGTTCATCAAGCGTTTCAGTTTCAAAAAATAAAAAAAACTGTTCATTAATCGGATAATTTTAGAGATTAATACAAACAAACATAATTCTTCATCCCTAATATTAGTATACAACTCAACTGTAGATAAAATCGTAGTACAACCAATTTCAATAAACCGTTCACATTTCACTTACCATAGACAAACAGCGGGGTTAAAAAGGCCGTAAGAGCAGAATCACAATAGTAATTGAACTATATGCTGTCTCTTTTCATAGACTGAGAGTGACAAGAACGGCATATACTGCAATTTTACGAGATACAGTTTACACTAGTTCGAGGGCCGGAAAACGCCCATACTGCTCAGCTTTTTGTCAATGGAAAGATCCCAGCGTGCTATTTTAAATATAAGTACCTAGCTCTAGTATTGGTTGTCTGGTAGAAATCGCCTTTTGCGATAAGACCGGCATTTGCAACCTAGCATTAGATATATAAGTACCTAATTCTTATTTTGATTCTGCTATAGCGGCCTTTTTAGCTCTGCTGATCGCAACAAAAGCTACAATTAACGGAATAAGAAAAACATGGACTATTAAACCCTGGACATCATTTTCTCTTCACTAGCTTTCGAGATCACCCATAAGCAATGGGCCATTACAAACAAACAAACTCACCCCTTTATAATAAGTTTTTCTAGAAAAAAAAAATCGTATTACAATTTCAATCAAATGTATTAACATTTCGCTTACCAAAGAGAAATAGATCACATCAAAAGCTACATTAATAGAGTAAGACTTGGACTATTAAACCCAAATGATCTTTTCAAAAAGCGGAAGATAAGTGACTCACCAAAATGCCTGTTCCTACTCGAGTGAGTCCTGGGGACAAACCTGCCTTCAGTGCCTCGCGGAACATCGTCTCGAACGCACCTTGAATTTGCTAATAGACAAGGATAGAGAGAGCAACTAAAGCAGTCGTGCGAGCGAGACATTGCAGAGCGGCAGGGCTCTATCGTTATCGGCTCCATTCGGCCGGAGCCGACAGAAACCCGCCGCTAGCCATTCCTGTCACTTTCGCACAACAGTTTAATTTCTCTTTCTATCCTTTACTGGCAACAGTAAAATGGAGCAATGTGTGGGTTTTGGTGTATGTAAGTGGTGCACCGAGCCCAAGTTTTGGCATGCGATGTTAGTGCATCACATGTCTTCCCCTTTTTGAAAAGGTCATTGTTTGAACCCTGGACATCAGTCTCTCTCCAGTAGCTTGCGCACGAGTCGCCAATCCTCCATGATATCTGAGTCCGGTAGCATGTACACCACGTATGGAGGCTGAACTGTCACCTGGTGACAAGGGTTTTTGGTTAAAAACTGTTCAATTTTACTTCCAAAACTTAGTTATTTAACACACGGGAGTTACTCACGTAAAAATATCGTCGATTTAGATACCGACAATGTGTGAGACGCGACCGCGAGGAGTAACCTTGCCGCAACTCCCTCCTTACCCAGATGAAGATTCTCCGGATGAATCGAAACATTGTCGGTATCTAAATCGACGATATTTTTACGTGAGTAACTCCCGTGTGTTAAATAATAACTGTTCAATTTGTCACCTAGGGACCAGCGGGCTTAAAAAGGTCGCTGTAGCAGAATCACAAAGGAACTGAACTATATGCCATCTCTTTTCACTCTCAGTCAACGAGAAGAGACGGCATATAGTTCAATTCTTTGTGTGATTCTGCTATAGCGACCTTTTTAGGCCCGCAGTAGTTGCGAATCTGCGAGAATCATTTATTGCTAAATTTTTTATTAAGAAGTTTTTTTGTCGAATACTATTTTTTTTTTCTATTACCAAGGACTTTCGTTAAACCGCTCTTTACTCCATCATCAGATCAGCTCGCTGCTGTCACCATAATAATGCATTATTATTCAAAACCAATAAGTGTGACCAGCGGACCTAAAAAGGTCGCTAAAGCTGAATCGCGATTTGAAGTGAACTATAATGCCGTCTCTTTTCACTCTCAGCCAATGAAAAGAGATGGCAATAGTTCAATTCCTTGAATGCGATTCTGTAATAGCGACCTTTTTAAGCCCGCAGCTCAATCGAACACCGGGAATTGGTCAAATTGTACTTGCAAGATTTGTGCAATAAAGTACCGGATACACTAGGAGACATTTTGCCACGCAATATGACGCTGCAACGTTGCCCAGTATCCTGCAATATGCCCCGTAACGTTTTACTGTTATTCTCTGAGAAGTTCCATTGAACAGCTCCTGACTCCATCATCAGATCAGCTTAATATAATATTAATATTGCATTGTCGTCCGATTTACTTGCATGCATAATTTCAGCTCAATCGGAAGCCGGAAAGTGGATCAATAACTTCCATGATTTGACCCAAACTAACACACATAATCGCACCTCCAGCATAGAAGTGACTCAATTAAAAAATCATGATTTTTGGGAAATGCTATAAATGGCCGTTTTCCGCGGGAGAGGGAGAACAAACTGCCGAAATGTCAGAGACGCAGCTATTATGTTTTTCAAGTTCTAACCAAAAAGTAGCAGGTCTTTCTACAGTACGGCCAACGGATCTCGGCGTGCGTGAAGTTAGCCGTTTCGATGCGCAGTGCAACTTTTTCATACAAAATTTTCTACTGCGCAGCGCAGAGCCTGACTTCACGTACGCCTAGATCCGTCGGCCCAACTGTACGTATTCAAGTCAATTTTCCAATTTTTTGAATTGAGTCACTTCTATTCTGGAGGTGCGATTTGTGTGTTAGGTTTTAGATTGAGCTGCCGCGTTATGTTAGTAAACATAACATACATGTATGTGATATTGTATGTATACTAACATAACACGGCTAGTTAAATTAAAGCTAGTAAGTATGATGATGTTCCTAACCTGTCGTTTTCTCCTCTTCTTCCCCCACTCCTGGCTGCCGCTGCTCCAGAGGTCCACGGTGTGCCTCTCCTCTTCCAGCTTCCTCATCTTCTCCATTATTTCCTCCTTCAGGGACTCGTATGTGAGCCATTTTTCACTCTATGGACAACGGAGATAGAGTTTAGATTTAATTTAACTATAGGAATAAATATTACAATCTCATCCCATCATATTCATAGATGAAAAAAATTGTTTTAAATTTTTAAAATGTTAAACCACATTTAGGTAGGAATTATTTTATTGAAATGAGTCTGTGCTAAACCGTTAAATATGATCTTATCAATATTTCGAGCTGACATCATACGGTGACGTGACTGCGTTGGTTAAGCACTCCGGCTTGAGGAGAATCGTAGTCATTGCGGGTTCGAAATCCGTCGGAATCAAAATTTTGATAAGAATTTTCATTTTTATTGAGATGAAGAAAAATCTGAATAGAACATCTTTTACAGCACACTCATGTATGGATTGTTTTAGTTAGGTTAAAGTTTTTAACCCATACAAAAAAAAGGGTTTAAGCTAGCTGAAATACAATTAGGAACTTTGTGCGAACCGCCCTTGGTCTAGACTTCTAGAGTTTTGTTATACGAAGATAAACTACAGGATTAAACATAAAAATATATTATTGTATTTAAAGTAAATAAAAGAGTTCACAATACGGCACAGTAAAATTCACATTTAAAGGAGAAAAGATTGTAGGAGTATAGTTTTTATTTAAACTTTAGGCAACAGCTAGCCAGCTATTTTTTACCCAGTCGTAGAATGGACTGGTTTTTTTAATTGATTGCTTCTGATTACTAGACTGCAAGAATTAGATCTGATTAAGTGTTAGAAAAGTAAATACATGCCTTGCTGCGGTACGCGCAACGTGATTGCATCTGGACTATGATTAGTTGATTAAGATGAAACATTTAAGTATTAGCTCTGTTGTATTGAGGGTAGTATATATAGTGACGTTTCGTAATTGTTCGAGTTTATTGTTAAGTTGTTACAATTGATTTTGGTTTGTTTTGTTTGCCGTCAGTCAACGTCAAACTACTCTTTTGATAATGTTATTAGATCAATTAAAAATAGTATGACTACATTAAAATTCTAATCTAAATATTATATGAATTATCGTATAATTAAATGATTTTAGTCTGTAAGTATAATAAAAATCATACCCGGAAATATTTTAAGATGTTGGTAGAATTGGTAAATAATAAGCTGTATAAAATTTAATAATTTATAAAAATGTTATTAGTACATTATAATTCTAATCTAAATATTTAATGTATTATCGAATAGTTAATTTATTTAAGTTTATTAAGTTTGTACAATTTACACTCCGGAAGTTTTATATTGTTAAGTTGCCGGAAATATTTAAAAAGTAAGGTAGGGATAACATGGTATAAAAGCCGAAGAATTGTATTACCAGGATATATTTGTTAACAGAATTTTGGGTAAAAGGCAGTTACTCTGCCCAAATATACGTAGAAATACCACGCCTAGTCTCATTCCGCCATCTTCCCGAACCTACCGTCACACCTCAGAAGCGGGGATTTTCAAGAATGTCTGGCCCTTATGCTGCCGGCCTTGGAAAAAAGAAGAGGAAACGCTGCCACGATGCCTCGTCCGACGATGGAGAAGCCCAGGAAACCTCAAAAAATTTTTCCTGTGAAGATGCCACGCCCACACCTACAAAACGACGCAGAATAACCCATGCCGACGCAGAAGTTATACCCAAATTCCGACCTGAAGATAACACGTGTAACGTGAGTAGCTGGTTACACAAAATTGATCAGCTTGGCGATGTCTACGGATGGGACGCGACCGAGAAACAATTCGTAATGCAACTTCGTCTACGTGGTTCCGCTAGACACTGGTACGACGACCTGGACGATTACGACATGGACTGGGAAGGATGGAAAAGCGCTCTAGAAACCGCTTTTCCACGATCTATCGACTTCGTGGATAAGCTCGAGGTTATGCTGGGAAGAACGAAGAAAGACTCTGAAACAATGACGAAATACTACCACGATAAGTTGTCAGCCTTGAAGAAGTGTAGCATTCAAGGAGAAGATGCAATCTCATGCATCATTAAAGGTCTGCCTTTTGAGCTACGTGCAAACGCAAAAGCGTACCAATGCGAGTCTCCCGAACAACTTTACTATGGATACTTGTCATCGCTTGAAAACTATCGAAGAGTGGAAGCCGCTTCATCAACACGGAGGTCTACTTGGAGAAGAGGTGCCGATGCAAGTTCTACAGCAACGGTGCCACCGCAGCAGGGGGTGAAGCGGTGCTACGCCTGCCGACGGGTCGGACACGAGGCGCGAGACTGCAGAGCCCAGCAACGCTGCGACACCTGCCAGCGCATCGGCCACACATCCACCAGCTGCTGGTTCGCAACTACTCCTGGTCCAGCGCGGCAACAACCTCAAACATCCCAGGTTAGTCAAGTCATGTATGTGTCTACCGATATTCTAATGTGTATTTACAAACGCCTCGCATACATCGGTGCAGAGAAACTTGTTGCTTACATTGATACTGGAAGTAAATTAAATATAATAACCCATAATAAGGCGAAATTGCTAAATCTAGAAGTTTTGCCGTCTGCCGTTGTAATGAGAGGGTTTGGAGGTACTCACGTACAATCTCTGGGTAGGAGCCGTGTAGATGTATTTATAGATAACGTGTGTTTGAGTAATTACGTTGAAATAACCGATCATGACCTATCTGACATAGACCTGATTATTGGGCAACCGATGATAAATCAACCCGGTATAAGTTTGGTGACTACTTCAAACTCTGCTAAGTTTGTAGAAGCCTTTACAGTAGATAATAGCTTAAAGTGCGTACGATTAGAAAACTCTGACTTTAACTGTAAATACGATGTTTATCTCAAGTGTGATGTCTCTATACCAGCTCAAAGCATTGCCTTAGTTGAAGTGTTTGTCGATATAGAATCAAACGATGATTTACATTTTCTCACGAACTCTGTGTATTTGCAATTAGGGAAGTTATGTTATGCTATCCCTGGAGGAGTTATCTGTATTGAAGGGTATCTAAAACTTATAAATTTAGGTGACGTCACTGTTTCTTTCCCAGCTCATAAATTAATAGCGCGCGCTGAGGTAGTAGCTATTTTCCCGAATAAGGTTGAAGACGTCTTGACTCTAGAGTCTACCCGAATTATAGATTATCCTAAATTAGCAGACAAAGGTGAAATAGATGTAGGAGATCTAGAAAAAAAGGACCTTGATAGACTTTTAACATTACTAAATAACTATAGCCATATGTTTGCTAGGGATACTAAAGATTTGGGTTGCACAGATCTCATGGAAATGCGTATTCAGACAACAACAGATAAACCTGTGCATTTTAAACCATACAGATTATCACACAAAGAAAACGAAATTGTTAACGAAAAAGTTCAGGACCTTGTAGAAGCCGGTATTGTGCGCGAATCTATATCTGAATACGCAAGTCCAGTCATATTAGTTAAAAAAAAGGGTGGCGATTATAGACTATGTATAGACTATAGAGCTCTAAATTCACAAACTGTAAAAGACCGGTATCCTTTACCTCACATTGATGATCAAGTTTCTAAACTGGCAGGTAAAACCTATTTCACGACTCTCGATTTAGCCCAAGGTTATTATCAAGTTAAACTTGCAGATGACTCTATTCATAAAAGTTCTTTTGTAACGCCCTCGGGCCAATGGGAATTTGTTAAAATGCCGTTTGGATTAGCTAATGCTCCCGCTGTATTCTCTCGTCTGATACGTCTTGCTCTTAATGACGTGAGGAATCATGTCGCAACATATCTAGATGACGTCATGCTACCAACCGTGAGCACGGAAGAGGGAATACAGTTGCTAGAAAGGGTCTTGGAACTTTTGCAAAAGGCCAATTTAAAATTAAACTTGAAAAAATGCTCCTTCTTGAAAACTAGCGTCAATTACCTAGGACATGAAATTTCTGCAGGTACAATACGTCCTGGTCAATCCAAGATCAACTGTGTTTCTGAATACCGACGACCGAGGAATGTCCATGAAATTCGACAGTTTATAGGATTAACCTCTTACTTCAGAAAATTCATTCGTGGATTTGCTGAAATTGCCCTTCCCCTAACAAAACTAACGAAAAAAGATTGCGATTGGCATTGGGGTCCTGATCAGGAAAAGGCATTTCAAACCTTAAAGCTCCGACTAATAGATAGGCCAGTATTAGGGATTTATGATAGCAGAGCAGTCACAGAACTTCATACTGACGCTAGCAAGCTAGGACTAGGTGGCATTCTTTTGCAACAACAGTCAGATGGTTCTATGAAACCGATTGCATATTTCAGTAGGGTAACATCTAAGGAGGAACAGTTTTATCATAGCTACGAACTTGAGACCCTAGCAGTAGTAGAGTCATTAAAACGCTTTCGCATTTATTTGACTGGCATACCTGTGAAAGTAGTTACTGACTGTGCAGCTTTACGCACAACTTTGGTTAAAAAAGATCTGATCCCTCGTATAGCTCGGTGGTGGTTAACTATCCAAGATTTCGACTTACAAATAGAATATAGGGCAGGAGAGCGTATGAAACATGTCGATGCACTTAGTAGGAATCCTATCGTAGAACCCATTTACCAAATTGACGAGTCCGACTGGCTTGTTACGCTTCAATTGCAAGACGATAATATTCAACAAATACTTGCACAGTTAAGAGAACACACAACTAACCCGGACGTAATTAATAACTATGTTGTTAAAGATAATATTTTGTATAGGAAAACCTTGCACGGTGAACGTTTTGTCATACCAAAATTAGCAAAATATGGTCTATTGCAAAAGTATCACGACCAAATAGGACACCCGGGTTTCGAAAGATGCGAGAAAACGTTAAAAGAGAAGTTTTGGTTTGCGGGGATGACGAGGTTTATTAGAAAATACCTCAAATCATGTCTGCAGTGCGCTTATGGGAAGTCTAACTATGGTAGGTCACAAGGGGAGCTGTATCCAATAGAAAAAGTGCCAGTACCTATGCATACCCTGCACGCTGATCACTTAGGGCCTTTCGTAAAAACTAGAAAAGGCAATACGTACGTCTTGGTCGTAATAGATTCATTTACAAAGTTTGTGTTCGCTAGAGCCGTCAGGAACTGCAGTTCGATTGAGACAGTTAAGCATCTAAAAGAAATAATCACACTATTTGGCCACCCCACTAGAATTATTACCGATAGAGGTGTTGCTTTCACCAGTCGATATTTCAAACAATTCGCAGAAGAAACTCAATTCAAACACATTTTGAATGCTATAGCAAGTCCTAGATCGAACGGTCAGGTCGAGCGCGTCAATCGTACAATCATAGATGGACTAAACACTATGTCCGAAAGTGAGAGTACATGGGATGAGAAACTTTCAGATGTTATATGGGGAATTAACAACACTCCTAATTCTACCACTACCTTTCCTCCATTCAAGCTTATGTTTGGGCATGAAAATTCGCGTCTATCAGCTTATCCGACAGGGCACCCACGAGATTTCGCTTCACAAGAACAGGCGCTGCAAAATAGGAGACAAAATGCGAAGTTGCGTATAGACAAAAATATGACCCTTATGAAAGAGCGATTTGACCGGTCTCGTAAAAAATGTACTAAGTATTCAGTAGGTCAGTTGGTTTTATGGAAAGGGGGAGCTAGTAGGAGTACAACTGCTAAGGTTTCGCAAAAACTAAAGAGTCCTTACACGGGGCCTTACAGAGTATGCAAAGCGGAACCAAACTTAGATCGTTATACAATATGTAGTGTCAAAGGAATGAAAGGTTATAGGAAATTCAGCGCGGTAGTACGGGGTGAAGTTTTGAGACCTTATAAACCTGTAGTTTCTGATACAGATAGTTCGTCTAGCGATAGAGAAGTAGATAGGGATGATCTTATTGATTTGCTCGAAAGCTAGATTAAAAATAAATCATGTACATCTACCTATGTATATACCAAATTGTATAAAAACTGAATTATAATTTTAAATGTATGAAAACTACTGTAAATACCTTCATCAGCTAGATCTACCTACCTAGTTTATATATTTGAATGTAAGAATATTATTAGTTTGCTTGTAAATAAAACACAGATAATTAAAATTTTATTAATCTAAAACTTATCTAATTACAATGGTTATTAGTAAAACTAACGGGTAGAATAACGTGATTTTCATCTTCGAACTGCCGTTGTAGAAGAACCAATGCACGAGAATCTTGTTTGAATCAGCATTTTGAAAGCAATCTGAAAAACAAAACAATAATTAGTATAATAATATTTGAAATCTTAGAAATAAAGTCTATGTGACCCACGTATGAATCCTATCTTTTATGCAATAGCTAATAAAGTCTATGTGACATCGTCTATGTGACCTGCAGAAGACAGTCTATGTGACGCACGTATGAATCCTATCTTTATTATCCTGTAATAGCTAGTATAATGTGTTTAGAAAAGCCTCTGACTACCCCCTTAGACATCTTTAAAAGATCTGAAAGGATATGTCTACCGCACCCTGAAAATACAGTCGTGATCATATTATATTATTTTTAACAGCTAATAAGTCTATGTGACATTGTCTATGTGACCCACGTATGAATCGCATCAAAAATCATAATTTTATTTTATTCTGAGTCTATGTGAAACTATTAACAGCTAATAAGTCTATGTGACCCACGTATGAAACGCATCGAAAATCATTTTACTTTAATCTAAGTCTATGTGACACTAAACAAACTACTCACAGTATGTTGGTTGACTGTCCGAGCAAAAATAAGGTTTCACCGTCTTTGTGACTACGACAGAACATAACATAACATCTAAGCTAAAATAAGGTTTTACCGTCTTTGTGACTACCTACACAAGAACAACCTACTAATGACATTGATAAAAATAAAGTACTACTTACTGTGAAAAATATCTTGAAAACTTGTTACTGCTTGTTTTTCTTTCTCCATTTCAGGTGACTGCTGCAGCGGGCACAGAGACAAGGAGCGCCATGGGACCTGAGCGCCGTGGGACACGGACGCCGTTGCAGAATGGCCGAGTGTTAGAAAAGTAACTACATGCCTTGCTGCGGTACGCGCAACGTGATTGCATCTGGACTATGATTAGTTGATTAAGATGAAACATTTAAGTATTAGCTCTGTTGTATTGAGGGTAGTATATATAGTGACGTTTCGTAATTGTTCGAGTTTATTGTTAAGTTGTTACAATTGATTTTGGTTTGTTTTGTTTGCCGTCAGTCAACGTCAAACTACTCTTTTGATAATGTTATTAGATCAATTAAAAATAGTATGACTACATTAAAATTCTAATCTAAATATTATATGAATTATCGTATAATTAAATGATTTTAGTCTGTAAGTATAATAAAAATCATACCCGGAAATATTTTAAGATGTTGGTAGAATTGGTAAATAATAAGCTGTATAAAATTTAATAATTTATAAAAATGTTATTAGTACATTATAATTCTAATCTAAATATTTAATGTATTATCGAATAGTTAATTTATTTAAGTTTATTAAGTTTGTACAATTTACACTCCGGAAGTTTTATATTGTTAAGTTGCCGGAAATATTTAAAAAGTAAGGTAGGGATAACATGGTATAAAAGCCGAAGAATTGTATTACCAGGATATATTTGTTAACAGAATTTTGGGTAAAAGGCAGTTACTCTGCCCAAATATACGTAGAAATACCACGCCTAGTCTCATTCCGCCATCTTCCCGAACCTACCGTCACATAAGTGTCTACCATAATTGTGTATGATACAATTGAACTGCTCGATGAAGCGCTCGTGGCGTAGCTTGCTGAGACGTTCTTGATTGATCGTTGAAGTTTAGCAACGTTGTGCGCAGTCACAATTTGGATGGATGAAACTTGGCATCACGAACTGGGCGCTTCCGTGCTTAGGAGGGCACGTTAAATTCTCGGCCCCGACTTTTAAGTCATCAAGCCATGACGGAGGTCTTTAGGAGGCCCAAAAACTCCGTCACCAGAGTTGGCCACTTGCTCATACGAACTTACTATTTTTTACAATTGAACTTTATCTAAGTAGAAAATAAAAATATTAGTAGAAGCGAATTCAAGCCCCAGAGACGCTAGTTTATTTAAAAGCACTCAGGTAATACAATTTTAATTAAGGAGACTAACTTTCAGGGTAACCACCATATATGAATTCTAGTATCGGAAAACCAAAATTGGTCTAACATTAAGTTCCACAATACCAGCAGTTTATATTATTCGTATTATTGCTTACTAACCCGCACTGTTTATCACACTAATAATGTTATAAATGCGAAAGTTTGGATGTATGTTTGTTCCTCTATAACTCGACAACCACTGAACCGATTTGGCTGAAATTTAAAATATAGATAGATAATAGAGCAAAGACTTTTTATCCAGGTACCACGCGAGCGAAGGATAGTGCGTAATATTATTAGCCTATGTCCATCTCAAATAAGGTTTACAAATTGAGAAAGAATTATTCAAATTCAATAAAACAAAACACAAATATACGAAAATCGCGAACCAAACTAGACTTTTTAAATTCTAGATACTATTAATAATTCTAATATTATAAATGCGAAAGTTTGTGAGGATGTATGAATGTCTGGATGTCAGGATGTATGGGTGTTTGTTATGCTTTCACGCAAAAACTACTGAACGGATTTTAATGAAACTTGGAATATACATAGTTTAAGACCTGGAAAAATATATAGGCTACTGTTTATCCAGCTAGTATTTTTATAATAAAAAAAATGAACATCTCGAAAAAGCTCTATCCTTTAAAAGCTCACAAGCTTAGGTATAGTATAGTGTAGTTTTATCAGTGAATAGTTTCCACCAGGGTAGGACTCGCCGGTCACTCCTCGCGGCCGCCTCTAGCACTGGAATTCTAAATTGATGATATTTTTTATGTTCCCAGGTGTAAATTATAATTTATTGATTGTTCCAACTTTTAGTTGTAACTTAAAAGTTACAAATACTATGTAATCATTATTACAGCTATGCCATGTATTATTAAAAATATTTAAATAGGTTTATTTATAGCGGGCGGTAATCAAAATGTTCTCGCATTGATCGAAAAAATTATAGTTCATTCAGCCCTATTATTCACAATGGACTTTAAGCTTACCTACTGAAGCTCAAACGGCTACCTACTAAATATCTTGCTATCTCTTTTCAATGTCATGCAAATAACAAGAAAAAAACACACTCCGAAATCTTCCTAAGATGACAGCATATCATGATTAATGGGGTTCTTGTTTATAACGAGGGTTATTTGAGAAAATCTAGTAGATTACTAACTACCACGATTGGGGAAGTTTTGATGTTGATTTTTACTCAAAAGATTAATTTAAAATTTTACACAGCTGGTTTATATGTATACAAATGGCTAAATTACAAAAATTAAAAAAACCGACTTCAATGTTATAAGCTGAGTGATTTTCTGTACTCTCGAGGTGCATTTCTTTTCATTTTTCGGAAGATCCTCGACAGATCCTCATCAAAGTATGGCACCAATTGGAAAGTAGGTACATATACCTTTCAAACAAAACAAGGAATTTTCCAAATCGGTCTAGGCGTCTTCGATCATTCGGTGAACATACATACAAAAAATGAGCACAAATAAAAAAGATTCGGACGAATTTATAACCTCCTCCTTTTTTTGAAAACGGTTAAATATAAAACAAATGAACAATGTGCACGTCACATTACTCATTTTTTATGAGTTCTCTTTTTGTTTGAAAGATGCTTAAAATGGTCTGATCTCCAGTGAGCTAAGATACGCATAAAATCCAATAATGCTCCGAACCCATGACTTCTGCATCGAAAGTACTAGGCCAACAAAGCTTTATAAATGAACTAGAATACTTAATATAATGTACTTAAAGTACATAATTGAGCTAAAACATTATTTATAGGAAACTTTAGTAAGTACAATATTACCTAAGTTGTACTAGCCTACTGTAGGTAACCTTTCATTAAAAATAAATACTTTTCTTATGTAATACCTAACTTAGCTAGAACAAACATACTAGTTCTCGAATCAGTAGAGGTTTATAAAAATAAATGCACTGACAATGCGAAGCCAAAGCGTTACAAGAGCTCTTTCGTCCGCGCAGTAATTTTCGTTCTCGAACCGGTTTTATTTTACCTGGGTTTATTGAAAAGGTTGACGGCCCAAGTAGATTGCCATGACGAGTTTTGTAACCAGTCATGCTTTTCAGCCATGGAATGATTTTCAGACTTACCTGGATAGTTACAAGCTTTTATTTAACTTGCAATGTTTGTATGTACCTATGTATGTATATTCGGGTCAAATCTTGCAACTTTTTGACCCATTCCCCGTGTGTCCGATTGAGCTGATTTTTTTTTTAGATTCTCAGTGACAATGCAATTTATGGTAACCGCGAGCTGATCTGATGATGGAGTCAGGAGATGCTCAATGGAACTTCTCAGTGAATAACAGTAGAACATCCGTGTTTGGGCTCATTTGAATCAGCTCACCCTTACCCAATAAAAGCTGGTCTTGTAAAACATTAAAAAAAAAACTTATTTTACTTTCAAAACTATCATGAGATGCATTGGACATTATAATAACATTATTTAACACACGGGAATTACTCACGTAAAATTATCGTCGATTTAGATACCGACAATGTGTGAGACGCGACCGCGAGTAACCTTGCCGCAACTCCCTCCTTCCCAGATGAAGATTCTCCGGATGAATCGAAACATTGTCGGTATCTAAATCGACGATAATTTTACGTGAGTAATTCCCGTGTGTTAAATAATGTCTAGTACAACTCATGAAAGTTTTGAAAGTGAAATTATAATAACATACGGATAACATTATTGTTATTGGTACTAAATCGACGACATTATTACGCGACTTATTCCCTTGTTCAGGACGGTAATTAGCCGTTCTATTCGGCTAATTAATTTTTTTGTTGTTTTTGTAATTTTCAGAACAAGGTTTGTATGAAAGAAAATGTTTGAAAAATGGTATGGAAAAGAGAAAAGGGTTACTTAAGTGAGTGCGTGAGAGAAAAGGCAGTATCTTCAAAAATATTTTATTGAAAAACGTTTATACTTACACAAACCTAGAGCTTAGCAGTGGGGCAAAGCGTACAATTACAAATATAAAATGGACGTTACCGATTAGGTAATATTATAATCTAAATTGCACAACCCAAGATTGAAATAGAAAATTACTCTCAAGCCACTTCCTCGGTTCAATAAAAAAAAATACATTGTGGTAAAATCACAAGCGACTTCAATTGTTATTAATTTGTAAAGTTTTCGCTCGATATTTTTCGAAGCGAGAAAAATCGAGAATTCTACTCTAAGTCGAGACAAGAAAAATTGCCTCGAGAAGCCGAGAACTCAAGAAATTCTGCCTTTGTTTAACGCTACAGAAACGACAGCTGAACAACAACTTACGAGAAGTTTGATCAAAAAAGAATTTCAGCTGTTTGAGTCAACGGGAAACAAAATCAAATCTTGAAAATCTCTTGGATTGTGCTAAACTGACGGTGAGCGCTGACGTCGTTCGAGCGTATAATCAATGAAAACACACAACAGATTGTCTGCCCCCCAATTCTTCTAGATGACAACGTCAATCATTCCGCCGCGTTTTGGTTCGATCTCATAAATGTCAGCCATTTGCTGAATAGTAGAATAGCTTTTTAAAAATTTGTTCTGCCAAAGTCCAAAATTTAGCTAAAACCTCACAACTGAGTCATTTGTTATTAGTAGTCATGGAAACAGTCGAAAATCTAAGGTTTAGTTGAGGTTTTGCTTGAGGTTGATAAAAAGTTCGGTACCAGAATTGACACCCTGACAATGCAATTTATTCTCTAATATTTTTAAAAGCCTATTTTGTTGGAATAAATAATAAAGTGTATTGATTAGCTTAGTTGCAAAGAATTAAGATGATTGATCATCCAATATCCAAATAATAAAAGACTAGGTAAAGTTGATCTAATATCTTGTGATAGTGAATTTAAAAACTTATGGTTGCATAAAATTGTATTATTATTTCCAATTTTGAATTACATTAGGTATTTACCCAGATTTATACATGCTTAAATTTTTGCTCGAACAACTCGAGAAACTCGAGAAATTGCTGAAATTGAAACTCGAGAAACAAAATATGTCGAGAAATCGAAAACCCTAATTGAACATTTCATTCTGTCAGTGTCTCCTGTACAAGCAGTGCTGCCAACCCCAACTTCGTGAAAAACTACAAAAATGCTTAACAAAAGTTGTAGAAAACTGTGAATATCCAAGAATCAATGAATTTTTGCTCGTACCTAGCTAGTTGACGCTAGCATCTTTATTAAAAAAACTTTAGATTTGCTTGTAGGCTTAAACTGAAAACTGTGAATATTTCCAAAAATCTACAGTTAAAACTGTGGTGTTGGCTACATTGTGTACGAGGACCCCCAAGTGCTATAAAAAATAATTGTATAGTACCCATACCCATGGTACTGATAAATACTCTGCTGCGCCAGTAACAAAGACAGGTAGGTAATAATACCGGGTCTGTACATCTGTCCGTATTGTTCGCATGCAGGTTATCTTTTTTTAACCCTTCAGTAATCGGTAAGTCGGTATGAAACTCGTATTAATCTACATCCTATCTATACTATCCTAATTATATAAAGCGGAAGAGTTTGTTTGTTGAACGCGCTAATCTCAGGAACTACCAGTCGGATTTGAAAAATTCTTTCTGCATTTGATAGCTTAACTCTTGAGGGAGGTTATATGCTACTTTCATCATCATCACCATAAATAAACCATCACTACCGAGTCCTACTAATATTATAAAAATGCGAGCAACACATATATTATATACATTTATGGTTGGTTCACGTGCGATAAAAATTGTAGTCCACGAGGGCGAAGCCGCGGACGTTCACTAGTTTTTAATAAAAATAATGAATTACCGCTTTTCCCTTTCACCGGGGATATGCTCACCGGGGACAACGGGAATACATCAAAAGGAAAACATTGTGAGGGAACCACCAGCTTAGTCAGCTCCATATGTATTGTATTGACCATGTCTTTTCTATGAAAAAAGCCGATTGAAGCTGAGAGGGCGGTTTAGGCTTACTACTCCATCTCAACCTTGCCCAAATACGACATCGTCGAAGTGCACGTTAAATTGTTGGTCTCGTCTTTGTCGGAGGCCTTTAGGCGGCCTAAAAACTCCGTCACCAGAGCTAGCTACTATAGCTCATACCTACGAACATACATACATACAGTACTTCAAGCTTTATACTGGACATCGGTTATGTTCGTGTTTTTCGAATATATCCGACAGCAGTGTATGATTCCACAAAACAGAATGCGACAGAAGTGCACGTCGTTATTAGCGCAGCTCGCACGGCTTGCAACTAATTTGCTTTTCTTAAAAATGACATTGTTTATTTGTTTGCGATAAAGTTGAAATTATGAGTAAACATTTCCAAATGACTTTTCGTCAATTGTTTTTGTAATTTTATGCGATTGTTTCTGATGTTTTCCGAAACGCATTCTTTTTCTGGCTTACTGTACTTTGAGATTAAGTGGCACCGTGACGCTGCTCTTTAGTAAAAAACTTACTTATGTACTTACTTTTTAGTAAAAAAAAAGATGTCAAAGAGGTTAAGACGTATTACATTTACTAAACTCAACCATACGTTTACCTACATTTTGCTCTTTTAATGAAATAGAATGTATCAAATCAGAAACATTTATTCCGGCAACGCTATCTGTTAATTGATTAGAGCGTTCCGTAAATAGTACGTGTGTTACGTTACGAGTGATATGATATTATTTTTTGTTTTTTATAAACAAAACTTGCAAGGATTTAAACGAAAATTAAAGTGTGCAGTAGGTAGCAATTATGATTTATTATGTTTATTACTCGGTCGTTAATTTGTGACTTATACTCGTTCTATCTTACCGTCACAGAATTCAGAATAAACTACTATGTGGTTTTTCTTTATTCATTGAAAAATATATATTATTTTATGGAAGAATTACTTATTTAAATACAAAAACAGTTTATTTAGGTCGTAACTTGTAGTTTTTAAGTAAGGTACGCTACAAAACAAATTCATTAAAATCGTTTTCCTACATAATAATTATGTAAATAAAAATTTAACATCCTCAATTCAATCGTTGTATAATAAGACTACAATCAACCGCATTAACCAAACTGGTCACCCTATCGCTCAGACATACTACTATGTACTATTCTGTGTTCAGGGGCATGCGCGTGCGTCGCGACAAGATGGCGGCCGCGCCATTTCCGGGAAACGTTTGCCGAGCCGAGGTCGACGCGCCATCTATACTAACTAACCTCTTTTGTGAGCTTGCGAATTCCGTTTTATAATGTTGGCAGGACTGTTGTGAAGAATGAAATGTGTGACGTAATGTTGAATGAGGTTTAATAATGTTTATTCTTTGAGTATAATTTAATTATAATGTGTATACGAAACAATATCAATTGTTTTCAAAAGTTACAACAGGTGGCTAAATTAAACATTAAAAAAACCCGACTTCAATGTTAGAAGCTGAGCAATTGTCTGCACTCTCGACGTTCATTTCTGTTCATAACTCTGAAGATCCTAGACAGATCCTCACCAAATTTTTGTGGCACCAATCAGAAAGTGTAACCCTTTCAAACAAAAAAGAATTTTGCAAATCTGTCCCCAGGGTCTTCGAGTAATCGGAGGACATACATAAAAAAAAGTTTCCAACGAATTGAGAACCTCCTCTTTTTTTAAAACGGTTAAGTTATAAAAAAATTGTTATTGTTTGATATTGTTATAAAAGGGTACAACAATAATTTCGTAACTTAGAATCTCCTTAGAATCAAACACAGGCTGAGCGACGACCGGCGTGGTCGCTGAGCCTTTCAAAGGGGCAAGAAAAGGGCTATTTATAGAAATAGCACTTTTCTAGTTATCTATACTCCTATACTAATATTATAAAGAGGAAAGATTTGATTGTTTGTTTGCATTGAATACACTCCGAACAGTGTTGCCAACTCCAAAAAATAAAAGTCGCTAGATTGAGTGTGAAAAGTCGCTAGAAAGTCGCTAAAAGAGGCAAAGGAGCTAGCGGGGGGGGGGGGGGGGGGGGGGGCACCCAAAAGAAAAAAATCTTTAAAAAAAATATTAATTTTTACGTAAACTCAAAAAAAAAACTTAATTTTAAAATCTTCGTCACCATCGTTCGATAGAGTTTGATAGTTAGAGGTGGATACGTGGGACATTGACATTGACATACACCGTAGTGATCACGCACATGAAGTTCCGTATTCTTATTCTGTCAAAATGTACACACAAGACGACAATATCATACTTTAATGGTGTCTGTCAATGTCGCTTGGCGTCTGTCACTGTCACTTGGTCCACCAATAAAAATACTTTTAATTTCTTGGTCGAAGTCCAAAAGTCGCTAGATAAGTCGCTAAATATTTTTTGTCGCTAATCCCGATTTTTTGTCGCTAACACAGGTCCAAAAGTCGCTATTTCTAGCGACAAAGTCGCTAAATTGGCAACACTGCTCCGAAACTGCTGGACCGATTTAGAAAATTCCTTCTGCATTTGATAGCTATACTCTTGGGGAAGGTTATACTTTTCATCACCATCATCATCACTATATACCATCACTACGGGGGTAACGCCGCGAGGCCGCTGCTAGTGTAATTAAAAATGTTAATTACAACGCGTCCATAAAAGGAATGCTGTAGTCAAAATCGCCAAGGATAGCATTCATCATCAATGTATTTCTAAGGTGTACGCGATGGCCCATTCCTTTATTCAGTGCTTTAGAACAAGAATGCCTTAGAACTTCCTGCGGTCGGAGGAATTAGTACCATATCATGTAAATTGCACATTTGTGTCATGGAAATACCTTAGGGACTAACATACATTTATTTATATTATGATATCCTCAAACATCATGAATACTTCAAGTATTCTTGCAAGCGATGTTTTTTATTTTTAAGCATATTTTAAGGCTATTGTGTCGTCTACCTATCTTATCGCTGAAGACAGAGAGGAGTGGATAAAGAGGAGGGAGGCCTTTGCCCTGCTTTGGGGACACAACAGGCTTAGACTAAAAGCACTCGTGGCGTAGCTTACAATAAGCAATTGTTTTTACCTGTTTAGATAATTTATACATCTTACTTAGACGTTCTTGATTGACCGTTGAAGTTAAGCAGCGGTGTGCGCGATCACAATTTGGATGGGTGACCGTAAGTGGCTTTACGAGCTGAGCGCTTCCGTGCTTCGGAGGGCACGTTAAATTATCAACATAAAAACGAATTTATCTTCTATTGAATTTAAATTTCATATCCGTTGCAAGATAAATTAGATTTTATGTCACAGGTAATGCATGAATTGACCGCTATACCTATGCCTCAAACCATACAAATTGAAATGAGTCACCGGGAATTCATGAATGATCGGTGATATCATGCGTCGTTGTTTTTAGATTTTATAGATAACACTCTTTATTATTACAAGCTTTTGTTTCCTCTGAGCCGTGTTGGCCGAGGGGGATACTACCGCGACTTTCGATCCGAAGGTTGTGGGTTCGAATCCTGACCGTGCATCAATGGATTTTTCGTATCAATAAAATTATATGCGCATTAACATGAACTCTGAACGGTGAAGGAGAACATCGTGAGGAAACCCGCGGCTTAGTCAGCCCCACACGTATTGATCATGTCTTTCCTGTGGATATGGCCGGTTTAGAGGATGGTTTATTTAAGCACTGGGCAATCCTGCTCCATCTAAAACATTGTCCTAGGCACTACAGTGTCTCGTTAAGTGTAGGCAAAAGATTGCCTCCTGACACTGTTTAAATCATCTAGTAAAATTGTCAAGGCCTAAGTTTTTTTTTAACTTGCAATGTTTGTATGTACGAGTATGTTTGTTCGGGTCAAATCTTGCAAGTTAATGATTCACTTCCTAGTGTCCGATTGAGCTGAAAGGCACACTTATATATTCTTGATGACAATGCAATATATGGTATGAGTCAGGAGCTGTTCAACAGAACTCATTCAATAGGCCGATTGAGATGAAACTTGGCATTTCTGTCAAGTTCTGACTACAATGTAATAATATGGTGACAGCGACTGCTCTGATGATGGAATCAGGAGCTGTTTAATGGAACTCCTCAGTGCAATGAACACAGTGAATAACAGAACATCTTTGTTTGGGATCATTTGAATCAGTTCTCTTTTACCCAATAAAAGCTTGTATTGAAAACATATTTTCAAAAGAAAATGTATATTTCGACTAGAATGAAATAAGACTTGTTTGTTGTTTGCTCTGATTACTCCGCTTAGGAGTTTTAAAGATCTTGTAGGCAAGGTGCAGAGGGTTGCGAGTTTGAATCCCGGGCGCTCATGAGATTTTCGTTTTGAAAAAAACATGAGTAATCGGCGAACTATGAAAATATCCTCCAATCTCCCAATCAAATATACTCGACGACAAAAGAAATCTATAAAATTTATCGAACCTGCTCACAAAATTTCACGAGAAAGGGTTGAGAAATGCGACCTTTATAGGAGAACATACAGACAGACAGACTGACGTCCGACAGACGGCGGACAAACGAAAGCATTTTTGGCCAAACTAAAGCAGAGGCGCTTCTCTCGCTTCGCTCGCTCGGTTAATAAAATATTATTTTATTTTATATACTCTAGTAAGGAATAATTCCGATGCATTTAAAATTAATGTTTATCGTTTTTCTGAAGACGAAACATTCCATATAAACTTCTTAACTAATCCGCCAGCACTTCTATCAATCAATAACGTTAATTCACACTATAACAATAGTAAATGTAATAAAAACAAAAAAAAAATGTAAATATAAAAGTATGATCATAAATGTTCGTAGCACCGCGGCGGCTACGAAGTGCTACGCACTACGAAGGTCATCAATCGATTCCAAAACGAACAATAACCACATGCTTTACTTTCGTTTTTATAAACATTTATGAGAAAATCTTACTTGGCCTTTTAGCTCAGTTGGTAGTAGCGCCGCCTTCTGCGCTGTAGGTCGTGGGTTCGATTCCCACCCAGGACAAACATTTGTGTGATGAACATAGATGTTTGTTCTGTGTCTGAGTGTTATAAAATAAGATATGTATGTTTTTACAAAAGGTATATAAGTATTCTATCAGTTATCTGGTTCCCATAGTACAAGCTTTGCTTAGTTTTGGGTTAGATGGCGCTGTGTCAAATGTCCAGTCCAATATTTATATTTATTTATTTAATCTGGCCTTGCAGCCACAAAAATAACTAGAATGGAAGCGTTCCTGGTATATCTTGCTTAGACGTTCTTGATCGTTGAAGTTCGGCGACGTTCTGAGCGATCACAATTTGGATGGGTGACAGCTAGTGGCATTAAAAGCTTAGCGCTTCCGTGCTTCAGAGGACACGTAAGTAAGATAATAGATAACTTATAATTAATAAAGTACCTTCGCGCTTCTCGTGAGAGATTAATAAAAATAGTCTACTTACCTACATTTATGTATATCTAATTTAATTATTTCATAATGGTGATAATGAAGTTGATGAAAAGTGGCCTATAACCTTCCTCAAGAGTTAAGATAGGTATCAAATCAGAAAAAAAATATTTTAATACCTAAGTATTTACGACGAATGTGAGTGTCTACTTAAACCTATTAAGGTTTTCAGGCACAAAATTTTGTTCAAATAAGTACCTACCTACTTTTATATGAGTAAAAAAATTAAAAAAATGCAACTAATTGTTCCAGAAACAAAACTCTTCAGCTTTATTAGATTGGTATTAAATTAGGTTCCAATGTCAGAAAGAAAATGCAAGTTATTTAAAACTGTTTATTATAAAAATACGCGTTACTAATTGGTAGGTACATGTTACTAGAAAATACTAACTTTTACTGTTACTAATCTAACTTTTACTGCCTTATTCAAAAAATCAATTGATAGCTAATAAACTGACTGGTCTGTTGCTATCGTTATAAAGTATGACAAAAACAAAAACAAGCTACTTCAGCCTTGATAAAAACACGTGTTATGAATAAGGCACCACACACACAATAATATGAAAGACTTTATAACTATTTCACTTTCAAAACTTTCGTGAGTTGTACTAGACATTATTTAACACACGGGAGTTACTCACGTAAAAATATCGTCGATTTAGATACCGACAATGTTTCGATTCATTCGGAGAATCTTCATCTGGGTAAGGAGGGAGTTGCGGCAAGGTTACTCCTCGCGGTCGCGTCTCACAAGGATGAATCGAAACATTGTCGGTATCTAAATCGACGATATTTTTACGTGAGTAACTCCCGTGTGTTAAATAATGACTTTATAACTATCACATATTAGAGTGCTCATCTTCTTCGTTTTCATAAACAATGTAATTTCTCTTTCTCCTCTTAGCTATCTCTTTCGTGAACTTCGAAGGCTCTATTCCAAGTTTCGTTTCCAGATCCAGAACTTCCAGCTGAGTTTTGTAGTTCTGCAATTCAAGGAAGTCAATCTCTAATTGCATCTTTCTCTTCTTCATACTTCCTTCTTCCTTCTTAATCTTCATCTTGTCAGCGAAGTCTTCGTCGTTTGGTCTATCATCTGACGATGGCTCTTCAACTGCTTGGTTATCCAATAGCTCATTTGAAGCCGGCTCTTTTTCTTCCTGAGCTTCTTCATCTTGCGTTTCGTTCTGCTCATCCATCGAATCTTCTATAAAAGGTGGCTCTTCTTTCAAATGGTCAAATTCTTCAATTGTCACATCTTCATCATTAAGTATCTCAAAATTCATGTCATCGTTTTTAAGTTCCACAGATTGTTGTAGCGCAGGTTTTGTTGAATCTACAACATACTTTTTTTGATGCTGCAGATTGTTTGGAGTGTGAAGGGTGGAGGTATTATCGACGATTTCGTAAACCATTTCATCGATTGGAGTTTTTTTGAACCTTCTTTTGGCACCTGCGTTCGCTCGCTTGCTTAGTGAGTGTCGTTTTATGTTCTGCCAGTAGATGTCTCTCATGTATCTGTAGTCTTTACAAGCGGCGATAAGTCCTAGAGATTTGGCTTTTTCTAGGATTTCAGTCCATACTTTCATTTTCAATTGCAATGTCCTCTCTGAATCAAACGGACCGAACAGCGTGTCTTTGGCATCACATATTGCACGTATTATTATTATTCTTCCAACCGTTTTCTCCATTTTCTCTGATAACCCGTTCGATGTCGAAATCTTTTGAACCGGTTTCTAAACAAAAATACAAGATCGCAGATTATCCCACGTGTTCACAAAACGATTTTAAAATATTCGCTCGTAACTCAAGATTGTCCAATTGTCCACTAACTTTATCACAATATCACAATAATTTTATATTTACTCAATGTTTGCGTTATCGTATCACGTCAGTTCACTGTGACATTGTGAAGTTGTCCGCTTGTGGCGCCACGGACTCGTCTCGAAAC
Organism: Camptogramma bilineatum; assembly: GCA_958496255.1. NCBI lineage: Eukaryota > Metazoa > Arthropoda > Insecta > Lepidoptera > Geometridae > Camptogramma > Camptogramma bilineatum. The sequence continues at coordinate 13,987,288 of OY292461.1, forward strand.
CAGCGCTAGCTTCACACTTCTCACTCAACAGGATTATAATTTATAACCTTACACAAAAACTTCTCACGAAAACGTTCTTCTTATTCTGCATACAGTTACTGTAAATCGTAGGGGTAAATACAACAATACAACAAATTATAATAGTGAAGTGATATTCTTGTAATGTTGTAAGATTGTGCTCAGGGAATAGCAACCGTACGTACCGCGTACGTCAGTAGAGCGTCACTGACATGCGCGGTGGGGCGCGAACTGTTCCCTAATCTGTGGCGTCGGTCGATGGGCACTAATTCTATTCTATGTGCGTCGAGCCCCGAGCTATGTATATGTACCTTATTTACTTTTATGTACTGGTACGAGATTGCAGATTTAGATTTAGCAGATTTTATTTTATAAGAGGAATCATTTTAAAGTTCGTTTTTTTAATCGATAAGTAAGAAAGTATTTATTTGACCTCAGGAAAAGAATAAGTTACATGTTATCGATAGGTGTTTGACTGTAAAATAGGTATTTGGTATAAAAAACGAGTTTTATTGTGAAAGTCATTAAACTGACTGGACATTGTATACATACAACGATGTGTCTTGTAGGATTATGCCTTGCTTGAGTTTTATTACACTCTTAATAATAATATATTACTTACTAGTAGTTCGCCCCGAACTGAGATGTCGCGCACCGTTGCGTTGATTATATTAGCCTAGATTTAGACTTGTTTCTGACTACCCCTATCAGTTAAGTGCTACTTCTAGTGTTTACTAAACAATGATGTCTAATGCGCTAGCTCAGTATGGTAAAGATTACAGGCATGGATTTAGAATTTAGAATATGCATGCAATACATTAAGCTGTCTATTTTTTTATACCTATTTAATTAGGTAGGTAGGTACTACGTATCTAGTTTATTTTCAGCTTTGCTTGCTTGATCGTTTAGTAGTTCTGCCTTTTAAACTGTATGTAGGTACTCGTACCAGACAAGCCATACAATGAGCACGTAATTTTCATTTTTATTTAAGTACCTATGTGATAAATAACATGTAAGTTATTGTGTTGCTTGTATGACACTAAATTCCATCTATCTATCTTCTGCGCTGTAGGTCGTGGGTTCGATTCCCACCCAGGACAATCATTTTTTGTGATGAACATAGATGCTTGTTCTGTGTCTGGATTTTATGAAATATTATAAGAATGTATTTACAATCTATCAGTTATCTGGTTCCCATAGTACCAGCTTCTTTACTTAGTTTCGTGGGTCTAGATGGGGTTGTGTGAAATGTCCTGCAATAATTTTGGAACCGAAAATATATTTATATACCTACTTAATGTTATTTTAGCTTATTTCTGAATCGATGTTTTATTATTCATCGATTGCTGAGGTACTAGTTAGGTGAGTACCGGATTTGATAAGCAAGTTTCTTATCCATTATCTCTTTTAGTTAGATTAGGTTATTTACAAGCGATACCTATAATGACTACTAAAAACTAAATTACGACTGTTTCTTCGACTGTGGTCTTTGTAGATGTTAAAAGGCAGAGGTAAATCCACACTCCATCTACTTCTTGTACTTATAAATAAATAAATAATGCTGTACCACAATGCTGTAACACAGCCCCCCTACTTATGAAAGATGTTTAAAGTTGAACACTGGTTAAACAACGTCCCGTCTCTGTTTGTCACTATCCACAAATAAAGACAGGACGTTGTTTAACCAGTGTTTAACTTTAATCATCTTTCATAAGTAAGGCCCAGCATCATCTAGCCCCAAAGCAGAGAAACCAATTTTTTTTATTATTGCTATTACTATTTGTGGTGGTGAATAAATGCATGGATCTTGTTGTCTGAATAAACAATTTTATTATTATTGCACGTATTTTTCATGACAATACAAATATGCGGATCTAACGAATCGGATGTTTCTGCAATGCCTCCCATCAAATATTCACGATCACGTCCACTTTTTCACATTATAAGTCCAAACTTAGTTTTTTGTAGCGAAATATCACGCTACGACGGCAGATGTTACATATTTCTTTATTTAGTGAAGAATATACTGGTTGATCTCGAGGATGCTTCATTCATCATAAATCAAAAGCAAAATACTGGTTCATTTCATAAAAGCGTGTTTAAATATCCAAGGTCTTACTTATAAACTTGATCACTGGTTAAATAACGCTTAAGATTCACCCTGTCTCTATTTGATACTACCTATCTAACAAAAAAAATAGGAAGGTAATTGTTTAAGCCGTGTTTCTATTTTAACATTTTATAAGAGTGTCAAAAGTATAGCTAAACTATTTTCTTTTTCAAAACAGTTTAAGCTAGAAAGCTTTATTACCAAATAAAACCTTGTATCAAAGACTGACCTAATTCATAAAATTCCCGGTTTTGTCTCTGCATGGGGTCGAATTCGATCGCGCAGTCGCGTTCAGTCGATGTGACGTCACGCCCTATGTATTGCGAGACTTATGTACTACTAGCAGCGCCCTCGCGGCGTTGCCCCCGTAGTAATGGTATATGGTAATACTGATGATGAAAAGTAGCCTATAACCCCAAGAGTTAAGCTACCAAATGCGGAAATAATTTTTCAAATGCGACTGGTTGTTCCTGAGATTAGCGCGTTCGAACAAAGAAACAATCATTCAAACTCTTCCGCTTTATACATAGACGGGATTATTTAAATGGACATTTCTTTTTTACAGATTTTGTAAAAACAAACACTAAAAAATAATCCTTGTTTACCACAGGACCACATATAATAGTGAAAACTGCATTCAAATCGGTTAAGCCATTTCTGAGATTAGCGCGAACAACACACAGACAAAAAAGGTAGACGGGATTAATTAAATCCATACCCATATTATAAATATGAAAGTGTGTTTATTTGTCCTGCTTTCACGTCAAAACAGAGCGACGGATTAACGTGATTTTTTGTGTGGAGATAGTTGGAGGGCTGGAGAGTGACATAGGCTACTTTTTATCCGGATACCACGCGAGCGAAGCCGCGGGCAGCAGCTAGTGGACATAAAATTTTTATTTGTGAACGGATTTTGATCAAACAAACATAAAAAAATCCAAGGATAAACTTGTGAGCCGATAAATAATTTCAGTAGGTACCGGTATAAAATGAAAATCGTTTTCTGTTGATTCAAGCATTTTGTTTACCTGATCCGTGCTCGTTCTGCGAATTCGTGGGCTGAGGATTTATTTTTATAAAGGTTACGACTTATTTACCTTTAACGTGAATTTTTTTTAGCCTGCACATTAAACCCCATAAAATGAGCTATTCTCTCATCTCATAACTCGAGCTTCAGAAGCAGTTATTAGTTAGCCGAGTTGGTTAGTACCTCGACTTTCGATCCGAAGGACGTGGATTCGAATCCTGGTCGTGCATCAATGGATTTTTCGTTTCGAAAAATTTATATGCGCATTTACATTTACATTTACAAGAGCTCTAAACCGTGAAGGAAAACATCGTAAGAAAACCCGGGGCTTAGTCAGCCCCACACGTATTGACCATGTCTTTCCTGTGAATTTGGCCGGTTAAGCTGAGAGGATGGTTTAGGTGTTGGGCAAGCCCACTCCATCCCAAACAATGTCCCAAGCACTACATTGTTCCGTTAAGTGTAGGCAAAGATTGCCTCCTGACACTGTATAGTGTATAAATCATCTAGTAAAGATGTGAAGGCCTAAGTTTTATTAGTTTAGTATAAATAGTAACAACAATATTTAGATAAATATTGACCCGTAATAAGCGGTACAGTGGAGCATGTTATGTGAATATAACGCTTTGTTTACATTCCTTGTGGAATTCGAACCGAATGAGTCTATGATTGTTGACAAACTATCTATCGGTATAGCTAACATGACTGGGTGTTATAAAACTACAGAGGATATACGAGTATAGTCAGCATCAAAATCATGTCAGCTCCTACGGTAGTCTAAATGATCTGAAGAACACAAGAGCAATTTCACATACGCAGTTCGAATAATTATTGTTGTAAGCACCCTAGGTGTTCAAAATATCTTTATAACATTCTTTCATATTTATATAAACAGTCAGGCTGTTCAAAATTATTAAATTACGTTAGCAAATAAAGCTCTTGAAGGTATCCCTATTGGCCAACATAATAATAAACAGCTTACATGTAGAGTACAGTAAAACCAGAAAAATATTGCGTTTCAGAAAACATCGGAAACAATCTCATAAAATTACAAAAACGACTGACGAAAAGTCTTTTGAAAATAAAAATTACTCATCATTTTAACTTTATCGCAAACAAATAAATATCACTGTAATTTTTAAGAAACGCAAATTAGTTGCAAGCCCTGCGAGCTGCGCTGCTAACGACGTGCACTTCTGTCGCATTCTGTTTTGTGGAATCATACACTGCTGTCGGTCATATTCGGAAAACACGAAAATAACCGGTGTACATTATAAAGCTTGAAGTACGGTAATTGTAATAGGTGGACATTTAACACAGCACCATCTCATCTATCCTAAAACTAAGCAAAGTTTGTAATATGGTAACCAGATAACGGATGTAATAGTAAGGTAGACCAAAGAAAAAGATTGTGTGAAAGATGACATAAGTAAGAAAAGCTGAGTGACGAGATGACGGTTTATTAGAGAGAAATGGAAGTATTGCCACGTTATGTGGCGTCCTGATCAGAAACTCTATTTTTTAAGTAGGTACCTTAGTTTTTGTTTACTAGGTACTTAGTTTTTGTTACTATTTTTTTAGTAATTTTTTAGGTACTTAATGCCTAAATGTCATGTCTAAAAAGCAAAATGCCTAAGAATGGTAGGATATGGAAAGGAGTCAAGGAAGATGATGATAAACCTGATCGCTGAAAGGTGCACTAACATTTACCTACCTAGATAGTTTTCTCTCTAAGTGAATTTGCATTTCTTTTGAGAAAATAAATTATCTTAAACCGTATACTTACCTATTCTTAAAAATGAAACGAGAGCTATGCATCCTAGTCGATTTAAGAGATAAGGCTTGTTTTTTAAATGTAGTAGGAAATCTGCCAAAATTGCAGTCAGTGGAAACTAGTTGTCAATTGACAGTGGACGCTTTGCTTAAGTGTCACAAGCTATGTCACAAGCAAGCAAAGCCACGGAAAGAATCTAGTGAAAAATTAATAATTCATTTCACGGACACGAAAATCTAAGTAAATACCTACTGTTGTATTTTTATTTGCTCTTTGCTAGCTTATAAAATGCCCCCAGTTTTTTCAAAATTAGTTCTTCAGACCCACATTAAAACAGTCATAAGCTGTGCTGGGCATGCTTTGGAATAAAACTATTTAGTCTTGATATAGAAATAGGAATAAGCTATGTCTGTTTCAATTTTCGAGCATAGTCTTAATACATCCTGTATAGAATGTTAGGAAGATGCTCTTATTTCTGGCCACTTTTTATATATTTTCTAATGAACCATTTCGTTCTAGTAAAAATTGAAAAATATATATCTTTTACTTCGATGATGCATAAAATTATGGCAAAGATTTCAAAGATATTATAATTAACGAGGTCGTTTAACTCTTTTCCTCAGAACTTTGAATCTCGGCCAAAATCTGGACGAGATTCAAAGTTTAGAAGAACAATATTGCTAATTTTCTATCATCTACAAATAGATAGATACTCGTATTGTACTTAGTACTAACTAACTAGCAGCCTGCTCTGACAATGTCCGGGGTAACATAAGCCTAGTCTATCTGAATAATGTTTCTTTCAAATGGGTCAGATTAACCTCCACATTATAAAAAATACGAAGTTTGCATTATCTACTTATTCCTTTCTTTTTATATACTACAATGTAAGTGGCTAAATTAAAAATAAAAAAAATCCGACTTCAATGTTTTAAGCTGAGCAATTTTCTGTACTCTCGAGGTGCATTTCTGTTCATAACTCCGAAGATCCTCGACAGTTTTTTGTGGCACCAATCGGAAAGTAGGTATACGCTTTCAAACATAACAGATTTTTTTAAATCGGTCCAGGCGTATTCGAGTCTACATAAAATAAACATACATAAAAAAAGCCTTTTCCGCTTTTTTAATTCGGTTAAAAGAGTAGTTTTTTTTTTTTATAAAAACCAAAACCAACGGGGTCTCAAATAAACAAAGGATATTTAATGTGAAAGATCGAATGCGGGGTCAGACCGATTGTTGGCGTGGCGACGAGTCGACGACACGCTATGATAGGATAGTATGAAACATCTTACGATGATTAATTTTTATTATTATTATTACTTAATCAGATTGTTATCATCATCATCTGTACAAAATCAGGGCTCACTTTTTAAATCATTTTAGGCTTGATTCGACCAAAAGTCATCTTACTCCCAGAGTAGTTATTCTAGTTAGCCGACATAATTCGAAATACAATTATTTAGAAAGCGCAACCGAACATTATTATGTGCATACAAATTATCTTGGTTATAAGGTGTCAACTTTACAATGTCAAAATATTTAAACAGCAGTTTACTCTCCAGATAAAACTTAATCCAGTTTGGTCGAATCCAGCCTTTTAGATGATTAAAAGTTTTCAGAAACTCAAGATCTTTTAAATATGTCTTAAAAGATTAGTTAGGCACATCTTAACATTACGTAACTAATATCTACGACAACATACGGCTAACAGCATTAAGAAACCCAATATCATTGATCATTACCAATGTGATCCGTCATCAGTTACAATTGCAGACGGTTACTTTGAAATACTATTCGTATCTTGATCAGACCGAACCAGAAACATCTAACTGATCATCTAAATACTGAGAAAAAAAAAAACACTACTGCTGCGACTTTATTCATTAAAGTAATTATCAAGTAATAATCAAAGTAGAAAAATTGAAATTTCTCATGTGAATGTCTTTTTGTGGAAATAATTTTTACTTTATCGCACCCCTAGATGAAATCCCCGGTAACTCGAAAAACCTACTTTTTCAGAAGTGATAAAAAACAGATTTAGAAATCTATGACAGACTATGAAAAATGTAATTTTGTAATTCATGCATGAAGGTAACACTTTTTCAAGCTTGTTCAATCAACTCATTTGTATCATCATAATCAGGTATTCAGTTTAGAAATTCGAAAACGCTTCGAAAACTCCATTTTGAGGGAATTTTGAGTTACTGGAGTTTTCATCTAGGGGTGTGTTATGTTACTTTTACATTTTAATAAGAATAGCTGTCACAAAAGGAAATGAAAACTTTCAGTTCGTTTTTAAACTATCTTGAATGTGTGAATGTGAAATTGGAAATCTACGTGAAAAGTTGTTTGGCCATGATGGAGGGCTCAATACATTATTGCGGCCTAAAACACTTGTCACCAAAGTTTGGTATCTCACACAAACTTACTAAGTAAATAAGCCATGACGGAGGCCTTTAGGCGGCCTATAAACTCCGTCACCAGAGTTGGCCACTAGCTCATACTAACTTGCTTACTTACTTACTAAGTAAATTATTATTTGTCTATACTCATAAAGAGGTAAAGTTTGTAAGTTTGGATGTAGGAAGTAATATCCGAAACTAAAAATGTTTATATGAAATAAGTTTTCTATAAAGTTAGCATGAAAAAAGTATTGACAAAATAAAATAAGGTAGGTAAATTACGCGATAAAATCCCCTGTCCATTATATAGTTTTCAATATTGACAAAAGTCAATCTAAAATCATGTCATACCCAAAACTATTGCAAGAAATCCAACATAGCGACTGTGACTAGCACATTTCTCAATTTATGATCATTCAATCAAACCACTTTTTATTTCAGAAACCTTAATAAATTATGTTACAGCATTGTCATATATTATAGGCATTTAATAATATTTAAAAACAATAAACTATTATGAAACATCTTTCGTAACGCTTTCGCCCGATCACACTTTTTAACGCTCTCGTCAGGCATTCACCAGTTTTAATTTGTTATAGTGTTAAACAGGGTTCGCCGATATATATCAGCGGATATATATCATGATATATATCACGATATATATCAATTGATTTTTACCTTGATATATATCAATGGATTTTTTCCTGTCTTCTGAGCTAAAAATTTTGGAGATTAATGTTAACCCTGGCAACACGTAGCGAAAAACTACAATTCCGAATAATTTAGATTGTTTTTTTAAGTGTTTTTTTTTTTAAGTGTTCATTAAAAAAATATTTTTAAAATGAAAAATTTTACCAAAATTTTCAATTCCGACGGGATTCGAACCCGCAATGATACATAAATGTAAATACCTAGTGTGGTTTAACACTATAACAATTAAAAATTTATAAAAAATCTTTCTCAAATAAACACTAATTCTTTTGATAAGTACCTTTATTAAGTTTTTTAATAAAAAAATGTGATAATTTGACAGTTATATTATTTTACAAATTCCTTTCACATTTTATTTAATCCCCTTACAGAATGAAATTCGCTTCTTTTTCTTAGCCTGGATATATATCCGATATATATCGGATAAATGGGTCGATCAACTATTTTACCCACACTTTGGACAGGTTCAGACCATATTTTTTTGAAAAAAAAAACTTTTTTTCTATATTCTGATTATAGTAAGGCATTAGAAGGACATTTAAAGGACACCACCACGCCACACGACCAAAGGAAAACACAAATGAAGCTATCTACGGCAAACATGGCCTTCTCTGTGTCTCCGGGTCAAATTTAGGAGGGTAACTCAGCATACACAAGTAAGGGGATTCTAGTGAGGGACAGATTTTTGAGAATTTTTTTTGGAAAAGTTAATTAGCCTATTTCTATTTTGTTAAGTTCACGATAAACTATAACATACTAACTTGTTCTAATAAAAGAATAAACCAAAACCAATAAGCGTAAGTACATTTAAATTAAAGTTTACATGTCGAATGTGGTCTTCGGACAGCAATATTTTGTATGGAGCGGACTTTTGTCTACTGAGTTACCATAAAATTTCATGGAAATTAAAGATTTTCGAGAACGTAATCAAGTTTCCCGTTGTGCCTAATGAGCTTAGATACCATTATTATGTTCGTTATGTGTGTATATATAACCATTTAGCGTATTTTAATAAAAAATGGTCGGGGCCAGCAAAGTGTGGGTAAAATAGTTGATCGACTCAAATATAAAAAAAATCGGATTTTTGATATTTATTATAAAAATCGGATTTTTTTGAACCCTGGTGTTAAACCACACTTAGGTATTTACATTCATGATTCATGGTCCTATCATGATTTTCAACTCTGGGGACAAAGGTTCCGTGGCCGAATTGGTAAAGGCACTCCAGCTAAAGGAGGATCGCTTGTATCATTGCGGGTTCGAATCCCGTCGGAATTGAAAATTTTAATAATTTTTTTAATTTTAAAAATCCCCAGTTTACTCCCCAACTCATCTAACCTCCCCAAATCAAGCGTGCCTAAAGATTTACTTCAAAAAAAGAAGTGCAGTCATAGGCTTCCTGACTGCAACGTTGAAGGCCTGATCAATGTTCCCAGAGCACCCCACTAGGAGCGCAATTGAACACCGCATAGACCTTGACATTATTAGCAGCAATAACGTGGGTGCTGCAGTTCGCAGTTATTACAACTGAGGGTCTTATTGATCATGGATGTATGTCCGTATGAGCTAGTGCCTAGCTCAGGTAACGGAGTTTTTAGGCCTTCTAAAGGCCTCAGTCATGGCTTAATGACTTAAAAGTCGGGAACCCCTAAGCACGGAAGCTCTTTGCTGTTAATGGCATTAGTCAAGAACGTCTAAGCAGGCTACGCCGCTTGCGATTCGTGTTATTGTGTTAATATGTATTATACAAGGGATTAATAACACCTGAAATGAAATGTGGATAAAGTCAGAGGTCTTTGCTTAGCAGCGGTGCAAATGCAAGATTGAAATGAAATGAAAATGACAAGAGAAATGAAAGTTACAAAATTGTTGTAATTGTCAAGAGGCAATAAAAAAATAATTGCATTATTTGCTTAAAACGGTTAAAAGTTGAACTTTTTCAAGTAGGTATAGTTCGCGTCATGTAAAAAGAACACTGGCTGTCAAGCTGCGCGGTTAGCAATTCATAAAAATTATGCAAATTAATACCATCGTGCACAAAAGTTTTTATTTACGATATGGTTTTACATAGAAAAAAAAAACAAACTATAAAAACAACAATAGGCCTAGTACTTTCGTGTGCAAGTGTACCCATGCGCAAACATACCCCCTCTACTGTCTTCCAGCGTTCTTGTTACGTGACGCGACCTATACCTAACGTAAATTCGATAGAAAAAAAAAACAATAGTTTTACTACAAGCGTAAAATACGAGGTAAATGACCTCGCTAAAGTATTTATTTCAGCGGTCATCGATCAGAAACTAACGTCTATTCAGTCTTTCGATGCAGACATTGTGATCATTTAATTGAATACGATTAGGAGCTTTAAATATAAGTCACTATTATAATTTAAGATTTTCCGAGAAAAACAATGTTAAATAAGGACGTACCAACCAAATAAACTTTTTTCAAAGCTTTCGCGACTTGTATTTGACAATTTAATAACTCAGAAAACAACTTACATAGGTACGTCAAAATTTTTGTCGATTACGGCTGTATTCGAACAAACTGGATTAAGTTTTTACTCGAGAGTAAACTACTGTTTGTTTAAATATTTTGACATTGTAAAGTTGACACCTTATAACCAGAATAATTTGTATGCACATAATAATATTCGGTTGCACTTTCTAAACAATTGTATTTCGAATTATGTCGGCTCTAGAATAACTACTCTGGGAATAAGATGACTTTTGGTCGAATCCAGCCGACAATGTTTCGATTCTTTCGGTGAATCTGACAAAACAATAGTGTCGCTTTCTGTCAGTGAAAGATGTAAGTATCGATAGTTTGAGTAATGGTCAGAATTGTCAGGAAAATTGGAAAATTCACGAAAAACTGATGATGCTTTTTTTATGTCTCAGGTAGAAGTAAAATAAATATATTGGTAAATAATTTCAGAGTTTATCTTCAAAATGACATAACTCTTAAAACTATTACTACAATTTAAGGTCTGTGTTAGATACAGTTAGCTTTCTAATAGCGGCGATGAGCTTGCAACCACTGCCACGTATCAAGTAGTTCTGAAAAATACGGGCATTGGGCATGTATTAAATATGAATTTGGACATTTTATATGACTACCCATTTAGATATCTTAAAGTGCTTAAAGATTTGAGAGAATGTCTACTGCACCTCGGGGATACAGCAGTGATCATTTTTATTTTTAACCGACTTCAAAAAAGGAGGAGGTTCTCAATTAGTAAGATTTTTTTTACATACATACATAAACTCACGCCTGTTTCCCATCATAGGGGTAAGCAGAGAAATTCATTCTCATTATCCAATTTTTTTTTGTCTTTTTATGTATTTTCGTTTCACCGATTACCTACTCGAAGACGCCTGGACCGATTTGGAAAATATTTTTTTTGTTTTAAAGAGTATACTTTCTGATTGGTGCCACAATTTGGTGAGGATTTGTTGAGGATCTTCGGAGTTAAACAGAAATGCATCTCGAGAGTGCAGAAAATTACTCAGTTTATGACATTGAAGTCGGTTTTTTAAATTTTTACCCGGCTGACTGTCAAGTCAGACAAGGTTATGTAGATCGCGCGTTTCTATGTATGTTCGTGGGTATGTAAGTAATATTCTTTATTACCACGTTACTCCTAAACGGCTGGATGGATTTTGATGAATGAGGTATCGTTAGAATCGTCTCCATCTCGATTGTGCTCTAGAATACTTTTTATTTCGATAAATCAAATAGTGCGGCTAGAAAATGCAACAATGTGTGAATTTTCAAAATGAAAATCACGCCATCATATCAAAATCCATGTCAAAATCAAGAAGTTGGTGGACTGATTTCAAATATATATTTTTTTTAAATCTAACATGACGTCTTCGAAGACTAAATCGAGTCTCAAAATTTTTGAAAATCTATTTTTCGCCCTAAATAGAATTGCTAAACAAAATGCATACTAAAACTTTATATTTAGTCACACGCAACGTTTAGAACAAACTGCATCGAAATTGGTTCAGCCATTTAGGAGATATCTCATATTTAAGAAATATCTTACACGCTTTTAATTTTACACACAGAGCCATCTGTGTGTCAACTGTCACAACAACGTTTAGAAAAATGCGCACGGCATCGAACCCTAGATACCTACCTAATAATAAAATTGTAATTTAATTTTGTGATTGATAAGATAATGCTGTTTCCAACTTTTCAGTTCAGCCGGGTTTTTTTATTTTTGAATAAATTGCTTGTTTAATTTAGAGAATTACAGAATGCAGAAGTGAGCATTACCTACTTTGTTCACATTCCCCAGATTGTAGAACATTTGTGACAAAAATGTCTTTAGATAGAAGTAGTTTCTGAGTTCTAGAGTTTTACGTAGCAAAAAGTTTTCATGCCAGCAGTGTGCAAATCATTCGGATTGGTTTCGTGTCGAGTGGCAGGACGTGGCCCGCTGACCCAGATACAACTCAGTAGTGATATCGCCTGCACTCACCTGTTGTGTAGCGCTACAGCGCTACACAACTTCAGTAGCACTATTTCGTTTCTTGTTTGAAATGTAAATAATAATAGTAATGAACAGATTATGTATTGAGCCGTTTTCAAGTTATATTTCATACGGAAATTAAATTAATTTAAATATATTTTTTTCAATACAATGTTTTTAGTCCATCACACTAATATTATAAATGCGAAAGTTTGGATGTTTGGATGCAAACAAACATAATATGTTTGTTCAGCCAAATCTTTTCAGCCAAATTTAAAATATAGATGCTTAGATAATGACTGGGAATAGGACATAGGCTACTTTTTATCCCGGAAAATTGCACGGTTCCCGTGGGGGAAAAAAATAGTAGTCGCCGCGGGCGTCTGCTAGTGGGCACTTTATAATTATAACACCCAATTTGGATTACCAAAAAGAAAGCTAGGCCCCTGTGTTTGTTGCCCTAGTTCTTCATGGTTTTGTCGCGAAGGAACAGGAGTAGAATCACCTAGCTTAGACTAGTGATCCCAGCGATGCTACTGAATGAATGCTTGCTGATAATCTGACATTAGTGTTTCTGTCAAATGAAACATCGGTTAAATATTCGAGTAATAAAGTTAGGTATGTAAAACAGTATCTGGATTTCAAGTTGCTATTAAACGTTTGATGGATTTCGAAATTCGGTGTATCATTTTTCGAAACATTGATAGATTACCATGCTTGCTTATTGACTTTGGCTCGAATCACAATAAGTAAAGCTGCATGATGTACTCAGTGTAAAGCTACACAAACGGTGCAACCTACAAAACGCGGAATTCTAACTGTAACCGACAGCGGTACCGCAAATGCGCTTATCTCACTTTGTTACAATAACTTGCAACACGTCATCGAACTACACTAAAACAGACCAAGCAAAGGTTTACTAAGTTCGTATGAGCAAGTGCCAACTCTGGTGACGGAGTTTTTAGGGCGCCTAAAAGCCTCCGTCATGGTTTAACGACTTAAAAGCCGGGACCGACAATTTAACGTGCCCTCCGAAGCACGGAAGTGAACCTTTCGGATCGAATTTGAAGCACCATTCCACCCAGTCAACATGGTTCCTTAGCGAAGCCTACAAGAGAATAGATAAGCAGGATAGACATAGACACTCTACATTGTGTAGATAATAAAGCGGAAGAGTTTGTTTGTTTGAACGCGGTAATCTCAGGAACTACCAGTCGGATTTGAAAAATGATTTCTGCATTTGATAGATATACTCTTCGGGAAGGTTATAAGCTACTTTTCACCATCATCATCACCATATACCATCACTACGGGGGCAACGCCGCGAGGTCGCTACTAGTTATTTATATGTCGCATGATCGTCTTAAAAATAGTGTCACATTAGCTAAGAGGAACCATCCATCATCCACAGATTCACAGACTATTCTGACTATTTATTCCACTGCTGACTTTGTATGAGCCGTGTTGGCCGAGTTGGTTAGTATAGTACCTCGACTTTCGATCCGAAGGTCGTGGGTTCGAATCCAGGCCGTCCATCAATGAATTTTTCGTTTCGAAAAATTTATATGCGCATTAACACGAGCTCTAAACGGTGAAGGAAAACATCGTGAGGAAACCCGCGGCTTAGTCAGCCCCACACGTATTGACCATGTTTTTCCTGTGGATATGGCCGGTTAAACGGTTTAGGTGCTGGGCAAGCCTACTCCATCTCAAAACAATGTCTCAGGCACTACAGTGTCCCGTTAAGTGTAGGCAAAGATTTCCTCCTGACACTGTATAAATCATCAAGTAAAGATGTAAAGGCCTAGACTTGACTTTGTATGCCTCTAACGGCTAACCTTAGAGTAAAGCATGAATTAAGTTCTCATAAAACGAATTCCACGCTCGACGTATTGTAATAATTTAGTTTGCATAAGTTTCGTGTGTTACTTGTTTTGTAAGCAAGCGACTAATGTTGCAAACTTACTCATTGGTCTTATCAACAGCAAACTTGACTTCCGGTAAAGTTCTGTGAGAATGAATAATGAATCGAAATGAATTTAATTTCGCAGTTGTTTAAAACAGTTTTTGGCCTGATTTGTTAATCGTCAGATAACTTTTGTCTGAGGAGTTTAAGTATTGAACATAAAACATAATCAAATCGCCTTATTAATGCGTCAGATAAGAGTTATTTGTCGATTGTAAAATCAACCTTAACTAGGACACAAGGGTCGCATTAGTGTGATATATTTATTACAAATTTCATCAAAATCTGATTGAAAACTAAGTAGGATTGCCTTTTAAACTACATTAACTGTTTTAAGGAAGGTTTGAATTAAGTTTGCTTCAAATAATTCAAAGGAATTGGTTACAATTGTGCAAACCTTTTGGTAAATAGATAAATTATTTCCAAAAGAAACCATGTATATGTAGGTATGTAAAGTATCTAAAAATACGTTGGAGCTTTATGTAAGTAAATTTATTCTCCTCGACCAACATACCGAAATATTCTCATCCCTAACAATTTTACCTGTTTCTGTCTGTGTATTGGATCGTTTTTCTGTTAGCGTGATTGTCATGAAACCTTATGAACCATTTCTTTTTTTCTGTTAGCGGGATTGTCATGAAACTTGACGAAACCTTACGAAATATTAAAATTACTTCCAAAACATCATTATAACTTTGTAGGTGTGTTCACTGTTTGTAGGTAAAATGCTGATAATCACATCACACTATATCACACTAATAAAATTATAAATGCGAAAGTTTGGATGGATGGATGTTTGGATGTATGTTTGTTCCTCTATAACTCGAAAACTACAAACTACTGAACCAATTTGAATATGACATAGGTTAATTTTTATCCCGAAAAAATGTACGGTTCCCGTGGTATAAACAAAATAGTAGTCCACGCGGGCGAAGCCGCGGGCGTCAGCTAGTAATTATTATAATTGGCCTCTATGTACAAAACATCTGAAATTACATATTGTATGTAAGTACATAATGTGTGTAAATCACACTAATATTACAAATACGAAAGTTTGGATGTTTGGATGGACGGATGTTTGGATCGATGTATGTTTGTACCTCTATAACTTGACAACCACTGAACCGACTTGACTGAAATTTAAAATATAGATAGATAATGACCGGGAATAGAACATAGGCTGCTTTGTATGCGGGTACTACGCGAGCGAAGCCGCGGGCAGCAGCTAGTACGTTATATAACAATACAGGTACCTACTTACCTACAAGCTTCAGTAAAATTATAATAATACCAAGTAATTATACTCATACTTATACCCAACAATATAGAGAACAATACTATTGCTAGAATATCAAAGTAAAGACTAAGCATACAAACACGAAACAGCTACACAAGGAGTTGATAGTTGTAAAACCGATGACGATATTGCCAACTCAGCCCTAAGCCTGTGTCGCGCCATCTAGCGGCAAACACGCGCAGAGCAGACGTGAACGTTTTCATAATATGAAATCGTATACACACGCTTAAGTTGGGGATTAGTTGTTATTTGGGAGCTTATTGTGAGGTAAATAAGGGTCATTCGAATAAGTTTGTATGTAACATTTTGACAAAACTTGCTTTAAGTAGTTGTATGATTACATTGATTACGTAAATATTATTTGATAAGTATGTATGGTGAAGGTATAGAATATGAATAGTTGTTAAAATAAATATTGTTGAAAATGTTAGGTAGGTATGTAGTGCAATTGCTTTTGATTATTTTGTAACATTTCGATGCTTTGAACGCAATATTCATATTTTTTATTCATCATTGAATTAATATGAAGCATGAAATTAATACAACAAAACCACAAAGAGATTGAGTCTTTGACCAAGAAAATCTATTCGTAGGTATTTGGTCCAAACTACACAGTAAGAGGAGAGAGGACGCACCTTTAGAATTAGGTACCTACCTAATGGGTGTGTCCCTTGGTTTTTACGCTAACTTAGCATTATGCTTGCAAAAAATCTTGATTCAACGAAGTAAAAGATTTTTTTACATATTAAAATTGGGGAATTTTTAACCTATTTCAAAAAAGTTCTCAATTCGTCGGTTTTGTTTGAAAGGATATACTTTCCGATTGGTGCCATAAAAATTTAGTGAAGATCTATAAAAACAACTAAACAGGATCGCGGCTACGTCTAGTATGGTTGATGAGGATGACTGCACAAGTGCACACGTTGTCGAGGATAGACAAGGTGAAAAAATATATACAAGCAGAAGCGTTTTATTGTAAAACTGTTAAACAAAAGTTTGAAAACTGTGGAAAAAGATTAATAAACCTTTCGTTGAGCTTAGATGTTTCTGGATTTTTTTTTGTAATTGTAAGGCAACTTGGTGGAAAATATTGAAGAACAGAGATGATTGGAGAGATATGGGGGAGACCTTTTCCCAGCAGCGGGACGACATAGGACGACACACAGACATAATAAAAAAATTGTAAGTTGACTACGATAAAGATTAAATTAATAAAAAAAGTAGAAAGTAGACTAATGTGGACTAAAAAAACTTATTTTGAATGCATTGTCATCTAGTTGTGTGCTACCCTGAAAGTTTCAGTCGGTTAGCTAATTGGGAAGTGCACGTGAGTTGCAAGATTCTACCCGGAACGACAGACAGACAGACAGACAGACAAACAAACAAGTGATATAATAAAAACGTTATAAAAACGAAGCATGATCACAACTGTAAAGAGAAGGCACGGTTGATATTCTTATAGGGGCATCAAGATCCTTTAATAATAATATAATATAAACTTTATTTCAGGCAACTTAAGAATAGTACAGATGGTAAAAACTAATTCTAAGGCCCTTAGAATTAGTTTTTAAGAAATAAATACCTTAAAACTAAAAATACATATTAATAAACTTAATCTAGGTCTGTGTGTCACGGCTAGGGCTTGCATTATCCGCCCCATTTTGTTATCCGGATAATATGGATAGTAGAGCACTTTACTATCCGGATATCCGGATTTTCCGGATAATTCGGATAGTTATCGATTTTTTTTACAAACGGACACAAACGAAGATAATAGTTAAAAAATACATTAAACGTCGTAGCTTTAAGTTATCCGAACAATCACTATTAAATTTTGAATCATTTTTAAACAAGGTACGTAACAAGATCTGAATTTTTCTCCTAAAGCGAAGCGAACGCGATGCAATTTGATGTATTTTGATTGTGAATGCAGATTGCAGATGCATAATGTACACCAAATAACTTATTAAACACCCGACTTCACCCACTGCTGGGTATAACCCTCCCTTTGCGTGTGCCATGCCAATCTCCACAGTCCGCCGGCGCCGCTCACCTCATCCAATTCTGGCCATGCTATGTCGTCCAGCCCGTCGTGCTGCTGGGTTACTGACGCATCTGTAGGTACCCCGTTCTTAGAAGCCGCGCCGTTCAGAAGTTCAGAAAGGTGTTGTAACATTTCTTGGAGATCTTCGAAGGTTTCTGTGACAACTATAAGGTCGTCTGCAAATCCTTAGGTTTAAAGATGTCCTCTATGACAGCAGTAAAAAGTTTGGACAAAATGATGTCTCTCTGTCGCACTCCCCGCTTGATGGGCTCAAGGTTGGTTAAATCGTGCAGTCGTACAAGGAGAGCGTGGAAGATGGCTCAATGTTCGACACTGTCAAAGGCTTTTTCGCAGTCAATGAAAAACATGACAAGAGACTATTTGTGTTCGTGACACTTCTCCATCAGGTGCTTCACCGTGCGGGTGTGGTTCATTTAAAAAAAGCCGCTTCGAAAACCGGCTTATTCTCTGGGTTGCTATGGTATTCATTTAGCTCACGAGTAATACAATTAGTTATTATTTTAAAGAACAATTTATTATTTGTGGCACTTTGTGGCATCGGTTGCCAGCAATAATAACGTTAAGCTCACATCCACTCCAAACACTGGTTGCGCTGCGATGAGTAAAAACGAAAAATTTGTGGTCGTGGGGTATGCGAAAGGCTCGGTGGGTAATACACTATACAAGACGTTAGTATCCCCCCAGTATTGTTTGGTGGAAAAGAACCGAACTCAACACTGCAATTACCAAACTACAACGGTTTCAAAGACTGGCATGCTCTATAACGCAATAACGGGTTGCATGAGAACAACACCGACAGCTGCCATGGAGATAATCCTGGGCCTCGTCCCACTAGACCTCTATATACAACAGGAAGCCACACTGGCCGCCACCAGACTCAAACATCTGAACCTATGGGGGCGCACAAGGAGCTCTCACGCACTTATTCTGGACAGAGCTATAACACACGATCCGCTATTATGTGCCCCGTGTGATAAAACCCCCAGGAAATCGATATCACGGAAACACTACAGAATACAAACGCATGAAAACCAAAGAGATCAGCCAGGAAATAACGAAGTCCGCATCTACACTGATGGATCAAAGACCAAGCAAGGAACAGGCACCGGAGTACACTCACTGGATCTCAACATCAACATATCTATGACACTAGGCTCACACAGCTCCATTTTCCAATGTGAGTGTGTGGCCATAATCGCAGCTGCTACTGCTGTCCAACGGAGAGGGATAGAAGACTACGGTATACGGATACTCTCCGACAGCACAGCAACTCTCAGAGCACTGGAGAGCCATAAGTGCAACTCCAAGCTCATATACGAATGTCACCTTGCCCTTGAGAGTATCGCCGCAAAGAACAGGGTAACTCTACAATGGATCAAGGGACATAGTGGATCACTAGGAAACGATGCCGCAGATGAACTAGCCAGGAGGGGCTCGGAAACACAAGTGGAGGGCCCAGACCCACTTCTTCCTCTGCCGTTCTCCCAGCTGCGCACCTGGATACGACAACACACCCAAAACCTTCACAACGATCGATGTACACTGCTCTAGATCTGCAGACAGTCCAGAGCAGCGGTACCAGCGGCCTCACCACGACTGACACGTCGCCTGATGAACCTACAAAGGGAATGCCTCAAGACAATCACAGGGACCCTGACGGGACACTGCCCCCTCAATAAACACCTGTACAACATCGGTATCACGGACAGCCCACTCTGCAGAGGATGTCTAACCGAAGAAGAATCAGCAGCCCACGTAGTCCTGGAATGCGTGGGCGTAGACCCGTAGACCCCAGGAATCTTCTGCGCTTCTGGGAGGAGCTAGGCTGGCTCCATATCTAGTGAGCCAGGTCATCCCCACGCAAAAAGGACCACCTCTGAGTCCAATTGCGGAAAAGGGAGTCCCCCATACATACATACATACATACAAGACGTTAGTATCGCGATTCGAGCGTGCAACTTTATGAATGTTACAAAAACAAAGGATAAACAGTGTTTCCCTGTTAGATATGTCTACGTAGTGAATATAAATTGTTGTTTTGATGGGTTAATTCCATTTTCAAATCGTATTTTTTGATTATTTTTACTATCCGTATTATCCGAATTATCCGGATTTACTGGTCGTCACTATCCGGATTTGAAAATTGGCGGATATCCGGATAATTCGGATATCCGGATATCCGGATAGCAAGCCCTAGTCACGGCGCGGGGTATCACGTGAACGGGGTACCTTTGAAGACGTCTAAGGGGGTAGTCAGCACGTTCTGTAGAGGTATTTATTCAATAAGACCACTCAGATCACTTTGAACTCGTTAATCTAAGTAATTAGGTACCTACTAATCTAATCCATCTCTAGTTAATGCTAAGGTCTGGAACTCGCTGCCGGCTTCTGTTTTCCCCGAAATCTATAACCTGGGTCTCTTCAAGTCAAGAGCGAATAGGTGTCTTCTAGACCTTTGTGACCCATCATCGTCAGTCACATCGTCGCTTACCATCAGGTGAGATTGTGGCTAATCAAAAGTCTATCTTCAATAAAAAAAATCAAGCAAGCTGATCTAATCATCGGCTGATCCAATTTCGGTGAAATCGTTAATAGATATACTTACCTAACCTTTATCAGAGGTTCTAGGCAAAGTCGCGAACAGCAAAGTAAATGACCTATTCTCTTAAACAGATACAGGTTAACCATCCTATAAATGATTCTAGGCAAAGATTTCATCCTGTAATACAAGATGAAATGTAAGATATAACTTACAGCCCCAGCGTAAGTTATTAACTGGCTAATGAAATCCACGCGGATTTAATCTCTGAGGCGTGTCCCTATTAAATCTACGTACATAATTAAATCTAGCCAGCATGGAGACAGGTCTATAATATGCCTTACATTGTTCCGTATCTATTGTTCTATTTCATAGATGATTTGACTAGTAAATATAATTTGAGTGCTTTTATTTCATAGATTTCTAGGCCAATGATGATAAAAAAGTAAGTTTATATGAGTTAGTGGCCAACTCTGGTGACGGAGTTTTTAGGCCGCCTAAAACACCTCCGTCATGGCTTAACGACTTAAAATCCGGGACCGACGGGACAGACCATTTAATATGCCCTCCGAAGCACGGAAGCGCTCAGCTCGTAATGCCACTTGCTGTCCAAATTGTGACCAAATTTTACGCACAACGTTGTTTAACTTCAACGATCAATCAAGAACGTCTAAGCAAGCTACGCCACGAGCGTTACAATGATGATGATGGGTTGCAAATTTACAATACAATGTCAATGAACTAATTTAGGGGGAGTATAAATCTACAGATTATTTTCCACTCTTTGTTTACTTTTATTGCTAACAAAATGTAAACTCGTTTTGAAAATGATTGGTTTATTCTCAGGATACAAACCGGTAAAAGATTCATGAATTAAGAAAATATAACTTCTTGAAGTAAACGACTAAGTACTTAGCACAAGTAAGTACTTATGATGATAAGTACCTACTTGTCACGGAATCGCAGTAAAACGAAGGCCATTCGTCTGTCCTCTTACATTTACTAAGGGCATTGCGTATCATTCATTCAATAGAAAGGATCTCGTTTTGCAGAGATTTATATCCCAGATGTCAAATTCATTTGAATTATCAAGAGTAAGGTGGTCATTAACCAGAGATGCAAAACGGCCGCCCATAAAACTGCTTGAATACATCGTTTTAAAGTCCGAAGGCTCGCCTGTCGCCTTGATTCTCTGCCAAGGAGCGTTTATTTTTGTAGCGAAAGTCTGCGCCGGCGCAGCTCGCGGGAAAAGAGCCGTTAGCCGAGCAGCCGGCGGAAACGGCCGAGCACGCCCGAGCGACACGCAATGCGATTGCAACACAGCGAATGTGCCCGCCATACAGCGTTAATTACGTCGGTTTTTAGCGATTTCCGTGCAATTTAGGCCAGGTTTTTTCTCATTTTATGTTAGCTTGGTATTACGTGGCGTGTAATATTGAAAAATTTCAAGTTTTGGTGGTGTGATTGCTGCGTTATTGGTGTTTAAAACTGTTGAATATGTGGCTGCACATTCGCGGTATTGCGGGCCTCGTTCTATTTACATTATCGACAGAAGACGCAGCCCCTCACAGTCAAGAGCGGTTTTTTCTCTCGTTTATTATTATTAACTTGGCTCGGCTATCGTCCCGAGCTACGTTCCGCCACAGTGTACTTCAGCGCAGTGGGCAAGCTCCTTGCAAGTTTAGTGCTATAATAGTGGGTGCTAGAATTCTCTTACACTTTATGGGCCATCGGAAATTCATTTAATTTGTAAATGGATTGAATTGAATGCGGCACAGTTGAATCTAATGCATATTCAACTTGCATTTAAAACCTTTTTGAATAAACATTACAGTTTTCTAGACTAGTATTCGACTATACTAACTTATATTAGACGATATTAACTTACATTTAGAACGGTTGAAGTCAAATAACTAGTTTTAGGAAGTAAGCTCCATAAAGTTATGCATGCTAAGTTTTATACAAAAATAAGGGTTTCATTAAATTTTAAACTTCACATTGTTTAAAAGTTTTAAATTGTTATAGCAAATATGTAACAATTTAAAACTTGGACATTTACGTTTACAACAAAATGATGAAGCTGTTTTGACAGTTTATTTTGTGTACTTACATGTACTTATAGTGTTTAGTAAAATACCTAAGTATGTGACACTACAACAGAAAACTAGCGTGTGTTTTTTAAAGTACGAGTATTCTCCGTACTGAATGCTCTATTTATAGAATAAATATCTATTTGAATACCTAATTAATTTAACTAATTTAAAATATCTCCGAAATCTACCTACTAAAATAAGTGTTTTAGTATGAAAAAAGTCAACTTCATTCTGTAGTCTGTAGCATAGAAAGATCAATACTGTATGCACGTGAGAACGTCATTCTGCGAATAATGTTGTTGCACTGTGGCCTCATGATGGTTCCACGTACAGACATACATAAGTGCCACGTTGTATTATGAGACGTTAGCTTTGTGCCCCGCTCTCAGTTTTGGATACTGGTCCGTGACGAATGTGGATTCATGTGGATTATGGTTTATGCATTTGTGAAACCTTTGGACGAACGACGGGACGATGCAATGAGCGGAGCTAAAAAAGCCGTTATAGGAGATTCACAATATGATTCATAGCGAGATTCTCGTACTTATTAGAAATAACAATGATCTTCTATATAAACAGAAATAATTAAATTTACAATTCTTATTAGGTACAATTCCTATAGTGATTCGTAACGAAAATTCATCTTTTTGATAGTTTTGAAAGGTCAATAAACAGTACGACCATTTTACGATTCTCCACAAAACTGTCAAAAAGATGAATTGCCGCTATGAATCACTATGGGAACTGTAATAGGGATTGTAAATTTTGTGATTTCTAATACGAGAATATCGCTATGAATTATATTGTGAATCTGCTGTAACGGCCTTTTTAGCCCCGCAGTATTTATATTCTGAAGATGTATTCATATTCAGTTGAATTTCTATGAAAGAAGATTAATAAAGCATAGCATTACCTACCTACTTTGTTATTGATTTAGTGAAATGTTTCATAATTTAGAGTGGTCTCATGTTATCAGCTTTTTAGATTTAGCATCAGTAGGTAGATGGTGACTGTCTGTTTTTGGAGGAAATAAATATTATTGTAAAAGTTTAAAATAGTTTTGTATTTTCGTAGAATGATCGAAGTCTTTAAAAGTGTTAGTTACAAACGAATACTGAATACAAAAGTGGTACCCGTATTTTTGGCAGATCAACTTACAGTTTTTAGTTTTAATTATCTGTGAACCAAATTACTATTTAAAGCAAATTTTATTGTCTATGCCTACATATTACCATAGACAACTTAGATTTATTCTCGTATGAGATCGAGGTCTTCGACTCCACTTGTAACTAACGTGATGTGCTTTTCATTAAATTCAAATTGTAAAATTACTTAGTTTTAAAATTACTTAGTTTCCATTCCACCAATCTACAACCCAGCCAGCAGAACAAACTACAGTCCACCCCTGCAGCATTAGAAAAGAAATCCCACACAATCATTTAATTTTTGCACTTCCCATGTTTTTGCCTCTATCTAGCTGTCGCAGCCAACTCAATTAGCAATTTAATTAAACGGCTAGCCTTCTCATTGAACGCCGCCATTCAATTACATGGCTTAGGCGGATAGTTCAATCATTATGGCGTTTCAAACGTTCAACACTTCGGCTGACTGAAAAGCCGCCGTAACGTTGAATTAGTTTGTTCTTTACGTTTCGTCAGTAAAGCAATTAAAAACATAAAAACATTTTGACAACCTAATCTGAGTCTTAAATAACATTTTGTCTGTATGACAGAGGGGTGCAGGATAGACCTAAAATGCATTGTCAGTTTTGTTATTTCTTATACGAAGAATCATATGATTCTGCAATAACGACATTTTTAGCCTCGCAGGGCAACCAACACCATTTAGTCTTGTTTTTTTCAGACATCCATACTCCCTTACTTATGAAAGATGTTTAAAGTTGAACACTGGTTAAACAACGTTCTGTCTCTGTTTGTCATTATCCACAAATAAAGACAGGACGTTGTTTAACCAGTGTTTAACTTTAAACATCTTTCATAAGTAAGGCCCATAGTTTTTAATTTGGAACGTTGATGTTTGATTATTATTGTAAACAGGGCTGGGAGCGTATTCAGTTCGAAAGTGTTATCAATACAGCTACCCTAAATTGAAGAGTTGAAAGGGTACACGACACAAAAGATTATGTGAATCTGTTACTGTAAAAAATGTAATGTAATATGATCATTACTGTAGGTATTCCCAAGGTGCGGTAGACTTATTAAAATAAATAAATAATAAATAAATATTGCTGGACATTTCACACAGCATCATGTAGTCCCAAGCTAAGCAGAGCTTGTGTTATGGCAACCACATGACTGATATACTACTTATATACATTTTTTTTTTGTAAACACATACATAATATACATAGAAAACACCCAGACCCGAGACAAATATTTGCAGATCACACAAACATTTGTCCCACGGCGGGGATCGAACCCGCAACCTCCTGCGTCACAGGCGGGCCTTCACCCACTGCACCACAGAGGTCTTAGTCTTTATTTATTTAACACTCACATATAACATATTGTGCAAGGAGGACTTAATGCTGAAGCATTATCTACCAGTCATCCTGGGCGTGTAAAAAGATTTTCAAAAAGATTCTTTCAGATATTTAGACATTTTTAGATCAATTGAAGATGTCTAAGGGGGTAGTCAGAGGTTTGTCCAAACTCATTTGGTACATAATGATAATTATTATTATGAGATTTTACCGAGGATCTATTTTTATTTTGGTACAATCGCACATTTTGCAAAGTTAACATTCCATACGTGAGAGGTTGCAAGCCCATCGACGCTATTAGAAAGCTAACTGGTTTCCTCACGATGTTTTCCTTTTATGGGAACTACATTACTGATTTATTTACTTTTTTTTAAATCATCATTATCATCACTTCATCACTAGTCACTATCACTACATAGTATAAAACAAAGTCGCTTCCCGCTGTCTGTCCCTATGTGTGCTTAGATATTTAAAACTACGCAACGGATTTTGATGCGGTTTTTAATAGAGAGAGTGATTCAAGAGGAAGGTTTATATGTATAATACATGCATAATATGGTAGAGAAACACTGATAATTTTAGAGGTTTCTAATGTGATGTGTGATGTGACCTGTGCGAAGCCGGGGAGGATCGCTAGTAGTAAATAAATGGTTAATAAAAAATACGAAATATGAAATGGTAGTTATTACAACACGTTTAGTACAGTCCAATCATGGGTAGGGTGTAATTTTTTTTTAGTGCAATCATATAAAATACAACCCTCAATGTCGAGAGTTTTTCTAGTTGGTAACAACAAATTGTGCTATGTCGTGTGGGCCCAGACTAGTAAATTATGTAGGTTGATTACGTCATTCACGCCTACGTTACTCATATAGGTGACATTTCATCTACTGTACGATTATTTATCACCATCATCATGTAGCTACAATCAGAAATTTTACGAATATGAATCAACTAGGTGGTCAACTAGATCAAAATGTGGACATGTACCAAATATATAGGTAATTTGGACATCAAGTCACATAAAATGACTTCTACAAATTAAAATGTACATGTACCTACAGTACGTACAATGGATCTAGGCTAGGCATTTGTGAAGTTAGTCGTTTCGATGCGCAGTAGAAAATTTTGTATGGAAAAGCTGCGCTCAGAAAGTGGTTATAATTGTCTAAAATTTTGTTCTATTTTAATCTGCGTCCCACAGTCGGGTCATGATCATTTACTCATTTTTCAAAAACTAATATGCATTGAGATCTCCATAATTTACCATTATTCTAAATGGGCTTTAAGCTTCCTAGAGCTTAGACGGTTCCTAATTCTGTTGCTCTCTTTTCATTGACAAGAGTGAAAAAAAAACATATTTGAGACTTTGACAGTTGAATTAGAAAAATGTGTCGAATCGAAGGCGTCGATATTGTCCTTGCAACGTTTTATTGCTTTGTGTTGTGTTCTAATGAATTGCGTAATTGAGAATGTACGTTCATATATGTTGAAGGATCAACCGTGTTGGCCGAATGGCACATCAACTTTAACTCCGAAGGTCGTGGGATCGAATTCTGACTGTGCATTAATGGATTTTACGTTTTAAAAAATGTTGTGATTTTGCGCACGCATCAACGCGAGCTCTAAAGAATGAAGGAAAACATCGTGAGGAAACCCGCGGCTTAATCAGCCCCACACGTATTGACGATGTCTTTTCTGTGGATATGGCTGGTTAAGCTGAGAGGATGAATTAGGTACTGGGCACATCCTCCATTTCAGCAGTGTCCCAGGTACTATAGTGTCTCGTAAAGATTGCAAAGATTGCGTCTTGTCTAAATCATCTAGTAAAGATGTTTTTTTAGGTATAAGGATAATTTCTTGAGAAACCAGTTAACATTCTTAAAAGCAGTGATGAATGTCTCGTGAATGTTAATCACTTGCATTGCAATATGTGGGCATGCGCTAAGTGGTTGGTCCTGCCTTTGATAAACCCTATTTAGTCTGGGTCCCTAGTAAAGCTAAAAATGAGATATTGTGCCCCTAAAAAAATAGGAGACTCAAAGTTTCACACAAAAAATGAAAATAGGTATAGTTCGTTCGTGTCACGTAAAAAGATCGCTGGCAGAAAGTAGGGGGTGTGTTTTGTCTCTTGTTTGCGCATTGGTTACCTATTCGCAAACATGAGACAAAACACACCCCTCCACTTTCTTCCAGCGTTCTTTTTACATGACGCGAACTATACATAATCATGGAATTCTAACGTATCAGAGGAAAAGTGAGTAAGAACTTTTGTGTTAAAATAAACCTGTGCGGTATCATTAAATTGCGAGGCGTATGCTTGAAGTATATTTCCGTATTTTATTGCTATTGGAAGTATTTAGTTATGATTACTTAAGGTGCTAAAATACAAAGTAGGTACGGTTGGAAACTGATATAAAGTTGTACGTAGCTATCAATTTTATGAGGACGTTTTTCATTCTACTTCAACAACCTTTAATAAGAAAACCACTTCTGAAAATAATGCATATGACACTGTCTTGAGAGATAATGGCGTTGATTCCGTTGAACACTAATTAAATTGTGACTAAAATCGCTAGCTCTTATTTCGTTCACGCTAAAGACCAAAATAAAACGACAGCCTGACTGATTTTTAATTTTTTTTAATGTAGCCACTTGTAACGTAACTACATTTCCCTTATGTTAATATAATGAATGGTCACACTGGACAATACACGTGGAGTTGACTAAGCCGTGGATTTTCCCAAGATCTTTTCATTTTTCTTCATGTGTTAACCACAGAACACATCACACTATCACACTAATATTATAAATGCGAAAGTTTGTATGGATGTATGTTTGTTCTTCTATAGCACGACAACCGCTGAACTGACTTGCTTGTTTCAAACATAGATAATGACGGGGAATAGGACATAGGCTACTTTTTATCCCGGAAAAATGCACGGTTTCCGTGGGATAAAAAAATAGTAGTCCACGCGGGCGAAGCCGTGAGCGTCCGCTAGTTACTAGATAAATGCTAGTTTTTTAACAAAATATCTTGATACTTGCGTAATATAGTAATGGGTGGTTATCGCGTTCCGGGCAATGAGCAAGATCGTGGAGGAAATTATAGATATACTTGACAGGTGAGATCGGTGGACACTACTATTATACTATTGTCTACGCCAGTATTCCGCAAAGGGTGTGCCGCGGAAAAATAAGGTTACCTATCTTAGTTAAGCTACTCCAAATTTGGACTACATTTGCTCAACTAAACAAGCTCATGTTTCGCATAAAAAAATGATTTTTCATTTATGGTGTACCTCCAAAATTTTCCGATTTTCTAGATGTACCTTGAACACAAAAAGTTTGCGGAACACTGGTCTACGCTACGGCCACTATTCTGCCATTCTAAAGAAGGTCGTAACTCGTCACTCACAATAAGTTCACAGTCCATAACGCATCTTCGATACAAAAGGGTTACAACTTGAAAAACCTTAATTTTTAGGAGAGCGAAAATAAACGCACAGTTTCGACAAATGGTCTATTATTATGCATTCTTATTTGAAAAGCTAAAAAAAGCGCTACCTAATAGCAAAATTTCGGTTTGGATATATTCAGAGAGAGTGGCATCGTTGCGGTTTGGTTTGCAATAATTTTAGTTACCACTTGAAATTTTTTCATGCTAAAAAATGAAAATAATTCCGGGGACCTGAAAATAAACTACGTACGTAGGTTATGTTTGGTAGGCACGTAAGGTACGTACCTAATTGAAAATAAACAAAATAGACACGATTTAATGGATTGCATGCATGCCTGTAATCTTTATCATATTGAGCTAGCGTATCATTGTGTAGTGAGTGAACTCAGCAGACGTAGCACGTAGTCAGAAACAAGTCCAAATCTAGGCTATCAACGCAACGGTGCGCGAGATCTAAATTCGGGGCGAACTACTAGTTGTAACGCTATTTTCGTAACCCTATTTTATCGGAGGTCCGATATTATATCAATCTAGTAAAACCCTAGCATGCACAACCTGACAAATTTTCTCGACTCTCGTGCAAAATCGAGTTATCTTGTTACGTCAACCTGCGCTAAATGGTTTAAGGCTGTCACAGATTCTCAGGATTTCAGTAATTTAAGCTCCATTGGCGATCTGGGGATTATCAGAGGTACCTACGGAGGAAGTCCACATTATTATTACTACAGTTTGAATTAAATTGAATGGGAATAGTTAAGATACTCGTAATGCATATTACAAAAATGTGTATTTTGGTAACATTAATGTAGTATCAAAACTACACATGTGACTCGTCATTTCCCTGTCCATAGCCCACTAAGTAGGGTCGACACACCATGTTTTCTTTCTCCATTTCGATCTATCATTCGTCATCTCAGAACACTATGGTATACCTACCTACATGTATGTTGTAAAAGTGTGAAAATAATGGTTATCATAGCGCTATCATCGCATACTATACCTATTTTTGAAGAGCCGTGTTGGCCGAGTTGGTTAGTACCGCGACTTTCGATTTGAAGGTCGTGGCCGTCGTGGGTTCGAATCCTGGCCGTGCATCAATGGATTTTTCGTTTCGAAATATTTATGAGTATGCGCATTAACACGAGCTCTAAACGGTGAAAGAAAACATCGAGAAGAAACCCGCGGCTTAGTCAGCCCCACTCGTATGGTCAATACGAGTGGGGCTGACTAAGCCGCGACTGACCATGTCTTTCCTGTGGCTATGGCCGGTTAAGCTGAGAGGATGTTGTTTAGGTTTGTTTAGGAGGATGTTTAGGTGCTGGGCAAGCCTACTCCATCTCAAACAATGTCCCGGGCACTACAGTGTCCCTTCAAGTGTAGGCAAAGATTGCTTCCTGACACTGTATAAATTTTCTAGTAAAGAAGAAGTCCTATATAAACGTTACTCTACTCTATGTTTTTTACTATTATTTTGACCGAAACATAACATGAATTTGACGATACCAGTATGCTTAGATAACCTAAGGCCGTCAAAGGCATACAATGGCGTCTATCCGTCGATCGTTCCGACGTTTCGTTAGATAAAGATAATGAAAGTCCAAGGTCTTGTTGCGCAAATATGCGGAGACGTCTGGCTCTAAGATAAACTGAACGCTCTCAATTATAAATTATACACGGCTAGCTTCAGCCCGCGGTTTTGGATGAAAACCGTCTTCAGACACGTTACTTTGAGCCGACTTCAAACAAGGAGGAGGTTCTCAATTCGTGGGAATCCTTTTTTTTTTTTGTGCTTTTTTTATGTAGGTATGTTCACCAATTACTCGAAGAAGGGAAAGTGAAAGGGTATACTTTCCGATCGATGCCATAAACATTTGGTGAGGATTTGTTGAGGATCTTCGGAGTTATGAACAGAAATGCACCTCGAGAGTGCAGCAAATTGCTCAGCATAAAAAAAATTAATAGGAGGCGATCTTTACCTACACTTAACGGGACACTGTAGTGCCTGGGACAATAATGAGATGGAGTAGGCTTGCTCAGCACCTACACCATTCTTTCAGTTTAACCGGCCACATAGGAAAGACATGCGTCAATACTTTGGGGCTGACTAAGGCTGGATTCGACCAAAAATCATCTTACTCCAGAGTAACTACCCGACTTAATTCGAAATACAATTGTTTAGAAAGAGCAACCGAACATTATGATTTGCATACAAATTATCCTGGTTATAAGGTGTCAACTTTACAATAACAAAATATTCAAATAAACAGTAGTTTACTCTCGAGTGAAAACTTAATCCAGTTTGGTCGAATTCAGCCGCGGGTTTCAGACTATGTCAACAGTAAATGCAAAAACTGAAAAACTAGACAACTATTTTGACGATGCAAGCTATTTTTTGCTAGCAAGCTAGTTCGTTTTTGCAAAAAGGCAAATCAAATGAAGCCGAATCACGACTGCGTATTCTGTGTAGTAAACAACTAGGGAGTGGACACATTGCGTTTTTTGCAGCGCGTGTATCGGTACAAACGCGATGCAAACGCATTGCCCTCCCGGTTCGCTTTTGTATGGAAACAAACGCGCTGCGAACGCGTTTGTATCGATATAAACGCGCAGCTCAAAAACGCGCTGCGGAAAACGCAGTGTGGCCACTCTCTAAGAGTAAATTTATTCTTTCCATTATCGCCCAGCCAAAAGTAATAAATCGTCAATCAAAAGTTACTAATTTTCCAATTTTATAGAGTAGTCAGAGGTATGTCCTAATAAACAACGCCAAAATCATTTTCAGCATCGGATCAAATCTAAAAATATTTAAGAGCCTTTCAAAATAAATATAAGGGTAATCCGACAAACATCTGGCACGTGCACTCTTTGCATGTTGTTAGTTTTCAACGTGACAGGCTGAAAACTCATCGCCGATTAGATTATTAACTGGTACCTTCACAACGTTTTCCTTCTCCATTCAGGATTTGCATTAAGTTAGAAATAGAAATAAGTTTTATTTTCGTCACTATACGGTACATGCACACAAATCAAAAATGTTATATTACAGTGACAAGAAAATAGGGCTACCCCTCAGCATTTGCTCCAGCAGCGCCAAGGCTGTTAGAGCGCTGGTTTTCAGTGGCGCCGAAATGAGTAGCGCATCAACTACTATGACACGCGTTTAAGTTTTTATATTAATAGTAGTTAACAATAATTGCCAAAAGAAAAGAGCTAGGTAAGTAGGTATATGAATAAGCTAATAAGCCAAAATTATTTGAAGTTTGAACACAAAATAACAGGTATTAAACTAACAAGTTAACAACTTAAAATGTTTATCAACAAGTTAACGCATACATCTTTGTACGTCTTAAATCTCTCTATACTAATATTAATAACTATACTTCCATACTAAAATAATGAAGCGGAAGAGTTTGTTTGTTTGTTTGTTTGAACGCGCTAATCTCAGGAACTACCAATCCGATTTGAAAAATTATTTCTGCATTTGATAGCTTATCTCTTGAAGGAAGGTTATAGGCTACTTTTCATCATCATCATTACCGTTACTACGGTGGCAACGCCAGTATTTATTATTTTAAAAATCAACCTAAAAAGTAACAAAAAAGCGATTTTGATGTGATGGTGAACAGCCCGAGTTTAAACAAAAGCTGTAAGCTTTTACCATAAAAGCGAAGTTTTCCTTCGCGTAACAGTAAAAGTTTGTTTGGACAACCGGCGTAGAATAGATTGAGCACAAGTCCAAAGAATTCATGTTATTTTAGTAGTTTTATGTATATTTCAGACGATTTAAACAGCTACAGACTATAGTGCATATGCAATGTGCATATGATAATAATTCGATACAACACACTTGCCTATCACTTACACCACGCAGCTTTGAAGGACTTCTACAAAAAAGACATAGTCAATGAGTGTGAACCAGCGGGGCTAAAAAGGCCGCTATAGCAGAATCATATTAGGAATTGCAATATATGCCGTTCTTGGTGTCAATTCTAGTACCGAACTTTTTATCAACCTCAAGTAAAACCTCTACTAAACCTTAGATTTTTGACTGTTTCCTATTCTACTAATGACAAACGACTTAGTTGTGGTGAGGTTTTAGTTAAGGTTTGGACTTTGACAGAACAAAAGAGATGGCCGATTCCTTGAATAAATTTGCCCCACAGATGCCAACAGGAAAGAATGCTTGCGTCATGACCAAATTGGGATTTTTGGGTTTGTTTTTTTATTTTATAATGAGAGTCCATTCATCTTCTTCCTCTAAAAAGTGGGATTTAAAAGTTATTCTAATATAAAGCAGCAGGCTATGACGCCCAGCATGAACGGAGAACCTAGGAAACTATATTTTTAAGGTTCCTATAGTAAAAGCTTTGCTTACGTTGGGGATAGATGGCGCTGGGCATTTCTCCAGAGGGGCCAAAATTTAGGTTCCTCCAGATTATTCTTAAACTGTTCATTATTTTGTAAACAAAAGC
Organism: Camptogramma bilineatum; assembly: GCA_958496255.1. Taxonomy (NCBI): domain Eukaryota; kingdom Metazoa; phylum Arthropoda; class Insecta; order Lepidoptera; family Geometridae; genus Camptogramma; species Camptogramma bilineatum. Next base: position 14,020,205 of record OY292461.1, read on the forward strand.
TTAGATTTGAATGTCTAGATATATTACAAAAAAGGTATCGACAGTGAAATTTCATTTAAATTAGAAGGTAAAAAGATATTTACAAAAAACCTCCAAAAATAGCCATTTTCGACATGTGAAAATGACCTGCGCATAGGAGTTTCTCGTCATAAAATATTCATGTGTTTACTATGTTTAATTGTAATTACTGATATTTATAGATAACAAACTCTGTAATCTAATGCCAAGAAACAGTTTTAATTATTTGATTGGAATTCGATGGTAGATTTAATCAAAATCTTGTCACAAAATATGCATCATTACAGTCGCCAGTTTTTGTTTTCATCGTAATACGTAAACCGGAAGGCATTGAAAGATCGTGTTGAACATCAAATGTCGTGCCCTCCCGGACCAATCGGCCAGAGCACTTCACGGGGAGGCAAGACGCGTCGCATTTCGGAAAGGTGAGCTATTGAATATGATTCTCCAAGGTGTGACACTTTTTTCGTCATTCTGATTTATTACTATAACTATGAAATCAGTGCGTCAAATTTACATTATTTTTTGACTTAAGCTAAATTAAACATGCAGCTATTGATCACTAACATTTTTCTTTTGGTCTGCATTCGGAAATACAAGTTACGAATTGTTTTCTGAAGTTCGTCATTTTTCACAACCTCATTACAAGCAACAACGACAAAAACACGATGACGCGTGTTGCTAAAAATGATGATAACAATGATGATTGTTGCTAAGAATGATGATTTTTGGTTTAAAAAAATATAGAAACACTTACAAACACGTACAAAATGGTCAAAATGGCAGGTGGAGACTCGCCAACTCACAACTGGTTCCCCAAAACAGTTACTCGTGTGGCAAGAAGGGGGCAAAAATACGTGAGTTGCTAGAGGGTGGTCTGATGTATACGTACCGGGTTTTAAACGACGATCACGAGCTCCCTGAGGGTCCAGCTTCACTTCACTTCAGCGTGCCCCACTCATCACTTACGTAACACCTTCCAGCCCCCGAGCAATGCTCTAGCGACTCCACTCCGTCCGGCCGGTGAAGACAACACGGAGGCGGACTGTTTCTCGTCAGTGTCAATCAAGGCAAGCTGAGATGAGGAACAGTGACCTCCCCCTGGGAGCACACGGGTCCGCGGGGTCGCTACTCATTCGACACCTCACCTCAAAGGTGCCCTGCGGGCTTATTGTTATTACTATTCCTTAATTTTGAGAAGATTTACTTTTATGTCTAATGATAGGAGGTATTAGGTAATTATATCTAAAAAAAACCTGTCAAGTGCGAGTTGAACTCGTGCGCCGAGGTTCCCGTAGATACCTACCCATTATACCGCCATAATAAGCTAGTCCTCTGAACTGTATGAGCACCCATACAACTCAGAGGACTATCTTAATCGGTGTCAAGTATGTATGTATGGGGACACCATTTAATTTTCAACTTTTTTTATTTTTGGGATTTTTTCCTTTATTTCTGCTGTAAGACCTTGCTTTTTGCCGAATTTCGTGACTCTAGGTCAACAGGAACTACCATTTAGGTTTTTGACCCAAAACCTATAGGGTACTTCCGGTTGACCTAGAATTGTCAATTTTGGTGAAAAGCAAGGTTTTATAGCACAAATAAAGGAAAAATTCCGAAAAGTAAAAAAAGTTGAAAATTAAGGTACATTTTGGTACCTACAAGTATTCACGAAAATCTAAATTTGCCCATATCTTTTTATCGTGTTAACTCAGGACCTTGATTTTTATACACCTAATAGGTACTATAGACCTCAGTGTATAGTATTAATTTCAACTTGCTAGGTCTACCCATTCCTGAGAAAATCGATGGTGACACATGGACAGACAGACAGACAGACAGACAAGAAAGTTATCTTATAAGGGTTCCTTTTTATTACCTTTTGAGGTACAGAACCCTAAAAGTAAGATTTTTTAAGGAATATTATAAAAATAGGCACCGATTTAAGAACATGGTGATTTTGTCAATCCTTACAAATCCTACTTATTTACATAACATAATACACTTAGCTAATTTTGAGAATATACAATTAGCTATTTTATACTTAGCTAATTTTAATCTATGCTGTTATGATCAGAAACATGTGTTTTTGATGGATTTATCATTTTTAGCAACACACCGTCATTCTTCTCTACAATTTAATCATTTTTCTCACTTAGGGTCATTCCTAGCAACCGACAATTTTGATTATCTCCTAAAATATCAGTTAATTTGATGGATACCCCTCGTTAAATAACTTATTTTTAACATACAAATCATTCCAGCATCAAAGATTAGACCTAAACTAAAGGGATAAAAAGTGACTAAAAAATCGTCAAAAATAACAATTTGAGGAGAAATGCCCCGCTGTGTGAACATTTACTTTTTCATTATTATAAGGACTAGCAGAATTTTAAGTGAAGTAGGTAAGTATAGAAAATAAATGACGCACACAGGTGCTCCCAGTACCTACAATTTCAAGTAAAAAGGAAAAGTACTTAGGAAAAATTGGGAATTTCATCAATAAAATTATCTACACTCGTGTGCAGTGATTCTGTACTAACCGCCTAAAATAAAATATGATATCTATAAATAAATAAAACAAAAAGCCTTTTATTTCTCTATAAGGTGGAGTGCCGTAATTGCAACTATCCGGTAATTGCAACTGGACTCAATAACTCCCTCTAGGATCACTTTTTTGAACATCGATAAATGTGGTATTGAACTTCTTCTAAAAGTCTCAGTCTAAAAATATAGATGGCGTTGATAGGACCAAAACTGACAAAATGACAGGCCTTTTTGTAAAACTGCAAATTTTTTGGAAGTGATGCCGCTCGGACGCTCTTCGTAATTTATTGAAAAAAAATGTTTTTTGTGGTTTTTCGCCGGTGTGTTCACAGTGAGAGTGATTATAAGACACAGTACGTTGTTTTTTATGTGTTTATTGTATTCTACGATAAATCTACTCAGAGTTATGGATGCAGTTACATTTGCCAGACAAAAAGTGCATAGTCTTGTAATTGTAACCATTTTGTTTCTTTTTTGACAGTTGCAATTTAACGACCGGTTTTGTATGAAGTTTGAAAAACCTAGTGATGTAACAATGACGATGACTATGTCGATACGTAATATTTTATTGAAAGGGATACTATCTACTTCCATACTATGCTATGAGTTCTTAGCAAGTAGTTTGAGTGATTGAGTCCCTTCATTATGTTGGCGCTAGCGGAGCTTTTTCAAAAGTCGTACAATATGTGAAACGAATATAAAAAGGCTGTTTAACTTCTAAAATATTAGGTACTTATTGCGATTGAAATAAAGTTAGAAAAAATAATTAGTAAAAGTTAATAGAAGACTTTAAAGATAAGATTAAAAGAGGCTGTTTCATAACTAAAAGATTACTGTGATTAAAATAAACATCGAGTCGATAAAAATCACGATAAGGTTCCCATCACTATTTGTAGTAAAATAGTTGCAATTACCGGATTCTTTGCTGAAAAGTGTTTTCGCGCAAAATTTGACATTAATAGCAAGGGCATAGCTATTTAAATCGAAAGAGCTATATTCAAGGCATGTGTTCTGTATTTTCCTGTAGTAAGCGCCATAGAAAAATAAGAAGTAAAAACAAGTAGTTGCAATTACCCGCCAAAACGGGTAATTGCAACTATTGCTCCCTCTGTCATGAATTTATGCAATAGAATTTTATTCTCTATTGCTTTACTTGATTCATAACAATGATATAAATCTACATAAAATTTACTATAGAACAGATCTTTCAAAAAATACATTTCTGATATAAAATATAGAATTATCAAGCGATGAAGTTAGGACTCCACTTTTTTTAGTTGCAATTACGGCACTCCACCTTAATTAACATTTTTTTCTTATCACTAATGCTTATAATCTAAGTAGGTACTAGAGAACCCCTAAGGTGAAGGCTTCCTCCAAAGCCAGCCATCTGTCCCTGTCTTGTGCTACTGGGAGCCAGTTTGGTCCAGCAGTTTTCTTGATTCCCAGCGAGCGTATGGTCTTCCTATGCAGCGTCGACCTCTTGGACCCTCCCAATTTGTCACTCTCCTAGTCCATCTTCCATCTTGTAGACGGGCTACATGTCCAGCCCACTTCCATTTTAGTCAGTATGCATATCCCAAGGCGTCAGTACTTTTTGTAATTTTAAATAAAATATGATAAATCCTCATAAATCACATCACAACACAATCACACAACTGAAACTCAACGAAATTCCTTTTACATCTGTCAAATTCTTGTCCGTCTGTTTTGTTTACTATTTGAGTGTCATGTCAACCGCGAAAAAGAAGGTAGGTCTATCTGATAAAAATATTCTCTGTGATACCTAATAGCCCCTCCAGACTCTCGGCAAGAAACCCCGACAACACCCGAGAAGCGTGAGTGTGAGGAGTTTCTCGCCTTCTTGTTCTCGCGCTTCGGTGTCGGTACCTATTTTTGGCCGAGACAAAGGATTTCAAACAGATTACGAGTGAGAAAATTGAGAGTGTGGATAATTTGTTTGTTCTTCGAGAAGTCTCGGTGAAACTTCTCGCCGTGAGTCTGGAGAGGCATTACGGACTGTAGTACCGGAAGTGACTAAAGTTACTAATAAAATAACATAATTATATTCCCACAGGGCACGAGATATCTAAGTATTCTGTATGTACCAGTTAATTTTGTGATATTTTATTTAAATAATATTATTCAGACGCATAGTCTAATTCGATATTCGGCTCTGGGGCAGGATCCGGCCAAATTCTTTTTGAATAGCTATTCTACTATTCACCAAATGGCTGACATTTATGAGATCGAACCAAAACGCAGCGGAATGATTGACGTTGTCATCTAGAAGAATTGGGGGCTTGTCTCTTTCAGTCTATGAAAAGACAACATATAGTGCAATTCCTATTGTGATTAACCCGTTGGGAGTTGCTGGAATTCTTTATATGAATCATAAATGATTCAAATTAAGTTTTTTTCTCGTCACTCTCATGTCTATGAAAAGAGACGGTAGGTATACAATACAATTCTGTTGAGTTGTTTTTTATTTTTTGCATGCTATCTTCTCATTTAAATTTTTTAAGTGAAAATAACTTTATTTAAATTTATACCTATTAGTTACATTATATCTGTTATTATTATTTACTAGCGGACGCCCGCGGCTTCGCCCGCGTGGACTAATACTTTTTTATCCCACTGGAAACATGCATTTTTTCGGGATAAAAAAGCCTATGTCACTCTCCAGCCCTCCAACTATCTCCACACAAATCACGTCAATCCGTCTCTTTTTTTTTTGACGTGAAAGCAGGACAAACAAACAAACAAACAAACACACTTTCACATAATATGGGTATGGATTTTCATTTCCAAATCACTTTTCGTCAAAGGTTTTTGTAAACGCATTCTTTTTCTGATTTTACTGTACTCGCATTTGTTCCTTTACTGAACTTTTTAATAGAACTGCGAGTTTATGGTTTCCCTTTGTTTTCCATCTCTGTTTTGAGGACGGTATAATTGGGTTTTCATTTTTCTGTAACGTGGAATTCTAAATACTTACGAATGTTGCAAATGCACGAATGTTTGGATTTGCCTACACCAAATTAGACGACCTCTGTGGAGCAGAGCGTAGGCCCGCCTCTATCAGGTTGCGTTAGAATGACGTTAAGCTGTGACCCAGATATAGGCGGCCCTTTAAACCCTTTCAAACATCAAGCCAATTTTATTAAGAGTTGTGATTTTCATTAGAAAATCATAAGGGCTTGAGTACCGGCCATAATATCACACTAATATTATACAGTGTGAATTTTTGAGACGGGGCAGTAAGGGCAGCTACCTTAACCAATGTAGCTAGAGGAAAACGTTCTTAGGAGACTATCCTTAATATATAAGTCTTAATATCTTCAAAAGTTAAGGATAGTCTCCTAATAAAGTTTTCCTCTAGCTACAACGGTTAAGGTAGCTGCCCTTACTGCCCCGTCTCAAAAATTCACCCTGCATACTCATGCGAAAATTTGGATGTTTGGATGGATGGATGTTTGAATGTTTGTTCCTCTATAACTCGACAACCACTAAACCGATTTGGCTGAAATTTAAAATAAAGATAGTTAATGACCGGGAATAGGACATGGCTACTTTTTGTCCCGGTTCCACGCGAACGAAGCCGCGGGCGGAAGCTAGTAGCCCTATATATTGCAAAGTTAACATTCCATACGTGACAGGTTGCAAGCCCATTGACGCTATTAAGAAAGCCAACTCTCTCACGATGCTCCTTCACCGTTTAGAGCTCGTGTTAACGCGCCTATAAGTTTTTCGAAACGAAAAATCCATTGATGCACAGCTGGATTTGAACCTACAACCAGTGGGCTTAAAAAGGCCGAGAATCACAATAGGAATTAAACTATAGTAGTCTCTTTTCATAGACAGAGAGTGATAAGAACGGCATATATTGCAATTCCTATTGTGGATCTGCTATAGCGGCCTTTTTAGCTCTACAGTTTTTCTCACGATGTTTTCCTTTACCGTTTCGAGCTCGTGTTAATGCGCACATAAGTTTTTCGAAACGAAAAATCCATTGATGCACGGCCGGGTTCGAACCCACAACCAGATCAGATCGAAAGTGTAGGCCCACTCGGCCAACAAGGCTCTATTTTCGTAGTTATGGAAAAATCCAAGGAGACGTTCTATTAGTCGAGTCGGCCGTGCATCAATGGATTTTTCGTTTCGAAAAGTTTATATGCGCATTGACACGAGCTCTAAACGGTGAAGGAAAACATCGTGAGGAAACCAGTTAGCTTTCTAATAGCGTCGATGGGCTTGCAACCTGTCACGTATGGAATGATAACTTCTGCAAAATGTGGGCATGTACCAAATATGTATTTGGACATACCTCTGACTACCCCCTTAGACATCTTCAAACTATCTTAAAAATGCCTAAAAAGATCTGGAGAATGTCTACCGCGCCTTGGGGATACAGTCGTGATCATATTTTTTTTTTTTTAGTTTAATATAAAAATACTTTTTCGAATTCCGTAGATTCATTTCCAATGTGCTCAATAGTCGTATGAGTAACGTGACCATTTATTTTTTGGGCCGTGGTCGCCATCGGTGGATTACAAAATAAAATAAAAAGTTTTTTTTTATTTTCGCTACAAAAATTAGCCTTTTTTCCTTTTCAATAAAACTTACCTGTTTCATCAAAATCGGTTCCAGATTCCACGGTGGAGGCGTAAAAAGGATTACTTTCGCATTTATAGGTAGGTACCTAGGGTGATTCGATTGCAATGAATTTTAATTAGTAGGTAAGAAAGGTCTTTTTGAAAAAGCGGGACATTCCCGCCCAAAGCGGGACGTATGGTCACGTTACGTATGAGGCACAAAATCTGTGATTTTTTTCGTAGTTATGTAAAAATCCAAGGACATTCTACTAGTATAGTTACTACGCCTTGTGCGGTGAACCACTATCTACATAGGTATGTTAATTAACGGTCTCCATTAAACAGTAATAGGGTCAGCTTCATTAAAACCGCATTAAGCTTTGATTAGCAATGCTTCCTGAACACTAGGTAACGATAATAGTTGTTGTGTACGGACTTGGCTCTGACTATCCTGAGAAAGGCAGTAATTCGATAGTATTGTACATTTTTAGCTACTAAGTTTCACCCAGATAGGTGGGCCGGAGTGGTGACGGGTTGGATCCTGGTGGATGGCAGGCGACCCCGGGGCAGGCCTAAAAAGCGCTGGCGTGATGACCTGGACGCCTTTAAAGAAAACTGGAGCGAAACTGCACAAGATCGCGATGGCGACCTCCGTCATGGCTCAACGACTTAAAAGCCGGGACCGACAATTTAACGTGCCCTCCGGAGCACGGAAGCGCTCAGCTCGTAATGCTACTTGCGGTCACCTATCCGAATTGTGACCGCGCACAACGCAACGCTACGCCACGAAGTCCAATGCAGTCCTCCCTTACTTCCATTAAAGATGATGTAATGCTTGCATACAATTACAAGTGATTTTTATGAAATCACTAGCTTACTCTACCCGGATAAAAAGTAGCCTATGTCCTATTTCCAGTCGTTATCTGTTTATATTTAAAACAGCCAAATCGGTTCAGTGGTTGTCGAGTTTTAGAGGAAAAAACACACTTTCGCATTTATTAGTGTGATATGTCTATCGAGGAGGGGCTGATCTACCTCATTTTCCAATCCGTAGTCAATATAAAACCTTCACCAAGGGTTACATGCTTTAATAGCTAAATGACCTGTTTAATGCCACTTCAACTCGCTTATTCTGAGATCTGCATGCTGATTAGCATCCGATTCGACGATTTCAGTCGGAAAGTTGACGTTTTTTCAGCGAAGAAAAGTCACTTTCCGAGTTCGAAATACTTCCGAGAAGGTCTGAATCGCACTGCTGTTGATGACTCTTCTTCTACGGGTTTTTCGTTTCAGATTCTCCCACGCAGTGATATCCTAATCAGCTATACTAATATTATAAAGAGGTTAGTTTCTTTGTAATGGGTAATCTCTGAAAATATTCAACCGATTCTATTATGTAATTAATAACTAGAAAAGTTACATTATTCCTGCGTATAGGCTACGTTTTATCCAGGTATAGATAGCGTCACATAAAAAGAACGCTGGAAGACAGTGGAGGGGGTATGTATGCGCATGGATACACTTGCACACGAAAGTAATAAACCTATTTTTTTTTTGTTTGTTTTTTTGCTATGGAAAACCATTTTATAATGAAAAACTTTTGTGCTCGATATTATTAATATGCCTAATTTTTCTAAATTGCTTACTGCGCAGCTTGACAGCCAGCGTTCTTTTTACATGACGCGAACTGTACCACAAGAGCGAAGCCTCGGGCAGCAGCTAGTCAAGAATAAAAGTATATGAAGTTTTATGATACGAATAACTGATAGTGAACGTGTGGCGACATCTGTCGGATGTTTATGCAATGTGAATTTACGTAGGACGTGGCCTGCGCAGTTGTGTCGATGTTTGACATTTTGTCCTCTGTAAACGAACATCTAAATATATTAATACGAAACAACGCATCTCTTAGTATTACCTTATCTTTATCGATAAGGGGTGTATTTCAGGAGACTTCAGGTCTTTTGGGCTTCTAAGCGACGGATATAGTAGAAATAATGTCAAAAATGTTGCTGTGTGAATATTTACAATCTTTCATGTTTGGAGTTTGTTCTTTCACTGGACTCATTTCTGAAATTCAACTGAAAAAGCACGTAATTTTGAAGTACAAACTTAAGACTAGAGTTACTTACTCTAAATTTTAAATAACTGTAGAGCAACTTAACTCTGATATTACGATTTTTTTATAATGCTACATATTTTACATAGCATCGGCATCATTGTATTGTAGCCCCAAAGTAAGCCGAGTGTTATGGGAACCCCATATCAGTCAAATTATGCATATTAAATGTTTTTACTACATAACTACATAAGTAAGTAAGTACATTTATACACAGAAAACACCCAGACCCGAGACAAATATTTGTAGATCATACAATAATTCCGCGGCGGGGATCGAACTCGCAACCTCATGCGTTTCAGGCGGGCCTTCACCCACTGCGCCACAGAGGTAAGTTTAAAACAGTATTAGGAGACAATCTATGGCCATTTAAGATAAGATAAGATAAAAGTTTGACACAAACAGAGGATATAGAACAGTAAAAGACACGAAGAAATTTATAAACATAAAATAAAAACAGACCATAAAAACATTTGCAATATTTCCATACAACTTTGGGCTTAATCGGTGAATCCCTTCTACTTGTGAATTACTCATTTTCTTTCATTTCATTTCATTTTCATTTAGGATTTTCTTAAACTTTAAGGGGCCGGCGATACAGGAATTTCCATACAAACGTAATACCAAAATCATTTAACATTTAAGCATATTTTTATCAGTTTTGTTATTATTTAGATTAAGGCAGCATTTATCTATAAAGTGATCAAAATATGCTCAAATTATTTTTTTGTAAGTACATATTACGTTTGTATCGACAATTCGGCTGTCGCCGGTCCCATATGACAGTGAAGATATTAGTTTACAATCTTTCAGGTCACTTTAGTCTAAAACTCTAAAGAGTGTTGTAAAACCGCAAAATTTTAAAAAGCAAGCGAGAAAAATCAGACTTGAGTCAGATTTTCAAGAATAAATAATTTCTTCAAGGAAATCTTCAGAGAATAATAGTAAATGTGCTTCGATATAGCTGTGCTGCATTATTCGATGCAAAACGTGACTCTATCTTGTAAACATCTAACGGTGCCTTCCGTCCGTCTAAAAATAAATCTGTATCAATGCAGAATGTAGGAAGTTTGCATTTCAAACGAATCTCGCACTCATTTATAAATTCGAAAGTTTATAAGTCTGTATTCATGTTTGATAGAGTAAAGTAAAATTTATTGCATTAAATATATGGTATTGGTAATATGAGTTGTCTAAATTTAGTTTAAATTATTGTTACTTCTCTTTAGTTTAATAAGCATGCAGTGTTTACCTGTAATTGGTTGTGCAATTAGCGCTACACTGTACTCTAAAGTACGTTTTGTGATGTAAGTAAAACTTGTATTGTTGTAACAACTGTCGGTAGACCTTTAATAAATAAAATAAAAATAAAATAAAATACATGTTGATACATAGATATTTTTGTTCTGCACTTAATTATGATAAAACTAGCTGCTGCCCGCGGCTTCGCTCACGTGGTACCCGGGTAAAAAGTAGCCTATGTCACTCTCTAGCCCTCCAACTATCTCCACACAAAAAATCACGTCAATCCGTCACTCTGTTTTGACGTGAAAGCAGAACAAATAAACACACTTTTACATTTATAATATGGGTATGGATGTATTCTGCCATGTAATGGCATGCAATTTTTTATTACAGAATTAAATAAAATTGAATGTTACTTTGTTATGTTAAAATAGCGTAACTAATTTGGACGAAATTTGAAAGGGATATAGCTGAAACCCGGGATAAACACTTGATTTCGCATGCGGAATGACAGTAAAGCAGTGGAAATCATCTACGGCGAAACTTACTCGACGAGGCGAAGGAAAGAAGGTTATGTTTTTGAGTGCATGTCTATGGGTACGTCCAAACGGATTGATGGAATTTTAACATGAGCTGTCGTGATTGTGTCGAGAACATTTTAATCAAAGTAATGATTTTTTTTTTTAAAGATAAGTTGAGTTAGTACGGCTAGTGGCTTGAAGTGGTTTTTTGTACCTAGGGCAAAATTATAGGTACCTAATCAAAATTGCAAATATAGTTGATATTAAAATATTCAAAACCTGAAGTAAGTTTTTAGGCTGACTGTACTCGTGGCCTAGACTGACTAGACTTTCGTAGCGATTGGAAGGTTGATGACGTTTTTTTCTTGTTTTTTGTACAACAGCAGTAGATTTGACATTGAACGCATGTTAGTGAAGATGTTTGTCTAAGTTTTATTTGAAATTGATTTCAGGTTCTGTATCCACTTCGGCTAGACCGATTTGGATGAAATTACAAAATTATAAAGAACAATAAATAAAGGCTACAATTATGGTATGAATAGGGAAAACGCCGAAGCTATTTAAAATTATGTTTATTTTTTCCTTTGTCATTTATCCAAACTATAGAAAAGCTACGTCAGTCGAGTGAGTCCTTTAACATCATTTATGAATCATAGCTAAAAATGGCGTATGCTGACGCACATGGTTACCAAAATTGAAACATTAGGACGCTATTTGTTCTTTATTCTGAGGCAATAAATTTAGCAATTCAATGGTTTTGACTTTAAGAAGGTACATAAGCACTTTCAAACAAGTATAACCCATCGTGAATAATGAACTGCATATTTTCGACGCAATACAACTCACGCGCATTAAAAAGTTATCTTTATGCGCGCATGGCATTTACAGACGCTCGATCGATCGATCATTTGAAAATCGAACCACGCTATGTAAGTTATAAAACAAAATGGCGGACCGCCGCCCAGCTCGGCTCTTATCGGCAATCGTCGGCCGCATTCCTGCGGCAGCAGAATACGATGCAGTTAGTAAGGCTGTGTTTTGAACTGAGTCACAGACACGTTGGCTGTTATAGGGTAGTGTTTAGTTATTAGGGTAACTATAACTATCATGCAGGTGGGCGACCGACGCGGATAGTGCCGGTTTATTGGGAAGTGCATTCTTATATTGAATGAGAATGCCGGCCTCGAAGAAAATAATTACAATTTTGAGAATATGTAAATATGCAATCATAATGTGCTTAAAACGATGAATGAAAACATGAGCAAATTCACAGTTTCGTCAGCTTCATGTTTTGACTATGACTTTCCTGCGGACACAGCTGAAAGGGTGATAGGTATATAACTACAGGATCTGGGTATGTTACTTCATAAATCATTTTCCCATTCTCTGCAGGGTCCTTATATTACGTCAGCATAAATTGCCTCCGGGTAGTATATCAGCTTGCCAAACCTATCGACTACAATAATCGTAGTGAGAGATATTTGGTGGTAGGTAATCAGTAACAACAGTTCACGTAACAGTTAGTATATACACAGATAGTTTATCAGTTATTACGGTGTGTTGCGGAGTGGCAACGTCGCAGATCGCAGTCACCGTGGCGATTGTTCTGCTCTGATGTGGCAAGATAACATTGGAACTGGAGTAAATTTACTCTTTTCGTCGTATTTTTGATTAGTTTTATGGTAAGGCCGGCCGTGCATCAATGGATTTTTCGTTTCGAAAAATTTATATACTTACGCTTTAACACGAGCTCTAAACGGTGAAGGAAAACATCGTGAGGAAACCAGTTAGTTTTCTAATAGCGTCGATAGGCTTGCAACCTGTCACGTTTGGAATGTTAACTTCTGAAAAATATGGGAATGTACCAAATGTGTTTGGACATACATAACTCTGACTACTCCCTCGGACATCTGTCGTGATCATAATTCATTTTTTTATGGTAAGGGCATTTTGTTGTCCATGTCCCTCAGAAGTCGAGGGTTGTTAATGCCACTGTTGCTCATTCATTTTGTGGTTGCGCAGAATCTCGCTTCGTCAATCTTTTAACAATGACTAAGTAAGCTATTACGAGCGATTCGGCGGTGGTACAGATCGCGGTATGTAAAATGAACGCTGGAAAAAAGTGTCATATTTGCGCATGGTTTACCTATTCGCAAACATGAGACAAAACACACCCCCTCCACTTTCTTCCGTAATTTGTAGTTTGAAAATCTGTCGAGGGAGATGATGATATCATCATCATCATCATCAGCCCCAGCCCCAATTCAGCCGGGTATATTATAATAGGCTTATAGGCCTATGCGTGTGCCAGTCTCCACTGTCCGCCGCTTGCTTCATCCAAGTCAGTCCCGCAACGAGATGATAAGGTATAGTGCAGATATTTTTTTTTATTGATTAGGACCTTTGTTTAGCCACAATCTCACTTGATGGTAAGCGACGATGTGGCTTACGATGGATCACAAAGGTCTAGAAGACTACTATTCACTCTTGGCCTGAAGAGACCCAGGTTATAGTTTTCGGGGAAAACAGAAGCTGGCAGCGAGTTCCGGATTAGCAGCGTGGATGATGAAACAAATATTTACAGATATTGCATGCATTGCATTTACAATATTTGCTTCAGTATTCGTCGTTTTAATGGCCTTGACATATGGAGTCCATTGGGTCAGGCCTACTGCAGATGCTGTGCTATCTCGGCAGACGACGTAAAATAACGTCTAATGCGTTTAAATTGTTATTTATACTTAAGGTTTCTTTGTGGTAAAAAATAAAGTGTTATCTATCTATCTATCTATCTATTTACCCATAAATTACATAGTTCCTTACATAGTTCCATGGGCCAGACTCCCCAAAATCGGGACATTTCATTCTAAAATTACTCTTGTCCCACTTAAGGGTCCGGCGATAGGCAAATTGTCCATACGAACGTAATACCAAAATAATTTAAAATTTGAGCATATTTTTATAACTTTATGTGATAAAGTGATAAAAAATATTTAGATAAAGGCAGTATTTATCTAGGTTCCTGTTAAACTTTTGTTCCATAAAACTTACTACAGAACAAATGAAAATAAAACATGCCACATTTGGTGTACCTACAAAGATATCAATTCAATTTGCTTAAATTTATTTTTAGGTAAGTTTTTCGGTACAAAAGTGTTCCTGTAACACCTAGATAAATACTGCCTTAATCTAAATAATAACATAAACTGATAAAAATAGGCTTAAATTTTAAATGATTTCGGTATTACGTTTTTATGGAAATTCGCCTGTCGCTGTCCCCTTAATGTTTGGTATTGAAATTAAATAGAAGATCACTCTCCTAGCTGGCCGTGTGAATACAAGCGCATGGTTTGCATTGGTTTGCATAGACTCGCCAAACGTCTGGACGGTAGCATTTACCTTGTATCAATTTGTCTTCGCTCGCGTTGGCCTAGGCTCGCCAAGCATATATAGCAGTATAAGACAGTAATCGATTTCTCTGCAGCGATTTGCTTCATTCAATGCATCGCTTGGCTGGCCTTACGAGATGGGGTGGAAAGCGGAGCTACTTTCTACCGTGCGCCGTTTAGAGATCTCGATGAGTTACTACATTGTCGGCTTATTATCCATACTTGATTTATGAATTGAAACACGCAATTTACTTTTAGTTCAAATGCCTGATCATTTTCTTTATTTCAAACTAGCAGTCCACTTTCGTCTGCGTTTATACTCGTATAATTTCACATTACAATACTGAAATATTTTTTTAAATAGGTGTACAGGGGTTCCAGATAAATAATGGGTACTTACCTATCGTGAAACATCGGAAACAATCGCATAAAATTACAAAAACTATTGAAAAAAAGTAATTTGGAAATAAATATTAGTCATAATTTCAACTTTATTGCAAGCAAATGAATATCAATGTCATTTTTAAGAAAAGCAAATTAGTTGCAATCCGTGCGAGCTGCACAGCTAACGACATGCACTTCTGTCACATTCTGTTTTACCAACTGCCTAGATGCTGTCGATGTCGGTCATATTCGGAAAACACGAAATTAGCTGATGCCCATTATTTATCTTGAAGTACTGTAAGTAGTTGTTCCAGTGATCATTTTTCACATACATATAAACAAAAATACAAAATATACACTCTCTCTTTATATACTTGTATAGAATAATATTTAGATATAACTATCGCTGGACTGTTTTGGATGAAACTTGGAACATATAAGTTGTAACTGAGAAATAAATCTTGGTAAATGGCTTCGTATAAGAATACATTGTCTAAACTCTAAATTATATTTTTATATACTTACCTACTTCAAATTTCATTGGAATCAAGGGTCAGTACTTTCTGCAACCTTATTTTTGCTACACATCAATGACCTTCTTAACCCCGGCATCTTTGGGTACGCTGATGATAGCACAGTTGTGGAATTGTACACATCTGGTCCAAGAGCCAAAAAGGAGGAAATCCAGGCTTTGAGAGAAGACATGGTTGAGCGTATGAATCAAGCCCTTAGAACTGTTTCCGATTGGGGTGACGAAAATCTCGTCAAATTCAACGCTAACAAAACTCAGGCCTGTCTTTTCTCTGCCAAAAAAAGTCAGTTCCTTTTGTCTCCTTCTTTCCGTGATGTATCCATACCATTGGCAGACCATTTAGAGTTACTAGGTCTTACTTTATCTCCTACATTAAACTTTGGAGCCTATCTCGACTCTAAGGCTAAACTGGCTAGCAAAAAACTTGGCATCCTCAATAAGGTTAGGCGGTGCTTCTCACCGGGACAGTTGCTTCATCTGTACCAAGCACAAGTCCGTTCATGTGTGGAGTACTGCTGTCACCTTTTTGACGGAGCAGCTAAGTACCAGCTGGAAGCTTTAGAGTCGGTAGACAGGCGTGCTAAGAGGTTGATTGGTGATGACAAACTTGTTGCCAAACAATTGCTAAGCCTCCAGCATCGCCGTAAAGTAGCATGTTTGTCAATTTTCTATCGGATACATTACGGCGAGTGTGCGCAAGAGCTATATCACCTTATCCCACCCTCCCCCTTCCACTACAGGACAAGTAGAAGAACGGCACACTACCACCCATTCCTCGTGGACATACCAAATATTCGTACACAAAGGTTTGGCTCCACATTCATTATACGTACTGCCCATGAATGGAACTCCCTGCCGCCCTACTTGTTTCCTGAAAACTACAATCTAGGTGCCTTCAAGGCTAGAGTGAATAGATTTCTTCTAGATCGATGTGATCCATCCTCGGCCACACCGTCGCTTAACATCAGGCGAGTTGGTGGCCAAACATAGATCTAATTCCTTTAAAAAAAAAAATTAAAAAAAAAATTAGTTCAGATTTTCAGAACAAACATACATCACTTTCGCATTTATAATTTTAGAGTGATGTGATATCACATGCTCTCTTTTGGCAAAGTTAGCATTCCTTATGTGAGAAGTTCTTGTCGCCGCCTTATTAGAATATAAATTATCATGATGCTTCTTCTTTACCGATTAAAAAAACTTAGGCCTTTACATCTTTTACTAGATGATTTATACAGTGTCAGGAGGCAATCTTTGCCTACACTTAACGGGACACTGTAGTGCCTGGGACAATGTTGAGATAGAGTAGGCTTGCCCAGCACCTACACCATCCTCTCAGCTTAACCGGCCATATCCACAGGAAAGACATGGTCAATACGTGTGGGGCTGACTAAGCCGCGGGTTTTCTCACGATGTTTTCCTTCACATTTCAGAGCTTGTGTTAATGCGCATATAAATTTTTCGAAACGAAAAATCCATTGATGCACGGCCAGGATTCGAACCCACGACCTTCGGATCGAAAGTCGAGGTACCCCTCGGCCAACACGGCTCTGTAAATACCGATTAGATCTCGTGTTAATGTGCATAATATACTTTTAATTCACTGAGGAAATAAATACAGAAAGGCTTTTTTTTAAACTGAAATAGGTTCGCATTTGACCACACCCTGCCTGATGTAAAGCAACAGTGTGGTCTAAGATGGAGCACGCTTACCTAGAAGGAACCTATTGACTCTCGATTTGAGGCTTTACAAAGTTTTCTATTATTGTAAATTTTATGTTAGCGAAAAGAATACCAGATTTAGCGAGCACTTGAGCTATTTATTAACCAACTTAACTAGGAAATAAGTACTTACTAGAAAGTTTTAGTAAACGAGCACTCCAATCATTTGAATGTACGAGTATGTTGCGTGTGATGTATGAGGATTATTATGTAAATTCTAGGTTCATAAATAAAGCGCTTTCATGAATTTACATGTAAATAACATTAGCAATTGGTCACAGTACGTGAAGTGCTTTCTCAACTTGTAAATATATGTTGAGCGAAAAGGAAAAAGATCTACCTCAGTTTATATACTTAAAAGATCATTGGCCGTTTGACGGACGATGGTTCAGGAACATGGCACCGGTTTGAGATCTGCAGAGGCATTCTGTACTATACTCACTTCGAATTCACTCAAGTGACCGAGCTCACTAAATACGCAAGAATGTATTGTAAGTGTTTGTAGTAAGATTCAAATTTCGAATACGAAATTTGAAATCTCACAGCGGACGTTCGAAGTGAGTTTACAGAATGCGCCTACAGCTCTTCGACGTTCGAAGTGAGTTTACAGAATGAGCCTTCTGAAAGTGATCATCCACAGTGTTTAACGCTCGAATATTGAAACGATACTTAACTAGTTCATTCAACTATTTCTTTCATAGATTACAAACTCTTGTTGTATTGTGTAAAGAAAATATGCAAAGAAAGCCATCATTGTTGTTTTCATTTTCATTTCATTCTTGTTATAATTATTAAATAAAATAACTTACTAAGAATTACTATTACAATAAAGTAAGTAAAGCAAGTTCGTATGAGCTAGTGGCCAACTCTGGTGACGGAGCTTTTAGGCCGCCTAAAGGCCTCCATCGTGGCTTAACGACTTTGAAGCCGGGATCGACAACTTAACGTGCCCTGCGAAGCACGGAAGCTCTCAGTACGTACCACCACTGCTTAACTTCAACGATCAATCAAGAACGTCTAAGCAAGCTACGCCAAGAGCGCTTCAACTATTACAACGAAAATATTAATCAAAAGTCTAATGATCTAATTTTGATCAAACATTACATCATGATCAAAGTATGAAGTTAAAGTCGTCATACATTATGCAATAAGCCTACTTGAATCACGACTTATCATCCTAAGAGCTAGGTCTCTCTGTTCTTTAGCGAATGATGTGAAGAATCAGGATAATGAACGCAGTTTGAGGTAAGTAAAGCTTTCTTTTTCGTGATCCACCTTTTTGGAAAATATTCAACGGCAATATAAATGGGGAGCCAATCGCACAAAAGTGATAAATAAAATGAAGATATCGCACCTCCAGAATAGAAGTGACTCAATTCAAAAATCATGATTTTTGGGAATTGCGATAAATGGCCGTTTTCCGCGGGAGAGGGAGGAGAAACTGCCGAAATGAAAGAGACGCAGCTATTATGTATTTTAAGTTCTAACCAAAAAGTAAAAGTTTTTGAATAACTAGCAGATACTTTTTCTTCTGAGTCTTTCTACATATTCAAGTCATTTTCCCAATTTTTTTTTAATTGAGTCACTTCTATTCTGGAGGTGCGATATATAGACATACTGATGAAGAAAAGGAAGATTATCATAACCATGATTTTAAACATTATCTGCACGTCGACAACATTCTTACGTGCTTATTTCATGACCGTTAGCGATTGGGAAAAACTCACGTAGACACTTTACAATTAAGTATTTTTAGCAAACTTCAAAAAAAGGAGGAGGTTTGCAAGTCATCGGAATCTTTTTTTTTGTGCTGATTTGGTAAATTCTTAGTGTAGGGGATGCTTTCCGATTGATGCCACAAAAATTTTGTGAGGATCTGTCGAGGATCTTCGGAGTTATGAATAGAAATGCACCTCGAGAGTGCAGAAAATTGCTCAGCGTATGACATTGAAGTCGTTTTTTTTTATTTTAATTTAGTTACTTGTTTATTATTAACATTCAAACAATTGTTAACTTTTTTATATTGGTAGTTTTTAATATAGAATATTGATAGCTAGTCGTTAGTGGCAAAAGAGCAGGGACATGATTATGGATAAGGATTCAGGACCTATGGAATATGGATTGGATATTATGGAATAAAATCACGTTTTACCTAAAACTTTTAAAACGCACAAGAAAATATAAACAGAATTATTCGGTAACAAGTTAACAACTCAATGTAGATACTAGGAGACAGCAAAATTCAGTTTCGCCTTCAACTGCGACGGAATCCCTGATCCCCAATTATGCTCGGAAAATGGTTTCCACGAACCCAACTTCCATGAGCGTTCCAGGCAGCGATGGAAAACCGTTTTAAAATTAAAAGTTCTATTTATTTTATTTCATTTTTCATGTCACGCAATTCTAACTTCTGCGTAAAATGTAGACATGGGCCGAATATTAATTTAGACATTCCTCTGTCTACCCCTAAGACAGAAGATTTAAGAGTGCAAATGAAATGGGCAAATGAAATAAAATTGGATAGCATTGCATTTCGAGTTCTCTCAAAAAGTCCGTGTTGATGTTGCAGTGGAGCCCCACATATTTACAGAGGCACAAGGGGAGGGGGTGGGATATTATATAGATTTACGTCTCGTATTTTGTAACCGTGCGAAGCCAAAATAAAGAAGAAAAAAAAACTGCGAGTTTTACGTTATATTCTATCTGATGTTTTGCTCTCTGTGGTAAGCTATTTGAAAATTTTAGAATAGAAGTAATGTCAAATATCTAACCAGAGCAAAATCATTGCTGGAAGAAAACTATTTTTAGGGTTAAGCTCGCCTTTGTACATGTCCTTTTATTGTGTAAGCATATTATTTTGTGTTGTGTGTTCTTTTGTGTACAATAAAGAATAAAGAATAGATATAATATTAAAACTGTCCGTAAGCTGAGAGGATCATTAAATAAATAAATAAATGTCTGCGACACAGTTTTAAACTTCTGTAGATGTCATCGATTTTTATTCTTTTAATATAATGACTTAACTTGACTTAACTCAACACATCATAGGCTTTCCCCAGAACCACAACAGACCTGCTTTTACAGTAGTGTCAATTGATGTAGAGGATTTCTCTAAAACCAAAAGCGAATTGCTCGCAACTCGGTCAGAATACGCAATGCGATATTCTTTATAACCAGGAGATACACCGTGGCGCTTAACACGTTCGCAGTCCCCATACAAAATGTTTTGATTTCCTCGTAAGTCCCGCATATTAATTCGATCTATATACGTCTTGTAGTACACGTTAATAATAACAAATGCTAACTGAACACTTCAAAATACCTATTGAATACAAAATGAAGTAAATTAAATCTTTTATTATCATGAAAAAATCAGAACTTTCAAGAGCCGTCATAAGCTCTCTGGGCACGTAATATAAACTTATCGGTATACATGCTCAAACGAATAGTGGAGCTTTGAGGCTAGTTCGTCGTGACCCATATATGGGGCACTGGACTGTGAACGTGTTAACTTAGACCCGAAATACCTGGAATGATACTTACCGTAGAATCCTCACATCCGAAATATGGAAGTACATTCTTTGTCAGAGCTAACGTAACTATCCAATCTGCTGCTTGGTGCTCGGACAATTCTATAGAAACATAACCGTAGATACTCGGAAATGTACAGTCACATTCGTGTACGTACAACTAACCTTTTTATTACAAATCGCATGTTACATCATCATTCTCCTGCCCTTATCCCACGCGTGGGGTCGGCAATCTCTGTATCGCTCGTTTACCTGTTACTAATAATGTTACTTAACATTATTTTAGCAAATTTAGCAAATTATCCCCATAAAATACATTTGGTCCAGTTTCGTAACTATTTTTCATAAGTATTCAGTTACGAAAGAAGATTTTTTTTCACTGATTCGTAATCGTAACTGGTTATTAAAAAGGAATATTTATTTCATGTAACTACGTTACTGTGTTTCATAACCAGCTACGAAACTGGATATTTTTTTTCATGTTTTTCGTAACTAGCTACGAAAATACACCAAATTATTCTGTCAGCCACGAAGTTTGATGAACGTTTAAAGTTTATTATTGATACTTACTAAATCCGTACCCATATTATAAATGTGAAAGTGTGTTTATTTGTTTGTTTATATGTCCTGCTTTCACGACAAAACAAAGCGACGTTGACGTGATTTTTTATGTGGAGATAGTTGGAGGGCTGGAGGGTAACATAGGCTATTTTTTATCCGGGTACCATGCGAGCGAAGCCGCAGGCAGCAGCTAGTTAATAATAAATAGATCTCTGTTCGACATCTAGCGACACATAACGAAAAGCGAATGAACACAGGCATCGACCGACGAAACTGAAGGAAACCCTGAAAGTGCTAAAGACGCAGGTGTAAAGTTTCATTTCAGTGACTCTGCTAGTGGTTCTTTCTTGGTCATCGATTCAGTGAGCCATGACGGAGGCCTTTACGGCTTTAAAACTCCGTCACCAGAATTGACCACTACCTCATACGAACTTACTTTTATAGATTTAGTCATCGAGGTTAGGAATCCGTTTCAGAAACGTAAAAGAAAATGCAATTTTCCTTAATAAGAGGCGATGGGGTATGCATACTAACTTCTGCAAAATGTGGGCATGTACCAAACAAGTATTTTGATTTGTCTTTGACTACCCCCTTAGACATCTATAAAGGATCCTAAGGGTTTGCAAACTATCACGTATGATAGATAACATTTATTTGTATTGCGTATGCATACTAACTTCTGCTAGTAGGCATGTACTGAACAAGTATTTTGATGTGTCTTTGATTTGACCCCTTAGAATCCTTAGATATCTTCAAAGGATCCTAAGGCAGATCGCACACCTATCTGCGCCGAATTATCTATAGTCGAATTGCTCATTGTACGAACTAAAAATATATGAAAAATGACATTTTGACCGTCAATTTTAGTGCGTATAATGAGCAATTCGACTAGGCGTATCGGTTTAGTACGCTCTTCCATATATTTGAAATGGAGTGTCCACAGTTTGCTAGTTTGGCGCGTAACGCTCCAAACTGCGTACAGTGAGCGCAAAACTAGCAAACTGTGGACACTCCATTTCAAATATATGGAAGAGCGTACTAAACCGATACGCCGCAAACTCAGTCGGCCGCTCACAGTTTGCCTACTGGGGACACAGTTTAAGTACTGCCTGAACGGTCGAATCGGACGATTCGACCGCGGGCAGGTGTGCGAGGTTTCATACGATTTCATGTAAGAATTCTAAAATTCGATTCGATCGGCGCGGATAGGTGTGCGTCCACTATAAATGTCTAAAGATCTGAGAGACTGTATTGTATACCGCGGTTATAGGATTAGTTTTTTTTTCGTCTTTGAAAAATCCTGCTCTTCACATATTTTCTTTTTTTCTCTTTGGTGGGTTTACTCGTACTTTGCTTTCGCTGCAGGAAATTATTTTTTGCGTAGTCAAATTTCAAAAATGTCGACCTTCCAAAAAACCTTTACTATCCATTATTCAATACCTGGGACCTCTTTTGTGTGGATAATTTAATTTCGCCTACATGGCTACTGGGTGTTATATGTATAAGTACTTTACGTGATATATGTGTGTAAAGTCAGGAGTAGAACCAACTAGCTTTTAAGACGATTATAAGTGATACACTATGTGATCCTATTCTGCCGTCAGACGTAAAAGGGGCGTATCTTCCTTAAAGTATGTAAGGAAATTACGACCTTTCTACATTCTAAATAGGTCGTGACTTCCATAAAGTAAGTAAGGAAGATGCGCCCTTTTTGATTATGACGGCAGTATTGAATAAATGAATTAGACTTTGACTTTGACCACTATCGCTTAAAATAATGTATTCTTCGTGCTTTTGTTTATTGGTACAGAGCACCGACGCGACGCATCGATTTAATTAACATGAAAGCTAATTATATTATCGTGTTTCAAAGGAAGATTAAACAAAATTAAAGCCGTTTTCGGAAGAAAATTGGATCCATACTTGAAGAGGTTTAGGTACTGTAAGCTTATTTTAGCGTAAGTAAGCTTTATTTTATCAGATTAAAATAATTTCTGAGAATAAGATTATGGCATCAGAATTTATCTTTCACGTACTTTTTCTTCACGGAAAAGGTCACATTTAAAGTTACCCTCCGGTTCCCATAACACAAGCTCTGCTTACTTTGGAGCTACATGATGCTGTGTGAAATGTTCAACATTATTTATTTATTCATCTTCTTTCTACAATAATTGTTCCACATAACATGTATTCTTTTTGCATTTTCTGCACCCACACTTTTCTTAGGCATGTTATTTTTCATACTATCCACCTTTTCTTTGGTCGAGGTAGACCAACCTCACGAACCACCTACATTTATAAGCACTCTTCTACGATAGTTACATGACATTGATCCCTTTCCATCTCCATTATGCTAACCTTAAGTCTGATTCGTAATTTCACAGTACTTCTCTATATCCCGTATGGTCTAGTGGCTAGGATACCTGGCTTTCACCCAGGAGGCTCGGGTTCGATTCCCAGTACGGGAAGACCATTTTTTTATACGTATAAAATTTAATTCTTATTTTGTTTCATTGAGGAATCTCTGTAGTCCTCATTATCATAATTGTCCTCATCTTTTCATTTTTTCGCACCTCTCAGGCTTTCTCTTATGTAGGTACTCATTCCTTACAAACTTTTTTCTACTTTAAGATGTCGACATGATTGATGTTGAAAACCATTGACTTCGTTTTTAAACAAAGAAACAAAGGAATATTTTTTTTCCAATTAATATTTTTACATGAAAAATATCATCCGTATCGAGATTTTTAAAATATTTTTCAACTTTTTTGATGTGTGTAGATTGTAGAACGATTTCAGTTCGGGGCGAAATACCTAGGTACAGTATAACGTACACGGTATTTACGTACCTACTATATTAAATTAACTATACTAAAGGTCAAACAACCCACGTGTAGTTGAACTATACTAGAATACTAATACGTAGTTACACCTACTCGAATCGTAAAGTTTGTGCCGTAGGTGTGATAAACTACGCGGAAATAACTTAAAAACAGTTCCATATAGTACATCCTGATTTTACACATACCTAATAATTGTTTAATATTATCTACAAGTGTATAATGTATTTTGGACGGGTACAAAAAGTCTTTTTTTTACTTAATGTTTTTTCATTTAATTTCTATTACTCGTATGCTGGCGCGATATTTCGCCTTTCGATCCGAAGGTCGTGAGTTCGAATCCTGCAGTGGGATTCAGACCTCGGAATGTATTCTGAATTCAGAGAGTAACGTTTCTTCACTGAAAAATCACTTTCCGAAGTAAATCATTGAATCGGATGCATTTTCGGAAGTCTGAATCGCACTGCTGGCCGTGCATTAATGGATTTTTCGTTTCGAAACATTTAAATCGAAACTTAAACTTGAAATGTTCTAGTTTAAACTTATTTTATGACAACGTTGCAACTGCGTATCGTAAATTTAACTTGTCTATTATACTAAGAATGAAGTCACAAACACCCAGGCTTGAAATTCAGCGTTCGCAGAGGAACACCTAACCTCTTACCTACTCGTCTGTTTCTGTATTATTTTTTGTACTTAATCTGTTACTTTTCTTGTTCTCATTTATTTGTTTTAATTTTTTATGTGTTAGTAAAGTTTATTTTGTTATACTTTCTGTAGGTAAGTACCTTATTTTTATTTTAGTTTCATTATTACCTACTTATTTTTTGTTTGTCTGTGCTGGTTATAATGTGTCAATAAAAAATTATGTATCTATCTATCTAATGTATATGTAATGAAAACTAGTAAAAGTTTCCGAGGACTTCTGAAGGACGTATTTAATGGGAAAATCCGTAAAAGTACTTCACGGCCTAGCTAGGGCGATGAGTCACAGAAAGTTCACCGTTAAGTGTAAGTTATAAACTTAGGCCTTTAAATCTATACTAGATGATTTAAATAGTATCAAGAGGCAATATTTGCCGACAATTAAAAAAAAAAATAACTATTACTACTATGACATCAGTCCTCTGGGAATCTTTTTTAACAGTTACTTTAGAACCAGTTATCTGATAGAATACTTTATAATTTTTTTAAATACATACTCATTATACTTTATAATACCCAGACACAGAACAAAAATCTATGTTCATCACACAAATGTTTGTCCTGGGTGAGAATCGAATTCGAGCTACTATCAACTAAGCTAAGAGGCCAAAGAAAAATGCATCAGTTGTGCCGACAAGGGTCAAACCCTTAAATTAGAGAAGAACTATTCAATAAATAAACATACGGTGGTCATATAGTTGAAAAAGAGTTTGATGAAAATGTGTGAGATTATGATAAATCCGTATTTTTATAAGACAATTTCAACAACCTTCAGGAAAGCAAGAAATCTCTTGATGTTCTAGGGTTCCTTTGATGGTTTGATCAAAATAATTTACATGTAGGTATTTATATTACCTAATAGTAAGAAATAAGTACCTATAAATCTATGGTAAATAAAATATTTAATCTTTTAAACCATGAAAATAATATCAGACGAATTATGATATTTTTTGGCAGTATTTGCTTTTTAACGAGCATCGCGACAGTAGCCTCGACGCTAAAATACATTATGACGTCCGCGCGTCCGATCACTCATTCATCGTGCTCTTCAGTTTATATTATGGCCTGTTGTCCACCATAGCAGAGGAGACAATAGTAAAATATGATCACGGCTGTATTCCCAAGGTATATACACAGGGTGAACTTTTGAGACGAGTCAGTTTGAGATGGGGCAGCTACCTTAACCCTTGTAGCTACAGAAAAACGTTCTAGGAGACTATCCTTAACTTTTGGAGATACTTCGACCTGCATTCACAGCATTTGAAAAAAATGTACAGTCAGCGAGAAAAATTTACACAAAAACTTTTTTGATGCCAATCGATCCTGTTTCATAGGATTAAAAGGCTCTATCGGATCAACTGAGGTTAGAGTAATAGAAAAGTCAGAAATCGCAAAAAACTAAGACTATGAATTAAAGAGCTCACTCAGCTCTTGTCGGTGTAATGATGCAATTTCCTTCAATTATCTCTTTCCAATGCTATTGCTTTAACTTCTTTATACGACATCATAGCGACCTTCTTTTTTATCTGACTCATGTAATCAATTCTTGGTCTTCCCCTTCCCGTCTTCCTTCTACTTTTCCTTCTATGATGTTCCTTATGAAGCTGTCATGTTGTATTACATGTCCAATCATTCTCTCTTTTCTGTTTTGAATGGTGTCCATTAAAAGCCTTTTCTCCTCAACTCCTTTCAACACTTCCTCGTTGGTAATCCTTCTCCGTCCAGGTATTTCCCACATTCCCAAAGTACGGTAAACATATTCAAGATTCTTGTAAAGAAGGTAGTCAGAAGCATGTCCAAGTGAATATAGGTACAGCTAGTGCCCAGGCCCAGAAATACCTACCTAGTAATTTTGTAATAATTAATATTCTTTACGCGACCGGTTGCAAACGCATCACTGCGTAATACAATGCTACCTGGGTTTTCCATGATGTGTTTCTTTAACGTTTAGAACTTGATTCTACTAAAATATATATTCAAACTATTCAACTTCAACCCTTTCCTCTCCTATAATCTCCGCTCTTATGGACGCCAAGCCTTGCGAGACACCGATATCGCTGCCAACTGAGGTTGTCTTTGTGACACATATCATCACCATCTCCCTGGCCTTATTCCACTTCAGGGATGATTCTTGCTAGACCGAACATTCGCCTTATACGGCCCATAAAAGAGGTGCTATAGTCGTATTTTTAATTATACGCACTAAAATTGAAGGGGAAAATGTCATTTTTCATATATTTTTAGTTCGTATAATAAGCAATCCGACTATAGTATGTACATAAAGTTGAGGGAAGAAGGCCGAGAGGAAGGAGCCCGATGCGTTGGTCAGACCAGGGGCCCTAGCCATATTACACGATCTATCGTCGCTGTAGAATAGAACACTTCAAAATGTATAGGAATTGACGTTCTGACCACGTGACTCATCTACTTGAAACGTCAAATCCTTTACATTTTGAAGTGTTTCTATTCTACAGCGACGATAGATAGTGTAATATGGCTAGGGGGGCAGATTCGCAACGCACTCGACCTCAGCATGCCAGAGGCTGTGCATGTCGCTGAAAGCCGGAGCAGATGGCGCAACATCGTGCGGAAGAAGATGCTTTCGTGATGGGTCACGACCCCCAGCATTGGGGAAACGACGCAAGGAGGTGGAGTATGTACATACATACATGATCATCGCAGCTTGTCTTAGATAGATTGGTAGATAGATAACACTTTATTGTTTACCACAAAGAAACCTTAAGTATACATTATCTAAACATAGGTAAAAACAATTGGCGGCCTTATCGCTTAAAGCGATCTCTTCCATTTCTTATAGATAAACCCACAAACCACCGATAGACCAAACCAGAAAGACAATACATCCTAGAATGGTCATAAGAATGAATAAATGAATAAGTAAGTTCGTATGAGCTGGTGGGCAACTCTGGTGACGGAGTTTTTAGGCCGCCTATATTTTAATAAATGAATGAAAACTCTTTACTGTACACAACTTAAAATAAAATTATGAAAGAAATAACCTAATGAGTAATTGTATAATGGG
The DNA here is from genome assembly GCA_958496255.1 of Camptogramma bilineatum. Lineage (NCBI taxonomy): Eukaryota > Metazoa > Arthropoda > Insecta > Lepidoptera > Geometridae > Camptogramma > Camptogramma bilineatum. The sequence goes on from OY292461.1 coordinate 14,047,956, forward strand.
CGGTCTTATCGCCTAGAAGCTATCTCTTCCAGTCAACCTTTGGATGGAAAGAGATAAAGGAATTAGGGCACCTAATAAGATTTGAGGAATAACTTTGAAAAAAATCAAATCCATTTACGACCCGCAACTTTGTTTTTATTGTTAGAATTTAATCTATAAAAATGAGTTCTGTTACAACATACTAGAGTACACAACCCCAGTTATATTTCCTTGAAATTTGATTTAATCTTATCCAAAAAGTGAGCCCACGACCTAACAATCAGAGAGTAGAATTTATACCACTACACTAACAGCATCTAATCAGTCATAGTATTGTTTACAAAGAACATTACCAACGTCATCTATAACAGTAAAAGTCAACATACTTATTGCATGTATTAATGTTTAAGGTCATTCAGTAAAACGACCAAATAAGCTCTATTTATACTCCTAACAAAGTTATAGGATTAGAAATCTAGTACTTCATAAGCTTGTGTAAAATGCCATAACTAAACTCAGACGCAAAGATATTCAACAAGAAGAGGTCGTCAAAAGATAGAAAACAAAAGCAAAATCCGCAAATTGGAACAACCTCGCGCGCGCGCGCACGCTTGCATGTGTGCGTGCGGGGTACGTCACCTTGACACGAGGCCGGACGGGGTATTCACCCGTCTCACTCTCGCATTTTCGTAGCGGCTACGCCAGAGCGGGACGGGGCATTCGTAGACGCTTTCAGAAATGCTACGCGGCTTAGTATCCGCCATTTTGTCGTTCGTTTTGCTGACAGCGTTTTTATTTGAGAGCCTCTTTATTTGTTTAAGTTTTATGGTTATTCGTGTGCTAATAATTGCTTATGCGATTCTGTGGACGTGCAATTGGCAGTATACGTCTTTAGATACTGATATTAGATCTGACAGAGAATACGATCATGAGACTATGAGTCAATCGAATGGAATTTCTTAATGAGCTTAGCACTTGGCAATCTATAAGGGCCAAAATAATTTTATTTCGTTGTTCAAGTAGGACTACCTACCTATCGTATCGACTAAGTACTTATTTCCAAGTTACTACAAATTGTGCAAGAGAAAAAATTGCACCATTTATCGTAATTTAATCTTTATGAATATTCATTGTCTGTTAATTAAAAAGTACACACTATGATCATAAAAACGTACTTTACCAACTATTATTTTCTGAAAAAACCATACTTATCAGTCAATTAAAAGGTCTTTGGAAGTGACCGCTTTGAGCGATAAGACCTACGATAATAGAAGATAGGTTAAATACATAGATTAAAGTTCACGTACTTAGGTAGGTACCACAAAGTTGGTTCAATGTATTTTCTTAAATTCTTTATTCCACACAAAACAATAGAATATACAAACATAGATAAAAAAAAAAAAGGATTTCGTCGAATCGAGAACCTCCTCCTTTTTTTGAGGTCGGTTAAAAAGATGATTTACAGGCGAGCTTAACCCTAAAAGTGTTTTCTTACAGCAAACCTTGGGTTATAGAGAAACATTATTGAACTAAATTATTTTCTTACACCGATGCCTTATCAATGGAAAACTGTTGAGAAACCATATTGAAATATTCCTTTCGCACGATATCAAAAGGAAACTAAAAATAGACCTAAGCTTACAGGAAAACTAGAAAGCAATGTGTGAATACCAGTAAACACATTTGTGAACATAATATAAACATAGTAATTGCGCATTTCAATATTGAATAGAATACATAATAAATTATCTCTATAAAATGTAAACTGATAAGATAACTGTGAGTTACGTGACAAAATGATGAAAAGTATCTTTCTATGCCAGTGACCCTTTTTTGGTCACTCTGCAAAAGTTGATTGAACTCTTTCTTAAGCTATAGTGAGGTTATCATATAACTTTCAGCTAAACTATTGTTTTTGGATAATCAAAAATCTGTATCCCCAAGCCGCGGTAGACATTCTCTCAGATCTTTTTAGGCATTTATAAGATCGTATAAAGAAGTCTAATGGGGGTAGTCAGACGTATGACCAATCCAAATACATATTTGGGACATGCTCACATTTTGCAGAAGTAATCATTCCATACGTGACAGGTTGCAAACCCATCGACGCTTTTAGAAAGCTAAGTGGTTTCCTCACGATGTTTTCATTCACCGTTTAGAGCTCGTGTTAATGCGTATATAATTATTAGAATCGAAAAATCCATTGATGCACGGCCGGGTTCGAACCTGCGATCTTCGAATCGAAAGTACAGGCACTAACCCGCTCGGCCAACATGGCCATTTTTAAGCACTTTCAATTTTTCACTTTAAAAATGTAATTCTCATGCCAACACACAGACATAAATAAACAATCAACTGTGTTTATCTTGGCATATCCAATGAAGGATTTAATCCGTTATTATAATGCTCTTTTTCCACTATAATAAAGTTATAAGAGTTATTTTAAGGTCATTGTACTTAAAAACAAGAACGACTAGAGTAAAATTATATAAAGGAGATGTTTCATGGTTGTACTAGGCTAGGTGTCCGTTTGTATGAAAATATCTAAATATACTTATGTAAGTAAAACCTTTTCCCTTTGACATTTTTATATTATTCCGCTTTGTTTAGTGAAAGTTCCTAAAATAACATTCTTACGTAGAGCAACACAACACATAAAACAATATGGCGAGGTGTTATTGAGTTACGTAAATGTCTTGACAGCTGTTGTGAATTTGGCATGTAAGATAATATTTTTGACAAGTAGCGCATCACAGAACTACAACTAACGAATAAGAATGAAACAATAACCAGTCAAAATTACAAAACTGTTAAAATACAAGTGACAGTGGCAGCTACGAACTGTTACACTGTCATGGCTGCCCAGGAAAATTATGTTACCATTGTAAAAAGACGTCAGTATTTAAACATTTTCCCGCTTATACTTCAAGATAAAGTTACAGTAGGTAAGTTTTTTTTCGAAATTCTCTGATTTTATCACTATTCTGTCTGATGGCCAAACCAGGCCCTGCTTTGGAACATCTCTTTTACTTTCCTAGATTTAGGAATCTACATAATACGTAAAATCATCAACATTTCATGATTTTCCCCACAGTTGGGCAAAGTTTTTGTCATCCAACTCGGATCTTAGTTCTTTGTTCATCTACGGCCCACGACTTTGACGTTACGTGACGTACGTTTTTGCGCCCACTCCTTTTGCAATCAGTTACGTAAACAATACACATTTTCAACAAGGATTGCTTTAAAATGCTTTTCGAATCAGCTATATTATTTACCAGAAAGTTTACATACTGATTTGAGAATTAATCCAGCGAAGATTTTCATTTTGCATGATTTGTCTATAATACTCTAAAACACAAATAAAACTTTTGTACATAGAATGCGAACAAAGAGTTTCAAAGAGTGTCATAACCTGAAACTGCATTTGGAGACGCGTAGCGACATCTAGCGTGTAACTTGGCAATCTCCACAAGGTTATAAGCGTTGTCGTATAGTTTATTTATAAACGTGGTAGGTTGCCCACCTAATTTAATTGTGTTCAGTGGCTATAAGTATTTCTGTTTTAAATGCGCGCTGACTTTCAGATATCGGTATAATGCCCGGGTTTCGCGAGGCCGAGGAAAACAGGAAAAGTGTATATTATTACGATTACCTATACAAAATGTAGAGCAATATGGCATCTCAAGCAATATATGTCGTAATGAAGTCAGTGACTTCCCATTTGAAAGGTACTAGCAGTACTCAGACAACTTAATTCGCTAGAGCATCATGTTATTGAATTTATACTGGGTTTCCGCCGTGACTTAACGTGAAAGCCAGTAAAAATTGCCTAATCAGTACCGCAAACCGGGGTTACATTGATTAAATTTTGAGGTACAAGTATTCGAAAAATTTAACGGGTAACTTGAAAAATCTGTAATAAAACATATTTTGGGAGACATGTATTACAAAATAAAAGAAATACTTAGGTTCATTAGGTTCTGAAAAAAAAAACTACGCTATTTTCTATAGACCTTTTTAAAAATACTAAAAATAGTTTTTTTAACATGCACTTCATAATTTTTTTGCTCCCGAACGGCTTGCTTCCTTGCACTGAGACTGATTGACAAGATGGCGAAAAAGTCAAAAAACATCTGCATTTAATTTTACGTGAATTAAAGACCATAGAACAAATATTTTGAGTATTAATCAACTTCGCCCCGTGATTTAAAGTCACCCCGGTTTACCGGTACTACAAGTTCTACCAAAGTCGTCTGTGCTCTCAAAATAAGGCACAAACATCCGAACTTTTCAGAAACTTTCATTTCAAATAAGATAGGATGAATTTTCAACGTGAAATGTCTGTTTCTATTATTATATATTTATGAGACAACGTTCTTGTGACCGAAATAATTTCAGTTGCAATAACCAGCACCTATACCCTCCTAATTATATATATTATAAAACATTTATACGTATAAATAGGTTATTTTGTTATACGCTTGTTTGTATGAAGCTATAGGTATTACAGATTAGAAATTTTACCGAAAGAAATCTAGACTCTAGCTAGACTATTAATGTCTTTTTATTTATTTTGTTTTATTATAGATATTTCTGGATAATAACGGCTAGGAATACCTATATTTCAGAGAAACTTGAAAAACTAGTAATCAACGTTCGATATAAGTCACCACCATGAAGTATGACTTTTATACAGTTCGTAAATGTGATGATTTATTGCGAAACTAGCAGCGCCTTTGCGTCGTTGCCCCGTAGTGATGGTACGAGTTTATGATGATTATGTAAAGTAGCCTATAACCGTCCTCAAGAGTTTAGCTATCAAATGCAGAAATAATTTTTTGAATCCGACCGGCACCTAGTTCCTGAGATTAGCGCGTTCAAACAAACATATTCTTCCGATTTTTATATTAGTATAGAGTATAGATATGTCGTCCGGTAAAACGATAAGTATCATTTTATTTATCTCCGAAAGTAGGCGTTAGAAACTTTTACATCTATTTTCATTCGCGGATATTTCCATTTTAAGAAAATCACGGCCGGATTTAATTAATTCATTCAGAAGATAAATGATTCTTTAGGGTTCTTTTATAGGTTTCGTATTCTTACTGTAGATTGTTTTCAACAGTCTGGGTAGCTAAACTGGTTCTAGTTTATTTCGTAGTAGTTATGTTATTTCGAAAATAAACTATTTACTTCCAATAATTGCTGTTACGTGTTCCGTGTTTACCTAAATGTCGCAACCCAACAAGCCAAGCTTAGAAAATAGGTGATCAAGATTGTTAACATGTCTCTTTACAGGCAGATTGGTATAATTTGTTATGTTTCATACATATTATTGAAATGTGTGATGTGTCCTCAACATATGTAAGTTAGGCTGTGCCCCAGTAGGCAAACTGCTCACTGTACGCAGTTTGCAGTGTTACGCCGCAAAACTAGCAAACTGTGGACACGTCATTTCAAATATATGGAAGAGCGTACTAAACCGATACGCCGCAAACTCAGTCGGCCGCTCACAGTTTGCCTACTGGGGACACAGCCTAAGTTTGAAGAAGCTGGATGCGTCAAGCCAAAGCCGAACACCGTACACGTATTCTCAACTTGACGGGTATTTTCAGGCTTGCGCGGGCCATTTAGAAATGGTCAGCGGGCCTAAATGTGGCCCGCGGGCATAGGGTTGACCAACCTTGATCTATACCACTAAGTATATAAAGCGGAAGAGTTTATTTGTTTGAACGCGATTATCTCAGGAACTACGATTCGGATTTGAAAAATCTTCCTGAATTTGATAGCTTAACTCTTGAGGAAGGTCACAGGCTACTTTTCATCATCATAATCATCATATACCATCACTACGGGGGCAACGCCGCAACGGCGCTGCTAAAAAGGGTAAATAGATCTTTAGGTAAACTCTAGTTATTTCAAATCAGTTTTGAAAAACTCAACTCATTATTACAGTGTTGCGCAAAGGGTGTGCTGCGGCACACTGGTGTACCGTGGTCATAAGACATAGACATAGACATAGACATTTCTTTATTCACTACATAAGCACACAAACACATACATCAATATCAAAAGAAGACTAAACAATACAGATTAAAAGAAGTAAGACGTAACATATAATAATAACATAATAACACAGTTGGTGTACCTTGGAAAAATAAGGTTACCTATCTCAATTAAGCTACTCCAAACTTGGATCGCATATGCTCAACTAAACAAGCTCATGTTTCGCATAAATAAATGATTTATTTTTTCATTTATGGTGTATCTCCAAAATTTTCCGATTTCCTAGATGTACCTTGAACACAAAAAGTTTGCGGAATACTGTTATCAATTCGTGAGTCGATTTAGGATAACACGGCCTATCTAAGAAAGAAGTCTTCATAAAGGCAAGTTATTCCTGCTCACGAACTACGTCAATTTAAGTTTAATTCAAAGCTTTTAAAAGGCCTTAAAATGAGAACGCGACTAAAATATTTTTTGCTATTCAAATTTTCGATGATAATAATATAATCAATCTGAACGCTATGAAGCTCGTTCAGAAATAAAAAAAAGAAGTTATGGGCAATGTACGAAATACTAAAAGTTTTAATCAGTTTATTAAAAATCAACACTTTCCATTAGTTTGGCGTATGCAGTTTCTTCTCAAAAATTGATCCTTATTATCCACACTATCGGATGGTATAGTATATACAGAAAGTTTTTTTTTATTATTCAACAGGTTCGATTCCTGGCCACGAAAATGATTATTTTTAAAATTTAATTACTTATGCAGTTTTACTTTTTATCTAAATCGGTTACGAGACTTCTTTAAGTGTATTTCGCTAATGCTAATCGATCGAGCGAGCGAAGCGAGCGAAGATCTTAGTGGCAAGTTAGGCGATTTTGCTTTGTATGTTTGTATGTTTGTATGTTTGTATGTTTCATTTTTATGTTCTCGCATAACTATCGAACCGCTTATCCAATCTGTATGAAACATGATAGGTCAATAGGTAGTGCTATGGAAATTTGCTGTGGAGCGTATGAGCGTAATCGATGAAGGGGTTGTAAAGATATGGGGTTCCCAAGGGGGTAAATTTTTTTTAAAGTTACCCAAATATATTGAGTGGGGTGTCATACGAAAGGGCTTATTTTGTACATTCCAAAATGGTTTTTATTTTTAATCTAGGATGTATAGTTTTTGAAATACGACCAAAGAACAAAAACTACGAATCCAGAGCTGCAAGAGCTCCCGTTTCATAGAGTTTCGATGTCTTCGTAGCTCATTGACTGGTCGGTCTTAAAAAGAGAGTGGCATCGTCGCGGTTTGGTTTGCAATGATTTTAGATGCTACTTGATTTATTTTCATGATAAAAAAATTTTTGATAAAGAATGAAAATAATTGGGGTAAAAAAAGTTAAATAAACAAATATATTGAGTGGGGTGTCAAATGAAAGGTCTTAATTTGTACATTCCAAAATAGTTATTATTTTGATTCTAGGACGTATACTTTTAGAAATACGACGAGAATTCATAAATATGAAATAAATGAAAAATTAGACACGACATTATGTATTGCATGCATGCTAATATTTTTTACCATGAAGAGCTAGCGCAATAGGCATACTCGGCAGTAGTAGCACTTGAAATTATAGGGGCAGTCAGAAGAAAGTCCAAATGTAAGCCATCTACCGTGCGCGAGATCTCAGTTCGGGGCGAACTACTAGTAGTTTCAGATTTGGCCCTAGATTATCGATCGAGCGAGCGAAGCGAGCGAAGATCTTAGTGGCAAGTTAGGCGATTTTGCTTTGTATGTTTGTATGTTTGTATGTTTGTATGTTTCATTTTTATGTTCTCGCATAACTATCGAACCGCTTATCCAATCTGTATGAAACTTGATAGGTCAATAGGTTGTGCTATGGAAATTTGCTGTGGAGCGTATGAGCGTAATCAATGAAGGGGTTGTAAAGATATGGGGTTCCCAAGGGGGTAAATTTTTTTCAAAGTTATCCAAATAAATTGAGTGGGGTGTAATATGAAAGTACTCAACTTATACATTCCAAAATGGTTTTTAGTTTTCTTCTAGGTTCTATAGTTTTTGAAATACAGTCAAAAAGAAAAATGATGAAAACCAATTAACGGAAGTATGGAGCGAGCTCCCGTTTCATAGAGTTTCGATGTATTCGTAGGTCTGGTTAACAGACAAGGAGTGTGGCATCGTTGTGGTTTGGTTTGCAATGATTTTAGTTGCTAAGTAGGTAGGTACTTGATATTTTTTCTTGAGATTGAAAATAAAAGCCGTGTTGGCCGATTGGAAGAGTGCTCGACTTTCGATTCATAGGTCGTAAGTTCGAACCTTGGCCGTGCTCATCAATGAATTTTTCGATTAGAAAAATTTAAATGCGCATTAACACGAGCTCTAAACGGTGAAAGAAAACATCGTGGGGAAACCAGTAAACGTTCTAATAGCGGCGATAGGCTTGCAACCTGTCACGTATGCAAATGCTAACTCCTGCAAATAGTGGGCTGGGCATGTACCAAAATTATAGAAGGAGGGGGAGGAGAGGGGGAGGGGAGGGGAGGGGAGGGGGAGGGGAGGGGGAGGGAGGGGTAGGGGAATGGAGGGGGAGGGGAGGGGGAGGGAAGGGGAGGGGATGGGAGGGGGGAGGGGGAGGGGCGGGGGAGGGGGAGGGAATTGATTTTCTTATACATTTCGTATTGAACTGCTATTTTAATAATTTCTCGAACTAAGAGGCCTTCCCTGAGGCGCGGTACGAAGTTCGCAGGGTCAACTATTGAATATAAACACGACACGACTTAATGTATTGCATGCATGCCTATAATCGTTACTATACTGAGGTAGCGCATTAGATATCATTCTGTGGTAAACACTTGAAGGAGCACTTAACGTAGGTATAGGGGTAGTCAGAAACAAGTCCAAATCTAGGCTATCAATACAACGGTGCGCGAGATCTCAGTTCGGGGCGAACTACTAGTCTATTCTATGCCTAAAGGCACTCTTGAAAAACTCACCTTGTATAACTCGGTTTTGACTGAGAGAAGATTTATACTGTTCTCAAAAATATTGTTTTTTATACTCCTAAGAGTTTATATTTTGATGTTTGGTTGAATGCCGCGCGATATAAAAAAGGCACCACTTTCCGGCATAGGCTTTTCTTAAGCCTTAGGGAGGCCTTCAGGCTGCCAAAAACGCTGCCAATTGAGCTGCCCACTTGCTCATACAAACTTACCATACTTACTACTATTTCAGATTGGCTTGATGTATATTAAATACGTCGACGAAAATAGTTTATTGAGGTTTTAAGTGTGTTACAGATAACATTGAGCCAATAAACTCGATGTCTGAGAGGACGAATGAAGGAGATCTTTGCATTGCATTACTTAGTCGTTCATTTGAATATTATGATCATTCGGTAGGTACCGAGTGTTTTACGGGCTGGGGGTAAGGAAAGTTAGTTTATGGTAAAGTAAGTTCTTATGACTTAGTGACCTCTGGTGGCGGAGTTTTTAGGTCGGTACTCATGATGGAGACCTTCCAAAGGCCTCCATCATGAGTAAAGACTTTATTGAACGACTTTAAAGAACAGGAGTAGAATCACCTAGCTCTTAAAACGATTCAAAGTGGTCATAGCGGTCCTACTGAATAAATGATATTTGAACTTTGAATTTTTTTTTTAATTTTAGGGACTGATCATTAAATGTGTAAATCTAAGAACGAAAGCGCTTAGATGTTAATACCACTAGCCATCACTGATCTATTTTGTGACCGCGCAATGGTTGCTTGATTTCGGCGATCTTTCATGCACGATTAAGCAAGGCTGATGTCCGGATGTATAGATGTATGGATGTTTGTTACTCTTTCACACAAAAACTATTGAACGGATTTTAATTAAACTTAGAATATAGTTTATAACCTGGTAATAACACAAAGGCAAATTTATATCCGGGTAGATACCATGCGAGCGAAGCCACGGGCGGAAGCTTCATTTGTGAAATGCATCTTATTGCAGGCGATCATAAAGTCGCGTAAGAACAGGAGTAGAGAAGTAGACTTCTTACTTCGATTGGAAGTAGTCTCAGTGGACTTATTGAATAAAGATCTCAAGTCTCAGTGCCTATTGAGACTTCAAAGCTAGTATAATTTCCTTATTGGAAAAGCTTTTGTGTGGAAAGCTAGAGACAAACTGCGGTGTTAACACTTTTGGTGTTTCATAATGTTTCATAATTTATGAAACATAATTTCACAAAAGTACTTTTGGGTAAATTTTGACTTCGTACCAAATAAAATAAAATAAAAAATATTTTATTGCCACATGTGATAAATAAAACAAAGAACAAAGAAAGAAGCTGCTTATATACTACACTTAATATAGTTCACAGGGCAAAGGGGATAAACTCAGCAAAATTGCTGCACATAGGTGGTTTTTCAATTTACCCCCCTCGGATAGCCAATTCATATTGGAGGACCATTTTACCCAATTCTATAGAGAACTGTAAAAAAGGTGTTTTGTGATATGTTACAGAATATGAAACATAATATGAAACACCAAAAGTGGGCATTTTAGCCCCGCAGTCTGTCACTAGCTTTACCCAATATGCCATCTGAAGTCTTGATTTTATATGAAAATCTATGCAGTAGAAACATACGTATCGTAAGCGACGTAACGTACGATAAGTGTGTTTCAACCGCATACATTTTTTTTCATGTAAAATCAAGACTTGAGAATTTGAGATGTCATAATGCATTGCATTCGTTGCGTAGGTACGTAGGATCAGTTTGTCTCTAGCTTAAATCTTTTACCAACAGATAGGGATAGATTCGTCAGCCTGGGAACTGTTCAACAATCATACTATTATTACATTTTTTTAGCTATTTTTAATGTACCTTGGTTTTGTTTTCATGTATACTTTCTACATTATTTTTTTGGGTCAATTATTGTTGTGGTTGAATAAACGTGGCCTATTCTATCTAAATCGGAGTATACCCATGATTCGATGCTAAATTCCTGACGTATATTCAATCTGTAGATTCCGTGGTCGGCTGTGGTTGAAATGTATTCGTACCGTTATTATAACCGTTAGATTGTTTGCATTAGAATATGCAGCGTTCGTGGTTTTATCGGACATTTGCTATCATCCGAAAATGTATTGTATATTTTAATTAGAATTCATTGTAAATTCGCGTACAGTGTGTAGTAATAAATAGGACCTAATCACTTATGTGTACTTTTAAATGTACGCAAACTGTTGACTTTTTTGAAAGAGAATAAAAAGTTATTATGTATAGTTCCATCAGTATTATTAAAAGATTTAATTTGTACATGCTTTAAACTGCTAATTAAGTAAGTACTTACGAACACGCAAGAGCAAGTGGAAGAGAGAAAGAGGAGAAAAAGAACATATCCATATTAAGAAACTACTGTCTTGAAATTCTAATAACTCTAAAAGTGAAAATCATAAAATTTTTAGTAAAAAAGTAGCAGGTAACCAAAAAAAATAACCAATGGCCCGACGTGTCCATGTCTTGGACACGTAGATACATAGGCCTAAATCTATCTGCAATCATGTATCTTTCAATTGGAGAAAGAATTTTTGTTATTGGATGAGTAGTTTCGGATATTATATCCAAACTGTAACTGCTTTAAAATAGTAGCGTAGAAATACGTGAGTACGTTACTAATTTACTTCATAATATAGTATAAATTTTATGTAGTTTAATAGAATCTGTGGTCATACTTTAAACTTTACTTACATACTTTAGTATTGCCTTTATTTATATAAACAACTGAATTGCGTGATGAAGATAGGTTTATCATCGTAAAGAAGGGAGTAAAATGGCGTTTCTGAGTACTGGTGATTAATCTACTTGAGAAAGTATGAAAAAGTTTCAACTCAGTTCATATTAAATTAATCAGAGTTTTCTTTCGTGTCGATGTTAATCAAAGTAAAAAGGTACTTAATATCTATACCACTGGTACAGTTGGAACGAATCATTTAATTTTAAATGTTTTACACAACGTCAAGAAGCTACTTTGGTGAAATACTTCAATGGTAGTTTACCCTTTCTACAAGCCCTTTAAATAAAAAAAAATGAAGAGCACCTATCAGCCAACTTTTTCAGGATGCTAATGCGAATAAATATGTATGTATTTTTTCGGAGCCACATCATGGCATTTTGCCATACTAGTTGCATTGCAAAAGACCGAGAGGACGCAGTCCCAAGCGCTGGTCTGACCAGGTATCGGACCAACTCGAAATGCCGGTGGACTAAGCACTGCATCAAGCCACAGATTGTTCCAAATGGAGATCAACCATCCACAGGATTATGGGAAGGAGTCACGATCATCAAAAAGGGATCGACTAAGGATGAGGAGATGAGTTGCATTCGTCTCAACCATGTTGATTCACTCAACTGGGACTGACCTCCGATTACTGAGGAAACATCAACGTCGTTGAAACGAATATAATAGAAAGTATCAGGAATGATTGAAATTGACAAACTGTGATGATAATTTGTTTCATCCCGGAATAATTTACGGGAAACTTTCTATTATTGAACGAGTTTTGTTTATTTGTAAGACATGATTTTTAGAAATTCAGTAGGTAGACTTAATTTTAAATGTTCTTCTTTTAATGATGGATATCGATAACAATCATCAAAACACTTTGATTATTGCAATATACACACAGGTTTTATATCAGGTTTTCACTTAATATTATTCAAAACGTATGTAAACAGGTATTGTGCACAGCATAAAGGTTCTTAGGGAAACCGTAGAGTCGTAGCTAGGGGCTGGAGTTGTTGGATGTGTGTAAACGATGTAAACAAAACAACAATTATGTATAAATGAAATGAGAAAAACAAAGGTCTACGTCTTTGTGTGTAGGTATAATAGTTTTCGCTGTGGCTTCGTTGACGTGAGACTAGGGTCGAAGCACACGGGCCGCACGCCACAGCCACAAACGTCGCCACCAGCAGAGTCATTCTGTAAACTCTCTTCGAAAGTCGGAGAGCAGCAGAGTCATTCTGTAAACTCACTTCGAACGTCGAAGAGCTGAATCCGCTGTGAGATATCAAATTTCGTATTCGAAATTTGAATCTTACTACAAACACTTACAATACATTCTTGCGTATTTAGTGAGCTCGGTCACTTGAGTGAATTCGAAGTGAGTCTAGTACAGAATGCCTCTGCTGAAGCTAGAAGCTACAAAGGTGTGGCGACCACCAGCGTCGACCGTTTGCGGCGAGTCCATATAAAATGTATGAAAACTAGAGGAAATAGTTCGGTGGCGGCGTTTTGTGATTGTGGTCGGTGGCTCGTATGCGGCCAGGCTAACATAGCCAACCTTTTCAGGGATACTGTAGCTTTTCACCCTTGAAAGATTTTAGCAAATCGACGAGCTCTGTGGCGCAGTGGGCGAAGGCCCGCCTGTGACGCAGGAGGTTGGGGGTTCGATCCCCGCCGCGGGACAAATGTTTGTATGATCTGCAAATATTTGTTTCGGGTCTGGGTGTTTTCTATGTTTATTATGTATGTATTTATAAAAAAATGTATTTAAGTAGTATATCAGTCATGTGGTTCCCATAACACAAGCTCTGCTTAGCTTGGGGCTACATGATGCTGTGTGAAATGTCCAGCATTATTTATTTATAATCATTGAGTAGTTTACCTCCTATATTCAAGCGGATTCGTTCGCAATGAATGAAAACTCGTTATTGTACATAGTTTACTTAAGAACCAAATAAACGGTTTAATTGTACAATGGGCGGTCTTATCGCCTAGAAGCGAACAACCTTTGGATGGAAAAGAAACATAAAGGATGGATATGGCAGGGGGTGTACAAATAAATATAAGTTCAAGGAATGACCAAAATTTTCTAACTCATTAAAATACTTGTCTTTTTTAAACTTTCGCGATCAGAACACATTATACTCGTATATACTCGTATATACACGTGTATCCGGGTATTTATCATGTAAATTACCTTATTATTTTGCCCGACGTTTCGACTGGATTGCACCAGCCGTGGTCATTAAAATACATAAGTAATAATACTTATAGGTATTAAATTTGATGTTTTATAAATCCTTCCAACTTATTAACCTTTCTAACTTTGAAGTTTAAAAAGATTTGAAAATTACAGACCTTAGTTCCCTAACAGAAACCGTGGTGGCACTCAATAAGAAAAGTCATGATGATACGCTCAGCTATTGAAAGTCTAAAGCACTTAATGATTTATACGAGTTGTTAAAACATTAAAAGGCTGTCGTACATGGTATTTAGACGGTGGAAAAATAATGTCGTGAGAACCGACGGCCGTGAATCGACGTACCTACTTCTCTTGATACTTTCACCGAAGATAGTGTTTGTCAGAGCCTCATTTGTTAATACTACCACAGAATAAATAGGTACAGAAGCCTGACTTCGCTAAAACGTTTATTTAAATAGCGACTCTTGCTGCGACGCAACAAAGTGCAATTCAGCTCGCGTAAGCGCTCATCGTCTAGTGCAGTGGTTCTTAACCTTTTAGTGATGAGGGACCATTTGATAAACTTTCTGACCTGCCGCGGACCACCAACAGTAAGTTTTCTCTTTCAACTTTGATCCTTTGTCGCTTGTTTAATTTTTTTGGATAGCTTCGCGGACCACTTCAAGTGGTTCCAGGGACCACCAGTGGTCCGCGGACCATAGGTTAAGAACCACTGGTCTAGTGCAATATTTACCTAAACAAATTCTCTCTTTCTAACGCATAACTCTGTCACTGTCTGGCGCGGAGTGATGCGGAAGGGTAGTTGAGCTATAGGTATTGCGCACGACGCGGCTAGCGTGCGAGCCAAGCGGCAAGTGGGAACCCTACCTGCTAAGGCCCGCCCGACAATGTACTTGTAGCTTTGAATCTACAGTGCGAAGTGCGCCTTCTGTACCTATTCTGTGGTACTACTAAGTTGTACTCTATGAACTATATGAGACGGGTTTGAAACTCTTAAGGAATTTAAAAGTCTAAATAATACATGCTCAATTTATGCATATTAATAAACTGGGTTTACTTTGCAATATCTTACGAGCTAGGCGATTCAACTCCAGAGTGCCAAGTACGAGTTTTGTTCACTATTACTCATCGACGCCGTAAACGTGAATTTGTATGGGATCAAAACAGTGCCAACTAGTGGCGAAACGTGAAACTCACGCGTTAGGGCTTGTGATTGGCTGATTGATGCAAATCCACGTTGACGGCCGGCGGCGTCGGCATCGATGCGTACCTAATAGTGAACAAAACTCATACTAGGCACTCTGTTCTTTCGTGGACAATAAAGTGGAGAATAAAGGTAACAAAAACGGATGGTCTTTTATAAGATGATCCGTTTTCTTGTATCTAATTAGCCAATTTGCTTTGTGTCACCAATCGAATAAAATGATCCTCACTTTCAAACACTTCAAATGTTTAGAAAATCACTATGGTTAAAAGGCCTTAGCGCTACTCTACCACTTTTACTTAAGATTGACCCATATCACAAAAAATGGAAGACACAATAAATTAAAAATAAAAATAAAATAAGATGTCTGAGAAACATAAAGTAGGTACCTACCTACTTTTTATTTGCTTCCATGTGCACACAAATCCAGTGCTTGTAGATTGGATTGGTCAAATAGTCAGACACAGCCCTCAGGACAGTGTTTTTGGAGCGACTTAGCCGACTCCAGAAAGCTGCTATCCTTGCCCGCCTAATAGCAAAAAAGTCAGGAACTCCCGGCTCAGAGAACATGGTCGACGCACTACAGTATCGCGGCAGCCTCATTAAGACTTTTAAGAATTAAATAGTACCTACACTACTATTATACATATACAATATGAATTAACAGATGGATTAAAAGTTATGAACAGGAACTAAACAACCCCAATGTTCAGAATGGAAAGCACGCCCGCAACAATAAATACAACGAAAGTTGAAGGACATTGTAATAAAGTTGCTTCAAAACTTATATTACGTGACAAGTTGTCACGTATGGAATGCTAACTTCTCCAAAACAAGGGCATGTACCAAATATGTATTTACATACCTCTGACTACCCCCTTAGATTCGAAGGATCTCAAAAAAACGCCTAAAAAGATCTGAATGTCTACCTTGGGGATACAGTCGTGGTCATATTTTATTTTGTAAGTTTCGTCGCCAATTGTAAAAGCAACTAGTTTTCTCAGAGCTTGTGTCCAATTACTTTTTCGTTTTGAAAAAATATTAGCTCTCGTTTTAGTGGATTACTCTGTTCACAGATTTTTTAGGCACAGGCCAGATAGAAGAGACGGGGCGCAGACATTTGTCTCTTCCGCGTCCCTTTCATACAAAATGTGACGGCGCCCCCCGTCTCTTCTGTATGTTTTGCAGCGCGACGCTTCTATACATTTTCTATGAAAGGGACGCGGAAGAGACAATGTCTGCGACGCGTCCTCGTCTTACGTCTTTTCTGTATGTCCCGCGCCTTAGACCGCCTAAAGCCCCACTGTATAAATCATCTAATGAAGATGTAAAGACCTAAGTTTCTCCTTAGTTGATCTCTCATTGAGAATGACTCCTTCGTGACCCCTTCCCAGAATCGGGGATCACCATAACTTTGGGTCTATAGAACAAATTTTTCATTTTTTTATGTTTCTAGTTAGGTAGTTGATTATAGTTTTTTTTTATATACTTAAGTAAGTACTTTTTTTTTAAATAATATACTTACATAGAAAACACCCAGACCCGAGACAAATATTTGCAGATCATACAAACATTTGTCCCGCGGCGGGGATCGAATCCGCAACCTCCTGCGTCACAGGGGAGCCTTCACCCACTGCGCCACAGAGGTCGTCAACATAAGTTACTCAAAGGTGAGTTACTCAAACATATAATTTTTTATTTATCTTGCTCTATCCTATCTGTGAAAACTTTTAATTGGCCTTCTTGTATTATGTAACCTGCCATAGTTGCATAATATCTATTTCATAATTATAAGAACCTTGTAAGCTAGCTGTAAGTTTTCCTAATAAAAATAAAATAATAAAAAATAAGATTTTTTCTTCACTACCAAGTTGTTATTAAACGAAGTGCTTTTCTGTTGGGTATCCATTTTAAATAAATAAATAAACATTTTTTGGTACTTACGTAAAATATTATTACTAAGCAAGGATTAACCTCAGGAATCGATGGTCCCTGGTCAATATGAGAATTCTGAATTATTGGTCAGTATGCGTCAGAACGCCCAAGGGTGGCTCGCAGCCTGCTAGCGCGATAAAGTATCTTATCTACGGCAGACTGATAAGCAAGTCATATTATGGTTTACTTGTTGAATGTGACGTCTACGAGCAACAAGCCGAATGTATCGCTATGCAATGACGAAAGTTCATTTACTCTTGGTTGTTATTTATTTGGAAAACAAAAACAGAACAATCAATAAACTACAACTACAATCAATAAAATAACTTTTGAACAAATAACACAAATCGTAATAATGAAAATTTTAGTAATTTTAGAAAATTGGTTTACGTTCTATTGGTCTACGTAGTATTCATTTGTGGATTCATTAGCTTAACGTTTTACTAATAATTTACAAATAATTTTCTGTACACAAAAAGAAAATGTGCAAAGAAAAATTTAGAAAATGTGGTCGCGGATGCCACTCCTAAGCCTCTATAGCCACGAACGAAAATGTTCGATAACAAACTGTTCTGTAACTTGAGTATGTAACCATCTGCAAGAGATGTTTAAAGGCCATGATGATGACAGAACATTTGTTAGAAAGCGATAGAAACTGTGAAAATTATCATAACTTTGAAATTGAATCAAAATTACAATACTTTTCTTTTAACAATCGGTCTTGGAGATATTGATTCTATGAATGGATTTTACATTCCGATAAAATACGAGTATATTAGAAATCAGAAATCGAGTAAAGAAAAATGGAAGATAAATCCGTGGTTAGTCGGTCAAAATCGGTCCACGCGTTTGGCCTCTAGAGTGCCACATAGAAACATCCATAGCGAGAATTATTATTAATCAACTTTAAACCGTTATTTTTCCTAAACTATTACTTAAAATGAAAAATGGTAAAAGAAACCTAAAGTTGATTTTGAAATACCTATTCAACGATACCCCACTTGATATAGTGTGACGATTTTGGTTTTTTTAATTTTGACAATATGGCGTCTGGTTGTGGCACTGGTGAATTTTGATTACTGTCATGCCTTATTAACACTCCCAAGGTTCAGACGAATCGATTGACGTAAGAATCATCAAAATCGGTCCACGCGTTTGGCCTCTAGAGTGCCACATAGAAACATCCAAACATACATACATAGACTGATAAACACATTACCCTTCCTTTGCTTTGCGCAGTCGGGTAAAAATGAATGGGCCCCGGAGGGAAACTACTTTAAATCCTTAAGATACAGTATATTACTTAAAGAAAACATTCCTTTATTTTTAAAAAGAAACAAAACTGCATTCATAGAATTTCTAAAATTCGCTTGCCTCACCCGGAATCGAACTAGCTAAAAATTAAAAAACAAACCTCGCTCTATTTAATACCACTAATCGATAGGATTAATGTCAGGATAAAATCTTTTTAACACACATTTGGTTTTAGAAATAAAAAAGATCATGAAATCTAACATTAATTTTCACAATTTTTTTCATTAATTTTTATTATTTCACCATTCGCGACAAAACTTTTCTAGACGGTATTTGTCTATCTGAGGTGAGATTCAGACTTCAGAAAATGCATCAGATTCGATGATTTTCTTCGAAAAGCTGACGGTATTTCAGCGAAGAAACGTTCTCTTTCGAATTCGGAATACTTTCCGAGAAGGTCTGAATCACACTACTGGATACCTCTCACCATTCCACTGTAGAGCTAAGTTGCAATTAAAGCCCATAAGTACTAAATATTAGATTTCATGGATTTCTTGTACGACAGACGAGTGTAAGACATCATGTTTCTTTATGAAGTTTTATCTTTAGTATTGAATGTATCGACTAGTGGAATAAAATAGGGAGTGGTTAATTTTTGAATTTTTAGCTGGTTCGATTCCTGGGTGAAGCAAGCGAATTTTAGAAAATCTTTGAATGCAGTTATGTTTCTTTTTAAAAATAAAGGAATGTTTCCGGTAGTTTCCCTCCAGGGCCCATTCATTTTTTCCACCCTGTATAGCATTGATATTTAAATGAGAATGCTCCGGGACATACGGCTAAAAGCTTGTAATGCCCGAATTTAAAACGATTAATTTAAAAACTTTGATGAAAGTGTTTTCAAAAATACTACTGAATATTGAGGAATAAGATTTTTATTTAATTCCAACATTCAACATGCAATGTATATTTTGATTCGCGCGGGATATTCTGCCTTGGAAACGATTGACTACAAGAATAAACCTTTTAGAGACATTTCGTATGTTTTTTGTCTAGGTTGTCAATTAAACTTTTAGTATGAGGATATCGTGTTACTGATGAAACTTAAATTAAACTTTGATTGATCTTAAGAGTCATTTCCTTCAGAGATTATTTTACCTGAAATCTATCATTAAGGCTGAGACTCCACCAAAGCGGAGATGTGTGAGATGTGTATG
The DNA here is from genome assembly GCA_958496255.1 of Camptogramma bilineatum. Taxonomy (NCBI): domain Eukaryota; kingdom Metazoa; phylum Arthropoda; class Insecta; order Lepidoptera; family Geometridae; genus Camptogramma; species Camptogramma bilineatum. The sequence goes on from OY292461.1 coordinate 14,067,534, forward strand.
TATAAGTAGAATTTCAAAAGACGAGATGACATGTTTTAATAACGAAATTCTATTGGTTGTTTAAAACACATCTCACACATCTCCGCTTTGGTGGAGTCTCAGCCTAATCCCAGGCACTAGTCATTAATTCTACAGCCAATGGTTATATTTAATAGGTAGTAAGGTCTAAGTTAGCAGTTGATGTGAAGAGAAAATGAAACAAAATAGAAAATGATCCAAGATGGTACTGTAGACTGACTGGTGGGGGTAGCCGGTTGCACGTCTAATTATACAATTTATATCTTGTGATTTCTATTAGTAATTCAGAAATACCAAACAAACAGTTCGTCCTGTTAAGTATCATTAATCAGCCACAAATTAAACCACGTTTAGGTTTGGCAAGAGTATTGTTTAGCAACCGCACTCGGCGGGAAGTGCCTGCCGTTTCTATTGTTTGTATTTGGGTCAGCTACCTGAAGGTACTTTGC